>OY728127.1:2055070318-2057537661 GCA_963277665.1 Viscum album | reverse complement strand
GTATGGTGGAGCCAGTTATAGAATGGTAGGGTGATATATAACACTATTTTTAGTTTGGAATGATGATGTCGGGTATGTAAATTGCTTCTTGATGTGATCACTAAGATTGTTCCATGGGTGTGCATTGGTAAAGGCCCATGGGATAATGGGTGATGTAAATCACTAGTGGTGTGTGAGCCCCCTCCCACTGCAACCCCCCCCACCCAACCCCGAGCCCCCATCCCCCAACTGCCGCCTGCAGTCCCCACCCTCCACACTGCACAACCCCCCTCAACCACTATATCCCCCACCCCAAACAACCACCCCCTATATCCCCCCCAATATAAAACCCCTCCCACTATACATCCCTCCAATCCCATTGCACAACCCCTACAACCCCCACCTCCCACTACACAGCCCCCACCACCCAGAGACACCCCTCCCACTTCACAACCCCCCCTCCCAACAACCCCCCTCCCACTACAAAACCCCCCTCCCCACCACATCCCCCCTACAGTCCCCACCCCCATCCCCCCACAACCCCCTCACCCCCTGCAACCCCCACCCTACAAAGCCCCCTCTATAGCCCCCTCCCCCTAATGAACACCCCCACAACCAAACCCCTCCCACTACATAGCCCCCCCAACCACTCCCACATCACACCCCCTACATACCCCCATATCCAACACCCTATCACTACACCCCCTACTTCCAACCCCCCAACTGCCCCCCTAAAGTCTACCTCCCCCACCTCCCCCTACATCCCTCAACCCTCACATTGCACACCCCCCTCACCCCTTGCAGCCACCCCCCCCCCCCCCGACCATGCACAGTGACCCCCTACTGTACCCACCCCCAATACACATCCCATCTACAGCCACCCCCCCCCAACAACCCCCCTCCCACTGCACAAACTATTGAAAAAAACACTCTAAAAATTCATATACCAACGTTTTTCAACAAACCGTTTGTTTAGGAATCCAATCCCGATGGGTTTTCTAAACCATTGGGATATAGTCTTTGGTATAGAAGGAATTTTCTGTAGTGATTCCTAGTATTGTTAGGGAGGAGTGATTTTTATCTAACATTCTCTTATATGCTGTAGATTGTTTAGCCAAGACGTTCATGAGGTTTACTTTGGCTGTTGATTATCGTTTGTATATGATTGCTTTACACAAGGCTGTGGTAACCGGGTGTAGTGAGACCATAGGAGAAATTGAAGTTGAGGGATTTCCCTGAGTGTATATTATAATTATCACATTGTGATACCATAGGGGGATTGATTTTGAGTTCTCCCTCATAGTGTCTATAGTTACGTTACGAGACCACATGAGGAATTCGTGTTGAGTGCTTCCTTAGAGTGTCTATAGTTTACTTCTAAAAGACTGTAGGGGGAATTGACAGTGATTTATTCCTTAGAGTTTCTTTGTTTAGACATGAATATAGGGGGAATTTACAGTGAGTTCTTCCTTAGAGAGTCTTCTCTATATCCTTGTTCTATATTGAACCAGAGGGGTTAGGCTGTGAGAAATACCCATACGGTTACTTAAGATTGTTATCTGAACCATAGGGGATAGGTTGTGAGAACATTCCAAGAGGGTTGCTTGTATTTGTAATTGGTTGGATAAATCGATAAATGTAAATTTATTGTAATTGAATCGGTATGACTATTTACTTTTGTGTAATTCCTTGTTTATTACTTATTTTTTATTTTTTTCCATATATATTCACTGACTATTAGGCACATATCATTGGGTGGTTTCCTACTAGGATTCGTCTCACACCCTATTTGGGTAATGCTTTTGGGCCTAAATATATTATATTGTCACGAGTATAGATAATGGAAAGCGCCCTTCTACTTTAGGTACATGATTGTTGTGGAGCTGAGAAGCATGGAACCAAGATGAGGCTTGCGATGTTGTGGAGCTTTTTACTTACTTTTCTTTTGTACTTCGGTTTAGTACTATATTCTGTCATTGTAATTTGTTTGGCTGTTTTCCTAGACATATGTACCATGCATTATATATATGTGTGTGCTCCAGTTGTTTATTACTTCTACTATTTACTTATTGCATGATTTTACTACTTCTGTTAGAGTATATCTGTTTATTTGCACTACTTTACTCTGTCAATGAGGGCATAGATTCCCCACTTTCACACCCAAGGTCCTCGCTACAAATTAGCAGCCTTTGGCATTTGGGGAAATGTGCTAGAGGTGATGTGACCAATCGGGTACGGGGTGCCTATGGGCGACTTCCAAAATCAGGACATAACAAAGATTTTATATTATACCATAGAAATATCATATGAATATATAGAATCCATGAATTAGCTTAAAATTTTAAAAAATATATTTATTCACTAATTTTTAATATAAATTATTTGATTTATTCATTAATTAGATTAATATTGTACCATCTTTGTGCAAGCCATTATGATATTTTTTTAAAAAAAAACTTAAAAAAAATCCATAAGAAAAATAATTTTTTTATCTTTCTGAATACTATTCTTTTTAGAATAAAACCTTTTTAAAATTTCATATAAAAATACTATTAAAATTAAAAAGTATAATGTGGAATCTTGATTTCCTTTACAGAAAATATATTATTAAGTCATTAAAGTGATTTATGTGTGTCCAAAATGTCCCAAATTAGAATAAAAACATGATATTAGTATATAAATGATTGTATAAAATGTTTTTTAAAAAAATATGGGTCATTTAATAATCTTATTATTTTAATTAAAAATACTTTATTTTTTTACGCTTGCACTAGTGCTGCATTGGTGTATCATAATCATTAATGTCAATTATATCATATATAAAAATTAAAAAAAATACTATCATAAATATAAATTAATTAGGTTAATAATAAAATTATTAATTTATTTATTATGTATCTTCACTCTTATACATAACAAGACATCTTCTTAAATTTGTTATTTTGTATTTTCTTTCCATACAGAATCATGGCATAAACATTTGGATAATGATAATATAATATAACACTAAAATTAGAAATTAAAAATAAAAGAGATAAATAATACATAATAATTAATATATAAGTCATGAAAATATTTTTTAGCACACAATTGTTATATAAATTACCAATCTTGACTTTGTTAACGTTGCACAAGCGCTATGTTGACATTGATAATGATTTTCATACTTATCATGAAAAAAATATACTTTTCAAGTTCTAAATTAATTGTGTGAAACATTCCGTGTGTAATACAATTATTTATTTATTAAATAGTTTAAAAAAATTATACCATAATAATTTCATGATGATGTCACAAAAAATGTTGTATTTTATAAAAATCTTCATTTGTTTTACTATTCAACAAAAATTAAAATATTTCATAAAATTCCCAAAAATAATCATCCAGACTAAATTTTGACGTATAAAAGGAAAAAAGGAACTCCATTTTTTGAAATTAATTTTCTAAATATAGGAAATTGAATTTTTAACTAAAAGTGTAATTTAATTTAAAAATACCAATTTTTAATATTATAACTGATTTTATGACACTTTGAAAAAATGACAGGGGTCTCATAAAATTATCTTATAATCCTAGGAAAGAAAAATATTTATTCATGAATACATTTCATGAAAATAAATTATATTTTAAATTAATCTATTAATTATAAAATTGTAAATCATTATTTATTTCTCATAAAACTACCATCGGTTAATTATTAATTTTTAATATATTCACTCTCATTTATAAGGAGTCTAAATTTTATTTTTACCTAAATTGGTGAGGTTACTATTCATAAGGTTATATTAATATTCCTAAAGAGAATGTTACTATTCATAAGTTTGCATTACTATTCATAAGGGTCAAGTTACTATTCATAAGGTAAGTTACTATTCATAAGGGTAGATTATTATTCACCAAAAATTACATTTTCTCTATCAAACTCCCAAAATCATCCAAAACCCAATCATGTATGTAATATTTTCAAACATCAAATCATAGAAGTGGAAAAATTATGTTTATTGACTCAGTTATAACAAAGTGTAGTTTGGTATAAACTTAATGTTTTATACTTTCAATATTAAATTTATTTCTAAATCCATGGGGTATTACATTATCCTCTCCATACAAAAATTCCATCCTTGAAATTTTGAAATTGAATTTTGAAGGTTAATGGTCGATAATTGAAAAGTCCCTTGTGGGAAACTAACATATGGTTAAAATATTCTCTTAATAAGAGGAAAGGTAAATGAATCAATTACTACAAAACAACACATTCTAATTGGACAACATTGTTGTAAAGACCCGGCCTCCTAGTTCCCAGAGCCGGTGCCCATAAGACATGATGTTCTAGAATTTATTACATTACATTACAATAAATTTATATAAACACTTCATGTCCCAAGCTATAGAGGCTCGTGAGGATCAGGTTCTGGGAAAACCAGCTGCATGATGAAACTTTATCAAAGACATGGCTGATACCTAAAAAAAATTCCATTTAAAACGTAGGGTGAGCATTGAAATACATACAAAGGGGTTTTGAAAGTACATAAATACAGTTTTTGAAAACCACCTTTGAAAATACTTTCACATACATAAAAATAATTCCTTAAAGGAAAACGTCATAACATTTAATTCATTTCATTCACAAGTGTTTGAACATTTAAGTGAAAGCTACTAAATGTACAAAGTAATCATGTTTTTAAAAAAGTGCATGAATTATAATAAGTAAAAATAAACATAAGATGCAAGGTATGATGGTACTACTAAGCCTGAACATTATTAGAGTTGTGCATAAACAATTTCACTACAACTTATAAAAATGCATAATATAACATGATAAATGCAATTCCAATAATTGCATTATGGAAAGGCAAACTTATTATGCATCATTATTGTCTCATCATATGCCATGTGGACTTTAATCTCATACTCATAGGTAATGGTTCTATAACCAAGGATGTTTATCAAGTAAAAATAATCTCTTGGTTGGTCATATACTAAAACCTAGTGAGGAAGCGTATAATGCCATATTCTTGTCTGAATGTCAAAGCCTTGTGCCATGACCTAAGGGTAAAAAACCAATCTAGTTGTCTCACGAACTATTGATGCATCGGGGGGCTTACATTAACCAGTCCCCAACCTGGAGGGATTTATTTTAAACATACCCCAACCCAGAAATCCAATACATTCCTCATATGTCAATAAGGTCTGATATTCAAGGTGTCTCATACCACTTTTAATATTTTGTTTTCAATTGATATTAACCAAAAATACTCTAGTGTTTTTTCTGAAAACATTAGGCAAGCTTCTAAAAATAAAATAACTAATTTTGAGACTTCTCGACTAATGACATATCATATTTAAAACATCACCTAAGGCTTGGAATTAATCCTTTATGAAATATAAAATGGACTTGAGTGGTGATACATAAATATGTGTATATATATATATAGGTTTTAGAAACACAATTCCATTTAACCCAAAACTTGGTTCGCACATAAAATATTATTTATAAATGAGTATTCATCTCTTAAAAATCATAATTTTTTTTCATTGAAATAAATACATATATATAAGTATAGAGCTATATATATATATAATGTTTACATAAAGGATTCTTCATGCAAAAAGTAAATTCAGAACAACCATTAATCAATTACTCGATTGAAAACTAAATCCATATTAAGTTTATTATATATGTATCAATATAAAGTTAAGGTTTTATAAACATAATACCATTCATACCCAAGACTTAGATCATAACTAAAACATTATTTAATGATGGGTATTCATCACTTAAAAGTCATAATGTGATTTGTATTGGTTTTCATATATGTATATAAGTATGTTATTATAAACACAAAGTTACTAAAAGTGGTTTGGCATGATAAAAACATATTCATAACATCCTTTATAAATATTTAACATACATAATAATTTTGGACACCCTAAAAACAGATTGTATTTGGGTAACATATATATATATATACTTATATATCTGATTAACATATATGTATATAATAGGTTTTTCTAAATGAAAACCATACAAGGTAAACCCTTTTATATATTATACTTCTACAATCCTTAATAACACATCGATAACCCATTTTTTAAAACCTTAAAATCATGAAGAGTTTTCTATATATATACATAAACAAAACTATATATACAGAATATATATATATATATAGGGTTAGTAAAATAAAACCTAATGGAAATAATCTTTCTTAAAAAAATAACTAAACAAACCCAAACACCCAGTTTTTAGAAGTAGAATAGGTAGATCTAGAACTGAAAACTAACATATAAAAATATGTATGTATATAACCCATATACCAATAACTATATAAAAAGGGTTTTCTTAAGTAAACATAGCAAGGTAATTCCTTACATGGAAAAACATTTATAATATTCATTTAAAACATTTAATACCAAACGGATTTAAACATACATATATATATATATATATTTAAAAAAACGTATATACAGAACTACATATTATAGGTTTTTTAAAACAGAATGTTTAAAGTAAACCCTTACATAAACAGAGGATGAAGATGGCTCAGAAGTTGCTGGAAATTAAACCGGAGGACTCGTAGAGTGTTGCTAAAGACATGAGTGCAAAGAACCGTGGTTCTTCAAATGCCTCAGTGGTTTATATAAACTATTCCTATAATGATTATTTTAATGTAATACGAATGGGATCTGAGGGCACTTTGTTTTAAAAAAAGAGCCAGGAAAGAGACTGTTGTGGAAACTGAGTGAAAGTGGAGGGTCCGGTGGTTAAAGAAGTGAAGAAAAATGGGGAAAATATAAGGGAGTAGGCCAGTGGTATGGGACACGTTGTGGAGAAGAAGTCAAACACAGAGGAAGAAAACCGAAGGAAAAATGGACAGCCCAGATCGGGCCGATCTTGATCTAACGACTAGTGTACGCTCGTGGGTTATAAAAATGGTTGGACAGCTTGGATTGAGTCTAGATCTGATCAGACGTCTCGGAAACAAAGCGGCGTTTTAAAAACTTTGGACAGTCAGGATTAGATCGTGTAGGATCGAACGGTTCCCAAAAAATGTGGTGATATACCGTGGTCACTTGAGGGTTGAACCCAGGATCAGTGTCGACGGCCGAGATCGTGCGTTGAGAGATCCAACAGCCACGATCTCATTTTGGCCGAAAAAACGGTTCCCACATCGAAATGAACCGAGATTTGGGCACGAATTACGAGCCTCAACACTCTCTCTTCATGGAAATAACACACGCACACACACCATGGGGCCTTATACATATGCCCCTCGCGGGTTTCGGCCCACCGTTACACCATGCGCACTGCGGGCCTTAGACCCCGGCATGTGCATGCACGCTGGTAGTTGGCACGAGCTATTCTCAGCTCGGGCTCTCCTCTAATAATGCACTCGAGACCACTAGACACCCCTGGTCACCACCTTGGGTGTAGGGGACTGGCATTGACAATGAGGGCTTGGCCCCAAGGATGCCCTCTATTGGTCGGTTCCCTTATATTGTTTTTTTAAAATTCAGATAAAAATTTACATTTGAAAACAATATGTACATCTATTTAAACATATATGTTTTTTAAAATAGTGAGTATCTATAAACATAAGTTAAAATAATTAATGAAAACATTAACAATTTAATTCTTTCCTATTAAACTTTTCAAAAGTGTAATGGTTTTATAAAACTAGGATTCATAGTATAAAATACTTCTAGGATGAAAAAATAGTTTCATTTAGCTATAAATATAACATTAGGGTATCTAAAATACAACTTCATAATACTTATTAGAGTTATGTTTCTTCCATTCATATAAAATACCCTCTTTAGGAGTCATAACCTTTATATTATTTAAAGGATATTTTAAATTACTAAGTTTTGAACTATATAAATAAACATTATGGTCTGTGAAAACAACTAGGTTCATAAAAGTATTCTTTTATTTTAAAACAATGGAATTTAAAGACATAATTTCAAAACATAAAATAAAATTTAAAAATAATTATAAAAACCAAGTTTTTATAAAAATATAAACCTCATTAATTTTAAAAACCCTTTAACAAATGGTCATGGAATTTAAAGACTCAACGGCTATATAAAAAGGTAACAGTCAAATTGGTGTCATATAAAACCTGGTCTCAGGGTGTCTTAAACTCAAGGTGATTGAAGGAGAAAAAGAAAAGAAATATGGTTCAAGTCATCCCTTTGGTGCTTAGTGTGGCTGTGGTGGCTTCAGCCATTCTTATGTTTTTTTATGGATGCTAAAGACCCTTATCGTGTTCTCGAGGTTCTTATTGTTTTGAGTGGTATTCCTATAATCTTAATAGGGTTTTTAATTGGTATCTTTAGTTAGTGATATTTCTTTGTAAACTCAAAATGTTGTAAGAGACTTCGGTGTTAAGTTCTTAAATAAGGATTTTTGTGTTTTATCTTTTATATTTTGTTTGGTTAAAAGAAGAAAACATTAATGTCATTGAACAAAAAATTTCTATTTATAAGGTTTTGAAATATTCGGGGTGTTACAATGGTCATGGAAGAATAATAAACCCATACTTTAGTGACATTAAACTCTAAAAACTCATACAATGATCAACTTAAACCATTTCACAAATGGTTTAACATTCCAAAATATTATTATTTAACAAATTATAATGAAGGTCTCTAAATTTTCAATATGAACTTATCATTAACCATTAATCAATATGAATTAGCTCTAAATTTTTTATTCCAAACACGTGAATAACTTCATCATGTATCCTCTTGAAATATGGTTATAACTTGAAATACTATAAAACCCATATTTGAAACATGTATTCTTTTGTATTCCTTAAGTAAGGTACATGTTATTGTATATATTAATTAAATAGAAATGTGTTATAAACTCCATCAATGATAGCATATAAAACATCTTGACAAGTCAATAATTAGTACCATGGTAGTAAATAACTATCTAAATCAATCATTTTATCATCACTATCTCAACATCTGATATATATTAAGGGTTTAATTTCCTTAAATCATGTTTTTTCTAAAAATATTAACTTTATACTAAATCACTTTTCCTTTGTACCATTCATAATATGACCTTAAATCCTTAAAGAAATTGTACTCCAATACAATCTTTATATATCTCATAATTCTTATAACCAGAATATCATAACATAGTTATTGAATCCAAAAACATAAATAAATTATTTATTCTACTTCAACCATAGTAACATCATAAGCTTGAACATGATCTCTTTTATTTTTCAGTGATATTTTTCCATGATGCATGGGACATTAATTTGTGTATTACCCCATATCCTTAATGTTGAATCATTCAAAATAGGAAAATCATTTCCTTGCCTTGTAGTTATGAGCATGGTGGCATTTTTTCCACACTTGAAGAAAACTCATTTTCCTCTAAAGTATATACTAATGTGTTTCCTCCCAAAATTATCACATGTGGGAAAATACATATTTCACTTCTTCCCTTTATCCATGTTTTTATCTACTGTCATCTTCTTCTTTTTCTACCCTTCAAATCCATAGGACTCCAAGAAGTATTTACATACCATGTTAACACATAATAAATTTTCATCATATGATTAGGATACTTGTCAGACAATCGTCCTTTGAAATTATGGCTTAAGATCATTAGAAATATGATCCTTCTTACTCATTGCATCATGTGCATGAGTGAAATTCTAATTCCTTCTTCTAGGAACCATTTATAATCAATTCCATATTATATATTATCACATAAAATTATGAACTCTCTGTGAATATAAATATAGTGTAGAACATTGCCAAAATTTAGTTATCATATATCCTTGAACCATATACTTTGGTTACATTGCGATCATCAATTATTTATAATGGAGGGTAAGTAAAATGTAAATTATCCTAAACATATCTTCTGGGAGTTTCAAACCTGGTGTGTAGTAAGGTTTGTTGTCATGTACCAGGACACCTCAGGTCAAGCCCAAAACTCCTTGTCAGATTCTTCACTCATACGTACATCATTACCAGAACCCCGTCCACTTGTATTATCCAGATAGAGATGTATTTTCCAAAAAAATCCACATAATATTTTCATTATCCGGATTCCAGTATTTTATTCTATAATTATCCTCATAGACTATCATAGGGGTTTTTTCCATAATCTACATTTACTAAATTTTGTTTTAATGTTTTCTATTAAACTTCCTTTGATTCCAACTATAATGCCCCATCCCCAGAAGCCTAGTGCTGGTGCATTATTTTAATACATTGACATGATTACAAAGAGTCAAATCATGAAGGACCAAGTAGTTTAGTAGTTTTGGAAAAACTAGATACATACATGATTTCATCATTACAACTTTAAAATAAATAAAACAAATAATTTTTATTGGTAACATCCATAACTCTAAGTTTATCCTTATAGGTAAATTATAATAAACTTCTTCATGTCCTGATAAAATGAAACATAAGAAATATTTGAGATCAAATGATAATCAAATGTAAGCAATACAATGGAAAATATCATTAACATAAACATTAGGCATTGAGAATAATTGAAAATACATGCCATTAAAAATAGACATGAACATAATATCGTAGGAATATGATATAAGTAAACATTTCCATGATAAAACATAATCATGGGTATTCTACTAGTAGAATAACCACATAAACTATGAATTTCTAGATTCATAATGAGGGAAATCATATGACGGATATTATAAAATATGTTGTCGAGGACTCAGTTAAGACTTCTAAAAATTATTATGGCCTCGGCCAAAACTATATCTCCAAATGGGAAAAGCGTTATCCATGTCCGTATCGATTTACCTCATGAGACCTATCGATGCATCGAAGAGATATGACGGACCCCACCCATCACATAATAAGTCAAATTAATTCCTAAAATGAAATGGTTGAATATAAAAAACTTATAAATTCATATTGAAACTAACATATGAAATGTAAACAACTTTCCCCAATCTTTAAACATAAACACTATCCATTCAGAGTAATATGGTGAATTGAATCAAAATAGAACGTCCACATTCAAACTAATCTGAAACCCTTCAACAATATATTTTATATGATATCATAGGGGATAATCCGTTATGAAGTACAATATTCAAAAAGCTATTTTTTTTCTTAGATGAAGATACTTTTAAATGAGACCATTGAAAAAATCATGAGGAAATGATCCTTAAACATTACAAAGTGTCCCATACTACCTTGAAACATTAAAATCGTAATCCCTTAGAATATCATTAGAATAAGGAGAATCTTTATATTATAAACCAAGGGATGTACATACACCAAAATCATTGAATATGTTTTTAATGAGGAATATACTATATAAGAGTTAATGTGAGACGAGAAAAATCCATTTTACTTTTGAAAGAATAGTTCTTTTGGAAAGTCACCTGTATTTTCCATGAAATAAGATATTAAACATGTATATCCAAGAATATAAAATTTAAGTTCATTTAAATTATATTTTATGATTAAATATAGTATTATTGAGGTGAAATAATTTAAGAATGTTTTTTATGGAAGCTTTAGGAATAAAACATTTTAATGTGGTTTAAGGAAAATATTAAAGGATTTTAAATAAAAAAGGCATGATTGCTTTTATAAAACCATAATTCGACCAAAATAGATTTTTCATGTCAAATTTGTGATTTTTGAAAGATAAATATGGCATAAAACAGAATATATAGTGAACTTTTAGAATAGGTAAGAATTTGCGATGTTCCTCTAATTAGGCCTACATTTCAGAAGATTTTTTAAAGGATTCTTTTAAAACAAGTGACTCCCCACAAAATAAAGAAGGATTATTATTTGTAAAAATTTATAAAACATTAAAACAGAATTTATGAAGAGTAAATAAGAATAAATAAAAATTTTAGTGATGTAAATAGAGAATAAGAGCAACCTGAATGAAAATGGAGGTTCTGGTGGAAAATACTTACAACTTTGTAATCAATTGAACCGTATTCCCCCAAAATTAATAATCATCAAATGATAAATTGAATATAATTAAAATAAATAGATTCATGAAATGATACAAAAATGGTAATTATATATACACCAAAAAAAATTAATAGTAGTGAATACAGAATATCTCACAAAAATGAAATTGAGATGAAGAAACCCCATACCTTAAGTCTAAAGGTGTTCTGCACTTGATCATAATGACCTGAATAATCAAATTTGGGTTTCTTAATTAATAATTCCAGAACCACATATAAATTTAATTGATTTATTTTAACCATATTAGGTTTATCCATGACCTTTTTAATGGTTTTAAG
The DNA here is from genome assembly GCA_963277665.1 of Viscum album. Taxonomy (NCBI): domain Eukaryota; kingdom Viridiplantae; phylum Streptophyta; class Magnoliopsida; order Santalales; family Viscaceae; genus Viscum; species Viscum album. The sequence goes on along the minus strand of OY728127.1, from coordinate 2,057,525,395 downwards.
AGGTTCACTTTTATTGTTTCAGAATCATTTTCTTCTTTGGTTTTCATTATCGGTTTACTAGTATTCATAAATGGAATTTCGTTTAAATGTGGTTAAACATCCAGAATTGTTAATATATATTATTAATGACATTATTGAGACATAAATGATCATATAATGATACTGGTTATATTCCATTATGAAGACTTATTAGAAAAAAGTTAATGATAAATGCTTGGATTAACCTGGCGGTTTTGTTCATAATGAACTTGTTTTGAATTATTATTTTATTTAATGTGTGTGTAAGGACTAAAGAACATTGAATAAGATAAACTAAATATATTCTGATATTTTTCAACCATTATATATGTTTCATGACCAGTCTTGAAGATAGTAATTCAAATTGGAAACATGTCTTCCTTCAATGTGATAATTAGCACATCTTGGATGATGTTCTCATTAATTGAATAAAAGGAGGGAAAATAAGCAGTGATGATTGAATATTATATTATCATAAAAAAATTAATATAGATATAAGGTATTGGAGTTATCATGAATAATTGGATAAAAGGAAGGGATAAGGTATAAGTGAGAATGAATTTAAAAGAGATGAAGAAGAAATCTTACCTCTTGAATATTTTTCTTTTGAAAAAATCTTAAGGCTCTTGTAAGTGGCATTATCGTGAGACCAGAAGAACTAGAATGTGTCAAGGGATGAGGAGAGTGTAATTTTTCTAAGTTTATCTGAACAAGAAGTATTATGGTTATGAAATTTTGGAAGTAAGGAACCTCTTATTATAATTGAGGTGAGGGGTAATATAGGAATCACAAAAATTATTAAAATATAATATATATATATATATATATTATAGAGTTTAAGACTCGAAAAAGTACTAAAACTAACGGTTTATTTCATTTTCTAAGTAATATTATCAGTTTTGGACTTGTTCAATAATTTTAGGATTTTTAAATAATATAATAAAATATTTTATTCATGGAAAAATATTTCAAGATAAAACTTATTTATATCTATGACTTTAAACACATCAAAAAAGTATAAAATTTGTATCAAATTTTATATTATATCATAGAAATGTCATATTCATCTATAAAATCCTTTAATTAGATTAAAAATATAAAATTATATTTATTTAATTATATTTAATATCATTTATTTGATTTATTAATTAAGTAAATTAATATTGTATCATATTTATAGAATCCATTATGGTATGTAGATGTTGTCCAAAAATTCAAAAGAAATTTCACTGAGAAATATAATTTTATAATATTTCAAAAGACTATTCATTTTTGAATAAAACCTCTGTAAAATCTCATATAATAATTTTATTAAAATTAAACTCTATAATGTGAAAAATTGATTTCCTTTAGTATTAAAATATTATAATGGATTTAAAGTTATTTTTGTTGGTCCAACATGTCCAAAATTCGAATAAAAAACTTGATAAAAGTATAAAAATGATTATATAAAATGTTTTATCCAATATAGGAGTCATTTAATAATGTTATAATTTTAATTAAAAGCATTTTTTTATTTTTTTAATTCTTTCACAAGCACTACATCGGCATTTCATAGACATTAATGTTAATGATTTCATATATAAAAATTAAAAAAATACTGTCATAAAGAAAAATTAATTTGGTTCAAAATAAAATTATGAATTTATTTGTTATGTATATTCACTCTTACAAATAACAATAAATCTTATAAAATTTGTTATTTAGTGTTTTCTTACCCTGCACAACCATTTCACAAACATTTATATAATACAGGCATTATATATCACTAAAATTAGAAATTATAAATAAAAGAGATAAATAATACATAATAATTAATAAATAAGTCATGAAAATAATTTTTAGCACTCAATTATCATATAAATTACCAATTTTTACTTTCTTAGTGATTCGGGACATTGACAATGATTTTTATAGTTATCATGAAAACGTATACTTTTCATGTTCTAAATTAATTTTGTACAATATTCCACTTGGAGTATAATTATTTTGTTTTTGCACAGTTTAAATAAATTTTTATATCATAATAATTTCATGATGATGTCATGAAAAATGCTATATTTTATAAAAAACTGTATTTTTTTACTATTCAACAAAAATTAAAATATTTCATCAAAATACAAAAAAAAACATCTAAACCATTTTTTGATGAATTGAATCCAAAAAGAAAATCCATTTTAAAAAAAATTCTAAATATGAGAATTATAATTTTTAATTAAAATCATCACTTACTTGAAAATACCAATTTTTAATATTATAAAAAAAATTATGACACTTAGCAAAATTAACAAGGGTCTCATAAAAGAGGCTTATAATAATAAGAAAACAAAATATTGATTCATGAATACATTTTATGAAATTGAATTATATTTTAAATTTATCTATTAATTATAAAATTATAATTCATTATTTATTGCTCATAAAAATACAAAAAGTAAATTATTAATTTTTAAAATATTCACTCTCATTTATAAGTTCTCTACATTCTATTTTAACTTGCATTGGAAATATAACTACTCATAAGGGTGCATTACAATCCATAAGGACCAAGTTACTATTAATAATGGTACTTTACTATTCAATTTACTATTCATAAGGTTATATTATTATTAATAAGGGTCAAGTTACTATTCATAAGGGTCAAGTTGATATTTATAAGGGTAAGTTATTATTCATAAGGGTATGTTACTATTCACCCAAAAATTATGTTTATTCTATCAGACTCCAAAAATCACGCTGAATGCAATCGTGCATGTTAGATTTTCAAAATTCAAATCACAGAAGTGGAAAAACCTAGAAAACTCTAATTATCATAAATTTTTTGGGTTCTCCCCAAAAAGAATGGCCTACGCCTTCTCTAGATCTACTAACACACCTATCCCAGAAATGATATGTCCTAAGAAATTCACTTTATCAATCTTGAACTGACATTTTGATAGCTAGGCATACAACCTATGATCTCTTGGTGTACTCAAGATGATGTAAAGATGTTTGTCATGATCTTCAAGTGTTTGTGAGTACACAAATATGACATCCACAAAGACCACCATGAAATGATCTAGATTAGGGTGAAATATCTGATTCATTAGTTCTATAAACACAGTCAGTGCATCTGTCAACCCGAACGACATCATAAAAAAGTCATACAACTCGTACATTCTCTGAAATTATTTTTGAAGTACATAAAAATGTCTCACCCTCAACTGATGGAATCCCAATCTCAAATCGATCTTGTAGAATACGTAGCCACCCATCAGTTGGTCAAATAGGTCCTCAATTCAAGTAAGAGGGTATCTTTTCTTAAACATCATCTGATTCAACTTCCTGTAATCAACAAAAAACTTCAACAACCCATCATCCTTCATAGAAAATAGCATGAGTGATCCCCATGGTGATGTTCTAGGTCGAATGAATCAATTTCTCTCTAATTCTTCCAGCTATGACTTCTACTCCTGGATTCCTCTAGGTGTCATTCATTGGGGCAGAATAGAAACTGGATCTTCCTGAGGTACCAACTCGATGGTGGACTCCAAATCTCATTTAGGTGGAATTCCCATTAAATCCTCATGAAACACATCCTTAAACTAATCAACCACATGAGGAAAGATAGGTTTCTCCACTCATACATCATCAAGAATAAGGAATGCCACTTGGGCTATGAGTTCCCCCCAACTGTTGAAAATTTTTCCTTATGTGTCCTGTTCCAACTTCCCACTCACCACGAAAGGCATAAGTGTCTTCATCGGCAGACGTGAACTTTACCCTATGATTGTAATAATCGATATGGGACAGATGAAAAACTAGTTAATCCATCCCCAACATCAGGTCAAATCCTAATATCTCAAGGAAAAATAGGTTCCACCGAAAATGATAACCACCATACCTTAAAGAACAACCTCTCCACTATCTCATATCCTTAACTCACACCCCCAATGAAGTATCAATTGATAGAACCCCAAACGCTTATTCCATGGTTAATCCCAACACAACCAAAAACTTTGCAGAGATAATAGTATGTGTGGAACCTGTGTCAAATAGAGCATTTGCAAGTGTGGAATCAATAATAATCATACCTCGAATGGTACAAGGTCCAGCCTCTCTAGCTCCATGTGTAGACTAAATTGTGTGATGATTGATTGTACCTCTACCATGGGATCCGGCCTGAGAACCCTACACCACACCGGAATTCTAGTGCATTTTGTCTCGTCTTGGAGTTCTAAGTCCACCACCTCTTCCACTACTGCCAGGGGAGCTACAACTACCTTCCTGATACAGGGTGAGCGATCCTATAGTGACCCTGCCTTTTCTTACATTACTATTACATCATTTCAAAGATAAAAAACATAATAGTATTACACACAGAGGATCCAAAGGATTAGTATCTTGGGAAAACTAGGACCATACATAACAAATACAAAACAAGAATGAACATTTATTTAATTTATTCATCTCTAGCTTCTTATTGGAACTTGTCCTCTCCTTAGTAAATGTAGCCACCTGTGGATATACATCAAAAGGGGTGAGATAGAAGCCCAGTGAGAGGATATATTAGAGAAATATATCATGGGGTGAGCATCACCATAACATAGGCAAAAGATCATGAACATTAGAGGAGCATAAATAAAATACTTGAAATGTGGAAATGCATAAAAATGAAACATCATGTCTTAGTGGTTAACTACCACATATACGTGTGAACCAAGAGAACATCTTGTTCACACATCATTTCAAATTTACTCATGATATTCATCACTTTACCCAATACATTGGAGTGTTGTATTATTTCGGGCGCACCAGTCACATTTAAACATTCATATTGCGCTATATAATTCTGGGTGCACCCGTCCAATCATAACATTATCATTATCATAATTGCCGCATAAAACACATATCAAAATTGAACATAACTAACCCATGTAAAAGAATGGGTTTCATATCATAATAATACATTCATACGCTTTGGGTTCCCAAAAGAAAGAGGTAACCACATACTTAATACAAGAACCATCAACCATGAATGAGAGGTAAAAGGTGAATTCTCAAAAGAAGAGTTCTTTTAGAAAACATTTTGATTAACATAAACTTTAGTAGAAAATATTTATATCCCAGAAAAGGTAAGATAATTATGAACAAATGATATTTATAGAGTAACCATATCAAAAATGGAGTGAAAGAGGGAGAACCCGGAGGATGAAAGTTGGGTTCGAGAATTTCCCCTTACCTTGTACCAGAATGCTTCTTTCTCTTTAATGTACTGTATAATGACATTATATTAATTAATTAGAAATCCAGAACCATGTGTACATTAATATGTTTCATTATGGTTTCATTATGTCATATTACGTTCCTTTTGATGACTTATAGTGTTTAAAAACATTGTTCAGGGATGTTCATTTTTATGGTTTTTCTTAGGTGGTTCACTTGTATTCTTCAATTGAAGTTCGGGTAGAACATGGGTACACATAAAGAAATGATATTACATGTTATTAATAATATTAACGGATCTTGAATTATTTTATAATGAATTATATTAGATCCATGTGGATGAATCATTAGATAAGAATTAAATGATGATTATTTGGGTTAATTTGAGCGGTTTTTAGATCACAACAAACTTGTTTTAACTTTTCACTTAGTAATATGGCCATAGGTTATTTCTAGAACTTCGAATAGAACATAATACATGTAAATTATTCTGGTTCGACCATAAAAATAGTTTCATGACCAGATGTGAAGGTATAAATGGAACAAGAAAGCATGTCGTTCTTAAAAGTGATAAATTAACACCTCACGAACAATGTTCTCTTTAATAAAATAAAAGGAAGAGGGAAAAGGGAGTTTCATGATATAATATACCCTAAAAATCATTAAATTACATTATGTGTATAATACTGGAGTTAAAATACAATTTGTATGATGTTATGTGAGTAGAGATCAAGAAATGAACCTGAACTTGAAAGGAAATTAAAGGAGAAGAGGGAGGGAAATTACCTTTAGAATCCTCCTCTTGAGAACCTCCTTAAGGGCCTAAGATTGGTCTTTTGATGAGAACATAAGCTCTTGGACGTGGGGGAGGGGCTAGGGAAGTTTTTTGGGCAGAGTTTAGAGAATTCTTGGAGCTTGAGAGGTGTGAGGAAATGAGGGTGTGAATGGTGGCTTTTATAGTGGAGGGGAGAGGGGTTTCCTTAATATAAAATTCATTAGTTTATTATTTTCACCTAAGACAAGGAATAGTGAGTCTTTAATGACCAAGAATAGTAATTTTATAATTTAATCTCTAACTGAGTGGGATTACATCAGCAGAACATCACATATGACCCTATAATTAGCTTATTTAGCTTATTTTGTAAATTACGGTATTTCACTATTCCTCAAAAATTCAAGTATCTCAGAAAAATCCCAAAAATTTACCACAACCATTTTTCGATGTGTAGAATCCAAAAATGAATTACATTTTTCAAAAAAAAATTTCAAAATACTATAAATTTAATATTTATTTAAAATCATAATTTACTTAAAAAAACATTTTTTAAGATTAAAACCGATTAATAGTTCCCTCAAAAATTACATACGGTCTTATAAAATTATCTAAAAACAATAAGACGTTGATTTGATAAATAAATAATACATTTTATGAAAATACATTTTCATTTAAATTAATTAATTAGTGATAATTAATTATTTATGACTTACAAAATTCCAAAACATTTACTAAGGTCAAATTGTCACTTTCTAAGATGTCTAAATTTTATTTAATTATTAATAGGTAACATTAATATTATGTTGGATGATTTAATATTCATAAAGGTCATATTATTTTTCATAAGGGTATGTTACTATTCCTAAGGGTAGGTCACTATTCACTAAAAATTATTTTTGTTTCATTAGACTCCAAAAATCATCTTAAACACTGCCGTGTTTGTCGGATTTTCGAAATTCAAAACATAGAAGTTACAACTTATGTTTAAAGGTCCCTTATCAATTAGTAGTTCATTAGGTTGTGTTTTCATTTTATTTTATTACATAATTATAAGAAGGTAATTTCCATTGAAAAACTTTGGGTCGTTACATTCTTCCCCCCTTAAGAAATTTTCCCCCCAAAATTTCACTTTACACAAACAAGTGATGGTACTTCTCCTTCATTGCCTCTTCTAGTTCCCAAGTTGCTTTCCCAGACTTATGGTTCCTCCAAACACTTTGACAAGATGGGTTGTCTTGTTGCGTAGAACCTTATCTCTCTGATACACAATCTTTACCGGTTTCTCCTCATAGAAGAGATAATCTTCCAACTGCAACACCTATGAGTTTAGTACATGTGAGGGGTCTGGTATGTACATCCTTAGTAGTGATACATGAAACACATCATGAACTTGATCCATATTCAGTGGAAGTTCAAGATGATATTCCATGAATCCTATGCGGCAGAGGATCTCAAAAGGGCCAATATACCTTGGGCTTTGCTTCCCTTTCTTCCAGAATCACATGACTCTCTTCCATGGAGATATTCAAAGGAAGAGTTTATCTCCAACGTCGAACTACAAGTCCCATCGATGGTTGTCAACATAGCTCTTTTGCTGACTTTGAGCAGCTTTGATGTGTTTCTGGATGACTTGAACCTTCTCTGTCATCTCTTGAACAAGATCGGGCCCAAGTATCTTTCTTTCTCCAACTTCATCCCAATAGGTTGGAGTTCTACATTGCTTCCCCAAAAAAGCTTCATACGGAGCCATCTGAATACTCAAGTGGAAGCTATTGTTGTATGAGAACTCAACCAATAGGATATGCTGATCCCAACAACCTTTGAATTATAGAGACCAGCCTCTTAGTATATCTTCAAGCTTCTGAATAGTCCTTTCAGACTGTCCATCAGTTTGGGGGTGATAGGCCATGTTGAAATTTAATTCAGTACTGAAATCATGTTGAAGGCTCCTCCAGAATTTAGATGTGAACCATAGATCACGGTCAGAGACAATTGAGAGTGGAACACCGTGCAATATCACCACTTCCATCACATATATCTTTGCAACTTGATCAAGCGAGAGAACTTCCCAAATAGTGATAAAATTGTCATTCTTGGTGAGTCGGTCAACCACAACCCATATCGCATTATTTCCCTTTGACGTAATCGGGAGACCCATGACAAAGTCCATAGTAACATTTTCCCATATCCACATGGGTATAGGCAATGGATGCATCAAACCTTTGGACTTTTGTTGCTCAGCTTTAACTTACTGACATACCAAGCACCTTGATATATATTCCTCAATCTCCTTATTCATGTTATCCCACCAGATGTGTTCTCGGAGGTCACGGTACCTCTTGGTACTCCCAGGATGGATAGAGAAAGTTGAGCTATGTGCATTTCCCAATAGCTCCTTCTTTATCTCGGGTGATGAAGGCACACAAAGCTGTGTTCCAAACTGAATCACACCATCATCGTCGATATGGAACTCTTCCAAATTCCCTTCTTTTACTGAATTCACCCCCTTTTGTATCTCCACATCATCCATTTGTGCTTCCTTAATCTTCCCTTGGATGTATGGTTGCGCAATAATTTAGGAAAGGTAGGATGTATCCCCTGCACTTATGATTTCTAAACCCATTCATTGCATATCCAAGAAGATATGGTCTTTCACAATAGACAACATTGATAGAGTACCAGGTTCTCTTCTTCTTAGAGCATCATCTACCTTGTTCGCCTTTACAGGATGATAGTGAATAGAGCAATCGTAATCCTTGATTAGCTCTAACCATCTCCTTTGATGCATGTTGAGCTCCTTTTGTGTGAATATATACTTTAGGCTTTTGTGGTCGGTGTATATATCACACTTCTCGCCATAAAGGTAGTGCCGCTAGATTTTAAAGGCAAAAATCACGGCTGCAAGCTCTAGATCATGTGTCGGGTAGTTCTTCTCATGGATCATTAACTATCGTGAGGCATAGGCTATCACATTGTCATTTTTCATGAGTACACAAACCAAGCCTTTCTTTGAAGTATCACTGTATATCACAAAACATTCTCCACTTTTCAGTAGTGTGAGTATAGGTGTAGTGATCAGACTTCTCTTTAGCTACTTGATGCTTCCCCCACATTCTTCCGTCTAGACATACTTTACCCCATTCCTAGTTAAATTAGTTAGCGGGCTTGACAATCATGAAAAGTTTCTCACAAAATGTTTGTATTACCCAGCTAATCCTAGAAAACTACGGATTTCTGTGATAGTAGAGGGCATGGGGCATTCCTCAATCGCCTTTGTCTTTTAAGGATCCACAGAAATTCCCTCACTTGTGATCACATGTCCCAATAATGTTACTTGATTCATCAAAAAGTAACACTTTCTGAACTTGGCTTATAGCTTCTCCTTTCTCAAAGTCGCCAACACAAGTCTTATATGTTCTTCATGTTCCTCCTTTCTCTTGGAGTAGACGAGAATATCATTGATAAACATTACCACAAATTTATCGAGGTAATGACTAAAGACTCTATTCATCAAATCCATGAAGATTGTAGGGGCATTAGTAAGTCTGAAGGGCATCACCAAAAACTCATAGTGCCCATACCTTGTACGGAAGGCAGTCTTCTGAATATCTTCCTTCTTCACCTTTACCTGATGATATCTAGAATGAAGATCCACCTTTGAGAAGTATTGAGAAATTCTTAACTGATCAAAAAGTAATAAATCATAGGGAGAGGATACGTTTTCATTATAGTGATCTTGTTGAGTTCCTGATAATCAATACACAGCCACATTGTTCCATCCTTCTTCTTCATAAGGAGCACCAGTGAACCCCAAGGTGATGCACTAGGGCATATGAACCCTTTGTCTGGATTCTCTTATAGCTACTTCTTTAACTCCTCTAGTTCGATAGGAGCCATCCTATAAGGACACTTTGAGATAGCATTAGCTCTGGGTATAAGTTCAATTGAGAACTCTACCTCACGATCCGGGGGAATTCTGGGTAACTCTTTGGGAAATACATCGTCGTATTCCCTCATGATGGGCATTTCCTCAAGGTTGGAACTTTCCTTCGACTCAACCATTTGGGCGAGTTATGCTTCTTCATAGGGAATCAACACCTATACCATTGAAGGATTTTTCAAAGGAGATTCATAATCTTACTTGCATTTGTAGAGGAGTATTGGATGGTTCAGAATATGAAAAGATATTTCCTTTTCCCAATAGTTGATATGCTCTCTATATAATGAGAGCCATTCCATTCCCATTATAGTGTCGAATTCCACCAAGGGATGTATTATGAGATTTGCTGGAATAATCTTCCCACATACATCAATAGAAGAAGAATCAAACACTTGGGTTGCAATAATTTCACCACTTGGTGTTTTTACAGATATCTCTACTTCAAGGTTTCGGGGATTCGATTCTATAGTTCTAGAAAACATGCAAGATATAAAGGTATGCATAGAACTAGAATCAAATAAGATTTTTCCCATTCTTGAGTTAATAGGAAGTGTACCTTGTATGACTTCATTATCATGATTCACCTCCGCAGTAGTGATGGCATAAGACTTCCCTTGTTCCTTTGGATTTGGTGGCTGCTGACGCTGATTACCCATGAGAACTCGAGTTTTGGTGCACTGGTTTGCATAGTGCCCTAACTCCTTACAGTTGTAGCATTGAACCATGAGTGGTTCTCTCCTTTAATCAGCTACATTCTCGTTCCTTTTCGTGTCTTTTCAACACTCTTGAGTTTGGTGTCCTTCTTTCCCACACTTGAAGAATTTCCCCGTCCCTTTGAGACAGTTCCCATTGCGCAACTTCCAACATTTTTGGCATGTTGATTTTTCTTCCCACCTTTTTCATTAGATCCACCAGCTTGAAACTCCATATTTCTTTTCTTATCACCATAGCCATGGGACCATTATCCAAACTCCATCTCCGCATTGAGAGCACTCTGAACAACTTCTTCATAACTCCCAAAGTCTTTAATTTCAAGAACCCTTCGAAGGTGTGGTTTTAATCCACTAAAGAATCTATCAATTTTTCTATCATTTTTGATAAAAAAACCCAAAGCGTACCTTGAGAGCCTTGTAAAATTCTCCTCATAGGTTGTCACAGATTCTCCTTTTTTTTCTTGAGCTATATGATTTCTCTCTATATATTCATGTGAAGAGTTTGTGGGAAATACTTATTAAGAAACATTATCATAAAGTCTTCCCAATCCATCTCTTCAATTTCCTCCCTTGTCTTGGTGTTCTTAAACAAATCCCACCATTGATCAGCTTCTCCATCTAGATGATGAATGGCTAGATTCACCTTCTCCGTCTTCGAACAATGAAGCACAAAAAAGATCTTATCCATGGAGTTGACCCACTGTTCCACAACTAGTGGATCTGAAGATTCAAAAAATGTCGGTGGTCGTTGCCACATAAAACATTCGATAACCAATTGCTCTCTCTTTGGTGAAGGAGGACATTCCCCATTATTATGGTTATTATTCATAACCCGAGATAATTGGGTAAGAATCACCATGAAGTTTTGAACTCCACCTCCCAAATCGTTGGAAATGTCGTTCGGGGAATCGTTGCTTTGTCCCTCGCATGAATTGTTGGCGTGATTTATCCTGGTTCCCACCATTTTCAAAAATATAGAAGGTTAGAACAAAAAATAAGTAAAACGGTCATGATTAACTTATTAATTTAAACAATATAAAAAAAACATAACATATGGGATCCCTAGGTAAATACTCTTGTGTGGATATTTGTACTTAATCTCATACTAGAGGTTTTCTCTATGGTTCACTAATCCTAATTCCCAAATTAACTAAACCTTGCCTCTCGTACCAACTATTGAGACACTTCCTTTTCTTACATTACTATTAAATAATTTCAAAGATAAATAACATAATAGTATTACACATAGAGGATCCAAATGTTTAGTGTCTTGGGAAAACTAGGACCATACATAACAAATACACAACAAGCATGAACATTTATTTAATTTCTTCATCTCTAGCTTCTTATTGGCACTTGTCCTCTCCTTAGTAAATGTAGCCACCTATGGATATACATAAAAAGGGGTGAGATAGAATCCCATTAATAGTATATATTAGAACAATATATCATGGGGTGAGCATCATCATAACATAGGCAAAATATTATGAACATGAGAGGAGCATAAATAAAAGACTTGAAATGTGGCAATGCATAAAAATGAAACATCATGTCTTAGTGGTTAACTACCACACATACATGGGAACCAAAATAAAATCTTGTTCACACATCATTCCACATTAACTCATGAGATTCATCACTTTACCCAATGCGGTGGAGTGCTGTATAATTCTGGGTGCACCCGTCACATTTAAACATTTATATTGCACTATATAATTCCGAGTGCACCCGTCACATCATAAAATTATCATTATCATGATTTACACATAGAACACATATCAAAATTTAACATAAATAACCCATGAAAAGGAATGGGTTTAATCTCATAATAATACATTCATAAGCTTTGGGTTCCCAAAAGAAAGAGGTAATAACATACTTAATAGAAGAACCATCAACCATGAATGAGAGATAAAAGTTGAGTTCTCAAAAGAAGAGTTCTTTTGGAAAACATTCTGATTAACATAAACTTTAGTAAAAAACATGTATATCCCAGATAAGGTAATATAATTATGAAAAAATGATCTTTATGGATTAACCATATCTAAAATGGAGTGAAAGAGGGAGAACCCGAAGGATGAAATTTGGGTTCGAGAATTTCCCCTTACCTTATACCCGAATGATTCCTTCTCTTTAATGTCCTGTATAATGATATTGTATTAATTAATTAGAAATACAGAACCATGTGTACATTAATAGGGTTCATTCTGGTTTCATTGTGTCATATTATGTTCCTTTGGATTACTTATGGAGTTTAAAAACATAGTTGAGGGATGTTCATTTTTATGGTTTTTCTTGGGTGGTTCACTTGTATTCTTAAATTGAAGTTCGGGTAGAACATGGGTAAACATACAGAAATGATATTACATATTATTAATGATATTAAAGGAGATTTAATTATTTTATTTAATTATATTATATCCATGTGGATGAATCATTAGATAAGAATTAAATGCTGATTATTTGGGTTCATTTGAGCGGTTTTTGGATCACAACAAACTTGTTTTGACTTTTCACTTAGTAATATGGCCATAAGTTATTTCCACAACTTTGAATAGAACATAATAAATATAAAATATTCTGGTTCAACCATAAAAATGGTTTCATGACCATATCTGAAGGTAGAAATGGATGAAGAAAGCATGTCGTTCTTGAAGGTGATAAATTAACACCTCACGAACAACATTCTCTTTAATAAAATAAAAGGAAGCGGTAAAGGGGGTTGGATGATATAATATACCCTTATAATCATAAAATTACAGTATGTGTATAATACTAGAGTTACAATACAATTTTTATTAATATAGGTGGGAGAGATCAAGAAATGAACTTGTACTTTAAAGGAAATTAAAGGAGAAGAGGGAGGGAATTTACCTCTAGAATCCTCCTTTTGAGAACCACGTTAAGGGCCTAATCTTTGTATTTTCATGAGACCATTTTCTCTTGGACGTTGGTTAGGGGATAGGGAAGGTGTTTGGGTAGAGTTTAGAGAAGTCTTGGATCTTGATAGGTGTGAGGAAATGAGGGTGTGAAGGGTGGCTTTTATAGTGGAGGGGAGAGGGGTTTCCTTAAAATAAAATTCATTAGTTTATTATTTTCCCCTAATACAAGGAATAGTGAGTCTTGAAAAGCCAAGAATAGTAATTCTATAATTTAATCCCGAACCAAGTGGTCTTACATCAACAGAACATCACATATGACCCTATAATTAGCTTATTTAGCTTATTTTGTAAATTACGGTATTTCACTATTCATAAAAAATTCAAGTATCTTAGAAAAATCCCAAAAATTTACCCGAACCATTTTTCAACGTGTAGAATCCAAAAATGATAGCCATTTTTCAAAAATAATTTTCTAAATACTATTAATTTAATATTTAATTAAAATCATAATATACTTAAAAAAACAGTTTTAAAGATTAAAACTGCTTTATAGTGATTTCAAAAATTACATAGGGTCTTATAAAATTACTTAAAAACTATAACACATTGATTTGATAAAAAATGAATACATTTTAAGAAAATAAATTTTCCTTTAAATTAATTAATTAGTTATAATTAATTATTTATGACTTACAAAATTCCAAAACGTTTACTAAGGTCAAATTGTCACTTCCTAAGATGTCTAAATTTTATTTAATTATTCATAGGTATTGTTACTCTTATTTTGGATGATTTTATATTCATAAGGGTCATAATAATATTCATAAGGGTGTGTTACTATTCATAAGGGTAGGTCACTATTCACAAAAAATTATTTCTGTTTCATTAGACTCCAAAGATCATCTTGAACACAACCGTGTATGTCGGATTTTCGAAATTCAAAACATAGAAGTGACAAACATATGTTTAAACGTCCCTTATAACTTAGTAGTTCGTTATGTAGTTTTTTCATGTTATTTTATGACATAATTATAATAAGGTAATTTCCATTGAAAAACTTTGGGTCGTTACAGATCCACTGCCTGCAATCAGTATCTGCCTCTGACTCCCATCCATGCTCGGCTACCAAGGTTTATTCCATAACCTCTATATATGTCCCAACCTTCCACAAGACCGAAACTCTACTTATATTCTAGGAAACTAACCCCACATATTTCCTAGCCTGCCACACTGATAATAGAATACCTTATCACCACCCTAAGGAATTGGCCCTCTCTTATGATTATTATGTGCAATCTCACCATGTCAGAAACTTCCAAAATGACGCTTCCTTCCCCCAGAGGTTTTCCCACCTATCCACCCAATTGGTACTACATGTCCTCCTCTTGAGGCTCCCTTCAAGTTTCGTTCTGAGAAAAGGGATTTTTTCACTACCACTTCAAACCACTTTAGACAGAAAATGTTCTCCTTGGACCTAATTTCATGCCAAATCCTATCATAGAATCATTTTTCCATAGTCACCTCATCTCCATTCATCAACGAAAAAAATCAGTGAAAGTCCCTAAAATATCTAGTATAATACATCACTGATGCAGCCCCTTGAATCAAACTCATAAACTCTATAGCCTTCTCCTACCTCAAGGTTTCTAGGTATTAATGTTCCAAAAACATTTACTAGAAATACTTCCATATCATTCCATATGATTACTCCATCTTAACCATAATATCCCACCAATCCTTGTCCTACCCTCTTTACATTTTTGCTTATAACTTGACCTGCTTCTCAAGAGGAGTCTCCAGATGATCATGAATAGTCTGGATTGATTATATTGGAAACTCTTCTACCTTTGTCCCACCCTCTTCGGTAATGGCCAGCAGGTTCTGCAGTTGAAACTCCTTGTCCATCTCAACCATACTCGGCACAACATTCCCTGGTTCCCATTCCATCATCTGCATAAAAAAAGTAATATTATCAAATAAAATCACATCCCTATTATCCTGAATCATTGGATTCTTTTTCTCCACTACTAGGTAAGAATTCTCAGTAATGTCCTCCCGCTTCTCAACTGACATACGTCTTCCTGGATGCATATCTATACAATGCCAACCACAAACTGTATATCAAAAACCATAAATATTTCACAAATATAAATTAAGGTTCTCCATTATCCACCAACAAACCATTTCACATATACCACCCAAACAGGTCTAATCGTACCCAAAATTCTACCCTTGACCATCCCTACCATGTTCAGGGCTAATACAAGGTACCTAACTCACACAACTATAAGCCTTTCCCTCTACACTATCTGAAAACTATTCTCACATCACAACTTATTACAATAACAATTTCTTTCACATACCACCCTTTATCAAGTATAATTCAATAATTATCATTTAACATTCCTCCCTTTTAAACTATTTGTGTTGCTTTGTTAAACAAAATTTTCACAACTTTTAATAAATTCAAATGCATTTTTTCCTCTATTTACCACACACCCTTACCATTTGTGTGTACCTAATATGATGCATGTCACTAATATACATAGGTTCCAAGAATGATGCATGATTTCAAAACCTCATTCCATTCCAACCATGATACAAATGCCATAAAACTATCACATCACACCACATGTACATCATTGAATGGTGAAATATCATCAAATGTAACAACACACAACAAGAACAACAATTCCCACATAGGGTAACTTTTGTTTTACCCAATAAATGGGTTAGATACTCCCAAGCATGTGCTCATTTCCAAGGCACAAAAAAATCATAATCTCTTATCAACCATCCCCAAATAGAATAAAAGAGAAAAAAAATCCTATTAAACCACTTTGTATCATCCATGTCCCATGTGCCACTGAATTGGTTCCCCAATCCAGGTTTTCAAATGTCCTCAAGCGTGCCTCCCGGTACACCATACGTTTCTGACTAGTAGTGAGGGTTTAGTAGGTCATGTCGAGAGACTATAACCTATTTACCAAAGTAATCTATAGAATAATACAATATAAATAGTAGAAAAAATAGGAAACAACCAATAACATGCGTAGTCAAATATCTCCCAGACATGGTATAATCCACAAAAAATAGTAAATATGTCATGTTATTCTATAATGGTAGGTGAACAAAACCCAAAATAAAGACATACGGTGGAATCCCCAAAACGGTCCTGACTCTAAGTCTCGAACATCATCCAGGCATGTCCCCAAGTCCAACTCAACTTCCTAGCATGGGGCCCCTGCCATTGTCCTAGCCAGCAAGCATGAAATCTTCTTGGGTAACCAATGGAGGCCTCAATAGTTTGTGAGTACAACTTAGTAGGCCACCACCAATGGTGTCTACAAATATCTAGTTTAATAGATAGTGCATGGAAGTAAAAATAAATAAAAACAGAAGGATAGGAAATTTAGAGGCCACTTGTTAACAGTATCTACATAGCTAAACTAACCATTGTTCTAATTCATTATGTCTCTATCATTACTAGTTCATCATTAATCACACAAGTTTCATGTCTTCCATCATTTTCATAAGGGAATAACGAAGTCCATAACTCACTTGGGATAACATACCAGAACATCACAATATTGTCACCTCAAAGGTTCAGTCTAGGTGAAATGGAACCGTTATGGGAATAGAGATACATCCCCTTCCCTAACTCATGCATTGTTGGTGGAGTTAGAGAATCATTCCAACTCGACCCATTGGAGGAGCCTTAGTCCTTTATCCCACACCTCAATCCATGTGCACATGCTTATCCATATTTTCACCACACACAAACCATATAGTAACCTAATAGAACCAATACATACAATAATCATAATCCATAATAATCAACATGGTAAATCAAATTTTCTCATACCCCATTAACACCTTTTTTGTTCACATCACTTATCCCATTTAGAACAATTCTCATTCTCAAGTCTAGCTCACACAGTATACTCAATAATTCCTTTTATCAACCCATTACACATATTAATAATCCTCAATCCCCAAACATAATTAACCAATGCCTCATTTTAACATCCACTAATAATATCACCCACTCAATAATGGTTCAACATGATCACACAACAACCTAGAATATACAAAGATAATTCTAGGTCTGAAATGTACCATCGCACCCCATAGGTGGCCTTAAATCGGTCAAATCACACTCTATATTCTCCACAGAGGACCATGAGGGTTTCCATTCAACATTTAGACAATCATTATAAAAAATATTATCAAAGTCTCAAAATAACAATGAGAAGTGACCATGAAATAAACCCAGGCATGCACAAATTACAAACAGAATAATTTGATATAACTTGTAGGCCACTTACCTTGATTATGTTGAATAACACTCCCTCAATCGAAACCTTAATTCCCATTTCAACCAACCCTGGAAGCCTCAATTTGGTTCATCACTAAGGTTTAGGGGATAATAAAGGAGGAAAATCTTGAGTGAGACTTAAAATCCAGTAATGGTTTTTTTTAAAATTTCTCAACTTTACTGGGATGCACGGTTTACCTACACAGTTTGACAAACTGTATGAAAACTATGTGAGATATACTCTCCCAAAGTAACCCATGTGTATGGTTTCATGGGAATTATTCTTGGTTAGCTTAATCAAGAAGTAACCATGCACAAGCCTCTTTCCATGGAAGAATAGTTACCTGGTAAGATCTGCATAGCTTTCACTAACCGTTCACAAACTGTACAACATGACAATAAATTTTTTTGCCTCATCTTTTAGGCCCCAAAGACTCATAACACCCCTAATCCATATCATTATCTTTTGGAAACAGTTATTTGACCAAGATAATGGACTTAATCTAAAACATAAACAAAAACATACGTAAATAAAAATCCTAGATCATATAGTTTATATCTTGGTATTCAGAAGATGAAAGAATTTCCTCTAACCCAACTGATAGTATGGGATTTCATTGAAACTATAGAAAGGAATGACTGAGAAATGGAGAAGTGTTTTTTCCTTTTTGGGTGATTAGGAAAGATCTTTTGACTCATTTTGTGAGGTAGGAATTTATTAGGGCTTGGAGGACTGGATGAATTCATTTTCTTCTGAGCTTTAACCACTAATTGGGTTTTTATCCAACTATTCAACACTACCGGACTTAGGGGTCATGACATAAATCATGATGATTTCTAAATATACACCTTATTTTTTGTACACATGATCGATTTGTTTGATAGTTATATCATACTCTTCACCGAGTATGCTGAAGGGGTTGGGGGAGACTATTTGTTGATCATTCAGGATAGTCACCCATTCAAAACCCTCAACTACGTTTTTTCCATTTCTCCTAAAAGAATATCATTTTGAAATTTTGAAAATCATAGTATTTAAATAGGGAATTATTTGTGAAGAATGATTCAATTTCTCCTTTAATTTTGTATTTTATGCATTCATGTTATGAGGGAAATATTTTAGTGTGCTGGTGAAACTAGGGCATTCATATAAATATATTGAGGACCATTCTCTAATAAACAACAAGGAATTCTGAGTTGACTTTGATGTCTCCAAGTAGGGAATTACGCTTGATTTTTCTTAATGAATTTTACTGAAATCTTTCATATCCTTAGACTATTGTGTATGAATCCATCCAAATATTTTAATCACATCCTAGCCAATGAATTATTTGTAATGGAAGGAGATTATCTCTAGATCTATTATCAATGAAATCTTTTCGGACATCGACACTATTTATCATAAAGGAACATACATGGATCTTATGTGCCCCTAAATATGGTGTTCTCATCTTGATTTGTGAATTGGATGACCATTTAGAATTAAATAGAATTAGACATTGTATGATAGACATTAATAGAGACTACATCATCTTAAATCTCCTCGGGGATTGATAGAGCTTATATGATTGAATCTCTCACGTATTTTTTACAAAATCATGTCATCCATGATTAATGTAATGGATGGTATCAAATGTAATTATGTCAGTTTCGTTATTATAAACTAAAGTCCTATTCTTTCCTTCATGGTGGTGTTCATTCATAGGCACTTTGGGAGATTGGGTTTTTTATGTATCAGTATCTGCCCTCAGGGAAAGAACCGATGGTGCTCTAGTCCTTGGATTGATGGGTATTGTAGGTCTGGATACTAAACAAGGGAAATATTGAACATATTACTCTCTTGGATTATATTCCATTGTGATCATTTCAGATTGAATTATGGATGGTGTAGAGGGATTTTACTATTTTGGTCTGACTCGTTGAATGGTTGTTCTATGAGTTTCTACAACACGGACAATCCAAGTAGGGGTATGGCTATAATTATGGTTCCTTACAAAACTATGTATTTCAAGGTATCATCAGATCCTATGGCCTCTTCCTTATATTCCTCAGTCCTATTTGGGATACTCAGTTCCATATTCATACTCCTCAGAAGAGAAGTGGTCCATTAATTAACGGTCATTAATGGACCCAAAATTCAACCCCTCATCAGGTGATGACTCTTCTTGACTAGACATTTTTTGTGATTTCGTTCAGTGGGGGAGTTCCTGTTGTTTCATATCTGTGGGAATGAAATCTAATTGGTTCAATTATAACATTTACCTTGATTCAAGTTTATCCTCTTTAAATTATGAACTTTCATTATGGAAATGATGATTTTTGAATGCCTGGATTCTGGAGGTTCCTTGGGTCGATGGAATCGGTTGTGTTGTAGTGGAAGGGGATGGGGAACATTATTTTGTTTCATCTATTATCAAAGGATTCCATGAGATTGGTTGATTTTGTTACAAATCATACAAATATCAAAATTCTAGGCCATTATGCTATCAACTTTTTTCACTCACCTCCATCCTTAGTGAAAGTAGTGGAAACATACCCCATTTACTTTGGTTGTTATCCTTGTTTCACATTCCTTGAATCTATCATTTTTTGTAAGAGGTATCTTAAGATGATATTTTTTTGAATGTTGTGTCCTAGAATCCGGTGAATGGGATAATAATATGACCAATCATAGAGACCCACCTTATTAGACTTTTTTGGTTCCAGTATACCAAGTAAATCATGTTCAATAAAAGCTATAAAATTGATATAGAAATGATCTTCTCATACTGAGTAAATTTTAATACTTCGTTCCTCTAATTGGATTGTCCTATGTCCCCTCCACTCATTTTGTCAATATGAGGGTCATTGTTCACTCCCAGGGTGTAATTCTAGATAAAGTGTAGGCTTCATAGTTGGAGAAGATGCATAGGATGTATTATATGAGATGGATGCCACCTATTCATTCAATACCATTTTTTGTGGGATTGGTTGGGATACTCAGAACTTGAGATTATTCTTCCATATATATTCCTCTATTACATGGTTAATGTAATAAAAATTGAGGAAGCCACCTATATACTATATTAGGATGAGCGGTGTTCGTAGCACCTTGCGATGGTTATCAATGAAAAGAGAGAACATCTCCTCATGATGAATAAATCATTTAAAGGAGTAGGTCAGCCATTTCCATATGGTAATGAAATTTGAGACCCTCTAATTTTATATCCATTTTCAATTAGAGGGGTTGTTTATTTCCATCTTCAGAAGTGTTGAGTTGAACTTGAAGAGAATTTTTCAATGGAGTTCCTCCAAACCTATGATTGATCGGGGTAGAAAACTGATATACCATATAAAGGGTGGCTCTTACAAGGTTCACATGAATCATATTATTTTCACTAGTTCTGGTTTCTCATATGTTCCAATAATAATATCACAATGAGACACATAGTGTTTTATATGTTTTTTCATGTCACCATAGCTATTGAATATTAGAAAAGTGGGACTCCTAAAGTTTGAAGGTGGTGGGGTGTTTCTTACCCAGTTTGGGTAGGGTTTCCATTCTAGGTTCAATACTTCATACGCAACTCTATGGTTTCCTATCTAATTTCGAATGAATCGATGGTGTTAATAATTCCTTGATAAGTGTTCTGTTGAAACATATCATGGATAGGTATGAAAATTTTAAGGACTTTTCATGTTGGTTCAACCATTATTTGGTGACGATGCCCATCCAAAGACATGTTTTTGAGGATTTATGTAACGACCCAAACTTTGGTTAATGAAAATACCTCTTGATCTAATTAAATGCCTTAATATGTGAAATGGTCATACAACATATGCACTTATTTTGTTTTATGTTTTTGGATTTTAAAATATCATTATGAATTGTGATTGTTGCTCATATATCCATTGAATAGTGATCACATGATTAGTATAAATATGGGATTTAACAATCTAATTTACTCAGAAAAAAGAAGTGATGGCCTCATGCAGTATAATTTCTCCATACGAAGCCCATTTTTTGAATCTCAGAAAGGAGGTGTCATCATTGGCCTTCGCACTTGACCAATCCCAAGTCAATGTTCAACAGGTTAAGCTCGAACAGACCCATCTACGGGAGAAGTTGAAGTTGATAGAGATCACCACGCATGAAATGTTATCTGAGCCACCTCAAGAGTCTGTCACCATCGCGCACCTCACTCTTCGGTCTTATGCGGGTGTTTTAAGGGATTATTTAACAAGAACCTAGTACTATGTCTATGTGCATTATTTTATTATATAATAATTAATATACTTTCATTTTACTATTGTTACCTTGTAAATAGTGTTGAAAGAACAAGTAGTATTTTTCTTAATGTTCAACTAAGAAATACAATTTTATGAATTATTGGATTTTTGAGTAAAATTATTTTTTAATAAAATATTATTATTATTATTAAATAAATTTTTATTAAATATAAATTATCGTGTTATTTTATCAATGCAATTGTAGTTTTTAATAAGGTTTGAAATCTATTTTTGTCAAAACCCAATAATTTTCGATAAATGTAGGTCTATATTTTTAAAGTGAAAATTAACATATTTTGAGAATTATTTAGATAAAATTAATATTATTTCTGGAATCAGGATGTCGAAATTATCCAATGGTAAATTTTTCATAATTTTCTGAGACAGTCAAATTTTTGGATAAAAATTAAATACTATTTAAATATATAATATGTTTTATGACATAATAATGACCCAATAGTGATGTGATAAATACAATAAGACTTATTTTCAGAAAATATATGTTTTAACATTAAAATAATGTTATTTTGGGAGTGTTTCACTTAATTTACAAAGCATTAATGGATCCTTCAAGACTAATTAAACATCTTGTCTTTTTAAATTATTTTCCTTGGGAGTGTGACTCACATCCACATAAGCAACCCCATTATTTTAAGAAGTTATAACTTTTCCCTTATAAAATATTTTTTTCCAATTCCCTTTTCCAAAAACCATGGTCAAAAACCATGTATGGTTTGTTGTTCAGATTAGTTTAATGTGAGGGTCCCAAACCTAAATAATATAGAATTCCCTCACCTTTCCTATATAACCCCACCCAAGCTCCTACATCCTCCTCACTAAAATCCTTTGGAGTTCATCCAACATCTGCCCTCTTCTCTCTATAATCCTATCAAGGTGCCCCAAGCTTCCAAGAGGCCTCTCTCAAGCCTCTCTCAAGCCTTTGGAAGCATACTTTCAAGTAAGGGTTTTTATTCCTTTCTCATTTTTGTCCAATTTTCTTTATGTTTTTATTCCCTTTTAATTTAAATTATAAATTATGGGGTGTGGTTTAGAACCTCCCCTATATTGCCCTCTTTATGTTTTAATGATGGTATACCCCTTTCTCTCTCATTAAATGCCTCCTATGTACACCCGTTACTATTCCAAAATTCTAAATGAAATTTCCCTCTCCTCGTTTACATTCATGCAATTATTTTGTATCATGATTCTAAATTCCATTACATTTGATAGAAATGTATCTAAATGACCCCTTACTTTCCATGTCAAATAAATATGATGAGAAACCCGTTTCTCTCTTCTCAACCATTTTTATATGTTCTTATGTCACACTGTTATGCTGCTGAAATTGCACCATGTTTTTCCAAGCCAAAGTCATTGTGTAGTGAATACCATTCCCATTTTTCTATCAAGGGTATTCACCTTTTTACACATTTACTTAATTTTTAAAGAGTTTCATGTATTTATTCCACTTTCATTTATCTTATAATAAATGATTATGTTGAATTATTCAATGTTTTATGATCCATGTGGCACACTTATGCATGAAATGAAATGTTTAAAGAAGGGTGCGCCCTGATAGTGCTCCAATGCATTGGGTAATGTATAGTATCATGATAAGTTATATGAAATAGGTGTTTTCTCATGATAATACAAGTTTAATGAGGTTCTATAAATGATTCGTGTACAATGAGGGTTTACTCATGCTCTTTGTGCAATGAGCCTTGGATCATGCTAATTCCATGTTAACTGTTGTTGCCTCATTTCCATGTTATGATTATCGTGAAATATCAAGCCTTTAAGTTTATGATTCCCTTGTGCTCTATTTAGATTAAAATTGTCAAACAAGTATTTTATTCCTCATGTTATTCCATGTTTATTCTCTTACTGTGGTTTATATCTCACCCTTTTCTTGTGCATGTCCTTAGGTTATCCCATGCGATGCTAAGTACGAGGCAATGTAGTGGTCATGTAAAGGAATTTTTCAATAAGGATGTTGTATTTCATGTTTTAAGTTGTTATGTAATGACCCTAATCCCCAAAGAAACTAAAACTCTTGATCTTCTATGTTTTATCAAGTGAAGATTATATAATAAGTCATGTTTATGTTTGTAATAAAAAGTAGGGTTGTGATAATTTCCCTATACACATTATGATTGTCTCCTTGATGGAGGTAAATATTGACATATCTCTATGATTGGGTTAGGGTATAACAATGGTCCAGGTGCCATATTGGGTAGATGTTTGGGACTTCCTTTAACTACTGAGATTAACTCTTGTGGATGAGGTGTACCTACTACAAGTTTGTTTTGAGACTATTCACAAGGAGAATATTTTATTAGAATTCATCCTCAGGGAAAACTCTATTTATTCTCCTCAAATAATTCATTTCATCATCACACCGAGAGAAAATATCTTTGAGTGTGGGGAGATTATCCTCTTCTATAGGATGTGGCGGGTCCAAAATGACTTTCCTTTGATTATTTACTCTGGTAGAGACTCATTGTGGAAATGGGGGAATGATTGAGGGAGAACCTAGATTTTAGAAAATTCATTACTTTTTTGTGACCATACCCTCATTATTTGTGTGGGAAGTATTCCAGTTGGAACAATAATCTCCTTTATCTACATCATTATCATTATTACTAGGGATGTATATAGGATTGATATCAGTGATTTTCACCAATTTATAATGGATTTTGGGTATGTTTTTGGTTTCTGAATGATGAGACGGTTGTTTATTCCTTCAACTGGACCTCTCCATTCTCAACTAGGATCCTCCTCAGGAATCTTGGAGAAGAGTAACTTAGAGGGAACCCATATAAATCTGAATTGTATGCCTCTCTTTTGGGTGAAACGAGTTGTGAGATGGGGAAAACTGGAGTACCACTTTGTAGGTTACCCTCCCAAAATAGAAAATGTTTTACCTTCATTGATGGGGTGGTTAAGGTAAAAATTACCCTAGCCCTTCAGGTTTTTGTTTCTCCTACTTTATTGTTCTTTTTCCTATATCTAGCTTTATCTTCCTCTAGTCATCATATTTTGTTAAAAATCACCCCATCCCTATGTGATAGAGTTAATCTTGTACATTGGAAACTGCTCTTATTATCCCCCCTTTTTTCATTTTGTGAATACCTATTCGAGTTTGAGTCAGATAAAATGTCATGTTTTTATTCAAATTATTTGTTTTTGAAGATATTTTCAGCACTTTATGATTGAATTATCATAGGTGAGAAGAGTGATGGATGTTTTCTATTACCTAGTTCAATAGTTTTTTATGACTCTTTCTCATTTCTCTAAATGCTTTTGAGACATATTGAAGGCCGATTCTTGTGGACCATTCAACATTTCCTGAGCATGGTTTGTCTTTGTGAACACATTTGAATAACAAAATTATATTATTCCATCTCTTGTGGGCTCTATTAAATGGGGATGAGGTAAACTAAAAATATCCATGTTCTTGAATGCTGGGAAATGTTTATCAGGTAGGGCCTGACAATTAAATGACACAACTTATGAAATTATTTGAAGTAGATCAGTTGGAGATCATCCTATCGCCTTTATGATTTTGGTCTCGATGTAGATCGAAGGTATTATGTGTAAATTTGATGATCAAGATCTCCTAATAATTTTACATGGTATGGATACCTATTATAAGACAATAATTTTTCTCTTATGTGCTAGATACTTTTTTATACAATAAAGAGAATTTTATGTATTCATTACATTGAAAACTCCCTTTGTATGTCAAACTAAGAAGTGGTTGAGATACATAACATAAAGAGTATTTCATCCCTAAAAAATGTCTTCTTATGAAAAAATTATTATTTTTTTCTTCTTCTAGAGAATCCTCTACATGATATGCCCAACATGGATGATTCTTGACTATTTTGTTGGTTGTATGAGGGATAGAAGGGGTATAATTGGAATACATATGGTTTATGTGTGGATCATATGATGAGTGTTTCCTCATGCCATCTCCTGGTTGAGAATGGATTTTTCTTTTAATTGAAAGAGATTATAACATGTATGAAACTACATTAACATATTCTTAAATATGTGATGGATTTCTCATATTTGACATAGTAAGGGGAGTACCTTATTGCTATATGATGTCACTACAGAAAGGACCTTTGTCATGCATTCCATCAGGGCAAGGAAGAACATCATAGATTGATATCTGAATATAAGGAGAATTTATACCATGTATACCATGAAGAGGACCCTTATGGTGGAAAAAACATGGGGATGACCTTCATTCTATTTGATGTCACTGTGAGGAGGACCTTAGCAGTGCATGACATCATGGTGAGGACTCCCATCATAGCTTGATGTTTGACTACAAAGATAATTTTCTCAGCATATACCCGGGAGAGGATATTCAATGAGAAAGATATCAAGGGGTGAATTTATTAATATTTGAGTTCATTATAAGGTGGACCTTTGGAGAGCTTTCCATCATGGGGAGTACTACTATCATACCTTGATGTCCAACTATGGGGAAAATTTCTATAGTGTATACCCAGGGAGGGACCTTCAGAGTGGAAAAAAGCAAGTGGAAAACCTTATTGATGTTTTATCTTCTATCCACAAAGAGGTATTCCATGGATATCATTTTGACATAACATATCATGATTGATCAGTTTATGTCCATTATATAAGACTTCATGATAGATATTATGGCGAGGACCTATAGAGAAGTTAGAAAAAATGTTGTGGGGAGAACATTTATAACTGATACTTCTACTTCTGTAATTTGGAAACATATTATTAGGATCCTAATCCACCATTGATAGGTTTTTGAAAGAGTTAAGAACACTAGATTCTATTTGAGTAGGTTTAGGAATATTCTCTTAATTTTCAAGTTAACTTTGGCACAATTTATTTTTAGGAACTCTCTTGTGGGTGATTGGGGCCTCTTTCCATATTTGATGACATTCATATATGGGTTCCTATTTGAGTAGATCATATTGTTCTTCCGGGATACATTGGTTCGAATATTGAGTTTTTTCAGGGATATATGACTACCCAAGAGTAGTCACCGTATTGGACAGATTACCCCCAGTTGGAATATGTATTCAAGGGAAATCAGGTTTTCCATTTATTGAGGAATATTTCCAAAATGACTCATGGATGGTACCAGGGATTCATGTCTCTTCTTGAGTGTCCACCTCATTGTGTGGATGAGTCACCCCACTCGGGGAGGTAGGGGTCTGGGCATGAATCCTTACTATGGATGCTAATGTGATTATATTATGTAAATTTGGAAGCATATGTTCAGGTATTGAAATTAAAACCACTATCATTTCTAATGCATGTTGAGAGATGTATTTTTTGGGACATTAAAATATTGCCATTTTGATATGGGAGTCAGAATGTGTGCATGCTCTAGTCCTCCATTTACTACTAGTAGATACAGATAGTTTCCCTGTACTGTGGTAGATATATGAGTTTTACCCTGATTTATCACTATGATATTCCATTTGGTTTCTCTAATTTTCAAGGTAATTTTATGGTGGTATTGATATTAATGATCATAAATTTATGATTTTTCATTTCTTTCCAAAGTATTTGGCTGATGTAATTGATATTCCATCTTTTTTGACTAATGGAATTGATATGAATCTATATGAATTTGAATCTTCTTGTATTTTTTTACTTTATTTTTGTGGAGGGAATGATATTAAAGAGAAGGAATTTTAATCTTCTCATTAGTTTCCATAGAATTTGACTAATGGTATTCATTTTTATTAGCTGGGAATTACATATGCATATAGTTTTCCACCATATTTGTATGATAGTCCTGAAAAGTAGAAGTAAGTATTTAAATATTCCAATAATTCGATGTGATATTTGACTAATGGGAATCATAAAAAAGAGCATGAATATATTTACTCTCATGACTTACCATGGTATTTTCATGGAGGCCTTCTTCAGAAGGAATCCAAATAATGTAATATTACAGATTATATTGATATTTTCCATAGGTAACCTGGTCTATAGGACTTTAGATGGACCATTCAAGGTGGTACCCTCCACATGGTGAAGTTATTGAGTTGCACAACATAGGGGGAAATGATTTCTAGTAGGGGAATTTGGGTGGGACACCCATCCTATTGGGATGAAGTCATTGGTGAAAACCTCTTTAGCCTACCTAAGATAAGGGAGGAATTAGTCATTATTTTTTTAGGATAGTATTCCCAAACAGTTATAGATGGCTAGTGGTGCTATCGTTTTTAGACTAATAATAGTCACTAGGTAGATGAATAGTGGGGAATAATATCCTAAAGGGCCAGTCAATACCAATTAGGTGTTTCCGCATAGAAGGAACATACAAGTTATGGGTTTTCCTCTATATAGAATGTTTCTACGCAGATGAGGGGATCATCCCAATGGCACTACGCTATGTAGAACTGGGTTGATATCACATATAATTCTACTTCATAGGGAAATTTTCCTTCAACATAGTGTTTTTTTACACATGGAATTTTTTTTAATGCATAACACTTTTCTATGTTGGATGCCTATCCGTGAAGGGGTCATCTATTTTGTGGCTCATGGGATTTTTTCCGAAAAAGGTATTTTGGTTTTGAGGACCCCCTGATGATTTACTACTTCCACATGTAAAGTGGTGGAATATACCTACTTGGGGTTTTCTAAGGGATCTAGTTTTCGTGGTGCTTTGTCACTCATTTTCTTCATCTCCCTTTCATTTATACAACCGGGCATAGAATAACGGTACATGGTTTAGGGGATCA
Organism: Viscum album; assembly: GCA_963277665.1. Classification (NCBI taxonomy): domain Eukaryota; kingdom Viridiplantae; phylum Streptophyta; class Magnoliopsida; order Santalales; family Viscaceae; genus Viscum; species Viscum album. Next base: position 2,057,496,520 of record OY728127.1, on the reverse strand, counting down.
TCCATGTGTCACTGTTCTATATGGACATAAGTTGTGCTCAAATAGTGTGATACTTCTTGGGTCTAGGTTCAACCTGTATAGAATTTCTATACGTGGGTCCATGTTTCTACCATGTTGTGAAACAATTTAGGGGGAAGGGTTCCACCTTCATAACTCATTATTATGAGGGATTCTTATCCATGAAGGGACCATCAATTTTGTGCCTCATAAGATTGTGTTCGAAAATGGTATTTTGGGTTTACATACCAATACATGATTTATTATTTCCCTATATTATGTAGTGGATTATAACTTATGTGAATCATCAATGAGATTCGGTTTTCATAGTGCCACATCGCTTGTTTGATTCACCTCTCTTCCATTCATGATTCTTGGTGTGGATCCGTTTTACTCCTCTTTTTTTGTCCACGTTAGAATTAATTTATATGGGATAATATGAAATGGTTACTGGCATGGTTTGTTTTCTATGGTGGACCACATGCCTTCTTTTACAGGATCCTGTAAAGGATTTCCTGTCTCACGAAATACTTATCATTGGGGACATCATTCACAAAATGGGGCCCTCATTTGTGGGGGAGGAAATCACTACATTTTCTTCGCAAATGTCTTTGTTTAATTAGGGAGAACCAACTAAACCTATTCTTATCATGAACTGTTTAGTTCATGGGGAATATTCATGCATGGGGGAACAAATCTTTGCTTAGGTCCCATATAATTCTTTATTTTTATTTGCGGGTGTTGGCGTCACTCTAGAACTATATTTTCTATTGATGATCTGTGATGTAGAGGATTTCCATGTAGAGTGACGGTGTGTGAAGTAATTTTATCTTTGTGGTCTCATCACTTCGAATATTTTCCTCAATATAATTTAGTGTTTCACTTCTATGATTTTTCGGATCATGATATAATTCATTTATCAAATGTGGAATTTTCAGGACCTAATAGTATTAATAAAATTATACATGTTTCCATTGGATACACAAAAATTATATATATATAAAATATTTGTATATATAAATTTGGTATATTTAGATTCAATTTTTTGGAAAATGAAGATGATTTTTTTAATATAAAAGAGATATTTTCAATTAATGCTATTTTAATTTGTTCAATATCTTTTTTATTTCTATAAATTATATTAATTAGTATTGATATTGTATTCTATTGAATAATTTATATTATATTTTTAAATGAATGAATTAACAATCATTTACTAATAGTTATTGGTATTGGAATTCAAAAAGGTCATTATATTATTTTAACATACTGTTACGTCAAAAACATTTTTATTGTATTTTGGGAGAATATATTTATATTAATATACTATAATTTTATTTATATTATATTTTAATGTGAGTAATATTTCTTAGATAATAATAATAAAATTATTTTCTTGTAATCATTTTCGATTTATCTAAAAATATTATATTTTAGTGAATATTGAAAAAAAATATTTTATAGAAAAATATATTCACATTCAAATATAAAAAATTTATCTTTTTATTTTGAATTTATTATTAAATTTAATTAATAAAATATTGTGAAGTTACTAAAATTATTTCAATGGGAGTCAAAATAAATCTTCATTTTTGTATAAATCTATTTTATTCCAAAAAAATCATTCTCCTAGAAAACATTATTACATACCTTTTTGTATGTTGGATTTAAATTTAACATATACTGCATTAGTTAATTAATTCAATAAAATGGATTCCCATAATTGAAATCACAATTTAGAATATTTCTTAAAAAAGTCGACATTAATTTTTCTCAAAATGAATATTAACCTTTATAATGATGACATTGCCTCAGTACGAGAAAAATGGGATGGAAAAGAATAAAACAATGAAAAAAGGTTTAAAAAACATCAATAAAATTTTATATATTACATTTAATTTCAATAAATCTGTCAAACCATTCATATATTTGAAAAAAAAATTCATTTTATATTCATTTATATTGATGATAAAAATTTTATTATTTTATGTAATGTAAAATTCCAAAATGTAACATTCATTCTGTTAATAACTAATTTTTTTATAGATAAAATATATTTTTCAATATTTTTAAAAAGCTATTATGAATATGAATAAATTTTATGTGATAGTTATTTATTTTTAATTATTATTTATCAAATAATTAGCTTCAAAGTTTACTCAATATTAACGCAGTTAATCAGCTAGAAGAATAATATTAATTATTTTATTTTATAAACTCGAAAAGTAAAAAAAAATCTAATTTATGGTGTTATATAATTTATATAAAAACATAATTTAGTATTTTTTTAACTTCTATATTTTAATTACATTACATTATTTTTATTTTTTAACATTATATTTTTTTATTAGACAAAAAATTTCATTAATGGTATTTTATTTTAAATACAATATATTAAAATATTTAAATGTCACAAAAAAATATATATTTGGGACTCTGAGTAAGATATGGTCGATAATATATAACAATTTATACATATGGGTCACATTAACTTTTATGGAATATTTCTTGACCTATAAATGGTAAAAACCATAAATATCATGGTAATCATCAATAGGGTTAACATGGGATTAAATCAAATATAATAGGGAAAAAATACCTAAACCTATATAAATTTTATTGTAATAATTTATTTCAATATTTAATCATGTTATAATATATATAATTAATTTTTTCACATGAACAATGGAAATTAATATATATTAATTTAATTGATTAAATTATTCATAGGGTTCCCCTACCTATATTATATAAGGAAATCACCCCTCCTATATTTCTCAAAATATATATGGCTCATTAATATTCCAATAGTATCCCAAATAAGTTACAAATATTCCTCCTCGCATTTTATCGCTTCTTATCTCATCAAAATTCCAACATAAATGTTTTATGTTTCCATCCAAAGGAGATTCTTCAATGAGGTGTTAATCATATTAATTGAGTATTTGGATTTATTTATTTCTTCTATACTTAAATTCTATACCCGCGTTATAATATAATAAAATACATATAAAATATATACTATTTTTTTATTATTTCAGTGTCATAATATTATTCATCAACTTTTAATTAAATCAAAAATGAATGTATCATTCATTCATATCTCTAAACTGCCGCCTCATAAACCAATATATTTACTTTTACATCATCACATTTGTTGGATGGTTATAATAATGTATATTCTATATATATATATATATATTATATTTTTTACATAATTGTTCATTTTATAATTAAACAGTCTTATTAACATTCTTACATTCTTATACATTATGAAATAATAATATTGTTACTGTGTACGTTTTGATTACCACTTCCATGAAATGATGTGATTTTTTTTTCAATTATTCTTTACATTTTTTTATAATTAGGATAAATTAATTAAATATATAGTGTATTTATCATATACTAATGATTATTTAATATTGAATTATAATTTTTTTTTCTTCCATCCATTAAAAAATGAAATCATCACATGTTGATATATATTGACTACCATATCCACAAAGTGATACAATTATTTTTTAATTATCTCCTCATTTTAATGGTTCAAAAATTTTATATAATAAATGAATATAATTATATTCTCCTAATAAATATTCTAATGATGATGAAACTGTAAAAGACTAACCTAGTTTATCCAAATAAGTCTCTCAAGTAATCTAATCATGGGGTGGGGTAAAACAATGATTGAAAAAAATTCTTGGATATCTATCAAACATGTTATAAAACCATATTATAATGTTAAAAAAGGATGTACAACTGATCCAAATTTTCTAAACATATATTTTTGAAAAGACTAGTAAATCTAGTCTTAATGTTACAAAATACCACCTCCAAACTATACTAAAATGAAACAATTACATATATAGAATCATGCTTTCTATAGAATGATATTCCCATTACCTAAATCCTAGAATAAAAGTTTGAAACCTCTCATAGGAAGAAATAGGGGGAGGGAAACAATTTTTAGTTGCAGACCACCAAAATATCCATACAAGTTCTAGTATTAAGAGTTCATAAGTCCAAGTCTCAAAACATACGAATTTTAATATAGTTTTATAAATATGTACATTCTAAATCCCTTTTCAATCAATCCATTTATTTTCAAAAATTTCATTCCATGTTTTCAAAATATTGAAATAAAAAATGTAAATATACAGAAATATGATTATAAATGTGATTCAATATCCACGAAACAAACTATCTTGTAATAAACTACCAGATACAACACTGTACCTATGAGCCTTGATCTAACCTAAGGAACAATATGTTTAAGAAACTCACAATCCTAAAAAGTAATATGGTTTGATTAAACTATCATTGAGGCCTTCCATAGACTATTGAAATACAATAGGTTACCTCAGAGTGGTGTCGCATACAGTAAGGCTGCCATTGTCCCTATATCAACGTACCTGGGGTTACAACTGTAGAATAGTTGTCAATTTCTATTTTAAAAACCATAATAAATTTTTTATAAAACCATTTCTAATCCAAGACAATATAATTTAGGGATTTAAAATCCTTTTTCCATTTTAAATCATGAAAATTCCATTTTCAATGAAAACCCCCTTTCCAAATGAGAACCCATTCCCTTTTCAATTTCAACATATGCAATTAAAATTAAAATGTCAAGAAATCAATATAAACAATACTAAATTCAGGAAATTAGAACAATTATATAAATACACCTACTTAAAGATAATAGAATAACTATTCTCTTTAGGAAAATAGGATTGGAAAACACAAGGTCTTCCCTCGGGAGACAAGGAATGGTTGAATACTAAAAAAGTATTTATAGAAAATAAAATCCAATTACTTATCCCTAGAAAAAATAGTGCCTCAAACACAAATTATAGAGAGCCTAAGTGGAAGTGTAACCTGTAGAGACAAATAACATAACCCTGCTGATCAATCACTAAATGAATCAATCCAAAATGAAAGAAGACACACAAAAACATCTAGGGTCAGAGATCTGGCTCAGAGGAGAAGGATGTAAAAATACACTATCCCTAAAACACTCACATGACACAATAAAAAATTTAACTCAGTGAATTTTATGGTACGTAATCTTTCACACATCATGAATCCCTTTTATTTTATGTTACCTTGGAAAACCCACCACATTTTTAATTAAAACAAGATTTCACATTGCACGATGTATAACCCCTACATGATGTGTAAAATCTTACACTATTATTTCAACTCATGGGATGAGTCCAATCAGAATTACACATCATGAAATTCCTTTGCATGACATGTAACTACTCAGTGAATAGATGAAAAGAAAATAGAAAAGATTAAAATCCAATAATTATATTACTTCACCATTACATGTATCCTCCGAATTTGGGGTCGAAAACACTAGAAAAACACAAAATAGGAAACCAAAAGAAAATATTTGAAAATAACTAATAGAAATGTAAATGGGTGTTACAATATCCCCACCATAAAAGAATTCTATCCCAAGAAATATCTAAATATCATGGATCCTAAATATGTGTATGCCACTACTTCCTCATCAATAAATCTCACTCCCACCTCTCTTAGGGATCTTTTCTGAACTTCCATTTTACTCGGACCAAGGTAGTCATACTACCACATATTACATTATCCTAGAAATCAATTATTATAATTTGGTACTCAAATGATGTGGTATCGGGTTGAATACTAACATCCTCCCATATAAACACATGGGATTGAACTTGTATATACCTCGTGAACTAGGAAATTGAAAACATGTCATGTATAAAAGTCATTACAAATGGTAACAACAACTGATAGGCCACCCTCTAAAGTATCTAAATGATCTCAATGGGTCCCACAAATTATGGTTCCAACACACCCCTCTTACCCAACCGATGATGTCACAGGGGATTTGAAACTCTGAGAATTACCCAATCACTAAAAAAAACACTAATAGTCGATGATGATGGTATTCATATGGTTTCTAATAAATATGTTCCATGATCAAAAGTGTATGGATCAACTACACTATATCTTCTTTCTCATGAACAACACTTGACCTAACCATGTAACGCTCTACAAAATCTACCACACATAAGGGAGATTGACATGACCATTATACAAAGCCTCAAAGGTATCCATCCTGATCAAAGCCTAAAAAATTTGACATATGAGGACATGAACAAAGGAAAATTTATGTTCAATGATCCACCTAAATCAATAACACATGACTTATTCATTTCCTCTAGAACCTCAATATCCCTCTCTATATGTCCATCAATCTATTGATGATAAGTCATGTACAATTTCAACTAAGAACACATTACCTCATGGAAACGCTTTCAGAATTTGGATATGATCCTTGAGTCCCTGTTAGAAATATCTATAGAGGGAACCCCATGGAGATTCAAAATATCTTAGACATACAAGTCCCCAAGTTGTTTTACTTTCATCGTTTCCTTTATATAGAAATAACTGCACTGATTTAATGAGTTAGTAAACACAAACCCAAATAACATCATTCCCAATAGGATTACATGGTAAAATAATGATTTAATCTAAGGAAATATTATCCCATTTTTATACCATAATGGGTAATGGTCACAAAATACCAATAGTATTGTTGTGATCTTCATTAACCCTTTTACTAGTAATAAACCACAATACAAAAACAGAAACTACTTTCCTCATCCCCATCCACCAATACTGACCTCTAAAATATTGGTAAATCATTTTATCCCTAGGGTCCATGAACTTAAAAGACCAGTTTCCACTATCTCAAAACTCTTGAATCTAGGAAAATGGATCAACCAACCAACTATGAAAGAACAAATCTCCACTAGGATACCGATGCTACTCACACATGGTCTCCCCACAATTTTGGATTTATCCTAAGAATCATCTCTCGGTGTATGTCTTCTTGTCATATAAAACTTGATGATCCAAGGATGGGTCAACTTTATTCGAATCCAAGAATCCCTTTCCACCATCATTCTCCACTCCCTTGGCCATTTCAGAAAACAAAATCATTAAGGACCATTGTTCAACTGATTCCTTCACATCTTCTGTCGATAATTTTCTTCTCAACTCCTCATCCACAACATCCATATTACCATTGGAATATATGATATCAAAATCTGAGTTTTTAATATTATCAACATATATTCTATTTATTATTTTCATATCTCTATAATTGAAAATATAATTTAGTATTTTTTTCTAAATATATATCATAATCCACTCTCCAAAGAGGTTTCGATGCCATGTTTTGATAACATCCATAAAAACTACCAAATATTGATCATGGGTATGGTATATCTTATCATTAAAGAGTAAATTTCTTGATCCATAATCCACAACCTATTTTCCCAGATTCAAGACACATCCCAAACACATATCATAAGAATAACGGTAATAACAATAACCTGAAACCTGGTTCTCAAATAATCAAAAAAAAAATCTAAAGTCAAACTCATATTTAGAAACACAAACGATCTCTAACACAAGTGTTCCATTATAAATTTACACCCTTGTGGGTTAAAGAATTCATAGAATATGTGATCATGGATAAGCCCGAAAAAACCATATATAGTAATGTTCCAAAACCAATATACATTGGATCACAAACACATTTCTAGGATGCTGCAAGGACAAAACCTCTTGCATCTTTATAATGTTAATTGAGACTCCCCTCTTCAATAAAACATTCTATAAAAAATTCAATTACTAGATCCAAAACACACACATAGAAAGATTACCATATATATGATGTCACCTCAAGGTTAAAAGAATGATATAAAAAATGGTATATGTGCTCTTCATCTAACCTAGAGTATACCATTATATCATCTATAAACACATTATCAAATTATTCCAAGAAATGATGAATGATTTAGTTCATTAAATCCATTAATATCACCCAAGAATTAGTTAGACTGAATTCATATCCAAAAAATAGAAATTCCTATATAAAATCTGAAACACTATCATGGTTATATCCAATTATAAGTCTCTTAACTTGTGGTACCTCGATTTTCAGTCAATCATAGAAAACCCATGAGCCCCTCTTAGCACATCAAGGAGATCCTCAATTCTAGGTAAAGGAAACTTCTTTATAACAGTCCCCTAGTTCATCTTCCAATTGATCGTAAAAATTCTAAGAAAATATTATTCATTCATATAAAATATTAGAGGTGAAGACCAAAGTGACACGCTTGGATGAATAAATCCTTTCACCTCTAGTTCCTCAACCATAACATTAAGTTCCTCTAACATAGTAACTTCTATTAAATAGGATTGAATAGAAGTGGACATTGATTAAGGTAGATGTTAATTGGTAAAATATCCCTCTCTCTATGGTGGAAAACTAGAAAAATATTTTGAATGACCTCTGGGTAGACACACACAACAAGTAGATGATTTTAGAAGAACAGGTCAAATCAATCAGGAAAAATTTATGATAAATGGCATGAGATTAAACTAGCATGGGAAAAGACAAGATCTGTCCATCCAAATATAGAGTCCCACTCACCTTGAAATACAAGAGTGACTGCAATTTTAGATATTAATTATACACAATGTTTATAACATTCTATTTATTCCATTAAAATATTTATCTAATCTATGTTATTAATCAATTCAAATATGTCAAAATGTATCACTAAATATTCTAAAAATACCACAATGTCTCTTATCACCACCCAACACATGATACATTTGAATCATTTTTGGTAATAATGTCCAAATGTTGTGGAATAATCCATAAATAATGGGATAAGATTAGAACAAAAATCCAACACATTAATGAACTTTTATAATATAAAGGAATGAGTATCTCAATTATCAATCCAAGCCATGGCCATAAAAAATTAATAAATATCATACATCTAATAGTAGTTAAACTTGCATAATATTCCTCTTTTTTACACTCGACTGCATAATTTTTTCCAAACATAGCCACCTATACACCCGCCCTTGGCTTAATAATGAGACCCACTACAATTGTAAGAATCAACTATATCTCATTAACCCATGGTGAAAGTGGATCATGTCGTACTCCCTTGGGTCATCTTAACATTGAAAAACATCATATAGCCAAATCACCCACTGAGATGAAAAGTTATAGGGGAATTTGTACACTAATCCCTGGTCTGACCATGCCTCCCACATTGGTAGAAAATAAACTACTCATGCCCTATAGTATCCTCTTAAACAAGTCCTATCGAAAACTAGCCACTATTTTACTTTCTTTTCTGACTATAAGAAACACCATGGATAACCTTTTCACCAATTGAACCTATGAACAAGACTATCCTCATATCTATGTCTTCTTCATCCAAATCTACTTTATCCTCTACCTATAAAAAGGTCAAAACGCACATATGAATAATAATTGATTGAAAAATGTATCTTAGCCCCATGTCGAAATTACGAAAATTTAGTAAATCTTAAGAGATAAGATCTAATTATAGATGAACCAACATAGCTTATTAGGTGGAGTATTCCATAGTGGTATGCTAACCTTGATCAAATATCAGGCACTTTAACCTATTTATTGAAAATAAATTGTCAAGATAAAACTGTAGAATAAATATTTTCTTGAAACAAACCCTTGGGAGTCCTTTTTGAAACTTAGCATCCACTGTCGATTCATTTCATCATCTTCCTCGCCTTCAAGCATATATCTGGAAAACCCCACCTGAGAATTCTCAATATTCATTAAAATTTTGATGATCCATTCAATACTTTCATTACAATACTATCAATATTTTGGTCCTTTTCGGCCATGTAATACAAGTGGATGTAGTTTAATACATTCAGAACCATAATCCACTACTATCCTAGGCTCACTTCATGCACTAACCCCGATGTATAAATGGTACAGGTCACTGATTAATCAAATGAAGGTTCTATTGGGGGGTCTACATGTAGAACCATCCTCTTGGATTCTCCACTTTAATTTGGAAGATCTCTTCTAGGAGGCATTGTCTATTATACCCATTACAACAACCAATTACTATTAAAAAATTCTAAAATCATTGAATTGAAAACAATAATTCAAAACCAAGCCTTAAATAAAATTAAGTAGTTATTAATCGTATCAAAAGAAGGAAACACCTTGCCAACGAGCTTGTACCAAAGTGGTAAAGGCTCCATCTTGGTATCCAAAAGACCCAGGATCAAATCTGGGAAGGGAAAATTTCTGGGTACTGTAGTAATACTATAGCAGGGCACTATAGCAGTACTGTAGCAGTGGCGGAACTATAGTAGCAGTGGAACTGTAGAGGTAGAGGCACTATATTAGGGAATGTGGCAGCAGTTGTAATATAACAAGAATTGTTGCAGCTTGGGTACTGTAATAGTACTATTCACCGAAGGGCCCTTTGGGCTAAAAAAATGGGCTTTCGGGCCTTGTACTTAGACCACTTAGTCTTGGGCCTCTGGTCTATGTAATGGGTCTCCCTCTACCTAGTTTGAAAGAGGTATTTTATTTAAATAATAAATGAGGCTTCGGCCCCAAACAATTTTTTTTTAAAAATAAAACACCTCTTTAAAGTATCATGTCCATATAAATCAATTACTCACTAAGTTTATTCAATTGAACTTACAAAAACCAAGTCCTCAACCATTATAGGATAATTAATTTAAATATACATCCCATAAAATTTTTCCACATGAACCCAAATACCTAGTCTTGGACTTATTATATATTTTCCCACCCTCATGGTAATTTAGATTCGATAACAAGAGTGAGCTGACCAAACTGCTTTTCCACACCTATTGACTAAGATCCAAAGATACTACTCTATTCTACCCAAGACACGAAACCAACTCAAATAGACCCAACACACATAATTCTGAGAAAACCGTATAGTTTCAAATTATAAAATATCAACCTCTATCAATAAGACCAGTCACCCATGCCATCATATCACATGATAGGGTAAAACATTGATAACAAACAAGTCTGGAATATCATAAAAACAAGACAAAACTTATATACAAAGAGGATACATGGTAGATTCAAATTCTCTAAATAAGACAACCATTAATACTCAACAATTATAGACAAACTACTCTCCATGGGACCAAAGTTCACCTATAAACTATCCCAATATGAATGATAAATGTAAAGTGATGACCTAATTTTGTATAATTATCTTTCGTTCTCCTGAATATTTCAAATTAAAGTCTACAGTTTCCCATAAGTAGAATTAGGGTGTGAGAAACAATATCTATTAGCATACAACCATAATATCTATAAATGTTCTAATAGAAAAAGTAAAAAAATAAAAGTTTTAAAACAATCAATTTTAATATAATATTTATAAATATATCCATTTGAAATAAATTTTCAAAAAATCCATTAGTTTTGACATCTTGAGTACCATGTTTTTTAAAACTAGAAACCAGTAGGTAAAGATACTATTGTATAAATATAAGTTTGATCCAACATCCATGAAATAAACAATAATGTAATAAATAATCAAAAAAACCATTCTCCTTCCATATGGACTACATCCTATGTGAAAATACATACTAAACACTCTCAATACTATAATGAAATAATGTCGGATCCAACTAACTATTTGTTGGGCCATATTCCATCGATATTTAAGAGGATACATCTTAGTGGTGTCTTATTCACTGAGGCTACCCATGTCTCTATATCGACATACCCAATGATCAATCTTAGTATTTTTTCAATTTCTAATTTAAAAACCATGATAAACTTTTTATAAATCCATTTCAATTCAATTGTAATCGAATTTTATACTTGAGAAACCATTTTCTATTTAAAATCATGGAAAATTATATTTTCAAGGAAAACCCATTTTCAAATGTGAACCCATTCCATTTTAAATTCCAACACATTAAATTCCATTGAAAATGCCAATATATCAATATAAATAACAAAAAAAATAGAACTAGAAGATTTTAAAAAATCCAACTACCCCAAGAATGTGTACAACCATACTGTCATTAGAAATGATAATTGGTATCTATATGGTCTACCCTTCGGAGAAAAGTCACTAACAAACACAAAAATGGATTTATTGAAAAAAAACCCATTTAATAATACCTATAATAAATGGTTTAACAAACCCAAATGAGAAATAAACTAAGAGGAAGGCACACCTAGAGATATTATGTGAAAAATCCTACTGATTAATCACTAAATAAATCATTCTTGGATGATAGAAGATACCCAAAAATACAAAGGGTAAGATTTATTTCTAAGAGCAGATGGATGCAGAAACAAATGAGGCCTCAAATAGTCAAACATTAACCGAAAAACTAGAACTCCGAGAATAAAAAAGTGCAAAAATATTTTTCACTTCGTTAATCCCTTTTATTTTAAGATTCTCGAAAATACCTGTCACGTTTTTAATTACTAAATTAATTTTAAATTACACTACGTATTACCATTACACAATGTATAAATTTGAATAACGATAATTAAACTCATGAGATGAGTTCATCCTAAATTACATCTAATTAAATCCATTTACATGTATTGTAACATCCCAAGGAATATCAAGAATGTAAATAAAAAAGATGAAAATCCAAAAAAATATATATGATTTCACCATTATTGGAATCATACCAATTCTAGTTGAAAATACACTTTCTATGTAAAAAATAAAACCAAAATAAAATATTATAACATACTTTATAGGAAGGTAACATGAAGTTACAGAAACTTTTAACAGTGTTCATGGACTTGAACCATAAAACTGAAACATGAAGGGAAAATGAACCAATTTTCACCTGAATATCCATTTTAATGAAAAAATAGTAAACAAATAGATAATTTTAAATAATTATGGAATGATAATTTTAATTTATGTATTAATAGAGTTATATAGAATCTTTTTAATAAAATGTATATAAAATACAAGATATTTGAATATGTATAGAGAATTATAATTCTTTCATTATGGTTTCCACACATAACTTTTCATTTCATGATAAAAAATCAATATTTAACACTTTTATCATTCTTGTGGTATTTATACAACCCATTTTATATGATATATCTTGAATCCCTTTATATTCATGGTATTTATGTTACATTTATTTTTATTTCCTTGATTCTAGTTGTGATTCAGTAGTTACAAAATAAGTTGGGGAATATGATAAAATCTAATAAATTTTACAGTTTGTATATTCAAAATTCCTATTGATGAAAGAATAATTCATATAATTTATGAATCTAATATTTTATACTTCTTTTTCTGTTCTTAATTTTTTTATGTATTATTATCATTTTCATATATTGGTTTTATATGAATATAGAGAAACCCTTTTTACAGAAATACCAACCTTATTTCTTATTTAGTCGAACATTTTTTATTCAATGTTAATAATCTTCCAAATTTTATTATAAAAGTTAATAGCTATAAATTAAATATTCAAAAACATTAAATTTTACAACGTTTTACTTTATTTACAATATTTTAAAAAATAATCATTCACATATGTTTTATGAACAAGTTGTTCAATTTTTTCATCATTAAATTATGAAAGTAATTTATTCTAATAACAAATTTATAATTAAGGTATTTTAACTTAATCATAAAAAAAATTAAATTCATTAATATTTCAATATCATTATTATGTTTTTATTTTCAATGAAATGTATTTTCAAAATATTTTTTATGTTTTTGGTTAAAAAGTAATAAAATGAATGGTATATTTTTCACATTTTTTTGAAGAATTTTTTGAAAGTTATAATAATGTTATTTTTATCATCTTTGTAATTGTACATTAAGGATGATATGAATCACTGAGGATGTGATATAATGATATTGTAATAATTCACTATGTTGAATGATTTTAATGGAGATAACATAATGATGATTCTATAAAAGTAATTTTTTCCTATAGATAGAATATATTACCATGAATCCATTATAAAACACATTTTTTCATCTATAATACTATTATGAAATCATTAAATTTATAAAAAAACAATTTCCATTTCCCAGGTTATGATATGATTCTACTAATACGATATTATGAAACACATATATATGTTTTTCATAATATCATGGTTCATCCTAAAATTATATAGTTCATAGAAGCTTTAGGTAATGATGAGTATCTTATGAGATTAATATGTAATTCATGAACCTAATTTTATGTTAAAAATTTGCTATATGGAATTATTTTCATGATGATAATTTTATATATGGACTTAGTTTGATGTTTATATGTTTATATATTAAACTGATTTAATATACATAACATAATGAGTGAACATATTACTATTTATATATGTTTAAAATTTTATAACACAATTCATATACCACATTCTAATATTTATGATATACTCTCATGTATCATGAATGATTATTGATGATTCTACATTGTTATGTCTTCTTCACTCTATTATGACAACACCTTATACAATGGGTAATTAATAAAAAAAATAGTTGATTTGGTGTGAATTTTTAATGTTAGGATCATATTATCATACCCATATTTTTATGCATGATTATTGATTTACATGGTTTAAATACCCAGATTTTTTCATGTAATTTTTTTTAATTATATGGGAATATTACAATTCTCTGAAAATTGATGGTGCGTGATTCCAAATCCTGGTGTACCTAGAATGAATTTTTGAAATTTTTTAAGGTATGTTCAGTAAATGAGAAAGCGGGGTTTTCTATCTTTTGAACTGATGATCGTAATTGAAATCAGAGAGCATCGTTGAAGTCGCAGCACCGATATTCACTTATGGATACCTTCATCTCGACCACAGTAGGTCAAGAGTGGAAGTTAGTTTTTCAGTTTTTTGTGGAAGAATAAAAATAAAATAATTAACATTTTATTTTTCTTCTTGAAACCTCTCTTTTTGAATTATGGAGGTGGGGACCACCTGAGTTGGAAATCCACCCAATTTGAATTTTGTGGTGGGTATCACTTGAAACCCACTTAATGTGGGAAAACCTTTCAACTCTCTATGGTTAATTATTCCAACATCAATTAATTAATTGTGCCAACTATAATTAATTGATACACTTATTTTTATTATTTTGGATCTTCATTTCCATTTGGGAAAATTGTTGACAAAGGATGGTTGGGAGAACCATCGAGAACTAGGAAGAACTTCCTCCAATAAAGAACTCTTCTCCTTTAACGAACATTCCTCCAATGAAGAACTCTATCGAAGGATCTCCAATGAGGAACATATTCAACGATGAAAAACTGACAGTCATCTCTCCCACTCCTCAATGACATCAATTAATCATTGATGTAGGGATTGTTATTTCGAATTCCCCTTATCCTGTTCTTGTCGTTCTTCTTAAATTAAGAACAAATCTTCCACTTACTACCATTCTAATGAGGAGGGTGTGGGAAAAACAAACACGGCCCAAACCCTCTGCAACCTTTGTGGAATTTGGTGGTCTTGAATTGATGGTGAAGTCTCAAGGTGAGTGTGGGAGTCTACGAAATGAAGAACGGTCCACTGGGGTGATCCCGGTGACCCAAGGAATGACGTCGGCAACTAGTTCTGGCGACCAGTACCGGATGTGCTTGGGAGCACCGACCGGTACTCTGGTCATCAATGATGATGATGGCAGTGCAACCGCACCGCTGGAGAAGGGTCATGGCTCGTCAATCGTGGTGGAGCAAGGGCAGCGGTCGGCGCACGGTCGGCCTCGTGAAGGGGGAGGCGGTGCGCGTCTACGTCGTTGGGCGTGTAGAAGTTATGGCACGAGGCCGCGACGGTGAAGGGAGGGTAGCCGACTCGCTTCCAACTACTAGTGGTGGTGAGGCGCATGACCACACAATGGGGGAGGGTCGGCTATTCAGTCGGCCGGGGAGTCGAGCGGGACCTCAGGTTCAGTGTTCCATATATTGGAAAAATGTGGTACTGGCATGTTGGCCATCCAATCCAAATAGCTGGGCCATTCCGGGTACCCAGGGGGAGCCTCACCCTTGGGTGGTGGCTAGGGAAGACCCCATCGTGGGGCCTCCAAACTGCGGGCCAGCGGGCTGCCCAGGGCTGGCCACCCATCGCGGGCCGCCCATCGCAGGCCACCCATCACGGGTTGGGCTAGACCCAGCAGGCCAGGCCAGACCTAGCAGGCCTGGTCAACCCGAACAGGTTTGGGTCGGCCTAGACCAGGTCAGGTCGGGTCGGACTAGACATGGACCAGCTTCGACCCCTTTTTACTCTTTCGGCCATAACTTGTGATATGGGCGTCCGTTTGACGAACCGTCTACAGTGCCGGAAAACTTGGATCGAGTCGGTCCTTTTGGTATACCCCACTTTAGTATTGGATAATGTTGGGTATGGCCAAGTTTAATCGAACATGAATCCAACTGGGCCATCAGAACTAAAAGTCCAATAACTTATAGACTGGGTGTCCGATTGACTCACCATCAGTTGGGTTGAGACCCCGATTATGTGGCGGTCCTTTGAGAAACTTCTTCGTGGGACTTCTTGGTAGTTGAAGTATCGACCTATGGCTTGAGGAGGGGACCCTCTCGGAATCAAGAGAGCTTAGTGTGGGAACCCTATAGCTGGTTGTAACATAAGAAAGGGATCTTATGTGGGTCTGTGCCTTGGGATCCTACCTGGGTCCGTGTTCAAGGATCCCACACGTATCCTCTCTAGGAATCCATGTGAGAATACTCTAGGATCCTACGTCAGTCAGTTTTACTAGGATCCTATGTCGGTCTGATGATGGAGGATCCTACGTGGGTCTGCCTCTCAATAGAGTAAGATGATTCAGTAGTTACTTCTAATCATATTTACTACCGTACCTAAGTTATACCGAGTGTGGTATGATTCTTACCATTGTGGAATTCTTCTGTGTGGAATTAGCTTTGTGGAACATACATTTTTGGTGATACCTTTGTGATATAATTCTGTGTGGATTTTCCATTGTGGTACTTACATTTGTGGTGTTACCTTTGTGGTAATCTTTTCTCTGTGGAACAGTTGAGATTTTGGCTAAAAGAGTTGGGCCTTGTGATTCCTCATCAATGAGATGGGATACTTGATAACTTAGGTAAATGTATGGGCATATACATATGTAGGTTTTTTAGTTGTTTTCATGCTTTGTGGTTTATCCTTTGTGGATTTTGTTAGATCTTTGAGGGTCTTGGGGTCCCTACTGAGTATCATTATACTCACCCATGCACGGGCTACTCTCACACCTTATTGTGTTTGGTGCAGACGATGGACAGTGCAGACGGAGGATGAGGGTACCATAATTGGAGGTAGCTCAGAGGAGGACATTAAAGGAGGTGTACCATAGGGAAGACTGTTCGAGAGATGTACCTACCCCTCAGGTAGGATCCTTAGTGGGTGTTCACAGGGGTTGTTTTCAATTTTACTTGTACTTTTCATTTTACTTGTACTTTACTGTTGGGATTTTAATATAGCCCCGTTTTCATTCTGTACACACCCTATTTACTATATAGTTTAACTTTGTGTTTGTATCCTGCTTTGTGCATAGTTGTGTGGGTTTATAGGTTATAAAGGCAATGTCTTCCCAGTTTTAGGGAATAATCCTTTCGGTGCTAGTCGCCAACCCCTAGACTATGGAAGGTGGGCTTGGGGTAGTCACGAAACGGGCCCTGGGGGATGCGTCATGACAAATTGGTATCAGAGGAGTTGGTTCTACTATACAACATTGTAATCTGATATTTTTTTAATGGGAATACTGTAAAATGTAGTGAGTTTGGTTATCAGTTTAGGGAATCCAATATTGGTGTGGTGGCTAATGTATACATACCCCAGGACCATAACTTTGGATTTCTGACTCAGTGCACAAAAACACTGACTGCGTGTGTGTTTCGAAGAGTTTTATTTCTGATATTTTTGAGTAACATAATGACTGTGGCACACCTATTTCTTTTTTGGATGCCTCCACATAGACAACCATCTAGGGTTCCTAGTATATTATGTGATGATATCTCGTAGAACGACGAGGCCTCTATGTAGAGCCCTTTATCAGTAGAGGCACCAGCAGAGGCACTAGTGGTACCATTACCCATTGGACCACTGATGTCACTAGCCCCAGCAGAAGAGAGGGCACGCTGCTTGAGCATGTTTCATGAGCTACAGCGCCAGAGGCCACCAAGGTTTAGGGGTGAGACAGACCCACCGACGGTTAAGGATTGGATGGAGGCCATGGTGAGAGTCTTTCAACTGGTACAGACACTAGCTGATCTCATGGTTATCCTTGTTGTCAGTCTTCTATAAGTAGCAGCAGGCAGATGGTAGAGCTTGATGATCCTGGTTCATGATAAGGTGAAACTTCTCTAGGAAGACTTTGAGAGCCTTTTTAGGGCATAATTGGTCCAATTGACCCTTCGCGTAGTGTGTATATATAAGAGTCTTCATCTGCAGTAGGGCAGCAAGACTGTGGCTCAGTACTCATCAAGATTCACCAACCTCTCACGCTACTCCACTGATATGGTGCTGGACCCATTCTTTAGGGCTCGGACCTTTGAGCAGGGACTCAGGTGGGAGATCAGGGTTTCGATTATTTCTCTCAGTATCCTGACATAGGCAGGTGTATTAGAGTGATCCCTCTTGGTGGATATTTTTCTTACTGAGCAGTCACCAGCAGCGAGACCCACCACCAGGCGTCAGGTAGGGGAGTCTTCCACAGCTGGAAGCAAACAGATGTCACAGAGGTCCAAGAGGACCAGAACTATAGGTGGACAACCACAGGATTTAGGGTTGGTTGTGTGGGGAACCTGAGACAGAGCCAGTCATGCGAGGAGAAGGCAGTGTTATGCATGCGTAGGGCAGGGTCACATGGCTCGCGACTGCCCGACCCGCTGTACAGATGATCAGCAGATGGTTGAAGGACCGCCCAGGCAGAGATAGAGGTTCAACCAAGGAGGTCTATAGGGAGCAGGCCGAAGTGGCAGAGGATCTTTCCATGTAGTTGGCGGTGGGTGACGATTCAAGGTGTTATAGCCACCACCACCAGGTTGTCCACCCCGACCATAGGGAGAAGGTGGACAGTGGAGAGCTCAGGTCCAGGCAGCTGAGGCCTAGGACCATGCCACTCTGAAGGTGATACGATTTATGATTTGTGTCTACTCTACCATGGCTGTAGTACTTATTCACACAGGTTCCAGTCATTATTTTATTTCCACATCCCTCCTATGGAGCTTAAAGATCCTGGTGGAGATGATGGCTCAATCCTTACGGCTAGAGACTCTTACGGGAGATAATTTGATGATTACATGTTGGTTCCAGTAGTGAGAGACTACTCTGGGAGGCGAGAGCTTCGGCTGGGATCTCCTAGTAGTGGCATCGAGGCCTTATGACTTCATCTTGGGTATGGAATGGTTATCTACAGTCTATGATCACATTGACTATATTAGGCACAAAGTGAAGTGTGTCTACACTGATGGGACTAGGTTTACCTTCCACGGTGAGAAGGGAGTCTTCTCAGCATAGGATGGACTTACCTAGAGGAGAGTGCAGCCGATCAATCATTAATTTTCTAGCCTTACCCTCAGGGTGGTGGATGCAGAGTGTCTGAGTTATCCTATAGTGGTGGACCATTACAGAGATGTCTTCCCTGATGATGTTCTAGGTCGACCTCCTCGAACAGAGGAGAAATTTTACATTGACTTTTACCCTGGGACGGAACTGATATCTATACTAGCGTATCAGATGACTCCCTTAGAGCTTCGTAGGCTACGGGTATAACTGGAGGACTTATAGGGGAAGGTGTTCATCCGGCCCAGTCTTTCTCCTTGGCCAGCCCTGATTTTTTTCGCCAAGAAGGTGGATAATAGCTTCAGACTTTATGTTGACTATCGGCGGCAGAACTAGTTGAACGTGAAGAACAAGTACCCACTCTTGAGCGAGACCCGGCCTCCCACGTTTCAGCTGCCTGTTCCATGTGGCACCAGCCGATCGGCCACCCAACACGAACGGTTGGGCCGTTCGGGGTACCTAGGGGAACCTCCCCCTTGGGTGGTGGATAGGGTGGACCCCAAAATAGGTTCACCCAGCCGCAGGCCAGTGCAAGCCAGGCTGGGCCAGACCCAGTAGGCTGGGTTGACCCGAACTGGGTCGGGTCAGCCCAGGCCGGGTCGGGCTGGCTCAGTCTGACTAGGTCCTACCGGACCCATATCCACTTCGACTCCTTTCCACTCTTTCGGTCATAACTTCTGCTACATGTTTCCATTTGACGAACCATATACAGTGCCTAAAACCTTGGCTCAAGATAGACCTTTTGGTATACCCCACTTGAGTTTTGGATAAAGTTGGAGTACGGCTTTGTTGGATTGAACATGAATCCAACTGGGCTATCGGGACTAAAAGGACAATAACTTACATACCGGGCATCCGATTGATGCACCGTCAATTACGTTGAGACCCCTATTACATGGATGGCCTTTGAGATTATTCTTTGTGGTACTTCGTGGAAGTTGGAGTATCGACATATGGATTGAGGAGTGGACCCTCCCGGAATGAAGCGAGCATAGTGTGGGAACCCTGTAGCTTGCTGCAACATGAGAAAGGGATCCTATGTCGGTATGTGCCTTGGGATCCTACATGGGTCCGTGTTTGAGGATATGACTTGGATCCACTCTAGGAATCCAAATGGGACAACTCTAGTATCCTACGTGGGTCTGCTATAATAGGATCCTATGTTGGTCTAATGATTTAGGATCCTACGTGGGTCTGATGATGTAGGATCCTACATGGGTATGCCTCTCAAAAGAGTAAGATGATTCAGTAGTTACACCTAATCATATTTACTACCATACATAAGTTATACCTGGTGTTTTCTGAGTCTTACTTTCATGGTATTCTTCTGTGTGGAATTATCTTTGTGGTACATACATTTGTGGTGATACCTTTGAGTTAAAATTATGTGTGGATTTTCCTTTGTGGTACTTACCTTTGGGGTGTAACCTTCATGGTAATATTTCCTTCGAGGAACAGTTTTGATTTTGGATAAAAGAGTTGGGCCTAGTGATTCCTCATGAATGAGATGGGTATACTTGATAACTTAGGTATATGTATGGGAATATACCTAATTAGGGTTGTTAGTTGTTTTCATGATTTGTGGTTTATCCTTTGTGGAATTTGGGAGACCTTTGAGGGTCTCAAGGTACCTACTGAGTACAGTTATACTCTCCCCTATATGGGCTATTCCCGCACCTTGTTGTGTTTTGTGCAGATTCTGGACAGCGCTGACGGAGGACGAGGGTACCCGAACTAGAGGTAGCTCGGAGGTGGACATTACATGAGGTGTACCGCAGGGACGACCGTTCGAGAGTTGTACCTACCCTTTAAATAGGATTCTTAGCAGGTGTTCACTGGAGTTGTTTTCAGTTTTACATGTACCTTTCAATTTACTTATACTATACAGTTGGGCTTGTATTCTGGCCCCTTTTTCTTTCTGTACACACCCTGTTTACTATATAGTTTCACATTGTGTTTTTATCCGGCTATGTGATTAGTTGGGTGAGTTTATAGGTTATAAAGGAAATGCCTTCCCAGTTTTAGGGAATATTCCTTTTGGTGCTATTTTCCAGCCACTTGCCTATGGAAGGTGGGCTTGGGGTAATCACGACATGGGCCCTGGGGGACGGGTCGTGACACATGTAATCTATTTACCATTACTGTGAATCTATGTGCACACTTTATATGCTAAATTTTCTCATGATATTATGATATACATTAATTAATATTGGTCAAGAAGCGATATAGGTTGATTTAGATAAAGAAATAATTTAGTATACAATATCTTGGTATAGTGGGGGAATTTATCACATATTGACATGGTTTTGTTGTGTAAGAGTTTCACCTAAATCTGTATAATTGTAATCCAAAAATTCCCTTATTTAGGTAACGGTACATTTAAATTTCATATTGAATCATTGGAACTCTATAATTTTATTGTGTTTATTAGTATCAAACCCAAACAAGATAATATCACTAATCATCCCCTGAATCTGGGATTACGGGTTTAGCCGTATTAAAAAACCAATGTATTAAATCATTATTTTTTTGAAATTAAATTCCCTAAAAAGAAATAACATTTTTTATGAATATACTTACATACATATTTATATATAAATAATAACATTTCATAAATATTGAGAACTATAAAATGAATAATAAAATGATATTTTATAGTAATAATATCACTTTTACTAATGATTAATGGTATAAAATAGTTTTTATTGGGAAATATAATATTCAAAATAGGATTAATGAAGAAGTTGAAGATTAATGTTTAAAGAGATGATAAGACTTAAATTGAAGTTTTGAAAAATTCTCTTAGAGTGCCATATAGAAATTAGGGTTTGGATATTATTATATTGAACACGTGATCCCAACTGAAAGAGACACTATTTAAGGATTAAATTTTCATTCTTATTCAACAGATAAAAAAGGGAATGCTTTGGATTTATGTGGGGTTAGGAGGGGTCCTTTTATAGGTTATCATGATAGTAATATTCAAAAATACACATTCATTAATTTTTATGGAATATCTTTAGACTTGGAAAGTTGATCCTCCCAATAAATATAATTAAGATATGATAAATATTTTTTTTTTGATAATTCAAAAATCTATAAACATATAAATTATATTTTATAAAATTTTACGATAGTGCCACATAATTTAACCATTATACAACATTTTATCATTTTAATGGGGACCAACATTTCACTTGGTAAATTATTTTCAAACCTAAAATTGAAACTGAATATAATAATAAATTAAAAAAAACATAAATATAAAATTAGTATTATTTTATGAAAACTTTTGTTTATCATTGAAATTTTATCTATATAATAAAACTATATCTTATACATATAGTATGTAGAATAATAATTTCTTTATCCACAAATTTGATATATTTTTATCTCATACCAAGTAATATTAGTTAACTAAATGGTAATGTTTTTTACTATGTATATTGAAATCATTTCATTTAAATAATTATTCAAAAATGATAAGTTCCATTTATAAATATAAGTGCAAACAAAAATGAAATTTTTTTATTCCACTTTTTTTGATTTTAAGAATTAGTTCTCTTAATCACGTTACTTTATATATCATCTATATAATAAGTTTTTTAATATGTTATAATATGTCAGATAATTATATTGACACATTATATAATAATAATAGAAAATAAATTCTAATAAAAATGAAAATTTTATAATAATTCATTTAAATTTGTAATTATATTTTTATTTCATTATAGAGTTATTGATTATGTGTACATTATATTAGTTATATATGTTTCTATCACGTTCACATCATCATTGATTGTATTGATTAAAATCATATCCATTAAATGTAAATCCATAGTTCTTATATCAATCAACTATAAGTCCAATGAAAATATTTCTAACTACCATATATGAAAATTTTGTATCACATTACTATATATATAATTAAATAAAATAGAAAACTCATTCATCTTATTCCTTAATATATTGTCATTATTAAACATTTTATCTATTGTTTTTCGATTTAATAGAGATCATTTTCAACATATAATACCTCTGAGATTAGTACATGCGGTGGGTGAGGTAGGTAATCCAATGGAAATCATACATGAAAATCATTATTCACTTGGGATATGATTGGTGTAATTTTGTATGATAAGATATCATTTCCACACAATCAAGTATTTCAAAATAAATATTGTTTTTTTCAAAATATTTCATTCTTCTCAAATCACAAAACACTCTTCCATGGGGTTATTCTATGAAATAACCTATCTCGAACATTAAACAGGAAAACCTAAAAATGGATATATATGGAAATATTATATAATATATCATAAACATTAATATTATGCTGAATGAAATTAATCATCATTAAAACACCATACGAAAGAGTTAACCCCAATATAATACAGTGTTCGAATTTTTCATAACATGTTGGAGTTATAATTCTCTTTCTTAGTCCATCCTTACTTTGTTCCTATTGAATGATTGAATGGAAAGTATTGATAAATGAGAATCATACTATGCTAAGGTGTTGATCCGGTCCACCTTTAAAATGTATTGATAATGATATAATCATGTCATTAAGATATTGAATAGTATATTCATATTCACCATGGGTTTGAGGATAATAAGTTGTATTAAAGATCAATAATGTAATCAATTCATGTTGAATGTTTCTTGTGAACATTGAGGTAATACATTGATTCTGATATGATAATTTGGAAATTTATACTCCATGAATCCTTATATCTCATTTTATGTATATCATTAAAATTTGATAGAGTGTTTCGTATTAAAAAATTTACAAGGAATGCTTTTAAAAAAATAGGGAGATAAATGCAAACCCAAAGGATAGTATAAACATTTTAAATCATAAGAAGTCTTACTACTAATTTGATGATTTTGTTCTTATACTTCCATGAAGATAAGGGTTAAAATTACATAAACCCCCTAGACAACCATAAGTTTTCCATTATATTATATCATACCATACATGGAGAAATATAGAAAAAATAATATTATTCATATTGACCAATCAAAAAAATCACATTTATTTTCTTAAAATCATTGTGATTTTTTGATTTATAGAGGCTGATGAGATATGTTGGTCTTCAAGTAACCCTTTATTCAATATTTATATTAAAGGGGGGTATATTAATATCTCAAATAATATTATTAAATATTTATCAATGTGTAAAAAATATTCCTCTCCTAATTTATAATGCTTTATAACCTATTTATGATCCAATTTGATCATCACATGGACGTATGATTGATAAATAACATGTAAAAGATGGTATTACATGGTCTATCAACAAAAAATAATTGATAAATTTTTTTCATTAATTCATAATAATGTATATTGGGGAATGAACCTTCATACTTAGAGAGACATTGAATATATTCTAATTCAATTGGTGGTAATGTATTGAGTATCCTTAGTCTATGATCATTTACAACCATTTCATTTGATCAATCATCAACTCCTTCTAAGGGCACCTTTATTTTATTCTTTTGTGGTAAGTATATATATATATATATATTATATATTTAAATAATAATGTAATATTAAAAATAAAATTAAAATAATTTCATGTTCTCAAAGATGCATAATGTAATTTTACATATTAACAATTAACTCACATGATGATTAATCTAAAAACATGTCATATTAGATGAATATAAATCACAATAATTTATTTTATTAATTAACATATATCAAAATATCTCATCTATGGTATATTATTTTGAGTAAATGTGTATTTTCCAACATCATATTAAACACCTTTAAATATTATTTTCATTTATATCATCGAAGTATATTAACTTCCTTATGAGTGGCATATTTTAATGAATTTTAAAATCACGATAAATCTCATAGAACACCTAAATTATATACATATAAACCTTGATAACTATAGATATATATTATATTTTATTATCTAGTAAAAACGTTAATATAATGTTTCTATAATTGTTCCTAACTTATACCCACTATTCAATTGTTCTGATGCTGGAATCATATAGTCGATAACTGGATGGACAATTTCAAAATTTTCAACACATTTTCTCCTTTCTCAAAGGCATTATAAACATACTAAAATTATCTTAATTATATTTCCTAATATTGTAATATATAATAACACTATCATAAATTACTATAAATAATTTATCAATGTAATCTCTAATAAATCCATTTGTTGGATAAATTAAGATAGAAAGGAAACATATGTGTATGAATGTAATCACTACAAATTTATAAAGTTTATATCATTATAGATTGTTTTCAAGGTCATATTATCACTTTTACACCATAAATAACTTTATATACATTGAAGGTTTATATTTGAGAAGTTCAGAGGTGTTTACTATTTTTCAGACATGAAATTAATATGGGCTAGACAAAATATTTTCTCAATTGTGTATTTTTTAATGTTCATAACAAAAAAATATATATGACATGATCCATATTTATTAAAAATATAAAGTTTTATTGTATATTATATTAAATTAAATGTTCATATAAAAACTATATCTAGATTTTATTTTATAATTTTATTTAATTCCTACATTTCAATATTTAATGTTCTATAGATTCTTTTGTTAAGTAATAACACTGAAAATAAGTCCTATAGAAATCCCAACCATATAGATTATGGGATGACTACGTAATTATTTAATAAATACATTAAACTATTTCCACATCATTGAACTAAATTCAATATTACTCTTTATCAAAACTATTTGGGTTCTATATCCCTTACTATTAAATAATAAGACTCATGCAATGTAAATTTATTTGAAAGGGAGGAAAAATTCATCATCACACCAATATTTGATCAAAATATATCATAGGAAATGAAATAAGACAATTTTATCCTAATAACTAAAATTGGAACAATTTATAGAGATCCAATACATTAAAATTATCAAATAAAAATAAACTAAATTAAAAATAATATTCTTTAATATATGACATTCCCACAAACATCTATCAATAATTATTTATAGACATGAGATGCAACCATGACACCAGTGAAATTTTAATATAGTAATTATTTTTTATTCATTCGGAAAACATGATATAAATATTATATATTGTTCAAAATTATAAGGAATTCCTCAAAATTGGATTCAATAGGTTTTTCTCAAAATGGAGGATACCTCCCAACACTTTAATTTCATGATTATGTCATTTTTCCTATTCTATAACAACAATTTTAAGAGTGGGTACTATATAGTAATGTTTAGAGGAAGAAAAAACATTATAAGGGAAATAAATATTTGATTTCCTAAATTAGGATAATTCTATTTCATCCTATAACATTTATGTTCATCTAAAATTAATTCAAATTTAACATAGTTTTTTATATTCAATCATCATATTATTAAAAACGTAATCCTAAAAATTAACTTAACCCCACAATGATAATAATAGATAAATGTGCCTATATTATTACATTTAAAAGTAATATTAATTTACATAAAAAAAATTTAAAACCAAAATACATATGATTTATCTTCCATGACTATTAGATACATAACTACCTTATTTCACCTACATTATTCTTCATCTCCTAGAAATACTCATCACACATGATTCCCTTCAGGACATGTCATAAATAAAAATCTTCTTAAAAACATGGAAAATGTAACATAAAAACTACATATTAGATTATTACTATCATGATAATACTATAAATTTTAATTAAACATAATAATTTATCTCAAGATAAAATTTTTGGTATGGGAACAAAGTCACAATGTATAAATTATATGTAATAAAATCTTGATGAATTAAAATTTCTTTAAAAATAATAAATAAGGACATATTTTTTTAACATAATGTAAAATATGATTCATTGGAATGTCCAATCTGGAAATATTTATGATAATACATTAAATAATAACATATTAATATTTAATAACATAGTAATTTGGCCTATGTATGTGTCATATAAGGAAGCGTGGAAATTATTTTCTATATCAAGGATCCATCTGATGATGATCCTAAAATTATGGATAAAGTCCAATATCGAATTGATTTCAATTCTCATTCCCAAAAACATCAATGATAGGGTTCCCTATATAGTCTCATTTATTTAATATTAAGAGATATATATATTTAAAAAATTCATTATAGGGTCGTATAATTTAAAGAACACCAACAAAATATTGTTAACTGTACACTTATATAGTACTTGAACATAGAAAGAAAAAAATCCAATAATATCTTAATCAAATTTGAGAAATAACTGGTGTTCATGAATATTTATAAATGATATTATAATAAAACATAGAGAGAATTTATGTGGATGGTTTCATCAAATAATATCCCGAATAATGTATAATAATAATTTAAAGACAAAATAATAGATAACGAAACAATTGCATGGGAATTATAAAATCAATTTGAACACTATAAATAACAAAAGAATAATGTGAGAGAATGTTACAAAATGGAAATTATAAAAAAAATTAAACATTACTAATGAATGAATAATATGATATAAAATTACTATAATAAATCAAATATTTATAGATAAGCTCAAGCAAAAAATATTTTATAGAAAATATACAATGATGAGAATAATTCCCAATCAAAAAAAAGAGACATGATTGGCTATACAGTCGTCCTATTTTTTTGAATTGTTAATTAATTGATGTTTAAATGGTATGGTGATATGAAAAAAACCATAAAAACAATATTATAATAAAATTGATGTTTTTTATATAAAAATAATGAAAATTTCACCCTAATATGTTTTAATCATTGAAAATATTGATTTCACAATAAGTGTGGAGAAGAAAGTATTACATCATTAGTAACAATTGAATAAAAATACATTGAAAGAGAGGTCTTAAGATGAATTTACAAATAAATTGAATTATATGAAATTTTTAATTAGTTACTTAAATGAGTATGTATATTCAACATAAAGAATAAAATATGTATTGAATGTAGATCATATGTCATTTAATGTTAGTAGAGTTGAGAATCCATTACTATGGATTCCCACATGGTCAGACATGTCTAACCTAATTTTTAATGACTTTAGGTTTACAATATCTATTATAAACATTTATATTTTCTTATATTTTTTCTATTCATTTAAAATTAAATATTATCCTTTTACTAATCATTCTTTATTAAAATATATATGCTTATGCTAATTAAATCATTTTTTCAGTGTTAGATTCTATGTGATGATTACGATCCATGATCGCTTCTCATTTTTTAACCATCTCTAAAATTTTCAGAGTTCTCAAATAGGAGTTTTTGATATATTTATATTGACCTAGGTTTTTTATATAATTTATGGCGATTATTAACAATGAAATGTAACTATATAAATTTTATTTACTTTTATCCAATAAGATGAATAATTTTTATTAGTGAATATATACCAATATATAATTAATTTATAGAATCATATAAACAACATAAATTCATCACTATTACATTATTGTTATAATATTTATGAAATTTTAGTCATTTATTAGGTAAAAAATATAATATTCTTCATGCCTTTTCTAAAACAAGTGAAAAAATGAACACATTATAACAAAAAATGAGAAAGATCGTGTTATAAAATAGTATCTATATAACTACTATATAAGGATATTATTTCAAAAAAAGTCCAATGTTTTATATTTGATTTAAAATGGGGTATATTGTGACATCCTGACTGAACTCACTTGATAACAACAGCTGAATTGGTGGCTACATGACCTCATGTACACCTACGTGTATTCCAAAGGATACCCACTGGCATCAAGGGTCAATGAAGATACAGTGCAGATATTATACACTCTTATGTATGAGTAGAACAATGGTGAGATAATGAATGATTTATGTAATAATAATAAAGGAAAATGAGTATGATATGTAAATCATTCTTGTAGTAGTAATACATCATGAAAAAATTATCTATGTATAAAAGTGATAAGTATGTCATGGTGTAATAAAAAAGAATTCATAGATTCATAAAAATATTTCAAAATGAATAAAAGAAAAATATTATATCCCGCATCATTATGTGATATGGATTGACCCCATGATACTAGATGACCAATCCACAATCAATAAAGTATCCATTATTAGAAAACTTCCCTTGTCACTACCTGCATCCAAGTATTCAGTCTGGGTACCAAATGGAAGCTCAAACCATGTGTGAGATATACTCAGTATGCCACCCCAACCTATTTAGATAAATTTATTTCATGAAAAATATATGATAAGTGTATACATATAATAATGATAAAGTATAAATGTTAATTGTAAATGTTTGGTGAAGGATACAGAATGACACAAGGCTGACACTACATGCTTTATCCCATTCCTAGAGAATCCATTAAAAAAAATGACATCATAAAAATATAAATACAAATATATAATCATGTAGGTATAGCTATGATCTATATAAAAATAACATTTATAACCATATATATAAATACGTTTTCGTTTCTAAGACCAAGGGATAACTAAAAAATCCAAGTCTCGTCACTAGAGTGTTATAATGTATTATCAGACTCCTTGAAAGTGAGTAATGAATCGCAAGGGATTAATTTCATGAGTATATCATGTATATTGGATGTGATTTTTGAGTATCACTATTATAAGGGACGATATTCGGAACTATCACTAGTGTATGAGACTCCATGCTTGAGTATTACAGAGAAAAAAGTTGTTATTATTGAGTATCAAAGATCATAAGGGACGTCATGACCATGTATAAAATATCATAAGGGAATTCATTAATGAGTATCATATCTATATAGATGCTCTATCCAAGAATCATATTAGTAGGGACACCATTTCAGAGTATCACTGATATAAGTAGTCAAAAATGATTTAGTATTAGAAAATAAGTGGTGTAGCATTATTTAGCAATCCACATTAGTAAGGAAATGACCATTTTTCTATTAAAACTTATGATGTGGTTAAAACAATCACATACCATTTAACTCATGATGGTAATTTTAATTTGAGTACCACATAAAATTACATATGATGTGGTTTGTTCACTTAAGATTTTTTTTATATCAAGGGGTAGTTCTATTAGAACACCTCAATGTTGAAATTAGTCGATATGGAAATATTCCAACAATTATTAGGTTTAACAAGGTTATTTATGTCATGAATAACATGTTATTTAAGTGAAAATGATATAATAATGGAAATAAATATAAATTCGGGCATAAATCATGATGACTCGTAATATAAAGAAAAATGACATGAGGTATAATTACTATACCACATACCTTATGGTTTTAAAAGAGTACTCATGATGCATTAGCTACTGATTTGGCATGAAATGACGAGAAACAGATAAATAGATATACTACTTGAAAACATGTATTATTATTATGATCCAAAATATCATATTATAGGTTGAAATAAATAGTGAAATAAATGTATCTTATCAAAACTCGTACCTAAAAACAAAGAACGTGCTTAACAATGACTTAATTAGAGTATGGATGATGAATCGTCCTCCATTCCTTGTTTAGAGGTGATGAGGAATCTCTCATATGAGAGATGGTATGTGGAAGAAGAATATTTTCCAAAAAATGATGGGCCTTTCACCTTAAAAATAGTCCATGGCATGTTCAAGAAAACAAATTAATTCTCATCATGAATTCCTCGAGTTATCCCCCCTTTTGGAAAAAGAAATTCATAGTGTGTACGGGTCTGTCTAAACACAATACATTAAGTGAATTGAATTAATAGCATGAATTGTCTATTTAGCTAGCCTTCAGCCCCTTAATACCTTCATAACAAAAAAACTTACCTACCTATATGAATTATTTATAAATAAAAGAAATTAGGACTTATAGAATCATGTTTCATAAAAATTTAATGTATCTATACCTGAAATGAAACACTAGTATCCTATAGTCTTACCCCCATAAAATCCATCCATGTGTTTCCCTTCCAAGGTTACTAAAGATTCATATGAGAATAACTCCATCCATGTAGAATGTACATTGGTCGTTGTCTTATAATTATCTAAATTTACATGACCATGCTTCCATAACACCTATACTAGGGGGAAAGACCTCCCATAAAGAACCTTATTTTTTTCAATAAATGATTTGAGTAGGATACTCTTCAAAATAAGAATAATCATCCAATTCAAAATCATTGGGGTAAAATGTATGGGATTGGTCACCATGATATCAGTGATGCTATGATATAAGGAAGAAATTATGAATTGATAGGTACATCTAAGGATGATCTATCATATAGGCTTTCAAACCTATTCTCTCTAATGTCTTGAATGTCCTAACATTATAAGTTGATATATTTTCCTATACTAGTATAGATGAAACATGCAAGAAAACATGATCCTTGACCTCTAACTTCAGAGGATGTCAACTATGATAGACATAATATTTCATTCATGAATAGGTATTATTTGTACACTTCTAGATAAGCTATATCTACACTAATTTTACTTGGAAAGGATGGAGTCCTGGTAGTGTTTCATCCCAATACTCTATATAGAACAGAGGTGATCATTATGTTCTACCATATAAGGCCTCAAAAAGAGACAGATATATAGTCTCTTATTGGTTATTGAGGTAGAAAAACTAAAAAGGTGGTATATTTTTCTTTCATTAAGGTGTGAATTTAAGAAGACATTCCCTAGTAATGTACTTTATCACCTTTACTATCTTCTCCAATTGGCCTTCCATATATGTTTGGTAAGTTGTACTCAGAACTACATGTGTACCCAGTGCTTTCTACAACCCATTCTAGATCCCTAATGGGAAACGATCCTCCATATCAGAAATTAGTATAAATGGGACCCATGTAAGTATGTAATCTCTTGTGAAATAGTCGCCCAATACCATCCACTTGTAGGATCTAAATAATGATGTAGATGCTCAATATACAAGAGGGGGTGAATTGTATACTTTAAAAAATTTCCTTAAACAAAGGAAAGAGCTAAGTTTAACAAATTTAAACTAAGAAAATTCACAACACCTCTAACACCAAATGAAAAATTGGAATAAGGAATGAAGTAATAAACTTCAAGTTCTATGTACTTTCTTAAAACTGGAAAGAGATTCCGAAAGTAGGTTTAGGACATATGGATCCGAAAATTGAAACTTAACTAAATATTACAAAATGAGATTCTACCTTAAAGCGTATAGAATCTAAACATGTCAAAGTACAAGTAAGGAAGTATAAGAAAGTTATACTTTCCTTACAATACAATATGCAGCGGAAACAAACAAGTAGTAAAACTACAAGTAACAAGATATAAGTCTTTTAACCCAAAGAGAAGGGTATCCAACAACCTTGGATAAAGGTACCATGATTTATACTTTCAAGAAAGTCTGTCTTACCCACACTAGGGTAAGCCCTCGATACGAAGATCGGAATCTCTATCTTTCTATCCCTGCAAGCCCTCAACTTCAAGGTAGTTGGAAACCTCTGTCTTCCTCAGCAAGGAAGCCCTAGAACTTTAAGGTAGTTGGAATCTATG
Source organism: Viscum album (assembly GCA_963277665.1). Classification (NCBI taxonomy): domain Eukaryota; kingdom Viridiplantae; phylum Streptophyta; class Magnoliopsida; order Santalales; family Viscaceae; genus Viscum; species Viscum album. The sequence goes on along the minus strand of OY728127.1, from coordinate 2,057,463,577 downwards.
TCTTCTTATCCCCGGAAGTCCTCAAATGTAATCACCAACATTCGGAGTCGCACGAAGCTTTGAGGGTTAATAATAGCCTCTCTTTCTCTAGAAATCACTTCAAGAGCATGTGTGAACAATGTCGAAGAAGTTGTTCGGAGCTCTTTCAAATGATCTCCTATTTATAGGCAAGGTCGGCTCCCTCCTCCAACTGTCATATCTTCCTTAAAATTCGGAGGGACCTGTACACGTGTCTCTTAGACAACAGTTATTTTATAAGGGAATAGACGACATCGTTTTATAACAAAACAAGTGTAACAGAAAGTACAACATCGTTTTATGATTTGCTAAAAAGTTCGGAGTGAATATTCGGAGTGTAAACAAAATGTCAAAGAGTTGAAAAATTATAAAAGTGTAAGTAAAATGAAAGTTCGGAATCTAACCAAAAATAATATTCGGAGTCTAAATAAATTCAGAGTGTATAAAGCAAAGATGATCATATTTTGTTTAATATGTGAATTCAGAATGAGAATTCAGAATGACAATTCGTAATCATAATTTGTAATGAGAATTCTTAATCAGGATTCGTCATTAGATTTCGATGTCGAACTTCATGAGAGTTCGTATCCAAAATTTGGAGTATAACTTTATCATAGTTCATATCCAGAATTCGGAGTAGTACTTTATCAGAGTTCGTATCCAGAATTCGGAGAGGAACTTTATCAGAGTTCTCATCTAGAATTCGGAGTAGAACTTCATTACAGTTCTCATCTAGAATTCGAAGCCTAAAACAGAATGCTTAATATCACAGTTTTAAACGATTTCGATAATATAGAAATGAATTCGATTCTTATACTTAAGAAATATATAGATAGAGATAATGAAAATATGATAAGGATAATTTTCCTTACAAAATCGATTTTCCTTATAAAAGTGATTTTCCTTATAAAATCAATTTTCCTTATAAAATAGATTTTCCTTATAAAAGAGATTTTCCTTATAAAAGCGATTTTCCTTATAAAATCGATTTTCCTTAAAGATAAGGTGTTTGTGATTTTCAAAACAAGAAGGAATGGAAAATTCATAAGTAAAACCTTATTGACTCAACGATCTCCCCCTTTTTAGAAAGAACAAACATCCTTATGAAAAAGAAATTCTAAGAAGAAAGAAAAGGAAAACATCAAGGATTATCTCCTTTTTCTTATGGATGTTGATGAATACGACTAACTCCCCCTTAGGCTTTGAAACTCTATGGATCATATTCTAGATTTTCGGAATGATATTTCATTAAGAATAAGAATGTCTTCTTTAATGAAAAACACCCCCTTAGATAAACTCTATTAGAGTTCTTTTTCTTTCTCACCCTTTGTTAGGGTTATTTTTCCTTATTCATTAGGATTCTTTTTCCTTCTCCCCCTTTGTCATTTTCAAAAAGAATTTGAGGGAATGGAAAATATAACAAAGTACCTGAAACATTAGTAACAACAACAAAAGAGACGAGAAACCAAAATTTTCATTAAGTTTGAAATTTCAAAAACAAGGAAGCTAAGATACAACAAAAGATCAGATTTTTCTATTTTGGATCTTTTTCCTTTGCCATGAGACCCTTGAAAATAGTCATTATCTTCTTCACGTCTTTATGATCTTCCTCGGCTTGCTTCTCTAGCACAACTATTATTTCACTTTGAGCTTCAATATTTTCTTCCTGGGATTTAAGCTTTTCTTCCTGAGCGTTCAAAATTTTTTCTTGCTTTAGTAACTTTTCTTCAATCTCAATCCGATGATCCCTTTCATTCCTCCAGTTTTGAGCAAAAAAATTCATCTTCCCATTCAGATCTCTGTCTTCTTGAATCCGGGAATTCTTCTCAGCTGTCAACTTTTCATCAAAAGAAGAAGTAAGTTCGTTTAGATTCCTATCTTCTGTCTCAAAAGTATCCTTAACATTATCCTGGAATTCATCAAAGAGTCTCATCTCTTCAACTGTTTTCCTTGACCAACTAGTCATTCTCTTATAAGACCTTTTGTGGGATTCATAGCCGACAAAAAAAGTTTTGAACTGAGCCTCTATCTCAACACATTTTTCCATAACCATGGATATGGAGTCTGTTTTCTGATTCAAAGTATGTTGTAGCATCTGGAATCTTGAATCAATACTTGAGAAGGTCGGAATGGAACCCACCAACTTCTTTAATGACTGAACAACAAATTCATGCCCCAACGAAGATGACTCCGAATCTGAGACTTTGCTTGGAAAAATTTCTTCTTCAATTTTCTCAACCTTTCTCTTTGAAGAACTACCAACTTCCCTTCTATTTACAGCCACTGAGCTCGGGGTATCAACAACGAGTTTCTTTACCTTGTCCTTTTTCTGAATGGAGTCCTGTTCCGGAGTTCTCTTTTCACTATCAAACACTTGAACAACATTTTCTTCATCATCAATAACTTTTTGAGCACCATCCTCTACATTCTCCATTTGAGCAATATCATGTAGAAGTTGTTCTTCCTCTGCATTATAATCTACTTCTTGTTCTCCTTTCTCCTCATCCTTCCTTGGAGTGACTAACTTAGAGGACTCAGCTTCTGAAGTTCGGAGAAACAAATGTTCCGAAGGTGTCTCCTTATAATCGTCTACTTGCTTTAATAGATCTACAGTCTCACCACTACCTTCAGCAACTGCTTCTTCCTCTTCCACTTGCTCAATCTGCTCCACTTCTTCAACATGCTGAGATTTTTCCTTATCTGGAGTGACATAGTTTCTTCCTGGAGTCTCAGGTAGAGATTCCAAAGAGAAAGATCTCAGAACTGGAATGTTTCCAGAGACCATCTCATTAAAATTCAACAAATTCTGAACTACCTCATCTTCAGAGATCTTCTTCTTAAGCTTCTTTTCTTTCATTTGTTTTTTCTATCTCATCCGTTGTTTTTCCTTTAAGTCCTTAGCCTCCGCAGGGTCCATTCCAAACTGAGGCTCCCCTTGCACTCTCTTCTCTTTGATTTCCCTCCACTTAGAAACTACCTCATCAGGGTAAGATTTCTTCTTCTTCGGTTTTGGAGGTGCGGAATGAACTTCATTAGATTTGGGATTCCCTACTTCAACTTAAACTTCTTTCAACTTTCTCTTCTTCACTGGCTTAGAAGATTCAGGTTCACCAACTTTCGGAACCACTTCTTCTTGAACTGGTAGATCAAAGAACTCACCAGTCTTTTTGTCAAAGGCAATATCCATCCTTTTAAGGGTACCATCACTCACCAACATAATTTTTAAAGTTCTTGGATTAGACTTGCAAGCCTCCTTGAAAGACTCATGGCACCGAACTATTAACTTCGAGATGATTGCTGGATACATTATGATCTGATCTCTCAGATTCCCTTTCTTAACATTCTCAATGGTAATAAGAATGTGTTTCATCAGATTAAAATTCCTTAGATTATCAGAAAATCTATAATATAGATCTCACTCTTCTTCAAAATGTCTTTTTCACCCTTTCTCGGTATGATAAAGCCTTGTACCCATAATTCTATAATCTGAAAATTTGTAGACAGAGTAGCAATCTTCGGAGCCTTGTCATCTGCCAGTCTGAGAGTTTCCAATGCCTTTTCCTTGTTGAAACTTCCTTTTGAATCTGGTAAAACATGAGAGATGAACTCGGCTTCTCCTTCATAGGTCAGCCCTACCAAGCTAGTTGCCTTGACATAAGAAAGATTATATGTCTTTCCATAAGACTTAAACGAAAATTTCTCCCTGTCATTTTACTTAAAGAAGGAAACCGACTCATAGAACTCAAAAAACAATTCTGAAAAAACTTCATCTTGATTCCTAGGTTTAGACACCGCAACATCTTCCCATCCGTTAAGCTTTATGTTCTTGGATATAATAGAATCATATTTGTTGAAGAAATCAGAATAAACCAATCTTTCTCTATATACTAACCACTTGGAAATCGGCTTAGAGGTTGACATGTCTTGAGAAGCTACTTCCACAAACATTCGGATTTGAAGACTTCTGAGAAGTTCAGAACAGAGATTGGTGAACATCGGAACGGCATTAAAATGGAGAGGCAGAGCTTTGGGATGCTAGGGCTTAAAAAACCGATGGGGGACGACCATTTGGGGTCCCCTTTATATAGGCAACGATATAACGGTTCATCTTTCTCGATTGATCGAACAATTGTAAAAAGCTAAGAATAGATCTGACGGTTGAAAACCAATTCTCAAGAAAACTTGAATCCGATCTTTTGAGGTTTTTATTAAAACAATGATTTAAGAAAACTAGAATCCGAAAACAAAATATAATAAAATAGAAGCTGGTAAAGTATGATTACGAAAACTTGAGTAAGTAAATCATAAATTTCGATTTTTCTTTGGAGGATTATTCGTAATGGGTAATATTCTTCTTGAAGGAAAAATTGACTACGAAAAATCTTTACTATGAAAAGACATAGTTTGCAAAATTCACTACGAAAAACTCAACAATGAAAACAAAAAATCATTATAATATTTTCAGCATTTCATTACAAAAGTTTGAATACAAAAATCTCATTATGAAAGTCTCGGTACGAAAATATCGTTACGGAAACACCAGTACGAAATTTTCCATTCCAAAAGTTTTCAATACAAAAAATATCCATTCTGGAAAATTTCAGTTCTGGAAATTCCCTTTCCAGAAATTTAGTTCTGAAAATTTTGAAAAACTAACTTTGAAAAATTTAGTTACTCTAACAATCAAATGTACTCCCCCTATAAAAAGAAGTTTATTACTGCAAGGAGACTTTTTCAACAGGAAGTTAATTAAGAAATATTACCTTAGGGTTATCATTCCTAACTTCTGTTTAATGTATTCAAATCTATTAGAAGGCAAAGATTTTGTGAAAATATCAGCAAGTTGATCTTGTGTTCCGATAAACTGAAGAATAATAACTCCTTTTATTGTGTGATCCCTAAGAAAGTGATGCCTAATATCTATGTGTTTTTCACGAGAGTGGTGTGTAGGGTTCTTACTTAGGGCAGTGGAAGTTTTGTTATCACACAAAATTTGAGTTTTAGTAAAAATCAAGCCATTGTCTGTGACTGTGTGTTGCATCTACAACACTTGAGCACAGAAACTTCCAGCTACTGCATATTCGGCTTCAGCAGTGGAAAGTCCTACAGAATGTTGCTTCTTGCAATACCAAGAAACTAGTGAATCTCCTAAGAAATGAAAAGTTCCGAATGTACTTTTTCTATCCATTCTACATCCACCAAAGGCAGCATCAGAAAAGATTTTTAGAACAAAATCATTTCCAGAAGTATAAAATAATCCTAGATCCATGGTTCCTTTAAGGTAGCAAAAAATTATTTTTACTTCCTTTAAGTGAGATTCCTTCGGATTGGATTGATATCTTTCACATAAGCATACTCAGAACATTAAGTCTGGTCGTCTAGCTGTTAAGTAAAGTAAACTTCCTATCATACCTCTAAAATATGTTTGATCTACTGGTTTCCCAGCTTCATCAAGATCTAAAGAGTTTGAGGTACCAATGGGAGTACTTATACTCTTAGTGTTTTCATAACCATACTTTTTGAGAAGATCTTTAATATACTTATGTTGAGATATATAGGTTCCTTCTGGTTTTTGAGAAATTTGAAAACCAAGGAAAAAAGTTAACTCACCCATCATACTCATTTCAAACTCAGATTTCATTAGATTTGCAAAAGAGTCGGTTAAAGATTGATGAGTTGAACCAAATATGATGTCATCAACATAAATTTGAACAATCAAAACATTTTTCTTATTTTCTTTATAAAAAGGGTTGGATCTGCATTTCCCTTAACATTGTTATTTTGAAGCAAAAATCCAGTGAGTCTATCATACCATGCTTGTGGGGCTTGTTTAAGATCATAGAGAGCTTTGGTAAGTCTAAAAACATGATTAGGATGTTTTGTATCTTCAAAGTCAGGAGTTTGTTCAACAAAAACTTCCTCTTGGACATAACCATTAAGAAAAGCACATTTCTCATCCATTTGAAAAAGTTTTAAATTAAAGAAATCTGCAAAGGCAAGTAGAATACGGATAGATTCAAGTATAGCTACTAGAGCATAGGTTTCTTCGTAGTCTATTCCCTCTTGCTGATTATATCCTTTAGCAAAAAATCTAGATTTATTTCTTACTATGACTCCATTTTCATCACATTTATTCCTGAAGACCCACTTTACTCGAATAACAGAAGTTTCCTTAGGTCTTTCAACCAAGATCCAGACTTTGTTCCTTTCAAATTCATTTAGTTCATCTTGCATAGCTTTTATCCAATCATCATCACCTAAAGCTTCATCAGTGCTTTTTGGATCTAATTGGGAAAGAAATGCTAGATGTTCTACTTCATTTCTTAAGTAACTTCTAGTTCTTACAGGTTGATTTACATCACCAATGATACTATCACTGGGATGATTCTTAAGAAACACCTGATTTGGGTTTTTAAAAGCTTGTTCAATAACATAGGGTAGAAAGTCTTATGGGGAAAATATTTCAAAAGTATCTTCTTGAAAATTATCCTTATCAGAACGTTCTTATATCAAAGGTTGACAATCAGTTTTTGAAAACACATCCGCGGATGAGGATTGGGATGGTTTAAAAACAAAAGGATCAGACTCGTCAAATTTTACATGCACTGTTTATTCAACAGTACAAGTATTTTTATTAAAAATTCTATAATCCTTAGAAGTTGTGGAATAGCCTATGAAAATTTCTTCATCAGATTTTGGTGCGAATTTATGTAGATTATCTTTAGTATTCAGAATGAACACTCTACAACTAGAAACATTAAAGTAGGAAAGTCTTGGTTTTCTACCATTCCATAACTCATAAGGAGTTTTATTAAGAAAATGTCTAATCAAAACTCGATTTATAGTATAACAAGAAGTACTTACAGCTTCATCCCAGAAATGTCTAGATATATAATATTCACTCAACATGGTTCTAGTTATCTCCTGAAAAATTCTATTTCTTTTTTCAACTACACCATTCTATTGAGGAGTTCTAGGTGCTGAAAATTTGTGAGTAATACATTTTCTACTACAAAAAGTTTCAAATCAGAATTTTGAAATTCTCCTCCATGATCACTATGAATAGTTTTCAATGGAAGGTTTTTCTCATTCTTAACTTGATCTCTAAAACTTTTTAAATAAGAAAAAGATTCAGACTTCTTTGCTAGAAAATAAACCCAAGTAAATCTAGTGTAATTATCAACTAGAACAAACACATAGTATTTTCCTCCAATACTTCCAGTTTGTGTTGGACCAAAAAGATCCATGTGCACTAACTGTAATTCATCAATTGTTGAGACTTCACCGATTGATTTAAAACTATATTTATGTTGCTTTCCATATTGACAAGGATCACAAACTTTAGAGGAATCAAATCTAAGTTCCGGTATATCCTTAACTAGTATCTTTTTAGAGAGTTTGCATAAGTTCCTAAGGTTATAGTGACCGAGTCTTCTATGCCATAACCAGGAATGATCTTCCATTTCACTTAGGCAAGGTAAGTCTTGGCTCCTGAGGTCTTCTAATTTTAAGGTGTAAACATTCTCTTTCCTATTGGATGAGAGAATAAATTCTTCCTTGGAATTGTGTACTAAGAACTTATCATTCCTAAAATTCACAAGGTAACCTTCATCACATAACTGACTTATGCTAAGGAGGTTGTGATTAAGACTCTTAACAAAAAGAACATTTGAAATCAAAGTTTTACCAAGATGAACAATATTACCTATACCAACAATTTCTCCCTTAGCATTATCTCCGAAAGTTACCTTTCCTCCTTTCATTTTGATAATCTTTTCAAAATAGTTTTGGTTACCAGTCATTTGCCGGGAACATCCACTATCCATGTACCATGTGTTGCTATTGGTACTCTCTTTATTTTCCTGAAATCAAGAAGAGAATTAGACTTTCGGAATCCAAACTTTTTTGGATCCAAGATTTCCAGACAACAAAATTTTAGGAACCCACATCTTCTTAGAGAAATAAGCTTTATGAAATCCTAGAGATTGGGTTTTGTTTAAGGAACAATTCTTTGCCCAGTGGCCACCACATTGACACTTGGTACAGAATGGGGCACTTTGAGGAACAAAATAATTGTTACTGAAAATAGGTTTTTCATGGGTATAACCAAATCCATATTTATTTCTTAAAGTTTGTATTTGGGAATACATTTTATCAAAATTTTCTTTACCATGGGTAAAGTTTGATAAACACTTATTTAATGAAAAAAATTCGGACTTGAGTTTTATAACCAAGTTATTATCCTCAAAATCATTAGTTTTAGAACTAGAGCTAGGCTCGAAAACATTTTTCTTAGAAATTACTTTTTCTAACTCTTTAGAAAGATTGTTCTTCTCAGAACTTACTTCCTCAAGATTTTTTTAAATACATTCAAAATCATCAATTTTACTCTCAAGATCTTTAGAAAGATCTGATATTTCTTTCATAAGAATATAATTCCTAGAGTGTTCATTATCAAGTTTTTTATTGAGTTTGGAATTCTCAATTTCAAGAAGTTCAGCAAACCTAGAAACTTCTTCATAAGTAAGTACAGTATTTTCTTCATCAGAAGATGATTCTTCATCAGAAGAGTTATAATACTTACTATCATTAGAATTTAAAAATACATTGGTCAATGATTCAGAATTTTGTACCTTATCTATAAAGAAATGATTGTCAATAGGTATTCTGGCAATAAGATGAAGATTCTTCTGTCCTGAAGATTCATAATTAGAAGATTCATATGAAGAGTCACCACCACTGGCACTCCAGGTGTCATTTACTTTCAATACTTTCTTAGATTTGGCTTTATAATACTTCTTTCTATTCCTGTCTGAATTCCTTTCTTTCTTTTCTTTCTTTTTGAGCAAAGGTCAATCTGGTCTAATATGTCCAGCTCCCTTGAATTCATAAAATGTGACTTCTCCATCATTCTTATCTTTCTGTTCCGTTTTATTATACTTGGATTGGAAATTTCTTTGGCCAGCTATCTTGTTCATCCTTCGAGAAAGATTTTCTAACTCATTTTTAGAGACGTCACTCTCACTAGATTCAGATTGGAAAATGACTTTCTTAGACTTGGATCGAGTTACCGTTTTAGGAGTCTTAGCTTTTATCTGATTTGATGTTGTTGTAAAAGCAACAGTACCATTTCCATTTTTCTTCTTGATGTTGTCAGCATCTCTCTTCATTCGAGTTTAATGTTGAAGAAGAGTTACAAATAACTCATCAAGAGAAATTTGAGTGACGTTCATGTTCTCATCTATACCAGTTCTTTTGGATTCCCACTCATTGGGCATAATATCAATTATCTTATCCAAAAGTGCTTCATCATCTAATCCTTTCTCTCCTATAGACTGTAAACTGTTGAATATAGTCATAAATCTCTGTTGAACTTTACATATTGGTTCACCATAAGGAAAATTGAATCCATGGTATTCAGCTCTAAGCATAGCTCTCCTAGTCTCAATCACTTTAGAAGTTCCAAAATGTGTAACTTATAACTTCTTCCAGATACAATTAGTTGTTCACAAGAAGAAATTTGGCTATATATATTTCTAGTCATTGAACAAAGTAAGGTATTGTGTACCTTATAATTGAGTTGATACTCTTGGTTTTCCTGGTTAGTGAAAGTTCTAACTTCCTTATCAAGAATTTTATAATCACCAGTAAGCATAAAAAAGTTGTCCACTCCAGTATTGATAACAAAAGTATTCATTTGATCTCTCCAGTAATCATAGTCATTTCCATCAAAGATTGGTGGTCTTGTAGGATTTAGATTATCAATGGAACCAAAATTAACTCCTTCCATACTTAAAAAAAACCTCGGCAAACAAACTTCAAAGTTTGGAATGACAATTTTCGGAATGACAAAGAACATTCTAAGAAAGTATAAAGAATAAAAGAAAAAGAATAGGAAAAAAATATACGTGAGTATAAGTATTTTAGAGACCTACTCTAATACCAATTGTAGGATAGAAATAATGATGTAGATGCTCAATATACAAGAGGGGGGTGAATTGTATACTTTAAAAAATTTCCTCAAACAAAGGAAAGAGCTAAGTTTAACAAAGTTAAACTAAGAAAATTCACAACACCTCTAACACCAAATGAAAATTTGGAATAAGGAATGAAGTAATAAACTTCATGTTCTGTGTACTTTCATAAAACTGGAAAGAGATTCCAAAAGTAGGTTCAGGAAATATGGATCCGGAAATTGAAACTTAACTAAAGATTACAATACGAGATTCTACCTTAAAGCGTATAGAATCTAAACTTGTCAAAGTACAAGTAAGGAAGTATAAGAAAGTTATACTTTCCTTACAATAAAATATGCAGCAAAAACAAACAAGTAGTAAAACTACAAGTAACAAGATATAAGTCTTTTAACCCAAAGAGAAGGGTATCCAACAACCTTGGATAAAGGTCCCTTGATATATACTTTTAAGCAAGTCTTTATTACCCACACCAGGGTAAGCCCTCAATACGAAGATCGGAATCTCTGTCTTGCTATCCCTGCAAGCCCCCAACTTCAAGGTAGTTGGCAACCTCTATCTTCCTCAGCAAGGAATCCCTCGAACTTTAAGGCAGTCAGCACCTCTGTCTTCCTATCCCCGGAAGTCCTCGAATGTAATCACCAACATTCGGAGTCGCACAAAGCATTGAGAGTTAATAAGAGCCTCTCTCTCTAGAAATCACTTCAATATCATGTGTGAACAATGTCAAAGAATTTGTTTGGAGCTCTTTCAAATGATCTCCTATTTATAGGCAAGGTCGGCTCCCTCCTCCAACGGTCATATCTTCCTTAAAATTCGAAGGGACCTATACATGTGTCACTTAGCCAACGGTTAGTTTATAACGGAATAGACGACATCGTTTTATAACAAAAAAGTGTAATATAAAGTACGACATCGTTTTAAGATTAGCTAAAAAGTTCGGAGTGAAGATTCGGAGTGTAAAGAAAATGTCAAAGAGTAGATAAATTATAAAAGTGTAAGTAGAATGAAAGTTCGTAATCTAACCAAAAATAATATTCGGAGTCTAAATAAATTTGGAGTGTATAAAGAAAAGATGATCAGATTCTGTTTAATAGGTGAATTCGGAATGACAATTCAGAATGACAATTCTTCATCAGAATTCATAATGAGAATTCGTAATCAGGATTCGTCATTAGATTTTGATGTCGAACTTCATGAGAGTTTGTATCCAAAATTCGGAGTAGAACTTTATCATAGTTCGTATCCAGAATTCGGAGTAGAACTTTATCATAGTTCGTATCCAGAATTCGGAGTAGAACTTTATCAGAGTTCTCATCTAGAATTCGGAGTAGAACTTCATTACAGTTCTCATCTAGAATTCGGAGCCTAAAACAGAATGCTTCATATCAAAGTTTTAAATGATTCCGAGAATATAGAAATGAATCTGATTCTTATACTTAAGAAATATATAGATATAGATAATGAAAATATGATAAGGATAATTTTCCTTACAAAAGCGATTTTCCTTATAAAAAAGATTTTCCTTATAAAAGTAATTTTCCTTATAAAATCAATTTTACTTATAAAAGCGATTTTCCTTATAAAAGGGATTTTCCTTATAAAAGCGATTTTCCTTAAAGATTGGGTGTTTGTGATTTTCAAAACAAGAAGGAATGGAAAAGTCATAAGGAAAACCTTATTGACTCAACACCACTAAGTAGGTCTACCAAAAATGAATAATGTGGGTGATATATGTTAGCCTACGCATGAATACCAAAATATTTTTGCTACCTCAAGGGTACATCAACAGACAAGTCACAATATCCATTGTTACATCAACCCATTTCCATTTTTGATATTGGTAATAGTTATAATAAGACATCATGACATTGGTGCTCTGACATTGCCTGCTAATTGGTGGAACACCTAGTGTTAAAAATCACAATATGAGGTTTTATGATAGACCAAAAATACTAGTGACACATGTCACTGTACATCCTAGAAATCTTTGGTTGTACTACGCCCTATGAATCATGAGCTTCTTATATCAGTACCTCTTACTATCTATAGGAACCCATATATTCCCATGAACAATTAGGTTGTCATCTCCTTCAATATACCAAACCCATGATGAATTCCCTCTTAGAACTATCTCCTTTATGACTAATACCTTATGGTTATAGAACTGCTTCATTGTCACTCTATATGAAAGAGATGAGGTTATTGAAAAGGCCACAAGAAAACAATACCAATAACTCTATATATCCTCCTTATGCATATAAAAAAACCATCAACATTTATTCAAAACATGATTTCTTAATAGCGTGATTCTATTTCTTCCAGCTCAAATGAACAACAACCATATTACCCTTACCTAATGTATAATAAAGATGAATTTCCATGTACCAAAAGTATATGACCCACCTTTTCTATATGAGCTTCATTTCACACATGTTAATGACATATATTAGTATTTTTTGGTACCTAAACTATTCAAACTACTCTCCCAAAAAGTAATTCCTCCAAAAATGTAGTGAATTCATGATAAAAACTAGATCAGTATCATGTTTCATGTAATTCATGTCATTAGGACTCGATGTATGGAAACAATAAACAAAAAACTCAACCCACGCGAAAAAAATTCTCCCATCATAATTCCTTATTCTTGAAAAAACACATTATAGACTCTTCCTTGCTCTGGAATAATCTGGATAGATGTTGATTCTATTCATTATTTTAACTCCTCAAAGGCCATATCACATGATTCATAGTATAGAACATCTTTATTTTTTTAGAAATTATGGTAATAGGTGATGGAAGGAACGATAATTAATTTATAATGAACTTTTAATATGCATATATCCTAAATAAACATCATATATAAATGAAAATATTTGGAGGCCACAATAAATCCCCAATGATGATATTCTCTGGGTCAACTGATACTCCATTCTCTGAGATAATGTGACCTAAAAAGGGAACCTTATTGATCCAAAACTAGAATTTAGTGGTCTTATCATACATATGTTTCCCACTATATGTATTAATTGTGATATTAAAATGTTATTCATTGTTGTTTCATGTATTTGAATACACTAAGATACTTCATGATACCAAACGATAGGTATAGATTCTCATATAAACTATAATGACTTCTCAAATTTGTACAAGGTATATAAATAGGTCTTACTAATACCTGATAGTATCTTGACATAAAATCTATCTTAGAGAAGATACTTGCTCCTCGAAGATGGTTGAACTGGTTTTTAATATGAGGAATTAGACAACATTTCATTACATAATATTTTTCATATAAATATAATCCATGAAAAGTCTAAGGGTACCATCTGACTTCATTGAGAAAAGGAACTAGGAACCTGATGGTGATGTGTGGGAAGGTATAAAGACCTTAGCATCCAATTCATCTAGATGCCTCTTGAGATCTTGGAACTTTACAGTATCCATATAGTATGAAGTAATGGATACAAATGAAAACCATTGCACTAACATGATAATAAACTCTTCCTCTCACTTTGGACTAAGTCCATGAAATTTATCATCAAATAAATATCTAATACAATCAACCAATTGAGGAAAAAAAACTTTTTTATACTTTCTATTTTTCTAGATAATGTATATTAATCAAGAATATCACTATGATCAGTCAAAAATTCCCTAGTATACCTATAATATCCTAGACATACCATTCACCATTGAGAATATAAAAATATCCCTTTAGTGATGAAAAATATTCCATACATTGATATAAACCCATGTAGGCATGGTACGGAACTAAACAGTTCATCATGAGAAATATTTCAAAATGAGGAATATCAATGATGATGAGGTTTCATAGAATAATATATATTCCTATCATAATGGGGAATTATATACACTAGAACATACATTCTAAATGTATACAAAAAATAGTTTAATGGGTCTTGAACACAACATGTTAATGAATTGCGTGCTTATTACATTCCACAGCTACTAATAATATAAAGGAATGTGAAGTGATGGATTCAAATAACTGAGAAACTAATGTAGATTCTACTAGAATATTACCTCAAACTATAAATTATATAGAAATCTTCTCTATAATAAAAATTTTCACAACATTGATATGGTATAATTTGCGGCGATGTGATAAATCCTGACTTCACTAAGTAAGTCTGCAATGTTGGGTCTATATATATGAAACTTGGATACCCCATACATGAACCCATCCTCTATCTAAATTATTATTATTACTCTATCTAGCATCTAAGAAATTTGGTACAAATACTATTCCTAAATTAGGTACCAATATGGATCCTCTAACATTATTCAAATATTGCAAGATCTTGCAAAAACATTAACGAGGCACCAAATTCTGTGGACTCAGAACCCTATAGGTTCTTTGGGAAACTGGGTCATTCAATTAAATAGATTAAAACACTTGTTAAAAATCATGTAACTATTATCAGGTTTCATTTGGATATCTCTTTGTAACACCATGACCCCAGAATCCCATAGCTGGTGCATTATTTTATTACACTAGTAAGATTATGAGGAATAAAATTATGAAGGACCGGTCAATTTATAAGTCTTGGAAATCCATATTATTTATATTATACCCATAATACATTGGTAAGTCAAAATAAATCATGAAACACAATAAAATGAAATAAACTGCATCCTTGAAAGCATATTCAATGTTCCCTTCTTCATAACCATTCGAAAGAAATATAATAAGGGTGGACTCAAATGCTTAGTTAGGGTAAATACAATGGAACAAATAATGAATAAATATATGTGGAAAGGTAAATAACAAAAAATGTGTTCCATTTACAAAACATGATAAGGCATAATTAAAATGGAAAGGTAAGAAATATAAATTTATGCCATAAATCAATAAACTGAGAAAAAATTATATCCATATATATTTCAATTCAAAATATCATGGATAGATAATAACTAAATATAAATGAGTGAAATTCATTATTAATAGATTTCATGTCTAACAAACATGAAAACATATACCATCAAGAACTTTCACAATATGTTTAAAACTACAAATATAAAACTATTTAAATTGGACAACTTATTTTCTCATGATAACATGTTGAGGCATTGAGGAAAAATATAAATTTTGGGCTCCAACCATCACTACATGTCACAGGAATTCCTCAAATTTAATAGCTGAAATTAATATTATTTCTTATCAAATATCCATATTGAATAAAGAATACATAATTATGAATATTTCCAGAAATAATCAAATAACTATCAAATTAGGTACCCTATGTAAAATGTTATATGGTTTAGCTAATAGTAATATCAAGGAAAAATGAAATGGACAATTAGAGGAAATTCAATGTTCAATGATCATAGGAGATTGAGTATTTCAAGAGGACTAACAAATGAATCAAGGAAGTGAATGTGATTACTATACTTATCATAATCAATAATAAAACATCCAGAGGAAGAATAAGCATGGTTTCAATACAACAAGTCCCATGTAGAGTAAAATTAATGGGTTGTTGTTGATGATTAATATAAATAATATAAAAATAACTTTTAAGAACATTCTTAAAGAAATTATCCTTTAATTTTATTAAACCTAATGTGAAATATTTTCTTTGAAAATAACTTTCGAAAAACTTTTTCGTTCAAAATGATCCTTTTATACATGCAAGGGAAGCTTCAAAGAAATTATGATGATTAAATCTATAATTTTTGTACGAGTTAAAATAACATTCATTTTTCATGGTAAAAATGTTTGAAAAATGACTTATCTGAAAATTTACAAGAAGATTACATAGAAAAATAGGGTAAAATTAAAAAATGACAAAAAAAATTCATACTAAATCATTTTTAAAAGGTTACAGTTTTTTTAAATCATATTAATAAAATAAGGTTTTAAGTCGAAAACATGTTATCCATCTAAAGGGAGAAATGATGTCAAATTTTCTTAAAACATTGAATTTTTTAAAAGGAAAGGGAAGTACGAAGGCCACCAGAGATTACATAAAATAGGTGTCCATGTAGGAAAAAACTAACATGGAAGGGAGTGAAAAATCTAAAATACTAAAAAACAGTGATAGAGAACATGATCATATGAATGTTGAACACCACATATCAATAATTAAGTGAAGAGTCAAAAGAAAATTGATAAAAATAAAAAGATAATATTTTTCTTCAAGGACCATTTAATTTAGATGATGAAATATTTTACTATATGTATTAATATCATAAGGAAACAAAATTACTTGAAAATTAGAGTTTCATCAATTAATCAATTTCCACAAAAAAACTCATATTGTTCTCCAATGAATTATATTTAAGACTAATTCTTTGTGATTAAATCATTAGAATCAACTTCTATACAGTAACATAATCCCCAAAATAATAACAATCTATTTCTTATATCAAGTGACATTAACAAAATACTAAATTTTTTGATATTTTAAAATAATTATGTAAAGACATGGAAATTCTGTGGAAATTTTTTTCGTAAATTCATGGGAATTTTTTGAGTCCACTATTTCTGACAGCGCTTGATTTTGAGCCCATGTGTTCCCAGAATCAATTTCTGATGTCTTTTTCGGGTACGTTCAGTAAACGTATGAGCGGTATTTTATATCTTTTGAACTGGTGCTCGGAATTGAAATATGAGGGCACCGTTGAACTCATTGTGCCAGTATTCACTTATGGAGACCTTCATTGTAGTTGCGTTCTGTCGGGAATGGGAGTTAGTTTTTGGGGTTTAAAATTAGTTTAAATAAAAATAAAGTGTTGACTTTTTTTTATTTGGGGTGGTTTAAACCTCCAAGAGGAGGTTAGTGGTGGGGGCCACCACACCATCACCTCCTATGAGAGGTTATGGTGGTCGGGCCCACCAGCACATAACCTCCCTTGGGACGA
Source organism: Viscum album (assembly GCA_963277665.1). NCBI lineage: Eukaryota > Viridiplantae > Streptophyta > Magnoliopsida > Santalales > Viscaceae > Viscum > Viscum album. The sequence goes on along the minus strand of OY728127.1, from coordinate 2,057,446,697 downwards.
TATTTTAGTGGGGCCCACATGAGCTTCTTAACCCCACTAACTCCCCATTATTAATTGGACAAATCTCTTCATTAATAGGAACTCCTCACCTTCTCTAATTTTTGAATTTGAACCATTCCCTACCATTAATTAAATGATTTACTTCATTTAATTAAACACAACTTTGTGTTGTTGTGCCAAAGAATTAATAGAGAACTTCCTTTATTATTTTTTTGGTTGGCATAATCTTTTTGGAAGCTTGAGAGAGGAGATCTTTATTCTTCCAATGAATAACCACTGAAGAATGATGAACTTCTCCTTTGATTTTCAACCGAGAAAAAAGAAAAGGAGCCAACCGTGAAGAATGCCAACGATGCTTCTTCCTCGGTCTTCTACCCCGCATGCTTCTCAACGTCAATGGAACGACGTCCACCTTGCCATGGCTCCGTCAATGATCACCGAACTTAGGGTAGGTAGATTTGTGTTTTTTTTAAATATGAGATTAAACCTCCATTCCTCATCGTTCAAATTTCTGGACTGGTATGCCAAATTTTATCGCCATGATGAGGAGGGTTCGGCCCGACCCTCCCCCTTTTGGTTGTTCTTTTGTTGATGACAGAGGTGGACCGTAGAAGAAGTTGGCGGTGCAAGGGCCGCCGAACTGCCAGAAGGGTGCGGCGCAGTCGCGCCGCACAAAGAACCGAGCCATGGCCAGGCAGGCCACGACGGATCCAGAACAGCATAGTGTCGTCGCACCGCAAAGGAGAAGAACCGCGGCCCAGAGGGGTGCAATGGATGGAAGAGGGGTAGTGTCGTTGCGCTGCGCGGAGGAGCTGGAGGCTGCGGTCGGGCTGGGCCGTGACAGAGGTGGTGCAACACCATCGCTCCGTGTGGAGCCCAGTAGAACCGCGGCGCCGTTGCGCCGCAGTGGAGGAACACGGGCGGCCGGCTGAGCAGGCCGCCAGAGCGAAAAGGGTCCTGTGGTTCCCAAACTAGTGCGCCATATGTCGGCCGTTTCGGAACGTACACAGTTGTACCCCCCCCCCCCCCCCCCCCCCCCCCGAGGTGGGCAGCTGACCACATGGTCCATCCGCCAGCCACGCGGGCCTGCTCACCTTTCGGGCCACCCTCGGTCGGGCTTCCCACGGTCGGACCCCCCTTGGTCGGGCGGCCCACGGCTAGGCCCCCCTTGGTTGGGCCGCCCATGGCTAGGCCCCCCTTGGCTGGGCCGCCCACGGCCAGGCCACCCTCGGTCAGGTTGCCCTCGGTCGGGCCACCCTTAGGTCAGGCTACCTTCGGTTGGGCCGCCATCTGTCAGGCCGTCTCGGGCCGGGCCGCCCTTGGGTCGGGCCACCCCTTTGGGTGGATCCATCCCCTTAGCTCAGCCAGTTTTCTCGGACTAGTTTGGATCCTCGGACGGGGTCGGTCCGACTGGGTCGGACCGGACCCCGACCCGTTTTACCAAATTTCACCTTTTCGCCCCTTCGTTGGGATGCGAGTGTCCGATTGATAAACCGCATGCGGCGATGGAAGGCATTGAGAGAGAAGGTTCGTTTTTTCATACCCCACTTGAGGTTTTGACACAGTTGGGGTATGGTCGGGTTGGATTCAACCTAAAAACCAACCGGGCCCCTGGAACAGAAATGCCTATAACTCACAGACTGGGCGTCTGATTGACACACCATATGTCATGTTATGTTCCTTATGATGAGATGAAACTATGGGATACACCAAATCAAGAAAAGGTGGAAGTTGGTTTATCGCCACTTGGCTCGAGGAGAAGACCCTCCCGGAATCGAGTGTGTTGTGATGAGACTGGACATGGATCCTCCGTGGGTTCGACAGCGAGGAGACTGGACCTGGTTCCTACATGGGTTTTATAGTGAGGAGATTGGACCTGGATCCTCCGTGGGTTTGATAGTGACGAGAATGTAACTGGATCCTCTGTGGGTTCGACAATGATGAGACTAGACCTGGATCCTTTGTGGGTTCGACAGTGGGGAGAGTGAACTTGGATCCTCCGTGTGTTCGATAGTGATGAGACTGGACCTGGATCCTCTGTGGGTTTGACAGTGACGAGACTGGACCTGGATCCTCCGTTGGTTCGACAGCTATGAGACTGGACCTAGATCCTCCATGGTTTCGACAGTGACAAGACTAGACCTAGATCCTCTGTGGGTTTGACAGCGATGAGACTGGACCTGGATCCTCCATGGGTTCGACAGTGAAAACTTTTGTACTAAGATCCCATAAAGGATCAACAGCTTTGATACACTGTTGTTCTAGGTTTCTATGGATATTTTTCATTTGACAGTGAAAGATGATTCAGTCGCTTGAACTAATCATCTCTTACTCTCTTTTAAGTTGTGTATACCTGGTGTGGGCTGAGTCTTTTCCTTCGTGTTTAACTCATATATGAGATGTGTACTCTTGATGACTTAGGTATATGTATGGGAATATACCTAAGTAAGGGTGGATGTTTCTCCGTGGATGGATCTTCATGGTTGAGTTTTGGTGAAGCCCACGTAGCTTTCTTTTGTGAGTTGTACCTATGGTATTCACCTTGTGTTGTACTTTCTTTGTGGAGTGTTTCTATACTTGTGGAACAGATTTTGGTTGGGCTCAAGAGTTGGAGCCGGATTGTGATTGGTAACTTAGGTATATGTATGATCATATACCTAAGTAAGGATGGTTGATACTTTTTTATTGTATCTTACTACTGTGGTTTATCCTTAGTGGATTCTGGGAGACCTTCGGGGGTCTCTAGGTCCCCTACAGAGTATCTTTATACTCACCCCTTCAGGAGTTATGCTCACACCTTGTTGTGTTGGATGTAGACGATGGACAGTGCTGACTGAGGCGGAGTGTACGAGAATTGGACTGTACCCGGAGGTGGACCTCTCGACGAGACGGTACCCGGAGGAGACAGACGGATGTGGAGTGTTGAGGAGGCTATCTATACCTACCCTTCAGTAGGGATGCATGGTGGATGATCCAGGAGCTACTAGATACCTTCCAGCTATTTGTCTTTTAGTTGTACATGTTTTGTCTTTTCCTTGAACTTTACCATTGGGCTTGTATTTTCTGCCCCTTTTACTTTCAGGGATACCTTTGTATTCAGTTTTACATAATGTTTTGCTTCTAGTTGTGTACTCTGATTGTGTGTGTTTACTTTTCATAAAGGCAATGATTTCCCAGCTTAGGGATTTATGCCTTTGGTGCTATTCTCCAGCCCCTGTCCTATGGAAGGCAGGCTAGGGGTAGTCACGACACGGGCCCCGAGGACGGGTCATGACAAATTGGTATCAAAGGAGTTGGATCTACTGCAGAACATGGAATCTTATTCTTTTAATGCAATATTTTTAAGTGTTTTTTGTGTGGTTATCAGTTTAGGGAAACTGGTGTTGGTGCGGCGGCCGGCGTATCCATACACAAGGACTCTGACTTCTGATTTCTGACACATTTCATGAAAACACTGATTGCGTGTGTGTTTCCTTTGAAAAATTTTCTTTGTAATTACTTTGTGTCAGCTAACCAGGTATATTGTTTTGACCGTGGTGCACCTATTTCTTTTCAGGATGTCTTCACTAAGTCAGTCAGTGTGGGTTCCGAGGGGAGAGCGCGATGGTATCCCACCGAGTGACGAGGCCTCGGTGCAGGGCCCCATCACAGCTGAGGCACCAGCGGTACCACTAACCACTGTTGTACCTCTCGTACCCCTCGTGGTTTAATTTTCATGATCACAATCACTCTCTTATTTATCTAATCTTTTTTTAAGTGTTTTTGGATGATAGGCATGATTTCAGGTTGCCAAGGAATTGGGCCAAGAAAGCCATAAGGCAAAAGTGGACTGAAAATCAGTCCACCGGCCAACCGGTGGATGACCACCGGCCACCCGATGGAGCCTGGACAGAAGGCATCCCTCTGTCCAGACCACCGGCTAACCGGTGTCCCACCACCGGCTAGCCGGTGGAACCCAGACAGGCCGGACAACTACTGTCTCAGCACCGGCCAACCGGTGGCTTCCTCACCGGCCAGCCGGTGGTGCCTGGGCAGAAGGCTCTTCATTTTTCCAAGCACCGGCCAACCGGTGGAACTGTACCGGTCAGCTGGTGGAGCCAGTCAAACTAGCCGTTAGGCTTTGACCAGACTTGTCCACTTGACTCCCAACGGCTCCAAAGGCCTCTCCAACTGCTCCGAAGCCCCCCAAAGTCCATTTGAGGGTTCCCCCTCTATAAATAAAGGACTAGGAAGCCCCCGTAACGTACGGTAGCCCACTGGAACATTTTTCCATCATTTGGAGAACCTCCGGCACATTCCTTCAAGAATCCCCAATTGCTCCAACCCACTTCCACATCCATGGAGCACCATCATAGAAGCTTGGGAGCGCTCTTCATCAACTCCAACCAATCCATTGGCGCCCAAGGCTTATCTTACAGTTTTTCTTGTTTTATCATTTTGAGCATCATTTTGGGTTTGTGCCTACAAACCCCTCTTTCTCTCATCTTCCTTTCGTTTGGGTTTTCACACCACCTTCAAGGTGTGAAGAGGTTAGTCAAGCCTTCCCTTTAAAAGGCATGATTCATAGGTGAGCTAGCCTTCACCTGTAAGAAGGCTAGTGGGTTCTTGCTCAACCAATAAAAGCAAGTGGGTTCTTGCTCAACCAATAAAAGCAAGCTGTAATAGGTTCTAGACTACCTTAAAGTCTATTGGGTTTCTTGCTAAAACCATTAAAAAGCAAGCGGTAGTAAATCTCTCAACGGTTGATTTGGGAGTGGAGACGTAGGCTTTGGTTTAAGTCGAACTCCGTTATCAAGTTTTTTGTCTTGCCTCTTTTATTTCCGCTTCACCTTTTAACTTTGTTTTAAATTGTTAATTATTTTTTAAAAGGCACCCCCCCTCTTGCCATCACTCTCCATTTAACAATTGGTATCAGAGGCAAAATTTGAGTAATACCCTAACCGGTTTCAAATTCAAGATCCTTTGCGATGGCTTCAACTTCTTTCTCCCCCGAAGGTTATTCATTGGGTCATGCTCCATTTTTTGATGGAACCGACTATACCTATTGGAAAACCCGCATGACTACTTTTCTTAGAAGTATAGGTTATCCTATTTATAAAATTTTCATGCATGGTTATTCTCTTTCTTCTCCCGATTAATCCAAATGGACCCAAGCCGATATTAAAAATTTCGAGCTTGATGGAAAAGCCATGAACGCTCTACATTGCGGCCTTGATCGTAATGAATTCAATCGAGTTTCCACATGCACCTCATCACATGAAATCTGGAATCTTTTGGAGGTTACCCATGAGGGGACCAACAAAGTTAAGGATACTCGATTGGATATGTACCGTCAAGATTTTGAGTCTTTTACCATGCATCCATCTGAAAATATTTCTGAAATGTTTACTCGTTTTACTGATGTTTGCAATGGAAGAAAATCTCTTGGAGATGATGTTTCTGCAGAAACTATGGTCAAGAAGATCCTTTGGATCTTACCAAGCACATGGGCACCGAAAGTCATGGCAATTCAAGAAGCAAAAGACATTAAGAACATGCCGGTCGAAGAGCTCATCGGATCCCTCATGACCTACAAAATTACCATGAGGAGGCAAGCTGAAAAGGAAGGCAAACCGATCAAAGTTCCAAAGAACATCGCCTTCAAAGTTCAAAAAGAAGAAAGCTCCTCCTCCTCATCGTCTTCATCTTCAAGCGGCGATTCAGAAATGGAGAACCTTGCCCGCAAAATGAACAAATTCATGAAGAAGCACAAAAATAAGAAATCCCGCAAGGCTCAACCCAACGAAAAATCCGAGCCCGAGGTAACATGTTACGGGTGTGGCAAGAAAGGCCATTACAAGCCCGATTGTCCACTCAACAAGAAAAAGGCCAAGCAAAAGGAAAAGAAGAAGGCTTTTAAGGCCACATGGAGTGATAGCTCCACATCCTCCTCCTCCTCCTCCTCAAGTGACAACGGTAAAAAATGCCTAATGGAATTTCATGAGGTATCCTCTTCTGACTCCTCATCCTCTAGTTCTTCAAATTCTTTCAATCATTTATCTTACGAGGATCTCCAACATGCTAGAGATCAATTGGAGGAAGGTTTTCACGAACTTTCTTCCAAATTTATTGCTTTAAAAAAGAATTTCAAAAAACTTTCTTCCGAAAAGGAACAACTTCTCAAAGAAATGGAGGACTTGTCCCTCAAGATCCAAAACCTTCCCGATGTTGATTCTATGGAATTAACAATCAAAGATTTAAGGGAATCTCTTGCCAAGTTCACCCAAGGTGAACAAAATTTGACCAAATTGCTAGGTTCCCAATGCGTATCTAGAACCACCCAAGGGCTTGGCTATTCCAAGAAAGCTTCCTCTTCCCATGCTCCTACTATTTTTGTAAGGGGGAGCTCCCAATATAAATTTTGCAACTATTGTAAAAAACTCGGGCACTTAATTTATGAGTGCGATTGCAAAAATGCCCGGTATGGAAGGCCCAAAACCATTTCCTTTAATGATGAATTTTATAGGAGAAGATCCACCACTAGACAAGTATGGATTGAAAAATACCTTTTAGCGAGTCTCACCGGACCAAAATTTGTCTCGGTTCTAAAATCCTCTCCCCGGTGATTTGTTGTTTTTATTTAGGGGGAGTTAGGATCGTTTAAGCCTTTTTTTCTTTTTATTCAAATCTTTCATTCAAAACTTTCAATTCAAAACTTTCTATTCAAATTTCAAAAATTTCAATTGGTTTAAAAACTCTATCTTGTTTTTCAACCTTTCCCTCAATCAAGTTTTATGCCCCGTGCTATTTTGATAATCACAAAGGGGGAGAAATTCTTGGTTGATTGGGGGAGAAATCTTTCTCTCATGCTTTGCTTTACTTTTCAATTTATCCTTTAAATCATGCCGTTCATTTCAGTATTTTACATTTCTTGTTTTGGTGATTGTGATCATCAAAATAGGGGGAGATTGTTGTACCTCTCGTACCCCTCGTGGTTTAATTTTCATGATCACAATCACTCTCTTATTTATCTAATCTTGTTTTAAGTGTTTTTGGATGATAGGCATGATTTCAGGTTGCCAAGGAATTGGGCCAAGAAAGACAGAAGGAAAAAGTGGACTGAAAATCAGTCCACCGGTCAACCGGTGGATGACCACCGGCCAACCGATGGAGCCTGGACAGAAGGCATCCCTCTGTCCAGACCACCGGCCAACCGGTGTCCCACCACCGGCTAGCCGGTGGAACCCAGACAAGCCGGACAGCTACTGTCTCAGCACCGGCCAACAGGTGGCCTCTTCACCGGCCAGTCGGTGGTGCCTGGGCAGAAGGCTCTTCATTTTTACAAGCACCGGCCAACCGGTGGCACTGTACCGGTCAGCCGGTGGAGCCAGTCAAACTAGCCATTGGGCTTTGACTAGACTTGTCCACTTGACTCCCAATGGCTCCGAAGGCCTCTCCAACGGCTCCGAAGCCCCCCAAAGGCCATTTGAGGGTTCCCCCTCTATAAATAAAGGACTAGGAAGCCCCGGTAACGTACGGTAGCCCACGAGAACATTTTTCCATCATTTGGCAAACCTCCGGCGCATTCCTTCAAGAATCCTCAATTGCTCCAACCCACTTCCACATCCAAGGAGCACCATCATAGAAGCTTGGGAGCGCTCTTCATCAACTCCAATCAATCCATTGGCGCCCAAGGCTTCTCTTACGGTTTTTCTTGTTTTATCATTTTGAGCATCATTTTTGGTTTGTTCCTACAAACCCCTCTTTCTCTCATCTTCCTTTCGTTTGGGTTTTCACTCCACCTTCAAGGTGTGAAGAGGTTAGTCAAGCCTTCCCTTTAAAAGGATTGAGTCATAGGTGAGCTAGCCTTCACCTGTAAGAAGGCTAGTGGGTTCTTGCTCAACCAATAAAAGCAAGTGGGTTCTTGCTGAACCAATAAAAGCAAGCTGTAATAGGTTCTAGACTACCTTAAAGTCTAGTGGGTTTCTTGCTAAAACCATTAAAAAGCAAGCGGTAGTAAATCTCTCAACGGTTGAGTTGGGAGCGGAGACGTAGGCTTTGGTTTAAGCCGAACTCCATTATCAAGTTTTGTGTCTTGCCTCTTTTATTTCCGCTCCACCTTTTAACTTTGTTTTAAATTGTTAATTATTTTTTAAAAGTCAATTCACCCCCCCTCTTTCCTTGGGAACGCTCTTCATCAACTCCAATCAATCCATTGGCGCCCAAGGCTTCTCTTACGGTTTTTATTGTTTTATCATTTTGAGCATCATTTTGGGTTTGTGCCTACAAACCCCTCTTTCTCTCATCTTCCTTTCGTTTGGGTTTTCACACCACCTTCAAGGTGTGAAGAGGTTAGTCAAGCCTTCCCTTTAAAAGGCTTGAGTCATAGGTGAGCTAGCCTTCACCTGTAAGAAGGCTAGTGGGTTCTTGCTCAACCAATAAAAGCAAGTGGGTTCTTGCTCAACCAATAAAAGCAAGCTGTAATAGGTTCTAGACTACCTTAAAGACTAGTGGGTTTCTTGCTAAAACCATTAAAAAGCAAGCGGTAGTAAATCTCTCAACGGTTGAGTTGGGAGAGGAGACGTAGGCTTTGGTTTAAGCCGAACTCCTTTATCAAGTTTTGTGTCTTGCCTCTTTTATTTCTGCTGCACCTTTTAACTTTGTTTTAAATTGTTAATTATTTTTTAAAAGGCAATTCACCCCCCCCCCCTCTTGCCATCACTCTCCATCTAACAACCACTGGGCTACCGTTTCTACCATCCTCAGTAGCAGAGGGTAAGCACCACTTGAGAGCGTTGCACGGGTTCCTGCGACAGAGGCCTCTAAGGTTTCAAGGCAAGACAAATTTTCAGACAGTTGGGTACTGGATGGAGTTTTTAGTATGAGTTTTCCATGCAGTTGGAACACCCGCTCACTTGATGGTGCACCTAGATGTTAGTCTCTTATAGGTCGAATTTGCGATGTGGTGGATCCTAATGCTCCAGTTTTACGATGAGACGACCCTCACTTGGGGAAACTTCGAGGGTCTTTTCAGGGCAGTGTTTGTACCAGAAACTTTAAACTCTGTGAATGCTGAGGAGTTGTTGCACTTGTCGCAGGGTATACCGACAGTAGTCGAGTCATCTGTAGCAGGCATTAGGAAGAAGAAATGGGGGAAGAAGCAGGTTAGATCTTCTATTAGATGACCCAAAGATGTGGCCTCGGGGGTGTGGGGCACCCGAGGCCAAGGGAGATTTGAATGGAGAATGGTCTGTTATTCCTGCAAGAAATGGGGTCACAGAGCATGTGACTATCCAACTCGCCGCACAGTTGATCATTAGGTGTTAGAGGAGCCACCGAGACAAAGGCAGTGGCAGGAGCTTTAGCATCATCTGAGCGGAGGACGAGGCAGTGGAGCATGTCCTTTAGCGGATGGTGGTCAGAGTCATCGAGCACTACTACCACCATTCCTAGATGGTTCACCTTGAGCTCTGGGAGCAGGTGGACATGAGGGAAACTAGCTCCAGGCATATATTCCTTTTTTCATGATGTTTCTAACATCATTGTTGTCATTGTTTGCGGTTTATTTTTGTCATTTTACTTTGAGCTACAGTAATAAAAGACACTTTTCATTTTGACTTTTTCATTCCTGCCTTTTTGTGTGGTTGATACTGAGAGGTTCTGGTTAAAACCATAGACTTGATCCTCATATTCAAGATTCCTACTAGAGGAGACCCAGTGACCAAACACTAATGCCGACAGTGTGACTCAACCCTTGTAGGTGAGAGTAACGGTCGGATCTCTTGGTAGTAGTGTCGAGGCCTTACGATGTCGTCCATGACATGAATTAGTACCGTTCATGTCAGGATTGACTGTATTAGGCAAAGGATGTGGTTCATCCAAGGGGTGAGACCAGATTTCTCTTTTACGAAAAATGAGAAATCTTAGCATCTTTTGTAGGGCATAGGTGAAGAAGGGTGTATTCTATTTCATTACAATTGGCTAGTCTCACCCATAGTTCGTTGAGGGAACAGTTTACGGTTTACTCTACTCTCAATAGTCTCAGGTGTGTCTTCTCGTAAAAGGACCTGGACCTGAGACAGCGACGTTGGATTGAGATTCTCTCGAACTATGACTTTGAGATAGTCAATATTCCTAAGAAGGGGAATGTTGTAGCAGATGCTCTCAGTAGGAGATCTCGCATTCAGTTGCTAGGAGAGGCAACAGAGCAGCTGGCCACGTTGCAGATATCCTTTGTAGATAGAGATAGAGTAGCCTTTCTATAGTCCCTCACAGTCACTCCTCCACCTCTTCAGTGAGTCAGGGAGGCACAACATGGAGACGCTGACTATGAGACATGATGTGCTCAGATATCCACAGGGCAGGCACCTGTTGGATTTTTAGAAGGTGGGGAGAATTCCATCCTCTTTAGAGGACGTACCTTGGTACCAGTTGCACATCAGGAGAAATTGTTCAAGGAGTTCCACATTTACCCTCTTACAGTACATCCAAGAGTGGCGAAGATTTATCGGGACCTTTGATGACAGAACTGGTGACCAGGTATGAAGATTGTAGTAGAAGAGTTTGTCTCACGATGCCTCACTTGTCAGCAAGTGAATGCAGAGCACCATGTACCAGCAGACTTGGTATAGCCCTTAGAGGTCCTAGAGTGGAAGTGGGATGGGATATCCCTAGACTTCGTGATGGGACTTCCATGTACATCAAGGATTCATTATTTGATATGGGTGATCATAGACCGACTCACCAAGTCAGCCCACTTCCTACCGATCAGAGAACAGGGCTCAGTAGAGAGATTGGGACACCTCAATGTGCAGGAGGTTGTGTGTTTACATGGAGTACCTTCTTCTATTTTCTCCAACTGTGATGCACGGTTGACTTCTCGGCTATGGAAGGGGTTGCAGGAGGATTTTGGGACACAGCTTCGCTTGAGCACCACCTTCCATCCTCAGTCAGATGGTCAGACCAAGAGGACCATTCAGACCCTCAAGGACATGCCATGTGCATGTGTTCTCGACTTTGGCCGCAGCTGGGAGGACCACTTACCTTTGGTGGAGTTTTCCTATAACAACAGCTATCACTCCACCATCAGTATGACACCTTTTTAGGCATTGTACGGTTGACCTTGCAGATCGCCACTGTGCTGGACAGACCCAGGGGAGTCAGCACTAGTGGGACCAGAGATGGTATGGGCTACCACGGAGAAGGTGCAGATCATCCAGGAGCGGATTAAGACTACACAGAACAAGCATAAGTCATATGATGACAGGATATGGAGACCACTGGAGATCGAGGATAGAGACCATGTCTTTCTACGGGTCTCACCTCGACGAGGTCTACGGAGATTTGGCTGAGGCGGCAAGTTATCTCCATGATTCATCGGACATTTCCAGGTCCTCAGTAGGGTAGGCGGGGTGGCTTACCACTTGTCTCTTCCACCTCAGTTTCACTGGGTGCACGACATTTTCCACATATCTTAGCTGAGGAGATACATGAATGACCTATCCCATATGATCGACCACGGGGAGCTTGACATTGATGATGGGGCGAATTTTACAGAGATTCTAGTGGAGATTGAGGATTGATAGGATCGTGTCCTACGTGGATGGTTGATTCCTCTTTTGCATGTTCCCTGGTAGCATAGGAACCTCCAAGAGAGCACATGGGAGTAGGAGGCTTAGATTCTTGCTCAGTACCCCCATTTGTTTCCTTAGTGTGAGTTGTAGCTTACAGGGACGTAAATCCCTGAGGTGAGGAGAATGTAAGACCTGGAAATTCCATGGAAAGTTTTTTCTAAAATTCATGGGAATTTTATGAGTCTTCAGTTTCTAACAGCACTAGATTCTGAGGCCCGGTGTTCCTGAAATCAATTTCTGAAGTTTTTTTTCGGTACGTTCAGTAAATGTATGAGCTGTATTTTATATCTTTTGAACCGGTGCTCAGAATTGAAATCTGAGGGCACCGTTGAACTCGCGGCACTGGTATTCTCTTAAGGATACCTTCACCACAGTTGCGTTCTGTCGAGAATGGGAGTTAGTTTTTGGGGTTCTAAATTAGTTTAAATTAAAATAAAGTGTTGGCTTTATTTTTATTTTCCGTGGTTCAAACCTCCAAGATGAGGTTAGTGGTGGGGGCCACCACACCATAACCTCCCATGAGAGTTTATGGTGGTGGGTCCCACCTTCATATAACCTCCCTTGGGAGGATATTTTAGTGGGGCCCACACAAGCTTCTTACCCCCATTAACTCCCCATTATTAATTGGACAACTATCTTCATTAATTGGAACTCCTCACCTTCACTAATTTTTGAATTTGAACCATTCCCTACAATTAATTAAATGATTTTCCTCATTTAATTAAACACAACTTTGTGTTTTTGTGCCAAAGAATTAATATAGAACATAATTTTTTATTTTTGTGGCTGGATTAATCTTTTGGGAATATTGAGAGAGGAGAGATTCATTCATCCAACGAAGAACCACCGAAGAATGATGAACCTCTCCTTTGATTTTTGAACGAGACCAAAGAAAAGGAGCCGACTACGAAGAACACCAATGACGCTTATTCCTCGGTCTCCTACCCCAGATGCTTCTTGAAGTCAATGGAATGATGTCCGCCTTACCGCATCTCCATTAACAATCACCAAACTCAAGGTAGGGGGATTTGAGTTTTTTTTAATATGAGATTAAACCTTCATTCTTCGTCGTTCAAAATTCTGGACAGGTACGCCAAATGTTATCGCCCTGAAGAGGAGGGTTTGGACCGCACGAACACGGCTCAACCCTCCCCCATTTGGTTGTTCTTTTGTTGATGATGAAGGTGGACCGCGGAAGAAGACAGTGGCACAAGGGCCGCCAGACCGCTGGAAAGGTGCGGCGCCATCGCGTCGTGCAAAGAACCGAGTCGCAGCCAGGTGGGCAGCGGTGGAGCCAGAAGGGCATGGTGTCATTGCACCACAGTTGATAGAAGAGGCACGGGATCATAGTGCCATGCGGAGGAGCTGGAGACCACGGCCAGGCTAGGCCGCAGAGGAGGTGGCGCAGCACCGTCGCGCCGCACAGAGCCCAGCAGAACCGCGACGTCGTCGCGCTGTAGTGGAGGAACTAGGGCGGCCAGCTGAGCCGGCTGTCGGTGGGTGCAATAAGCGGGACCCTTCTGGTCCCATGGTTACCAGGACAGTGTGCCATGCTCTGGCTGTTTTGGAAGGAATGGGGTGTAACCCCCCCCCCCCCAGCCGTAGCCAGCCGGCCACATGGGTCGGCCGCCCGCCACACAGGCCAGAAAGCTGGCCATGACACCCTCGGCTAGGCCGCCCATGACCGAGCTGCCCTTGGCCGAGCTGCCCATGGTTGGGCTGGCCTCGACCGGGCCACCCTTAGGTCAGGCCACCTCGGGTCGGGCAACCCTTGGGTCAGGTCGCCCGTCAGGTCGGGCCTCCCTTTCTGGTCGGGTCGTCCCCTCGGCTCAGGCCGTTTTCTCGAACCGGTACAGATCCGCAGACCAGGTCGTACACTAGTATAGACCAGGTTGGGCGGGGTTGGTACGATTGGGTCGGACCGGACCTGGACCCGTTTGGCCATATTACACATTTTCACCCCTTCCTTGGGATACAGGTGTCTGATTGACCAACCACCTACGATGATGGAAGGCTTGGAGTGACATGGTTCTTTTGGCATACCCTACTTGAGGTTTGGACGTAGTTGGGGTCCGGAAGGGTTGGATTGAACCTAAAAATCAACTGGGCCCCTAGAACAGAAATGCCTATTACTCACAGACTGGGCGTCCGATTGGTGTGACATCTATCGCGTTGGTTTCCTTATGATGTGACGAAACTACAGGATACACTAACTAGACTACATGTTAGTTGATGTATTTCCACTTGGATCGAGGATCATACCCTCTTGGAATCGAGTGTGTTTTGACGAGACTTTACCTGGATCCTCTGTGGGTTCTATAGTGATGAGACTGGACATGGGTCCTTCGTGGGTTTGACAGTGATGAGAATGGAACTGGATCCTCTGTGGGTTCGATAGTGACAAGACGGGACCTGGATCCTCCGTGGGTTCGATAGTGATAAGACTGGACCTGGATCCTCCATGGGTTCAACAGTGAGAAGACTGGACCTAGATCCTTTGTGGGTTTTATAGTGATGATAATGGACCTGGATCCATCGTGGGTTCAATGGTGATGAGACTGGACCTAGATCCTCCGTGAGTTGTACAGCAATGAGACTGGACCAGGATCCTCTATGGGTTCGACATTAACAAGACTAGACCTGGATCCTCCGTGGGTTTGACAGGGATGAAACTGGACCTAGATCCTCTATGGGATCGACAACGACAACTTTTGTACCGAGATCCCATGAAGGATCAAAATCTTCGATAGACTGTTGTTTTCGGTTTCTAGGTATATTTGTAGTTCGACAGTGAAAGTTGATTTAGTGGCTACAACTAATCATCTCTTAATCTCTTTTAAGTTGTGTATACCTGGTGTGAGCTGAGTCTTTTCCTTCGTGTTTACCTCATGTATGAGATGTGTACTCTTGACAACTTAGGTGTATGTAAGGGAATTTACTTAAGGGTGGATGTTTCTTCGTGGATGTTTCTTCGTGGTTGAGTTGTGGTGAAGCCCACATACCTTTCTTCTATGAGATATACCTATGGGATTCACCTTATGTTGTACTTTCTTTGTGGAGTGTTTTTATACTTGTGGAATGGATTGTGGTTGGTCTCAAGAGTTGGAGCAGAATTGTGATTGGTAACTTAGGTATATGTATGGGCATATACCTAAGTAAGGATGGTTGATACTTTGTGATTGTATCTTACTACTATGGTTTATCCTTAGTGGATTATGGGAGACCTTTAGGGGTCTCGGGGTCCCCTACTGAGTATCGTTATACTCACCCCTACACAGGCTATGCCTACACCTCATTGTGTTGGATTCAGACGACAGACAACGCTGACTAAGGCGGAGTGTACGAGGAATGGATGGTACCCGGAGGTGGCCCTCTCGACGAGATAGTACCCGGAGGAGACGGATTGATGTGGAGTGCTGAGGAGGCTATCTATACCTACCCTTCAGGTAGGATCTGTGGTGGACAATCCAGGAGATACTACACACCTTCCAGCTATTTTTCTTTTAGTTGTACCTATTTTGAATTTTCCTTGTACTTTACCATTGGGCTTGTATTTCCAGCACCCTTTAATTTCAGCACTACCTTTGTATTTAGTTTTACTTAGTGTTTTGCTTCTAGTTGTTTACTCTGATTGCGTGTGTTTAATTTTTATAAAGGCAATATCTTCCCATCTTAGGGATTTATGCCTTTGGTGCTAGTCGTCAGCCCCAAGCTAATGGAAGGTGGGCTTGGGGTAGTCACGACACGTGCCCCGAGGACAGGTCGTGAAAAATTCCACAAAAATAAAACAATTATATGATGAAATCCATGTTTCATCTCCCATAATTCAAAAATTTATACCAAAATATCTTTATAGATTATTAGATAAATAAATTTCATTCAAATTCCTCAAAATAATATAAACTAATTTTAGAATAGAAAATTCCCAAATATTTGATCACATAGTCTTCCATAATGAACATTAACATTTATCACCAAATAAAATAAATCATACCATATATATCATATCAAAAATGTAATTTACTAAATCACATAATCACCGTAATATGAAAATTATTTCCATAAATAACCCAAATCACCATTTTTTCACAAAAAAATCATATATTATTCAAAAATATAATTTGAAATTTACATACAAAATAAAATACCATAGTATTCTATTTACCTTATTCATATAAGTTTCCTAAAATAGTGAACATATTTTGAAATAACATTAATCACTTAATCACCAAATCATATTAGAATTCCACAGTTATAAATTCAAAAAAACATATATTCCCAAAATAATATTATTATCAATACATCAAAAAATCTTACAAAAAAGAGAGTCTATTAACCAGGACTTCACATCGGCTAGTGGTAGGCAATAACCCGTTGTTTACCTTCTATTGTGGGTTTATTTCTTAGGGCCTTAATAGATATGACCGGTTGTCACCCATCCTATGAGTTGTCCTTTTACTAAAACTATAATTATATATTCCTTACAAAATTGTATATATTTTTGAAACCTCTTAACAAATAAATTAAATATATTTCAACCTCAAAGTTTATCTCATACCTTTCATTTCCTATCTAAAAATTTAATAACCCATAATTACCTCAAATATGAATGCCTCTAAAAATATTGCTTGTCGCCTTAAAATTTCATTACAAAAATCTTAAAAATGGGATTCTAATACATGGAACATATAATCTACTTTAATGTTATAATCCTATGACGATATCCATAACTCTTAAGAAAACTTCCTAATCTCCAAAATTGTCTAAACCATCCTTTGATACAAACATTATGGCCCTATAATCAATCATTAAATATAAATATGTTTTTTAAATAGATTTAACATTTTAGGATCATTTCAATTTATTGTTTTAAATAATTATGAAAAAATATTACAATGTAAACCCAAAAATTAATTGTGAAGAGTTATAATAAATATACATTTTATCCATAACATAAAATACTTTAAAATAAATATTCTTTTCTCTTTATAAAAAAATATTTACAATTGTCCCCTTTAGATCATCCTTGTCTATATCCCCACTTAAACACTGTGAATGGGATTTTACAAACATTGGATGAAAACGAAAGCTCAATAAGGGATATAAAAATAATGGAAACTATTAGTTCATTAAAAATGAAAAATTATATAACATTTACCTTTATCTTTAATATTTTTTTAGAATATGGAATAAAAAAATTTCACAGGAAAATCACACATATTTCCCAAATGAAATCATTAAAACACATAGAAATAGTTAAAAATATTTTAGGTGACCAAAAGAATCATATATGTAAAACCCTTTCAAAACTCATTCAATTTGAAGAACCATATTGCTGACATCCAATGAAGCTATTATGGGATTACCACGAGGTATGTCATCCACCTTGTGTTAATCTGTAATGAGATAACTCAGTGAAATCTAGTAAATTCCAGGTTATGTAGTAATTTTATTCCCTAGTGCTATCTAGGCCACCCATTTTTAAGTTGTAATGGGCTTACTTGGTAATATATTGGCCACACCATGTTAATCTGTAATAGGATTTCTAAGTGATATCATGTGCACCCCATGTTTTGTTGTACCGTTCATGCCTAGAACTATTTGGGCCAAACCATGTATAAAATATATATGTTTTATCCATTTCTTATAATTATAAAAAACCATATCATTAATAAAACACTTTTATCATAAAAAAATTGAAATAAACATTTAATACCATATGAAAAATGCTTTCATTTAAAAAAAAATTCTTTCAAAAATATTACAATACTAATTATCCAAAAAATATGGGAATATGGTTACTAATTTATGAAAATATGTAATCTTGTAAACGAAACTAGAAATTAAATAGTAGTTATGGTGGTGGAAAATTCTTCATCGTTGTGTATGCTAAGAACATTCCATTTATAGTTTTTCAAAAGTATTAATATTAATCACACAAAAAAATTCCATTGAAAACAATTAAATTAAATTAATAGTAGACATAAAATTTCCTTTTTAATCCTTTTTTGTCCATATAAATAAATATGAAAAATAATATCAAGAGTATTGACATGGGGAAATGACTTGATAATTTAATCTTTAAACATTCAAGGTGTACCATACCATATTGATCATATAAATCATAAGCCCCATAAAATAATAACATTTAAAAACACATTTAATTGAATGAAATAAAACAATTCAAAGATATTATATGTAAAATGGTATGGTATGTACACATTATAAAAGAAGGTGGGTGTAAAACATAAAAATATGCCACACTGAAATGAAATTTTGATGAAGTTCCTTACATTGAGTCTGACTCATCACATACAATCATTATATTCCTAAATAATAAATGTTGGTTAATTAATTACTTTTCTATGAAAAAATTTCTTGTATATTATTAATTTTATATCACATATTATGATTTTATTACAATTATTTAATTATTTATGTTCATGTGGATTATTTTGAAGGTATTTTATACTTGAGTATAAAAGGAATTCGGTATGATGTCAATTGTAAATGTTTCCATTAGTTAATCATATATAGAATAATATTCATGAAATAATAATCCATTTTATAAATAAATTGTTCTTTTAAATATATCCATTACATATGGATATGAAAAATTAACTATGTTTCAATCATAGAGATGGTAGGTCGTACATAAGCATGAGTAACATTTTCATACTTCAATTTTCATTATAAAAAGAAGGTAAATATTAATTTATCATTAGATAATTATTATAATATACTAAATATAATTTTAATGATTTAATTATACTTATATATATATCATCCATGAGATTTTGTGATGATAAGAAAATCATATCACTTCGTAGAGGTGATAGTCCACACGTACGCATGAACGACGTTATCACATTCATGTTCATGGGAATGTAATAAATTGAATGATATATTATTCTCAAATAATGAAAAATATATCATGAATATAATATATAAACATAAATTCCCACAATCTAACCATTCTTGAGATATGGTTATGGAAACTCAATTATAAATCTTCGCAAGGTGGTAGTACGTCGTATGTAGAGACAATTAATTATTTTCCCATTTAATGAATGTAAAGATATATTTTGGTGATTATATTAGAAATATAACTTATATTTGTATTAAAGATATTGTAGTTATTATTTCATCATTTTTTAATATAATTTGAAGGAGGAGGAAAAATAAATAAAATAGAAATATGTGATTAAAAAATATATCTTCTTTGGATGATCTCCTTTGATCAACACCTTAACACCTCTAACTGGGGTGTTCATGGTAAACTTAGGCCTCTATATTGTAGGTATTGGTTCATTAAAGGTATTTAGTAAGATATTGGCTGAATAAAGAAGGGTGTTAAGTGTGATGAAAAGAGAATAATATGTTCCTTTAATAAAATAAGGGAGGGGTGCAATTGAAATTATTAAAGAAAAATGAAATAATATAAATTACTTTTCTATAAAAATGGATAAAAATGAAATTATTTAGAATATATGACGATTTTTTGTCAAAATAAATTCATAAAATTAATATTAAATATATTTTTTCAATATATTAATCATTTTATTTCTATTTTAACCCTTAGTTAACATTTTAATTATGATCATGGTATCAAGTAATTTACACTTTGAGGGTTAATATAATTATTATAAAATTCCAAAAGACCAATAAATGATTCATTGATGAAATTTTATGACATATTCTAATCAGTTTGTTTAATTTTATATTTTTATGAATTTTATATCTTTTAATAAAATATTAATTATTTTAAAATTTCATTAATTTCAATTTTAATAGTATTCGTTACATGACTTTTTAAAAATATTTCTCAAACATGATATCTTCAAAAAACACTTTTAACTCGTCAATATAATTTATAAAAATAAATTAAATTCATTTATTGCTTTAATTATCTCACAATTTATTTATTTTAATATTTTTAATATCATTTATTTGATGTTTCCTTTAATTAAACTATTAATGAATCCTTGTTTTGTAATCCTTTATGGTAAATATTTTTCTCCTAAAATTAAAAATAAATTACTACGATGAATATAAAAAAAATTATTTTAAAATAAAATTTATATTTTAACACATCCCTCATATAACATAATATTAAAAATATTTATCTTTTCAATAAGGAACGTATTACATAATTGACTTTTTTTTGAATATAAAACTATAAATTCTATAAAGTCACCCATGTGGCTCTAATTGCTCATAAAATTGGCTCAATATTGATTTTGGTCGACATTTACTCATAAAATAAAATTTGGATAAATGATAGGATAATTTTATATAATTCATAATATTTTTCCCTTTAATTATATAATTTACATTTAACCCTTGAAATAAAAATTTCCAAATATAATATTCGTATTTTTTTCCAAAAATATAAGGGCCATGATTACTAAATTTTGAAATTGTGATTCTAAATATGTATCTACTTTTCAATATTTAAAAAAACATAATTTGAAAATTAATTTAAAGTTAATACCATTGATGGAATGAGAAATAATTTTTTTAAAGTGAAAACATTCAATATATTATATTGTTTTTATATCCATATTCATTGTAAAATTGATTATAGTGTTCTAAATTGTATAGAAAGATATAGAATTTATTTAATTATACTTTAAAAAAAATAGAGTTTAACATTATAAATTATTCAATGAAAAAAAATTCAATTAATATTTAATATTATTCACTACTCTTCAAAAAATGAATCTTATCAAAAAACTACAAAAAATAAACCAAAGTAATTTTTTTATTCATATTTAAAAATAGAAGGTTATTATGTAAAATTAATTAGTACAATTTAAAAATAAATATTAGATGAATGATAAACATTAGATTAAATTAATTATGTATATATTTCATTAATATAATCAAAAAGGGTGATTTTCTTAGTTATTGTTATAAAACACACTTATTTATATTTAAATAGACCTTAATAAAATCATTTTCTTTTATTTTAAAAAGGATTGTATTTTCATTTTTAATAAATATACCCCCTATTAATTATATATATATATATAAACCATATTGTCCATATTCAATAAATATTGTTCATTATGGTATTCTAAAAGCTGTTTTATAAAGGTAACATTTAAATAAACATATTTACTTCTTCATTTAGGATATATGTAGCATGTCATTTTTATATCAAAAATATTATTCCTTTTAATAAAAAATCAGGATGTCACATCTAATCTCTAGAATTTTAGTTTTGGAGTACCTCAACATTTCATTTAATTTGTATATTATTTTCAGATTGTCCCAAATAAAATTTGTTGGATTTATTCATTTAACATGAAGGGAAAAATGAATAATTAGATGAAAAAATATTATTTCATGAATTATCATCATTTGAATAAATCAATACATTTACTATTGTCGTAGAATCACATTCAATGTAATGGAAAAAGTCATTATTTATAGACATTAATAAATTAATAATAATTGATATGGAATATCACTACTCATAATCACTCCAAATACCTTAGTTTCCCCCAAATATTGTTGGAATCCACTTGATATTTAAAAAATTAAATTTCCCACTTTGATTAAATAAATTTGTAACAAAATGTCTAAATATAATTGATATATTTATAATTAATCATCAAAGAAAAGAATCACCTTTTATGTTAAAAGGAATACCATGATTTATAATGTTTTGGATTCTTAATAAAATAGATATTATTTTGGGGTTGGGGTTAAAATAATTGAATTCATTTTGATTTTATGTTTCACAAAAAAATAACATTCAGGAAAAAATTTATTTTCATGAAATTATTATGGTCACACAATTAACAAAAATAATTATGTAGAAGATATTTCAAAGGAATGATTAATCAAAAAAGTTAGTACTTGGCATAGTCTTTGATAACTTGAGACCATATCAACAACATGTATCATGATTATGCATTAAAAATTAGGTCAAATTATACTTTATTCATATTATATAGAATATTTTCTTATTTTGTAATGTTATTTAGCACTAAACATGATATAGAATATATTTTTAAAATTAATAATGTATTTAATAAAATCAATCTTATATAGTGTTGTTGTGATTTCACTTATTTTCCTTATATGACCTCAAATTACATCTTTATATTCCTAACATCAAGGGTTCCAACATTCCCATTATTTTATTCAAATTTATTTTATAAATTGGAACATATGTTTTATATTTATAATGGAAGAAAATATAATTTGTATTATAATCATCTCTAATATCAATATATATTTCTTTCTTCATGAGGACACTTAAAATATTTACATAGTGGAAAATATATGTTCTCAAGAAAAAAATATAATAAAAATTAAATTTATGATATAAAACATATTGAATATTATTTTAAATGACATTTGACTCAAATATAATCCCTTGGATCTTACCAAACATTTAAATAACCTATGAGTTATTTAAGAATTTCTTATGATTATCATTGAACTCATCTTAGACATATACATAACATTTCAATAATTTCACACTGGTGGATAATTTGTTTCATTATCATTAAACTAAAATTTTTCCTAAATCTAAAATCTAATGAATCACAAGTTTCCCTATAAAAATAATTGAATTTAGGGAGATATAATGACAAATATCCATATTTACCTTTACATATTGTCTTTCCCTTGAAGATAATATTACATAAAACATGATATAAATTTACATTTTGGTTGATTGAACTTATGAATTGATGTACTATAAAAATTTATATAATCTACTGAGATTTACTATTCTTTACAAGTGAGGTGATTATTTTTAGTTAGATATATTAAATTATTTTCAATACCCTATAAGTATTTCATTTCAACATACATCATGTGTTGAGAGTTAACATAATTTACCAATCTAGTATAAAACATACATTCATGACATAGAATAATTATAGAAGGAATATCTTCATTAATTTATATATATTTGGGTACAAATAAATAAATCATATATAATATTTAAAAATAATAATATCATTTAAACTATATATATAAATCCAAACAATTTTCATATACATCCATATTTCCAAACAACCATCACCGCACATAAATAATACTATTATATATGTGTTTTATCATGTTATATATTTATATATATAATAAAAAAATGAACACATAGACATATCCAATCCAAGTTAAACATATTTAATTCCATTTTAATATTCACCATGATAAATATTAATTACCTATAACTAATTTCATGAAACAAACTCCAGATTTCATAAATCTTCCATTGGATAGTGAAACATTATCATATCAAGATTTTATTTATTGGATAAAAAAAATATTGGATATTCAAATACATGGAAAATATTATAAGAACCTTATATCATGGGTTTTTATTAATCAAAGAGACATATTTATTACCCATTTTAGAAAAAAACATAACTAAATCGTATAGGAAATTTAATTATTTCATATAATTGTTTTTCTCTCAATTCCACTCAAAAAACTAATTTTTTATCATTTCTTGAACTACCAATCATAAGGGAAATTTTCTATGATTTTGGAGATAATTTTAATTCTATAACACCCTCTCTTTGAATAATTAGGAGTTTTGAATTTTAATATAAGTATATATAACCAAATATCATGTTATTATCTTATGTTCTCATTTTTCTTTGAGAGAAACAATTTTATATTATTTTCATTCTTTGATCATGTGGTTTTCACTTGTTTCAACTTGGATTATCTTTTTAATCCAGTTTTGGACTCTTATAAATGACATGATCAAATTTTTTTAAGTTGATTCTTCTTTTAAATATTAATTTATTTTGATGATTTCACTCTATATCCACTTATGATAACAACATGAATGATTTTGTAAAATGATAAATAGTTTTGTTTATTTGTTTCAAATGATTTAGAATTTTTTTTAAAATTATATTATTTTTTAATATTATTTTTTAGAAAATTTATTCAATAACCATAAAACTTCTAAGAATAAATTCTTAATATTTTATTAAATTTTAATTTTTTTCAATGTATAATACTGAATATGGTATGAATTAAATGTGAGTGTTTGTGGTTAACAATGAAATTCAATTGAAACTTTTTATTTCAAAATTGAAAAATTGAACTAGAAATGTATTGTAGAATTGATACGATGATGCTCATTAGAGTCCCCCTGAACAATGACTATATATTAATATATAATATAAAAACACTATTGAAAGTAATCAATCCCTCATCATTAAAAACATTGTATGCATGAAGATTAAATGTTTTTACCCTTGGTTTATGTATTAACATTCTCCACAAACTTATAAATGGTGTTTCAATAGGCAGTTATAGAATATGGTATCTATCAGTGTTTAGAAGAGAGTCTCAAAAAACTCATTGAAATACATGAATAAATATTATTTATCCACTAATAGATTTAAAAGTATAATATTAAAAAGAATTATTGTATTGAGAATTTCTTCAGCATTGATGTTAATAGATCTTAACACCTTGATGTAAGATAAAAATACAAGATGATTAAACCCTTATTTTCCCAAACAATGCAACATGATTATATGAATAGTTATAATAATTATCCAACACTATTCATTATAATTCCTAACCTTAGAACCCACTAGAAACCATAATAACCAAAATCCCCTATAGGATCCATTGTCTTAGTTTGACAATGACACAAAATCGAATTATGTATAATGAAAGCTATGATTTACATTTTATAGAACTAATCATGTTATGGTTTGAGAAATAGATATCAAGAATTGATTATATATGCATTATGATTGGTGCCTTGAATTAAAAAAATGATTATTTTATGTATTTTTATTGAGAATATAAATATAACATAATGGTGATCCATTATCATTTTGAGCATGTGTTAGTGCTTATGATGTATATATAGGTGTAATTATTTGTATGTGCATGGTTACCAGTGTCGATGGTGGGGAATGATGATTGTAAAAAAAATTGATAACATGTGTAATGGGAAGAATAACTTTTCTATTGAGTTTAGTATGTATTGATGACTCGTTTCATGGGTGACACATTTTATTGGAACCATATCTCAATAGGTGAGGGATTTGTCCAGTTAATGGGTGTTTAATTTGATGTTTGTGTGTATTATTTATATTAATTGGATAAAAGTTGTTTTCAATGAGTTTCATAATGCTCACTTTTTTTACACCGTTATAAGTATTTTTCTTCTCAATTATTTCTTATAAACCATTTTGTATCATGAATTTTTTTAAGTGGTGTGTGGGATGTTTCTGTGTTAATACAAATGAGTTTTTATACTCACCCAATATATATATATATACAAATATTTGTCATTCTGATATAGGTAATAATTGGACCTCTTACATCACTAATGCCAGCTCATAATTTTTTTATCTTCATTAATGGAGTTTGATGCTTTGAGGTATAAGTAATTTAGATATATTGGTAGTTTCTTACATTGAAACTTGAATTTTTATTTTAGTTATTTAGTATAATGGACTAACATGGGGATATTATTATTCAATTTCATTGTAACAATTTATTATTATTATTTTGATATATTTTTTCTTGTAGTTCTCATGTAACATATTTGTAATGGCCCGGAACTCTCTGGCCCATTCCTTTGTCAAAAAAAGGTCAAGAAATGTTCTGGAGGGTAAAATGGACTTTTTCCACACTTTCCAGAATTTTGAAACTACACACCGTGTAGTTGAGTACACGTCGTGTACTCCCTTCCCGGGTATACCCCATGTTGCAGACCGTGTCCTTGCTGTGTGGAATAATGGGTGCACGCTGTGTGACCAGTTCTACACGCCGTGTAGTCCCTCCCCGCGTACGTGTTACCAGTCAACGGCCGTGTACCATGTAGGAGTCGTGTCCTTGCCGTGTGCAATGAATGAGAACACACCGTGTGTCTAAACTACACGTCGTGTAGTCCTTCCCCGCGTATGCGTTACCCTCAAACCGTGTGTTGACCAGTCAACGGTCGCGGAGCCGTGTTGGAAGCCGCGTGGAGACCATGTGAAAGAACCGAGTACATTCCGTGTACCATAAAGTACACGTTGTTTACTTTTTCTTTTCACACCTATAAAAGGAGGGGTCCCCTCCTCCTTTCAACTCACACCTCTCCTCCCCTCTCCTCTGAGCAGAGCTCTCTTAAGAGACTCAAAGGCTCTTCCTTCCATAACTTCTTCGTCTGAGCTCCAATTTATGATCCGTCAGTGGCCACGGGATCGTAACGACGAGGCAGAGCTTCCGAGATTGGATCTGTTGTCTTTCTATCGGCCTTTCCTTTCCGACTTCCACCCGAGGAGGTTTTTCTAGGACCCGAAAAAAGTGAAGGATGCCGACGGACGTCTTCTAAGGTTGATCCAGGGGAGCATTGCAATCAATAACCTATTGAGGTAGGGATCTTACCTTTGTCTCTCTAATTTGTGCATCATGTCAGGTGGGAATCCTCTTGTTTTCATGAGGAACAATTGAACCTTTAAATAAAGATAATAACTGGTTAAAGAACGGGGATGGGAAGTTGTGATTACTGTTACTTTATATCCTGTGATATTATGTTGTGATTTGAATGAGCTTCTGCCAACAAAAAATCACGGTCGTTGGGGGCCTTTGCTTATGCAATTAAATGTTGCCCTCTCCTTCTGGATTTTCTTATGGATGGAACTTTGTGGAATGTAGAAATTGGTTAATCGCGTAAAGTTGGTTGTTTAAAATCTGGAACCCTTTTGTGATCACCCCGGTTAAACAAAATGGAATAATGAACATGTGGGTGTTGGCTTGGTTACGTGGCATGTGATGGGGGGTGTTTTGTGGGTTTTTGTGGTTTGGGTGAGCGGCGGGGCTATGGTTGGCTTGGTTATGGGTTGGTGTGAATGTTATGATGGTGATGGGCAGTGGGACTGCAATAAATGGTTTTAAAGGGATAATAATGATGAATGGGCTTCGGTGTGGTTGTGGTTATGGTGGTTGGCAGTGGGGCTGTAGGGATGGGCTTGTTTGTGAATGAATAGTGGGTTGTGAATAATAAATTAAAGTGTAAGATTTTATGAATGGTGGGGCATGGTAATGGAACGGAAATAATAAACAATGAGGTTGGTTGTTTGAAAAAAAGGGATTGGTTGTGTTTCTTGTGTTTTCTTAACTTGATTTGTGGATGATAGGGATATTTTTTACGAATGATTAGTGTGGTTAGTTGTGGATAGTTGCCCCGTAGTTAAGGAACTAGATAACTATTTCTACTGAAATTTAAAAACCTAAAGGGGGTTGGGTTTGTTTATTGTATGCATGCTTCGTAGTAGCAGTGTCGAGGTACGTGCTCAGTTTATCTTTTTAGAAGTCATAGGTTGGGTTGTGTGTTTGGAATATATATATATATATATATATATATATATATATATATCTTTTGTGTTTTATCGCACCCCACCCATGTTGAGCACTTAGTGCCGAACACTCCCATTTTATGGGAGAGGGTGTTTTTCCCTTAGTTACTAGCTCCTTCCTGCTCATTCTCCCCTTGCCTGTGATGGATTGAGGCGACCTTACACCTAAGACTCTTCGGGTAGGTTTTGATTGGGGTGGTTTTAGCCCAAGACTCTTCGGGCAGGTTCTACTATTTCCCAAGAATCTTCGGGATGAGGCCCAAGTGTGTGCAGGTGGGATACGTGGATGTGAGGCCGAGGTGTGTGCGGGCGGGATACGTGGTTGTGAGGCCCAGGTGTGTGCAGGCGGGTTACGTGGTTGTGAGGCCCTGGTGTGTTCGGGCGGGATACGTGGTTGTGAGGCCCATGTGTGTGCGGGCGGGATACGTGGTTGTGAGGCCCAGGTGAGTGCGGGCGGGGAGAGTGTGGCAGCATCAGGATGTTTGTCATTAGGAAGAGCAGCTAACTAAAGGGAAATGGTGCTGGGTACCCAAATACTCTTGTTCTTATATACTACTACTACCTGTTGTGATTGTGTTTTGGTGAGTGTCGCTGGTGAGGTTGTGTTGATATAATTCCTTGCTAGGTTTCTTATGTTGTTCTCACGGGACATTAGGATGTCTCCCCACTTGTGCACGAGAGCTTTAGGATTCCCTACTAAGAATACTTATATTCTCACCCTACGTTTACTTTCAGGTTTCTAGGAGGACTACCAGGGTCGTGCGGGACCCTACTAGTCGGAGTTGTTTCTGTTGTTGTACCTTTGTTTCTTTTGGTATTGTACTTTGAGATTTCTTGTACTTGTACCTTGTTATAAAAATTATTTAAACAAGCATGTGGTCTTGGTTTGGTTATATTTATATACACTGGTTTTTTTTTCCTTTTTGGTGGTTGACTTGTCCTATTCCCCGATATTTAAAAATTAAAAGGGTAATGCCTCCCATATTTGTGAAAAACTCATACCCTTGGTGATAGTTTCAACCCCGGGGCCTACTAGAGGCGGGACTCAGGGGGTCATTATCTCCCTTTCGCCATTGCCAGCTCAGGAGGGGCATCTTTTGTGGGAGGGGGTCATGACAGAATGGTATCAGAGGTGATGGTTGAGAGATATGATGGAGTCTATAGTTAGGCACAGTGAGGATTGCATGGGATGGTAGGGAAACAATGTTAGTCAATCTTGGTGCGTGACATAGGCCAGGGAAGACCGGCTAGGACACGGGATTTTAGGGGCCCCCGTGATCCAATGCAAGGACTCTGAGCCAACTGAACGACCAAGTGAGACTACATTGATTGCAGAGTAAAGACCCTAGGAAGGTACATGCATCATCATGATTGTGTTTTACTTTATTTGGGTGTTCTGGGAAAGAAATTAAAATAAAATTATAAAATGAAACCTTGAGTTTTTTCTTACTACTTGGGATTAGGCGATCCTTGTTTACCATACAGCTATGGCACCTGGATATCATCCCCAGGTGGCTCAGACGGCCGAGGACCAGTAGATTCAGGCGGTTGACCAGTTGAGGATTGACCGAGAGGAGGAAGATAACCAGTGGCATAAGACTCTCCGTTCTTTCCAGCAACAGACCCTCAAGAAGTACGAGGGTAGTACTTCGGATACGGAGACGGAGGGGTGGATTGAGGAGCTAGGGATCGCTTTTACCTTGATCTGTGCTCTGAGGGAGTACTGGGTTCCCCTAGCAGTCATTCAGCTAAGAGGTGCGGCATGAAAGTGGTGGACGCTCTACCTCGGAGAGAGGATAGAGGAAGAGGTTCCATGGGATAACTTTGAGAAGGAATTCAGAGAGGAATTCCTTTCTTCCATGATCAAGGCGGAGAAGCGGCAGTAGTTACTCTCCCTTCCACCGGGGAGTATGTCGGTACAAGAGATAGGGATCAAGTTCAAGGATCTCCTGCGCTTTGTTCCGGATCTCTTTCCGGATGAGGAGTCTCAGGTGAGATGTTTGGAGGGGGTGCTTCGTCCTTCTCTCCAGTATGTTGTCACCCCCTTCACACTTCCGACGTACTTGGTGGTATAGAAGAAGGCAGAGGTTGTAGGGAGGATGCACTCGCTAGGAGGTGCACCCCAATAGGGGATCCTGCAAGGATCGTCTAAGGGGAAGGCAGTCAGCAATAGGTCTCCTGCGACGGGACCTTCCAAGTTCAGGACAATGGGGAGCAGGCCCCAGCAGTTCTAGTTCAGATCTACGGGTCCTTGTCCCTTTTTCATGAGTCCAGGACCGAGGTGTTTTTATTGTGGAGGTTTCGGGCGTGTTCAGAGTTGGTGCCCGACCCGAGCTCAGTACGGTGGAGGTGGGAAAGTTCAGCGCCCACCTCAGCAGCATTAGTTTCCAGCAAGTCCCTTCCAACACCAGCAGTACCATGCTCCTCCGAGGGAAGAATTTGCGGGAGGGAGCCGACCTTAGGGTGCTCCTCAGGGACCTCGACTAGGGCCTGGTCGGGGAGGTGGACGACATCAGAGAGGCAAAGGAGCTGGGCGTGGACAGTTGCACGCAGCAGAGTTGGCAGCTCCGGCAGGACCAGAGGTGGTGCGAGGTACAATTTTTTTGTTCAGCAATCTTGTTTCTTCTTTGTTCGATTCAGGAGCCTCGAACTCTTTTGTTTCACCTAGTCTAGCCCATGCTTTCCGACTAGACATAGAGAGACTTTCCATACCACTGGTACTGAGTACACCAGTTGGAGGCCAGACCAGTGTATCTTGTGTTTTCCGGGGATGTGGGCTGATGTTGGGACCACCCCGATCTAGTGGGGACCTTCTTCTGTTACAGATGCAGCCATACGATGTCATCCTAGGCATCAACTGGTTGTTTTCTGTTAGTGTTTTTATTGACTGCTTCTGGAGAAGAGTCGTGTTCTCTGATGTAGATGGGCAGCGTGTATCTTTTGTCAGCGAGAGGAGCTTTCAGGTGGGAAGCTGGCATGTGGAGCCTCTCCTTTACTTGTTAGGTGGTTTATCAGTGGTTCCAACTGATACAGAGATGATGGATGTCCTAGAGGTTGTTGGGGATTTCCTCAATGATTTTCCTGAGGAGGTTGTGACTCTACCCCCCCCCCCCCCCCCCGATGTGACGTTGAGTTCGGGATAGACTTACATCCTGGTGCCCGTCCGATTTCAATGGCCCCTTATCGGATGGCACCTTCAGAGTTGCGGGAGTTGCGGATTCATATTGACGATCTGATGGAGAAGGGTTTTGTTCGACCCAGTGTGTCACCATGGGGTGCTCCAGTTTTTTTCGTGAAGAAGGCATATGTTGGTCTCAGGCTATGCATAGACTAGCAAAGGTTGAACCAGGTAACGGTCAAGAACCGCTACACCCTTCCAAGGATAGATGATCTCTTCGACCAGCTGAGGGGAGCAGGTTGGTTTTCTAAGATTGATCTATGATCGGGATATCATCAGCTGAGGGTGAAGGACAGTGACATCTCGAAGATGGATTTCAAGTGCAGGTATGGGCACTTAGAGTTTGTAGTGATGCCATTTGGAGTTACGAATGCACCGGCTGTGTTCATGGGACTTATGAACTTTGTCTTCCGAGAGTTTCTAGACCCGTTCCTCGTTCTGTTTATCGATGACATCCTGATCTACTCAAGATCATAGGAGGAGAACGTTGAGCATCTCAGGGAAGTATTGGAAGTCCTTCGACACCACCAGCTTTATGGGAAATTGTCTAAGTGTAAGTTCTTGACACAATAAGTACACTTCCTTGGGCACGTGGTGTCTCAGCATGGAGTGTTAGTGGACCCATCGAAGGTGGAGGCAGTTGTTTCTTGGGTATCACCCAAGAGCGTGGCAGAAGTTCGTAGTTTCTTGGGGTTAGCAGGTTACTATCGAAGGTTCATTTCGGACTTCTCTCGAGTTGATGCTCCTTTGACAGCTTTGATGAGGAAGAACCAGGACTTCCTGTGGAGCGAGCAGTGCCAGAAATCTTTTGACTACCTGAAGGAGAAGTTGGTCAGTGCTCCCATACTCAGGTTTCCAGAGGAAGGGTTGTTGTATGATGTGTTTTGTGATGCTTCTGGACTTGTTCTGGGGTGTGTGCTGATGCAGAAGAAGGGTTTGATCTGTTATGGGTCTAGGCAGTTACTCCCTCACGAGTGTAACTATGCCACCCATGACCTAGAGCTTGCAGCAGTAGTTTTCTCACTGAATTTTTGGTGACATTACCTCTTTGGGGAGCGCTTTGTGGTCTTCTCAGATCACAAGAGCCTACGTTATATCTTCTACCAGCGTGACCTAAACTTACGGCAGCGGAGATGGGTCAAGTTTCTCCAAGACTATGACTTTGAGATCTCTTACACTGAAGGTAAGGGCAACGTTGTGGCAGATGCCCTGAGTAGGAAGTCGCATCAGGAAGTAGTTCGGGAATCTGTTGATTCTTGGAAGGCGATGGGAGAGTTGGCTTCCTTACACTTGGATGCAAGGGTAGAAGGTGTTAGAGGCTGTTTGTTTCAGATAACGAGGTCCTCCTTGTTGCAGTAGGTAGAAGAGTCTTAGTGGGGGGAACTCGAGGTGGAAGTGATGCGGGATCGTGTCGATTAGGGGAATGCTCCAGAAGGATGGTCAGAGGACAGCCGACATCGGATGATTTTTCATGGAAGATTGTTTTTTCTGGAGGCGATGCATGAGGGAGTTCTCCGTGAGTTCCATAGATCAGCCTTGGAGGTACATACAGGAGTTTCAAAAATGTACTGAGGCCTGAGGGAATAGTTTTGGTGGCCCGGGGTGAAATGGGAAGTGGCGGAATTTGTGGCTAAATGCCTAGTGTGTCAGAAAGTGAAGGTTGAACACCGTGTTCCCAGTGGTTTGTTGCATCCTTTAGATGTCCCCAAGTGTAAGTGGGATGACATATTGATGGAATTAATCACAGGACTACCCAAAGCTCAGGGTGGTTATGATGCTATCTGGGTGGTGGTGGATTGACTGACGAAATTGGATCACTTCTTAGCAATCAAGGAGTCGGGCTCGGTGAGTACCACAGCACAGAGGTACGTAGACGAGGTGGTGCATTTGCATGGAGTTCCAAGTACTATCATCTCAGATCAGGATACTCTGTTTACATCACGATTTTGGAGGGGGTTACAGCATGCTTTTGGAACCTAGCTATGCCTTAGCACTACGTTCCTCACCCAAACCGATGGGCAGACAGAGCGGACTATCCAGACATTGGAGGACATGCTGCGAGCATGTGTTTTGGATTTCACAGGATCATGGGTACGACACTTGCCTTTAGTAGAGTTTGCCTACAACAACAGCTTCCACTCTACTATTTTCATGGCACCGTTTGAGGCTTTGTATGGAAGGCCATGTCATTCACCCATTTTCTGGGCAGAGGTTGGTGAGATAGGTGCACTTGGGCCAAAGGTAGTGCAGAGAACCATAGAGAAAGTCCAGCTTGTACTTGAGAGGATGAAAGCGGCTCAGGACCGATAGAAGTCTTATGTTGATCGTCGGAGGAGGCCATTGGAGTTTGAGGTGGGGGATCATGTGTTCTTGAAGGTTTCCCCTCGACGGGGGCAGCGGAGGTTTGGGAAAGGGAGCAAGCTCTCACCTAGGTTCATCGAAAATTTTGAGGTGTGGAGGAGAGTCGGTGAGGTGGCGTATCAGCTGGACCTACCACCATAGTTGGATAAGGTTCATGATGTCTTCCTTGTATCCCAGCTTCGTCGGTACTTACACGACGACTCGCACGTTATTGACTGGGGAGATTTAGATATGGTAGACGATGCGACCTTCAAGGAATGACCAGTCAGAAT
Organism: Viscum album; assembly: GCA_963277665.1. NCBI lineage: Eukaryota > Viridiplantae > Streptophyta > Magnoliopsida > Santalales > Viscaceae > Viscum > Viscum album. Next base: position 2,057,413,924 of record OY728127.1, on the reverse strand, counting down.
CGATGATCGTAAAGAGAAGGTGCTCCGTGGATGAACCATTCCCTTGGTTCGTGTGTTGTGGAGGCATGGCGGCCTCAAGGAGAGCACTTGGGAGCGGGAGACCCAGATGCACGCTCATTACCCGGAGTGGTTTTGACTTGTGTTTTTCCCTTGTTCTTCTGAGCTTTGTGTTGATGTTGTACTCTGAACCTCTGATTTATGGAATGCTTGTCTTTTCAGTTGTGAGACCTTTTGTTTCTTTGTTTCCTGGTAGTATGTAACATGTCCGGATGTGTGGGAAAGGGAAAAACATGACCCTTAATTGAGATTCATTAATGCGGATGCCATTGAACCCGTGCGGGCGAGTCAGTTCCACCTAAAGCGGATAATATCTTGACATAGTTAAAGGAATTTCCCAAACCCACGTGTTCGGGTAGTGTGTTGGTTGTGTGGTGTTGGGGTTAGTGCGAGTTGAGAAATCCTAATGTATGAAAGTAGGAAGACCCAATTCTTAATCTAGACGCATTATTGAGGATGCGATTAAACCCATGCAGGTGAGTCAGTGCCGCCTAAAGCGGATAATATCTCGACATAGGAGAAGGAATTCCTAAAACATATGATTAGGGTTGTTGGTTGGGTTCCTGTTATAACATGAACCCTAAGAGGTATCTTGTTGGGTTTCCTCTGGTTTGGTTTTGGAATTCTCGGGGATGAGAATGTTTTAGGAGGTATCTGATGTAATGGCCCGGACATCTCCGGCCCATTCCATTGTCAAAAGAAGGTCAAGAAGTGTTCTAGAGGGTAAAATGGACTTTTTCCACACTTTCCAGAATTTTGAAACTACACGTCGTGTGGTTGAGTACATGCCGTGTACCCCCTTCCCGGGTATACCCCGTGTTGCAGACCGTGTCCTTGCTGTGTGGAATAATGGTTGCACGTCGTGTGACCAGTTCTACACGTCGTGTAGTCCCTCCCCACGTACGTGTTACCAGTCAGTGGTCGTGTACCATGTAGGAGCCGTTTCCTTTCCGTGTGCAATGAATGAGTACATGTCGTGTGTCTAAACTACAAGCCGTGTAGTCCTTCCCCGCATATGTGTTACCCTCAAACCGTGTGTTGACCAGTCAACGGCCGCAGAGCCGTGTTGGAAGCCCTGTCGAGACCGCGTGAAAGAACCGAGTACACGCCGTGTACCATAAAGTACACACCGTGTAATTTTTCTTTTCACGCCTATAAAAGGAGGGGCCCCTCCTCCTTTCAACTCACACCACTCCTCCCCTCTCCTATGAGCAGAGCTCTCTTAAGAGACTCGAAGGATCTTCCTTCCATAACTTCTACGTCTGAGCTCTGATTTACGATCCGTCAGCGGCCACAGGATTGTAACAATGAGGCGGAGCTTCCAAGCTTGGATCCATTGTCTTTCCTTTGGCCTTTCCTTTCCAAATTCCAATCGAAGAGTTTTTTCCGAGACCCGATAGAAGTGACGGATGCCGACGGACGACTTCTAAGGTTCATCCAGGTGAGCATTGCGATCAAGAACCTGTTGAGGTAGAGATCTTACCTTCGTCTCTCTAATTTTTGCATCATCTGTGGTGGGCATCCTATTGTTTTCATGAGGAATAGTTGATCCTTTAAATAAAGATAATAACTGGTTAAAGAACGGGATTGGAAAGTTATGATTGTTGTTACTTTATATCCTATGATATTATGTTGTGAATTGAATGAGCTTCTGCCTACGGAAAATCACGGTCGTTGGGGGCCTTTGCTTATGCAATTAAATGTTCCCTCTCCTTCTGGATTTTCTTATGGATGGAACTTTGTGGAATGTGGAAATTGGTTAATCACATAAAGTTGGCTGTTTAAAATCTGGAACCCTTGTGTGATCACCCCGGTTCAACAAAATTGAATAATGAACATGTGGGTGTTGGCTTGGTTACGTGGCATGTGATGGGGGTGTTTTGTGGGTTGTTGTGGTTTGGGTGAGCAGAGAGGCTACGGTTGTCTTGGTTATGGGTTGGTGTGAATGTTATGATGGTGATGGGAAGCGGGACTGCAATAAATGGTTTTAAAGGGATAATAATGATAAACGGGCTTTGGTGTGGTTGTGGTTATGGTGGTTGGCAGCGGGGCTGTAGGGATGGGCTTTTTTGTGAACGAATAGTGGGTTGTGAATAATAAATTAAAGTGGAAGAGTTAATGAATGGTGGGGCGTGGTAATGGAATGGAAATAATAATCCATGAGGTTGTTTGTTTGATAAGAAGGTCTTGGTTGTGTTGCTTGTGTTTTCCTAACTTGATTTGTGGATGATAGATATATTTTTTATGAACGATTGGTGTGGTTAGTTGTGGATAGTTTCTCGGTAGTTAAGGAACTAGATAACTATTTCTACTAAAATGTGAAAACCTAAAGGGGGTTGGGTTTGTTTGTTGTATGCAAGCTTCGTAGTAGCAGTGCCGAGGCACGTGCTCAGTTTCTCTTTTTAGAAGCCATAGGTTGGGTTGTGTGTTTGGTATATATATATATATATATATATATATATATATATATATATATATATCTGTATCTTTTGTGTTTTATCGCACCCCACCCATGTTGAGCACTTAGTGCCGAACACTCCCATTTTATGGGAGATGGTGTTTTTTCCCTTAGTTACTAGCTCCTTCCTGCTCCTTCTCCCCCTAGGCTGTGATGGCTTGAGGTGACCTTACACCTAAGACTCTTCAGGTAGGTTTTGATTGGGGGTGTTTTAGCCCAAGACTCTTCGGGCAGGTTCTACTGTTTCCCAAGAATCTCCGGGATGAGGCCCAAGTGTGTGCGGGGGGGGGGGGGGGGGGGGGGGGGTACGTGGTTGTGAGGCCTAGGTGTGTGCGGGCGGGATACGTGGTTGTGAGGCCCAGGTGTGTGTGGGCGGGATACGTGGTTGTGAGGCCCTGATGTGTTCGGGCGGGATACATGGTTGTGAGGCCCAGGTGTGTGCGGGCGGGATACGTGGTTGTGAGGCCCAGGTGTGTGCGGGCGGGGAGAGTGTGGCAGCGTCAGGACGTTCGTCATTAGGAAGAGCATCTAACTACAGGGAAATGGTGTTGGGTACCCAAATACTCTTGTTCTTATATACTACTACTACTTGTTGTGATTGTGTTTTGGTGAGTGTGGCTGGTGAGGTTGGGTTGATATAATTCCTTGCTAGGTTTCTTCTGTTGTTCTCACGGGACATTAGGATGTCTCCCCACTTGTGCACGAGAGCTTTAGGTTTCCCTAATGAGTATACTTGTATGCTCACCCTACGTTTACTTTCAGGTTTCTAGGAGGACTACCAGGGTCGTGCGGGACCCTACTAGTCAGAGTTGTTGCAGTTGTTGTACCTTTGTTTCTTTTGGTATTGTACTTTGAGCTTTCTTCTACTTGTACCTTGTTATAAAAATTATTTAAACATGCATGTGGGCTTGGTTTGGTTATATTTATATATACTAGTTTTTTTCCTTTTTGGTGGTTGACTTGTCCTATTTCCTGATATTTAAAAATAAAAAGGGTAATGCCTCCCATATTTGTGAAAAACTCATACCCTTAGTGCTAGTCGCCACCCCCGGGGCCTACTAGAGGCGGGACTCAGGGGGTCATTATCTCCCTTTCTCCATTGCCAGCTCAGGAGGGGCATCTTTGGTGGGAGGGGTTCGTGAAAGAATGGTATCAGAGGTGATGGTTGAGAGATAGGATGGAGTCTAGAGTTAGGCACAGTGAGGATTTCATGGGATGGTAGGGAAACAGTGTTAGTCAATCTTGGTGCGTGACATAGGTCAGGGAAGACCGGCTAGGACACGGGATTTTAGGGCCCCCCGTGATCCGATGTAAGGACTCTGAGCCAACCAAAAGACCAGGTGAGACTATATTGATTACAAGGTAAAGTCCCTAGGGAAGGTACATGCATCATCATGATTGTGTTTTACTTGATTTGGGTGTTCTGGGAATGAAATTAAAATAAAATGATAAAATGAAACCTTGAGTTTTTCTTTACTACTTGGGCTTAGGCGATCCTTGTTTACCGTACAGCTATGGCACCTGGACATCATCCCCAGGTGGCTCAGACGGCTGAGGCCCAGCAGATTCAGGCAGTCGACCAGTTGAGGACTGACCGAGAGGAGGAAGATAACCAGTGGCAGAAGACTCTCTGTTCTTTCCAGCGGCAGACCCTCAAGAAGTACGAGGGTAGTACTTCGGATATGGAGACGGAGGGGTGGCTTGAGGAGCTAGGGATCGCTTTTACCTTAATCTGTGCTCGGAGGGAGTACTGGGGTTCCCCTAGCAGTCAGTCAGCTGAGAGGTGCGGCGCGAAAGTGGTGGACGCTCTACCTCGGAGAGAGGAGAGAGGCAGAGGATCCATGGGCTAACTTTGAGAAGGAATTCCAAGAGGAATTCTTTTCTTCCATGATCAAAGCGGAGAAGCGGTAGGAGTTACTCTCCATTTAGAAGGGGAGTATGTCGGTACGAGATCTAGAGATCAAGTTCAAGGATCTCCTGTGCTTTGCTCCGGATCTCTTTCTGGATGAGGAGTCTCGGGCGAGACGTTTGGAGGAGGTGCTTCGTCCTTCGCTCCAGTATGCTGTCACCCCCTTCACCCTTCCAACGTACTTGGCAGTACAGAAGAAGGCCGAGGTTGTAGGGAGGATGCACTCTCTTGGAGGTGCACCCCAATAGGGGATCCATCCAGGATCGTCTAAGGGGAAGGCAGTCAGTACCAGGTCTCCTGCGACGGGACCTTCCAGGTTCAGGCCAATGGGGAGCAGGCCCCAGCAGTTCCAGTTCAGATCTTTGGGTCCTCGTCCCTTTTTCACGAGCCCAGGACCGAGGTGTTTTTCTTGTGGAGGATTCGGGCACGTTCAGAGTCGGTTCCCGACCTGAGCTCAGTACGGTAGAGGTGGGAAGGTTCAGCACCCACCTCAGCAGCACTAGTTACCAGTGAGGCCCTTCCAACAGTAGCAGTACCATGCTCCTCCGAGGGAAGACTTTGCGGGAGGGATCCGACCTCAGGGTGCTCCTTAGGGACCTCGACTAGGGCATGGTCGGAGAGATGGATGACATCAGAGGGGAAGAGGAGCTGGGCGTGGACAGTTTCACACAGCAGAGTTGGCAGCTCAGGCAGGACCATAGGTGGTGCGAGGTACGATTTGTTTGTTCAGCACTCTTGTTTCTGCTTTGTTCGATTCGGGAGCCTCGCAATCTTTTGTTTCACCTAGTCTAGCCCATGCTTTGGGACTAGACATAGAGAGACTTTCTGTACCACTGGTACTGATTACACCAGTTGGAGGCCAGACCAGCGTATCTTGTGTTTGCTGGGGATGTGGGCTGATGTTGGGACCACTTCGATCTAGTGGGGACCATCTTCTGTTACAGATGCAGCCATATTATGTCATCCTAGGCATCAACTGGTTGTTTCCTGTTAGTTTCGTTATCGACTTCTTCTGGAGAAGAGTCGTGTTCTCCGACGTAGTTAGGCAACGCATATATTTTGTCGGCGAGAGGAGCTTTCAGGTGGGAAGCTGGTGTGTGGAGCCTCTCCTTTCCTTGTAAGGCGGGTTATCAGTGGTTCCAACTAATACAGATATGATGGATGTCCTAGAGGTTGTTGGGGATTTCCTCGATGTTTTTCCGGAGGAGGTTGTTACTCTACCCCCCCCCCCCCCCCCGACGTGACGTTGAGTTCGGGATAGACTTACATCCTGGTGCTCGTCCGATTTCGATGGCCCCTTATCGGATGGCAGCTTCAGAGTTGCAGGAGTTGCGGATTCAGATTGACGATCTGATGGAGAAGGGTTTTGATCGACCCAGCGTGTCGCCATGCGGTGCTCCAGTTTTGTTCGTGAAAAATGCATATGGTGGTCTCAGGATATGCATAGACTACCGAAGGTTGAACCAAGTAACGGTCAAGAACCGCTACCCCCTTCCAAGGATAGATGATCTCTTTGACCAGCTAAGGGGAGCAGGTTGGTTTTCTAAGATTGATCTACGATCGGGATATCATCAGCTGAGGGTAAAGGACAGTGACATCTCAAAGATGGATTTTAGGTGCAGGTATGGGCACTTCGAGTTTGTAGTGATGTCGTTTGGAGTTACGAATGCATCGGATGTGTTCATGGGACTTATGAACATTGTCTTCTGAGAGTTTCTGGACCGGTTCGTCGTTGTGTTTATCGATGACATCCTGATCTACTCAAGATCAGAGGAGGAGCACGTAGAGCATCTCAGGGCAGTCATGGAAGTCCTTCGACACCACCAGATTTATAGGAAATTGTCTAAGTGTAACTTCTTGACACAAGAAGTACACTTCCTTGGGCACGTGGTGTCTCAGCATAGAGTGCCAGTGGACCCGTCGAAGGTGGAGGAAGTTGTTTCTTGGGAAGCACCCAAGAGCGTGACAGAAGTTCGTATTTTCCTGGGGTTAGCAGGTTACTATCGGAGGTTCGTTTCGGACTTCTCTCGAGTTGATGCTCCTTTGACAGCTTTGATGATGAAGAACCAGGTCTTCCTGTGGAGCGAGCAGTGCCAGAAATCTTTTGACTACCTGAAGGAGAAGTTGGTCAGTGCTCCCATACTCAGGTTTCCAGAGGAAGGGCTGTTGTATGAAGTGTTTTGTGATGCTTCTGGCCTTGGTCTGGGGTGTGTGCTAATGCAGAAGAAGGGTGTGATCTGTTATGGGTCTAGGAAGTTACTCCATCACGAGTGTAACTGTGCCACCCCTGACCTAGTGCTTGCAGCAGTAGTTTTCGCACTGAAGTTGTGGCGACATTACCTCTTTGGGGAGCACTTTGTGGTATTCTCAGATCACAAGAGCCTGCGTTATATCTTCTCCCAGCGTGACCTGAACTTTCGGCAGTGGAGATGGGTCGAGTTTCTCCAAGACTATGACTTTGAGATCTCTTACACTGAAGGTAAGGGAAAATTTGTGGCTGATTCCCTGAGCAGGTAGTCGCATCAGGAAGTAGTTTGGGAATCCCCTGATGCTTTGAAGGCGATGGGAGAGTTGGTTGCCTTACACTTGGATGCAAGGGTAGAAGGTGTTAGAGGCTATTTGTTTCAGATAAAGGAGCAGTCCTCCTTGTTGCAGCAGGTGGAAGAGTCTCAGTGGGGGGAACCCGAGGTGGAAGTGATGCGGGATCGTGTCGATTAGGGGAACGCTCCAGAAGGATGGTCAGAGGAAAGCCGACATCGGATGCTTTTCCATGGAAGATTTTTTGTTCCAGAGGCAATGCATGAGGGAGTTCTCCGTGAGTTCCATAGCTCAGCCTTGGAGGTACATCCAAGAGTTTCAAAAATGTACTGAGGCATGAGGGAACAGTTTTGGTGTCCCAGGGTGAAACGGGCAGTGGTGGAATTTGTGGCTAAATTCCTAGTGTGTCAGCAAGTGAAGGCTGAACACCATGTTCCCAGTGGTTTTTTTCATCCTTTAGATGTCCCCGAGTGGAAGTGGGATGACATCTTAATGGACTTCTTCATAGGACTACCCAAATCTCAGGGTGGTTATGATGCTATCTGGGTGGTGGTGGATCTACTGACGAAATTGGCTCACTTCTTAGCAATCAAGGAGTCGGGCCCGGTGAGTACCTCAGCACAGAGGTACGTAGACGAGGTGGTGTGTTTGCATGGAGTTCCAAGGACTATCATCTCAGATCAGGATACTCGGTTTACCTAACGATTCTGGAGGGGGTTACAACATGCTTTTAGAACCCAGCTACGCATTAGCACTACCTTCCTCCCCCAGACCGATGGGAAGACGGAGCGGACTATCCAGACATTGGAGGACATGTTGTGAGCATGTGTTCTGGATTTCAGAGGATCATGAGTATGACACTTGCCTTTAGTAGAGTTTTCCTACAACAACAACTTCCACTCGACTATTTTCATGGCACCGTTTGAGGCTTTGTATGGAAGGCCATGTCATTCACCGATTTTCTGGGCAGAGGTTGGTGAAACAGGTGCACTTGGGCCAAAGGTAGTGCAAAGCACCATAGAGAAAGTCCAGCTTGTACTTGAGAGGATGAAAGCGGCTCAGGACCAACAGAAGTATTATGATTATCGTCGGAGGAGGCCATTGGAGTTTGAGGTGGGGGATCATGTGTTCTTGAAGGTTTCCCCTCGACGGGGGCAGTGGAGGTTTGGGAAAGGGATCAAGCTCTTTCCTAGGTTCATCATACCTTTTGAGGTGTTGAGGTGAGTTGGTGAGGTGGCATATCAGCTGGCCCTACCACCTCAGTTGGAGAAGGTTCATGATGTCTTCCACGTCTCCCAGATTCGTCGGTACTTACACGACGACTCGCACGTTATTGACTGGGGAGTGTTAGAAATGGGAGACAATGAGACCTTCAAGGAATGACCAGTCAGAATCGAATATCATAAAGAGAAGGTGCTTCGTGGATGAACCATTCCCTTGTTTCGTCTGTTGTGGAGGCATGGCGGCCTTGAGGAGAGCACTTGGGAGCGGGAGACCCAGATGCACACTCAGTACCTGGAGTGGTTTTGACTTGTGTTTTTCCCTTGTTCTTCTGAGCTTTGTGTTGATGTTGTACTCTGTACCTTTGATTTATGGAATGCTTGTCTTGTCAGTTGTGAGACCTTTTGTTTCTTTCTTTCCTGGTAGTGTGTAACATGTCCAGATGTGTGGGAAAGGGAAAAACATGACCCTTAATCTATATTCATTAATGCGGATGCCCTTGAACCCGTGCGGGCGAGTCAGTTCCGCCTAAAGCGGATAATATCTCAACATAGTTAAAGTAATTTCCCAAACCCACATGTTCGGGCAGTGTGTTGGTTGTGTGGTGTTGGGGTTAGTGCGAGTTGGAAAATCCGAATGTATGAAAGTGGGAAGACCCAATTCTTAATCGAGATGCATTAATGAGGATGCGATTAAACCCATGCAGGTGAGTCAGTGCCGCCTAAAGCGGATAATATCTCGACATAGGAGAAGGAATTCCTAACACATATGATTAGGGTTGTTGGTTTGGTTCCTGTTATAATAAGAACCCTAAGAGGTATCTTGTTGGGTTTCCTCTGGGTTGGTTTTTTAATTCTCGGGGACGAGAATGTTTTAAGAGGTATTTGATGTAATGGCCCGGACCTCTCCGGCCCATTCCATTGTCAAAAGAAGGTCAAGAAGAGTTCTGGAGGGTAAAATGGACTTTTTCCACACTTTCCAGAATTTTGAAAGTACACGCCGTGTAGTTGAGTACACACCGTGTACCCCCTTCCCAGGTATACCCCGTGTTGCAGACCGTGTCCTTGCTGTGTGGAATAATGGGTGCACGTCGTGTGACCAGTTCTACACGTCGTGTAGTCCCTCCCCGCGTACGCGTAACCAGTTAGCGGTCGTGTACCATGTAGGAGCTGTTTCCTTGCCGTGTGCAATGAATGAGTACACGTCCTATGTCTAAACTACAAGCCGTGTAGTCCTTCCCCGCATATGCGTTACCCTTAAACTGTGTGTTGACCAGTCAACGACCGCGGAGCCGTGTTAGAAGCCGCGTCGAGACCGTGTGAAAGAACTGAGTACACACCGTGTACCATAAAGTACATGTTGTGTACTTTTGCTTTTCACGCCTATAAAAGGAGGGGTCCCCTCCTCCTTTCAACTCACACCTCTCCTCCCCACTCCTCTGAGCAGAGCTCTCTTAAGAGACTCGAAGGCTCTTCCTTCCATAACTTCTTCGTCCGAGATCCGATTTACGATCCGTCAGCGGCCACAGGATTGTAACGACGAGGAGGAGCTTCCAAGATTGGATCCATTGTCTTTCCTTCGTCCTTTCCTTTCTGAATTCCACTTGAGGAGGTTTTTCCGGGACCCGATAGAAGTGACGGATTCCGACGGACGTCTTCTAAGGTTGATCCAGGGGAGCGTTGCGATCAAGAACCCGTTGAGGTAGGGATCTTACCTTAATATCTATAATTTGTGCATCATGCGGGGTGGGCATCCTCTTGTTTTCATGAGGAATAGTTGAACCTTTAAATAAATATAATAACTGGTTAAAGAACGGGGATGGAAAGTTGTGATTATTGTTACTTTATATCCTATGATATTATGTTGTGAATTGAATGACCTTCTGCCTACGGAAAATCATGGTCGTTGGGGGCCTTTGCTTATGCAATTAAATGTTGCCCTCTCCTTCTGTATTTTCTTATGGATGGAACTTTGTGAAATGTGGAAATTGGTTAATCACATAAAGTAGGCTGTTTAAAATCTGGAACCCTTGTGTGATCACCCCGGTTAAACAAAATTGAATAATGAACATGTGGGTGTTGGCTTGGTTACGTGGCATGTGATGGGGGGTGTTTTATGGGTTGTTGTGGTTTGGGTGAGCAGCGGGGCTACGGTTGGCTTGGTTATGGGTTGTTGTGAATGTTATGATGGTGATGGGTAGCGGGACTATAATAAATGGTTTTAAAGGGATAATAATGATAAATGGGCTTCGGTGTGGTTGTGGTTATGGTGGTTGGTAGCGGGGTTGTAGGGATGGGCTTGTTTGTGAATGAATAGTGGGTTGTGAATAATAAATTAAAGTGGAAGAGTAAATGAATGGTGGGGCATGGTAATGGAATGGAAATAATAGTCAATGAGGTTGGTTGTTTGATAAGAAGGGCTTGGTTGTGTTTCTTGTGTTTTCCTAACTTGATTTGTGGATGATAGGGTTATTTTTTACGAACGATTGGTGTGGTTAGTTGTGGATAGATTCCCAGTAGTTAAGGAACTAGATAACTATTTCTACTGAAATGTGAAAACCTAAAGGGGTAGGGTTTTTTTGTTGTATGCATGCATCGTAGTAGCAGTGCCGAGGCACGTGCTCAGTTTCTCTTTTTAGAAGCCATAGGTTGGGTTGTGTGTTTGGTATATATATATATATATCTGTATCTTTTGTGTTTTATCGCACCCCACCCATGTTGAGAACTTAGTGCCGAACACTCCCATTTTGTGGGATAGGGTGTTTTTCCCTTAGTTACTAGCTCCTTCCTGCTCCTTCTCCCCTAGGTTGTGATGGCTTGAGGCGACCTTACACCTAAGAATCTTCAGGTAGGTTTCGATTGGGGTGGTTTTATCCCAAGACTCTTCGGGCAGGTTCTACTGTTTACCAAGAATCTTCGGGATGAGGCCCAAGTGTGTGCGAGCAGGATACGTGGTTGTGAGGCCGAGGTGTGTGCAGGCGGGATACGTGGTTGTGAGGCCCAGGTGTGTGCGGGCGGGATACGTGGTTGTGAGGCCCTGGTGTGTTCGGGTGGGATACGTGGTTGTGAGGACCAGGTGTATGCGGTCGGGATACGTGGTTGTGAGGCCCTGGTGTGTGCGGGTAGGATACGTGGTTGTGAGGCCCAGGTGTGTGCGGGCAGGTAGAGTGTGGCATCGTTAGGATGTTCATCATTAGGAAGAGTAGCTAACTAAAGGAAAATGGTGAGGGGTACCCAAATACTCCTGTTCTTATATACTACTATTACCTGTTGTGATTGTGTTTTGGTGAGTGTGGCTGGTGAGGTTGGGTGGATAGAATTCCTTGCTTGGTTTCTTCTGTTATTCTCATGGGACATTAGGATGTCTCCCCAATTTTTCAGGACAGCTTTAGGTTTCCCTACTGAGTATACTTGTATTCTCACCCTACGTTTACTTTCAGGTTTCCAGGAGGACTACCAAGGTCGTGCGGGACCCTACTAGTCGGATTTGTTGACATTGTTGTACCTTTGTTTCTTTCGGTATTGTACTTTGAGCTTTCTTGTACTTGTACCATGTTATAAAAATTATTTAAACATGCATGTTGTCTTAGTTTGGGTTTATTTATATACACTGGGTTTTTTTCCTTTTTGGTGGTTGACTTGTCATATTTCCCGATCTTTAAAAATAAAAATGGTAATGCCTCCCATATTTTTGAAAAACGCATACCCTTGGTGCTAGTCGCCACCCCGGGGCCTACTGGAGGCGGGACACAGGGGTCATTATCTCCCTTTCTTCATTGCCAGCTCAGGAGGGGAATCATTGGTGGGAGGGGGTCGTGACAATATTTCTATTTTTCTAGTGGAGAAAATTAACTAAAATTTTATATCAATTAGGGTAAATAAACACCTAGGATTCTTTCACAGAAAGAATTTTGTTCATCTAATTTTGGGTGTATGGAGGATAATCCTATGGATAGTGGTGTTAAAATACAAAATATGGTATTTTGGTTGAATTTTATATTATAAATTGTATTATTTTATTTAAATTTTACATTGGAATGATAGCTGAGGATATATATCGTCTAAGGAAATGATGGTGTTGTATATAAAAATCAATATCTAACCTCTTTATACAGAACAAAATATTACCATCCTGATCATGGAATGTAAATTGTTGTTAAAAACTTTATATATTGTTTTCACCTCACCATAATGGGTTTAACTTGTTAATTATGTTTATCATTAATTAGTAATGAGACATTATAACATAATTTTGTATTTCTTATGATATTTTGTAGGTTAATCATTGCTACTTTTTTACAAAATATTTTTTTTCTATATTCATTATTTGTGTTTGTTGACATACCTGTTTTTTTAATAAATACATTTTGGGTGAAATCATGTTGTTATTTTTCAAAAAAAAATATTTTTTTCATCCAACCTCATATTTTATTTTTTAGGTCTTTAAATTTATTGACCTAAATCCCATAACTCAATTATTTTGTGTTTGATGACTAATTTTATAAAAAAAATATTATAGATATGGGTTTAATAATTTTATTAAATTGAAGATATGTTTAATAAATTTCATGTTGTTTTTTCTTTGATATATTAATATTTTTCTATGCTTGTAAAATGTAATTGATAAATTGTGAAAAATAATTATATGTATGATAATTAGGAAATCAGATAATTTTTTTGAATGTGTATTGGGACTCTAATTATTGTTAGTTCATAAGTGATGAGATATTGTTGAAATATTTTACAATATAAATATGGTTTATATTACTTCCACTAATCGATAAAGTTAGTTTAAAAAAAACGATTTCAGGGAAATGAAATTTTTTAGGCATTATGACCTAAAATATAGAAAATGACTATTAGTAGTAGGTTTTTGTTTTCTTCCTATTAAAAAATATGTTGATATGTATAATATTCGTGGAACATGACATAATATGTCATTTTTTATGATGGTTAATTGAAAATTAGAATTTGGTATATTTGGAATCATAATTATTAATGTTAAATAATTTTTGTATGTTGTCAATGGTTAGTTTAATGGCACTTACATGAATAATTTTATAGGAGCATATTTAAATGATAATCCAATTACCTAAAATAAATATAAAATTCATTATATTAACATCATTGATTTCTGGGAAGGGGAATCTTAAAAAGGATTTCTCTATATATTTTATGAATTGTTCTAAATGTTGATGGATACAGAATAATCTTTAAGTAGTGTTTTTATTGAGATTTTGGGAATTAAAATTTTTGGAAGTAAATTAATATTTTTTCTTGAAATAATACAATTTATTATTGTTTTCAATTAATTTCATATTTTTTTGAAATTTTTTGTGGATAGATATTAATGACATTCTAATTTTATAATGATGAGTTATTATTTCAGTAGAAAAAAGTTACTGAAAATTTTTATTAACTTAATTTAATGTAATTTACCATGTGATAGAAATTATAAATGGAAGTGAAATTGGGGTTTCATATAAAACATATTCCATATGTGATAATCTAAAAAAACCTCTATGAAAATGGGATATTATCGAATTTTGGGTTTAATATTGTTTAATTATGATTTCCATGGTCTACAATATATTAGTGAATATTATATTAGAGTTAGATTTCATGGATATGATTTTTATGGGGTGTATTATAGAATTAAATTCATAGACTTATTTATATTCCCAATTATTCATATTCATATCCCCTAATAGAGTTATTAATATATTCTTAGTTGAGTATAACCTAAAAGTGGGAATAGAATGAAAACTAATTATAAAGATTGAAATCAACTATAATTTAGTTGAAAATGTAATTTTATGGGTTGAATAAGAATCTAAAATTGGAGATCATTCATATATATTAGATCAATACCTTAATTATTTACATAAAATCATGGTGTAATTAAACCTGGTAGTATGGTTGTTTTTCCTATCAACCTACTTCAATAAAATAATATAAAAACCACAAAAAAACAACATGAAATTAACGTTCAATTTGGGGAGTTTGAAATTGGGTCCCCTAATTAAAAACGGATAGTACCTGACAACCATGGCCATGCCAAGTATGATAATAGTTTGAGTGTTACATTCTATATCTACAACATAAATTCAAGGTGATCATTACTAGTACTAATATGGTGGATAACATAATATGGAATTCATTATCTTATATATACATTTATTAGAAATGTCTATAATATATAACATAATCGATGACAATATAATAATATAAATAAAATTGATCTGTATAAAAACATAAATGAAAAATAAAATACCAGAACAAAAAATATAGTAAAAAACCAAAGTAGCAATATATCCAAAAAAATATGAATCTATTGGATAGAGGAAATTGAAATCTACTCCTCACTGTATGCACTATATGATCGATCAAAAACAACATCGGTCCCCACCCCATTAAAACCACCATGTTTTATCATAAATCACTAATAATTATATTCATATTATATTCAATTTTAAATTATAATGAATAGTTTTATTCATTGATTTTATAGAATTACTAAATTTAAAAAATCCTTTCTAGATAATTCCAAATCTATAAATGTTGCGTTTTGGGACACTAACTATAGTAACAGATGAAGGATGATTAATTTTATTGATAACTATGTAATAGTTCTTATTAAAAATTTAATTAATTAATTAAAAAATGAAATAAATTTATTTAATTAATTAATTAATCAACCAATAATGGATCAACCCAACAAACTCGATCACAAAAAAAAATTTACAACATGTTGGGTAATTCCCTCATCATGAATTGAATAAAGGGATCTGATCATCCATCAAAGGGTTAAAATTTAATGAAATTCATTATTCCCATAAATGAATGATAAATCACTGAATATCATATATTTTCTATAATATATTATTATAAAGTCTCCACAACATTGGATGATTATTCCAAAACAATTACCTACCTAAAACGTGATTATAAATAATTTAATAGAATAGATCCTAAAAATCAAGTTCACTACATCCATATATCTGTTAAATATTATTATCAATAAAAAATGGACAATAGGGACTTCTAGTCTAAAAATCTAACAAAATATCCTTATGAGTAAATAAACACATCTTTTAATGCATGTACTTTATCTCTATAGGGATATTCAGTCATCAAACTCATCCACCCAACCAACTGATTAAAGAATATATTTTTCTCATCATTAATGTCCAAAAAAATTATTATACCTCAAATAAAATATATTATAAATCATCATATACCCCACGAAACTTCTTGGTATCCTCATCACTGGATAATCATTTCTCATACTATGGTCACTGCACTACATTGGATGAATTAAATCCTAATACAACTAAAATGTGTCTCGATGTGGATCATTACCAAGTTATATTTTATAGTATTTCTCTACTACACTTATTTAATAACACTATTGTATGATTTTTATATGAAATAAACCCATTGATGCCACATTATTCCATTAAACACATTACAATGATTATTTAATATCACATGGAGATTTGAATGTTTTGATTATCCTCAATTAAAACTAATCATTATATTTCATCTACTACGCATAAGGCATAAGTACCATTGTAATTATATTATAGAAAAAACGAATCACAGATCTTCATCCTCATTATTTATATCCTAATGGATAAATTCTAAATTAACATCCTGATCTTTGATAAGTTTACACAAACTATCAAAGTTAGATTAGTTGTGTTTTCATCACTACATGGTTGAATCCACAAAAAGAGGACATTAAGAATATTTCAACCAATATAAAAAATCATGACCCCTCCCCACACAATATCGGGTTCAAAATCCTCTATAATATTATTTTTATGGTTCTAATAATTCAAATGTACCAACTCCATCAACCCTATACTAATGGGAAATAAAAGTTCAACATCGAATGAAAAAGATACTATTTAATTCAGGTAGAACCTCCCTCTCTACAAAATAGAAATAGTTTTGATGAAATACTAACACTAGTAAATATATCAATCCTTCAATATATATATATGGTCATGCTTCATGAGAAAAATATTATTCACCCAATATAGTGGGTAATCCTCCCATAGTTTATTGATACCCTTCAAGTCCACCAGATGATAACTTATAGTCACCCATAAAAACTAAAATGGAATCATAACTATTTGAAACATTAGAGGATGTAGAGAATTTGGGGATATTAGCATCTATTAGTACTAAGAATTTAATTGACTCAATGAAAAAATCATCTTATCCAAAGTTATCTACCCATGTGCATCCTCCATTTTCCAAACATAGTACACATTACAATAGACTACTACCACTATTTAATTTACCCACTTATACCTCATTAAGAGCAGTGGTTTCCATGTCAGGAATTCCAAACACCAATCCATGTATCAAAATCAAACACTTTGAGAATTTTATTTTCAATCCCATACTCTCATTCTATGTTTATAGAAATTACTTCATTACCAAATATAATCATTCAAAAAATAGTCATAAGGGATGTTTTTATGATGCATATCATAATTGTTTTTATGAATAATTATTACAAATCATTGAAATACATGAACATAATCTCTAGAATCCATTCTAATTAATAAATATATTTATAAAAAATGGGACAACCATGGTACACCATTCTGAACCATTAATAAATAACTCTATATGGATAGCCATATAATTATAATTAATGAATATATCCTAGAAATCAACACATTTCATATGAGGGGTATGTGAGTACAACATCAAGAGTGTGGGATCCTATCACTACCATTTAGGTAATCTTGCACACCATTGGAGATATTTGTTACATAAAATACTCAAGAATTTATAATAGTTAAATAATGTAAATTTATATTAAACCATTTCCAAATAGGTACTGATCTATTATTTTACACTAAGAAATATCTATGAAGACCATTTTCTAAACAATACATAAACACACATTTCATGTGGGGGTGAA
Organism: Viscum album; assembly: GCA_963277665.1. Lineage (NCBI taxonomy): Eukaryota > Viridiplantae > Streptophyta > Magnoliopsida > Santalales > Viscaceae > Viscum > Viscum album. The sequence goes on along the minus strand of OY728127.1, from coordinate 2,057,396,798 downwards.
TGATAAATGATTTATATTAATGGTAACTCTCTAGATAATAAGGGTATAGTTAGGGGTTATATGAAAATATATAACAATCAAACATATGGTTGAAAAAAGAACCATATGATTACACTATCAAATATGAGGTTCCATAAAAAATGTACATGAATTGTACTATGAACCATACCATTTGATTGTAATTGATAGTTCATAATTTAATAAATCACCCCTAGATAAGGTAGTAATCACTAGGAATATCATGGAAACTAATAATTAGTAATGTTGTTAAGAGTGTATCATTGAATTTTCTATCTCCATATTCTCTTACACCACCCAACACCCATTCAAAACATCTCTCTATTATGGGATAATATTTTTCAAGTAAAACTATGATTTTAAGTATATATATAACTAACATTGATTTCCTTCAAAGGAATCATTATGTATTTCTTCAATTGATATCCTTATCTATATAAAATTTTAGGGGTCGTCACTATTTAGAATCCCTGGTCTGAAAATTATCTCTCAAGGTTGTAGTATAGTTTTTTATAGGAAAACAAAAAAATGATAACTCAGCCTCAAGGGTTTCCACCTAATACATAATTCTTATAGAATTATATAATAAATAATATATAAGGAATACCTATAATTCATAATCTTCCTCAATTAATACTTAGGATTGGACATGCCACCTTGCATAGGGCCAAATATAATTGTTTAAAACATCATCCAAGACATGGGAATAAAATGTATCTATTGTTTATAATTAGCATCATGATTTTAGAAATACATCATGTAATGGTATCAAACTATTTTATTTATGCACCATATCTCAATATTCAACATCTTGAATGTAAATTTATGGAAAAGATCAAATCATAAATCTTAGTCTCAATCTAAACATATGTTTCTTGGTGATTTGGATCTTCTGACAATAAAATAATGACTCATTAATCAGAATGGACATAGTATATTTAGCCTATGGTTAGTATCATAAAACACTATTAAAACATCCATTTACCTATAAGATAATGATTTAGAATTAAATAATGGGAGAGAAACTCAATCATATCAGTTTGAAAAAATATTTCACATCCTAGTTATATTATCATATATTATTATTCACTAATTGTACATAAGAGGAAAAACTAAGAGAATATTCTAGATATAAACCTACATATATTCAGGTTATGGCTACCATCATATAAAAAACCTTTATATAATATGTTTTTCCAAAAGAAATTAATGGTCATATTTGATTTTAATATTATATACCAATCAACATAACTTTTTCAACAAATATATCATAGAGATATATTCTATCTAATGGTTTATTAGAGACTTGGAAAAAATTACACATTGGCATTTTCACCTTTTATTCATTCCATGTTCTGATAATAAAACTCATTATCAAATTAAAAGAGTCTTCTTAAATTCCCAATATTATCTTCACATGTCTATAAACTTGAAATTCCATACCTAGGAATTGAAAACCCTAAAACTATTCAGATATGACCATACTATGTGGTTCCCCAACTGTTCCTATAGTATAATGAGTGGTACACCCAAATATCACCTCCAATAGCATAGGGGATTACAATTGGAGTCATGTAACGTTATCACACTATATAGAAGGCTTTATCATATATCAACATGAAAAAGACACATCTCTAATACAAAATAATTAATCAGAACATAATTAGAATATATAAATATATATATATATGCATATGAACTCTATAAAATAAATGAATGATATATAAAATACAATGATAATTATACCAACTAAAATACTCAGTGAGTATAAAAACCAAAATTCCTCTAAATATTACAGAAATAAATGTATATAAATATTCTCTCACATTATATACTACTTGATTAATCAATATGCCCCATAATTATCAACTTCTTTAAAACCCATAATGATTCATGAGGTATTAAAAAATTGACATGAAATTTTTAGGCCCAAGGCCTATATAGGGGAGATTTGGAAATGTACTCAATATGGTTCCTCAAAAACACTAATTAAAATAAATATTCATATAGGATCAAAAATATTTTTGTGAATGGGAAAGTAGTTGGAAAAAAATAAGATATTTGGATACAATTAATCAAACTAATTATAAAACATAATGAATGAAGTCAAAAACTAATTATGTATAATCTCACATAAAACCCATATTGGTGAAATCACATATTAAATTATTTATAATATATGTAATATAAAAACCACATAGAATGAAGTCAAAAACTAATTATATAAAACATAATGAAGACATCCAAGAGGATTATGAAAATTTAATATTCTTTAGGTTCCTAATCTTCTATACATTTTTATTGTTTATATCACCACTTCAATCCAAAACGACTAACACACTCATCAATGAATCATGATCACTAGTTGAGGGAGTATGGAAACAATATACATAATTTCTACATCCCTATCATACATATCTATAGTGGAAATTAATACTTGAGAAAATATAGAGATCAGACAATGGGGTAATAACATTTACTATTACAATTTAATAACTTTGAGCCATCCCAAGTCACCTCTTGTGAATAATAACAGAGGAAATACATATTTGAAGTAATAATACCTCTTTTGGGGGGATATACCCTATTGTGTAACATGATATTCAATTATAACACTATAGTTGGGGAAGGATTTAATTCAATAAATAGAGGACCTACACCTTGAGATTGATATATCAATCATATTTTAGATGATAGTATAAAAAATAAAGGTATGAATAAGACATTATAAATTAAAAAGGTCCATGTTAGATATGGGATATAATTTAACTCAACTATTGATATTTTGGAACCCAAAACTCTACATGTAGAACAATATTAATGAGTTGGAATACCATTCCCTTTATAAAGACAGTGATCAAAAGATGGATCCCTATCATCGGCCCAAAGATAATAAATCATATACATTTCAATTTACCCATAAAATTAGAATTTTATTGGCATCTAGTGCACTCTATAACAATATAAATGATAAAATTTTATGATTATATATTTTTTCTCATTACTAAGAAATAATGAGAAATTCATGTAATAACTCAACACAAGTGATAACCATTCATTATGGTAGAATTTGGGCTCAATCCATGATTCATTGATAAAAGTAATTTTAACTTTTAAGATAATGGAAAAAAATTATTATCTGTGAACCCCATGCATGTGGAAGTGTACAAGGGATCGAAAATAACACATGTTAGGACACATTACCTACCTAGGATGTGCTATGTCAAAGTCAACCCTCCAGACCAACTGAATGATGTTCGGTTGAATAGATTATTTCTCATGTATAGTGGTATTCTTTTTTCAAATAAACTCAGCCCCACATGATAGGTGAGACATGTTGATTGATCCCATGAATATTCCATCTTGAGGGCCTATTTGATCTAATGCAATATATATTGTTTATGATCAATTTCCTACACTATAGTGATCGCTCGACCATAATCATCAATGATAAGTTCTCACATCATGGTGCAATGTTGGTTCACTCATGGTAGAATATATTTATGGTTGGATATCCCTACACCACCACCATTGTGTCATCCCTATTCAAATGAATTATTCTTTTGTGCCTTGGACAGCTTCTGCAACATTCTCCCATTACATCTCTTACTCTCTCCTATGTCCCCTTATGTGTTCTGACAATCATTAAACGGTATTTCTCCCATCATCATTCACACTGACTCTATTATACATTTGATAAGAATATTCACATCACATCAGATACTCTTAAAAGATAATATATTATGATTTTTCTTGAATTCCCTTCAGATGAGAATGTGATGAGAGAATGAGGGTGAGAGATATGAGATATTAAGAGTGGAGAATGAATTTTAATTCTTCATCAATACACCTTAATAATATACAATCAATAAGAAAAATATTATTATAAAGTTTAAAAAACATTAAATTTTCATATTTAAATAGTTTAGGGTTCATAAAATAGGATTTAGTCATCCCAATGATATTTGATAATTGAAATAAGGTTATAGAAAATTAATAAACATTTATCTACAATACCATTATAATGAATACTAGTTTTATTCAGAAATTTAATAAAATATTATATTATAGTATGGAAAATGTTATTTCAAATTCCATAATTGTATTCCTCATTGATAAATATTGATTCTTTATTCATTTTAATTGGTGATTCCAATGAGCATTTTCTATCACTAATTCCATAAACTCTCTAAATTTTTTGATTCCACTATAGATCACACTGTCACTAGAATTCTATTTTTTCTATCAATTCCCTCTAAAATTAGATTAAATGGAATTAAATAGGTAGATTACAAGTTAAATAATATATGTAAAAAAATTAATTAATTTGTGACATCTCAGACACTGATTCCACTTAATGGGTGCCCTATTCTCGGTGGGCCACATGTACTCAAGAGCATCTCCCTAAAGTCCAGAGGCTACTAACTAGCAGGGAGGGCCTAGGTTGGGTATTTGGGGAGACTATGACGTCGTAAACATAGTGTAGTACAATATATAAATATAAAAAAGTTAAATAGTGGATCAATATATATAAACATAAGGCACAATGAAAAAATAGATATAATAATAATAATAACTGAAATAACTGGAATAACATAAAACAATTGATGAAGATATGTCATGTATCAAAAAATACTGGAAAACATGGATATAAAACTGTTGGTATAACATGTTTCAAAAAATTATAAAAAAATCAAAAGACTATCCCAATCATTTTGAGCTCTGTATCAGTCATTTTCTATCAAGTTCCATTCTAAATAGAAATAAATCAAGAGTTCAAACTCGTATGCTTCCCTTTGTCAACACATACAACTAGGTAATCTACTCCAAGTACTAATATTCACCTACAGAGGGTGTGAGATAAATCTTAGTGGGCCACCACTAACTGTGTCTATAACATCAAGTCAGTGTAATGGAAAATTAATAGGGTGAAAGAATGAATATATATATAGTAAAATATTAAAATTTAACTAAATATCCATATACTTGCTTTATCCTTAGGATAGTTTCTTAACATGTAACTAGTTAATTATTTAAGTAATTACCATTTTTTGTTGGTAGGTCATGTGGGCTATATCCAACATTGACATCATCTCGTGATAGTATAAATAGTAAAGGTTCTAAGATGTAATAAGGAAATCATGATGGATGATATTTAATAATGAAGTTATAAGGTAATGACCAAGGCAACATAGACCTCAAGGGCCTATAACTTAGTAGTATCTTAGTATAGATAAGGGGTAAGAGTGTAATCCAAGGACCATGTTCCAAGGAATTCTACAACAATGTGTTTACCAAATACAAGGTCATCACCCAAGGTAAAACATGGCTATGTAGTGACTAGACCCTATGGGCTATAACCATGGATCCTACATGTCAATGCTGGATCCAAGGACTCTTTATCAGACATCCTATAAAACTATGAGAGGGATCCTACAGTGTCATACTAGGCATCCAATAATAGAAAAGGATCTTGGGGGGTCTCAACCAAAACATGTGGTATCCTTGAATCACAATGGGGTTCTCAAGTTCTCATGAAATTCCTTGATAAGAATCCCGAGTGAGATTGAGTTAGGAAACTCCTAATTAATAATTACGTCATATGATATTTAAAATGGTTCAATCATTTCCTTTAATTAGTGTGAGATGACTATGTAACCTGAAACCTTTATTAAATCCATTTAAGGCATAATCAATAATTAAGGTTCACTCTGGTAACTTCCATTAACATGGTAAGAGGTGTTACTGACATGAATCCTATTATTAATTTATATTTTATTATCCAATTTGAAACAATTACATTAGGTGTGTCAAGTGTAAGTGACATGGTACATTCCATTCACCATTTCATGATATAATAATCACTTATTATTAGGATTCCCACCATTAGTGTGGTCAAGATAAAGCACATACGAATGATGGATCAAAAGTTCTAATCACTAAAAACTCAACTATGAAATATCATCCTACAAGAGATGTTGGGTGTTGTGGGTGTAACTACCAATATCTCATAACATATTTGGAATGATCATAACCATATGGTTTGAATAATAATAAGCATGTCATATAAATTCTATTAAGAACACCCAATGAAATCAGCAGGCCCCACGTGAAAAATTCAAAAATAAATTAACTTGAGGGATGAGTTTTAGACCACTCACCATAAGATTTTATGATACATATCCTCCAATATCAGACTTTATTCATTATATAATGGAGTAAATCTAGGAAAAATGAAAAAACTCACACCTCAATAACTAGGTCGAGAGAAAGAGAGGAGAAGATCAGCTAAAAAGGAATCAAGTACTCAACATTGCACATCCAACGTGATGAAAGAAATATCAATCAGATCCAAGATTAAGGAAATTTTTTAATCCCTAGATTAGATATTCAAAGAGTTAAAAATGGAACAAAAATAATTCAATCCTATATAAACTCAGATTTGGAAGAATAAGGACACTTAATTTGATCATTAAGTGAAAAATAGTAAAATTACCCTAAAATTAGCATGTGCATGGTTTGGATGCATAGATTTCCAAATCTTATGCCAACCATGCATAGGTACCTGGTAAATAAATGGAAATTAATTTTTTAGGTCATATGATTAGGGAAATCATGTACCAACCTTGGATTAAGGCTCTATCCAAAAACACGCCACCAACATGGTTTACTATAAATTGTTCACCATACATTTTTTCCCAAAATACTTATTACGGGATTCGAACAAGACCCATACACCCTTATATCCTTAAATTACAAAGTAGGCATCCAATATAGGCACAAAATAAATAATTAGACTGAAATTTAAAGGATCCATACCTGAGTGAAAAATCAGGTTCTTATAGTCTTCCCCCCTTAAATGATCTTGTCCTTGATTTCACCTTCCATTGGTGGAGAACCACCATCTAAAAATAACTCTAGACACTAGGCATGTATGTCAACTTTCCTCTCCCATGTCTTGTCCTGCACAAGGTCGTTCTATGATAGCACCCATACTAGAGGAAAAGGCCGGACTCAAAGATCCCTTTTTCTCCGGTCAATGATGTGTACTAGATACTCCTCAAAGGTATCAAAGACATATAACTCAAATTTCTCAGGTTCAAAGGTATGATACTGGATGGTATTATACCGTTGAAGTTGTGAGACATGTAAGACATCATACATGGCACAGTGCCTTTGAGGTCATAGAAACTGATAGGATACCAGCCCGACTCTCTCTAGGATCTCAAATAGACCTAGATAATGAGGTGATTACATTCCTTTATTCTATAATCGTCTGTTCCCAAGCTTGGGTGAAGCCCAAAGGAAAATGTGATATCTAACCTCAAACTATAGAGTTCATTGGTGGCTATTAGCATGTGATTTCTGTCTAGATTGAGTAGTATTTATATGCTTTCTGATCAGGTGAACCTACTCTAATGTCTTCTGAACAAGACAAGGACCTAGTCGGTCTGCCTCAACTACCTCCATATATCATAGAGGTGGATGACATGGACTACCATAATATTCCTCAAAAGGATCCATATAAATATTATCCTAATAGAAATTATTATAGGAAAACTCAATGAGATGGATATTATTTTCCCATGATCGGCTAAAATCAAGGACACAGTCTCATAGCATATCCTCTAGAACCTATATTTTCCATTCTAATTTTCCATCGACCTGAGGGTGAAAATTGTTTCTTAGAAGCAGCTATGTTCCCATATCCATATGAAATACCTATTAGAATTGTCACATGAAATGAGTGTCCCTATCTGAAACAATGGTATGAGGGGCCTCTTGTGGTTATATTATCTTACCAACATACAGTCTTTCTATCTCCTCAATTGAGAAAGTATCCCAAATATGAATGAAGTGGGCTACTTTAATTAGTCTATAAATGAAACCCCATACAGTGTTCCTACCTCTACGAGACCTAGGTAAACTGGCTATGAATTCAATAGTAACATCTTTCCATTTCCATTACAATACTAGATGCCATTGTTACCATCCTGAAGGTCTCTGGTGCTTTACGTTCACCTTCTGATAGGTAAAACACCTAGTGATAAGGCATGTTATCTGATGCTTCATCCCAAGCCACCAATACTGGAGTCGATTTTCTCGATACATATTTGATATGTCTGGATGAACCTCCAACTAAGAATAATGGTACTCTTTCATCAACTCCTCTGTCAAATCTATAGAAACCCAAACACATCTATGAATATGTAGGATATTGTCTCTATCAACAGACTAATCTAGGGGTAGTTTATCTCTTGATACACTCTCATGGAGAATCAAGCCTTCAGGATATGAAAACTTTCTAATCTTCTCCTTCTCGAGGTGGGAAGAGTTAATAACTAAAGTTGATTTATTAAACTAACCATGACTATCATGAAACTCAAGATGAAATTCAAAAAAAGGCCTATTAAATTCCATACATCAATGGATTCCCATATATCTTGTGTTTGATTTTTCCATCTCAGTGCATCTATAACCACATTTCCCTTAACGAGAATATATCCAAGCTCAAAATCAAAGGATTTTATATATTTTACCCATATATGCTCTCTGAGGTTAAAGTCACATTGAGTAATGATATATTTGAGGCTCTTGTGATTCGTGTACATTATTAAGTTCTCACCCAAAAATAGTGTCTACAACGACGTATAGAATGGAAAAATTCTTCTAGGTCTAGGTTTTATGTTGGATAATTTCTCTCATGAGGCCTCAACTATCAAGATCTATATTCAATAACTCTATCCCCTTGCATCAGCACTGTTCGTAGGCCGATTACTGATGCATCATAAATGATTATGTAACCCAACTAGGATTTGGAATAATTAGAATATGTGTTGAGACAAGGCTTCCTTTAGACTCCTAAAATGATTTCTCTCATGCTTATGACCATATGAACTTAACACCCTTCTCGATAAGGCCAGTAAGAGGTGAATAAATATATGATAATTCTTTTATGAAAAATTTATCATATCCAGTCTACGCCAAGATTCTCCATATATCAAACATGTTCTTGGGATTATCCTAGGTGACTACATCACTAACATTTTTTGAGTCAATAGATACTCTTAATTTTGATATGATATGACCCATGAAGTAAAATTTGTTGATCTTAACGTGGCACTTAAAAACCTTGGCATAAAGCTGATGTCTCTTAGTATACTCATAATAATCTCAATAATATTGGCATAGTCTCTTTGGATGTGAGAATACACCAAGAATTAATCCAAAAATACCATGAAAAGAGAATCCAAATAGGGGTGGAACACCCTATTCATCAGAGCCATGAAAATAGTGGGGGAATTAATAAGGCTTAATGACATAACTAGGTACTCATACAAACAATACTTACTACGAAAAGTTGTATGAGGTATGTATGGTGGCCTGACTCACACCTAATGATAACCTAATCACAATTTTATATTATAGAAGACCTTTTATCATCATAGATTGTCGAAGAGATCATCTACTCGAGGTACTAGATTCTAATTCATGATTGTAAGCCGGTTCAACCATCTATAATCCACACAAAGATGTAAGTTTCCATATGACTTATTGGAAAAAATCATGGGAGAACCCCAAGAAGATATACTAGGACATAAAATTACATTGGCCTATAAATACTCTAATTGTAACTCGATATGCTCAATATTTGTATGTGTCATCCTGTACGGTGTAATGGACATTGTAGCTTCTCCGAGAAGAATCTATATTGTAAACTCTACCTCTCTATCAAGAGGTAATTCAGAAATATCCTCGGTAAAGACATCACTAAAATGATCTACTACTGGAGTATAATTAGATTTATGTAAACCCTAATCCTATATAAATATATTTTCAATCTAGGTGATCACAACACCTAGTCCATGGTGCTCAGGTCTCTATAAATCAACTTGGATATCCCACTCACCCTAATATAGATAATTGTTTTCCATTTGTGGTGTAAATGATACCCTACAGTGATAGAATTCTACAAAATCGTGATACTAAACCAAAAAATCCATCCCAAGAATGAAATAGAAGCTTGTCATCTCAATAATTAAGTGGTTCCATAAGAAAGGGTAACTACCTACATCAAGGGGATAGTCCCTACACTAGAGTATTCCCTCATTTTATACCCCTAATAGTGTATCTAGGGTCATTACACCATAGAAATAATGTATCTACAGTCCAAGACATTCCATGATAGATATAGAGATAAAAGAGTTTAAAGCACCTATATCCAATAAATTAGATACTGTAGTAGATTCCACAAGAATAGTACCTCATACTATAGATAGTAACGTAACCCGATTCGTAGGAATTAGATGCAGTGCATGTAACTTACATGATCTGCGACCTTATGCAACAGATGCAATACCATGATCATAATTGATCTTCTATGGCTGCTAATGATCAGGGGTCTGGCCACCACAACAATGACCTCCTGCTCAGTCAGTCATTCCATTGCTTCTATAACTCCCTGCAAGACACGAGGAAAAAGAACCCACTACAGAAGGTGGAGCGGGAAAAAACCCCTTCCTACTCAAAGTTGGTGGAAAGGTCCTACGAAATCATTGATGATTCCCCATAAGGTCGTAAGCCCAACACTCTAGTGGTTCTCTATCACACTAAGGCTTTAGGTGACCCCACCATAAATAATAATGAAACACTAAAGATCTTTCAAAATGGTAACTCTAGTTTTCACTTCCCTAATGATAATCTTTGAGAGAACGATTCCTTCCCATGGAAGAACTACTAGCCTGACACAGAACTATTCCTCTATGATTGGTACTATTTATGTCCCTCATGTTTTTCATAGTGAAAATATCTTGATTTAATATTGTTGAAAATTTATGAAGGTGAAATACATTCACCTACATACTGATGGAATATTGGAGCCAATCCTTGAAATGTCAAGCAAGAAAAAGTTCATCACCTTCTATAAGCAATGTAAAGTGATGTAACTTAGTAAAATGTGCTGAATAATAATTAACTAACATAGAACTCTGCTCAAGATGCATGAACTCTTTGGATCTGTCAACTCTAAATATTTGAGTAAAGAACTGTTCATATAAGGTATCATGGAAATCAACTCACAACATGCCCTGCTGACAACCAGGCTAGGTAATCACATCCCACCATTGTGTGGCTGAATCATGCATCATGTGTGCAGAAAGCTTGATAATATACAGGTGTCTCTATATGGTCAAAGATAAATAGGTTGGCCTCTATCCAATACTAAATAGTCTACAGACCATAATCCCCTGATAAAGTTGGATATGCTGTTTCTGGAACTCATGATTCAAATTAGTCATTGTAGGCACAAGATGTGGAGCACTATGCATGGACTTCATCAGATGTAGGAAACTATCATGAAATTGGGAACCAGTTCCCAGATCAAGTACAATAGGTGGTTCCTCCATTATCACTTCTAATATTAAGACTAGAGACTCAGGGGCCACCATGTTTGGAGCATGGTCATCGCCACCTTCCTAGAGTACGATATGAGGATGCCGTGGCAGCATTAGTATATAAATTCCAATCACATGCAACAGGACAAGCTTAAGTATAGAGATAATATGACTAGAGTAATATGAATGTATGAAAACTCACTACCCAAGGAATACTACCCCAACTACCCGCTTAGATGATCAGGAATTGATAAGTTCTCAATTACAAGTTTTATTTCATTTTACATTTAATTACCATGTTCACTATTTACCTTTCATAAACATAAAAAGGTGGGATAAGGATGTGAGAAAAATTAAAATTAGATTTTATGATTCACTTTATAAAGGATATCAATTTCCAGTTAATCAATTCTCTTACACCATATCACTAGAAATGATAACCATTTAATTATATCATAATGGATAGACTTAGTAAATTTCTCATCCCTGCCCTTGAGGGGCCATACACCTCATGAATTGCGTCCGAAAATCACTCAATCGAGACCAAAATTAATACATGTACTAGCCAACTATCACATCATCAATCAATAATCACAAACACATCAAGCAATGAAAAAAATGAAATTCACTTGTATGGAATGATAATATGAATGACATGTGAATCCTTGGTGCCTATAATGAGGCTTGTAATGATGCTCATCGCCCTCATATCATCGGGCCAAGGGCGAAAGAAAATATAAAAATAGAGTAATAATCAACAACACCACACAACATGTGCATCACCAAATGGTGAATTAATGTCAAGTGTATTAGGAAAAAATAGAACAATAAGTATAATTTAGACAACCCGGATATTACCCCAAACAAGGGTTTGTGATAACCAAGCATGACTTTTGACCAAATTCCTTGAATTACTAATCTAAAATATATTGTCTCCAAATAGAAAAAGCAATAAAAAACATCCTATAAAACCACTTTGTTATATCCCAGACCCAGATGCCACTTAATGGGTGCCCCGAGTCCAGTGGGCCACATGGCCTCAAGCACATCTCTCTAAAAACCAAAGGCTACCGACTAGTAGTGAGGGCTTATGGGGTGCCTTTGGGGAAACTATACCCTCGTTAACATATTGTAGCACTTTGGATAAATATAAATATAGGTAAATATAAGAATCAATATAATTAAATAGAAGGAAAATTGTAAAAATAGAGATACCGATAACAATAACTAAAATAACTGGAATAACATACAACAATTGATGATAGTATGTCGTGTATCTTGAAAACTAGAAAACATGGATATAAGAGAGTAGATATAACATGTTCAAAAAAAATATAAATGAAATAAAAATATTATACCAAACATCCTGAGCTCGTACTCTCTCATCTACTATCAATATTCATCCTAAACAGCAAGCAATAAAGTGTTTGAAGCCATACGATTCCCTTTTTCAACATCTACAACCATGTAATCTACAAAGAGTTCTAAATGGAACCCAGATAGGGTTTGAGATAAATGTCAATGGGATTGCACCAATAGTTTCAATAACATCTGTCCCTCTTAATAGAAATGTAACAGTGTGCAAGCAAGAATATATATAAAGTAAAATAGTACAATGCAACTAATTACCCATGTACTTTCTTTAGTCCTAGGTTGGTGTCTGAACATATAACATGTTCATTAATTAAATAAATACCAATATATGTTGGTTGGTCATGTGACCCACATTCAACACTAAAAACACTGCTTGATAGTATAAATAAATAATGTTCAAAGATGTAACAATGAAACCATGATTGACAATGCTTAACAATGACCTTCCAAGGGAATGGACATGGAAAAAAAACCTCAAGTGCCACTAACTAAGTAGTATCTTAGTCTATCTAAGGGGTAAGAGCATAATAGAAGGATAATATTCCAAGGAAGTCCACAATCAAGTTCCTACTAAATCCAAGGTGATTGCCCATGGTAAAATGGATCAAATCACTAACTAGGCCCTATGGGATGTAACCATGGAACCTACTTGTCAACGATGGATCTTGGGAGTGTATCCAAGGATTCCTATAATACTATGTGAGGGATCCTAAAATGTCATAATAGGAATCCAAGAATATAAAATGATCGATATCTTGGTGTGTCTCAACCTAAGAAGGTTGTATCCTTAAATCAGAATGGGTTTATAGAGTACTCAAGGAATTCCCTCATAAGAATCCAAGGCATGCTCGACTTAGGCCACTCCTCATTGATAATAAAGTCATTTGATATTTCATTTCGTTCATGACTTTCCTTTAATCATTATGACAAGGATAATTATCATAAAGAATTTATTAAATCCCTTTAAGGTATAATCAATAATTAAGGCTCGCTCCACTTCCTTCCATCAACATGTTATGGGGTGTTACATAAATGAAACCTATTATTCATTCGCAACCTATTATGCAATTTGAAAAACTTAACTTAGGTGGGTGTAGTGGAAGTGACATAGTACTTGAAATTCCCCATTTCATGACATAAAATTCATTTATTATCAGGATTACTACCATTAGTGTGCTCAAGCTCGATCACATCTGAACAATGGTTCAAAACTACCATAACACTAAAAACACAAATATGGAATATATTACTACATGGGATATTGTGAGTTGTGGGTATAACCACCAACATGTAATCACATATTGGAAAATATCATAACCATAGAGTTATAATGATTATAATCATGGAATATAAATTTTGTTAATGAATCTTGATGAAATCTTTGACACCTGCATGATAAATTCCAAAATTAATGAACATGAGTGATGAGTTATAGACCACCAACCTTAGGGTTGTATGATCCTTATCCTCTAGTATCAGCCTTTAATTTAGGGTATAATGGAGTATATATAAGAAAAAGGAGAAAATTCTCACACCTATATAACTAGGATGAGATCAAGAGAGGAGAATAATGACTAAAAAGGACTCAATTAGTTACCATAATGCATATAACATGATGAATAGAAGCACAATCAGATCCTGAACAAAGGAGATATTCCAATACCTAGAATAGGCCATTAAATAGATCGAAATGGACAGAAAAATATGTTAATCCTACGTAAAATCATATTAGTATGAATTTAGAGTCTTAATAATATCATTAAGGGGAAAATAGTAAAATTACCCTGTAATTAGCATGTGCACAGATTGGCCGCACAGTTTTCCAAACCATGCACTAACCATGAACCAGTACCTAGGAAAGAAAGGTCACTTGAATATCTAGGCTTCACAGTTAGTGAAACTATGCACCAACCATGTATTAAGTAACTATTCAAAAACATGCCACCTATAAGGTTTTCTCTAACCATGCGGCCTTCCCACTTGGTTTACTCTAAATCGGTCCCCATGTATGTTTTAATGAAAAATTCTAGGTTCTGGGATCCAAACTATCCCCAGACTCCCTTGGGACCATCAATAAATTAGTAGGGATCCTATTTAGGTCCAAAATAAATAATTAGAAAAAAAAATTGAAGGATCAATTCTTAAGTGACAAATCGGGTTCTTACATAAATAATTATTTAGATAAATTGAATTACTTCATTATTGAACTAACATCAAATTCACCTCATAGACCCCAAAATAATTTAAAATAATACATCCCCTTTTTTAATTCTCTCATCCAAGACATAAAAATGAAATTATATTATCCATATGGCACTTTAATATTATGGTATGTGATTATGCACATATATAAAATAAATATATTGTCTTTATGATATTATTATTAAGACCTCGTGACGCCTATAACTCCTCACCGACATAGTGACACACATCAAAATACTATTAGAAATATTTTAATGGTTTTGATAAAAATAAAAATAAAACACTATAATAACATAAATAATTATAAATCTAGAGTTATGTGTTAGTTTTATAGAGAAACCATGGGATTTGTGACTTCCAATAAATTCTCTTTGTCAATGTTTGAGTGAGCAAAAAAAGTTAAACATTTTTTTGTCTTAATATCAAGATAAATATAAATGAAATATTTGAATATTTTTATTAAAAACCTTAAAATTAGATGTTTCTATGGTTTGTATGAATACATAGTCATTCTCATAGGCCTTAGTGATTCTCCCACTAAATTCATGGATCAGATAAACAATATCATTCATAAATACTTGAATAATCTATACGATCATGGATTTTTAGTAATTTACGAGTACAATGTTTGGGAATTTACATATATAGTCTCAAAACGTAATTAAATAATGAGGTATCACACTTCAAAAATAATATAAGAGAAGAATGAAATATTCATTAGTTTAATTGAAAGGTTGTTCTAAATTCACTAGATTGATTCCCATTAATGTTTTTAGTGACCAATGTTATCAAGGGATTCTAAGATGGTGAAGATTTGAGGTATTTATTTCATCAGACTCTCATTATTAAAATTGATGGAAATTTCACGGAATCTCGCTATTTGGACACCAAATATATAAAATTAGTATATTTCACATTGGATGTGAGACCATAAATGAATGGAAAAAGGGTGAAAGATTTCCCTCTTTTCATTTAGGATGGATTTATACTTTATCCTTTATTCCATATATGTTTCTAAAAATTTAAAATCACTCATGGTAGACAAAAATCAGAATTTTTTAATGATATTCGACATATTGAATGACTAGTTTTAGTTGTGGGTTGTTAAATTGTGTTTGGAATATCATGGGACTATCTGCCTCACTATATCTCTAGTGATGGAAAAACCAAAAATGAAGAGTGTTCATGTTTTAACTATTAACTATACTAATATTAAAGAATTATTAAATTTCAATTTATTTCAATTTCCAAATTTCCTATAATGCACTAGATTCAGAATTCACAATAATGATTATTAATAAAATCGTCATTTTAGATTACTTCACTAAAATTTTGAATAATAATTCAATACAATTAAAAAATATTATATATTAGAGTAGTTATTATCTTTTATGTGGTACAATTTTATTTAATTTGTGACCATGTTTGAGAATTACTTCATGTTTTTAGTGGTCAATACAATTGGAATTTTCAACCTAATTAACCATTTACATGGTATACCATCCTCCAATTGTGGGAAACTCAAATGACATAAATAAAAAAAGTATGAAAAATTCTTAGAGAAATTTTAATTAACATCCATGGATATTATAATGTTTATTATTCATTATTATTGATTTATTTTAACTAATGTTTTTCCAAAATGATACTTATAACTACAGTTAATGAATTTTTTTGATATCCTAATTGATATCCATATTTCTTATTAGTGGTTTTGGAAATATCTACTCTAAGACTATGTCTTCAGAGAGAGACTAAAAAATTATTTGATTTATATGGAAAATAATTTTTATAGAAAAGAAGTTGAGAAAATTCATTTCAATATAATTTTTACCACTCTTCATTATTAAATATATGAGATAAAATATTCTAGTATTATCTTCTTGTTTAGGAACCCACCACCTTACAAATCTAGGAATTAGGTCTGCATTTTATGTCATTTCATTCAACATATCAATAACATTAATCATTTTATTAAACAACATTAATTGACTCAATGTTGTACAATAATTATTTATATTTTCAACATATATCATCATCATAAGTACAAGATTCATGATGTTTCTGTGATTCAATTATAAAATTATAAGCCTTAGTCGAATGGAAAAAATGTGAAACTGGTATAAATTTTTTTGGATAGGAGAAAAATGATCTTATATAGACATCACATATCTTGAGAGTATCTGTTATAATAAAATAAATAAATAAATGAGGTTACATTGTAGGTTTGTTTTGGTTTTTGGTTTTTTGTATTGTTTTAGTAGAGTAAAAAAATATTATATGTTCACTTGAAACCATTCCAATCAAAAGGAAAACATTCATTGAGAAATTTTGTACCAAATTATTGTGCATGGATATAACACATGAGGGGTAAATCATTCATTAATCATGTGAACCTAGAAAATATTTATTCTTTAAAGATTCACATGGTTGGATAATAGTTTGAAAATAAATGTGACAAAACCTTATAATTATGGGTTTTATAGTAACATCAACACAATTGATGAATAATTTCTATAACTATACATCAAAATATTGAACAATATTTAAAAGTTAAAAATATTATATTTTAACCTAACTTCCATATGAAATACTCATATTCACTCTTTTATTTCTATATAAAACTTGAGGTAATCTTTCAATTTTTTTATATTCTTATTTTAAGATATCCTAATTTATTTATATTGGAAATTTGTATAATGGATTTAATGTAAGACACATATCACTCCAGATTTCCAATTATAATTTTATTTAACATCATGAGAAATGGATTCAACGCATATACTTTTTAAATTATGTGTGTTTCGATATTTTTTGTTCTAATACATATTAGGAGGGTAGAGAGATGAAAAATATATGAGATCTGACTAATGTTCCATCTATCGAAGCATGTTATAGGCTTGTAGTTTCCCTCTCTACCCCTCCTGTAATAAGATCATGATTGTATATTGTTTTAGAGTTATAATTAATTTTTTTTATTACAGTTAAAGTATTTTTATAAATATTAAAAATTAAATTTGAATAAAGGTTGTGAGTGACCCCACAATTTGATAAAATAATAAATTTTTTATTGGGATTGAAATTATTATCTTTCCTCATTAAGAAAATGATGCAATTATTTTCATTTAATTTTGGTGTGTGTGTTCATTCCTTAAATTCATAATATGATAGTTATTGGAAAATGATTTGGCTAATACTGATATTGTGTAATGGACAGCCAATGTCAACTAGGGTTTTTAGGTATTCATGATACATTTGGAAGATTCCTTATTATGATAGAATTTATAGCTAGTGTATATGTTGTGAGATGTTTATTATAAATAGTAAAATAACATTTTATATGTAAAATGAAATTATTTTTTATCAACTATATTATGTTTTCATCTTTATTTTGTATTAAAAAGATGCAAAGATACTCACATTATTAGTATAAAAATTTTAAAATTATTTAAATAAAATATATAATTTTTGTGTAATAACTTCAAGTGATTAGGGAGTGATATAATCTTTGATGTATCAATATAAATTCCATACAATGTTGTTATCACTTAATGAAATAATCGTTTTCCACAAAAGGATATTGATATTTCAATATAAATGTTCAAATACAACCTTGCCACCCCATCATTCATCAAAAAATATTTTTCCATATCCTCCTCTTCAAAAAATTATAAAATATTTCCCTATATATTTAAACCAATAATTTCACATTTTTATGATGTTGAAAGTACTTTTGTTGTACTTAATTTATTTTCCCACTAAAAATATGGTTTCTTATATTGTATAGAAATACTAAATCTAAATAAGTATGAAAATGATGTATTTTAATATATACATATATATCCATTTGAAATTACATGTAAATAATTTTTTATATTATAAAATACTTGAAGTAGTCCATAAATTATACCATCATCATTTTAATATTTACCATTTTCAAATTAGTATTTTATTTGTAATGTGTGATAGAAATGTAATTAATTAAAAAAATATTAATTATATTTTCATTTGTTTGATTATGTATTTTCAAAATATATTTGATTCATTTCTTGAAACAATGTGTATTCCTCAATATAATTTACCTTTTTTCATTTAAAATACATTATTTCACAAGGGAATATGTTACTCGCATCAACCCATTTTACATACCAATGGATATATACTATTGTAATTTCATTTATGGTTTTATAATTGTGTAGTATGACTAGTCTGTCATTTGATATTCCACCTTAAATTTATCTCAATGGTAGATCAAAAATATTTTTATTAAAATAATATTAAATATGTTTGTAAGTAGTTATACTATTAAATTTGTATCATATTGGGTCACATTTTCATTATTTTCTAGTATTGTTTCATTAATGGATTTATAGATAGTTATATATTGTTATGGATGATATTTCATAAGAAAGGAAACATTATTTTTTCAGAAACTATATTTTTGGTTGGGTTTTGTTTAGAATCCATCAATTTTATGATCCTCCAATTATTTTTGGGCCGATGATTGTTTTTTATCTCTAGAACGAGTGTTATTAGTTTATCACCACCACTTAATAGATATAATTTTCTCATTTAATGATATAGTATACTTGATAGTGGTAATCATAGATAAAAATGGTGGATTTATACTCTGAGTGATTATTATACTGTGACCATTAGTAGTTCATATTTCTTTATCAGTAATGGTTATTATCATATAATTTCATGTTTGATTATGGTCTATGTTGTTTTATTTAAACCATTGGATAATTTATTATAAGGAAATCATTGTAGTTTTACATTAATATTATTTTTATATTAAATTTTAATTTCATGTTTACTCATTCTCAAATTAATCCAGTATCATAGAAATTGACACATAACATGTTGTCTTAATTTTATTTCCATAGGGTTATCCCCATGGCGTGAAATGGTTAATAACATTATAATGGTTTTCATTGTAAATTACTCAATCTTAATCCTATATATTTTCATCAATAGATTAAATTAAGGACATAAAATGGTGAAAAATGAGTATGATGGGGTTCCTTTTTTGTATTGGTTTTACTAAATATTTTTGTATCCATGACAAATTTTCATAGGGGTTCTCCATGTATTCCTCATATTTATTATTATTTTATCCCCCCTTGATCTAGAATTATATATATATATATTTGTTTCATTTGATAAAAATAAATTTAAAAATATATATTCTTTGTCAAAGGAATGGGTTTTTGGTCTTATCTTCATTTTAATTACACACAATTGTCTTTTATTAGAAAGGTGAAAAATTATTATTATATAATATGGAGTATAGAGGTATAATTAGCTGTATAAATTGATTGAGAATACTTATTTCTATTCTAATACAGATAGTGATTGGAAATAATAAAATAGTAAAATATTATTGATGTTATCAATTTCATGGATGTTTGAGAATTATGTGATCCATTTGATTAGATAGAAAACATTACAATAAAGCTATATTATTTTTTATTTCATTGATTTTATCATTTTTTATATATTTCATGTTTTGTAACATGTTTAGTATCATTGGAATATGTTCATAAAATTTTTATATTAATATTGAATTAAACAGTGAATAAGTATCAATAATCCATAAAAATCGTACTTTTGAATATATAAATCATATTTATTCATAATTTATTAACACATAAGAAACCGTCATAAATTAACAAAACCATCTCATAAAATTTATTCACGATTTAAATCATTTGTAATATTAGTGAAAAAATAAAATATTAACAAAAGTAAACAATAATAAATAGATCATTAATATAATTTTTTAAATATTTTTTTTCCAAATTAGTATAATTTCTCCTTTGTGTGACTATATCACATGATATTGTGATATTATATTCTAAAGTAATATAATAAAAATTAATAAAATATTATTTTTTATTATAGAAAATAGGAAATTGGTGTACATGGTTCTACAAGAGTTTGTTATTTTAGATAGGTTGTAGGAATTATATAGATAATTAATTAGACAAGAAAAATTTATGGGGATGAAATAAAAGGATTCTTGGTAGTAATTTGATAGATGAGATTATCAAGATAATGGATCACCATTAACATGGTTATAAAAAATTTATTTAAAATTGGGGATGAAATGAATGAAATTGAAAATTATTTGGGGATTTAATGGAGGGAATATAAACTTCATTATGAAATGTTTTTAGGAATATATAATACATTAATGTTATTTATAGAGAATAATCGTGAACATTGAGTTGAAATGGAATGTTTCATGAAATTCAATCCTCTAAGGGTGAAGACATTGGTAAAATTCATCCATTATGGTCCAAAGATCCATTTAAGTGAAATGGAAGTACATCATTAGGCATGGTAACCATGGAAAATCATCATGTGATTTTGAAAATATAGTGTATTGTCTAAACATTATTAAATTTAAAAAGGTATATCATGGTTTCCAATCAACAATATTAATTCACAATATTCAAATAATGAATACCTTCATCGTGGTATGGTTTTGGGTCCATATAGATGTGGTATCTTATGAGGATATTTTAAATGAAACCATTATTTGACACATGATCACCCATGGTATTACTTACCCCTATGATCTTGAATTTCATATCACCTTTCTATGTTCAAAGATAAATCATATGTTTTCATATGCTATTTTTATAAACAATGGTATTATTATCTTGTATTTATTCCACTTATTAAATTTATTAATGGTACTTTCATATTAAATATTCTATAAAAAACTAACATTAATTAATATTTCATTGAACTTTAATTGTAATGTGAATCAGGCATAGTACATGTTAGGTCTTTCATATTGTTCATAATATGTATTTTATGGTTTCACATTTGAGATTCTTCCATTAAATTTTTCTTAGATTCCAACTTTCCCCATATGGTAACAACCTATGTACTAATATATAACAATAAGATCCAATTCAAATTATAATAAATGTGTAATTACATAGCTAGGAATTTTATATATATCACAACACCTTATCTATGGTCCCCATTATTCAAAAACATTGATACCTACGATTTCTTGCAACACTGAAGGAAATGCATCTTGTAGAACCCCCTAATTAAATTATATAACCCTTTATTTATGTATTTAATGTATGTAATGTTTTGGGTGATGTTTTTGTGGGTGTAGAGGATTTTTAAATTGATTTAGGTATTTTATGTAGGTGAACAAATTGAGAATAGTTTGTAGAAACTGTGGAACTCCTATAGGTAATTGAGTAAAGGGGAAAATAGGCTACTGGGTAGCCACATGGTTTATCCAAACCATAAGGCCAAACATGAGTAACAATTCATTTTATAATATATGGTAAAACACTTTTTGTGCATTATATTTCTATGTGTGCAAGAAAACCATGATAATTGTGTTTTGGAGGATGTGGTTGGTGAATAGTCTGGGCATCGTTTTCCTATCCATACACCAATATCATGCTTGGATAAAAATTAGATTCTTAATTATTGGATCTCATTTAGTTTCACCTATAACCCAATTTTCTATACTTTTATAAGGCCCAGTCTTAAACATTACATAATATTTAATTAAATGAATAATTCACGTTGAGGATCTTTTCAGGTTTAGAGTTTTAGAGAATTAGATCATAAATATTACATCTCAAAAGATTACACATTAGACACTTCTACAAAGTTACCCTTTTTTTACAAAACATGAACTCTTAAAAAAAGAGTCATGTCTAGTTCCATGTTTAAGACAGCATGAATTTTCCTTGATCCCATCCTTGACCCTATTCCACAGTATGTTTTGTGAAAAACATTTCAAAAATACTTGGGGTGAGCATAAAAAGCTGAGTAAGGGATTCACAAAGAAAAAAACTGTTAGTTTTTCAAAACATAAAGTAAACCATGAATAATTTATCAAAGTAAAAATTTTCACCTTTAAGAAGTAGTAAATACTCTTCACTGAATAAAAGATCATTACATAACCTTTTGTAACCAAAATATTACCATAAAACCCATATAAATAACACATAACTTATAAAGGTAACTTGGTACATAAACATACTTAAATGGAACAACCACACGGTCGACTTGCACACATATCACTAAATGGAATAGCCATACGGCTGACTTCCATAACCAATGCATTAGAGGTTATAACTTAACCACCCATCCTGGTATTCACGTCACCACCCATCATATGGTTTATCATTTAACAACCCTTCAAATGTCCAAGTACCATTATAAAATCATAAGACATAAAACAAATATAATTGAAAGAAAACATTTCCTCATTTTGAACACAATATATCACTTAAATATATTTACATAACAAATCCATTATTAAAAACTTTTTCAATACCAAAATACATAAAAGAGTATATGGTATTTATTTCATTTTAAAAACATTACGGCTTGTTGAGGAAGCCAAAGACCAAATAATACTCAAGGCGGCAGAAAAGGTCATTGTCACCACGTACATTAAAATAAACATTCCTTTTTGTAGATTAGTAAAACTCTTCATATAAAAAGATTCCCTTGGAAAGAAATGAAATGTCAAAGGTGTTTTATACAGCATATAAAATAAAGTCTAGTATTAGAACAAAATATGCCTCACTGAAAGGAGATTGAGACGAAGTCCCTTTCCTCGTGTCCGACTTGACTTGATCGCTCTTTAATCTCCTGAATAATAAACTAGTGTTAATTTCTACTTTCTTGAGAACATTTTTCAAGCTTACTATTCCTTTTATATCACTTATTTCCATGTTATAAATAATATGTAATCATTTAAGTTAATAATGTTCATTTTGTCGATATCTAGTTCTTAAGTCAAAAATGGACTTCTCACAATTGCATATTGTTCGTGTGGTCAAAGGTTAATTATATCCAGAATTATATTCATGATTTGGATAACATATATATCATACATATCCAGCATATAAATGTATTTATAATAGAATATAACATTTAGAGGTAAGAAATGAAATGCACCATTCATGGAGACGGTAAGTCATACGTACGCATGAACGCTACTTTTATTTCTATTTCATATTTAATGGACTGAAATCATAATGATATAAAGTTATATTATAATTCCATTATAATATAATATATAATATCATTAACTCCATCCTTTATTCGTCCCACATATGGCATTAACGAATCAAATCACTTTGAGGGGCGGTAGTCCGCACTTCCTGAAATGAAGATATCGCGTTTACCCATAATGGAAACCATAAAGGTATTCCATAAATTAAAAATAAATAAGCATAAGGAAAACATAAAAATAATATATATCATATATAAATATAGTGACATATTAATGTCCACCTTGAAAGGTGTTAAAAGAAAATTGAACAATCATCGTTTCGTGAGGCATAAATTTTCCAACCACAGAAACAGTATGTTCTTTAACCATTAGACGAAGGTGTGTTTAAGTTTAGATATAATAATTCCCATAAAAACATCCTAGTACATTTAATATACTGGTTTTGTTACAAAATAAAGTAATAAAAAGAGTTTAGGGGGTTGGAGAAGAAAAATAAAACAAAAGAACACAAGTGAAGACATTACCTTTAAATCGGGTAACTCCTCTTGGTTTGAACCAAAAGGGATTCTTGAAGAGATTTATGCCTAAGGTAAGGCTTCTAGGATGAAGATAGGGATTTGGAGAGATAAAATTAGTAGATATTGGTCGAACCAAAGGCTTGATAGGTGTGGGTAAGGAGGTAGAGGTGGGGGCCTTTTATAAGAGCAGAGGAGGGGCGATCTTGGAAAGTTATAAAATGTTACTTTATTTTAAAATTATTTTCGGATATTAAAGGTCCCAAAATTATATATTTCTAGGATAAGGTGATAAGGGTTCTAAATACACCCATCCAATAGGTTTTTGACATGTGTAAGTCTTAGATTTTATATTATCTTTTCATTTTATTTAAATCGTTAAATAATGAGGTAATCGCTGCATCATCATGGTGTCTTAAATAATTTAATTTATTTAATGTATAAAAATTATAAAAAAATATCATGATATAGATAATATTTTTATCTTTATAATGAATATTTATAGTCAAAAATATAAATTGTATAACCCCATGTAAAAATTGTTTTAGTAAAACAATACATGTTTGTGACATTTTTATTTTAACTTTAAATAAAAAGTTATTGATGTCATTTTCTTACCCAAGTGGATCCATGGGGTCCCCAAGTTGACCCATGGATTGTCTTCATTGTCCATGACACATCCAATAATGGTAGGACATGTGTCAAGGTCATTTGATATTATTAAAACAATATTATTACCTTAAATTACACTAATTACCTCTAATCGCGATTAATAAAACTTAAAAGTTACTATTCTCCAAAAAATTATTTTAATCCCATTGAACAAAATTTTACATATTAATGACAACCATGTATGTCAGATTTTTTAAATTCAATTCACAGAAGTGGTAGAGTTTCATTTAAATGAAAAATCAGTTTTTTAACTACCACTTAGTGGTTTCACTATTCATCAAAAATTTAAGATTTTCAGAAAAAAAAACCCAAAATTCACCCTAAGATATATTTGATATTCTGAATTAAAAAATGATGTCTATTTTAAAAAATTAAAAACATGTAAGTTTCATTAATTAATTTAATAATTAATTCCCACTGTCAAAACAAATAGCGTGTTTTTATGAAACAATATATATCAAAAGATTGACACTAGTTTAAGTCCAATTTCAAAGTGAAATTAACTCCAATGACCACTATTGGATTAAATGGTAAAAATATATTCTAATTTCAGTTTAAAATCAATTTAAAAGATAATACAATCATATAAATAAATTATATTAAAAAGAGGTTTTGAATTAAAAACACCATTTTTCACTATTCATTAAAAAATGAACTTTATCGGAAAAATACCAAAAATTTACACAAAATAGATTTTGATGTCCTAATTATAAAGAAGAATTTTATTTGGTCCAATAGAATTTATAAGAGTGACCAAAACTATATTTAAAGAGGGTTTTCCATCAAAAGGCGATAAGTCGAACTTTTAGTGAATATTAGAGTATCTATGTCTAAAATTGAATTCTTTTCTTATTTTAAGCCTTTATCTTTTACTGGATAAATGTAAAAACATTTAAAAAACATATATAATCACATTTTAGTTATTTCTATTCATTCCTGCCAATAAAATGGCAATGTGTTAACTACCATTTAAAATAATATTATTATATTACTAGTGTGCAACGTAAGATTTCAACAAAACTCGTTGTTGCGTATCGGGTACGCTATCGAACATAGAAACCCCTTTAAAGTAAAATTAATATTTAATTCGAAAATATTAACAAATATGAAAATGTATTATTCTTTATTTACCTAGGATGTTACATCCTTCCCCCCTTTTGGGAATTGCATCCTCCCAATTTTATTCACTTATCAAAATAAGTGGGGGTATTTATCCCTCATAGCATTTTCAGATTCCCACGTTTCCTCTTCTACCATATGTTTTTTCCATAAAACCTTTACCTAGTGAATTACCTTATTTCGCAACACTTTCTCTCTATGGTCAAAAATCTAGACTCTTTGTTCTTGATAAGAGATATTCTCTTCCAACCGAACTACCTCTGGGCTCAAAACATGAGATGGATCTGGCATATACTTTCTCAACCTTGAAACATGAAAAATATTGTGTACCTGAGATTAACTCGGAGGTAAAACCACTCGGTAAGCAACTGATCCAACTCTCTCCAGAATTTCATATGGTCCAATGAACCTTGGACTCATCTTTTATTTCTTACCAAATCGCATCACACTTTTCCATGGTGAAACTTTGAGAAAAAAATGATCACCTACCTCTAAAGATAGATCCTTCCTTCAGTTATCCGCAAAACTTTTCTGCCTACTCTGAGCTATTCTCATGTATTTCTGAATCAACTGAAATTTTTCTGCAATCTCTTCTACCAATTCTGGTCCCATCAGCTTCCTTTCACCCACTTCATCCCAAAAAGCTGGATTTTTACACCACTTCCCACATAATGCCTCAAACGGAGCCATCTATATACTAGAATGAAAACTGTTATTATATGAAAATTCAACAAAAGAAAGATATTGGTCCCAATTTCCCTGATAATCCATCGAGCAAGCACGTAGCATATCCTCCAAGGTCTGAATTGTTCATTCTGACTGCCCATCTGATTGAGGATGAAAAGTTGTAATAAAATTTAATTCAGTACCCAATGACTTTTGAAGGACTTTCCAAAAGTTAGAAGTAAACCAGGGATCACGATCAGATACAATGGAGAGGGGAACTCCATGCAACTTGACTATCTCTTTAACATACAACCGAGCAAGTTGATCTAGAGACAAAGTATCTCGAATGGGATGGAAATGAGCAGATTTAGTCAATCCATCAACTATAACCCATATTTCATTATTTCCTCGAGATGTCTTTAGTAATCCCACAACTAAGTCCATGGATATATTTTCCCATTTCCACTCCGGCATCAGTAATGACTGCAGCATCCCTTTCGGTAACTGTCTCTCTGCTTTAACCTACTGACAAGTCAAACACTTCACAGTAAAATCGGCAATATCTCTTTTCATTCCATCCCACCAGTAATACTCCCATAGATCTATGTACATCTTAGTACTACTAGGATGAACTGGAAACGGGGAAATATGAGCCTCACATAACAACTCATTCTTCAACTGTGGATCACAAGGCACGCATAATCTCTTCCCAAACCTCAAAACACAATCATTATCAATGTTAAATTTAGGCAACTTACCCTTCTGAACCAGCTCTACCTTTTTCTGCAACCCACGGTCTTTCTTCTGCGCTTGCTTAATTCTGTCTGATAGAGATGATCTCACTGACACCTAAAACAAAACCGAAGAACTTCCTGCACCAATAACTTATATGCCAAAGTTCATTAAATCAAAAACCAAAGGATCTCATTCCAAACGTAGAATGGTTAATGAATCATTACTTTTTCGACTCAAATCATCAGCCACTTTATTTGGTTTTCCCGGATGGTAATTAATTGTACAATAATAATACTTGATTAATTCCAGCCATCACCTCTGTCTCATGTTCAATTATTTCTGAGTGAATATATAATTTAAACTTTTGTGATCAGTATTTATTTCACACTTTACTCCATACAAATGATGCCTATAAATTTTTAGAGAAAAAACAACCGCAGCTAATTCCAACTCATGTGTTGGGTAATTTACCTCATGAGTTTTCATCTGACGTGAAGCATAAGAAATTACCTGATCATTTTTCATATGGACACAACCAATTCCCTTCAACGAAGCATCACTGTAAATAACAAACTCACCATTCCTATAAGGAAGTTCCAAAACTGGATCATTCACCAATCTTCTTTTCAACTCTTGAAAACAATCATCACATTCTTTTGTCAAGATAAACATAACACCCTCCGAGTTATCTTAGTCATTGGACCAGATAACTCTGAAAAAGTTTCAAAAAAACTCCAGTAATAACCTTCCAAACTAAGAAAACTATAGATCTCAGTTACATTTGTGGGTATTTTTTATTCTTCAATAACTTTTGTTTTAGCAGGACCAATAGTTATGCCATTTTTTTAAACAATGTGACCAAGGAAAGAAATTTGTTGTAACCAAAACTCACACTTGCTGAATTTTCCATACAGTTTCTTTTCTTTTAAGGTTTCCAAGATAACCCTTAAATGACTTTCATGCTCCTCTTTACTTTTGGAAAACACCAAAATATCATCAATCAAAAACAACCACAAACTTATCTAAGAACTCATGGAAAATTCTATTCATAAGGTCCATGTATACAGGAGGTGCATTGGTTAACCCAAAAGGCATAACTACAAATTCATAATGGACATATCTAGTATGAAACGCAGTCTTCGGAATGTCTGCTTCTTTTACTTTCAACTGATGGTACCCCAAACTCAAGTCAATCTTTGAAAAATACTGACCTCCCTGGAGCTGATCAAACAAATCATCGATATGAGGCAAAGGATACTTATTCTTAACAATGATGTTATTCAAGTCTATATAATCAATGCAAAGCCTCATTGAACCATTTTTCTTTTTAAAAAACAAGACAAGAGCACCCTATGGTGATGTGCTAGGTCGAATGAAACCTTTATATAATAACTCCTGCAATTTCTTCTTTAACTCTAAAAGTTCAACTTGAGCCATTCGATAAGGAGGTTTTGAAATTGGATTAGAATCAGGATCTAAGTCAACAGTAAATTCAACTTCCTGATCATGAATAATACCAGGCAACTCATCAGGAAAAACATCAAGATACTCATTTACCACTGGCACATCATTAATCTGAACAGGTCCTTTATTTTCAACAATATGTGCAAGGTAACATTCATTTCCATGTTTTACTAGTTTCTCTACTTCCTAATATGTTATCAAAAGCAAGGGTTCAATATTGTACACAAACTAAAAATATTTTTGAAAACAAACCTCTTTAGCTCTATAGTAAATCTTAGCATGATAAACAGAAAGATAATCCATTCCAAAAATAACATCAAACTCCACTAGAGGAAAAACAATAAGGTTTAGAGGTAGATTCTTTCCGTACACAAGGATAGGAAGGTTCTTATAATTTCTTTTTGTTTGAACGTTCCCTCCGAGTGTTTTTACCATAAGTTCAGGATTCATATCTTGATATGGAATTCCCAATTTACTAGAAAACTTTTCAGAAATGAAAGAAGGTGTAGACCCTGAATCAAATAACACATTGGCATAATCTGAACAAACAAACAGTGTACCTGATACTAGTTCATTCGATGACCCAACATCTGCTGAAGTAGTTGCAAAGGATTTCACCACCCCTTTCTACTTGTATTCTGGATGCTTTCCCCCTATTGAGTTCTTCGTTAGACACTCATTTTCATAATGACCCATTTCATTACACTTAAAACATCTTACCGCTGGCTTTTCATTGCCTGCTTGATCATATTCCTTACAGTTACGAGCAATATGACCAGACTTAACACACCGAAAGCACTTTCCAGACTTGGATAAACATTCTTCGGGATGAATTTTACCACACTTATCACAAGATGGATATTTGATGTTCTTACCTCCTTGATTATTTGATGAATTCTTCCCCTTTTCCTACCAACTGGACCTCTTATTCTGTTGTTTTTCAAAGAACACCTAATCATCAGCAAACTCCATTTCCACCTTCTCCGCACATCAAACAATTTTTTCATAACTTTTGAACTCAAGAGAAGCTAAATCCCTTCGATACTTAGGATTTAACCCTGATTAATAATGGTTGATTTTACTATCAAGATCTCGTATGGAATTTAGAGCATACCTTTCCAGTCGAGTGAACTTTTCTTCATAAGCAGCCACTGGGTCATCCTCCTGCCTCAATTCTAGGAATTGTTTTTCCATCCTAAGACAAACTACCTTAGGAAAATATTTCTCAAGAAATATACCTTTGAATTCTTCCCAGTGAATATCATCAATCTCATCACTATCCATGATATTTTTCATCATCGACCACCACTAATCAGCTTCACCTTCAAAACTATAAACAACAAGACTAACCTTTTGATGTTCTGAACGCCCCATGTCATCAAAAATCTTCTCCAGTGCTTTAATCCACCCTTATTCTAGCACAACTTCAGATGATACTCTGAATGATGGGGGATGTTGCCTCATGAAATATTCCACCACTGACATCTTTCTCTGCGATTGATCTGGATGATCTCGTGCATGGATACCACCACCATTTATAGCCTGAGTCAACTGTTTCATCACTGTAACAAACTGCTCAGTTCCAATTCTGACCATATCAGATTGCTGATTTGGAAGGTTTTCGTCCTAATATAGCTGCCTTGTTTCCTCTACGGAAAACCATTCTGAACAAACATTTCTTAGATGAAGCAACATGGTAATCTTCAAATTCTATATCATCTCAATTTTACCATTAAAAAAATATTTTTGGATAATCATTTAATAGAACTCTAACTGCTAAAGTTGTCTAAACCTCCCTTTGATACCAACTATAAGGCCCCGGCCTTAAACATTGCTTAATGTTTAATTAAATGAATAATTCACATTGAGGATCTTTTCAGGTTTAGAGTTTTATAGAATTATATCATAACTATTACATCTCAAAAATTATACATTAGACACTTCTACAATGTTTCACTTTTTTTTACAAAACATGAACTCTTAAAAAAAGAGTCATGTCTAGTTCCATGTTTAAGACAGCATGACTTTTCCTTAATCCCATCCTTGACCCTATTCCATATTATTTCCTATGAAAAACATTTCAAAAAACCTTGGGGTGAGCCTAAAAAGCTCAGTAAGGGATTCACAATGAAAGAAAACTTTTTGTTTTTCAAAACATCAAGTAAAACATGAATACTTTATCAAAGTAACACTTTTCACCTTTATGAAGTAGTAAATACTCTTCACTGAATAAAAGATCATTACTTACCATTTTGTAACAAAAATATTACCATAAAACCTATATAAAGAACACATAACTTATAAAGTTAACTTGGGACATAAACATACTTAAATGGAATATCCATACGGTTGACTTCCACACATATCACTAAATAGAATAGCCATATGGCCGACTTCCATACCCAATGCACTAGAGGTTATAACGTAACCACCCATCATATGTTTTATCACATAACCACCTGTCAAATGTCCAAGTACCAATATAAAATCATAAGACATAAAATAAATATAATGGAAAGAAAACATTTCCACATTTCGATCACAATATATCACTTAAATATATTGACATAACAAATCCATTATAAAAACCATTTTCAATACCAAAATACATAAAATATTATATGGTATTTATTTCATTTTAAAAACATTACGGCTTGTGGAGGAAGCCAAAGACCAAATAATACTCGCGGTAGCAGAAAAGGTCATTGTCCCCGCGTACGTTAAAATAAACATTCTTTTTTTCATTTAGTAAAACTCTTTATAGAAAAATATTCCCTTTGAATGAAATGAAAATTCAAAGATTTTTTATACAGCGTATAAAATAAAGTCTTGTATTAGAACAAAATATGCCTCAATGAAAGGAGATTGAGATGAATTCCCTTACCTCGTGTCCAACTTGACTTGATCGCTCTTTAATCTCCTGAATAATAAACTAGTGTTAATTTATACTTTCTTAAGAACCTTTATCAATATTACTATTCCTTTTATATCACTTATTGTCATGTTATAAATTTTATGTAATCATTTAAGTTAATAATGTTTGTTTTGTCGATATCTAGTTCTTAAGTCAAAAAATGGACTTCTCACAATTACATGTTGTTCATGTGGTCAAAGGTTTATTATATCCAGAATTATATTAATTATTTGGATATCATATATATAGTATATATCCATCATATACATGTATTTATAATAGTATATAACATTTTTAGGTAATAAATTAAATTCACCGTTCATGGTGACGGTAAGTCGTACGTACGCATGAACGCTACTTTCATTTCTATTTTTAATGGAGTGAAATCATAATTATATAAAGTTATATTATAATTACAGTATAATATCATATATAATATCATTAACTCCATCCTTTATACGTCCCACATATGGCATTAAAGAATCAAATCACTTTGAGGGGGCGGTAGTCCGCACTTCCTAAAATGAAGATATCGCGTTCACTCATAATGGAATACATAAAGGTATGCCATAAATTAAAAATACAGAAGAATAAGGAAAACATAAACATAATATATATCATATATAAATATAGTGACATCTTAATGGCCACCATGAAATGTGTTAAAAGAAAATTGAACAATCATCGTTTCGTGAGGTAGAAATTTTCCAACCACAGAAATAGTATGTTCTTAAAGCATTAGACGAAGGTGTGTGTAACTTTAGATCGAATATTTCTCATAAAAATATACTAGTATATTTAAGATAATGTTTTTTTTACAAAATAAAGGAATTAAAAGATTTTAGGGGGTTGGAGAAGAAAAAAAAACAAAAGAACACAAGTGAAGACATTACCTTTAAATCGGGTAACTCCTCTTGGTTTGAACCAAAAGGGTTTCTTGAAGAGATTTCTGCCTAGGGTAAGGCTTCTAGAATGAATAGAGGGATTTGGAGAGATAAAATGATCAGAACTTGGCCGAACCAAAGGCTTGGGAGTTGTGGGTAAGGAGGTAGAGGTGGGGGCCTTTTATAAGAGGAGAGGAGGGGCACTCTTGGAAAGTTATAAAATGTTACTTTATTATAAAATGATTTTCAGATATTAAAGGTCCAAAAATTATATATTTCTAGGATAAGGTGATAAGGGTTCAAAATCCACCCATCCAATAGGTTTTTGACAAGTTTATGTCTTATATTTTACATTATCTTTTCATTTTATTTAAATCATTAAATAATGAGGTAATCGCTGCATCATCACGGTGTCATAAATAATTTAATTTATTTAATGTCTAAAAATTATAAAACAAAATATCATCATGTAGAAAATCTTTTTATATTTATAATGAAAATTTATAGTAAAAAATATGACTTGAATAACCCCATTTAAAATTTGTTTTAGTAAAACAATACATGTTTGTGACATTTTTATTTAAACTTTAAATAAAAAGTTATTAATGTCATCTTCTTACCCAAGTGGATCCATGGGGTCCCCAAGTTGACCCATGGATTGTATTGGTCCGCCATGAAACATCCAATAAGGGTAGGACATGTGTCAAGGTCATTTCATATTATTAAAACATTATTTTTACCTAAAATTACACTAATTACCTATAATCGCGATTAATAAAACTTAAAAGTTACTATTCACCAAAAAATTATTTTAATCAAATTGAACCACATTTTACATCCTAATGAAAAAAATGTATGTCGGATTTTTGAAATTCAATTCACAAAAGTGGTAAAGTTTCATTTAAATGAAAAATCATTTTTTTAACTACCACTCAGTGGTTTCACTATTCTTCAAAAATTGAAGCTTTTCAGAAAAATACCAAAAATTCACCCTAAGATATATTTGATATTCAGAATCAGAAAATGATTTCTATTATAAAAAATTCAAAACATATAAGTTTCATTAATTAATTTAATAATTAATTCCCACTATCAAAACAAATAGCGTGTTTTTATGAAACAATATATATCAAAAGATTGACACTGGTTTAAGTCCAATTTCAAAGTGAAATTAATTACAATGACCCCTATTGAATTAAATGGTAAAAATATATTCTAATTTAAATTTAAAACCAATTAAAAAGATAATCTAATTATATAAATAAATTATATTAAAAAGAAGTTTTTAATTAAAATACATCATTTTTTACTATTCATTAAAAAATGAACATTATCGGAAAAATTCCAAAAATTTACACAAAGTAGATTTTGATGTCTTGATTCTAAAGAAGAATTTTATTTGGTCCAATAGAATGTATAAGAGTGACCAAAACTATATTTAAATAGGGTTCATCATCAAAAGGCGATAAGTCGACCTTTTAGTGAATATTAGAGTATCTATGCCTAAAATTGAATTCTTTTCTTATTTTAAGACTTTATCTTTTATTGGAAAAATGTAAAAACATTTAACAAACATATATAATCATATTTTAGTTATTTCTATTAATTCCCTCCAATACAACAACTACGTGTTGACTACCATTTAAAATAATATTATTATATTACTAGTGTGCAGTGTAAGATTTCAAAGAAACTCGTTGTTGCGTATCGGGTACACTATCGAACATAGAAACCCCTTTAAAGTAAAATTAATATTTAATTTGAAAATGTTAATAAATATGAAAATTTATTATTCTTTATTTACCTGGTATGTTACAAATTTGAGGAACCTAATTTGGTTTCTCTCCTACCAAAGGTTATAGAGTCTTTTCCCTTCAACCCAGGTGTGATCCATTGGAAAATATTGGTGTGTTGAAGGCTGAATTTCTTGGTAAATCAATGTTCTTATTGGGTTTACTTAGTTATATAATTTTTCCCTATGATAGATTCATATACCTTATTTTTTGGGGATTTATATATGATATTTTCTTCCAATCATGATGATATATAGGGGTTTTTTTGGTAGGTAATGATATATAATGTGCATTTTTGGAGATTTAGCCCAGTTTTGTTGATGAATTTGTGTTATTATTCATTTTTTCCATAGTTTTGGAGGTGTCTAAATTCAATATCCACTCTTATTGTTATAATTAAAATTATTAGTTTCAAATTATTTTATCTTCTTAAAATTTATTGTGAAATTGATGTAAAAATTACTTTACTGAAAGATTTTATAATGTTTGTTTTAAAAATCTATGTTGGTTTTTCTTTATATAAAATGTTTTTGTGGAATGGTTCTAATAAAAAAATATTTTATTCAAATGTTTTGAAAAAATTGTTCTATAATGGTTTTGGAATAATTGATTGGTGTTTGTTCATTTTCATCGACATGAATGTACAATTTAGGAACTGGTATATGGATAACTTATGACGATATGGTAGATTTATGAGAGACTTATCGTGAGTATAGAACATTCAATGGGAAATTATGTGTGATTTTGTGGAATTATGGAACCATGTAATGGGGTATGCCAAATGGATATGTAAAATGGGTTGATAGACTTGGTTTTTCTTTGAAAAAAGTTTCACTAAGAAAATGAATTGCTTTAGTATAAGCTATTAAAAGTGTTTAAAGGTGTTTTATATAAAAAATTTATATATATTTTCTAACAGTTTATATCCTAGTGTCAGGAGTATGGGATTTTTTGGGAAAACCAACTTTGTTTCATTACTCACACCCATATTTGGAAGTTTAGTTCTTTTATATATGTTTATATCATCACATAGCTAAAGTAAAGGAATCACATTTCATTGGTGATTATTTTTAATAATTGGTCATTGATTGTGGTCATGGATCATGGAGAATTTTGGGAGTTTCTAAGTTGGTTTCATTATAGTATTTGAGCATTTTTGGTTTCTTCTTGTGATTTTTATTTTTATGATAGTTCTAGTTTTTGGTTGGAACTCTAATATATTTTTTCCATTTTTATATTTGTTAGTTTTATACACTAGTTTCATGCATCCTTTAGAGGTTTTTTGGTTATGTTTTATTGGTTGGAGTTGATTTATTTTCAAATGAAAAATTGTACCCCAACGGTTTATGAAGGCATTGGAATTTATTTCCATCCCTTGGGGTTTTAGTGACGTAACCTTTGGCCAAGTTTAAGTTCTTATATGACTAAAGAAAATTAAGATGGGAATTATTTTATAATTAGTATCAATCTTGGATGGTCTATTATTTGTAGGACATGTGATATCAGTTTGTTAGATACATGGAAATTCATTTGTTCATTCATGGAGTTGCAAATTCATTGTAGTATATTCCATGGGTTATGATGGTTTTATGTAGTTAGGATCATATGAACCTGAAATTTAGATCATAAATTGAAATAGATAACATATTATTGATAAAAATCAAGTTACCAAAGAGTTAGATACATAAATTTTTTGAACACACTAATTGGATTTGTAATAAAATTATTGTGGTTTTAGCCAATGATAAGAGACTGACATGCATTAATAGAAAAGGATTCCCACTAAGAGTGTATATTTCATTTTTAGTAATAATTTATGATTTTTTGAAAATGTTTTGATTGATGAAAATTTTTGAATTTTCTTTAAAATGTGATATTTTGGAAAGGGAATGGTTGTGGTATTTTAGAAATGGTTTGATTTTCAAAACCATGGTGGAATTTCAAAAAATTGGTTGGAAAAATAAATTATTGATGTTTGGAAATCCTTGTTGTGATAGTTTTGATATGGTATAATTTGAAATTGTTAACACTTCAGTTGATATATAATGATACTTATGGTGTTGTTTTGTGAAAAAAAAAATAGAACCCTATAGGCGTTGTAGAAACTAATCGAAAGAAGTTGTTGAGAATTTGGTTCCACCTGAGCCATAAGTGAACAAAATATTGGTTCAAAGTATTATACACTCATTTCTGTCTATGGAGAGAGAAAAATGATTGGATGAACTAATGATGGAGGATCATTCTGGTCAGTTCTAGAAACAGAATCCACCCATATTTCAGGGCGATTCGTAACTAGTGAATTTTAGAGGGGTGTTTGATAGAATGAATAAAATCTTATATTTACATAACACACCAGTTGATATAAAATTCAAGTTGTAAATATATATGATTAAGGATATTTCATGCTAATAGTGGTATGTAGTAGTTCATGATAAATTAGACAAAGACATTTCATGTTGGATTTTGAATAATTGTTCAACAAACAATTATATCATCATACGTTCAGGATTTCAAGAACAATGGACTTTTTCAGCTTAAAGTAGATGAATCTATAAGTGACATAATATAAAGATAAATTGATTAATTTAGTAAATTTTTCACCTAAATATGCCTATATATTGTCCCTGAATGCACACATTTTTTAATTCGGTCTGATGAAATAGATTCACTCGAATATTTATGTGATTTATATGAAAAATTATATAGATTTGGTCAATATGTTTACTGTGTAATAAAAATAAATGTGAGGAACTATGGTTCAGTGATGCATGTTGATACCAAAGGTAAATGATAGGATCTCTAATGCTTGGAATAAGGGAAAGTGGTACACCTATTTCTATGGTATAAGAACTAATCAGAACCAGATGGTTGTATCATTGAATCATCCTCGAAGACCCGAGAGTAATGATTTATGCCTTCAATATGGCTCATTTAATCACATGAAGTGAGAATGAATGGAACCACATAGAGTATGACATAATTGTAATCAAATGGGGATTCTTCAATGCTATTATCATTGTTGTCTAATGTTGGGTGTTTGAGACACATTTCATGTTCCAAAATTGTTGTATCATTCGATGCGATAAGTGTAGAATAATACCTCATGTCAGTAGAATCGAAATATCCATATTTGTTCAAGGAATAAAATGGCAGCTTAGGTAGTACGACATCAAAAAGTAAATAAAGAAAAAAATTAATCATGTAGAAAGACATATAGATACGAGAAAGTGATTTTGGATGATCAATCTAGACTATTGATGGTGAGAGGTACAATTATTTTAAACTCTACTATTTTGAAAGAATTGTTTCATAATGTTTCATCACAATAATTTATTTCCACTCATGATTTTGATTTTCTAGGTTTTAATATTGAAATGATGCATTTTATTTTAAAACATCAAAATCCTCTAGGTCAAAGAGAATTTTGAGACTCTCTGTGTATAGAATGTTATATAACTGTTGATTTGGATAAATCGATATGGTATTTCTATTTACATGATATGCATGTCTATGAAATAATCTTGGGAATGGATTTCTTGACTATGTTAAATTCTCAAAATGATTGTTTTAATTGAATGGTTATATTTATGATTTATGATGGCATTAAGAATCTCTTTAAAGAAACATATAACGTAATTGTAGATGTAGTGGGATTGTTTTCACCCATAGTTGAAACTATATCATACTAGTTGGTAGCTTTGACTTCTTAATTGATGTAAGAGATTGAGAATATCATTTTTCTAGCATTTTTTGACATTTTTTTGCCTATTTTCTAGAAAATATCTCATATTTCCACCCATAAGATAAGTGGAGTTTATGATTTATCACCTTTTGGGGACCAGCCCGGTTTCTCTTCAATATTATCAGATGGAACCAAAAAAATAATGGAATTGAAAGTAAAGTTGGAAGTTTTATAAATAAAATTATTCGTTCATCCTAGAATGTCTCCATGGGTAGCACTAGTCTTTTTTTTCAAAATAGCGACTGGAAGTCTCTAGTTGTGAGTGCATTATTATAAAATTAACCATGCTAGGATAAGGAATCAATATCGAATTCCACACATTGATGGTATGATTGGTCAATTTTGGGGAGATCAGTGGTTCTCTAAAATTGACTTGCATTCATGATACCACAAATTATAGGTTCGAAAAGATGATATTCAAAAAACATATTTCAGAAGTAGATATGACCATTACAATTATGTGGTTTTTTCATTCATCCTTTTGAATACACTAGTAGTATATATTGCATTTGTGAATAAGATATTTCAATTATTTCTAGCTTTATTTTGTGTTTCTGGATAACATATTTGTGTATTCTATGACACGGTTTGATCATGAGAAACACTTGGCGACAGTGTTCAGAGTCATGGGAGTCCATCGTATGTATTCTAAATTATCAAACTGTGCTTTTTTTGGATACAATAGTTGTATTTCCCATACCATGTTTTTTCTAAAAGATATTTTTCTATGTATATATAAAATATAAAGGTTTTTATCTCTAGGAATCCACCAATTAATGTCTTTGAGATACCCAGTTTCCTTGGTCTTACTAGTTATTACTGATTCCTTATTCTTGAATTTTCAAAACTAGCTTCACATATGAATGATCTAAAAAATATAAAATTTCAATTCCAATGAAACAAGTAATGAATGAATTCATTTCAAGGGAATGAAATTTACCTTACATATTCACTAATGTTTAATTTTCCTAAATTAGGAAAAATTTACATTCTATATTATAATGCATCGAGATCTAGTATGGGATGTGTTCTCATTAATGAGAGATAATTTTATTCCTTATAGATCCCAAAATTTATTGTTTCATGAGAAGAACTACCCAACACCTAATCTAGAATTATCTATGGTAGTCCAAAAATTTAATGCATTCCATCATTACCACTTTAGTGAGAAATTTATGTTTTTTAAAAATCATAAGAGTGTGAATCACATTTTTTGACAACATAATTTTAATATGAGACTAATAATATGGATGGATTATTTATAAATGTTTGAATTTCACATTTTGAATACATAGAGTAAATGAAATTTTGAGAAATATTTATTAGGTAGAATGTAGTATGGTAAGTTGGTAAAATGGGATTTAGATCAGTGGTATTTTATATCAGTTATAGATGACATTCCCATGGATTGGGAAGAACGAGTTAGTTAAGTGGTTTAAATTAAGGTTTATTTTATTCTTGATTTGGAAGAAATTGTAAAAGAGGATCATAAATCCGATTAATAATGTGATGTGATATAGTTGAAACTCAATTATAGGGATACCAATGTGTGATTGAAACATTATGGGAGTTTATTTTTTTGGTTTTTGAGGTCACTTGTTAATACCCACATCTTGTTAAGCACACATTCTTCATTCTTTAGTACCATTTGATATGGGATGTTTATCCGAAAATATAAAAGTTGTATAAAGTGATTAAATAATAGTTTTTCTGGGTTAGTATGGAATGAAATATTTATGTGTTTGTTTCGATATTCTTAACATATCAGCAGGCTAAACCAGGGCACCAGATTCCAGTGGGTATGTTGTTTTCATTACATATTCCAGATCAAAAATGGGAGCAGATAGCTATGAATTCTATAATAGGTATCCCAATAAATTTTTGGAAATAATGGTCAATATTTGTGATATTTTATCAGCTCATAAAGTTGGTGTATTTCATTAGTATTTGTGATTCTCGCATCGAGGAGAACACATATAAAATATAAAATTGAGATGTGTTAAAATGGATTGGTATACCACTTTTGATTGTATTAAACAATAATCAACTGTTTATATCTAATTTCTTTAAATAATAATAGAAATCCGTTTGGGACTCAATTGACTATGAGTACAGCTTATCATCCTAAGATGGTTGGACAATCTCAAAGGATGTTATAAACATTAGAATCCATGTTATGGTCTTCTCTAATGGATTTTGGTTTCTTATGGGAGGAGAACATTCCATTATTGGAGTTCTTTTATAACAATAGTTATAAAATAAATTAGTACATATAGCACCTTTTGAATCATTTTATGGCCATCCTTGTCATTTTACACTTTTTTATATGGAAACAGGGGACTATTATCTAGTTGGGATGAGACTTTTTTAAAAGATAATATAGAATATTATGTTGATTAGGAAAATAATATAGATG
The DNA here is from genome assembly GCA_963277665.1 of Viscum album. NCBI lineage: Eukaryota > Viridiplantae > Streptophyta > Magnoliopsida > Santalales > Viscaceae > Viscum > Viscum album. The sequence goes on along the minus strand of OY728127.1, from coordinate 2,057,355,875 downwards.
AATCAGAGTCATTATAAATCATATGTGGGTAATCCTTGAATACATTTTTCATTCAAGGTGAGTGACCTTGCATTCTTAAGTATCTCTCCAAGGATTGAGCATCATTATTTTGGAATGATGGGAAAGTTATATCCTCTATACATAGTCCCTTTTTAGATACATTAATGATTTAGTAAGGTGGGATATATGATTTATTTTCCACCATGGTTTATTACATTGAATATTTTTTTCATGTATCTTAGTTTAAAAAATATCATCCTGATCATGACCATGTGATTTGATGGGATCACATTAACCAAGATCCCAATTCATTGTTAGTTCATATGCCCATATAGATTTTGGATAGGTAAGAGATAGTATTACATGTGTAAATCATTAGTCAATTGTGAGTTTTTTGGAAACATGGTCAAATTCAAGAAGAGACGTGGGAAAAGGAAAAATGAAATATTCAAGAAGTGACAAGAACAATTTTAGTCCAATGGGGGCCTTCTAATTTCCATGTACAAGAAGTCCAATGGTGGGGAGAATGTTATACCCCATTTTAATATATATATTTCATTTTTTATTTTAAATATCCAAATAGTTTTGTGGAATTTGGGAGGTTTTAAAAGACTTTTGAAATTTTTTTGGGGGATTTTTAGGAGGTGGACATTTTGAGCACGACTAGTCAAAATTGATAAACTCTTAAAGTAAACCATAAAAAGTAAAACAGTGGATAATGTGTGTGGGAACTATTCAAAAAACCTTTTGGAAAAACAATGTGGACAAATAGGAGTCACCATAAAAACTATAATATAGGGAAAATCATGGAATGCACACATTTTCTCTAACCAGGAGATCCAAACATGAAAAGTGTGTTTTGGAGGTAGCGGTTAGCCCAAGGTTTCTATATGGCTTTCCTAACCAAGTTTTTATAAAATACATGGTTAAAAAATGGATCCTAAAATTATGTATCTCAATCAGTAATACATATAAACCATTATTTCTTCCTCATTGATTACCCTAACATAGTTTTATCTCCTCCTAATGGCTTTGGAGGCTATTCCCATCAATCCAAGAGAGACCTGTTGGAAAATATTGGTGTGTTGAAGGGAATTTTTTTTGGTAAATCTTCCTGCATGTTATTATTCATTAGATATATTTTATTCCTTATCTTATACTCATATATCTAGTCCATCAGGGATATATCTATGATATTTTATGATAATAAAGATAGGATACGTTTGGTTTTTTTATTGTTAACAACACCAATGATTGGTTTTTAGATATTAAACCTAGTTTTGAGGAATGATTTGTGTATTTATTCATTTCTATCAGATTGTTTTAGGTATGTTTCATCAATATCAACTCCTCCTACTAGGAAATTAATCCTTTTTCACATTATTAAAATTTCATGAAATTGATTGTGAAATTATGTTAAAAATCATTATAGAAACCCTCATTTGTGATTGTTTTTGGATTTACAGAAATTATTTGTTGTCGAATGATTTTTTGGAATAATTTTAAAATTATGAATTTAAAAATGGATGTTTAGTTTTATTTATTGCAAAATGTTTTTTTGAAGTATTTTCAATAAAATTATTTATTTATTTAAATGTTTTGGGCCAATTGGTTTGGTATATCTTTAGAATAATTTTTTGGTGTGTGTTTTTTTATATATGTGACCCAATGGAGGGTCTTGTGCCATTGGGGAACTGGAATATGGTTACCTTTTGATGACTAACCACCCATGAGTTTCAAACTGTCACTTAGTAAATCATGTGTGGTTATGTGGAATTTTGTAACCATATAAAGGGTTGTTCTAAATGAATTTATGAAATGGGTTGAAAGACAAGAATATTTTTTTAAATTAATACTATTTTTTTGATAAAATTATTGGAATTAATATAAAAAATAATTTTTTTAAAAAAATTATATGTTTTTTTACAAATGTGATAACATGTTCTCTCGTAGTGCTGTGAGAAAGGAAGTCATTTGGATATAAAATACTGAGTTTCATTCTTCGTCCTATCCATTAGCGCTATGGTACTTTTGTAGATGTTATTTATCAGGACACACATAAGGTAAAAGTATCACATTTATTATGGTCATGGATTGTAAAGCCACATCTTGGAATATTTTTGGAGTTGTTGTGTTAGTCTCTTTGCAGACTTTGATATTTTTTAGTTTTATCATCCTTTATCATTTGTATACTGGTATCATTTTCCACTTGGAACTCTAATATATTTTTTTTAATTTATAATAGTTGTGTGTTGTTTACACTGGTTTCTAGAAAAATTTAGTGTTTATTTGGTTATGGTATATTGGATTTGGATAATTTATTTTGAAAGGTAAAATCATTCCCATATATTAATTAATCCCTTGGAATGTGTTCCCAACCTTTGGTGTCTTGGTGATGTCACCTAAGGATAAGTTGAAATTCTTCCATGAATCAAGCCAATAAGGAGGGGTATGAAGTTCCACATCTTATAAATCAAATTTTTTACCTTCGAAAACATAATAATCATATCAACCATTGTAATATATCATGTATTTCTGGTTTATTCTGTAATACATTATAAATCACAATTTATAATATTTTAATTTATGTGTTGAAAATAAAATATCATTTGGGGGATTAATAGTTACCTATATAGTTGTCGATACAAGGATTAATGAATCCCATATATTACCTTCTATTACATGTTAAAAATAAAAATTCAATGTTTTGGGATGTTGATTATATGAATATACATATACTGTTGTATTATTAGCCTTGTTTCACATGGTAATCAACGTTAAAATGATTAATAAAGTAGTTTATCATTGAATTATATAAGGTTTTATATTTATGGATCATCAAAATTGGGTTTATGGAAAAGTGAATTACTCATTATATTGGTCCCCATAATAACCCATTGTAATTATTTCATTAAAAGTGAACTTTAAAATTATTGAAAAATGATCACTTTGATTCATTTTTTATATATTTTATTATATAGAAAAATATATATATATATCATAGTGATAATATAGTGGGGATTTTTTAATGTAACTGAAAATTTAATTCTCTATACCATATTTTACTAGTTTTATATGAAAAATGATAGGAAATGGTTCATCATGAGGGGGATATTGTCATTAGGATTTCATATTCCCTCTAATTTAGTCAAATATATTTAATGTTTTGTGATTAAGATAATTTGATATATTCTTGATGAAGTGAAAAATGCATGAAATTCAAAGAATTAGAATTTTCAATTTCACAAAACCATGAAGTGTTTTAACATTTTAAATTAATGATTTTAATTTTTTGAATCATTTATTTATGGATATTAATGATAAATTATGATATAAATGTTTTCTTATACACATGTATATGTATGAATAGTTTCATTTCATTTAAGACATTTTCAAATTAATAAATATTGCACGACTATTCAGGAGTATGAGGAATCATCAAAAACTATGTTTTATCCATATTTTTTCGGGATGGATGTCATATTATGTGCACCATGATGTGTTCACCTATATTTATATGGGTATTATATGTTCGGAGAGAATTTTGCATCTTTATAAAACAATATAAGTTAATTTAGGTAATTAAAGGGGAAAATTTTAAGGTAGTTGAAAAATTTATGTATTTATGGTTAATAAAAATAAATTAGAATGATTGATGTATACTAGGGTAACATAAAAATATAAATTTAGTGATTTAGAAATTAATATATTCGTAATATATTAAAAAGATATAATTTTTCCTAGACTTATGAAAATTGTGAATATGAAAACAAATTTTTAGGCGTAATATGCCATCCATCCATACACTATTACATTTTTTATTTATATTATATTAAATTTTCATATTTAGTAAAATATAAAGGATATTGAAAAGTGTCTTGAGTTTTTATTTCAATTATACATCTAGTTTTCCAATATAATATATTTTTTATATTCTTTCTATACATTTTATACTACTTCCCATTAGACTAAATGGTTCCTTGAAGTATATCATCATATCAAATGGAAAATATTTTTATTGATTTTATTATCTTTCAAGATAGATTATGTGTTCAATGAGTGGAACATCCGTTTGATGATCAAAAAATCAATCTTTATTTTTGAAAATCGAATCTAACAGTAATTGTGAAAATGTTTTATATATTAATTATTGAATTTATCATTATTATACTAAGAACAAACATATTTTTCTGTAATATTAAAATTATGAGTTTTTTAGTATAAATTAAAAATTCATGATATGTGGTAGTTTGAATTTTGAAAATGAGGATTATATTCTGTTTAAATTATATGTGAATATAAAACCAAAATTTCATTCAGAAAACAATTATATTTTGTATGTTTTATTTAAATATAGTTATAATATTCAAAATATTGAGAATAATTTAATAATAGTTATTCCACTATATCATTTAAAATTAATATTAATAAGGATAATTTGAAAATTTTGTATGGTCGGTCAAAATATAATACAAAAAATAGAATTTTCAATTATGGGATCTTTTCTTATGGATAAATTTATTACTTTATCTAGGACTAATTATTAATACATCATATAAAATAATAAAAACATCAATATTATAAATGTAATTATTTTCACTACAATGACTATTAATTATAATGAAATAAATTGGAAAAAAATTAAAAATACACACCATTAAATATAATATTTTAAAAATGTGTTATAAAACCATGTAAATTTGAGTACCACCAGATTGATGGACCACTATAACAATAGGTGGTAATCGATGGTATATAAATTCACTTATGAAGTACATATCTTTTTCATAAACACCAATACAATTTTTCTTTGATCCTCATAATATATTGTCTCGTAGACTCACATTTACAATTTAGTAAATAAATTGCAATGAACATAATGATATAAATAATTTTTTATGAGGAACTAGTATTTTTATTTATTGTTTATTCACCCAAATCATGTTTTCTCTAATGTAATAATATGTAAACATTTATATAGGGAGGGTGACTAACACACTATAATAAGATCAAAGTGTTAATTCTCTTCTCTTGACATGTGATACATCTAGGTTGATGATAGAAAAAACAACATTCATGTATTTGGTCATCATAAAAAAATTATATAAATTTTATATCAAAAATAAAATAGTTGTAATTAAAATTTTTTTATTATAATGAATGGTATTCAAAGATGAAATTATTAATTATAGAGTATTAATTTGAAAATTTTTAATTTTATTTTTGAATACATCATATCAAAATTAACATAGGTTTAAATGTTTGGATTGTTTAGAAACTTTTCATTTTTCAAAGAATAATGAGAAATAATTTTTTTATTAAAATGCATTTTCATTTCAAAAAATTAATTAATTTAACTATCTTAATATATTTTTAATTTTATTTAATGTATATTAAGTATTATTTGGTTATATTTAAATTTTTTTAATCAACAATATATTTAATTTTAGTATATTTTTTATTATGTGTTGAAAAATGTTATTTTTCATAAAACTACTTTAAAATATATAATGTATACCCATATTAATTATTCTATACAATCCATAATGGGGATTTTTTTATTGGAATATATATAATATATGTTTTTTAATATTATTTTTTATTAATATAATTATAATTTATAGTCATATAGTAAATATTAAATCAATTTTTTCTTATAAAATACACATCTTGAAAACCTAGTTTTTTATCGTGTCTATGGGTTTTTTAAGATAAATACTAAAAAATAATTGAATTTAATTCGGTAAAATATTTTATATAATTTATTTCAAAATATTATATATTATCTAATAAGGACAACATTATTTTTGACCAAAATTAATATATAAAATAGTATAATATTAAATATTTATGTTAAGGTGTAAAAGGATTTACTTGGAGATAAAATAAATAGAGAATTGTGAAAACTAAATAAATACATGTATAAAATCTATTTTATCACCATATTTTATTAGTATCCATTATAATATTTAATTTAAGTTCAATTTGAATATTATGATATTAGAAATACTTTATTATTTTATATCTTTTGGGAAATTTACTTGTTGTTTCGATGATGGTTCAATTTCTCATATATAAAAGGCAACCCACGCCAACATCTTCTTTATACCTTCAGACACATTTTGTAGGCTAATACCAAACCATATGAAATCCTATAATCCATAAAAATTAATTTTATCATTTATTTTCAATATAAATCAATCCATATAAGGCTTTAAATTTATACCTATAGTGGTTGCACGAAGAATAAGTATTGTGCTTATCCAAAAAAAATTATTTTATTTCTTATTAAACAATTATAAATTCTTATTAAATTACTATTATATAAAAAAAATTTAAAAAATAGAATTATATGTTTTTATGTAAATGTAATAACTTAAATTTGTCTCATAATTTTTCAAATGGGATTCAAAATCATTATTTGTGTCTACAACGGACTACAGACTCACGAACTAATGTCAATTGTTGTCCATTATTACCTCTCATTGATTTCTATAATTTTGAATGTAAGGTATATTTTTTAAATTTGAGACATATTTATACTTATGGAATTTTTATATCACATATAACTTTTTACATTACATTTTCTGGGGTATATGATAACATCGCTCTAGTATACGGTGGACTACCTCCTTCTAGAGTGATGTGATTCATTTTTCAGTAATGTCTTTTTTGGAATTTAATGAGGGTGAAATTAATTTATATATGTGATATAAATTAAATACAAATTATAAAAATTACATATTTATAATTATTAAAATATAATATATCATTTTATTTCATACACTGTAAAACGATAACGTTTTTCCTGTATGTGTGGACTACCGTCTTCAAAAAGTGATGTCATGCCTTTTTTCTAGAAAAAACAAATATATGTTATATATATATGTTAATGTTATTATATGTTATATATGATATTATGATAATTTTTTAAGGATAATATATTACTTAAATCATTTCAATAATGATCATCGAAAATGGAAACATCAGGTATGCTTATGTGTACCTACTATCTTTATGATCGTAAAATAGTTCATGTTTCAAAACCATATTTCAATATTGGTTTTAAAAAAGTATAATTGAGTTATATATATGATAATTATTCTATGATAATTATTTTATGACAATTATTCTGGAGATGTTTTAATAATGACTTCATTGAAATATAGTAAACCTATCAACCTCAATTTCACAGATAAACCAAATATTCTCAAAACATCCTATGTAAAATTACATTATTATATAATTTATTATGATATATTAATAACTAAAATAAATGTATTAATAAAAATAAAAAATTTTCTTAATAAAGTAAATAATTAAAATATATTTCTTATTCCATAATATAAATAATGAACGGGAATAATCGACCTCATGGTTTGGTCCATTGTCTGAATTTCCAATTATTAAGGGATATTTTGATTTTACTCAACTATATTCTTTAATGAGGTGTATATAAATTCAATTTTTCCAGTTATATAATGATATATTATATTATCATTATATTTAATTTTTTGTATAAGGTTATTATTTTATAAGGAAAATAATTAAAATATTTCCAAAGTGATAAAATACTTTCCATAAAAAAACACTATTTTAATGTTTTCTGTCAAAATCTATTTTGTTCTTATTCCAGGTTATTAAAATGTATTTAGGATTGTAATTATATGGATATGAGAGTTTTATAAAGGATATTTTTTTTTCTTTTTTTAGTTTTTTTAAATTTAATATTTTTATAGAATGTTTGACATTCTATACAAACTATAAATGTAATTTTATATTTTAGCATATATGGAGACAATTACTATACCTCAACCATAATCTTTACGTAATGATATTATTCATTTTCAAGATTTAATGGTTTATTCTAATAGAACCCCTCTTATAATTTTTGGGTATTTTATTATCGAAAATTTTTGTTCTAAATAAATGGGTTTTTTATTAGAAGTGTGTTTTTAAAATGAAAGGTTATATTGATACCTAAAAGTGGATTGCATATGAGATTAAAATTTATTTTCAATTTTTTCTAGATAAAATGTTAAATCATAAATTTTTTGTTCATTATTTAGTAAATTAACACTATACATGGGAATTGGGTGTTCCGTATTGTTTCAGGTGGTCCTGTTACAACATATACAATATGTGCACCAAGATAGTATCTAGTGAGTGAAATATAGAATAAATTATGGGTGGGACTATATAGCAATGCAATGGATTCTTTAATGTTTCGTGTATTAATACAGATTATGTATGGAGTTACCTAATGTTTTCTCATGTGTATTTAATTGGGTTCCAAATACTTTTTCAACTAGAAAAAAAATGGTAATGAATGAGATTCTGTAAGTAAAAAATGGGTTTTGATTTTCTAGATATTTATTTTAATGGTTTCAATTGAGAAAAATGTTTTCTTTTTAAGAAAAATGATATAATTCATTTTACTAAATAAAATTATCATAAAGGTAAATAATTTCATAATTGTGAATGTTTCCATTTGAATAATATTTTTATTCATTTTCTTTCCCCTAATGTTATTTTTGTGCTCATCCCATGTTTTATAAATTTTTCATTGAGTTTGAAGATGTGTGAGTAAAAGGAATATTTCAATATTAATTTCATGAATATTTTCCATGAATGGAATTCCAGTTTATTTTAAAATTTATATATTGATGGAAAAAAGGGTACTTATCAAAAGTTTTAAAATTTTATTATATGGTATATTATGTATGATTTGTGACTTATTTCCCTAAAACTATAAACATAAATGGTACTCAAAGTGAATAAAAATTAGTTCAATACTAAAACTAAATAATAGGTTACGTTTTAGGGTGGGTCCTTATAGTTAGTGTTATAGGTTAGTTTAGATAACATTTTGTGTTAGGATAATGATAATAATGTACCCATGAACAATTATATGTTATGGTTAGTTTAAAATTATATTTCACACAATGATTATAATTTTATTGCATAAAAACTATGAAAATTCAGAATTGTTTTCCATAGTGTAAATAAAAAATATGTAGTGGGAATGAACCTTGTGGAAAATATCCTTCCCAATTAAAATCCTAATATTTTTGGAATTGGAATAGTACAAATTTTTGTAGTGATAGATTAGATGACATGGGATATAAATAATAGTGGTATCCATGCCTGAGAGGAACTAAATATGTCATGATAGAACATATCAGTAGTGTATCATTACATGATGAAACATCTCCCACAATTCATTGAACCATATTACCTTGTTTTATTATATCAATTTATTAATTACCTAGAGTAGATATTTGATGTCATTGGATGTTCATAACATCAAAAGGTAATTCTATCCGTTTTTATTTTTAAAGGTGATGTTTATCAATAGTAGTCAGCTTCTGATAATATCAAAGATAAATATGATGTTAATTCCATTTATTAGAAAATAGTTAATCATTTTATTTTTTGGGAAATATTTCCCATAATAAGTTTGAATCTAGATAGATAATGATTACTCGAACTAAGGAAATAAATAAAACTTCACAATATTGTCTACGTAAGTGATAGATTTTTTTGGGACACAAATTTTAAGAGTAATAGATTTTACTAAGAGATGTAACCATTTATACAAATAGTATTAACATAATGAGAAATTAAATAATATTATATAGTTTTATATTTTTCTGAGAAATGTGAGATAGATTTTCTTGAAATTTATGTTCCTTAAGATAGATTCATTAAGAAAATGTCAACATGGAACGTAATAGAGAAGAAACCAGATACATAGTCTATAGGTAATCCTTAAACATGTTCCAAGCATAATAAAATATATTTACTAGACTATATGAATGAATTTGTAATATTTTTTGAGTTTGTTATGCTAGGTTAAAAAGATTGTGGTTGTAACAAAAAGTGTCCTGAATATCAAAAGAAATTGGTATAACATAACCATCCTATGATGATGCATTTTAGTTGTAATGATTTTTCCTATTATAGTAATATGTGACTAGAGATAGTTTTATTGGTTTTAAATCATCATGACTATAATTAAAAAGGAGTTTTAAATTCATTTTCAACTACTATAGTTGATGTTGGACCGTTGAATGGATAACTGAAATGTGTGCTACAAGTTTATGTAAATCATAATAACACCATTATTTTATTTAGATGCTTTCTCTAAAGACCCATAATTTTCAAGGAAGTTTTTTTCTTAATTACTTGGGAATTTTACTAGTTTGTGGATTCTAAAAGCACTTGATTCCGAGGCCCGGTGTGCCCGGAATCAATTTCTGAAGTTCATCTCGGGTACGTTCAGTGAACGAACGAGCGGGTTTTTCTATATTTCGTGGAGTGGACCCTCCTGGAGACGATCGTATGGAGTGTGGAGACCAAGTAGCTGTATACCTGATGACTACTTGGCCGATTCGACTCGTAGTGATTTGGCTAGCCCAGTGGATGGAGCGCCCGGTATTTGGAAGCAGACCCATAGCGGACGGAGCGCCTAGTAGTTGGAAGTAGATCTGCGGTACTCGACAGGAGAAGTACCTCTGTAGGCTATTAGGGAGAGTTCCCAGTATTTGGTGGTAGACCCTCAGTGGACGGAGTGCCCGGTATTTGGCAGCAGACCCGCAGTACTCGACAGGAGGAGTACCTCAGCAGTCTAAGGTCAGTGAGTAGCACCTCGGATTCGTGACAGGGCCACTGTACTCGACAGAGGAGGAGTTTCTATAGTAGTTGTGGTTTTGATAATGAAAATCCTGGTTTGAGCTGATTCAATGACCTTTTTGTTTACCTCATGATTGAGATTGGTTAATTGATAATATAGGTATATGTATGGGCATATACCTAAGTAAAGGTTATCTGTTGAGATCTTTCTTTGTCGTTTATCCTTGCTGGTTTTAGTGAGAACTGGAGGGTCTCGGGGTCCCTACTGAGTATCGTTATACTCACCCCTGCATGGGCTATGCCCACACCTCATTGTGTTGGATGCAGATGATGGATAGCACTGATCTTGGTTGAGGCTTGTAGAGCGGGACGGTACTCAGAGGTGGACTTCATGATGAGGCGGTACCCGGAGGTAGACTTTACGACGAGACGGTACCCCAAGGTGACAGACGGACGTGGAGAGATGAGGTGGCCATCTGTACCTACCCTTCAAGTAGGAACTCCGGAGGACGATCCAGGAGCATCTTGACACCTTCTTGATGTTTTGTCTTTTCCTTGTACTTTACTGTTGGGTTTGTATTTCTGGCCCCCTTTGTACTTTCAGAACACTTTTTATATTTCTTTACTTAGTGATTTCTTCCACTTGTACTCTGGTTGTGTGTTTTTATGTTTCATAAAGTCAATGTCTTCTCTTTTTATCAGGTTTTGCGTCTTTGGTGCTAGTCGCCATCCCCTGGAGAGCACATGGGAGCAGGAGGCTCAGATGCATGCTCAGTACCTCCTTTAGTTTCCCTAGTTTGTGTTGTAGCATTACGGGGATGTAAAGCACTAAGGTGGGAGTAACGTAAAGACACGGAAATTTCATGGAAATTTTTTTCTTAATTTCTTTTGAATTTTCCGAGTCTGTGGCTTCTGACGGCGCTTAATTCCGATGCCCGGTGTGCCCGGAATCAATTTCTGAATTTTAGCTCGGGTACATTCAGTGAACGAACGAGTGGGTTTTTCTATCTTTTGAACCAGTGCTCAGAATTGAAAACTGAGGGCACCGATGAACTTGCAGCGCCGGTAATTGCTTAAGGGGACCTTTACTGTAGTTGTGTTTGCTCAAGAGGAGAAGTTAATTGTTGGGGTTTATTTAAGAACTAAATAAAAATTGTCAGAACAATTTTTATTTTATATCTAAGGAGGTTATTTCCTCTCATGGTTAGTTAAGGGTGGGATCCACATCCACCTAACTACCCAAGTGTGGATGTTAGAGATGTGGGGCCCACACGAGCCCCAACAATTTAATTTCCTCTAAACTTATTAAACCCCCTCATTAAATTGGAAACCCCCCCCCCATTAATTGCCAATATCTCTAACTCCCTCTCTCCATCAATTCTTGACAACCCACAAATTTATGAGGATCTTTCCTCTCCCTTTCCTTAATTAATTGCCAACACATTTAATTAATGAAGGTATTTGAGTTTTTATTTTTAATTTGATTGTGTTAATAAAATAATAGATGAGCCTATTATTTTATTTTTGGCACACGTTGGGTTGGTAAAAGATTGGAGAGATTTCTTGTGTGAAGAATAATATCTCCCTCCCTCCACGAAGAATGGTTCCCCTTTCGATGGATCTCCAACAAACGATGCTCGAGCAGGGATCGAAGGCCTTTACAGAAGCGACGAATGCCAACGATCTTCATCACATTCATCTCCTCCCTTATGTCGACATCAACGAGTCGACGTCCACCCTTTCGCGATATCGTCAACGAATGGAGAACCTTGAGGTAGGGGTTTAATTTGAGTATGTTTATATTTATATGATTCTTCCCTTCTAAAACAAAGAACACAGATCAACTAATTATTAAGTTGATCCGTGAATGTTTTCATTGCAGGTTGAGTATAGCTATTTTCGGGGAAATTGTGGGATGGTTTGCTTCAATTTTATTTAAATAAAATTTTTGTTCGTTCTTGGTAAAGCCATGTTTAACCTTGGCCAATTGATAACGCCTAACGCGGATGGCGCGGGCCGAATAAACATGGAAGATGACCCTCTGCAGATAGTTTTTTGATGCGCGGATTGACGGGTGATGATGAAACGGGACCACAACGATGTTTGGAAGTCGTCGCAGTGACGAACGGGTCCCGGGAGAGCCGCAGGTGCAAGCGGTGGGCAAATCGGACCAACGGAGTGCGACCAGTGGTCCGTGGAAGACACTGACGGTGCGCCCTTCCGGCACGGTGGCGTTGGCGACCGGAGCCGTCCGGCCACCTAGAGGTGGCGGCGCACCAGCGCGCCACCGGAGAAATTCCTCCGCGGCAACAGCCATGACGGCGGTATGACAGATCCCATGGCCGCACGGGATCCAGGGATGGCGGGGCGGTGCCAGCTGGCGTCGCCGGTATCAATTAATGGTCGGGGGGGTGCCCCCCGCTCCGTGCAACTCGCTCGGCCAAGCTGGTCGAGCTGCGGCCGGCAACACGGGCTGGGCCGCGCCCAATCGGGTCGGACCCGGACCCGAGTCAGGTGGACCCAGTTCGGGTTGACCCAGGGGTGTTGGGTCGGGTCGGACTGGGCCCAGACCCCCCTATTTTGGGATATTTTTTGGTTAAATGACCATAACTTTAGATTTGGACCTCTGATCTATGCATCATCAGTTGCTTAATATTTCTTGGATTGAGACGGTCGTTTCGGTATATTACACTCAAGGTTTCGGCGAAGTTTGGGAATGGCCGGGTTGGTTCGAACCCGAAACCAACCGGGCCCTCAGAGCGGAAACGCTTATAACATGAGGACCGGATGTCTGATTGATGTGTCGTCGACTACGTTGGATTCCTGTTGATGATGCAGTTCTTTTGGAATACTCCATTTGAGGTTTGGATGCAGATGGAGTACGGTCGGGTTGGTTTAGCTTATAAACCAATCGGGCCCATAGAACGGAAAGGCCAATAACTCTCAGACCGGGCGTCCGTTTGATGAACCGTCAGTGGAGTTGGTAATCTCGTTGAGAAACGGTTCCTTTGAGTATACCCATGAGAGTTCGGGGTACTGTTGAGATACGGTCGGGTTGGTTCGTAAACGAATCCAACCGGGCCCGTGGAACGGAAATGCTAATAACTCACATACCGGGCGTCCGATTGGCGCGCCGTCTGTTGAGTTGATACCCCTATTACAAGGCGGTCCTTTGAGATACTTCCACATGATATTATGTGAAACTTTTAAGTATTGACCAGTAGCTCGTGGAGAGGACTCTTCCGGAGACGAGCGTACGGAGTGCAGAGACCGAGTAGCTGTAGACCTGACAACTACTTGACCGATTTGACTCATTGTGATTAGGTTAGCCCAGTGGACGGAGCGCCTGGTATTTGGCAGCACACCCACGGAAGACGGAGCGCCTGGTAGTTGGCAGCAGACCCGTGGTACTCGACAGGAGGAGTACCTCTGTAGGCTATTAGGGAGAGCGCCCGGTATTTGGCTGCAGACCCTCAGCGGACGGAGCGCCCAGTATTTGGTAGCAGACCCGTGGTACTCGACAGGAGGAGTACCTCAGAAATCTAAGGTCAGTGAGTAGCACCTCGGAGTCGTGACAGGGCCACTGTACTCGACAGAGGAGGAGTTTCTTCAACAGTTGTGGTTTCGATAATGAAAATCCTGGTTTGAGCTGAGTCAATGGCCTTTGTGGTTACCTCATGATTGAGAGGGGTTAATTGATTACTTAGGTATATGTATGGGCATATACCTAAGTAAAGGTTATATGTTGAGATCATTCTTTGTGGTTTATCCTTGCTGGTTTTAGTGAGACCTAGAGGGTCTCGGGGTCCCTACAGAGTATCGTTATACTCACCCCTGCACGGGCTATGCCCGCACCTTGTTGTGTTGGATGCAGACGACGGACATCATAGATCGTGGTTGACGCTTGTAGAGATGGATGGTACTTAGAGGTTGAATTCTGGAAGAGACGGTATCCGGAGGTAGACTTTACGATGAGACGGTACCCGGAGGTGACAGACGGACATGGAGAGCTGAGGTGGCCATCTGTACCTACCCTTCAGTTAGGAACTCCAGAGGATGATCCAGGAGCAGCTTGACACCTTCCTGTTGTTTTTTCTTTTCCTTGTACTTTACTATTGGGTTTGTATTTTCGGCCCCCTTTGTACTTTCAGCACACATATTATATTGCTTTACTTAGTGATTTATTCTGCTTATACTATGGTTGTGTGTGTTTACGTTTCATAAATGCAATGCCTTCCCTTTTTATCGGGTTTTACACCTTTGGTGCTAGTCGCCTGCCCCTGGCCTATGGATGGCAGGCTTAGGGTAGTTACGAAACGGGCCCCGGGAGATGGGTCATGACACTTTCATTATATAATTTTTTTATAAACATTCAAGTATATTTAAAATACCACCTAAAAAATGTAAGATATTAATTTTGGTAAAAAAATATGGGTATTTGTATTAGTTAAATCATAATGTATATGAATCATTCTATTGACATTATTAGGATGGAAATTCCTAAAAATATGGATGAAATGGACATAATAGAGTTTGATGTCATTATTTATATGGATTGGAATTAAATTTCTCATGATAATATATATTATAAATACAATAACGTTATGTTCAATGATTTCATACCTCTAATAACATACCATGAAGAAGAGAAATTGAATAGAGATAAAATTCAATGTTACCTAACTCATAATGATTAAATGGAAGAAACTATTAAAATTAGTTTTGTTATATTAGTAGAAGAATACATGGATGAATTTATTAATTATTTTCCTAGTGTTATTAATTAATTATTAGTAGAGTCTAATATAGAATTAGTGACTCATTCTAAGTCAATTTCAAAGTCACATTATCAAATAGATCAAGTAGTTCATTTTAGAATTTAAAAATAACTTTTATGACTTACTGGATAAAGTTTTTAACATACCAATACCTTCACCATGGGGTAATCCTATTGATTTTATTAAAAATAAATATGATTCAATGAGACTTTTCATTGACTATAGAGAATTGATTAAAATAAATGTTTAGAAAAATGTATTTTCCCCAAATTGATGACTTTTTTATAGGATTAAAGGAGATAATTATTTTCTATAGTTTGATATATGGTTTAGGCACCATCATGTGATGATAAAAGAGGTTTATATTATGATAACAGTATTTTGGGCAAGATATGGGATCCTAGAATTTTTAGTTATGACCTTTGGGTTGTCTATTTCACATGTTGTATTTATGGACCATATTAATGGATTATTTCATGAGTTCATGGAAATGTTAGTGGTTATGGTTTTTGATTAAATATTGGTATACTATAATACTCATGAATGACATGAATCACACATAGGTATTTTTATTCAATCCTTAATTAAAATTATATTGTATGGTAAATTCAGTTATTGTGAATAATGTTTCAAATAATTTATTTTCATTTTCATATTATTTATAAATATAGAATAACTATTAACCCTCTTAAAAAATGTTTTTGAGGAATGGAAAATACCCAAAAATATCATATATATTTGTAATTTCTTAGGCTAGTTCATCTCTACTAGTAGTTTGTTAAAAAAATAATCAGTTGTCCAGCGCACTAAATATGTTAACTTGAAAAGGAGTTAAATTCATATAGACAAAAGAATCTGATGATTGTTTTCATTAACTAAAAATAATATTGGTGAATGCTATTGTTTTTCCTTACATTCCAGAAATGGAGACATAATTGCCTACAGTGAAGCTTCATTTAAATGACTTAGTTCATTTATAATTAAGAATGATCAGGTAATTTCTTACACTTCACTTTAGCTGAAACATGTTGACTTAAATTACCCAACACGTGGTTTGTATTTATCTACTATGTTTTCTCTATAAAAAATTATATGTATTTATTATATGGATTAAATTTTTAAATTTATACTAATAAATAAATTTTATGTATATATACACTCATAAATAATTAAAAATGAGACAACAAATATGGCTTTATCTAATCAACAATTAGGATTTCACAATTAACTACCATCCTAGAAATGAAAAAAAATGGATGATTATCTGTTGGAAAAGGTATAATTTTATTATAACTGCATGTAACATGATATTAATATTGATTTAGAAGGTATTTTATGATTTGTAAAATGATTATTTGATCCTTTTTATTCTTGGATTATGAAATGGTTATAGAGTGAAGCTCATAGTTCTATTTTTTCCATTCATCAAGGAAGAACCATGATCTATAGAGAACATCAGGAGTATTGCTTTTGGGATGGAATGAAAAATGATATTTTTTACATTACAATGATTTTTTGAAATTTAATTATATTATATAATAAGTACAATTATATATGGGATTTATTAATCCTTTTCCAATTCCAAAGTGAAAATGTTAACATATATTAATGGATTTCATGGGGGTTTCTAAAGACATATCTATGTAATAATGTGATTTGTGTCACTATTGATCGATTAATTGAGTCTTCACATTTCCATACCTTATTAGAAAACATGTATTTAGATAATAATTATCCACTATTTATAAATTAGATAGTTTGGTTTAATGGAGTGCCTCTATCTATTGTATCATACGGTGATCCTAGCTTCACATATAATTTTTTTAAAGGACTTTAGAAATTGGTGGGTACTAAAATAAATTTCTATATATAATTTCATCATCAACCCAATGATTAGTATATGAATACTATTTATAACATTTGTGATAGTATTTTTCTTATTTAATGGATTGTCATTGCTGTTGGGACTGACATATTTCTATAGTTGAGTTTTCTTATAACAACAGTTTTCATTACATTGTACAGATAGAACCATTTGAGGAATTATATGGATAGTTGTGTCCGAATCCATATATTTTGGATAAATTTGGAGAAATTTTGTTTATAGGTACATAGTTAATTTTCTAAATGGTTGAGAAGTTTTTGTTAAGTCAACAACATATGAGGAAGGGTAAAATCATTTAGAAAAGTTATACGAATAACCAGATGAATGGTATGTGTTTTGAGGAAGGTGTTCAGATCTTTTTTTATGATACTCTATGGAAAATATTTATTCTCATTGGTAAAAATGAAATGATATTTCTCTATTTCATAAGATTTTATGAAATCCAATAGAAAGTGTGATCATTTACCTACCCATTATCTATACCTTCTTGTTTATCCCTTGTACACAACACATTTCATGTCTCGATGTGAAGTAAACATGTGATAAATTAATATCATGTTTTGAGCCATGAAGTAGTTAAATCAAATGAGAACCATTATTATAAAAAATATTCCATTCAAATTATTGATTATAGAGAGTATGCACTGTAGAATAAGTTGATTCTTGAGAATAATTTTTTATGGAAAACCCAAATAGTTGAAGGGGAATTAAGGGAATATAAAAATGTTACAATATAAATAGAACCCAATATTTAATATGTTTATACTTTGAGAGAATATTATTTCCCAAGGGAGGATGAATGTAACAACCCAGTTATTGATATAACAAATCACATTTCGGTTTTTTTTGTCATAAAAATATTAATCAATTTTTAGATCTAAAAGGAATTAGTTTTAAATAATATCTTTTTTAGGGATTTATATTAATTATTAATTTTAAAACTATATAATATTTATTTAAAAAGTAAATTTTATTTAAAAATCATAAAAAAATTAATATAAGTTGAAATTATGTGATATTATGGAAACTATTTTTTCTAGTTAATAGTGAAAAATATCGATTTTTGTAAAAATTTCTTTTATTTTAAACAAATAAATTAATTTCAAAGGGTTATTATTTTTTTAATATGATTTCATGTACCATAAGTATCATTAGGTGATATGAAATCCAATTAAAATTAAATTTAATCATATTTTTATTGTATATTATTAGAAGTTATATTTTTTGTTTCAAAAAACTATTTTTCTAAAAACTATTTTGCCATTCATAATGTTTATCTATATTATTTAATTAATATAATCCAATAGGAATAAATTTTTAAAGGACATTTAATAATTATTTATCATTAAATATTAATTTTTATTAATTCATGGATTATTATTATTCATATAGTTAATATTGAATTATCTTTTTCCTGAAAAATAAACTTCTTGAAAACCCACATTTTTTTGGCATATATGGGTTTTGATTAAAATAAAAATAGTCAAATTTTGTAAATTAAAATTAGTTAAATAGATTCATTATTTAGAATGAAACTAATTTATATTATATAATAATTCTGAAATATTATTTTATGATAATGAATACTAAAAATAAATAAAGATTAATTACAGTGGTTTATGTAAAAATAGATTTATAGTGGTAAAACTAAAATGTTAGTTGTTAAAATCACTAAAACACATGTATAAAATCTAGGTAATTGAAATATTTTTTCACAACTCACACTCTTCAAGATGATGGAAGGCATATCAAGATTTTGAGACCTTCCTTTCCCAAGATGTAGGAGAGATAATGACCCCTCAATCCCACCTCCAATAGGCCCTGGGGTGGTGACCAACACCAATGGTATAGAAATCTCAAAAAAGTGGGTGTCATTACCCATTTTATAATAACGAATATCGAGATATAATATGTATCCACCTGAAAAAACTCCAAGACAAATATATAAAAAGAAACCTAAATCTATCCCACATGCATGTTTAAGTAAAACTCTTAGGAAGACAAAGAAAACACCAAATTAAGTACCAAAATAAATCTAACCAGTGACAAAACAATAATTCCCAACATCTGTCATAGTATATTCCAACACGGTTCGTGTACACTGGTTGAAATTGGACATATACCAATGATTATTTCCCAACGGTTTGAAAAAACAATTGGGATAAGTATTCTATAACAACGGTTTCCTATAACCATTGGTATAGGCCTAAATAATGTGGATTTTCCCAACATTTTTAGAGAAATGATGGGAATGGCATGTTAGGTCTACAAATATCCCAACAGTTCCTTTAAACCGTTGGGATATATCTTCTATCCCAACAGTTTTTTCAAACTGTTGGGATAGAAAACCCCCAAATTTGACTAGCACCCTTCCTCCAACCATCCAATAATGCTCCTTTATCAAGAATAGATTTTTTTTATGAATAGATATCTTCATCCTAAAAAGAGTATTTCCCATGTGGGATCCCCTCATCCTAAGAACACTTCATCTAGAACTGATCTATCCATCCCACCAACCCTGCTTCCCAACCCGCGATCTATCTTTGATTCACATAATTTTTGTTCTTCCACTTAAAATTAGTATGTTGTAATTTCCTCCATTTATTTTAGTTTTTTCATTTGATTTTTCTGCAATCATCTTTGTATTACCCACTATGTATTATGATCCCCTTATAAAAGCATGTAGTATATCATTTTAGGTCATTGTTTTCTTCTGATTTATCTTTTTAGAATAATTTTTATTGATATTGAAGGGTTCAAAGTGATCATGAATTGTTTTATCCTTGGTTTATTTTAAATATAAGTTTTATTAAATTGATTTGGTTGGTTAGACATAAATATATATATAGATTTTTTCATCTTTATAGGAATGACAAGATGTTCTTTCATTATGAATCTACCCATAAATTTTGTCTTCAAAATATCACACTCTAACTTTATGATGATGATTCCCTCACTATAAGTCATTCATGAACCTACTAGAATGGACAAGGAGTTTCCTGTTGGATGTCATCCAAACACATAGATAACAGATTTCATGAATATTTATACATAGGGTTGTAGTGGGGTAGCATGCTGAGGCATGTATCATGAGATTGTTGTGTGAGGTGTTAAAGGTATCCAACATAGACCCAAATAATTATAATTGAGAGTCCATAGAGATTTAGATACTGATACCAAATTCTGGAGTGAATTTATAATCAAATGTGGGATGAGGAACAACTTGACAATGTAAGACTATATAATGTTTTTTTATATAAGTTGCATGAAATTTAATTTTTAAGTCTTTCCCATCACTCTCCCCATCATGATACATTTACTATACTTATATATTCAAATACATACTTACTATTAGATCATATATCATCTACTATACATTTTATGATTTTAATTGATGCCACATTCATTATATTCAACTGCACAAAATCAGTATGACAGACTATGTGAGATAAATATGCCATAAGAAGAGATTAAAAGTTTAATTTTGAAGAAAAATCTTCTCTATAAATAAGACATGAATCGTCCATGCTTATAGATATTATAAATGAGCATCGATCATGTTTCCATGTACCTTTAATAAGGGTGTTGATATTATTTGAGTGTAAGGTTAATATATGTGAAGCATCATGAAACATCAGTGAGTAAATTATTCGACCCCCTTGGACACCCCCACCCCATGTACATCCCCCATCTCCCCACATGGACAGCCACCCCTACAGACCCCCACCCCCTAGACAACCCCTAAACCCCACCTAAAGTCCCCCCACACCCCTACAGACCCCCCCCCCCATATCCCCACCCCTTGGACATCACACTAACCCCCCTGCACACCACCCACCCACCCTAGACACCCCCCCCCCAACCCCACTGGACACCCCCCTGCGAACCCCCCCCCCCCCCCAGGGCAACCCCTCCACCCCCGTGCAGACCCCCCCCCCCCCCCCCCGTAAAGTCCCCCACCCCCTAGACACCTCCACCCCTGGACATCCCCCTACCCCTCTGGATAGCCACACCCTCTGAGATAGCTCCCCACCTCCACCTAGATAACCCCCCTACAGACCCCCACCCCCTGGACATCCCTCATTCCCCCTACAGACCCCCACCGCCTTGACATCTCCCACCTCACCCTAGATAGCCCCCTTGCTGACCCCCACCCCCTACAGGCCCCCCGCCACCTAGATATCCCCCACCCCACTTCACACCCCCACCCCCTTGACATCCCCCCCCCACACCCCTAGAGACCCCCCATCACACTTTCTAGTATTACTCCAAGTATGAACACCATAAGATGATCCAAAAGCTCACTATCCCCTAAATTCGATACCACAATCACTGTAATTGTACAATTGAACACACCATAATGTCTTAAAATGATTCCCCCTGAAGAATCATGGAGATCCCCACCATAGGAATCATTATAAGGGATAAGATTTTATAACTCCAATGGAATTTCCAGTTCTATTCACTTCCAGCGCACGTTATCAATGAAATACATGGGTGA
Source organism: Viscum album (assembly GCA_963277665.1). Taxonomy (NCBI): domain Eukaryota; kingdom Viridiplantae; phylum Streptophyta; class Magnoliopsida; order Santalales; family Viscaceae; genus Viscum; species Viscum album. The sequence continues at coordinate 2,057,334,076 of OY728127.1, read as the reverse complement.
ATTTTCAATACCCAAACATCATTCCTGGTTCTGAGCTAAACCAATGACTCACTGCCAACAAATGAAACTTGAATAATATGAACATCCTTGAAAGGAACTATATTATTATTACACAACTTAGTCATACTTGATTGGTTGAGCTTGATGCCGTTACAAACCATATCATTTAGGATTATACAAAATAGCATTTAGTTCACGTCCGAAGTCTAGACATCATATAGAGTATATGTATGGAGTAGATAGATCCCATAATCATGGGAAGAGTATTATTCAACATTCATATCTAATTTCATTCTAAATTTTCAGTTCAATTGTTTATATGTTATGCAGAATTCAATTCTGTATATATTGAATTTTGAATTAGATACACTATACATAAAATATCTCAAGTGGTATAGTTCTTCGTCAAATATATCAATACTTGAGAACAACATGCTTGTTATCCTTAAATGTCTCCCGACTTTAAAATATATCTCTTTCTTTGATATATGATGTATTGATCTCTCAGAATTCTCACACAGTTTATTAATAATCATTCTAAATCAACTACTTTCATTTTTTCAACTTGCATAATAAGTTGACACAATATGTCATTTGAGTAAAATATTCTATATTCAAAATATAGATTCTCTATGATCTTCAGTAGGAGGTAATAGTTTCTATTTTAAATATTCAAAAAATATTTTTTATTTATTCTTCCTTTAATCGTAGTTTTCTATTCTCATTAAATTCACCCAAATAATCAGGTGTTTCCTTATTTTAATCCCAAAAAATAAACCTCTTTAAACACATTAGAAATATTCATGTACATGTAATCATGCTTCTTCTCCCCATGTAACCTTTATCTTATGAAATCAAACACCTCTTAGTTCCATTTAATCTTTCTTAGATCATGATCCACATGTATGACCATGATGTTTCAATTCCTGAGGAACTTTTTCACATCATTTTCATATTATATTTCCCATTTATTCAGAATATATATTATGAATATCCCTCAAATAATCTGGTAAAATATAAAATTTCTTCGATCTAAAATTAACTCTACTCCTAAATAATTCTCCTCTATAAGTGTACTTGATCATGTAAACTCATGTATAGTTATTTAAATATATTCAAAACCTTCCTTGAAGATTTTTTATGGCCTCAAAACACTCTCCATTTCTCAGGTGATAAAGTTATTAATTAGTTCATTGAATACTAGAGAATAATGGAATTCTTCACCTTCAAAGGCTCACAAATTCGAAATCTATCCTTCTCTTTGATAGAAGATGTATAGGACTCTCAAAATTCTCTCATAGATTATATATATTCTCTCAATATGAACAATTCTCATGGTATTGTATTTATAATTGATGTTAATATCATGGATTTATATTAATTTATAGTATTTTTTTATAAATATAGTACTTTTTTATCTTTTATATTATGATTATCATATAGAGTAGTGTGTCGGTTACTGGTTCATATAAAGTGAAAAATTCTCATTTACTTAAATATTTTTTTATTAAACATCAATATTATTAAATGGATTTTGAAAAAATTACTTATAAATTTTTTTTATAGAATGGATAGAAGTTGGATATATGAAACCGATCAAATATCAAGAGATTTTCAAAAAAAATAGAGATATTTTAAGATTTTCTATTTCACAGTGCTTCATATAGTGGTCACATAAAATTCCCATGTTACAATTATGTTGGAAGACCTTGGTTGAGTCGTGAAGAAATTATCTACCACATAACCAAATATGGTTTTCAAGAAAACTGTTATGTGTGGTATCACAATGGATAGAAAATGAAATCCCAAAATTCTGATGATCCAAATGAGAGAACTAGATTAGAGAATTTATTATATGACTAGTTTTTTTTTATTCATCCTCATGAAAAAAAAGTATTCTGACCCAAGAAGACTTATATATGATCACACATCATGTGTCTAATGAAAATGATGATGTAATCAGGGTGAAAATATTGAATGATGTTTCCACAACTCCAGTATATTGACAATGAGGAAAAATTAAAAGGCTATATTTTTAATCTAATTATTTGATGGGAATACTATGTATGGGATTTCTAAAACTTTTTTTGATTACATTATTACCTTCTTGAAGATCTTACTTCCAGATTATATAGATATTCCCTCAAACCACTATATGGCATAGAGTTAGATGAGGAACTTGTATTTTCAAGAAAAAAAATCATGATTTCTCCAAAGATTTAATTTTATTCTGGGAGGAAACTTCTAAACTAAATGATTTTATAAAATGTGGCACATCTCACTATAATCCAAAATCTAATGGAACATCATCTCGTGTGCCACAGAATGTAATGTGGGACATTCCATTGATCCCTATACTCCAGAATCTTTTTATGTATGGTGAAATATCAATAAAAATGAAATGGAATGATACTGAGATAAATAAGACTAATTATTAGTTGTTTCACCCTACATATGTATTTGCATGGTAGATATTTGATGCTCGATATCCTGATTTTTTAGCTGATGTGCATAATATGAGGGTAGGTATTTCATGTGATGGTATTAATCTTTTTGGGCATATTCTTACTTCGCATAACACATGGCTAGTTTTTATACACATTTATATCCTTCCCCCATGGTTTTGTACGAAAAAACCTTTCACTTTCATGAGTATACTCATACATGTCCCATCTAATCCTGAAAATGATATGTATGTATATATGCAACCTTTAATAAAAGATTTGAAACTTCTTTGGGATGCAGGTGTGCACACATACGATGCATGTTCGAAAGACATATTTCAAATATGTGTTGCTCTTATGCAGACGATCAATGATTTTCCTTCTTATGTAATGATTTCTAGATAAATTATGAATGGAAAAAATTCAAATCCTATTTGTAAGAAGAATTCAATATCTGGTAGACTGATACATCGATGTAGTTTTAGTTTTATGGGATATCGAAGATCCTTGCCAATGGACCATCCATATAGAAATAATCATTGAAGATTTGACAATACCCTGGGGACCGATGATCCACCTCAGTGTATGTTTATAACTGATGTGCTTAATGAATTTAAAGATTTTAGTTTTTCATTCAGGAAGGGTCAAATGAAATTTGGAAAGAGAAAGAATGTTTCCACTGAAACATGTTATAATTTGAAGAAGAGTAGTATCTTCTTTGATTTTCCTTATTGGTCAACCAATTTGTTACGTAATTGCTTAGATATAATTCAAATTGAAAAGAATATATGTGAAATTTTTCTTTTGATTCTTCTAAATGTTATGGTAAATTCAAAAGATGATTTACAATTTTTGTGTGGCTTGGTGGATTGGGGAATCGGACCAGAATTTCATCCTGTATGTATCGGTGAAAATAAATAGCAAGTTCCATGTGCATCTTATGTGAAGCCACCTATAGAAAAAAAAAATGGATGTATGAGTGACTATTAAAGTTCCTTATGTCTATACAAGAAACATATCTAAACATGTCAATATAAGAGAGTTGATGTTAAAATATTTGAAGACTCGGGATTATCATTTCCTTCTGTATGAGTTGATTCCAATATAAATCCATCACAGTTTTCCAATAATGTATGGGTGGATGTTATTCAGTTGTTCCATTTATTTAGATATCTTTTTTCTAAGAATTTTTCAATGTATTTTATGCAAAAAATGTTAGCAGATCCCCCATTAATTTTGTGTGATTTGAAGAAAATATTTCTTCCTCCATTTTTCACATGCATGTTGTATCTGACTATCCATATTCCAACTGAAATACTTATCGAAGGACCTATTTATTTTCATTTGATGTATACAACTGAAATAAATATGTACACATTAAAAAATTATATCTAGAACAGTAATCATCCTGAAGGTTCTATCATGAATGGTAACTTGGCTCAAGAATGTTTGGATCTCTGCTCTATATATTGGTTAGATCTTACTACAACAATGAACAGACCAATGATAAATAAATAAGAACATTATGAGAACTTTGAATCTAGTTTTCCATCACTTCCTCAAACAAGAGGAATTCCTGGATCATATTCATTGACGACATTAATCCTTCAAGAGTTGTATATGGCACATCAAAAAAAATTGTTCAGTTTTGATTTGTTTGAAAACTACAATAAGTAAGTAAATTGAATATTTATATCTTACATATATGTTAAACTATTCTTATTTTTATCTACAGGAAACATAAATCAATGATAAATAGAAATCATTGTTCTTTATCTTTGAGAAAGCGAGAGACTTTTCATAGAAAAGAGTTTTATTCTTAGTTAAAATTGAAGGTAAAAACATTACTGTTTAAAATAATTAAATCAATAGTTAAAGAATTTTAAAATTCATTTATATTTCAGGTATTTATTTTTCATATTAACTCTATCTCTAAGGAAATAAGAGTTTTGGATTTTAGTCCTAATATCGTGGTTCGTGACTATAAATCAATTGTTATCAATGGGTACAGATTTATTATCTATGAATGAGAAAAGAAAATGAGGACACAACATGATGGTGTTATGGTTGCTACCACAATAGACTGTTATTCCAGTGCATTATATAGTATAACTCTATTTGAAAATGTATTTTTTTATGGAGTCATTGAAAGTATAATAATATTGGATTATTACTCTCATGGATGATTTATTATGATGAAATGACAATGGATTGATTTGATGAAGAGGCATGGCACATTTATTGATGATTGTGTATTTTGAGTAATTGGTATGACTCACACTATTGGTACTGATGAACCATATGTATTGGAATAAATGGAGAAACAAGTTTTTTTTGTCAAAGATCATATTCTCCCTAAATTTTGTGTCATTATCAAAGTAATTCCATGATATATTTTTTGATAATGTTGATAGTGGAATTAACACCATCCCTACTACCATTGGAACAGGTCCATTTATTACTTTTTTAGGACTCCAATAGCTCAATTTTCAGATTTTACTATGATCCTGAATTCGTTATGGGAAATATATAGAATCATCAATCCATGTTCTCAATACTTTTGGTTTAGCTAGACTAAGGTTGTTAAGGTTGGTAATATTCAAATTTATTTAATATTGACTACAAATATGATGTATCTGACATGACCTTAATGTGAATTTTCAATATTGGTTGCAGTTTTATTTGAATTTCATTTTCTAATTTGGAATTGAACTGTATTCATACCTAGGAAACCAACATTTCTAACTTGGTGGATATTTTAATGCTTTATTGGCCATGGTTACTTGACTACATAACCCATAAATACCCTTATCCCCTATCTTATATTTTTTGGGTTATATATTAGTTATCATTTACTAATTACTTCTATATTTGTCTTCAAATTCATGAAATGAAATCGATTGAAGAGATACAATGAAAAATGATAATGGAAAACAATTGTGGCATGGCTGAGATGGGTGTTCCTCTGCTAGTGCCTATTTTGAGTATTTAATTTCATATATATATATATATATATATATATATTAATAACATATAATGTCTTGTGATTAATTTTTTTTAAACATTGTGGTGGGATCCACCACTCAGGTGACATTTATTTTATGAGGAGCCTAGTAGTGGTCGCAATTCTCAGGCCGGTTGTATAAGCGAGGGTGGTACGAGAGCTAGAAGATCTAGCCAGTGAACCCAATAAGTCCTTGCCCCTCCCACTGACATATCATCTATCCCATATTCTAATCCCAGTGTGTCATTAGGGACTCATGGGATATTTAGGCCTCTAATGTTTTCACCACCCTTTTCATCTGAGACTCTTCACCCATATTTACCATGTTCGATGATGATTCCCACTCCCCATCCATATCAAGCGTTTGGCCAGCCATCCATTCATTATTCTTTTACTTCTACTTACTTCCCTCTGAGATTCTATTTTCAATATTATTTGAATTTTGTTCTACCATAGTTTGTGCCTGCATAGCATAAACTGGGACCCACTTCATATGTATATAGTGTTCCTTTAGTTTTTTTAGATCCAGCGATGCCCAAATATCAGACTATTGTAGGAATATTTATAGAACCCTAACAAATTTGTATACCGTAATTTATTTTCATTATAACATGTATTGATATAATTTTTGTTTTTTTAATAACATATACATTTACTAATAGGAGGCATAGGTGGGGTCATACACGCATGCGTGAGGTGTGGAACTACTACACATATTTGATGGTGAACTACTATGAAGATAATCAAATGGTAGAAAAAATAGGGCAGCAATGTAGAAGTTTTTTGTCAATGATTTCCAAATACTTTGACATCATTCCTGTCAGCCTTCTCTCATGGAGATAACATCCAAAAAAAGTCCATGATATTGGTTGGGAACAGATATGGGTAAAAATTTATATCTTATTTAATGTGATATATAATTTTTGTATTTATATAAATTTATATTTTTGTGCCATCTTCGGTTTAATTTCCTTGATATTGAGGGTGAAAGGTCCGCACATATACAAGAATTCGGTGAGTTTTGGAGAGGCTACAAATATGATTTTTGTATTGGATGGCATGCTAGAGTTGGCACATAGTTAGAGGCGGTACCTATCATGGATGATTTCCCGATATAACAGTATCGGAAAATGATTACTCATTGGATGACTACCAAGTTTAAGGAATTAATCACATTTGAGCTTTTTAAATGAAAATTTTCTTGATTTTCATTAGAACTAACTTGGGTATTATTAAATTTTATTTAGGAATCATCCAAAAATTTAAAAAAAAAAATTGATGCTAAAAATACCTTCACACCTTGGGGTGTACTATGATGTTAGATCATGAGAGGAAGTGGGTACGACAGTTTATAATTTTTTTAGTACTTGAGATTTCTATTGATCCCTCCATAATTTATTTGATTTTTATAGTTTTGATATAAATTTATTTATTAAATTCATTATTGGTAACTTATTTTCAATTATGGTTTCCTACATTCAATGTCATTGTAGAGGAAAGATTTTAATATTGAAGGATGTGTACCTCAAGTAAAACTGTTTTTCTCAAGTAGAAAGACAAAAGATTGAAGTGTAGTTAATGAAGTAACAAAACAGTATATTATAAGTTTTAATTTGATGGTTTCAAATTTTAATATCTATTTTTTTACTTAAAAATATATTTAAATCCGTAACATACTTCTTTGGAGGCTACTGATAAGGAACCTAAAAATTTTAGGCCAAATGATCATTTACATCAGGGGTTGGGAGATGAGCACTCTAGAAGAATACACTGCCAACCTGGGAAGTGTATAGTCCCAATGAGATATTCTCACACTTCAGGTATCGATTGTACTTCCACCGGGTTGGAAAAGGTTAAGTCACAAGAAGAACGGGCCGAAAAATGTCCACATAGGTGGAAGAATGATCTGAAAGGGAAAACAGTGAATTTATGAAATTGATGGAAGTTTTATGTCCATCACTTACAGCAGAGGCCAGTGCATCTTGTGATTCATATGTGTCATCGATGAATTAATTATATAGTGCAACAAGTGGCAGTTCTTATGTTGGTCGAGATGACATAGTTCTTGGTGATGGTGATGGTGATAGTGAGGAAGAGGTTGAGGGCGAGGATGATGCTGAGGAAAACGGTGAGGAGGTGGGCGAGGAGGGGGCCCAGGATGAGGATGAGAATGAGGGCAGGGATGATGATAGGGAAATATATGAGGATTAGGATGAGGTTTATGATGATAGTGATGATAGTGATGTTGATAAGGGATAAATTTATATTTTTCATTTTTGACTGATATTACTAAGATTTGATGTTTCATGATTTTTTGTGACTAATATTACTAATAATTTATGTTTGATGATTTGATGTGACTGAATATCTATTACATATTTTTCCTCCAATTATTTTGGATTTTTTCATTTGGTTTCACTGCAATATTGATTCATGTCTCTCCTTTGATTCAAGTATCTCTTTTGGTTAGCATCATTTTAGTGATTATCTTATTTTATTTTACCATATGTTGGGTTATTCAATGAAATAGTGAGATTTAGATTAGAATATTATATTTTTTGAGTTTTTTTTGGTGTTTTATGGTTTACCCACACAATTATGAGTAACCACATGGTTCACATGTAGAGGGTTCAATCATGGAGATAGAGACATATTAATATTTGTTTTGAGATTAGAAGAAAGGGTCTCCCTTTTGAAATTCAAGTTTTCATGTTTGATATTATATATCATTGTCTATAAGAATTTATTAAATACCATTGTGACATTTTGAAATGGATTTAATGGTGTGTGATAGATTTTTATTTCATTTCATTTTCTATTGAGTGAAAACTATCAACTGATTTGATTTCATTTTTGATGGAGGGGGTGGGGGTTGTGTAGGTAGGGAGGGGGTGTGCAGGTTTGGAGGGGGTGGGATTTCCAAGGAGAGGGGGGTGTGGGTTTTCTAAGTGTGGTGGGGGTGTGCAGGGGGATGGGGTGTGGGGGGTCTGTAGGGGGGTAGGTGAGGGGTTGTCTAGGGAGTGGGGGTCTGTAGTGGGTGGGTGGCTATCCAAGGGGGTGGGGGTCTGATGAAAGGGGTGTCTGGTGTGGTGGTGCAGGTGGGGAGGGGGTGTTGGTTATGAATATGGGGAGGGGGTGGGATATCTAGGGAGAGGGGTGGGCTACAAGGTGGGGTGGGGTGTGTAGGGGGTGGGGGTCTGTTGGGTGATGGTGCGGAGGCGGGTGGGGGTCTATCCAGTGGAGTGGGGGGATGTCCAATGGGGGGTTTTCCAAGGGTGGGGGTGTGTAGGGGGTGGGGTTTTTATACGGGGTTGTCCAGGGGGATGTGGGGGGATGTCCAGGTGGTGTGGTCTACAAGGGGCAGGGGGTTATCCTAGTGGTGGGGTCTATATAGGGGGGTTGTCCGGGGGGTGGGGTCTGCAGGGGGTGGGGGATATCCAAGGGGTGGTGGTTGTGTGGGGGGTGTGAAGGGTATGTGGGGGATATCCAGGGGGATCTCCAAGAGTGGGGGTTTGCAGGGTGTGGGGGTTGTAGGGGGTTTGTCCAAGGCGAAGTGAGGGGGATGTATGGGGTGGGGGTCTGCATGGGGCGGGGGTTGTCCAGAGGGTGGGGCTATCTAGGGGGTGGGGGATGTAGGGGTGATGTCTGCGGGGGTTGTCTGAGGGGTGGGGGCTATCTTGGGGGTGGGGGTCCGCATAGGGGGTGTTTTCTAGGGGGTGGGGGCTGTCTGAAGGGTGGTTTGAAGGGGGTGGGGGATGTCCAGGGGTGGGGTGTGCAAGGGGTGGGGTTGTCCAAGGGGGTGGGGGTTTCCAAGTGTGGGGGTTGTCCAAGGGTGATGGGTGTGCAGTGGGTGGGGTTTTAGTGGGTTAGGGGTCTAGTCGGAGCTACGATTTCTCATCATATTGATTGGAAATCCTGAAATCCATCCCAGTTTCTGGTGACAATAAGGACTTCTCAGTGGATTTCATCCATCTTAGAGAGTCCTTACTTCTATTGCCCTTTTCTTATTCTTCCATCCTGGAATATTTCTTCATGATATATAGTGAAATATTTTTAAATGGATCCCCTTATCTGACCATTGGTGAGTCACCATTATTCTTAATTTGGGCATTATCCCCAATTAATTATTGATTTTGTGGTTCTCCCCACTATATAACCTTAATAATAAGGCTAATTCCATGCTATGGTTCCTCCCAACAATGAAATTTACTACCATGACATGATTCTAGTGGTACACCAACACACTCAATGTGGTTCTCAATTCCCCTCACCTAGACATGTGTAAGAATGTTATCCTTACACTAGTATCAACACTTTCATCTCTTTTTCATGATAAAATGGGAATGCCTTCACCATCTAGGAAAAACCTGACCACTTTATCTAGTACTAAAAAATCCATGTCCAACTCTCAAAAAACACCATTCATAACCAAATAGATGCACTTTAGGTAGTTTTCGGATCATCACAATTTATCTCATTCAAAAACACTAGTCAGATATACATCAGAAAACCCTTATTGAAAACAATTGGTTTTTACTACATACACACTACATAAATATCCTATCACAACGACATTAAGACTAAAATAACCCCATAGTAATTTAAGTACCCACACCAATTTTTTTACCTAATTCCCCATGTGATATACTCTATTGGATCATCAAAAACCATCCTAAATCCAACACCCATGCTTAGACTCCACCTAATATCACATCTCAATTTATACATGTAATTCACCATAGAATCCAAATTTATTTGGGTCCACTTATTCACTAATATCATAATATTATCATTCCATCCCATATTCATCTCCACAATCTAGTGGCCTTCCCATCACAAGGGTCACATGCCTATAAATAATAAATCACTCCCCACCATAAGAGTGTTGTTACCTTCACTTCACTGGACCAGACTCCCAACCTCCATGAACCATGATCCATTAATTTCCAAACTCAAAGATTGGTTGTAGTAATCCATCTATCACCTAAGAGATAGTACAAACATAATTTACAACATATTTTTGGATTATGATAACAACACACACAACATGTAACAATTTCCATTTCAAACGTGATTCTCATTCCATGAAACACCCTTTATTCTCATCCAAACATTCAGGTCACCACACCCACAATAATTTCATCAAAATTTCCAAATCCCCATGAATAGAAAGTGTTTTTTCTGGGTCACCACACATTCTATCACCCCCTTAAATGGAATAACAAATGTGAAGTTATCATTATTTTTTAAAATTATTTATATGGTATTGTAGAGTTTTTGGAGATGTTTGTATATGGTATTGTATAGTTTTTTCATAAGCTTGTGGTTTGTGAAATGCATGCAATCTTGGAGGCTGGTGTTTGCAATATTTGAGGCATTTTTATATTTAATTCTATGTGTAGATTTATGTGTGCAATGGTGGAGTTGTTTTGGAGATTCAATGCAAGAGCTACTGTGGAGAGCTTATGTGGAGATGAAAATATGGGTGAGTACTATACCAATAGTTTATAACCATTGGTATTGTGCTGAAAGATAATGTGTTTTCAAATGGTTATGTATAACAATTGAAAAAATTATATACCAAAGGTTACTAAATCATTTGTATATCCCTGGACATGTAATGTATGCCAACAGTTGTAAGTAACCATTGCCAAAAATCTATGCCAATGGTTCAAAAACTGTTGGTATTACACTGTTTCCTTTTTAAACCAACAGTTTTAAACCATTGGTAATTATATATCCCAATGGTTATATGAAACCATTGGGAAGCTATATGTTTTGTACCCTATACCAACTATTATTTATAAACTTTTGGTATATGTGAATCATGATGCCACACTACCCAATGGTTTGGAAAACCATTGGGATATTTTATACCAATGGTTTACCCCCTCTATGCCAATGGTTTGTAATTTTCAGTATAGTTTAACTTTCTTGTAGTGTAAATAACCCTAGAAACCAAAAAATATTTATATATATATAGGGTGATCATACAAGTATACTCAGTAGGAAAAACCCAAAGTCACATGTGCACAAGTGGGAGATGCATACTAATTCCCCTGTGAGAAAATAACATAAACTTAAAAAGCACCAAATAGGGTATACTATCCACCCCAACCTCACCAAGGCACGCTAACCAAATTTTGCAAGCTAAGTAATGTAATATAATAAGCACATCGATATTTGGGCACCCTGCACCACTTCCCTTTGGTTAACTACTCATCCCTGACGATGAATGTCCTGACACTACCATGCTCTTCCATAGACCCCACTATCACAACCTTCCTAAAGAAACCTAGGCCGAAAAGTACACTACAGTCCCACCTACAGGCACCTGGGCCTCACACATGCCACACCCTACCCAAAAACATGTGGGCCTCATCCCAAAGACACCAAGAAACATACCCCATGTCACATAGCCAATACCATAATTATGGGACTAAACCTCAATCCATCACATCCTGCCCAAAGAATCATGGGTAATCAATTCCTAAAAGAGTGAGTAGTGTAAAGTCAATAACCATCCATCCATCCTCCCACTAGTATATTGGAAAATACACCCTCCCCCATAAAAATGGGGGTGTTCGACACATAGTGCTCAACATGGTTGGAGTGATTATACAAAAAATATGGAACTAGATTTATATACATATAGGTGAACAAACACTTGACCCAACATATGGGTTTCCAAACAAACAACTAGCCAAACTTAAAAATTGCCCTTGCGGCTAACCATACATTCACAACCACATAACAACCACAACCAAATCATCAACCCTCAAATTTCATTTAACTAGTTGTCATTATTCATTATAATTTCATTTTTGTATTTATTTACATCCCTAAATGGGCCACTACCAAACACATCATAAGAAACAGCCACACAATCATCCATAACACACCAAAAAGAAGGACCAAGATAAAACAACCCATTGCACACTTCCCTTTCCTAAACACCCATTAAACCACTGTCAAATATCATTCTGCAAAGTTATCACGATCAAGAATCCTCTCACAAATAAACCGGGTAGCCCCACTGCACAAAATCATCACACCAAGGACATCCATAAACATGAAATCATGACATAGCCCTGTCCTATAGCCCTGCTACCCAACCACTGCCCAGATGAGGTCCCACTACATAACAAGTCCATCCATTCCCTAATCAATCAATCTCTCATCATGAGATACTATCACACCTCCCCATACATAGCTACCGCCACCAAAACCCACAGAAGGTACAAAAAAACAACATGGAACACAACCATACCTATAAAAATAGGGTGAATTTAGATTTGGTCAAAACTATTCTTTAAATTCCAATTTGATAAGTAGGGTGATCACACAAGGGTTTTCATCCAGTGGAATCCATATATTTAACCAAGTGTACATGATTAATAAGACTGATATTTATAGTAATTATTCATAATTAAACAACAATAGTTATAAATAATCACCCATACATAGGTAAATACCACCAACAACCATGATTTTGAGAGGCCACACGGGCATAAATAATAACATCATAAACAAATATAACAAATAAAATAGGCGATCAACAACAATTCAATTCCAAAAAAAAATTATTTCCATATTTATTCATTATCATTTATCATTGTTAAAATTTTTATTCAAAATTTTTCAAGAAATATCAATACCATGACCACACTGCATGATACACAGCTAAAGACAGATAGTATAATCCCTACCTGGAAGAACATGTGAACAAAACTCCTCCTTGCGCCAAAATAGAGGGGTCTCACGAGTAGGAGATTACATGGAAAAATGAAGAGTGGGGGTGTCTATAGCACAGGCGCACGACTCCTCTAGGGAATAAAAGTTCTCTACACACCAAGAAAAAAGAGAAGATTGGACCTTGACTTTAGAAAAATCCAGATCCTATATCAATGGAAGGAAACGGTTCTAAGCCCATTAAAGTTGGATCGTGTCCAAGATCATGAGGTTTGACTATTTCAAAGTCCCCCAAGAATTAGAATATTAAATATATAATTAATATCCTTTAAAATTCCCTTGTAAATTCCCAAATAAGTCATTAAACTTGATTTATGTCAAATATAATGTAAGAGGGGTGAATCTGGAAAAACTAGGAAAAACTAAAAATGAGTCATTAATGGGTGAGTCACCGACAACAAGACACTAGAACTAACAGCGATTCACTAATGTTGAGCTACAAACATTGAGCCACTAATGTGACCTACCGATGCCTGACTCACCAATGCCCTGACTCACCAGTGCCCTGACTCACCAGTGCCCTGACTCACCGACGTCCTGACTCACTGACGTAGAGACTCACTGACACCCTAACCCACTGACGCCCTAACTCGCTAACTCTTCAACCTACTGACATTGTGACCTATCAATAACCTCGACCTACCAATGCAATGACCTACGGATTCCCTCGTCCTATCATTGGAAAAACTAGAAATTTGGAAAACTCATGAAATTAGCTACCATTGCATCCTAGAACACCCAAAACAATTGATTTTGACAAAGTAATGGACCACATAGGTCTGATCCATTACATCAGATACCTATAAAATTATTCTCTACCTAAAGAATTTAAAACCAATCCCAGAAGAAAGATGGGACTGAACAACCACCCTTTAAGATACCTCTAAAGGAAAAAACTACCTTGTGTTGTTGGAGTGAAACCTCAATATCCAAGAACACCTCCTCCAACATCTACTAACCCAGACATTCACAAGATACCCCACACAAACACCAACTCTTTGAACACATAAATTAGGTAATTCCTTCCTCTATGTCAAGATACTATATGATCTGTGTATCACTGACTCGTCCGCACAGGTTTAATCGCATCTATATTAATGAATCTTGATTAGGAATCAGGAATCCCTCTTTTCATTGGTTAGGACATTATTCTACATTACATAAAAAACAACTCATCTTATATCAAACAAGTTTTAAGAATAACATCACAAAGAAAAACACATGGGAAAAATCAATACAACTCTGGGTACTGAGCACACATCTGCATCTCTCACCCCCAAGTACTCTCCTCTAGGACACCATGCTTAAACAACATGAAAACCAATGGAATTTTCCATCCACACAATGCCTTCTCCCGACAATCCAGAATCTCCACAAAAATTTCATCGTCCTTGATATCCAACCCTCCCTAATGAATGACATGGGAGTCATCAGGAAGATATCAAAAAATATGGGAGATAAGAAAGACACAGTGGACCCTCCCCAACTGCAGTGGCAATGCCAGCTATTATGCCACCTCACCAACTCTTCCCAACACCTAGAAAGATCTAATGAACCTAGGATAAGGCTTACTCTCTCTACCAAACTTCTACTACCCAAATCAAGGTGAAAACTTCAAGAATACATGGTCCCCAACCTCAAAATCCAAAGGTCGTATCCTATGATTCACATATGACTTCTTTCAGTCATGTGTTGCCTTTATCCTCTCATGGACACCTTGCACCTTCTCTGTCATACTTTGTAACACATCTATACTAAGAACAGTTGCCTCCCCAACATCCTCCCAGCACAAGGGAAAAGTACATGGCCTTCCACAAAAGGTATCAAAACCATCCATGCCAATGTAAGAGTGATATCTATTTTTCAAAAAACACTATCGAGTGAAAAATTCACACACACAACCCACCAAAATACTAGATTCATGCTCGTAGAATTTCCTTCAAAGTATAGATGGTCCACCATATTTTCCCATCTCTCTGAGCATAGAAGGCAGTGCTAATGCATAAATGGGTGCCAAAGGAATGCTGAAATCCCCTCCAGACTCACAACATAAAATGTGTATACTGATCTGAGACAATGGATCTTGGAACTCGATGCCGCTGCACCACCTCATCCACATACCCCCATGTTAAGGAATCCACTATTCTTGATTCCTTAATCACTACGAAGTGAGCTGATTTCATAATCCAATCCACTACCACCCAAATAGAATCACATCCTCCCTGAGTCTTGGGTAATCCTATGATGAAACATATCAATACGTAATCTCACTTCCACTTAGGGAAATCTAGAGGCTACAACAACCACTAGGAACCTGATGTTGAACCTTCTCATGATAGAACACTAAGAAATTTTCAACAAACTTCTCCACTAACCGCTTCATCCCAATACACTATAACTATTACCTAAAGTTGTGGTACATATTAGAAACTCTTGGGTGTACCGCTAGTGGTGATCAATGAAACTCACAAAGAAATTTCTCACGTATTTACACTCGAACAAACAGCATCCCATGTAACAACATCCAATTCTGACTATCCTCCAACCATCCCTCTAGAGAATCACCCCAACCAAAGAGATCATGAATCACTTACACCTCTGAGTCTCCCCATTGAGTATCCTCCACCTTCTGCCTCAAATATGATTGTACCATCATCTGAAACAGAAATCCTCTACCACTATCCATTCCTACATCAAATTGCAAGGTAGATAACTCCTCCATCGCCCTCCAAGTGTTTGAATATTCCCAAACCACTTCCTTTTGTAACTTCTTGCTCAAATCCTCAGCTAAAATATTTCCATTACATTAAGTGTAAGATATTTCAAAATCATAATCCTAGAGAGACACCATCCACCTTCACTGCCACAATTTCATGTCTGGTAGGGAAATGATGTACCTCAGGCTCTTTTGATCTGTGAAGACCACATAGAGCTCCCCAATGAGGTAATGTCACCACATATTTACTACTAACATGAGATATACTAGCTCCCTATCATGGGTGGCACAGTTACGTTCATGGGGACGCGATTTCCTAGACCCATAAGAGATCACTCCCTTCTGCTACATCAACAGACAACCCAAGACCATATGTAAATCCTCGCAAAACACATCAAACATCACCCCATCCTCTATAAACCTTAGCACTGGAGCACTAACCAAATTTACCTTTACATAGCTAAAATCTACCTGACACTTCTCACTCCACACAAAGTTATAGAATTTTCTATTCAAATCCATCAACAAAGATACTAATCGAGAGAAATCAGGTACAAATCTCTGGTAATATCCTATGAGGTATAGAAAACTGCAAACCCCTGCTATATTATTGGGTGCTTCCAAAGAAACAACAATCTCAGCCATTGATGGGTCCACTACTACACCCTAATGAGACACCACATTGTTGGGCGGAGAAAAACGGGAAGGATGGCAAGAGGGGGGGTGAATTGCCTTTTAAAAAATGATTAACAAATTAAAATCAAAGTTGAAATGCAGCGGAAATAAAAGAGGCAAGACACAAAATTGATAACGGAGTTCGGCCAAAAACCCGGCCTACGTCTCCGCTCCCAACTCAACCGTTGAGAGATTCCTACCGCTTACTTTTCAATGGTTTTAGCAAGAAACCCACTAGGATTTGAGGTAGCACTAGGACCTATTACAGCTTTCTTTTGAATTGTTTTAGCAAGAACCCACTTGCTTTTAATGGTTGAGCAAGAACCCACTATCCTTCTTACAGGTGAAGGATAGCTCACCTATGACTCAAGCTATTTAAAGGAAAGCTTGACAACCTTTTCACACCTTAATGGTGATGTGAAACCCAAAAGAAAGAGGGGATGAGAAATAGAGTGGTTTGTAGACACAAACCCAAATTAAGCTCAAAATAGATAAACAAGAAAAACCGTATTTAAGGAAGTCTTGGGCGCCTTTGATTGATTGGAGATGTTGAAGGCCGCTTCCAAGCTTCTTTGAAGGAGCTCCTTGGATGTGGAAGTTGTTGGAGCAAGGTGGGTTCCTTGAAGGAAGTCCGCCGGAGGTACGCCAAATGATGGAAAATGTGTCCGTTGGCTTGGTATATGATCCGGTTAGTGTCCGGGGCTTCCTCAGCCTTTATTTATAGGCATGGAACCCATTGGGGGCCTTCGGAGCCGTTGGAGAGGTCTTCGGAGCCGTTGGAGGCCAAAAGAGGGTTGACTGGTCAAAGCCAACGGCTAGTTTGACTGGGCTACCGGCTGGCCGGTACATCTCCACCGGCTGGCCGGTGCCTTGGCAAAGGAGAATAATTTTGGTCCAGGCTCCACCGGCTGACCGGTGGAGGAGCCACCGGCTGGCCGGTGGGGAGACAGTAGCTGGCCCATTGGTCTGGGTGCCACCGGCTGGCCGGTGACAAAGCCACTGGCTGACCGGTGGAACCTGGCAGTGGGCAATGCCTCTGCCAGGTCCACCGGCTGGCCGGTGCTATCACACCGGTTGGCCGGTGGACTGAAATTCAGTCCACTTCTTGTCCATTCTTGGGCCAACTTCTTGGCAACCTTGTGCCTATCATTCAAAAACACTTCAAACAAAATTAGACAAATAATAAGGTGAGTGTGATCATGAAAATCAAACAACGAGGGGAACGAGAGGTACAACAATCTCCCCCTATTTTGATGATCACAATCACCAAAACAATTAAAGTAAAAACAAAAATGAAAGACATGCTTAAAGGATAATTTGAAAAAAAATCAAAGCATGATAGAAAATACTCTCCCCCAATCAATCAAGAAATTTCTCCCCCTTTGTGATTATCAAAATAGCACGGGGCATAAAACTTGATTGAGGGAAAAGAGATTTGAAAAACAAGATTTGAGATTTGAAAATCAATTGAAATTTTGGAAATTGAAAGATTGAAAATTTGAATAACAGTTTGAATTGAAAGTTTTGAATCAAAAACCAATTGAAATTTGAAATTTGAAACCAAATAAAATTTTTGAAATTGAGAGTTTTGAATCAAAAATGAATTTAAAATTTAAATTGAAAAATGAATCGAAAGAGATATTTAAATTTAAGAAAATTTCTCCCCCTAAATAAAACAAAAGATCATCGGGGAAACGAAACTATTTTTGGCCCGTAGAGACTCGCCAAAAGGGATTTTTCAATCCAAATTTGTTTCATGGCGGGTCTTCTCCTATAAAACTCGTCCGAATAAAAAAAAGATTTGGGTTGACCGTACCGGGCATTTTTGCAATCACACTCATAAATGAGGTGCCCGGGTTTTTTACAATAATTGCAAAATTTGTATTGGGAGCTCCCCCTTACAAAAATAGTGGGTGCATGGGAGGAGGAGGCTTGGTGGTATAGCCAAGTCCATTGGTGGTTCTAGATACTCGTTGAGAACCTAAGAGTTTGGACAAATTTTGTTCACCTTGGGTGAACTTGGCTAGGGATTCCCTAAGGTCCTTAATGGTTGATTCCAAAGAATCAACATTGGGGAAATTTTGGATTTTTAGGGAGAGTTCCTCCTTCTCTTTGAGAAGTTGGTCTTTTTCGGAGGAAAGTTTTTTGAAATTCTTTTTCAAAGCAACGAATTTTGATGAGAGTTTGTGAAAACCATTTTCTAATTGGTCTCGCACATGTTGGAGTTCTTCGTATGACAAATGATTGAAAGAATTTGAAGAACTAGAAGACGAGGAAGAAGAGTCGGAAGATGATACCTCATGTTTTGCCATTAGGCATTTTTTACCTTGGTCGCTCGAGGAGAAGGAGGAGAAGGAGGAGCTATCACTCCATGTTACCTTTGAAGCCTTCTTCTTTTTCTTCTTCTTGGCCCTTTTCTTGTGAAGTGGGCAAGCGGGTTTGAATTTTTCGTCGAGTTCTTGCTCTTGAGCGGGTTCTTGCTTTGGAGCCTTTCTAGTACCTTCATGGGTTAGCTCTAAATATTTCCAAATATCATAAGAGGTAGTGCAAGAAGAAATGAAATTAAAAACATTACGGTCAAGACCACAATGAAGAGCGTTCATGGCTTTGCCATCAAGCTCAAAATAAGCAATGTCATTGGGGGTCCATTTGGATTCGTCGGGGGAAGACAAAGAATAACCTTGCATGACAATTTTGTAAATAGGATATCCTATGCTTCTTAAAAAAGTGGTCATGTGGGTTTTCCAAAAAGAATAGTCGGTTCCATCAAACAATGGAGCACGACCCAATGAATGACCTTCGAGGGTTTGAGAAGAAGAAGCGGTAGAAGCCATCAAAAAGGATCTTTAATTTGAAACAGGTTTAGGGAATTATTCAAATTTTGCCTCTGATACCAATTGTTGGGCGGAGAAAAACGGGAAGGATGGCAAGAGGGGGGGTGAATTGCCTTTTAAAAAATGATTAACAAATTAAAATCAAAGTTGAAATGCAGCGGAAATAAAAGAGGCAAGACACAAAATTGATAACGGAGTTCGGCCAAAAACCCGGCCTACGTCTCCGCTCCCAACTCAACCGTTGAGAGATTCCTACCGCTTTCTTTTCAATGGTTTTAGCAAGAAACCCACTAGGCTTTGAGGTAGCACTAGGACCTATTATAGCTTGCTTTTGAATTGGTTTAGCAAGAACCCACTTGCTTTTAATGGTTGAGCAAGAACCCACTTTCCTTCTTACAGGTGAAGGATAGCTCACCTATGACTCAAGCTATTTAAAGGAAAGATTGACAACCTTTTCACACCTTAATGGTGATGTGAAACCCAAAAGAAAGAGGGGATGAGAAATAGAGTGGTTTGTAGACACAAACCCAAATTAAGCTCAAAATAGATAAACAAGAAAAATCGTATTTAAGGAAGTCTTGGGCGCCTTTGATTGATTGGAGATGTTGAAGGCCGCTTCCAAGCTTCTTTGAAGGAGCTCCTTGGATGTGGAAGTTGTTGGAGCAAGGTGGGTTCCTTGAAGGAAGTCCGCCGGAGGTACGCCAAATGATGGAAAATGTGTCTGTTGGCTTGGTATATGATCCGGTTAGTGTCCGGGGCTTCCTCAGCCTTTATTTGTAGGCATGGAACCCATTGGGGGCCTTCGGAGTCGTTGGAGAGGTCTTCGGAGCCGTTGGAGGCCAAAAGAGGGTTGACTGGTCAAAGCCAACGGCTAGTTTGACTGGGCTACCGGCTGGCCGGTACATCTCCACCGGCTGGCCGGTGCCTTGGCAGAGGAGAAGAATTTTGGTCCAGGCTCCACCGGCTGACCGGTGGAGGAGACACCGGCTGGCCGGTGGGGAGACAGTAGCTGGCCCATTGGTCTGGGTGCCACCGGCTGGCCGGTGACAGAGCCACCGGCTGACCGGTGGAACCTGGCAGTGGGCAATGCCTCTGCCAGGTCCACTGGCTGGCCGGTGCTATCACACCGGTTGGCCGGTGGACTGAAATTCAGTCCACTTCTTGTCCATTCTTGGGCCAACTTCTTGGCAACCTTGTGCCTATCATTCAAAAACACTTCAAACAAAATTAGACAAATAATAAGGTGATTGTGATCATGAAAATCAAACAACGAGGGGAACGAGTGGTACAACACACATGTCTAAGGAATTGGACCTCTCATATACAAAACATGAAATTGGACAGCTTTTCATAGATTTGGTAGTTTCGAATGATAATTAGGATAGTCCTAAGATGCTAGATATTCTCCTAATCTGATTTCATGTAGATCAATATTTTTTCAATGAATACGATGATGAAATAATCCAATAAATCCTGAAATATAGTGTTCATAGGCCCCATTAACATTACTGGGGCATTCGTAACACCGAACAACATAACCACAAACTCAAAGTGCCCATACTAGCACCTGAAAGCAGTCTTTGGTATGTCACCCTCCTACACCCTCAGTTGGTGATATCTAGATCACATATTGATCATGGAAAACCAACTTTCTCCCATAAACTAGTTGAAAATATCATCTATCCTTGGGAGAGGGTAACGGTTTTTTACCGTTACCTAATTCAATCTTTGGTAGTCTATGAATAACCTTAGACCAACATATTCCTTCTTTTCAAACAAGACCAGAGAATCCCATGGAGACACAATGGGTTGGATGAAACCCTTCCTCATCAGGTCATCAATTTGAATCTACAACTCCTGCAACTCATAAGGTTCCATCTGATAAGAATACATTGAAATCGGACTAACACAAGGATGTAAGTCTATCCCAAACTCAGTGTCTCATTAAGGGGGTATAGTCACAACCTCCTTGGGGAAAATCCATAAACTCCCTGAAAACTCCCAGAATATCTACTATCTCAACATCCATCAATACCACTGACAGCTCGACTAATGAGGAAAGAAGTGTCTCCATAATCCAGCTTCCCACTTGATTGTTCTGCTCACCAATGAAAGATACATGATGAACTTTCACATTTGAAAAAAAAACTCTTATCTGGAAGAATTATTTAACATCGTGCACCGAAAACAACTATTTGATGCTAAGGATGACATCATATGGCTACATCTGTAGTAGAAGAAGATCCTAGCTAGACTAGTGGGGCCCCAACATCAGTTTACATACCCAAAAAACATCAAAAAATCTAGTCTGACCTCCAACTGGTGTATTCAACACCAAGGGAACAAAAATTCTCTCTATTTTCAATCCTAGAGAATGGGATAGACCGGGTGAAATAATGGAGTGAGAAGATCCTGAATCAAACAAGGTGAAAGAAAACATTCTAAACAAACTCATCGAACCTTGAACGATATCTATCCCCGCTAGAACTGTTTTTTCTGTGGTGTGTAACTGCTCATCATCAGCTCCTCTTCCCCTCAGTTGTTAGGTGCCTCCCCAACCAAACCTTGGTCGAGGTCTCTGAGGACCACCTTGAGGTCGGCCTCCTACAACACTGTATACCCTTGGTGGAGTAGGGGCCAGCAATCTGTACTGCTAGAAAGTCCTGTATGATAATTTCTATTGGGGTAGGTGTTGAACATTCCCACCTCCACCATATTGAGATCAAGTTAGGAACAATCCCTAGAGGTTCCCATGACCTCCGAAAGAAAAACAACATGAACCCAGGGCTACAGGAAAAGGGAGAGGACCAAAGGGTTAGAACATAAACTACTGGGGCCGTCTCCCCACTAGACAAAACCTGGAAGCCCCTGACATGAGAAACCTACTACTGATGGCCTTACCATTTAAAGAAATTAGTTTACTTACCTCTCATGGAGGACCTCCTCACGAGTTCATCCTTTTCACTACCTCAACCTTCATCTGAACCTCTAAGTATGTCATTATGGTGAAGGAAGTAACCACATACTAGAGATAAGAATGGAGTGACTCCACTAAGAACCTCACCTAAGACTCCTCATCTGTAAAGATATCTGGAACAAAGCGTAGGAGATCCTTGAAATTTATCCCCAATTCCCTCACTGACATGACCCCCTGTTGGAGGGAGAGTAACTCCTGCATCTTATTATCTTTCATTGCAGAAGAAAGGAATTCCACTCAGAACCCCTTCTCAAAGTCATCCCATGAAACATTAGTCTTCTTCCTCTCCCTAATGTAAAGTTTCCACCAATGACATTCTTCTCCACTCATTTGGATCACCACTAGAAGAACCCAGTACTGATCAAACTAAAATTGATCACCTAATCCTTGAGAAAACTCTCTGCCTCCATGTCTGACACATTGCCCTCGTACTTTCCAAAACTCTACCACTAGAAATCACGAAGCATCTTCTTCCACTGATCATACTCCTCTACAGGATTTACCTTCCTCTGGTAAACTGGGTTAGCCTTCTGATCCTCCATTGCTCATACCACAAGTGGCTGAGGTCTAGGATCCAAAGCTGAAAGGAAAATAAGGAGCTCCTCATCCCAGTTAGGATAAAATTTATTTAGGAATCATTTTAACTCATTATTTATTTTAATTTCCTAAAGACTTCCAAAAAATAAGAACACAAGTCATCATGATGCATGTACCTTTCCTAGGGTCTCTACCCCAAAATCGATATAGCCTCAATTGGTCATTCGGTATTCTTAGTGTCCTTGCATTGAATCATATGGGGGGCTAAAATCCCATGTCTTAGTAGGTCTTCCCTGGCCTATGTCACATACCAAGATCACCTAACAATGTTTCCCTACCAACCCATGAAATCCTCACTATGCCTAACTACAAACTCCATCCTATATCTCAATGTACCTCTGATACCATTCTGTCACGACCCTCCTTCTTTAAGATGAGGGAAGTGATGTCAAGATTTTGAGACCATCCATCCAAAAAATGAAGGAGAGATAATGACCCCTGAGTTCCGCCTCCAATAGGCACCGGGGTGGATACCATTACCAAGGATGTAGAAATGACCCAGAAGTGGGTGGTATTACCCTCTTTATAGTAACCAATATCAGGATATAAGACGTTCCCGACTCAAAAAACTCTTAGATAAATATATATAAAGAAACCAATATTCATCCCACAAGAATGTTTAAGTAAAACTGCTAGAAATACAAAGAAAACTCCAATATAAATACCAAAATAAAACTAACCAGTGAAATCGCAACCGTCTACAACATATGAGCTAGTAAGGTCCGTCACGGTTCACATAATCTCCCTGGAAACCTAAAAATGGTGTTATATACATTTTTTGAGAATACAAGTACACTCAATAGGGAAAAAAAGTCACTTGTGCACAAGTTGGAGAGTCATACTAATACCCCCATGAGAAAAATGAAGAAACTCCAAATTCACCAAATAGGGTATACTATCCCCCCAAACTCAGAAAGGCCCAGTCACAAAATAACACAAGTCAAGTAATGTAATATAATAATCACATCGATATTTGGGTACCCCTCACAAATCCCCACTAGTTAACTGCTCATCCAAAATGGAAAATGTGTTGACACTACCACACTCTTCTACAAGCCCCACTGTAACAACTTTCCCACACACACTTGTGCCTCAAAAGACACTACCTTCCTACCCACAGACACCTAGGCCACACACATACGACACCCAACCTGAAAATACCTAGGCCTCATATTGAAGACACCTAGGAAACAACCCACCTCTCACACTGCCAATACCATAATTTTGGTATTAAACCTCAAGACATTACAGCCTACCTGAAGAATATTGGGAGATCAATGCCCAAAAGTGGGAGTAGGGTAAATTCAATAACCATACATCCATCCTCCCACCGGGATGTTAAGAAAGACACCCTCCCCCATAAAAAATGGGGTGTTTGAAACATAGTCCTCAAAATGGGTGGGGTGTGTATAGAAATCATAAGGAACTACAAGTTTATACATATAGTTAAACAAACACTCATCTCATTCTATGGGTTTCCAAACAAACAACCAGCCCACACATAAAAACATCCCTTACTACTAACCCTAAATACATAACCATAAAATAGACACAACCAAAACATCAACCCACCCCTTTCATTTAACCCGTTTTCATTCTACTTTATAATTTCATTTATTTATTTATTTCTATACCTACCAGGGAAACTACCAAATACATCACATGCAATAGCCACACAGTCATCCATAACACACCAGTAATAAAGACCAAGGTAAAAAAACCCTATCTACGCTCCCCTTTCTTTAACACCTATTCAACCACTGCCAACTGTCATTTTTCAAATTTATCCCTCTTAAAAATCCTCTCACAACAAAACCTAGAAGCCCCACTTCACAAACACACTACACCCAGCATTCCAATAAAATGAAATCATGAAACATCCATGTCATGTAGCCTGGTTTCCGAACCACTTCCTAGATAAAGTCCCACTTCATAACAAGTCTAGCTATTCCACAATCAATCAATATTTCTTATTGGGATACCACCACACCACCCCATACCTAGAATCACATAGCTTCCCCCACCAAAACCCACACAAGGTACAAAACCCAAAAGAACACAACACATAGCCACACCTATCAAAATAGGGTGAATTTATATTTGGCCAACATAGTTCTTTAAATTCAACTTTAATAAGTAGGTTTATCACATAAGGGTTTTCATCCTAGTTCATCCATTTATATAACCATTTGTATGTGATTAATCACATTGATATTTATAACAATTATTCACATGGAAAAAACAATAGTTATAAAGAATATCCCATGCATAGGCAAAGACCAATAACAGCCATGATTTTTAGAGGACACATGTGCATAATAGATCACATCACAAACAATGATAACAAAATAAAACAATAGATCAACCTTAATCCACTCCCACCCAATTATCAGGTCCATATTTATTCATTAGAATTTATCTCTTTAAAAGTTAGATTTGAAATATTTTCATGAAATTACCTTATTATTCCCACCCTGCATGATATACAATTAAATATAGATAGTAGAATTCCTACCTAGAACAACATGTGACCAACACTCCTAGCTCTAAAAAAGAGGGGTCGTGCGAGCAAGAGATTACAAGGAAAACTGAAGAGGGGGGTATATGGTATAGGTGCATGGATCATCTTAGGAATAAAATTTCTCCATGATCTAATAGAAAAAGATAAGATGGGACTTTGACTTTAAAAAAAGATAGATCTTATATTAACATAATGAAAAGGTTCCAAGGCCATTAAAGTTAGATTATGGCCAAAATTACATTGTTTAACTATTTAAAAGTCCCCTGAACATTAAGATATTAAAGATATAATTTATATCCATAGAAATTCCCAAATATGGAATTAAACTTTATTTATGTAAAATAAAATGTAACAGCGGCGAAATTGGAAAAACTGGAAAAAACTGGAAATGAATCCCTAATGGGCGAGTCACTGATAACAAGACATAAACACTGGAAGAGAGTCCCTGACACTAAGATACTGATGTTGAGCCACTGAAGAGACTTAACAATGCCTAATTCACTGACTCCCTAACTCACTAATGCCCTGACTCACTGAAATCAAGACTCACTTAGTATCTGACTCATTCACACCCTGACTCACTAATGCCTTGACTCATTGATGCCCTGACTCACCAATGTTGTGACCTACCAACGCCGCGACCAACGGAATCCCTCAATATACTGACTCCATGACCTAATGATGACCTCAACCTACCATTTTAATAATAGAAGTTTGGAAAACTCTTAAAATGATATATTGTTGCTTCACTGATGCCCTCAATGCCTACACACACCAACACCCTAACTCATCAACGCCCTAACTCATCAACGCCCTGACTCAATGAATCCCAGACTCACCAATGTAATGACCTACTGACATCATGACCTACTTATTCCATCTACTTAACAATGTCGTGACCTACTGATACCCTTGACCTACCATTAGAAAAAATTCAAATTTGGAAAACTCATGAAAGGAGCTACTATTGCCTCCCAGAACACACCAAACACTGGATTTTGACAAAGTAATGGACTACAGAGGTATGGACTATTGTATATTTAAATATTATCCTTTATATGTTATAATATATATTCTTTTTGAATATTTTTTTTAATAGGAATGAAAATATAATTTGGTTTAATTTTTTGAAATTTTCAAAGTGGTTTCCATGGGGGTTTCTTTACACACGTATAAATGGCCACGCCCTCTCCTATACACTTAACACCTTAAAATACATCTATATTATAAGATCCCTATGAAAATTAATTTCAAAATTCCCTCCCCATTTCCAAAATCAATTATTTTTATAAAAGAATAATCATATGAATGCATTTTTTTCTTACCTAATGAGGGTTCCAAATGAATAGGTATCACCCTTTATCCGACCCTATTTATTTTATTTATTCTTCATCCTACTTAAAATATTAATCAATTATGATTATATAATAGTGCTAGTGTCTCCAATAGTTTAATATGTTGTGATTTTATTGGAATAATATAAATCCATATCCCCATCCATCAAATGGGATATGAAATCATAATTCATGTGTAAGGGAAACAATAACTTCAAGAATTGATGTAATTAGTTTTCCATCATCACCTCTCAAGGATTATTTTCATGAAGATTATAAATTAATTATATGATTTTTTAAATATTTGTACTTTTTTAGTAATGATATCACATAGTCCTTCTTAAAATACTTTTATTTCGGGATACAGTTACATCGTGCATGTGTACGATGAACTTTCTCCTTGTGAAGTGATGTTATTCAATTTTTACTAAAGGTTTACATAGAAGTTAATAAGGATGGACTTAATGAATATATAGATATACCTGAAATTAGAACTATATTAATTACATATTTATCATTTTATAATTATAATGTTTCATTTTAATTTCTACACCAAAAAATGATTATGTTGTTTGTTTATGTTTTGACTACCACCTATACAAAGCAATGTGATTATTTTTTTCATCACCACTTCACATGTATGAAATTATTAGTATATTTAAGGAAGTAATATAGTATATATAATATTATGATAATTATAAAAATATAAAATATTATTGAAACCATTTCTATCTTGATCGTTGAAAATGTAAGCTTTACTCATGCGCATGTGCGGCCTACCATCTATATGATTGTAATGTAGTTTTCCTTTCATAACCATATTTAAAAATTATTCTTAAAAAATAATAATTTATTTATAAATATGATAATTTTTTCTTTATTTTTATTCTAGATATTTTTAAATAGTACCCTATTAGACCAATAGTCATCCTAAGGAAGTCATTTTGACAGTTAGGCTAAATATCATCGAAACATAAGACATAAACATTACTGATTAAGTAATTGATATGATATGGTAATAGCTGAAATAAAATCAATAATAAACATTAAAATATTTCTTCAAAAATTAAATAATATCCATATATTTATTATTTAGGATGATAAAGAACTAATGTGATAAATCCAACTCAAGGTAGGGGACTTCTTCTCAGTTTTCATTCATTGAAGAAAATTAGGATGATATGGACCTATATTATTTCATGATGTGTATATAAATCACATTGAAATGTGATATGATTGATTTATCTATTCTCGTGGAATTTAAATTTTTTAATTTCATTCATTTTTTGGGCTTGTGATTCAAATATTTCCAAAGTGGTAAATGGATTTTTAAAAAAATCAAATTTAATGTTTTCTATCTAACTCAATTTTCTTCCATATCTATATTTTTTATTGATTTTATTAATATAATTATATAAATATAAGATATTTATAAGTGAAATAATTTTTATTCATTCATATTACTTCTATATGGAATTTTTTTATGGAATTTTTTATTTTTATTCGGAATGCAAAAAGCTATTAGTTTTCTTATCATCTATGGTGAAAAATAATTTTATACCATCATGACCATTATTTGAGTTTTTTATTCCTTTATAGTATTTCATATTTTATTAAAAATAACCATTACTCCATTTTTTTGTATTTTAGTAAGAAAAATTGGTTTTTAAATGAAATTGGTGTTTTGGTATTGAAAATGAGGGGTTTAAAAAAAGTGTATTTTTATATCTGAAAAACTTTTACATTCTAGTTTAAAATTGTTACTCAAATGATTTATATTGAAATTTTTTATGAATAATTTTTTTTAATAATTATATTTTACATTTGGGATTTACCAATGAAAATGGTTCACTAATATTTCATAAGGTGGCCCAATTATAGCTTATACTATGGGATCACCTAGATTGTATCTGGTGAGGCTAATATACATATATTATGGGTGCAACTATATAATGCTCTAAGTAATAGGTTGATGTTCCTTGTCTTAATATTAAATAATGTAGGAGTCAAAAAAGGATTCTCATATGGGTTTGATTGGTTTTTAGTTACTTCTGACATAGGTTTAAAAAGACATATGAATATTATGATCTATGTTACAAAAAGGGGTTTTTATTTTCATGTTATGGGTTAAAATTATTTTCTTGGATAAAAAAGTTAGTTTTTCAAGGGAAAATGATACATATAATATTCTCCTAAAAATTGTGACAAAGGTATAACATTTCACCATTAGAAAAAAAATCAATAGATTAATGAGCTTGTTTATTTTTTTGTCTCATACTGAGACTTTTTTGCACATCCAACATATTAAAATGTTTTACATAGTGTCAATGACATGTAATTGAAAGGAACAATTCATGTTGAATTTCATTAATATTTTTCATTGAAATAAATAATGCTACATGTTAAAGTTTTTATATGGTGGATAAAATGGATAATTATTGGATGTGTCCAATTTCTATTATATTATTTTCTTATGTACATGAAATGACATAATTTTATAAAAAAAATTAATAAATACTAAAAGTGAATGACTATGATGTATTGATAAAAAACAATGATTAGGTTATGTTTGAGGTTGGGTTATTATAACTAGAGTCACTCTAACCACTTTCTGACCTTATATTGGATGTCACATGCTAGTGTATCAATATACCTATAGAAAAGATTCATAATGTAGTCAATGTGTCCCATGGTGATCACAATAAACCCCTTGAGTCCCATATGTTTTATATCTTCACACCATATATATACACCTTTTCATTCCAACTCCCCCTAAGATGTAAATATAAGATTATATAAATTGTTATTTTATAAAAATGAAATATATATCCTTGATGACTATAATAGATCCCTCATAATCAAGTAGATATATAGTAACAATACCAATAATAGGATTGCTATAAAGTAATAAACTTCCAAGATATTAAAAATCATATCATCTAAATTATTCAGACTCCTAACACTGAATGGCTTGAAACCATATAAAAATATCATTTCATAATTTATCCTTATTCTACTATTATTCTCACTAATACAAATATCCTATAAATACCTTGGAATAATTTTCATATACTTCTACTTCACAATAATATGCAATAAATACTCATTTATTATTCTTCTTTTAGATATCTACCCACAATCTCAGTACATTCAATTCTCACCACCACATAAGTGGAAGAATCCTATTTTTCATCATTAATTTATGAATTCCTCAATATGTTCATGGGATGATCAATTATTTACATATTTCTATTACAAATACCTATAATGGTCTGATAAGAAGGCAACACAACTAAAATTAAAAAAAAATAACCATTACAAAATAACCATTTCTGGTTCTAAAAATTTCTATTTATATCCCATTATATTTCAATTAGTTTCCCAAAAAAATACAATATTTCCATCAAATATAATTGAATATAATTTTCATGGATCAATTGATTATATCAGAATATAAAATCACATATTGGATGATACGATTCATAATTAGAATATCTCCCCTCAAATATGAAGGTTACATTTTCAATGGCTATATAAAATTTAATAAAATATATCTTTTGGAGGAGAGATAATTTCATTTAATCATGGGGAAATCACATGAAAATCCAGTATTAAATATTATTGAATCCATAAAAACATATTATATAGATACACTTTCTTTTTACCCATAGATCTTACATAAAATTAAATTAATAATAGTTAAATAGAACAATGTTATGTGAAAAAATCATACAGGTATATTATCATTGGATACTAGGGAAGATAAAAAAACATTCTCATAAGACACCTACATAATTTCTAATATAGTACGTAATAACTAGAACCCAAACTTAATATATAAAACTAAATATTTTTGTTCATATCTTGGGGAGAGGAAACGTATGAAAGGATTTCCTCTGATGTCAAGTAAGGAAAAATGATAGTTATTAAATATCAATTATATATAACCTGAAAATTAAGACATGAAAACCTGATATTACCATTTTAAAACCATAACTTAAATATTGTTGATCATAATAATGATTCATGGAATATATCACTATAGTTAATAAGATATGAATCATAAAGTAGCCAGTGAACATGAGACATGAGAGTATAATAGTGGCATTCAACATAATATTTTCTCTTGTGTAAAATAATAGAAAATGATTTCCTTAATATTAAAGGTGCACTTTCAAGACTATCATAGAGGATTGGGTTCACTCTCTATTCCATTATTATAGTAAAGGTTTACTCCCAAAAATTTTCATAGTGGATGGAGTATTTATAAGTATGTTTGACTCTCAATTCAGGTCTTATATATCTTGTAACAGCCCAAGATGTTACAATATTTTAATTTTAGAGTAAATTTAATTGTTTTTTCTATATATATTTATATGAAAGAACATTTTAATATTACACATCACAAAACACTAACATAGGTTGTGTTACACATAAGATTGGTTTTTACCATAAATTTTATTAATTTAACAATTATCACATAGACATTAAATTTTTGTTATGAATGGGATTAACTAACATTTTAATATATATATATATATATATATATATTCAATGTTAGTTTTTTATCATTTATCCAATAATTTTGACAGAAATATTATAGGAATAAATTCAATTTATTCACAAAAATTATATATTTATCTTAAGGTAGTTTTACTTCCTTTTAATGGTGCACATATTTTTGAACTAAATTTTGAAACTTTTGTAAAAAAATCAAGATGAAACTTTTTTTATGTGGAATGTAAAAATTTTCTTATGGTGAACTTTTTTTATTATTTTGAGATGCTGAAGTTTTTGGTGAATAGTGAAAAATACTAAATGTTAGTTGAATGTTTCATTTTCATTTAAATAATTATTAATGATAAATTATATTTTAAATTATTTTTAAAGTCATAATAGATAATTTATACCTATATTAATCCAATATATTTCATTGGAATAATTTTTCTATTCAATTATTATATAAAATATTCATGAAATTTTGAACATTTTAACAATAAAAGCTCTATTTCTCACCATGTATGTGGAATTAGACTTAAATTTAACTTTTCCAATTCTATGAATGGAATTTTAAAAATAATTATAAATATGTGGAATCAGTATAAAATTTTTATACTAATAAGATCAACATAGTTTTTCACTAGAATTATTAGTGAATTTAATTAAAAGTAATTAAAATGATTAAGGTAAAAATTTGTTTACATAGTGATTATACATTAATATTAAGGGGCAAAAAGACCTATTTAGTTTTCTAAAATCCATTGGATTCTCATATTTTTACCATATCCCCTTTTTTTGAATCATATTTGTCAATGGGATACTATTACCTGAATGGGACCTATATAATATGTTATGTAAGGAAAAAAGATACAAAAATAATTTTTCTTACCATTAACATTTATAATACCTTAAGATATGGTAAAATTTAATATATTTGATTGTAGAATTAATTTTTAAAAAGAAGTGTGATATTTTTATCATAATGATTTATAATTAATTTTTAGAGATGAATTAGTAACTTAAATTTATCTAAAAAGGAGATGTAATGATTATTTAATTAATATGTAAATAAAATAAATAACAATAAAAATAATAAAAGTGATGAAAATTCAGTGAATTATTGTGTTGAGTTATTTTTTAGATTAATATGTCATGTTACATAGTTTTGATCTTAATATATTCCAATTCAATAATTTTACTGATATTTTTAAATTTAAATTAAGTAAAAAATGTCAACATTTACATTAATATAATTTTATTATAAATGATATTTAATTAAAAGATTTAAAAATTACAAAAATTTATATATTTATAGAAATTATTTTAAATATTAATTAATATCCAATGTGGTCTGTTAATTAAACAATTGGTCTTTTATAATGAACATATTTAACCCTAAATAGTAAAAACATTATTAGACTCATTCAGGTTAAAGCAGTGTTTTTGTGTGTTACATGCACTTTCTTTAAAATAAATTTCCAACACGTATGGAATTATAATTTTATAAACATGATATAATATTTAGAATTTAGTTTTTCTATATTTTATAATAAATCTAAATTTAATTTATTCTTAATATTTAAATTACATTGGATAGAAAAAACTAGTTACCTTAAGAAAAATAAAAATAGTAAAAGTTTTGAAATATAGATGTTAAGGAAAACAATTATAAATCTACAATTAATTTTATCTATTGGAGGTTTTTTAAGACTAAAAATTATATGTAAACCATTATTTTTCAATTTTTGAGTGACATGAAGTGAGGGAGACCTCCCAACAGTGATAACCATTTTATAATTACAAGAATGCCACTCCCTCAGATATAAAAACACATTCACTCTCCCTAGTTATTTACACCTAAAAGACATTTGGATCATCCCAAATAGGTACAATTAATCTCAAAACATCCATACCCTCATCATAGATGCCTCAATATTTGTAAAAAATCCAGGATGTAGTTTTTTATAAAATAAAAAAAAAGTCATCCAAAGAAGAGGTAACATTCTTCAATAGGAACTTTTCATTAATTTTATTTTATACCCCTTAAATTATTTTATATATTTATTATATAAGAACCTCATTATAATAAATATATTGAGATGTTTTTATCTTATGGATGTGACCTACATTTTTACAAACATCCATCTAATGGGACATACAATCTTTGTTCATGTGTATGGTATATTAGCGCATCATGAACCAATTTTGTTCATTATTCAGTTACCAATATAAAAATTTGTGATTAATTAGGGATTTTTTGTTTATATATTAAATATATTTCCAAAAAATCGATACATACTCAAAAAACAAGTTAATTAACACCGAAAACAATGAAAATGATGAATGATTTTTAACAAAAAGGTAATAATATATAATAATAAGATAATATGTGATATTATAAGTATGATTGTTATTCTAGTATAAGTTAATGAACTTCATAAAACCATTATACTTGCGTTCAAATGAGTTACACCAAAAAGAAGTGTGAGTTATGGGATTTTTTTCTCAATTTACATTCCAATTAATCATATATTCTATTATAAAAAATCACTTAAATATGGTTTATATACATACTCATTGTCACTTAATATCATGATTCACTAATACTTCATGGTATTTTGAGTTTCACTTTGAATTATCTCATCTAGGGGGTTTTGACATGAAATTTCCAATTGGTAAAAGTTATGTTTACAATCGAAAATTCTTTTATGATTATTAACTATCCCCTGAAAAAATCACTTTATTGTAATCATTTTTCAATAGAAATATTAGTTCAATTAAATATAAATATTCATTTTTGGTTAGTATTATAATTATGTAAATTTTATATAATTATTATATATAGTGTTTACATTGAATTTCATTTTTTTTACTAGGAAAATATTATAAATCTATATCTTTCAATCAATACAGTTATTTCATAATAAGGGATTTTTTCATTAATTAAATAGATTATTAAATATATTAGTAATTATTTGGACTAGAAATACATGTGGTGTGGACCATTGGAAATAAGACCCTCGATGCATCGATATTCTGATAAGACAAAATCAGTTCATGACAAAAACATTGTACTTTTTCAAGATGAATATAATGGGTTTGTACTCACAAACATTGAATTCCTGAGAATAGTTCTTTATGTTATAGTAGTTAAATTTAAAGTAAAATGAATTCTAATATTTAATAATTTGATTCATTCATTATTAATTTATTATTATCCATAGAATTTTCACAATGAGAAAATCTATGGATATATTTCCTTCTTAGTTTATTGATGTAATGACATGTGTTTTAAAATAACTTACTTATTGATTTACCTTATGATGTTGTTTAAATGTAATGTGTGTTCAGCTATATAAATTTTCATATTTATTACTCTTATTTATTTAGGATTACTTCCATTATATGCTTACCCTTACAGAGAATTTGTTCTCACCCATATTTTATTTCCTTTAACTAGTATATGAAGGTGGATTCATGTATTTTGTTTCAATGATACAATTTATTAGTATTTTTTATATATTATATTTTATTATCTATTCACAATTTGAAATGGGTATCATGTATGTAATATTTTTTCAATAACTGATAAATTGATCAGTCATTCTGAGTTTAATACCTTATAATCATGCCAATGCAATAATGTAAGGAAATAGCTCTAGGATTCTTGGGTCAAGGAATTACAGTTGGTATTAGAGTACTTTTAGTAAAATACTTCAAAACTAGATTTAGGAAAATATTATTATAGAACAAAATAGTATGATATACTTTTATGATATGTATAGAATAACAACCTAATGAAACCATGTTTATGGTTATGAGATTATCTAGGCATAAAATTTTCAACTTATATTATGTATTTTAGTAGTTTTGGGATTATACATGAAAATTTACTATTTATTATAAGTCTTTATTTGTAAATAGAACCAAGAAGAGTGAATTTGAACCTCAATAATGAACATTATCCAAAGTGTAATAACGATCAAATCAATTACGGTCTTAAGAAAATCATTTGAATGTGATAAGTCTCCCAATCATTATCATCACATGAAGACATAATTTCATATTCTAATGAGATAGAGAAAAAATTATATAATTACTATGGATTTAGAGGAAAGTAGAAGAATAAGATGAAAGTTTGGAAAAATGTGGATAAAGGCGATAAGGGAAGGAATTATGTTCCCATATGTAATAATTATGGAAATAATCACCCTGGTACATGCTTAAAAAAAGAATAAGAGTTTTCTATAATTTTGACGAGAAATTCCATCATTATTTTGATTGAAAGGACAAGGGACACTCCTAAAATAAATGTCTTATGTGTCAAAGGAATACACCCCAAAAGAGGATAATGGATCATGTTTCATATTTTTTTATTATTATGGATGAAGATTAATTATTAGTATTCCTATGTTAGGATTCAATAATTTTTCTCATTTTTGTGAGGTACTAGTCATGAGAATTATAAAATATATAAATATTGTAAATTAGTACATTTCATTATGTATTTGAAAGTGTATGTTGAATGGTATAATGTAAAGTGATTTAGTAGAAAGTTAAACATTTTGTAAAACATATGGTTGAGGTAAATATAACACTTAATGTGTTCCTTTTGTTGATATAATGATGTTTGTAGAAACAGATGATTTATATGGATAAATTAGATTGGATATTATAGACTACATTGGAAATAATTAATCATTTGTTGAAAATGCAGTTTATGCATACATTAATAGTGTTTACAACACTTTTTTATTTAATCAATATATCCAAAAACCAATTTTTATTTAAGGAATAAGGAATAATTCATTTTTCCAAAAACTTTTATGGTAAATAATGTTCTTAACATGTTTCTAAATAATACATGATAAAGGCACTCATATTATTGGATTGTTATGATTTAAACCTACTTTATATTTTTTGGATTAAAAATAAGTTCATTTTGAAAATTCAAAATCATTCTTTCAAATAATGTTTGATCATATTCATTTGGACAAGTTGACTATTTATGAAATTGTCATTGTTTATATTTGAAATGGGTTTTATAGAATAATGTATTACTTAAATATATGATACAACATGTTCTGTGAAATGATGTAGAAATAGTTCAAGTCCCAACCAAAGGATAATATTGTGTATATAAAATAGAAACATATATTTATTTATATTCATAAATAGGGAAATAATTCCTCAACTCTAGGAATATTGATCATGAAAAAACTAGTTTTCCTAGTATCATCTATTTTTTTGATATAATTTTCCTTTTTCATAACATTAGTTCAAGGATTTATAGTCATCAATATTCAGGTAAGCATGTTCTCTATGTATCTCAATTATAATTTCATAGTTAGATACCTCTTCCCATTCCAAGTTTTCAATAATTGTTTTCTATTTGAAAGCCTAGTTTTGTGGTGATGTTATCTTTTTTCTTTCCATATTACTAAGAATATGTGTTATTAACCCGATTTATGAATTTTTTTCAACAATATTATTTTTAAATATCAATCCTTTAATTAATGAGATCTGGATTGAATTGTGAGGATTCTATTTAATTAAGATGTGTATAATTTAACACCATAGTAATTTAAAATATTTTAATTTTAGAATAAATTTAATTTTTTTTTCTAGATTTATTTACACACAACAACATATTAAGCTTATGCTAAACATTACGCTGAGTTATCTTATGTTTCACACAAGACCATGATTTACAATTAATATTATCAATTTAATAAGTATATCATATTCTTTTAATTAGAAATTATGAATATAAATAAATAACTTTTGAAAATTTATATATTTTATATTAAACCTAATTTTTTAATATTTATCCAATATGTTTGATAGAAATATGATTGCAACAAATCTGGTTTATGCATAAAAGTTTTATTTTTTAAGGTATTTTTACATCATTATAATAGAGAACAAGTTTTAAAAATAATTTTTTACAATTTTATGAAACTTATTTGTCAAAATAAATAATTTTATTCAATGTGGAATTAAAAATTTATTTTTGGGTGAATTTTTTTGTATTTTTCTATGAAGATTAATTTTTTGATGAATAATAAAAATATAATACTTCAGTTTAAAACTACCTTTTCATTTAAATTTTTATAAAATTTTAATTATATTTTAAATTGGTTTTAAAGTAAAAAAAATGCATAATATTCACTATAAAAACTTTATTCTCGCCATGTCTCCATAATTAGCATTAAATTTAATTTTTTAATATATTTGAATTGAATTTGGACGAATGTATTTATATATTTGAAATTAGTACAATGTTTATAGTCTAATTTTATCAACATATTATTTAACCCAAAATATTAGTGAGTTAAATTAAAATTAATTACAAATATTAAGGTAATAATTTGTTTACTTAGTGGATAAACTTAAATATTATTTTGAAAAATGGCATAAAACATGTTATAAATACATTTTTTCAAACAATTATACAGTATCCCATATTTTTTCAAATAATATGATTTATTAGAATATTATTCCCTAAAATTAACCTATATAAAAATTTACGTATGGAAAAAAATAACCTTTCATACCATTAATATTTACAAATCCTTAAGAGATGAAAAAACATCATATTTTCGGTTTTACAATTTATTTTAAAGGAAAATGTTTTTATTTTTATCATAATAATATATCATAAATTTTTATAGATGAATTAGTTACTTCAAATTTTAAAGAAGCATCAATGTAGTGATTATTTAAGTAATAATAAAATAAAATAAATGGTACTAAAAATCATAAAATATGAAAAAATGAATGAATTATTATGTAACCTTTTTTTAGATTAATATAACAGTTTACATAGTTTTTAACTTAATATAAAATAATTAAATCACTATCTTGATATTTTAAAATTTAAAATAAGTAAATAATTTTTAAATTGTCTTTAATTATTTCTATCATAAATTATATTTTATTAAAAGATTTAAATTTTTCAAAAATAATATATTATACCAAATGATTTAAAAATTTAATCAATAAAATATATGTTATATTCATCTACCATTTGATCTTTTATGGTGAACATATTTTCCCATAAGTAGTAATAAAATTATTAGAATGATTTGGGTTAGAGTAGTGTTTTTATATGTTACATACACTGGTTTTAATATTAACTACCCAGACACATGGAATTTTTATTTATTAAATTAGATATTATATTTATAATTTAATTTTTCTTATATTTTATTATAAATATAAATTAAATTTTCTCTTCATGGTTTAATTACTTAAGTTAGAAAACCATTTCTCTTAATCCAAAATGTTAAAAGTGGGGAAACATTGATGTTTTGCAAATAGGTTATGAAAATTCACTTATTTATGTTTGTTGGAGGTTTGGATCAACCATAATCTCACTTTAATACATTAATTACAAATTTTAGAGGCATTTGAGGATAGTTATTCCTCCCAATAGTGAATAAATTATTGTATTTTCAAGAATATCACCACCACCCCCCCCCCCCGACAATAAATACAAATTCTCTCCCACCACTACTTCACACATCAAAATAGTTTTTGACAATCCAAAACCTACCCTGATAAGATCTCAATACCTATACCATCATCCTAGAAGAATAAATTTGGGTATAAATAAAACCAATGATATATATTGGTATAATCCAAAAGGAGTTACCCAAATAAGTGGTAATGTTATTCAATGAGAACCATTTTTTATTTAATTATATGCACTTTAAATTATTATTATATCTTTCATATATGAAAACCTATATACGGCCATTATAATGATTCCTTTTATCTTATGGTTATGACCTAAACACTGATACACTTCCATTAAATGGTATTCACAATCATCATTAATGTGTATAGTGGACTACAGCCTCAAGAACCGATGTTATTCATTCATCCATTTCCACCATTAAAGTTTGGGAGTATTTATGAATTTATTTTTTATATTTTATATATTTTTTTATAATATATTTATTCATATTTAATTATTTCCTATCAAAAAACATTATCATTTCAATTTGTTGGGAATACAATAACATCATTTTTGGACGTGTGGACTATCGCATCCTCAATGAAATGTGATTAGTTCTTGTTTTAAGTGGAATTTATAGAGGATAGTTCAAATTAAATTAATTTATAAATATGAAAGTAATTTTTTCATAATTTTTAATATTTAAAAATATCATTTCTTTTATATTATTTTAAATATGACAATAATATGGATGTAGCATCCATGAATATGTAGGGTATACCGTCTCCATAAACAGTGCATATCTTTTAATATCTCCAAATAGTATGGATTATTATTAATAAATATATAATTTATATAAATGATATTTAAAAAATTATTTAAACTATGTATATGATGACAATCATGATCTATATAATAGTAATAAAAAATAACAAAATTGGGACATACTAGAAAAACAATGTAATTATCACCCAAAATGATGAAAATAATGAGTGATTATTAACAAATGGATAATAAGATATTATAAAAAGATAATTTATGATAATATAAATATGATTATGGTTATTTAATAATTCAATAACATACTTAAAACCAAAATAAATCAGTTTTAAGATAGTTCCATA
This sequence comes from Viscum album, assembly GCA_963277665.1. Taxonomy (NCBI): domain Eukaryota; kingdom Viridiplantae; phylum Streptophyta; class Magnoliopsida; order Santalales; family Viscaceae; genus Viscum; species Viscum album. Next base: position 2,057,294,136 of record OY728127.1, on the reverse strand, counting down.
AAAATTATGTCTAAATTATGAGATTTCATCCCAATTTACATTCCAGTGAGAATTATTTTCTATTATGAACAAGTTATCTTTAATATAGTGTATATACTGACCATATACCATTTAATATCATACTTCAATCATAATTTTTTTGTGGTTTTAATCTTCTCTTTGAATTTTCTTATCCAAGGGAAATTTACATGCATATTACCAAGTATCAAAATATTTTTAATATCAAATTCTATTGTGATTATTAACATTCTATATAATCAATTAAAATATTTTAATAATTATTAATTGTAAATTTAATTTCTATTAAATATAGATATTATTTTTTGTTTGATATTGTTATTTCCTATAATGTATATCAATTTTACATATGGTGTTAACATTGAATATTACTTTATTGAGTAGGGAAATACTGATAAATCACTATATTTAACTCAATAAGGATATTTGGTGACATGGAATGTTAGTTATTAATTAAATAGGATATTTTATATATTATTAATTCTATTAAATTTCAATATATGTGTTCGGGACCATTGTAAATAATTCCCAGGATGCATCGGTAGTCCCCTGAGACCAATTCATTTGGTGAATAACCCTTCACGTTTATTTTCATGCAGAATATGACGAGTTTCTTCCCACAAAAAAATATTGTCATTATAATAGTTCTTGATGGTGTTGTGGTTTATTTTCCAGATGCATAACCTCTAATAATTAATAATTACATTCATTTAATATTCAGTTACTACTATCTATATAATTTTTCTATGAAAAATTCTATGCATTAATTTCATTATTATTTAATTGATTAAATGGAATTTATATGTATTTATTAACCTTTCAATATATATTTTCCTTATCCACTTGTTTAAATGGAATGTGTGTTCGGTTATATAAATTTCAATATTGATTATTCTTATTGATTCATAATTACTTCTTCTATATGCTTACGCTCACTGTTCTTTGAGCTTAATCTTATTTTATGTCTATTACCCATGATTTAAATATTAATTAATGGAATGAGTTTCAAGAATTATATTTATTAGTACTTGTTAGGTATTATGTTTTATTTTCTATTCGTAATATAAAATGGGTATCATGTATATAGTCTAGTTTTCCAAAACTACTAAAATGACCAGTCCTTTGGTATTTGATTACTTGTAATACTATTTTTTTAAAAAAATTAAGGAACCATCTCCATGCTTCTGGGGTCGGTGAATTAAATTTAAAAAGATATAAAAATTTAACAAATGAATTAGAGTTCTATATAATTCTAGTTCCAGCCATAACTTAATGGAATTCATAATCATGTTATCCACATGACAAAAAAACTTCAAATAATTTATAACATATAAAAAATAAACATGTTTCATATACATTTTTTCATAGTAATTATAAAAAATAAGATAAAGAATAAGTATTGTATCATTGGATCATATCCCAAAAAAATCATCCATAAAATCAATGGATTCTATCATAGATGAATATTCCCATAAATATCATTGTGAGTATTTCATAAGGGTAATATAATTTTCACATTGATATCAATTCATTAAATTATTAAAATATACAAAATATAATGAAAACATATTTAGTTGAAAATAATATTAGAAACATTTAGTGGAATCTTCAATTTATTAAGTGGTTAGGATGGTGATAAATTTTAGTAATAACATATAATTTAAAATAAAACAACCCCTTCAAACCTCTGGAAATGAATATTTTCAAAATTATAATATTAAAATAATATTATTTTTATTCATTTTTTAAAATATTAAATCATTATAAAAAATTACATTAATAATCACAGGATAATATTAAAACAATTCTTGAATACATTTTTAGAAAACATGGATTCAGAAGAATATGGATTTTTGAATAAAGAGGGAATTGAAGGGGGTTTTCTAAAAAAATATATTATTGAGTAATATTGTGAAACTAGAAAAGGAAAAAAATGGAAAGCTAGAAATAAACACTATTAACAAGATTATAAGATAGTTTTTTTGTTTCTGTTATGTATAAATTAATATTAAATCATCAAAAACATATTCATAAACAGTCTTCATAAACAATGATATTGTAACATAAAACCCATACCATATTTATTACATTTTAATCATAATAATTATTAAAGAATATTCTAAAATGAAAAATTAAATAACTTAAATAAATGAGAATTATCATATAATATTTCACGGGTCATTTATATTCATGAAAAAAACAAAATATTTAGTGAATATGGATGTGTCCTAGAAATAAAAGTGTGACTAGAAATACCTTTTCTCAAGTATGACATGATTTGAGTGTGAATAAACCCAACATAAAATAAATATAAATTTATTTTAACTTAATAACAATTTAATTTACATAATTATTATATCATATATGATCCACTTGTAATATTTTATTTCTCACTAATTAATAATTCCTTATTAAAATCAATTTTTTCAGGTGCTATGTGTTTTGTTTTTTATGAGTGTTTAGGTTCTCATATTCCAGTCCTTGTGAATTTATCATGGTTCTAAAATAATAATAATTTTAATCATGATCTAAATAATATATATATATATATATAATATATATATATAATATATATATATATAATCTATAAAATTTATTTGTGTAAGAATGAATTATATCATTCAAATATAAATTAGACTGTACATACAAATGAATATTGTGTTCAATTTTTTATAGATGGAAAAAATTAAAGATATCTATTTATTCCAAATTATATAATAATTATAATTTCATATAAATAATATATATTCATTAATTATATCCCTCTTAACATGTATATATATTTGAAATAAAAACAAATCACATCAATTCATAGAAGAGGTATTCATCCTGTACACAAGAGAATTGTTATCATTTTCTAATAAATTAGAAGGAATGGTGGTAGGTAAAATACTGAAACTAAAGACACATAAAATTTCATAAATATAATATTTAATAATTGAATCCAACATAATAACCACCATGAAATATGGATTTGGAAACTGAAGTGTAGCCCTATGTGGGGATGGGTAGCCATACGTACACATTAATGATACATTCAGTACCCATTTTATGTATAAGGGTGAATATGTGTTCTTCCATAATAATAATAAAAATGTAGAATTTATTGCACACATATGTTATTATTTTAGGATTCATATCTCATATTTAGAGGATGTATAATAAATAAGTTAAATATTTGGGATAAATGACTGCCTCTTATTCAGTTGGCCTCCCTTAGATATTTTATTATGGAAAACAAAAATGGTATTTTAATAAGATAAACACCAATAAATCATGGATAAGGAAGGGAATAAGGTAATTTGGTAGGGTTTTTTCTATCTATAAGGCTTCTTGTGGTGTTTATAAGGGAAAGGTGAGGTTCCATATTATATTTGAGAGGAGGGGAACTCATGGAATTACCGAAAAGATTAAAAAATATCTTTAATTATACTTCTATATATCCATAGATTAGAATATATCATTTTATGTGGTTGGAATGTCATCAAAAAAACTATATGGATAGGTTAGGTGGTATTTTAAATGTTATCAACATGTTAAACACCTTAGATAACATTTTTTAATCTAAACCACGGTAACAATGGTTTTATTATTTAAAGGTTACAACTTTTAATATAAGGTGACAACTAGCTCATAAATAGAAAAGGTATAAAATATTAATCAATATAATCTCCACATATTACTATTTAAATATTTTTTATGTTTTTTGAAAAATTTAGTAAAATATTATTTTCATAAAATATAATTAACGACATTTTTAAACTAATAATTTAATTTTTATATAAAATAAAACATGAAATAGATGGAATTAAATCATAAAAATTTCAAACATCCATAAAAAATAATATTTATTAAAAAATTCATGCAATTCAATAATTTATATCATATTTAATAATTTTAATATTTTAAAAATTATATATATTATTTTTCTATTAATTGAATAAATATTGTATTAGCATCGTATAATAATGTAGTATAATTATCGAATCAATAAGTATTAAAATTTAATTAAAATAAAATATTAATATTAATATTTATTTAATATACAATTTCACTATATAATAGAACATCTTTTAAAATAAATGGAAACATATTATAATTATTAAATTTAGGATTCTTGAAATATTTACTTTATCATTATATAAGATAATTTAACTATCATAAAAATGAATTATAGTATCATGTTACTATATATTTGATTCATTGATTTAAATGGATTAAATAAACTCATATAATATAATAAATTTATTTTTATGGATATTTTGAACCCATATCTGTATCACTCCAAAATTCGAAAAGAATAACATTTTAGTCAATAACTTATAGAACATGCCACCCCAAGTCCAAATATCCCATAATATAATTAAAATAATAAAATAGAAATTAAATTAGAGGGTATCAATTTTACTTAATAAATTATTTAAATAATGGATATCTATAGATTTGAGATAAAACAATTATCGTTTAAAAGAAAAATAAATGTATTCTAGAAGACTATATTTTTTTATAAGACAGTTTAGTTGTGCTTTGCAAAAATAATTTAATTTTTTTACACATTTAAAATATTTATTAAATAAAATGAAATTTATTTTTTAAACAATAAAAAACAAATAACTTAGTGTGATATTTTTTATTTTTCTAAACTGTTTCATTTTTTTATGAATGGTCAAAATATTGATTTTTGTTGTCAACTTTATTTTCACTAGAATAAATTAAAAGGGAATATTATATTTAAAATTAGTTGTAATGTAAAATTAGTTAAATTATTTTATAATATGGAAAATTAATTTCATTAGAATAAATTTCATATTTAGCTTTCATATTAAAACTATTTATACTTACAATAATATACTATTTGGAAACCCACTTTTTCATCTCATCTGTGAGTATAATATTAAATTTTATTTTTTCACATATGTAAATTGATTTTTGAAAAACGGTTTTCATATTGGAAATTATAATAATTTATATTATATATTAATTTTGAATTATGTTTTTACCAATTTAGATAGTAAAAATAGTAAAAATTAATTTTCTTGGTTAAGAAAAAAATGGTTGTAGCGGGGGGTTAAACCTAAATTAAAATGATTAAAATTACCTAAGTAAATCTATAAATTATTCTTTATGGTATCATTTCGACATTATAATGACTAAGTAATAGTAATACTCACTTTGGAACATTTTTTAATGTGAAAATTGTGGTTACACTGTTTTATTTTCCAAAAATACAACCCTTCAACTCTATTGACTTATAAAAGGCCACCCCTCTCATATCTTTTTCACACCTTCATACAATTTTTGTTTTTAAAATACCTACCAAAATCATTTACAAACATTCATATCCTCATAAAAGAATAATTATTTTAATTCTATTCTATGAATACATTATGCATAACCATAAAGAGGTGGTCTAAGAAGAGGTAAACTTCCAAGCTATGTGTGTTTGTTTTATTTATTATTCAACATCCAAAAAATATTCGACATTTTCACTTTTTTTATAAAAATAGTATCCCCATATACTAATATTTTTTATATTATGTGAAATTAATTTACCCATATCATAATTCCTGAAACTGGAAAAGATTCACTCGTGTATATTGTGAATTACCACCTCATAAACCGATGTGATATGTTTCTATCAACACCTTACATAGTTGATTATAATGAATTATTTAAATTATATATATGATATTAATAACATAATTCTACATATATTGTAGTTAAATAATATATTCCATTTTTACTTTCTATAATTTTGGGGATATGATAGCAGCCATTATGTTTTTGATAGAGAACAACCTTGCGAAGAGATGCGATTCGTTTTTCACTAACACAATACATATAAGTCAATAAGGATAATTTTAATGAAAATATCTGATATAAATTAAATAATAATGATATTAATAGCATATTTATCATTATATAAAAAAAATATTTCCTCTTATATATTACCATATCATCCACTAAAAAGATGATGAAGGACTTCGTGTATGTGTGGACTACCATCTTCATGAAGAGTTGTGAATCACTAGTCTTACCACACCACAAGGATGATATATATGTATATTTGATGAAATAAAGTTTTATTTATGAAATTTTGATTATTATATAATAATTAAATATTTCATACCTCCTTTCAATAATGATAGTTGAAAAAATGGAAACATTACTCATGTGTACATACAACCTATCTCTCCTTGATTGTAACATACAAAATATCCCAAAAACATCTATAATTATTTAAAATGGATGTATACATTTTTTATAAATGTTATTATTATTTAATGTTTACTAATATATATATAATTTTACTATATAATGTTCAAAATAAATAAAACATTTATGATAAAGAAGGACTGAGAAATCAAAACAGTTATCATCGAAACAATGAAAATAAAGAATGATTATTAATGAACAAGTGATAAGATGTTATAAAAGCATATTATATGATATTAAAAATATTTATTTATTTATTTTATAAGTGTAAACCATGTTTAAAAATAGTGTACTAAAGGTTAAATTTAATTCCACCAATAGGAAACATGAGGTAAGGAGAATAATCTTAGTTTACCTTAATTGAGACGTATTATAATGTTATGAAGCATATTTGTTCTATATAGTGTATATACATAATTTTATTATGTATGTTTTGTATCAATATTCTTGATTTATGATTATTTTAAATGAAATAATTTATTCTATATTGACTAAACATATTAATTGGGGGTTAATTATACTTAAAAGATAGTAGTTTAAAATATATTTAAATAAACCAATTAACAATCCTCATTAGGTAAAGGATCATTTTCAGACATGGTTCTTAGTATAATTACTTAAGTAATATAATCAGAAAGGATATATTTAAATAATATTAAAATTATCATATTTAAGATAAATATTATTAAAAGGTAATTTCATTGATTTATAGCAGTTATGATTAGTAAAATATATTTTTTTATCATAATGATAGTCATTATGATAGAAATGTTACATACATGCATAGTGGAATTAAATAATTTTAGGAATAAAGTCATAAAAATAGAAATAATGTGAATGGTTTAACTATTTAAAACAATTGATATATTTTATCCTTTAGATTAAGGTAGCCACTAAACTTTGGATAATTCAATCCCTTATTTTATACTTGAAAGAAAGTATGTCTTTCATCAGAAAGAAAAAGTCCTTGATACAATGATTGGATTATCTGTCTGCCTATTCTTGGAATCCCTTTATCTGATGGATTGGATTAAGTCACACTAACCCTATGTTCCCTTTATCAATATGAGGAAAAAATTTTATGTCTTCTTATCCTCCGAATCCCTCGATCATATTCACACAATCGGATGCAGAAATAATTTTCAAACATTCAATATGAAACAACCAAGACATGGATTCCTTAAAAAAACACTAAAAATTAAGGAAATTCTAAGAACCTATTTTTCAAACATTTTATATTTTTCAGAGCTCTAGAACAACAAAAAATTTACTAAGAATATGCAATGTGCCAGCTCCAGACTCTTGGAATTACCGGGTATTTATAGGTAACCCTTACAAGAGTCATATTTTCTATAATGGTCGTATTTTCTCTATGTTTGTTGCAATGTCTTAGATAAATGGAACTCCAATGACTATGTTATAAATAAATTTCCAAGGAAGTTTTTACTTACACCATTATATTGTAAATGATATTCCATTATGGTATAATTTTGTTTTTTTATATTTAGAATTTAAATATAGCCAATAAGATGGATTTCCTTAAAAAAATGTCATTATTGTATTCTTTATTACTATGAATCTGATGTTAATTAGTTTTGAAATCAATCTAATTGTAAAGACATTTTCTAAACGATGACAGTACATAAATTCTAAAATTTGATTTGATAATGGTGAATCTAATGTTTCATAGATCAATACTCACTAATATAATTGAAATTAATAATGTTAGTTAATATTCATGAATACATTAAAACTAATTCTATAAAAGTTATAATATATGTTTTCCTCAAAAACATTAAAAATAATTTGGACATAAAAAATTAGAAATGAATTATTTAAGAAAGATTGTGTAATTTCCAAAATAAATGTGATGAAAAATTCATAAGGGTAACTTTTTACTAAACAATATTCCCATTTTGGAAACAAAAATACATATTAATTAAATGAAAAATAACTTTGAAACCATACATTCCATTATCTTTATGTACATAGTATTCAGAGTTAAAAAATAATCATTGTCTTCACCTGATTTTATAGCTCATCTGAATATGATGATGAATATAAAAAACTCTCCTTTATAATAGGAAAACCTCCAATGGATTATTTTCTCCCCTTAATAGGATTTTCCTCCCTTTTTGAAAATATTCCCTTATGAATTTTTTTCTCCCCCTTAATTAAAAAATCCCACATTTCATTATAATTCTCCCCTTTGTGATTTTAAAAAAGGAAGATAGAAAATACTTCAAGTACCTGAAACTGGTTAGAGGAATAGCTATAAAAAAATTAATGAACCTACTAATCATCCACATAAATTATGAAAAAATATTAAACCAATCAAAACTGGGAAAATATTGAAATAATCATATTTTGGTGAAGAGATAATTCATTTAAAAAAAGGTCCTCAAAAAAATATAATTTTAACAGGAGTTCAAAAGGGAAAAATATTTTAATCTTTATTTATCAAGGATACAAAAATGGTATTTAAATTTAGGAAATACATTATATCTTCCCTAGTAATCACTATAATATCTTCTTGGGACTGTGTTTTTTCTTCTTAATTCTGAGTCTTTAATCTAGAATTTTTTTTCTCCACATACTGCCAGAGTCCCTCAACAAATTCTTCATTATAATTTTTCAAGATGTCAATTTAATATTTACAGATTTTGTGTCTTGAAACCTCTGTATGTTTATATTTAATTTTCCCATACAACTCTCTAACATCATTATTTCAGTGCTCAGTTGTGTTCTTGAACTCCTCTACAAACTTCACCCTATCTGACATAAATTTTAATAACTCATTAAAAGCTTATACAAACACTTATATCATCTTTGGTAACTCTTGAAGATTATCATCATAATTATTAAAATCTGCATCAATATTGTTAGACCACATCATAATTTTTCTAATTCTAGTATATGGGACTGATTTATTTCTTGAAGTAATTTTAGATCAGATTCATTCTAAATTACTATATATATTAAAACACTTATTGATTCTAGTTTTAGAAAAAAATTGACGAATCAAATCAACCTTCTCTTCTAATCTCAAAAAGTAGGGAATATTTCCTTAAAATATTTTTAATCCTTAAATGATATAATAAACTCCTTAAACTTTCATCATATACACTGAAATAGATATTTCAATCTCATAAATTTTAGTACTTCATGTTCCCATTTCATTTTGTTTTTAATTATCTTTTTCAAATTTATTTGACACCGATTTTTCAAATATTTTTCCAGGAAAATTTCCATTAGAAATTTCAATGATATTATCATTGTAATATGAATCTTTATTTCATTATGATTTTAAATTATTATATTTCTAATTCTTCTTGGATAAGGATTGATCATCTTTCATTTATTAATGTATTTCAGTCTCTGGATTATCAGATATGCCCTTAGTGATTGAAGGAAATTCTGTTGAATATTTTTTTATCATCTTAAGGAAATATTATCCAATAGATGATCTTATTTATCATAATTTTTATATTCTTCCTCTTCTTATTCCTCTTAATCATCATTTGATTAATTAATCTAAATTTATTCCTCTTCTTCATCTCGTTCTTTCTTATCATCAACTTCTTAATCTTCATCATTGAACACTTATTATTTTATGTATTATTCTTATTCTTCAATTTATTATGGTTCTTGAATACCTTATACGTTCTATGATAAAACAAAAAATCCAAAAATACATTCCACTATTTGTTTTAAAAACTCCTCATAGAGTTTAATTTTTATTCATAAATCATCTTTACCAGTTCATCCCAATTGTTGTTCTTTTTTTAAATGATTAGGTATTGATTCATCAACAAATATTTCCTTTTAGTTATCATCTATTTAAGGAACTTCATCACAAAAAATTATGGTCTCTTGAAAATACAATCCAACACCTTTATTTAGTTGTTTAATGATAGAATGAAGATAAGTCAACCTTCTCAAAATCTCTCTCAATATACATTAAATGGTTTCTACAGATTTGAATTTATGATAACTTTTTTATTTTCTTATTTTTTTAGTTTCAAGACCATGTAATATCATAGAAAGGACTTAATATTGGTTATTTTAGACTTGAGTTTCTCCTTCTGTCCCCTTACCCTTTTTCTTCATCCACTCTTTTATCTACATCATCTTGATTTTTTTTAATTTTCGGGGAGTGTATGTTTGATCTTTTCTTTTCTAAACCTGACTACCTTACTCAAACTCCTTATTCTTTTTTTTCTTAATAACATTATCAATATTCTTATTTTTCTTCTTGAAATCATGTTAACCATTCATAGATGATTAGGCTCTAGATGAAACAATAAACAATATTGATTTAGAATCAAAATAAAATTTCATTATTTTCAATGTATCATCACTAAAGAAAAGGTTTTTTTCATTTTTCATTTCTAATTATTTTAAATATTTAAATATTTCATTTATTCTAATATTATCTTACTCAAAATAGTTATAATCATTATAATTTTAAAATTAGTAGTTCCATTCTTGATATTACTGATGGAATGAAAGATAAAACCGATAAGTTCTATTTTTCTCATATGCTCAACGTAATCCAAAATGAATAAATCATTGACCTTAAAGGTTTCATGATCTCTTATTAATGGAGTAAATAAACCATTCATCCATAAAGAAAAAATCCTATTATTTTTTAGGTGACCTACTATTCAATATTTTTTTTAATGATTGATTAACGAATCCTCAACCTTCTTCTAATTAAAATATTCTTTTTTATCTGGTAACTTGTGGGAAAGGAAAAAAGGAATCTTTATCTGATAGAATATTATGAAAACATAAATTCTTTATATAATTAATTTTATATATTTTTTCATATATCATGATAGAATAATTTTATTTTACATATTCTATGAAAAATGTAATTGAATTTTAAAAATAATGAACAAGATCTAGATTAACATAGTCAAAATTATCATTACAACCTACTACAGAAAGATATTTCCATACAAGAAATTATATTATCTTTTTCAATGAATAATAATATTTGTCAGTGAAGGTTTTTTAATCTAACCCTTCTTTGAAAAATAAATACTCATCGAATTCTTTAGTTTCATGTGTCATTTTTGTGGAAGAAACTGTTTACTTTTACATGAAGAGATGAAAAATAATTGTACTGGATATCTTAAAGGGAATCATCATTTCATTAAAAATAGTATTAAATTTATGGTTTAAGGTATGTGGGTCCCCCATTTTATATAGGTGAATGAAGATATGGTTCTTATTCCATAAATAATATAATGGTTGATATTAGATTCTATCCGATATAATGGTCGTGATTGATCTGAGGATGATTAAATAATTATCTCTTGAGGTTTTAAAATATATTATCATATTATTATAGAATACAATTAAAAAAATTTAAAAAAAATATAGTTTTTATGAAATAAAAATGAAATTATAACAACAACAAAGAAAATGAATGTAATGAAATAGTACAAAAATTGAGAGATAAGAGGAATACATTTCAAAGTTGAAAGGATATATCAGTATAAAAATGATGTTATTCATGAATTTTTTAAACTGTTTAGATTGAAATAGATTTTTCATTTCAAAAAAATTAATATAAAATCTAAATATAGATGTTTTGAAAGAAAAACTTAATTATTTTAAAAAATTGAATTTGAATAAAATTTTCTGAATCTAAAAAATCTATCAAAAACAAGTGTATGGAAAATTTTAAAAAATTTATAAAACTGATGATTATTTAAATAATTCTTAATCTGAAGATTTTATAATGAAACATGATGTTGGAAACCCCATTAAGAGTTTTTTTTTAATATTTAATATCTTCAAAAACATAAATATTTTGAAGAAAAAAACATATATACTCCCACTGTGAAAAAAGAGTAAATTATTGTATGAATATTGGTAAAAAAATAAGTAGATATTAATGATCACATTACAATGATCATTGTTATATTATTTTTAATATACTAAAATTAATCAAAAGGTAATGGTTTTGTAAATATTTCAGCAGGGTATTATTATGTTATGATAAATTATAAAATGATATCTCTTTTTAGTGTGTGATACTAAATTAAGTGATATCCAATATCTATGTGTTCTTTATAAGAGTGATATGTAAGGTTATTACATAAAAAAATGGAATTATTATTATCACATATTATTTGAGTTTTAGTAATACTCATGCCTTAGTGAGTGTGTGTTTTTTCCACAACACTTGTGTACAACAACATCCAGCAACCACATATTAGGATTTATCAGTAGAAAATGTTTCATGATGTTATTTCTTACAATTACAAGAAACTAATGACTCTCATAAGAAATATCATGTTTCAGAATTGTTTTTTCTATAAATTATACAACAACCAAAGACATCAACTGAAAAAAAATTAATTCAAAATTATTTATTGATGTATAGAAAAGTCTTAAATACATACTTCCCTTTAGATAAAAAAATAAATTATTTTTATAGATATTAGATTGAATTACTTTATATTTTCTTGATAAGTTTCACATAATAATACAAAAAAAACATTATGTCTCATCGACTATATGTTATATATAGAAAGGATCCCATTATACCTATAATTTTTTTTGATCAACAAGTTGCTCAGCCTCATCAAGATCATTTATATTTTTGGTACTGATGTGTGTGGTAATACTTATATTTTTTTTCATATCCAATTTCATAAATAATATCATTTATATCCATATGTTGAGATATATATATACCTTAAGGTTTTAGATAAATTTGAAAACCATGCAAAAATGTTAAAATCAACCTTCATACTCAACTCAAACATATATTAATTATGATCGATAAAGGAATATAATAATTATTATTCAGTTTATCTAAATATAATTTTGATCAACATTTATTTGAACATTGATAATATTTTTGTTAAAAACTTTTATAAAATGAGTAGGATCTACAACACCCTTAACAAAAATATTTTACAACAAAAATCTTTTTAACCAATTATACCATGCTCTAGGGGGTTTTTTAAGTCCATATAATGAATTGGTAAGTTTAAAAATTTATTCGGGATGTTTTTTATTTTAAAAAATAGGGGGTTCTCAGAATAAACATCTTCATAATCATATACATTAAGAAAATAACACTTCACATCCATTTTAGAATGTTTGAAATTAATGAATGATTTAAAGGAAAGTAGAATATGAATAGCTTATAGTCTAGCTACTGGTGTATAGGGTTACTCACAGTTTATGCTTTCTTGTTGGTTGTAATATTTTTCAATAAGTCTTTTTTTATTTCTAATTATTATTCCATTTTCATAACATTTTATTTTGAAAACCCATATTACTCAAATTATAGATGTTTCTTTAGGTATTTCAACCAATTTTTGGACTTTTTTCCTCTAAATTTCATTTAAATCATATTTTATATCCATAATCCAGTCACCATTACAAAAATCCTCATCAAGATTTTTAGGTTCAAATTTTAAATGAAAATAAAGATGTTCTATTTCACACCTTAAAGAAATTAAAGTCCTAACTGGTTGATAAACATCATCGATGATATTATCACTAGGATGATTCCTTAAAAATAATTATCATAGGTTTGGCCAAACCTGCTCATCAACATAGTGTATAAATTTTTCTTGAGTAAATACTTTAAAAACTATTTCATTGAAATATTCTGTATAAGAAGAATTTTATAACAATGGATGAGAATCAATTTTAGAGAACACATCATGAGATATTAGTTGAGTTTGTTTTAAAACAAAAGGCTCAGTTTCATCTAATTTAACATGTACTATTTCCTCATTAGTACAATAGTTTTTGTTAAAAAATTTATATTCCTTAGATGTAGTGGAATAACCTTAAAATGTTCCTTCATCCGATTTTGGGAGAATTTATGTCACTTATCATTATTATTCAGGTTTAATACTTTTCACCCAAATACTCTGGAGTAAAAAACTTCTTGTTTTTATCCTTTACTTAATTCATATGTATTTTTATTAATAAAAGGTCAACTTAAAATTCGATTTATATTATAAAAAGTATCATTAACTTCTTCAGCCTAAAAATATTTTGTAATTGAGTATTCAATCAACATGGATCATGAAATTTCTTGATTAATATGATTTATTCTTTCAAAAACACCATTTTTTGAGGAGTCTATGGAGATTAAATGTTATATATAATTCATATTTTACTAAAAAATGTTTCAAAATCAGAATTTAAAAAATCCACACCATGATCACTATAAATAGTTTTTAAGGGATGGCTTTTCTCATTTTTAACTTGGGATTAAAAAAATTTTGAAATAAAAAATTTCGTTATATTTCTTTTCTAGAAAATAAACACTTGTATATTTAGTGTAATCATTAACTAGAAAATATATATAGTATTTTCCAACAATACTCTCAGTTTGTGTAAGGAAAAATAAATCCATGTTCACTAACAGTAAATAATCCAATGATGATACATCACTAATGGATTTACATATTGAATTATGTTTCTTACCATATTGAAAAGGGTTATAGACTTTTTTAAGACTCAAATATAATATTTGGTAGATCCTTACTAAGTATTTTATTATTTAGAATATATAAGTTTCTAAATTTAAAATGTACTAACCTTCTATTCCCAACCCATGATTGAGCATCCATTTCACTATGTCAAGGTATATCTTGGATCCAAAGTTATTCTATGTTTATTATATAAGAATTTCTTATTGATTGGAATAAACACTGGTTTCATCCTTGTAATTATGTACTAAGCACTTATCATTTATAAAATTTAAAAGGAAACCTTCATCACATAATTGTATTATTCTTATAATGTTGTTCTAAATTCCACTTACTAACAAAAAATTTGAACTTAAATGTTTACAAAGAAAAACTATGTTACCTTTTCTGATAATATCTCTTTGATAATCATATCTAAAGATAAATTTTCTACCTTTCATATTGATGCTATTTTTTAAAAATCCTTTATTACCATCCATATGAAAAGAACATACAACATATACATACAAAGTATTCTTATTGTTGGTGATTTATTTGTTTTCATAAAAACAAAAACATTAGTGTTTTGACACCAAAACATTCATGGGTATGAAAATATCAAGAAATATTTTTTAGAATACACATTTGTTTTTAAAAATAAGAATTGTGTAAACATAGTGATTGAACTTTTTTAATGGAACAATTCTTTTTCCGATGTCCTCCGCTTTTACATTTGGTAAAAAAAATGGGGCATTTTTAGGAATAAAGATGTTGTTACTAAAAACTGGTTTTCTATGAGTATAACCTATTTTGGAACTAGTACTATGAGGATGGATTTGTTTATAAATTTAATTAAAAACAAACACTATGGAGGTAAAGATTGAAAAAGTTTTTCTTCATGATGAAATATCATATTTTAGTTTTTCAAATAAATTCCAATCCTCTTAAGTAATGGTTTTTGAATTGAGTATTTCAAAACTAGAGTATAAACTATTATTTTCAAAAATTACTTTATCTAAATATTTAGAATTAATCTCATTAATAAATATATTTATTAAGATCTTTTAAAATATCTGATAATTTTTTTGTTCAAATACTTTCCCTTCAACATCCCTTATCATGTTTTTTACTAACATTACATTTTTCATTTTCCAGTGTTTTGGAATAATGAGAAACATCGCTATTAGAATGAAGTGTGTTATCCTATACTAAAGCAGATATTTCATCCATAGATTTATAATTTTGTCATTATATGGATTTGGATAATTTTCATTCAATGATAGTTTTGTATGATTCTAGGTAGTGTATATCTTATCCAGATGGAAAAAATATATTTAACTATTCTTGCAAGATGACCATTGTTCCCCTTTCTAGAAATATTATTATCATATGAGTTATCCAAGTAATATCCTCCACTTTCACTCCATGTGTCATTTTATTTGACTAATTTCTTTCTATTTTACTTATAAAACCTTTTCAAAATCCTTTCAGAATTATTATCCTTCATGTATTTCATTTTCATCCTTGGACAATCTGGTTTGATATGGTAAGATTTCGTACACTCATAAAAAGTAACTTCATATTATTTCCTTTCATTCCTATCCTTGTTACCATTATTATTTCTACGCCTAAATTCTTTCTTACCAACTATCTTGATCCTCCTCTAAGCAAGATTTTCTAGTTAATTTTTAGAATTCTTAGATATTTCTAAATCAGATTGAATGACCACTTTCATCTTTCCTGAAGATCTAAAAACATTCTATATAGATTTAGATTTAGGAGGTATGGTAGTATAAAACACAAATCCACAATTATTTTTCTTTTCTTTCTCAACATATCTCTTTAGTATACATTAATATTCTATTATGGTTCCAATAATATCATCCAAAGTAATGTTACGAACATTTATTGTTTTATTAATAGTTGTTCTATTATATTCCCTTTCTTTGGGCATGATATCTATGATTTTTTTAACAAGAATCTCATAATATAATCATTTATCACTAATATCTTAAAGACTGTGAATAATTTTCTAAAATAATTGATGCATCTTTGAAAATAATTCACATTGTATGAATTTTAAATATTTATAGTCATCTCTTTGAATTTCACTCCACGTTCAACAAAATTTTATGTGTCATAGTGTGTAATATATATCTTTACAAATAAAATTGGCTAATTCAAATGATGTAATTTGACTATAGATGCTCATTATCCTTGATCACAATAAAAAATTTCTTAAATTTTAATTATACTGATATTCCATCTTTTCATGACTAGTAAAGGCTCAAACTTTCTTCCCTAGTATTTTTTAATCTCTAGTGATCTTTAAAAAATGATCAACTCTAGTGATGATAATAATGGTCTTCATGCTATCTCTAAAATATTTATAATTAGCTGCATTAACAATAGGTTTTCTATTTTCATTTGGGTTGTCTATTGATCTGACATATATTCATGTCCTATTTTAAAAATAGCTACAAAATTTCTTTTACACAATACAATTTAGTATAACAAATATTTTTAAACATGAAAAGGTAATGAGTATAAAATGATAAGAATGTATTTAAGAAGTGGAAACCTCCTCTGCTACCAATTGTTTTATCAGTATATATGAAGTATTCAAATTTTTATTTATATAATGTATTCTTGATGGAATAAATACAATATCAGGTGAGTTTTAGTTTAAAAAACATTATTTTAAAAGAGACTAAAAGAAACCAATTTACAAACCACTTTAGGTAAAATGATCAAATTCAAACTTGTACCTTATTTTAAATAATAATGTATTATAATTAGAAAGGTTACAATTAAATAAGAGTGAATAGATCATATTCATGATATATATAATTAAAAGAGTATGTCTCGAATTCACAAAAAATCTGATTAGTAAAACATATTTTATTTATTTTAATGAGATTCATTATAATAAAACTATTAAATTAATTCAAATCATCATTAAAAACAAGTATGAAACAAGTAAAAAAATAGAAACCATAATAATGAATTAGATTTTTTAAACAATCGGACTCTTTTAAACATAAGATTAAGGTATCCACTAAATCTTGGATAAAGGTATCCCTTATTTATAATTACAAAAAACTATTTATATCATTAGAAAGGAAATCTCTCAATATGATGACCAGATTATTAATCTTCATATCCCGTGTAGCCTTCGATCTGATGAATCAAATTCTATCATAATATATTTGTGTTCCCTTGATCAATGCGATGAACATATTCTATATCTTCATATCCTCACAATCCCTCGATCATATTCACACAATAGAATTCAAAATCAATTTTCAAATGTTATAAAGGAAATAACATGAAAATGGATTCCTGTAACACAAAAAGAATCTAAAACATTACCAATATCTAAGAACAAGAAGATAACACTTTTGATAATTTTCATAGAACTCTCACAATATTAGTTTTAGAAAAGTATAAACAATGTGTCAAATCTAAACTCTTTGAATGATTGGGTATTTATAGTAAAACCTTCCAATGGCCATATTTTCTTTACTGGTCATATTTTCTATTATTTTGTGTAATGACATGAAGAACTAACACTCTAATGGATATATTATAATAGAATGTCTGACATCAATTTTAATTACACCATTACAGTGTAACAGTTGTTCCACTATAATAGAAATTAGTTTATCCATATTAAGAATTTAAAAAAATCATTTTTATGGGTTTACTTAAGAAAATTCATTATGATATTCTATATGAGTGTGAATCTGTAGTTCATTGGTTACGAATACAATCATAATATAAATACTTTTTTAGTACGACGATGTGACATGAATCCTTAAATTTATATTGATAATGATGAATCTAAGTTTCTCAAATAAATACTTATTATAATAATTTTAATGAATAATGTTTTTTTATATTAATTATTACATTAAAACGTATACTAGGTATGGTAGAATATATGTTCTCTATAAAAACATTAAAAAAACCTTGGAGATAGAAATTTGGTAATCAAGTATTAATGAATATTTTTTTATTTACAAAATAATTGGAATGAAAAATTTATAAGTGTAACTTATATCATAATAGTAATATGATGATTCATTAATAATTCATGGTATTTTAAGTTTCAATTTTAATTATTTTATCCAATGTGAATTTACTAGAAAATATAAATGTGGTAAACATTTTATAACTCAATTTACTTTCATTGGTTTAAATTAATTATCATTTTCTTCGATATTATAATATTATGTGTGTAATTAGTTATGATATTATTTTATATTATTTAAAATTTTATTATGGAAGTTTTAAATTTTAAACAAAATTGATATATTTATTAATTCTCAATTTGACATTAATATGTTCATAAGTGTTTATTTCACAATATCATGTTAACTTGTATTTTTTATACATGAGTTTCCATTCCAATAAATTATTTGATCATTCCCCACTAATCCCTATATATTTTTTATACTCTATTTATTCATGATGTTTTGAATTAATTTTACGATTTTCCCCCTCAATGGTATATAAAATAATTATGATATTTTTTTGAAAATCTGCTATTATTTTCCACATTAGTCAGACATCCTTTTTCCTCAAACCCAATTTTTTCTTAAAATGTTTTAAAAAATGTTTCTTAACTTTTAATAATGATTTATTTTAGAAATTTTTTACCCATTGTGAATTTTTAAATTATATTTTAAAAATAATATTCATGTCATTCTTAAAACAAGGTCTTCATGGATTTCAGTATTAATGTGTAAGGAAACTTTTTTTAGCTTGTATATTGTGAACATAATTTATAGCCAATATGGCCACTAAATGATTTCAATTTTAGTTTATATTTTTAAATTATTATTATCAATGAAATTTATCTTCAAAATATTTTGGGATCTTTTAGTTTTTAAAAAAATATATTTTCATTATAAAAAGGATATTTCCCTAAGGGATATTTTTTATTATCTTTTATTTATATCAATTCATTAACAAAAAAACCTTCATTTCACATATACTTCACTAGGGATGTGATGTATTTATACCATCATTAATATTTATATGGATTTTTATGATAATTCTGATCAAGGAAATTATTCACATTAACATTCATTATTTTTTAGTTAATATATTTCAATTTAAATATTCATTTCCCCTAATAATTGTTCCATAAATTTCCCCTAATTATAAAAAAAATTAATCATCAAAATGATTATTTATTAAACCATATATAATTTATATAAATTTTTCTAAATTAAATTTGATCTATTTATATGTGTAAATATTGATAAATCTATATTTTTCACTAAATACATATAATTGTTGGTAAGGAACTTCCTTGATGAATAAAATTTATTATTTAATATGTGATGAATTATTTGGAAATGCATTGATTGGTGGGGCCCAAAATTATATAACCACATGATGTATCAATAGATTCATGGGGAAAATAAATATGGGGAATTATATTGGTTTCTGTATATTTTTTAAACATTCCATTGAATGGTATTTATAATAGAGGTATCATGTTCTTGAGAACATTATGTCCAATGATTAAAATTTTTATAATTATGAATTAAATTTTTATTTTCGATGAGAAATTAACAATGATTTTATCTATTTATGCATTTAATTATTTATATATTTATTAAATGGATTTTTTTTATTTTATTTACCTTTACATATTTATTATGCCTTATAAATTTTCAATAGTCACAACAACGACTAAATGGATTGTTTTTTCAATTAATTAGCTTACCATATTGAGTAAGAAATTCAGGTCATTCCATTGGAATTCATGTTAGGTTATTTTACATTACATGTGTATTATTCTAATTGATTCATGATAAATTCTTCTATATATAACCCTTACTAAAAATTTGATATCACCCTAAATTTTTTCCTTCACCGAAGAATAAATAAATTGTGTAATGATAGATATAATTGGATTTTCAAAAGGTTAAAATGTTATTTTTTAGAAAAAATATATTGTAATTGATGTGTTCAAATATAATATGGTTATTATTTTTATATCAATTTTACCAAGGATACTAAATTTTTAGTCCATCAAGATAAAAATCTATGTATCAAATTCCAATATAATAATGTAATACACTAGCACTACTTTACTAAGGCCAGGGTTGAAATTGTTGGTATCAGAGGAAGTGTATTATAAAACATGGGAACTAGATTTACTAAAACATAGAAAATGGAATATAACCCTATTATGACCTTCAAGATAAGTATATAAGAACATCCTAATATTTTTGTAGAGTAAATATTCTTTGGTTTTTCTAAAAATACATCCCTATATGGATACTAGAAGTATAAATTTTTCTTGTATATATATACCAAGGGGTATCAACTCCAAAAAAATGTCACATTTGTCTTGACCCAATAATCAAGAGGTGTATAAAAATATGCCTTAATAAAAACCTATTACAAGTCTCCCATATGGATATTCTTGAGATAAATCACATTTTCATTGCAAAAAATTTATGAAGGATTGGAATAGATGATGGAAATGAATAAACTCAGTTTAAACAAATTTTTATTAGATTAAAAAAGGTTTCATGATTTAAACAGCATATAAATGATTATATTTTCCCCACTACATTTTTTGTTTCCTATTCTATGTTTTTTGATTTTTTTTCAATGGATATAACCTGAAGGAATCATATTTACATTAAACATTAAAGACAATATGGTCACTCTGAGAAACAAAATATGATGATGAGAGTAGTAAAGGTTTTTTATTATGCCTAATCATTTATCCTAAGATATTATTAACATTATATTCCTTATATAAAGTCTTAGATAACTAAATAAGAGAAGGATGGATATTGATAAGAGCTCAGGTGGTGGAGATAATAGAGAAAAGAAGGATTGATTTCCATCATATAAGAAATATAGAAATAAAGACCCATGAATATGTCTCAAGGGTACTAGATATTTATTTATATGTGTGAAATAATGGAATATATAACAAATTAGAGAAAAATGAAATGTATAATGGAAGGAAATAAATTTCAATATAGGGGTCCATTTAAAAATTACTTCAATAAATTTTATGGACCTAATAATTATCCATGTAAATGCCCTCTTTTAAATTTTAACTCCATTATATAGTAATGATCTATATTTATATAAAATATTTTATATATTTATTGGGATTCCTGAGTAATATTACTAAAATATTTTTACCAAAAGAAATTTGGTTATATGAATCATGAAACATTAAATCATTCTATAATATTTTAGAAGCTTATAAATATTCATTATAAAAAGCATTATGGATACTATAATGGGTTTATAAGATCATTTTTTATCAGAATATTAATGTTTCAAACAACCCTTATTAAAATGTGTATGGTGGTAAAATAAAATGAATAAGGATATTCTTGTAAAACAAATATTTAAATATAACCAATTTGTTTAGTTTATGTTTTAGTGAAATATTTATTTAATGAAAAGTTACCTCACAAGTTTGGGAATAATTTTTATGTTATTGTTTATCATAATGGTTAATAATATCTTTGATAATGAGGTAATTATGGGTAATTATACATTGTGAATATTATAGGAATTGTATTAATATAGTATTTTAAAAAGTATAACCTACTTCATCTGGAAATACGTAGGGTTTGAACCCATAAACGAAGGGTGATAAGGGTTTAATTCCTACAAATATTATACATGATGAACTAGTTAACAAGACATTGTTTTTAATTAAACTAGTTGACAAAGAAAAGTTAATAATTAACCATCTGTTATTATTTATTTTTATAGAATATTGAATTAAATTAGGAAACATGTGATAACAATATTTTTTTTAGAAAATACAAAGTGATAGGTATAAATGTGTGTTAGTATTTTATGTATCTTACTCTTGGTAAAAAGAGAATTTTAATACTTTAGTCATAAAAAATAATTTTTTTATATTTATATCATGGAGTAAGTGATGAGTTCGAAATTGATTGATGCCTATAATATGATGAAATTTTCCTTAAAAATTAAAATCATATCAAGTATGTATATTTTATTTTATTCATATATAGTAAATTAATTTCTAAAAATTATGAAAATTATCTTGAATAAAAACTCGTATCATATTAATATTATATCTGATGAATAAAATTACCATTTTTATCTTCAAATATTTATGGTTTCATGGTCCTTAACATTCCATTGATCAGCCACTTTATTTGGATCAATGTCCTCCATCAATCTCTATATTTATTTATTCAGTTCATCAATTTCTATATCTTCACTTGAGAACAATTTTCTCCTATATAAAACCTTATTTATATGTTATTCAATATGTCTATGGTACATCACAATATATCTTATAAATAGGATATATTATCAACCCTTATAATGTAGTTTTCCAAAAAGGTTATTTAAAAAATCTAACCACTTATTTCTATGCATGTGATCAAATTATGAGGATACAATTTATTTATTTTTGGAGAATATAAAACTGCAATAATCTAAAAGAACATTGTATTCCATATATTTTAGAACAAAAACCAATTAGTCTAAATGAACCATAATATATTATAAAAATATAACCTATACATTAAATTTCTAGTTAATAATACCACTAACTAAATTATTAAAAACATGGTTACATATTTATTATAAATAAAATAATACTCATTTGAAAAAAAAAATGTTCTCTGAAAAAAATTATTTTTCTAAAAAGATGTTTAGTCAGGTATTGGGAAAAAAATTTAAAATTATTTTTTACTGAATAAAGAAAATTTATTTGATAAAGGAAAAATAAAGTATAAAATAAAAATATCAAATTTAACTCAGATTTTTTTTTGAAATATTATGTGGTTTGATGAATAGTTAAAAATACTAAATTTAATTAAAAACTTCTTTTTTATTTAAATAATTTAGAATAAAAGTATTATATATTAAATTAATTTAAACCTAAAATTAATTAAATTATTTTACTATTTAACTTTTTTATGAAATTATAATCAATTTTTTATTTAATTTGGATATTAAAACCTTCTATACGTAGGATAATTTTCTCTTTGAAAACCTACCTTTTTTTAAAAAGGCTAGCGCCAAAGCCTTATTTTATTATTTAAAGTAAAGACCTCTTTAGACTGGGTAGAGGGAGACCTATTACATAGCCCGAAGGCCCAAGGCCAGGTGGCTTGAATACTAGGCTTGAAAGCCCATTTTTTTGGCCCAAAGGGCCCCTCGGTGAATAGTACTACTACAGTACCTGGGCTGTTACAGTACCGCCGCCGCTACAGTACTTCCTATAGTGCAAACCCTACATTTTCATAGCCTCTATAGGTATAATTTTAAATTAGAATTTTTCAATTTTTTGAAGTTAATTTTGAAAACTTGATTGCATATATGTAATCAAAATAAAATATATTATATAATATGGCCAAAATTTCTTTAAGAAAAATAAAGTGTTGAAATAGTAAAAATTAATTACCTTGGTTAAGCTAAAAAAGGGTTTACCTAGGGTAAATCTAAAAAGATAACGTTTAAGATAACATAAATTTTCCTATAAATGTATATTTTGACATATTTCTACCTAATAATGTTTTATACTCCTGAGTAATTTATTTTGGACCCTTGTTTCATTTGAAAAATGATTGTACCCCATATTCTATTCATAAAATAAAAGTATATAACTCACCTCACTTGTAAAATCCCACCCTCGATCTATCCTTATTCACTATATATATATATATATTTTATTTCATCCATTTAATTCCAAAATAAAATTAAAAATCCATATCCTTAACCTATAATCTTAATTTGGTATAAAGTACATTCTAGGAATATATTAAGTTTAATCCTTAATTGGAGGTTTGAGAGGAGGTAAAATTCCAAAGTATTCATGTTTGATTTATTTATCCTTCCACGTACATCAAATAATATATATTTATTACTATATAATAAATAATGTATATAAAATATATGTGTATATTGTTATTTTAATATAATTTATTATTTCCATATCATCTTCCCTCAAATAAAATTCAATAAAGTTGCTCGGGAGTATGGATGACTACCTCCATGTGAACCGATATGGAACATTATCCACCAAAACCTATACAGTTTTTTATGATGATGTATATAAATTATATTATTAGTATTAATAAAATAATTATAACTCCTTATACAATTTTTCATAAATATCATTTTTAATTTCTATTCTGTAGGGGATATGATAATGTTGCTCGTTTGTACGATGGACTACTGCATTGTGACCCAATTTGATTCATTTTTTCCTAACACTATACATGGAATGAAATAAGGATAATGTTAATGAATACATTTATACACATGAAATAATTATTATATTCAGGAAATAATAATCTTCTTGAGAATATAATATATCATTTTCTTCATACCTTTTCAGTTAATGAATGATTATAACATTGGTTATGTATGTGTGGAATACCAGCATCATAAAGAGATGTGACTCTCATGTCATCACTACACCAAATTGATTATATATGTATAATAATATTTATATAAATAATTTGGTATTCATGAAATTATTATCATTCTATATTAATTAAAAATTAATTACCAACATTCCATAATGTTCATCGAAAAGGGGAAACATTACTCATATATGTATAGCATACTCTCTCCTAGATCATAACGTACTTAATTTGTCAAGAATAATAATTAATTATTGGTAATAAATTTATAATTTATGATTAAATATGATAAATATTTCATTACTATTTATCTATAGATGATATAACTATATAATATGCAGATAAAGTGGAACATTTATGACAATGTATGAATAAGAAAATAAAGAAATTATAAACTTAGATAATGAAAATAATTAATTCTTATTAATGAAATAGATAATGATGTTAAAAAATAATCATATATGATATTAAAAATATTAATATGGTATGTTGTAATTTAATATCATGTTAAAAAACTATACAAGAGATTAAAACATTGTTATCCAAAAGGAAATGTCTACTAAGGGACTTCATCTCAATTTCCCTTCATCGGGGAATATTGTAATTTTATGCCCCTAATTTCATATATATGTTGTATATACATCCCTTTTTTACATTAAATATAATTATTTAACAATAATTCATAGTTTGTTATATTTCAATTATAATTATTTCATCCATGGTGTTTTGACATTAAAATTAACATGTGGTAATGAATTTTATAACTCAGTTTCTTTTAATTAGGTCATATTAATTCTTCATTGAATTTGTTATTATGAGATTATGCGAATAATAAATTTCTATTATATTTTATTTTATTTAAAAATATATTATCATTTAAATTTGGCACACCTAATTTAATTCTTGAATAATTTTCACATCAACTTTATATTCAATGTAAGGGTTCATTTCACAATCATAGCTCATTCAAGATTTATTATACACAAGCTTCCATTAAAAGTAAATTGTTTGATCATTATATATTAAACAAAATTAATTGTCTTATAATATATTAATTCATGAATTTTTGAAGTTATAGTACCTTTTTTCATCACTTTGAATCTTTAATTATTCATAAAATATTTTACGAAAATATAACATTAATTTTATCTTTGTTGGGAAATAATTTTTACGAAAAACAAGTTTTTCAATACCAAATTTCTTAATCCAATTAAAATTTATTTATTAAATGAATTCATTACACATATTGATTTTTATTCAGAAAATAATAGATTATTTTTTTCAAAACATGGATATTTTTATTTTCCTAAAAAATTTAATGGAATCATTATTTTAATGTGTAAAATATGACCAAATTTCAAAAAACCATGACCACTCAATGATTTAAATATTATAATATCAGTTTCAAATCTTATATTAATGAAAATTAATTTTCATAATATTTTGTGAAAATTTTGTATTAGAAAAATATAATTTCAAAATGAAATAGATATTTTCCCCTAGTATTCCTTTAATGATTTTTTTTGTTTGTATATTCCATAAGGAAAATAACCCTTTATATTACATATACTACACTAGGGATATGTTTTATTTATATCATCCTTATTATTTTTTTGTATGTTTTAAGATCACATTGAGTTAGGAATGTATAAAAATTTACATTCTAGCCTAATTTTTTAAGTCATTACCTTTCCATTTAAATATTCACTTCCTTTTAACCATTGGACATTATGTTTCCCATAAATATAAATATTATTTATCATGGATATGAATATATATTATTTTTTTACATTTCCACAAAAGGTGTTCTTATAGTGAATGTTATTTGTTTATCTGGGGATATATTGAGATTTCATTATTCTCTACTCAAAATGGATATTGGATGATAATGAAAATTGATTATGAATTAAATCTATTATACAATATATGATGAATGATTTGGAAATTTAGTGACATATGGGCCCCAAAATTATATATCACATAAATGAAATAGTTGTCTTATAAGTATAATTAGTCAGTAGTAATAAATATGTTTCTTACTGTAGTTTAAAAATTCAATGTGAAAGGACTTGATGTTAGAGGAATCATGTTCCTGATAACATCATATCCAATTATAATGATATTTATTCATTACGAATTTAGGTTTTCCTATACATGAAATAATCATAATGATATTATCTCTGGATACATTTTATTCTTAGTTTATTAATTAAATACCATGTTTCTTAAGTTATTAACCTTTGTATACTGACTATACCTTATCCATTTATGATACTCAGGGTACTAAGTAAATTTAATTTATCTTCAGTTATTTATTTTTAAATTTTTATTATAATATTCATTTTATTTAAATTTTATTTTTGATTATTTATTTACCTTTACATAATGATTATGCTTATTGGTTCATGATAGTTTCTATTGTACATAACTCTTACGAACCATTTCTGATCACCTATTATTTCCCTATAGAAAGTAATCCATTATTTTTAGAATGATTGATATCTGTGGATATTAAATATCTAATAATGTTATTCTTGAAAATAATATATTTTAATTTTTTTATTCAAATTTAAAATTGGAGTCATTTGTGTATCTATATTACCCATACAACTAAACAATTCTTTCCTTTATGATGTGATTCCTTATATCATATTCCAATGTGAAAATGTTATACACTCACTCTAGTTTACTGTGGTTAGGGTCATTACATTATCCAAATGTTTTAACCTTATTTTACTATATTTATCATTACCAAAGTGAAAAAATAAATATCCTGATTACTATATATATTGTCCAAACATAAAATGAGAAAATATAAAAAAATTGATCCTAATGATTATAATACAGACTTTATTTTTAATGATTATATTTCTTTAAGTGGTAGACATATATTTATGATAGAAACATAAAGTAAATAAAAAATAATATTTAGAAAAATTAATTTTTATATAAATAATATTTTCAAACAAACAGAACTGTAAAATATTATCCAATGAAGTTAGTTGTATTACTAATAAAATTCAAAACTAATTTTAATTTTAAAAAATTTTAAAAAAAACTGTTATTTGTAAAATATAGTCAGAAACTAAATTTATTAATAAATATTAGTAATTTTTTCTTTTAATTGAAAAATAAATATTTTATGAATTTTTATAATAACTAACTCTAAGATAATTTTGACATTTTTCTTCAGATAGTGAATTTAATTTTGTCAAATATATTTTGAAATATTTTAAAACTAAAATTTTATTGCAAAAATTAATATAACTATGTATGAATGGAAGATATTTTTGAATAAAAAAATGACATTATGAAAAAAAATTGAATTATTATTTCTAATAAGTTAAAAATAAAATTTATTATCTATGAATTGTAAACATATATCATAATATGGATATTATTATTCATACAACCTAATTAAATTCTTTTGATATAATCTTATTATTTAAAGAATAGTTTTTTTCTTTTAATATTGATGTTTTGTCTCATATATATTTTATCGAACATTATTTATGCATTGAAAATATCATGGTGTCAATTTTTCTCAATTAATAAATTATATTCTCAATTATGTTTTTTATAATAAAGGTAATGGCATTTGAAACATTCCTTTATGTAATACCCACATCGTAAAAAAGATTTAAAAAACCTCATAAAAATAGGGAATGGGAAATATAAAGTATATATAGAATAGTTAAAAACTTGGTTTCCAAATATTAGAACATTTTTGGGAAGTGGAAATTTTTAAATGTAGGAGGAAAATAATTCATTATGACCAATTTTTAGTGATGTAGAACATGGTTTGGAGAAAGTTAATGGCTAAAAACATAAATAAATAATGGGTGAAAAGACCATCAATTTGTCATTAATAAAGATAAAATTATATCCTTTTACATCAAGATCAAATTTGTAAATTAAAGTTATTTTATAAATTTCATGATAGATAACACATGAATATATACATAATTGATTTCATTCCATATCATAAGAACAATTTCATCATTTGATTGTTCTTTGATAAATTTCTACTTCACTAGTTACTTAATGAAATTGACACTAAAATGAATATTTTATTCTTTTTTTTCTAGAATTAAATTTCAATTGATCATAAATGTGACATACTATATTTTTTAAAAATAAATTATATGTCTGGAAAAGTACATTATACTCCACATCGAGCTGAAATGAACTAAATTTAATTATATTAATACAACATTTATAACTGAGATTATAGAATAGAGGGAATGAAAATTATTAACTAAACTATGAAAATATGGTTTACACATGTATATATAATTATTTTACCTATTAATTATAAATTAATATATAACTCTTTTTAACATAAAAGGAAATGTTTTTCTGAAAAAATATTTAAATATGCACAAGTGTTTTTTATATCAATAAATAAAAAAATCACCCAACAGGGATTATAATAATTATATATTTATATATATAATCTAATATTTGACATTCATAATTTTTTTCTAAACATTATATTAGAAAAAAACACAAATTTACTCATAAAATATGTTTTTTCTAAAAATCATTATTACCCTATTTTGGTGGATCCCTTTGTTTAAATATAATTTTTTAAAAATTTATCAATTTTTTTTAAAAAAAATAACACTCTAATTTGGAATTATAATATAAAAATTTACCTTTGTTTAATTTTTGTTATTTTTTGTTAAGTTTAATGTTTTTATGAATAGTGAAAAAATATTGAATTATAATTAAAAAAAACATTTTACTATAAATATTTTGTGGTGTTAAATTATATTTTTAACACATTTTAAAGTATAATTAGATCATTTTTCTATCATTTAATCCAATTTAGGTCATTGGAAGAAATTTAACATTGGTATTAGACAAAAAACATTTGAAATTTTGAACATTTTTACCTTGAAAACATGTTTTCTCATTCCATAAACCAGATCAATTTTTAATTAATCTATCCAATTTCAATGTTTAGAATTTTCAAAATTGGATTAAAAATTTGGAATCAGATGTTAAAAATTATTTAGATAGTACCTTTTATTTTTGGATAATATGAATAGTAAATTTAGTAATTTTTTTATTACCACACTTAAGGGTAAATCTGAATAATAATGGTAAAAAAATATTATTAATTTAATAAAATTACCCTAAAATATGTAATAATTTTACATGATGAGTATTTATTATTCAAAATAATTAAAGAATGATTATATGACTATTTATTGAATTTTGGATGAGAATTTACCATTTATAATATTATATTCAATGCAATGTCAATTTTGACATACTTTTGTTTTTTACATGAGAAATATTTTTTGTAAAGACCCGGAAATTTCAAGAATTTTTTTTTTTAATTTCTTTGGAATCTTACAAGAGCACAGTTTCTGACGGCACCTGATTCTGAGGCCCGGTGTGTCTGGAATCATTTTTTTAAGTTTAGCTCGGGTACGTTCAGTAAACGAACGAGCGGGTTTCTCTAACTTTTGGATTGGTGCTCGGAATTGAAATCTGAGGGCACCGATGAACTCGTAGCGCCGGTAATTGCTTAAGAAGACCCTTTCTGGAGTTTTGTTTTCTCGGGAGGAGTTGTTTTAAAAAAAAGTGAGGAATAAAAATATAATTGTTTTATAATTATATTTTCATTTTCTTGTTAAATAGATTAAGTGTTGTGTCACAACACTTTTCCCCTCTCTTTGTGGTTATAACCTAAGTAAGGGAGTTGGGGGTGGGACCCACTTGTAGTTAACTACTTGTGTGAGGATTAAGGTGGGGTGGGTCCCACATGAGCCTAACCCATCACCTTCCCCTAACGTTCATAACCTTCACTCTTAATTTTGTAACTCTCAAAAAGAACCCCCCCCCCCCTTTAAATAAAGTCAACTCATTAATTGAGTAGGTTTTTCAAAGTACTAATTCTTGGATTCAGTTTTTGAATTTCAAAACGTTTGGCTTGTGTCTTAATAAAATAAGACAAGTATTATTTTATAAAAGGGGTTCGTTGTGCCAGAGGGTTGGGAAGAAATCACTCAAAGCCTGGAACCACTCCTTCCTCAACGAAGAACGCGAAGAACGCAAAGAACGCTGACCTCCGACGAAGGTCGACAAGAACGCCGGATCCTCGCAGATCGACGACGCGACACCGACGAATCTTTTCTCCGCGACACGATGATCCTCCTTCCGTGACGCCTTCTTCCGCGACGTGCAATTCCGCGACAAACCTTCGTTCATCTTTTTCTTCAAGGTAGGAGATTATATTCTTTTTGTTCGTGATTACCTTCATCGTTGATTATCATCTTTAATTGAGCCGCCTGATATCGCAATAACAAGAGGGGGTCGGACCACACGGACACGGTCGACCCTCCTCCCCCCTTGATTGTTGATTTGTTTACGGCACGAATAAGGTAGCGCGGTGCCGGTGCACCACACGGAAAATAATAAAGATTGGGAGAAGAAACGTGGCGTCGTCGCGCCGCACCGGAGAACCTAAAAGAGACCGCGGCCGGAGCGGGGTCGCGGCGGAGGGACGCGACGCCGTCGCGCCGCGCCGGACGGACCAATGCCGTGGCCTTTGGCCAAGGTAGAGCAGAAAGTCGCGGCCGGCTTCCGGCCACCGGCGCCGGAGCAGGAGGGCGGGACCGCGGGGTCCCTCGGCAGTAGCACGACCGGCCAGTCGGGCCAGCCGATCACTGAGAAAGTCGGGTGTCATAACACTCGGCTGGTCGATAGGAGCGGCCCCCCGCAGGGCGGCAGCGGTTTCACGAACAGGCGAAGGGTAGCGCCCCCCCCCCCCCCCCCCCGCACCCCTTCCGCTCGGCCATTACGGCCGAGCCGCCTGGCCATGCGGGCCAGGCCGCGCGTGCCAGGACGGGCCACACCCAAGCGGGCCAGACCTGGACTCGGGTCGGGTCGACCCGGTTCGGGCCGACCCAGGGGGTATCGGGCCGGGTCGGATAGGGCCCGAACCCCCTATTCACGGACCTCTTACATTTGTTTGCCCATATCTTGGGCTACGGACCTCCGATCGACGCACCGTCAGCTGCGATACGATCCTTGGATCGAGATGGTCGTTTCAGTATATTACACTCTAGGATTTAGAGAACTTTCAGTACAGTCGGGTTGGTTCGGATACGAAACCAACCGGGCCCTCGGAGCGGAAACGCTTATATCTTGAGTTCCAGACGTCTAATTGACGTGCCATCAATTTTGTTGGATTCCTCTTGATGAGACAGAACTTTTGGCATACATCACCTGAGTTTTGGTTGTAGTTGGATAGTGTCTGGGTTGGATTGTACCTGAAATCCAACCGGGCCCCTTGAACGGAAAAGCTAATAACTTTCAGACCGGACGTCCGTTTGAAGAACCGTCAGCGACGTTGGTGATCAAGTTGAGAAACTGTCCCTATGAGAATACCCTATGATAGTTTGGGGTACATTTTAGATACCGCCGGGTTGGTTCCCACACGAAACCAACCGGGCCCCTAGGACGAAAAGGCTAGTAACTCATAGACCGGGCGTCCGATTGACTTGTCGTCTGTTGCATTGAGACCCCTATGAAGAGGCGGTACTTTGAGATACTTCTTAGTGGGACGTTTGATACTTGAAGTATCAAATAGTAACTCATGGAGAGGACCCTCCTGGAGATGAGCGTGCGGAGTACGGAGACCGTGTAGCCGGCTGAGACCTGACGACTGCTTGACCGACTCGACTTGGAGTGAGTCGACTAGCCCAGTGGATGGAGCACTACTTTGTTTGGGTGCAGACCCATGGCGGACGGAGCACTACTCAGTTTGGGTGCATACCCGCGGTACTCGTCCGGAGAGTACCTCTGCAGGCTATTAGGGGGGGATGCACTCCTGTGTTTGGCTGGCATACCCTAGCGGGAAGCACTACTGTGTTTGGGTGGCTGACCCGTGGTACTCGATAGGAGGAGTACCTCAGCAGTCTTAGGTTAGTGAGCAGTACCTCAGAGTCGTGACAGGATCACTGCACACTCCAGAGACGGGGCTCTTCAGCAGTTACGGTTTTGATAATGAAAATCCTGGTTTGAGCTGAGTCTATGACCTTTGTGTTTACCTCATGATTGAGATGGGTCACTTGATAACTTAGGTATATGTATGGGCATATACCTGGGTAGTGGTTATCCATTGATTTCATAATCTTTGTGTTTCTTCATGATTGAGATGGGTTACTTGATAACTTAAGTATATGTATGAGCATATACCTAAGTAGAGGTTATCTGTTGAGATCTTCTTTTTGGTTATCCTTCTTCGATTTAGTGAGACCTTGAGGGTCTCGGGGTACCTAATGAGTATCGTTATACTCACCCATGCACGGGTTATGCCCGCACCTCATTGTTTTGGTTGTAGACATCGAGCAGCGCTGACAGAGGCCGAGTATTCGAGGACTGGACGGTACCCAGAGGTGGACCTCTCGACGAGTCAGTATCCGAAGGTGGACTTCAAGATGAGACTATACTCGGAGGAGGTTGATGGGCAAGATTGTTGTGGAGGCTATCTGTACCTACCCTTCAGGTAGGATCCGTTGTGGACGATCTATGAGTTTCTCTATCTGTACCTACCCTTCAGGTAGGATCCGAGGAGGACGAATGAGGAGCTTCTTCCATTCTTCCAGCTGTTGTCTTTTTCTATTGTACTTTTTTCATTTGTAGCTGTACTTTCGATTGGGTTTGTATTACGGCCTATTTAATTTTCAGCACTTGCTTTTGTACTTAATGTATTACTTCTTCTTGTACTCTGTGGTGTTTGTTTACTTTTATAAAGGCAATGCCTTCCCATTTATCAGAAATTACTCCTTTGGTGCTAGTCGCTAGCCCCTGGCCTATGGAAGGCGGGCTTGGGGAAGTCAAGGCATGGGCCCCGGGGATGGGTCGTGACAAATTGGTATCAGAGGAGTCGGTTCTACCACAGAACTTATAACTCTGATATTTTATTTCTGTGAAGCAATAGTGTTAAGGGTACCAAGTATGGTCTTCAGTTCAGGGAGTCCAGTGTTGGTGCGGGCTGCCGACGTATCCATACACCAGGACCCTGACTTCTGATTTTCGACTCAGAGCACAAAAACATTAATTGCGTGTGTGTTTTCAAAGGGTTTCCCTTAAAATATCTCAAATCAGGTTAGATCACTAGGTATAAATCATTTGATTGTGTCACGTTGTTTCTTCAGGATGCCTTTTCATGGACGACCAGCTAGAGCCCAGAGGGATGTGCGTACTGACAACCTGTCGATCGACGAGGCTTTAGTACAGGGCCCTCTTACAGTAGAGGCACCAGCTGAGGCACCAGCGGTACTACCATATGTTGGGCCACCGATGCCACCAGCCCCAGCAGCAGGCGATGCACGCTGATTGAGCGCGCTCCACGAGTTCCAGTGCCAGAGGCCACCCAAGTTCCGGGGAGAGACGGACCCACAGACGGCTGAGGATTGGCTGGAGGATGTGGTGAGAGTCTTCAGGCTAGTAGGTACGCTAGCAGACTTTATGGTGATCTTTGCTGCCAGCCTCTTTCAGGTAGTAGCTGAGAGATGGTGGAGCCACTTGTTCCAGTTTTGCAATGGGATGACCTTCACCTGGGAAGACTTTGAGATCTTCTTCAGGGTGGATTTTGTACCAGTAGCTCTACACCCCGAGCGTGTTCAGGAGTTGCTGCCTTTGCCACAGGATTTTCCATCAGTAGATGATTCATCTGTAGGTAGTAGACAGATGATGTGGAGGTCCAAGAGGACCAGACCAGTAGGTAGGCGATCTTGGGTTATAGGGTCGGTAGTGCGAGGCAACAAGGGTAGTAATAGAGCCAGACCTGCCATGTAGTGTTAGACGTGCGTAGGATAGGGTCACATGGCACGTGACTGTCCAAATCCTCGCACAGTTGATTCGCAGGCGTTGGAGAAGCCACTGAGACAGAAGGATCGGCGGGTGCTTGAGAAACAGCTGAGTGGTGGACAAGGCAGTAGAGCTCTGGGAGCAGGTGGACAGGAGCGGAACTAGTGTATTACTTTTTTTCTTGGTACTTCTAGATCCATGTTGCTGTTGTTTTTGTGTCTTTGTACTATGATATGCAGTAATAAAAAGACACTTATCTTTGTGATGTTTTCTTTACTGTCTTTTTGTTCGGTTGATACTAAGAAGTTCAGGTTAAAAACTATTGACTTGACCCTCACTTTAGAGATTTCTACTGGAGGAGACCCAGTGACCTCACACTGATGATGACAGTGTGACTCGACCCTTGGAGGCGAGAGTGATAGTTGGATCTCTTGGTAGTTACGTCGAGGCCTTACGATGTCATCCATGGTATGAATACATCATTCATGTCAGGATTGCCTGTATTAGGAAATGGGCGTGGTTCATCCGGGGGATGAGACCGAGTTTCTCTTTTCGGCAAGGGAGAAATATTAGCATCTCTTTTAGATAGTAGGCAAAGAAGGTGAAAATCATCCAGGAGAGGATGAAGACTACACAGTGAAGTAAGAAACAGAAACTGGCGCCAGTCTTAGAGACTCGGGCATGTTAAATGTTTCAAGAAGAGGAATATTTAAAGATAGATGAGTCTGTGAAGCAGCAGATGTGGAGACAGAGCTAGGAGAGCAGCATGAGGTGGTGTACATTTTAACATGCTACAACCACCCGCCTTAGTTGTCCCCGCCAGGCTCAGGGAGCTGGAGGGCGGAGGAAGAGTGCGGCTGCATGTGGTCAAGGAGTGTGACCCAATGGCTCTAAAAATAATTCAAGGGACATTCTATGTCCACTACTAGTTGTCGTAGTAACATATGTTGATATGAATCATTCCTTCCTTTCACAAATCTTGTCCCAGACATAGAGTTTCCGGTAAGCCGTAGACTTGACCCCCACGTCTGGAGATACTTTGGGAGAAGAATCGATAATCACACTTATGCCGATAGTGTGGTCAGACCCTCTAGGCGCGAGTTTCAGTTGGAATCTCTTGGTGGCAGCGTCGAGGCCTTACGATGTTGGTTTGATTATAGATTGGGAAATCACAGTTAATGCATAAATTGATGGTATTAGGCTAAAAGGTTGTGGTTTAACTATGAAATCGGGATGGGTTTTCCTTGGTTGGTGAAAAGGAAACCCCAGGAAGCACAGGACAAACTCATGCATAGGAGGGATTGGCCGATCACTCTTGAGTCGGTCAACCCTACCCTTGTGGCAGCAGGAGTTTTGAGTTTCAGTTCTAATCTGGAAAGGGAGACCTCTAGAGTTCGAGGATGATGATCACGTCCCTATACGTGTCTCAACTCGATGAGGTTTACGGAGATGTGCCCGAGGCAAAAAGTTATCTCTGAGATTCAACGGACCTTTCTAGGTCCTCATCAAGGTAGGAGAGGTGATTTACCGCTTGACCCATTCACCTTAGCTGCACCAGGTGCACGACGACTTCCATGTATCTCAACTGAGTAGATACGTGCTTGACCCAACACATATCATCGACCATGGGGAGATGGACTTGGGCGATGGGGTGACTCTCACGGACATTCCAGTGGGGATCGAGGAATGACAGGATTGGATCCTACGAGGATGGTCAATTCCTCATTTTTGCTTTCTTTGGCAGTACGGGAACCTCCAGGTGAGCACATGGGAGTGGAAGGCTCAGATGCGTGCTCAGTACCTCTTTCATATCCCTAGTTTGTGTTAAAAGCTTTACGAGGACATAAATATCTGAGGTGGGAGTAATGTAAAGACCCGGAAATTTCAACGAATTTTTTTTTTAATTTCTTTGGAATTTTACAAGAGAGCAGTTTCTGACGGAACCTAATTCCGAGGCCCGGTGTGCCCGGAATCATTTTTCGAAGTTTAGCTCGGGTACGTTCAGTAAACGAACAAGCGGGTTTTTCTAACTTTTGAACCATTGCTCGGAATTGAAATCTGAGGGCACTGATGAACTCGTAGATCCGGTAATTGCTTAAGAACACCCTTTCTGGAGTTGCATTTTCTCAGGAGGATTTGTTTTAAAAAAAAGTGAGGAATAAAAATATAATTGTTTTATAATTATATTTTCATTTTCTTGTTAAATAGATTAAGTGTTGTGTCACAACACTTTTCCCCTCTCTTTGTGGTTACAACCTAAGTAAGGGAGTTGGGGGTGGGACCCACTTGTAGTTAACAACCTGTGTGAGGATTAAGGTGGGGTGGGGCCCACACGATCCCAACCCCTCACCTTCCCCTAATGTTCATAACCTTCCCTCTTAATTTTGTAACTCTCAAAAAGAACCCCCCCCCCCCTTAAATAAAGTCAATTCATTAATTGAGTAGGTTTTTCAAAGTGATAAATTCTTGGATTCAATTTTTTAATTTCAAAGCGTTTGGCTTGTGTGTTAATAAAATAAGACAAGTCTTATTTTATTAAAGAGGTTCGTTGTGCGAGAGGGCTGGGGAGAAATCACTCAAAGCCTAGAAGCACTCCTTCCTCGACGAAGAACGCGAAGAATGCCGACCTCCGACGAAGGTCGATAAGAACGCTGGATCCTCAGAGATCAACGACACGATGCCAATGAATCTTTTCTCCGCGACGTGACGATCCTCCTTTCGTGACGCCTTCTTCCGTGACGTGCAATTCCGCGACGAACCTTCGTTCAACTTTTTCTTCGTGGTAGGGGATTATATTCTTTTTGTTCGTGATTACCTTCATCGTTGATTATCATCTTTAATTGAGCCGCCTGATATCACAATAACGAGAGGGGGTCGGACTGCACGAACACGACTGACCCTCCTCCCCCCTTGATTGTTGATTTGTTTGCGGCACGAATAAGGCAGCGCGGTGTCAGTGCACCGCACGGAAAATAATAAAGATTGGGTGAAGAAGTGTGGCGCCGTCACACCACGTCGTTGAAGTCGAATAATCCGCGGCACCGCAGCGCTGCGCCGGAGAACATGAAAGAGACCGCGGCCGAAGCGGGGTCGCAGCGGAGGGACGTGGCGCCGTCGCACTGCGCCGAATGGACCAAGGCCGCTGCCTTTGGCTGCGGCGGCCGGCTTCCAGCCGCCAGTGCCGGAATAGGAGGGCGGGACCGCGGGGTCCCGCGGCAGCAGCACGGCCGGCCAGCCAGGCCGGCCGGTCACCGAGAAAGCCGGGGGTCGTAACCCCCGGCTGGCCGATAGGAGCGGCCCCCCACATGGGGGATGCAGTTTCACGAATAGGCAAGGGGCGCCCCCCCCCCCCCCTGCACCCCTTCTACTCGATAGTTACGGCCGAGCCGCCTGGCCCCGTTGGCCAGGCCGAGCGCGCCAGGCCGCGTAGGCCGGGTCGGGCCGCGTAGGTCGGGCCGGGCCGCTCAGGCCGGGGTGGGCCAGGCCACGCCAGCCGGGGTGGGCCACGCAGGATGGTCCGGGCCACGCCATCCGGGTCGGGCCACACCCAAGAGGGCCGGACCCGGACCCGGGTCAGGTCGACCCGGTTCGGGCCGGGTCGGACCAGGCCTGAACCCCCTATTTGCAGACCTCTTACGGTCTTTTGCCCATATCTTGGGATAATGACCTCCGATTGACGCACCTTCATCTGGATGCGATCCTTGGATCGAGATGGTCATTTCGGTATATTAGACTCAAGGTTTCAGAGAACTTTGAGTACGGCCGGGTTGGTTCGGATACGAAACCAACCGGGCCCTCGGAGCGGAAACGCTTATATCTTGAGCTCCGGACGTCCGATTGACGTGTCGTCGACTTTTCTAGATTCCTCTTGATGAGACCGAACTTTTTGAATACTTCTCCTGAGTTTTGGTTGCAGTTGGATAGTGGCCGGGTTGGATTGTACCCGAAATCCAACAGGGCCCCTAGAACGGAAAAGCTGATAACTTTCAGACCGGACGTTCATTTGACGAACCGTCAGTGGCGTTGGTGATCAAATTGAGAAACGGTCCCTATGAGAATACCCTATGAGAGTTCGGGGTATAGTTGAGATACGGCCGGGTTGGTTCGCACACGAAACAAACTGGGCCCCTGGGACGAAAAGGCTAGTAACTCACAGACCGGGCGTCTGATTGACGCTCCGTTAGTTGCGTTGAGACCCCTATGATGAGGCGGTCCTTTGAGATACTTCTTTGTGGGACTTTGTGATACTTGGAGTATCGACCAGTAGCTCGTGGAGCGGACCCTCCTGGAGATGAGTGTGCGGAGTACGGAGACCGTGTAGCCTGCTGAGACCTGACGACTGCTTGACTGACTCGGCTTGGAGTGAGTCGACTAGCCCAGTGGACGGAGCACTGCTTTGTTTGGGTGAAGACCCATGGCGGACGGAGCACTACTCAGTTTGGGTTCAGACCCACGGTACTCGTTCGGAGAGTACCTCTGCAGGCTATTAGGGGGGATACACTACTGTGTTTGGGTGGCATACCCCAGCGGGAAGCACTACTGTGTTTGGGTGGCTGACCCGCGGTACTCGACAGGAGGAGTACCTCAGCAGTCTTAGGTTAGTGAGTAGTATCTCGGAGTCGTGACAGGATCACTATACACTCTAGAGATGGGGATCTTCAGCAGTTACGGTTTCGATAATGAAAATCATGGTTTGAGCTGAGTTTATGACCTTTTTGTTTACCTCATAATTGAGATGGGTCACTTGATAACTTAGGTATATGTATGGGAATATACCTTGGTAGTGGTTATCCATTGATTTCATAATCTTTGTGTTTCCTCATGATTGATATGGGTTACTTGATAACTTAGGTATATGTATGGGAATATACCGAAGTAGAGGTTATCTGTTGAGATCTTATTTGTGGTTATCCTTGTTGGATTTAGTGATACCTTGAGGGTCTCAGGGTCCCTACTGAGTATCGTTATACTCACCCCTGCACGGGCTATGCATGCACCTCGTTGTGTTGGTTGCAGACATCGGGTAGCGCTGACAGAGGCCAAGTGTTCGAGGACTGGACGGTACCCGGAGGTGGACCTCTCGACGAGTCAGTATCCAGAGGTGGACTTCATGACGAGACGATACTCGGAGGAGGTTGACGGGCAAGAGCATTGTGGAGGCTATCTGTACCTACCCTTCATGTAGGATCCGTGGTGGATGATCCAGGAGCTGCGCTATCTGTACCTACCCTTTAGGTAGGATCCGAGGAAGACGACCCAAGAGATTATTCCATTCTTCCAGCTGTTGTCTTTTTTCTGTTGTACTTTTGTTCAGCTGTAGCTGTACTTTCGATTGGGTTTGTATTTTGGCCCATTTAATTTTCAGAACTTCCTTTTGTACTCAGTGTATTACTTTCGCTTGTACTCTGTGGTGTTTGTTTACTTTTATAAAGGCAATTCCTTCCCAGTTATCGGGAATTACGCCTTTGGTGCTAGTCGTCAGCCCCTGGCCTATGGAAGGCGGGCTTGGGGAAGTCATGGCACGGGCCCCGAGGACGGGTCGTGACATTTTCATATGTTTTTATATAAGGGATATGTTATACTAAAAATAAAAATTGGAAATATAATATTTTCATATATATCATGGTAACTTATTAATAATTTTTATATACAAAAAAATCCTTAAATGGTGTCACAATGGTGATGCAGTAATTAACTAATTAATGGAAAAATAAAATAAATATAATATTACAATATTAAAATAAATATAATATTCAATAATTAATTTCATATAAGAATTTTTTGGATGACCTTAAAATATTAGTGATGATTCAAATGATTTTTTTCTATGATATCATTTTGGTTTGATATTTTTAAAAATAAAAGTAATTAATAGTGTCAAAATTAAAACTATTGATATTTTTAAATAAAAAATATTTCATTAAATGATATAAATTTCATAAAAAATAAATATCTTCCAAATGATTGGTATAAGTCATAAAATATCATCAATGACTTATTTAATGGTCTTTTTTCATTTTATTGTAACTACATTGGCCCTCAAATTATAAATTACCTGATATCACAGTAAGAGTTGAAAGGATTAAATAAGAGTTAAAAAAATATTAGGATTAAAAAAATAATAAAAAGTAGCCTAATTTTAAATGGATAAATGGGTTTCTACACACAATAAACATATATTTTAAATGAATAAGTTTTTATCCATTTTGAATAGAAAATGTATTTATATTAATTTAATACTTTGATTAATTCTAAGAGTTTACCTATAAGATCCCAACCTTTTTTCGAGTA
This sequence comes from Viscum album, assembly GCA_963277665.1. Taxonomy (NCBI): domain Eukaryota; kingdom Viridiplantae; phylum Streptophyta; class Magnoliopsida; order Santalales; family Viscaceae; genus Viscum; species Viscum album. Next base: position 2,057,252,915 of record OY728127.1, on the reverse strand, counting down.
ATATTAGGCATGTTTTTAGGTAATTTTATTATTAAGTAACTTTTTGGAAGGTATTACCTAGGGTTTGTTTGGGTGAAGTTTTTAAGAGACTTGGGAAGAGAGGGGGATGTGCATAGTTTGTGCACGGTTTAGCCAAACCATGCTCAAGATAACTGTGCGGACAGTGGAGGTCGACATGGTTGGCACGTAGTTTTCCTAACCTAGTGACATCAATCCATTTGGTTAGTGAAAGAAAGCATGGTTACCACATGGTTATCCCTAACCATGTGCTCTTGCCTAAAAACTATGTGTGCAGAATTAAATATCTGAAAATACTTTTTTAAACCACTCAAACCCCCCAAGGCTCCAATATTTCGACCTTGGGTCGGGCATGAAAAATTCTAGGTGATCCCTTATCCATATAGAGGGATTAAAATACTATTTTAAAATCTTTCTTCAAGATCAAAAGACCATATAGAATATATGTTATCTTCTCAATAAGTGGATTTCATCCTGTTACATCTCATGTTCCTTCCTCTATCTTTCCTTAATCATTTCATTGAAGATCTATACCATTTCCATGGATTTAAACCTTTTAGTTGAGATCTATATCTAGGATCATGGATCTATATCTAGTTTTCAATGAACTTGATTCCTTTGATCTTAATTTTGGTTTAGGAATTTAGATCTGGAGTGGGATTGATGACATTATGCCGCACAAATTTTGGGGTTTTCCATTGGGATAACATCCTTCAATAAACCGAGGTAGGTGGCCTAAATTGAACTACCATAGTCATGATTTGATATGTGTATGCGAGTTTATAGATTTGATAGAGTTCCTTTATAATTTAATTCCTAAATTAGATTAATTTGGAACGTTGAATTGTCTTGTGATTTTCCTTGGTGATTGATTGATAATTGAATTACGGAACAAATGAATGGGGTTGCCCAAATAGATTATTTTTAGATTTGTTTTGGGTTGAGATATTGTAATTGAGATATTAAATTGATTGTGTTTAGATAATTAATTAGGGGGAATTAATTGTGACATGATGTCGGCTATGAAAGATAATTAATTGTGAGAATTAATTATATGCCACAATATTGATCAAAGATAATTAATTATGAGAATTAATTATTAAAAGTTGATATTTTATATGGATAATTAATTATGAAAAATTAATTATGGAATGAGAATTTTTTTATTGATTAATTAGTTGATGAATAAATTAATGTGTTTTACTCTTAGTAAATTGTTGAGTTAACTAATGGCCTTTGAAAATTTTAACTAATCATTGGATTAGTAATGGAATGATATGGAAAAATCATGTGAATCTATTAATGATTAAATGAAAGGTATTTTTGTGGTGCTAGACATGGCGTTCTAGACCGATTAGAATTAGGGACTTGGACATGGTGTTCCTCCTCAATAGATATTCAAGATTGAGATTATGGGGTTCTAGGAATGATGACCAACACCTAATGAGATATAGAGTGATAGGCATATCAACCTACACTTAATGAGATTTTGGTTACTAGGTGTAGCACCCCAAACACTTCATGGTATGTTTCTCTTAAATACATTCTAATTATATCTTATATTTCATGAATCACTGATCCTATATAGAACAAAACATGATTACTTATAGGAGATATCCATAACCTATCCATTAAACTTAAATTTTTCAACTCTGTGATTTAAATTTTAGAAATCTAACATACAAAGTTGTGTTCAAGATAATATTTAGAGTCTGATAGAATTAACTTAATTTTAAATGAATAGTAACATACCCTTATGAATAGAAACATACCCTTATGAATTGTAACTTACCCTTATTAATAGTAATATGACTTTTATGAATGGTATTCATACCCTTGAGTGTATAAGTGAATTTAGGCACCTTAAAAATGAAGATGAATATTTTAAGTGTTTATATTTTTCGATTAAATAATGATTTTAATTAAATATTTAATTAATCATATTTAGGAAATTATTTTCGAAAAATGGACTTCATTTTTGAAACATCGAAAAATGGTTGTTGTAAATTTTTTGTATTTTTCTGAAATACTTGAATTTTTTATGAATAGTAAAATCCGATAATTCACAATAAATGCTAAATAATGGATTAATTGAGTCATTGATGATGATCTACGGATGTAAGCCCAATTGATTCGGATTCACTTGATAAAATTACTATTCTTGGTCATGGAAGACTCGCTATTCCTTGTCTTATGGAGAAATAATAAATTAAAAAAATATATATTAAGAAAACTTCTCTCTCCTCCATTATAAAAACCCCCCTTCACTCCCTCTTATCTTCACTCCTCTTAAGCCTTGTACCTTGCCAATATTCTTCCCAAATCTCTCCCCAAGATCCTCCCCCACATCCAAAATCTCCTAGACTCTTCAAAATACCAAAACATCTCCTCTTAAGAGGTTCTCAAAGGAGGAAGTCTCAAGAGGTAAACTCCTCTTTCCAATTCCTTCATTTCTTTTTAGTTATTTTATTTTTGTTTCTTTCCTCATCTCCCTTCACCCAAATAGTTTGATAACTCCAGTAACATACATGTACTGGAATGTTTTTATGCTAATGGGATATTTCATTATCTTCTCTCCTTTCCCCACCCTTTATTTGGAAGAAATGAAAGCACCGTTTGAGATGTGCTAATTTAGCACATTCAAGGACAACAGTTAATAAATTTATATTATAATCTTTAATTCTAGTCATGAATCCATTTGTGTTATGGTTGAACCAGATTATTATATATTTAATATATCCTATTTTTAGTTATGTAATCTTTTTGTACAAATGGTATTAATTTATAAAGAAAAACATGTTCATTGTAATCAAACACATTGTTCAACCAAAACAGTTGTCACTAAGGTTATATATATTTAATAATTCGGCCTCACTCTAAGTGACCAAATTAAATTTAAAACCATGTAATCTCCTGGAATTTCCCTAATGGAATATAACTTCATTTCTAGACAACCACTTCGATCTTTCATATTTATCTGAAGATGAATATAAGTGAACTGATCTTTAAAAACAAGTAATCAAACGAGCCTGAACAATGAAATTGAACATTATATGTAATGGACCAGATTTTTTGGGTCCATTACTTAGTAAAAATCTGATGTTGAGGTGTTCTGGGTGGTCTGGAAGGTCATCCCAGCTTCTCGGTGACTCCTAGCGGTAGCCTTGGCCTACCAGTATCCTCGGCCTGCTGGTAGACCTCGCCTACCGGTGACCTTGGGGTACCGGTGGCCCTCGGCTACCAGTGGCCCTTGGCTACTGGTAGCTCTCGGCTACCGATAGCTCTTGGCTACCGGTACATCTAGTCTACCGGTAGCTCTTGGCTACCGGTACCTCTAGGCTACCGGTAGCTCTCAGGTACCGGTAGCTCTCGCCTACCCACGGGTTTTCCAGTAGCGCCCCCTTTTTGTGAAAATTGGTTTTTAAACCATGTTTTGACGCCTCTGAGTTTTTTTAATGCCCATTAATTCCCGTTTAAATTAAATTATTGGTGAGGTACCCCTTAAATGAAAACCCATGAGGTGTGCATCGGTTTAAACTGCCCCTAAAGCAGGGGACCCTTTAATGGCGTGTGGGGTGTCTCAACCGCGTGGCCAACCCACGATACCGCTTCTTACATAGTTTCTAGTTTTTTTTAATGTCCCCAGAAATGCTGTATCTCAGCCTTTATAACCAAAGTCTTCCCCCTTGGATTCTTTTCTTGATCATCCTGCTCGGAATACCCTTCCTCTTGATGAGTTGTACCCCTATTGCTCCTATTTTCCATCTTCCACGCGAGGACTTAATGTCGATCCTTGATCCATAAGGTAGGGTTTTCACCTTCATCTCTCCTTTATGTGTATCTTGCGTGGTGGGTACGCTGCTGCTTCTGTAGAATTGGATGAACCAAACTTTAATGAAGATAATAAACAGGTTCTAAAGAATGAAGGGGAGGGGTGTGATCGATGATGCTGCTCTATTTTTCTCCTCTTTCATGATTAATGATTTCTGAATTTTTTGGTCTTACTCCTACTGAAAATCATGGTCGTTGGTGGTCTTTCTCTATGCACTAATAAACCCTTACCCCTTGTGATGTTTAAATGTCTTGTATTTTAGTTGTAAACCTTTTTCTGTGTAAATTAAATTGGTTAATCACGTATATTCGGCTAAATAAATTGGAAGCACCAGAATCAACTCCTTTTCTATGATAACCCTAGTTTAAGCCTAGTGGAATTGAAATCATGGAGTGTTTTAACTATTTTAAATCTGAAAATACCTATTGAGTCTTCCTTGTGTTGGTATTATTGGTTTGGTTGTTTCATCCAATGTTGGATAGGGTCTTAAATTGATGGGGCGATGTGGGTGGGGATGGGATCCCCTGTTGTTATACTTTGAGGTTGTATGATTACTCTACTTATATCACGAATTTGGGTGGGATCCTCTATTGTTGAGAAACTGTTGGCTCCTAGATTTGGGTACATGGGGCTGTATCTTGGGGTTTTCTTTGGTTCCAGTACTTCATGGGATCTCCCTTATCCCTTTTTTGTTGTGACTTTGAAATAGAACCGGGTGTGAATGCTTAAATTGTTGTTGGCTGTAACTTTTTCCCTTGGTTTGTGCTTATGATGTTAGTTGCCCAGTAGTGCAGAAACTTATTTAAACATTATTACTGAACATGAAAACAAGGATGGGAAAAATGGGGATTTGGTTTTAGGTGAGTTGTGACTTGGTCATGGGTGTTGTTCTCTTCTCTTATGAATGAATACTAAGGATAGTGTTCTTTAGGATGGCTGGAGAAAAACCTAGATTGGGTGAGTGCTTGTTACCTATACATATACTTGTAGTTTTTGTGTTTCTTATTCGCGCCCCACCCAAGTTGATAACTTAGTACCGAACACCCCCATTTCATGGGGGAGGGTGTTTTTTCCAACACTTATACTAGTGGCTGGTTATTATCTCCTTTCTTCTCCCTTTACCGAATAGCCCAATTATCATCGAGCAGGTTGTGATGGCCTAAATTCCATTATTAGCCCAAGATCTCTGGGCAGGGTAGCGTGGTGGTTGGCCCAGGTGTGTACGGGCAGGTTGTTTCCCAAGTATCTTCGGGATGAGGCCCATGTGTCTTCGGGCGTGGCATTAGTTCTTCTAGCCCAGGTGTCTTCAGTCATGGAAGTGGTTGTTCTGGCCCAGTTGTCTGCGGGCGGGTTAGTGGTTCTGGCCCAGGTGTTTGTGGGCGGGATGTGTGGTTGTGGCCCAGGTGTGTGCGGGCGGGGTATGGTAGTTGGACTACAATGAGAATGGCGGTATTGGTTCGATGCGTAGGATGTCTTCAATAACTAGTGGGAAAGTGGTGTGGGGTACCCAAACATCGATGTGTTATTCCTATACATTACTTGACTTGTGTTATTTGGGGAGTGTGCCTTGGTGAGGCTTGGGTGGTTAGTTTCCTTGCTAGGTGCTTGGTTATCTCTTTTCTTACAGGGCATTAGTATGCATCCCCACTTGTGCACGAGAGACGTTGGTTTTTCCATACTGAGTATACTTTTATGCTCACCCTACGTATATAAAACTGCTTTCAGGTTTCCAGGAGGACTTCAGGGATCGTGCGGGACCATACTAGCTTGGACCTTTGGGGCAGTTGCTATTGTTGTTTCCCTTTTTCTTGGTATCTTTTTACCTTTGGATTTTTGTGACTTGTATCTTTTACCTTTGAACATGCATATGGGAATGGTTTATTTTCATCTGTATTTGTACTTTCAGTTTTGGTGTTGTGGGATTTACTATCTTATCTCCTGATCCTATTAAAAGAAAAAGGGTAATGCCTTCCATTTAGTGTGTGATTTTATACCCTTGGTGCTGGTCGCCACTCCGAGACCTATTGAAGGCGGGTTTCGGGGGTCATTATCTCTCCTTCAACTTAAAGAAGGAAGGGTCTGTCAATCTACTGACCCTTCTCTCCTTTTGGTGAAGGCAGGTCATGACAGAATGGTATCAAAGGGCTGGTTGTGTTGAGAGATAGGATGGAGTCTGGAGTTAGGAACAGTGAGGATTGCATGGGATGGTAGGGAAATGGTTTTGGGTGACCATGGTTCATGAATTAGGCTAGGGAAGATCGGCTAGGACACGGGATTTTAGGGCCCCTCATGATCCGATGCAAGGACTCTGGACCTACTGAACGACTAAGTAAGGCCACGCTGATTGTAGGGTAGAGACCCTAGGAAAGGTACATGCATCATAATGACTTGCGTTCTCATGTTTCTGGGGTGTTTTGGGAAATTTAAATGAATAAAGAGTTTAAGAAATTTTAAGAATGATATTTTACACTACTTGGTATTAGGCATTCTTTGTTTACCTTGCATCTATGGCATCCGGGAGATGACCACGAGTTGTATGGACGATCGAGGCCCAGGAGGTTGACTTGGCCGATTGGAAGAGGGATGATCGAGAGGAGGAGGATGATCAGTGGGAGAGGACGCTCCGTTCTTTCCAGTGGTAGACCCTCGAGAAGTATGAGGGAAGCACCTCGGACATGAAGACAGAAAGTTGGTTTGAGGAGATAGTGATAGATTTCAACTTGATTTGGGCTCCGACGGAGTACTGGGTTCCTCTGGCCATCATCCAGATTTGGGGAGCAGCGCGTCAGTGGTGGACGCTCTACCTATGGTAGAGGAGAGAGGCCTAGGTGGCATGGGATGATTTTGAGAAGGAGTTCCGGGCGGAATTCCTCTCTTCTACGATGAAGGCAGAGAAGAGGCAGGAGATACTCTCCCTCTAACAGGGGAGTATGTCAGAAAGGGAGCTGGGGATCAAGTTCAAGGATCTACTCCACTTCGCTCCGGACCTCTTTCCGGATGAGCAGTCTCGGGCGAGACGTTTAGAGGAGGTGCTCTGACCTTCCCTCCAGTATGTTGTTACCCCCTTCACCTTGCTGACATACTTGGAGGTCCAAACGAAGTCAGAGGTAGTGGATAGAATGCACACGCTGGGTGGTGTGTCACGAGAGGGGATTCAGCTAGGCCCGTCAAAGGAAAGGTCGTCAGCACCAGACCTCCAACATCGGGACCTTCTAGGTTCCGGCCAGCAGGGAGCAGGCCGTAGGAGTTCCAGTTCTAGTCCCCCAGTCTTCGCCCTTTCCCTTAGGTCCCAGGACCGAGGTGCTTCATCTATGGGAGCCATGGAAATCTCTTGAATCGGTGCCTGGACTGAGTTCATTATGGCGGTGGTGGGCCGGTTCAGCACCCACCTCAGCAGAAGCAGTTTCCAGCTAGGCCCTTCCAGTAGCAACAGGTTCAGCGAGCTCCCGCTCCTCCGAGAGCAGATGTTGCAGGGGGAGGCCGACCTCAGGACGCTCCTCAAGGACCTCGACCAGGGCATGGTCAGGGAGGTAATAGTTCTAGTGGGACCGGAGGTTGATTAAGGTATGATCAGTTTGTTCAGTACCCTTACTTACTCCTTGTTCGATACCGAAGCTTCGCACTCCTTTGTTGCACCAAGTCTGGCCCGTGATCTGGGTCTAGATGCCGAGAGACTTCCAGTGCCCCTGGTGCTGAGCACACCAGTCGGAGGTCAGACCGACTTGTTATATATTTGTAGAGAATGCAGACTGATGATAGGGCCACATCAGTCGGTCAGGGATCTACTAATGCTACAGATACATCCATACGATGTCATCCTAGGCATCAACTGGATGTTATCTGTGTGTTACATCATCTACTTCTTCCAAGGAAGGGTTGTGTTCTCAGACTTGGGTGGACGACGTGTTACTTTCACCGGTGAGCGGAGTGGCCAGAAGGGCAGCAGGCGAGAAGAACCCCTTCTCTCCTTGTTAGCCAATCTCTCAGTAGAGTCAGTGGATGCTGAGATGGTGGAAGTACCAGGGATCGTCAGTGAGTTTATGGACGTCTTCCATGAGAAGGTGACGAATCTACCCCCTCGATGTGATATCGAGTTTGGGATAGACTTGCATCCTGGTGCTTGTCTGATTTCAATGGCTCCCTACCGGATGGAGCCTTCGGAGCTATGGGAGTTGCGGATCCAGAATGATGATCTGATGAAGTAGGGTTTTCTTCGACCGAGTGTGTCATCGTGGGGTGCTCCTGTGTTGTTTTAAAAGAAGGAGGATGGCGGTCTAAGGCTGTGCATAGACTGCAGGAGGCTGAATTAGGTAACGGTCAAGAATTGCTACCCTCTTCAAAGGATAGACGATCACTTTGACCAGCTGAAAGGTGCAGGATGGTTCTCAAAGATCAACCTGCGGTCTGGGTGTCACCAGTTGAGGGTAAAGTAGGGTGACATCTCGAAGATGGCCTTCAGGTGCAGATATGGGCACTTCGAGTATGTATTTATGCCTTTAGGCGTTACAAATGCTCCGGCTGTGTTCATGGGGCTTATGAACTCTATCTTCTGGGAATATCTAGATCGGTTCGTAGTCATGTTCATTGATGACATCCTGATCTATTCAATATTAGTGGTGGACCATGCGGAGCACCTGAGTATGGTTTTGGAGGTCCTCCTATAACACCATCTCTATGGGAAGTTGTCGAAGTGCAAGTTCTATACGTGAGAAGTGCACTTTCTTGGGCACGTAGTGTCTGAGAAAGGGGTAGTGGTGGACCCATCAAAGGTTGAGGTGGTTATTTCTTGCGAAGCACCCAAGAACGTGGCAGAGGTTCGTAGTTTCCTCGGGCTGGCAGGTTACTACCACAGGTTCGTACCCAACTTCTCTCTAGTTGTGGCACCTTCGACGGCCTTGACCAAGAAGGACCAGGTTTTCGTGTGTAGTGAGCAGTGCGAGGCAGCCTTCAGCTATCTGAAGGAGAAGTTGGTTAGTGCCCCAGTGATGAGACTACTAGAAGAAGGGGCAGCGTATGAGGTGTTTTGTGATGCTTCAGGGCAAGGCCTGGGATGTGTGTTGATGCAGCGATAAGGGGTGATCTCTTATGGGTCTTGGCATCTATTCCCTCATGAGCGTAATTATGCCACCCATGATCTGGAGCTTGCAGCGGCTGTTTTCGCACTAAAGTTGTGGCGGAATTACCTCATCGGAGAACACATTTTGGTCTTCACGGATCACAAAATCTTGAGGTATATCTTCTCCCAGTGGGACCTAAAATTGCAGCAGTGAAGGTGGATGGAGTTCCTCCAAGATTACAACTTTGAGATATCCTACACTTCAGGAAAAGGGAATATAGTGGCCGATGCTTTGAGTAGGAGGTCGCAGAGGGATGTGGTATGAGAGTCAGCAGATGCTTGGAAGGCGATGGAGGAGTTGGGTGCCTTGCACCTGGATGTGAGGATGGACGGTGGTAGAGTTTGTCTGTATCAGATGACAGTACAGTCCTCTCTATTGTGGAAAGTGGAGGAGTCTCAGTGGGGAGACCTAGAGTGCGAAGTGATGCGCAAACAAGTTGACCAGGGCAATGCTCTGGAAGAGTGGATGGAATATGGTCAAAATCGGATGCTCTTCTGGGGGAAGATGTTTGTTCTAGAGGCGATGCATGGCAAGGTTCTTAGTGAGTTCCACAACTCACCCCTAGCAGTACACCCAAGATTTTCCAAGATGTACCAGGGTCTGAAGAGATAGCTTTGGTGGCCCGGAGTAAAGCGAGCAGTGGCAGAGTTTGTGGCCAAGTGCTTAGTGTGTCAGCAGGTAAAGGCTAAACACCGTGTTCTAGGCGGGTTGTTTAAACCTTTAGATGTCCCCGAGTGGAAGTGGGACGACATATCGATGGATTTATTCATGGGACTAACCAAGGTTCAAGGGGGCTCTGACGCCATCTGGGTAGTGGTGGACTGCTTGACGAAGTTGTCTCACTTTATGGCGATTAAGGAGTCGAGTGCAGTGGACACTCTAGCACGGAAGTATGTAGACAAGGTAGTGCAGTTTCATGGAGTTCTGAGTTCCATAGTCTCGGACAGGGATGCATGTTTTACCTTATGATTCTGGAGGGGTTTGCAGCATGCTTTTGGCACCCATCTGCGCCTTAGCACTACTTTCCACCCCTAGACATATGGGCAGACAGAGCGTACCATCTAGACGTTGGAGGATATGTTGCGGGCATGTATTTTGGACTTTGGGGGATCATGGGTGTGACACTTGCCTCTATTAGAGTTCTCCTATAATAATAGCCATCACTCTACCATTGGCATGGCACCATTCGAAGCCCTATATGGAAGACTGTGTCACTCACCCGTGTGTTGGACTGAGGTTGGGTAAGCAGGTGTTCTTGGCCCATAGGTGGTGCAGAGCACGACATAGAAGGTTCAGCTTATAAGAGAAAGGATGAAGGCGGCTCAGGACCGACAGAAGTCATATGCCAATGATAGGAGGAGACCCTTGGAGTTCGAGGTCGGGGACCACGTGTTCTTGAAGGTCTCCCCTCGGCGTGGATAGCGGAGGTTCGGCAGGGGAAGTAAGCTTTTTCCCAGGTTCATCGAACCCTTAGAAGTATTGCGGCGGGTCGGTGAAGTGGATTATCAGATAGCACTACCACCACCGCTACTGAGGATACACGATGTATTCCATGTGTCCCAACTTTGTCAATATCTACACGACAACTCCCACGTCATCGATTGGGGAGAGTTAGATGTTGAAGATGGTGCGACCTTCATAGAACGACCAATCAAGATCGAGGATCATAAGGAGAAACTGCTTTGTGGATGAACCATTCCCTTGGTTCGTGTGTTGTGGAGGCATGGGGGCCTGGAAGAGAGCACATGGGAGCGGGAGGCCCAGTTATGCATTCAGTACACAGAGCTGTTTTGACTTCCTTGTTGTTTTTGTTCTAATCCTTGAGATATTGTACCTTGTGCTTTAATATACAAAATTCCTATTTTTCTTAGCTATTAGATTATCTATTCCCTATTCTCTATGTGTGTGTGTATGAATGTGTGATGATGGGAAAACGTGACTGCTAATCAGGACACATTAATGTGGATGCGAATAAACCTGTGCGGGCGAGTCAGTGCCGCCCAAAGAGGATAATATCCTGACATGTAGGAGGGGACTCTCTAACTCATGTGTATGATATTGTGATCCTTGTTATTGTTGTGAATGTTATGGTTGATAACTCTTGGGGGAGTATTCATGGATGTAGGGGGAGGGTTCTGTTCCAGCTTTAGAACAACCCCGGGGTTTTCCCCTGAGAAGTATCCTTAGGGGGTGGTTGTTTGGACCCCACTTTTCTTATTTTTGGGTTGTTCTTATATTCTCGGGGAAGAGAATAGTTTGAGTAGTATCTGATGTAATGGACCAGGTTTTTGGGGTCCATTACTTAGTAAAAATATAATGTTGAGGTGTTCTGGGTAGTCTGGAAGGTCATCCCAGCTTCTCGGTGACTCCTAGCGGTAGCCTTGTCCTACCGGTAGCCTCGGCCTACCGGTAGGTCTAGCCTACCGGTGACCGTGGGGTATTGGTGTCCCTCGGCTATTGGTAGCCCTCGGCTACCGGTATCTCTCGGCTACCGGTAGCTCTCACCTACCTACGAGTTTTCCAGTAGCGCCCCCTTTTTGCGCAAATTGGTTTTTAAACCATGTTTTGATGCCTCTAAGCCTGTTTTAATGCGCATTAATGCCCGTTCAAATTAAATTATTGGTGAGGTACCCCTTAAATGAAAAACCATTAGGTGTGCGTCAGTTTAAACCACCCCGAAAGGAGGGTACCCTTTAATGACATGTGGGGTGTCTCAACCACGTGGTCAACACACGATCCTACTTCTTACGCGGTTTCTAGTTTTTTTTAACATCCCTGGGAATGTTGTATCTCAGCCTTTATAACCAAAGTCTTCTCCCTAGGTTTATTTTCTCGATCATCCTGCTCAGAGTACCCTTCCTCCCAAAGAGTCGTACCCTTGTTGCTCCTGTTTTCCACCTTCCACGCGAGGACTTAATGTCGATCCTTGATCCGTCAGGTAGGGGTTTCACCTTCGTATCTCCTTTATGTGTATCTTACGGGGTGGGTACGCTACTTCTTTTCTAGAATTGGATGAACCGAACATTAATAAAGATAATAAATGGGTTCTAAAGAATGAAGGGGAGGGGTGTGATCGACGATGCTTCTCTGTTTTTCTCCTCTTTCATGATTAATGATTTCTGAATTTTGTGGGATTATGCCTACTGAAAATCATAGTCGTTGGTGGTCTTTCTCTATGAAATAATAAACCCTTACCCCTTTTTATGTTTAAATGGATTGTATTTTAGTTTTAAACCTTTTTCTGTGTAAAGGAAATTAGTTAATCGCGTATATTCAGCTAAATAAATTGGAAGCACTAGAATCAACTCCTTTTCTATGATAACCCTGGTTTAAGCCCAGTGGAATTGAAATCGTGGAGTGTGTTAAATCTTTTAAATAGGAAAATACTTGTTGAGTCGGCCTTGTGTTGGCAGTATTGGTTTGGTTGTTTCCTCCATGATTGGATAGGGTCTTAAATTGATGGGGCGATGCGGGTGGGGATAGGATCCCCTATTATTATACTTTGAGGTTGTGTGATTACTCTGCTTATAACACAAATTGGGATGGGATCCTCTATTTTTTAGAAATTGTTGGCTATGGGATTTGGGGACATGGGGATGTATCTTGGGGTTTTCTTTGGTTTCAGTACATTGATGGATCTCCCTTATCCCTTTTTTGTTGTGAATTTTCAATAGAACCGGTGTGAATGCTTAAATTTTTGTTGGCTGTAACTTTTTACCTTGGTTTGTGCTTATGTTGTTAGTTTCTTAGTAGTGCATAAACTTATTTAAACATTATTACTGAACATGAAAACAAGGATGGGACAAATGGGTATTTGGTTTGATGTGATTTGTTACTTGGTCATGGGTGTTGTTCTCTTCTATTATGAATGAATAGTAAGGATAGTGTTCTTTAGGCTGGCTAAAGAAAAACCTAGATTGGGTGAGTGCTTGTTACCTATAAATATACTTGTAGTTTTTGTGTTTCTTATTCATGCCCCACCCAATTTGAGCACTTAGTTCCGAGCACCCGCATTTCATGGGGGAGGGTGTTTTTTCCTACACTTCTACTAGTGGTTGGTTATTAGCTCCTTTCTTCTCCCTTTCCCAGATAGCCCAAGTATCTTCAGGCAGGCAGTGATGGCCTAAAGTCCATTATTATCCCAAGAATCTTCGGGCAGGGTTGCGTGGTGGTTGGCCCGGGTGTGTGTGGGCAAGTGGTTTCCCGAGTATCTTCTGAATGAGGCCCAGGTGTCTTCGGGCGTGGTAGTAGTTCTTCTAGCCCAGGTGTCTTCGGGCATGGCAGTGGTTTTTCTGTCCTAGGTGTCTATGGGTGGGTTAGTGGTTGTGGTCCATGTGTTTGTGGGTGGGATGTGTGGTTATGGATTAGGTGTGTGTGGGTAGGGTATGGAAGTGGGACTATAATGAGAATGGCGGGATTGGTCCAATGCGTAGGATGTCTTCAATAACCAGGGGGAAAGTGGCGTGGGGTACCCAAACATCGATGTGCTATTACTATACATTACTTGAATTGCGTTACTTGGGGAGTGTTCCTTGGTGAGGATTGGGTGGTTAGTTTCCTTGATAGGTGCTCAGTTATCTCTTTTCTTACAAGGCATTAGTACGCCTCCCCACTTGTGCACGAGAGTCTTTGGTTTTTCCTTACTAAGTATACTTGTATTCTCAACCTACGTATATAAAACTGATTTCAGGTTTCCAGGAGGACTTTAGGCATCATGCGGGACCATACTAGCTTGGACCTTTGGGATAGTTTCTATTGTTGTTTCCCTTTTTCTTGGTATCTTTTTACCTTGGGAGTTTTGTGACTTGTATCTTTTACCTTTGAACATGCATATGGGAATGGTTTATTTTCAACTATATTTGTACTTTGAGTTTTGGTGTTGTGGGATTTACTATCTTATCTCCCAATCCTATTAAAAGAAAAAGGGTAATGCCTTCCATTTAGTGTGTGATTTTATACCCTTGGTGTTGGTCGCCACTCCAGGTCCTATTAAAGGTGTGTTTCGGTGGTCATTATCTCTCCTTCAACTTAAAGAAGGAAGGGTCTGGCAATCTGCTGACCCTTCCCTCCTTTTGGTGAAGGCGGGTCGTGACATTATAACTAATCAAAAAGTCCTTGAATGAACTAAAAAGGGTTATAATAAATCATTTACATATATTAGAGGTTCTGTAATTATGAATTAATAAACCTAATTTTGTTATTCATGCCTTTAATAACAAGTTAAGAACACCTTCAAGCATAAGGTAAGGGATCCTCTCTCTCATCTTTTTTCAAGAATATCTCCTATAATGTGCTCTTTTATTTTTAATTCTTAATGATGGGGTATTTTTTCACACCTCCCCCATACTATCCTTGTGACATATAAATAATTTAATTCCCTTTTACCTCTCATTAATCCCTCGCAATAACACTCGTTACCATGCCGAAATGTTTGTAAGGGGTTTCCCATCTTACTTTCATTTCTGTGAGATTTCCATTGTTCACCAATTATTTCTTGTATGTGGTATATATGTACATCCATTTGATATATAATAACATTATTCCTTTTATATTCATGGTATTTAATGACTCATTTGAGGGTTATTAAGTTCTTGTCATATGATTCGACCGATTACATTATTGTAAGAGACTTTGTCTCAACTACTATTTTATTGTTACAAGCTTTGTATTGTGCACCAAATAATCCTTATGTGGTGTACCTACTTCACATTTGAGATCAATTTTCATTTTTCAATTGTATTTATATGAAATATCCATAATCTCATATCATGGATATGTTTTTTGTCTAAACTGTATATCATTTTACATAAAGTGTTTATTTGGAAAGTTATTTTAAATACAGAAATATTGATGAATCTGTATACTCTAATCTATACGGATATTGAAAAGGCATATTACTCTTGTATTGAATCAATTCATAAATAATTCTTTGAACATGAAGTGGCGGGTGGGGCCTACTATATCCCCTCGATTCCTTGGTATATCTCATGAGACAAATCAGTTTGGCGACAAACCCTTTGAGTTTGTTTCCAAAAATTAGACAGGTTTCTTCCCATAGAACTAAACTATTTTTAATGGTATTATGGTTTCGTGTTCCAGATACATGATTTCCAATTAATAATCATTCTCTTTATTCATTATCAATTTTCACTATCCATGAGGTTTTCACTATGACAAAATCTATGGATGCAGTTTTATTCTCAGTTTATTAACGACGTGAGTTTTTCATTTATTCACAATGCCATATTGATTATGTCAGATTGATTATGATTCACTTATTATTGTATTCATGCTTCCACTATTTTTAACCCTTACTAAGAGTTTGAGCTAACCCCTTTCATTTTTTTCCATCAATAGGTGATAAAGATGTGATCGTTTATTGAGTTCCTATGGTTTCAGTTTTTAGTTTTTGTTATGTATTGTATTTTGTAACCTTTTCAAATGTAATTTGAGTTACATATATGTATCTAGTTTCTTAAATAATACTAAACTAATCGTTCCTTCTGGATTTTCATTTTTTCTACCATGCCAATATCACAATTAATTCACCATCTCCAGCCTAGAGGGGTCGAGGTGTTACAGTTGGTGTCAGAGGAAGTTTAGTAGGAAACTTGGAAACTAGAGTAGGAAATATATAGTAGGGAAAAAATCCATAATTTAGTACTTGAGGATAAATGTACAAGAATGTCCTGGTATTTTGGTAAGTAATAGATTATATGAATCTTTCTAGAAAATATATCTTTGTCTGCATATGAGCAGGTAAAGGTGGATCTGACACAGATATACCTGGGAGTGAAAAATATGACAAGTAGTTTCGGGCTTGACCTGGGGTATCGTAGTACATGACAATGGGCCTTGCTGCACTCTTGGTTGTGACACTCCCAGGGGATATGCTTAATATAATTTATATTTTCTTTACAATCCATTATGACGGATTGAAATGTAAATTTTTCCTTATAGAAACCATGTTTATCATATTAGCTATGCATAGAATTTCAATCTATATTAAGTTCTTTACATTTTAGATTCATAAACTGATCTAGTGTATGCCATTATTTATAAATGGAGCCTAATGGGAGAAGGGGAATCAATACTTGTGGACAATGTAGGTATTTCCCCACTGAGCAATTCAACACAGTCAATGTCGGAGCAAATCATATTATGACCATATTTGGACAACTTACCCAGGTCATAATGAATAACCATGTTACACCAATGTTGTATCTTTTCATGCGATAGAAGCCTCCATATTTTAGTGGGACTAATAATCTAATAGTAGTTGAGCAGTGGATCAAGTAACTTGAAAACATATTCATGGAATTAATATGCGATGAAAAGGATAAGGTAGTGTTGGCAGTATATTTTCTCAAGGGTGATGCAGATCAATGGTGGTCTTTGATCTCGAATACCACAGAGTATGAAGAAATATAAGATATGGAATAAAGTAATTTTAAGGAAATATTCTTTGAAAAATATTTCCCTCATGAGCAATGAACTGAAATGAAGAGTAAATTACGTAACATAAAACAAAGGGAATAAGATAGTGTTCCAGAGTATGAGGCTACCTTCACAAGGATGGATAGGTATGTCATAGATTATGTGTGTGACTCGGCAGACAAGATTGTTCATTTATTTGAAGGTCTTAAGTCAAGTCTTCAAAGGGCACTAGCTTCTTAATCATTTTCATCATCTGATGAAGTTGTATTAAGTCCCATCAAAACAAAGAAGGAATTTTCTAGAACAAATCTTTTCAAAGGAAACCAAGATAAGAAGCAGTACTCTGATAAAAATGGAAAAGGAGAAGCACCAAATAAGAGAAAGGGAACAAATATATTCCCATTATATGAGAACTGTGGAAAGAATCATCTCAGGAAATCCTTGAAAGGAATGGGAGTCTACTATAACTATGGAGAAAAGGGTCATCAATCTGATGAATGCAAGGGGAAGATACAATTCAATTATATTCAATTCTATAATTGTAGAGAGATGGTACACTATGCAAATGAGTGTCCTAAGTGCCAAGGAAACTTGACTCAGAAAAGTCCAAGAGAGTAAGTGAGAGCTTATGCGATTACAATCGCGGAGTTTAAAGTTCCTAATGATGTGGTGGAAGGTACTTTAATTGGTTCCTCAAAGTTATCCAACACTTTATTTGATTCTGGATCATCGCATTCATTTATATCTTCTCAGTTTTCCAACAAAATTAGATATATCCTATTTGATTTAATAAAGGAGTTGTCCGTAAAAACTCTCAGGGGATGTATCATTGCAACAAAGTCATGTCGACTAGTCCCCCTCCAGACACCAAAACGTGCTTTAGTTTCTAACCTTGTCATCATACCAATGACTGACTTTGATATAATTATTGGTATGAATTGGTTGTCAAATTATGATGCGAAGATTTATTGTAAGAAGAAGGAAGTTACAATTTTTGAAAATGGTGTAGAATCCCTTGTCTTTAGGGAAGAAACTTCACCACCTGATTCTTATCTAGAACCACCCCTAGTATCTCTACTAAATGCAACACTTGTAGAGGAAGATAATCCAATATCTATGGGTGAGGAAATAAATCTTCAAATTGAAGATGTGCACATAGTGTAAGAGTACATTGACGTATTTCCAAATGATTTAGTTGGACATCCTCCAGAGCATAAAGTTGAGTTCTCTATTGATTTAATTCCTAGTGCAAGACCTATATCAAAAACTCCCTATAGAATGGACACTGTTGAATTAGTATAGCTAAAGAAACAACTAGAGGATTTGAGTGAAAAATGGATTTATTCGACCTAGTGTTTCTCCATGGGGATCCCCTTTCCTCTGTCAAGAAGAAAGATAGATCCATGAGGCATTGCATTAATTACAGGGCAATCAATGCAATTACAATAAAGAATAAGTATCATCGGTCTCGGATTGATGATTTATTTGATCAACTTCATGGAGCTCAATACTTTTTGAAGATTGACCTTCGATCTGGATATCATCAGTTGCGAGTGAGGAAGGATGATATTCTTAAGACAGTATTTCAGACTAGGTATAGGCATTACGAGTTTACAGTGATGCCTTTTGGACTGACAAATACACCCTCTGTTTTCATGGATTTAATTAATAGAGTTTTCAATGAATATCTTGATAACTTTGTTGTGGTATTCATCGATGATATCCTCATATACTCAAAAAGATATGAATACCATGAGAATCACTTGTGGGTTATTATAACAACTCTTAGAAGAAATAAATTATATGGGATGTTTAGAAACTGAGAATTTTGGCTTCAATAAGTTTCTTTTCTTGGACATATTATCTCTAAGGATGTAATCCTAGTTGATCCTACAAATACAAAGGCAATCCAAGAATGTACTATGCCAACAAACATAACTGAGGTACACAGTTTTATTATCTTAGCAGGTTATTATCTGCATTTTTTCAGAATTTTTCCCGACTAACTAACCTGCTAACAAAGCTCACATGTAAAGGAGTTAAGTTTGTGTGGACAAAATAATGTACATAATGCTTCAAATAATTAAAAATATGATTGTTCAATGCTCTAATTTTGACTCTTCCATCTAGAAGTGGTGGATTTGTAATATATAGCGATGCATCAAAGAATGTACTGGGTTGTATCCTTAAGAAATATGATAAAGTTATTGCTTATGAATCAAGATAGCTGAAGACTAATGAGAAAAATTATCCAACTCATGATCTTGAGTTTGTAGCCGTAATCTTAGATCTGAAAATATGGAGGTATTATCTCTATGGAGAGAGATGTGAGATTTTTATAGACCACAAGAGTTTGAAATACATTTCAACACAAAAAAAACTCAACATGAGGAAAAGTAGATGGCTTGAGTTACTCAAAGATTATGATTGTTCAATACACTACCACTTGGGAAAGGAGAATAAGGTGGTAGATGTATTAAGTAGGAAAGATCATGGACTTCTGACTCAAATGAGGATTGAGAGAGATTCTATATTTTTGGATCTACTAAAGATGGATATGGGAATTGTTAAGGAAAGTAAAATATCATTCCTCTTTCAAATGATTTCTAAACCATATTTATTAGAGAAGACAAAAATATCTGAATCTGATGAGAAGAATCTGCATAAGAAAATTAATGTTGTCAAGGATGGGAGACTGGATGACCTCATGTATGAAGAAGGAGTTCTGAAGTTTGGGAAGAGGTTATGAGTTCCATCAGTACTTGAGCTAAAAAGGGAACTATTAGATGATGCACATAGCTCAAATTTCTCTATACACCCGGGTATCACCAAGATGTATAGATATTTGAAGAAATATTTTTGGTGGGATAATATGAAGCGGGAAATTGCTGACTACATGTCAAGATGTCTAGTTTTTCAGCAAGTGAAGGCAATGATACAACATCCCAAAGGAGTGATGCAAGCTCTACCAATTCCTATGTATAAATGGGATAAAATTATGATGGATTTTGTCACCGGACTACCGAGGAAACCTAGAAGGAATGATGCTATATGGGTAATTGTTGATCATCTCACAAAATCTGCACATTTCCTTCCTATAAGAGATGATTTTCAACTTGAGTGCTTGGAAAGACTTTATATTAATTAATTTTTAAGACTTCATGGTGCACCTCTATCGATTGTATCTGATCGAGATCCCTGGTTTACATTAAAATTCTGGAAAAGTCTCTAGAAAGCTTTGAATAATAAGCTTCATATGAGTACTACTTATCACCCACAAACCAATGGATAGTCTAAAATGACTATTCAAACTTTAGAAGATATGATGAGGTCATTCTCTCTTTACATCCAAGGTATGCGGGATTAATACTTTCCTTTGGTGGAATTTTCCTATAACAATAGTTTCCATTATAGTATTCAAATGGCTGCATATGAAGCATTATATAGAAAGAGATGTCGAACTCAAACTTGTTGAGATGAAGTTGTTGAGATGAAACTTATAGGCCCAGAACTTATTGAAGAGACCACGAAAAAGGTGAAGAAAATACAAGCCCATATTAAAGCAGCCCGATGTAGGAAGAAGAGTTATGCTGATAACCAGAGAAAGGACTTGGAATTCAAAGTAGGAGATCATGTATTTATGAAATTATCTCCATGGAAGGGTGTCTTAAGGTTCGGTAATAAAGGGAAACTGAGCTGCAGGTACATCAGACAATTTGAAATTCTGGAAAGAATCAGAGTTGTCGCTTACCGTTTAGTGATGCCACCAAATCTCTCCAGAATTCAAGATGTGTTCCATGTGTCATTGTTAAATAAATACATGACATAGCCAACACATATACTCACATATAAAGAAATTGAACTAGAACCTTATTTTTCATACTTTGAAAAGCCTATCGAGATTCTTGACACAAGGGAGAAGGTATTGAGAAATCAGACAACGCGTCTAGTAAAGGTTCTTTAGAGAAACCAGAATATAGAGGAAGCAACATGGGAACCTGAGGATGTTATGAAAAAGAATCACCCACATCTTTTTGGTGAGTTTCATAAATAAAATTTCGAGGACAAAATTTCCAAAGAAGGGAATAATGTAGCACCTCAAACACTTTATGGTATGTTTCTCTTAAATACATTCTAGTTATAGCCTATATTTCATGAATCACAGGGCCTATATGGAAACAAAACATGGTTAATTATTGGATATATCCATAACCTATCCATTAAACATAAATTTTCCAACTCTGAGATTTGAATTTTAAAAATCTGATATACACGGTTGTGCTCAAGATGATATTTAAAGTCTGATAGAATTAACTTAATTTTCAGTTAATAGTAACTTACCCTTATGAATAGTATCTTTCCCTTATGAATATTAACATACCCTTATGAATAATAATATAACATTTATGAATGGTATCCATAACCTTGAGTGTATAAGTGAATTTACGCACCTTAAAAATGAAGATGAATATTTTAAGTGTTTATATTTTTTGATTAAATAATTATTTTAATTAAATATTTAATTAATCATATTTAGGAAATTATTTTTGAAAAATGGACTTCATTTTTGGATTATACTTTTTGAAAAATGGTAAGGGTGAATTTTTGGTATTTTTCTGAAATACTTGAATTTTTTATGAATAGTAAAATCTGATGATTCACAATAAATGCTAAATAATAGATTAATTGAGTCATTGATGGTGATATGCTGATGTAAGCCCAACTGATTCGGATTCACATGATAAAATTTGTATTCTTGGTCTTGGTAGACTCATTATTCCTTGTCTTATGGAGAAATAATAAATTAATGAATTTCATATTAAACAAACTCCCCTCTCCTCCACTATAACCCCCCCCCCCACTCCCTCTTCTCTTCACTCCTCTCAAGCCTTTTTTTCTTTCCAATATTCAACCCAAATTCCTCCCCAATATCCTCCACCATGTCCAAAATCTTCTAGACTCTTCAAAATACAAGAACCTCTCCCCTTAAGAGGTTCTAAAAGCAGGAAGTCTCAAGAGGTAAACTCCTCTTTCCAATTCATTCATTTCTTTTAAGTTATTTTATTTTTGTTTATTTCCTCACCTCCCTTCACCCAAATAGTATGATAAATCTAGTAACATACATGTACTATAATTATTTTATGATAATGTGATATTTCATTATCTTCTCCCCTTTCCCCACCAATTATTTGGAAGAAATGAATGCACTGTTTGAGATGTGTAAATTTAGCACATTCAAGGACAACGGTTTATCAATTTCTATTATAATCTTTAATTCTGGTCATGAAAACATTTTTGTTATTGTTGAACCAGATTATTATATATTTAATATAGAATATTTTTAGTTTTTTAATTCTTTTGTACAAATTTTATTAAGTTATAAAGCAAAACTTGTTCATTGTAATCAAACCCACCGTTTAACCAAAACAGTTGTCACTAAGGTTATATATATGTAATAATTTGACCTCACTCTAAGTAACCAAATAAATTTTAAAACCATTTAATATCCTGGAAGTTAACTAATGTAATATAACTTCATTTCTGGACAACCACTCCCATCTTTCATATTTATCCGAACTTTAATATAAGTGAAATGATCTTTTAAAAACAAGTAATCAAATGAGCCTGAAAAATGAAATTGAACATTATAACTAATCAAAAAGGCCATGAATGAACTAAAAAGGGTTATAATAAATCATTTACATATATTAGAGTTTCTGGAATTATGAATTAATAAGCATAATTTTTTCAGGTCTTTAATAACAAGTCAAGAACACCTTCAAGCATAAGGTAAGGGATCCTCTCTCTCACTTTTGTTCAAGAATCTCCCCTATGTTGTGCTCTTTAATTTTTAATTCCTAATGATGGGGTTTGTTATCTCACCTACCCCATACTGCCCTTGTGACATATAAATAATGTAATACTCCATTACCTCTCATTAAGCCCTCGCAATAACACTTTTTACCAGGCCTAAATGTTTGTAAGGGGTTTATAATCTCACTTTCATTTCTGTGAGATTTCCATTTTTCTCCAATTATTTATTTTATGTGGTATATGTGTACATCCATTTGATATATAATCACATTATTCTATTTATTTTCATGGTATTTAATGACTCATTTGATTGTTATTATGTTCTTATCATATGATTCGACCGATGACATTGTGGTAAGAGACTTTGCCTCAACTACTATTTGATTATGACTAACTTTGTATTGTGCACCTAATAATAATTATGTAGTGTACCTACTTCCCATTTGAGATCACTTTTCATTTCAAAATTATATTTATATTAAATATCCATAATCTCATATCATTTATATGTTTGTTGTCTAAATCGTATACCATTTTACATATGGTGTTTATTTGGAAAGTTATTTTAATTATGGAAATATTGATGAATCTGTATAGTCTACTCTATACGGATATTGAAAAGGCATATTAATATTGTATTGAATCAATGTAAAAAAGAATGATTTGTACATTTAGTTGTGGTTGGGGCCCACTATATCCCCTCAATGCATCGGTAGGTCTCACGAGACAAATCAGTTTGGCGACAAACCCTTTGAGTTTGTTTCCAAAAATCAAACAGGTTTCTACCCATAGAACAAAACCATTTTAACATTATTATGGTTTCATGTGCCAGATACATGGTGTACAATTATTATTAATTCTCTTTATTCATTATTATTTTTTACTATCCATGAGGTTTTTACTATGACAAAATCTATGATGTAAGCCCAGTGGCGAGTGGGACTCAATATTCCATGTCTTATGGAAAATTAGGGGGAACGTTGTACCAGATCTTACTCATTTGATTTTCCACCAATGTGGTAGGTAGGGAAAATATCATACATATTTTCCTTAACCACCAGTAGAGTGATGGTTTTGTGGAAATATGGGACACCTACAAATGTTTTGCAGGAATTAGAAGTAGGATGGTGCTGAGGGAGTAGCTACTTAGAGTCAGAGTGTGGGAAGGTGGTCTTCTACACCATATAGGTCTGGTAACTGGATTTCTACTAGAAGAGGTGGTAGATGTAGTATACATGGTGCTTTAGGGTATGAGCACCCATATCAGCAGAGTGGTTCTACTCAGGGGAGTTAGACAACACCACATGGAAAGAGGGACATGATAGTTACATCCAGTGCATCCTACACTTGTGGAGAGCTTGGTTGGTCCTTCAACAGTGAGAGGTACTATTCTAGTTGCTTCTACTTTAGTTAGTTCCTTGTTTGATATTGGTGCCTATCATTCCATTATATCTGCAAATCTTGTTAATGGATTGAGCCTAGAGGTGGAGTCTGTAAGAGGGGTGATGAATATCAATACATCATTGGGAACACAGTCTAGGGATATCTATTTATGCAATGGATGTTTTCTAGAGATCGAAGAGTATCATTTACTTTAGGATATCTATGTCCTTGATATAACGAGCTTCTAAATGATTATGGTTATGGAATGGAGAGCCACATAACAAGCCCATATAGACTATTACAAAAGGAGAGTGACCTTTTTATCTCCTAAGGGTGACCACTATGTTCATCATGGAGAATGGTATATCCATGTTGGCCGAGCTGGGACATGATATAACGAGCTTCGAAATGATTATGGTTATGGAATAGAGAGTCACATACCAAGCCCACATAGACTGTTACAAAAGGATAGTGACCATTGTATCTCCTGAGGGTGACCAGTATATTCATCATGGAGACCGGTATATCCATGTTGGTCGAGCTAGGCCAATTATCAAATGGGATATCTCATATCCTAAGTTTATAGTATTTTTATGGATGATGGGAGTGGTATTAAAGAAGTACTTTCACCAGTATTATAACTGTTTTAGGATGCCTTTAGTGAATAATTTTCAAGGTTTCCACCTGAGATGGATGTGGAATTCACTATTAAGCTCATGCCGGGAGCTGAGTCACTATCTATTCCACCTTAAAAAAATGTCATCGACTAAGCTTCAATAGATCAAAATGCAGTCGGAGAAGTTGGGTAAAGGGTCTATTCGTCCAAGTATGTTGCCTTGGGGATCACCTATTTTTTTTAAAAGAAGTCTGAAGGGAGTTTACACTTGAGTGTCGATTACTAAAAGTTAAATAAAATGACTGTGAAGAACCGATAATCTCTTCTGCATATCGATAATCTATTTGAATAGCTAAAGGGGTCTTGTGTGTTCTCAAGGATCTATCTAAGATCAAGGTATCATCAGGTGAGAGTTCAGACCTCTTATATACCAAGAACTGCTTTCATAAGTAGGTATATCCTTTATGTGTTTGTTGTAATTTCGTTTAGGATAAAAAATTCTCCAACATTATTTATGAACATGATGAAAAATCTCTTTCACCTGTACTTATATCAATTTTTGGTGGTGTTCGTGGATGACATATTTTTGAACTCTAAGACTCGGGATGATCATGCCCAACATCTTTGACATCATCTTGGGTACACTGAGATAGAATTGGATATATTCTAAGCTATCAAAATGTCAGTTTTGGATTGACATAGTACACTTTTTGGGGAACATAATCCTGGAAGGTGTGGAAGTGGACCCAGAAAAAATGTATGAAATGATTTCTGGGGAGCATGCCAATAATTTTTTTGATATCCGAAGCTTTTTGGGATTATTTGGTTATTAAAGGAGCTTCATCCAGCACCATTCTGGATCGGAAGCACCACTTATAGGTTTTACAAAAGGATAATGTTTAATTTTATAGGATCATGTGATAATTCTGTCCAGGTGTTGAATAAGCACTTGACATCAACACCAATTTTGATCTTACCTAAGTCGGGTGAGGAGTACATAGTGAATTGTGACGCTTCTGGGATCGAAATCATAGTTGTGTTTATACAAGATGATCGAGTTTTTTATTATGGGTATCAGTAGCTAAGTCCACATGAACAGAATTACCATATGCATGACCTCGAGTTGGTAGTAGTGTTTTATACTCTTAAGTGTTGGTGACACTATCTTTTGGTTGAAAAGTTTATATTTTTTACAGATCATAAAATCTTGAGTGTATCTTTTCACAGCATGACTTGAATATTTGGTAGTGAAGCTGGGTTGAATATATGAATTCCTTTGATTTTTAATAGGCATATACACCCGGGAAGGGTAATAGTTTGGTTCATTCTTTGAGAAAGAAAACTCAAATTTAGTTGGTACAAGAGTCGATTGTAGAGTGGAAGATGATGAAGTTTCTTGTTGAAATGCATGTGGTATTTCAAGAGAGTAAGGATAGGATTACTCTAGTTTCTATAGCCATTAAATCTACACTCTTGAGATGGATCAGGGATAGGAAGTACAAGGATCCCAAGTGTTTATCCTTGAGGGAAATCCTTGAAGGTGGGGCGACACATTCAAACTAGATAATAGATGAGGATGAGATCATCTATGTGAAAGATCGGGTTGTTGTGTCTACAAGTATGTGAGAGGAACTCGTGAAATAATTTCATGCTTTAAGGTGGGTGTTACATCCTAGGATGAAAAAATGTATCATTGCCTAAGAAGATAGTTTTTGTGGCTAGGCATGAAAAAGGAGATAGTATTATTCATAACAAAAAATTTCACTTGTCAGTGGGTGAAGGAAGAGCATCAACAACCTAGAGGCCTATTACAGTCGTTGCCTATTCCGGAATAGAAGTGGGATGATGTGAAATCGGATTTCTTTGTAGGGATTACAAATACTCTTAGGTAAAATGATACTCTTTGGGTCATTGTGGATTGACTAAAGAAGGTATAACATTTATTTCTTATCAAGGAAACCTTTATTGTAGAGCACTTGGGAGAACTATATGTGAGAGATATGGTTTGTTTGCAATGGGTACCACGGACTATAGTTTTAGATCACGATTCACTCTTTACATCATGCATTTGGATGGCCTTATAGAAGGATCTTGGTACATAGGTTTTGTTAAGTATGACCTTCCACCCACAGACATATGGATAGTCAGAGCATACCGTATAGGTGTTAGAGGATATGTTGTGAGCATGTGTGCTTGACTTTCGTGGTTCCTGGGGTAAGCACTTGTCTTTAGTGGAGTTCACCTATAACAATAGTTATTAAGAAACTATAATGATGGTGTCGTATGTGGAAATTTATGGAATACCTTGTAGATCACCACTTTGTTGGTTAGAGGTGGGTGAGTCAGAGTTGTTGGGACCAAGTCTTGTTCAGGAGACATCAAAGCAGGTCCTGTTGATTCAGAAACGTATAGCTACGGCTGAGAGTATGTAGAATTTGTGTGTTTATGGATGAAGAATACCCCTAGAGTTTACATAGGTTCACCATGTATTCATTCATGTGTCTTCCATATTGGTTCACCATAGGATATAGAGGCAGGGTAAGTTCGCACCCACGTTTTTAGGATTGTTTGAGGTGCTGGATATAATTAGGTTGGTCATGTACCGATTATCCCTTCAACATAAATTCAGAGTTATGAATGATGTTTTCCATGTTTCAAAAATACGGAAGTAACACACCAACCCTTCTCATGTGATCTATGTGGAAGAGGTCAACCTTGAGATAAATGCGTCCTTTGAGGAGCATCTCATACATGTGTTGGGTCGTAGTGAGAAAGTGTTAAAAGGAAAGACCATGGCATCAGTTCATGTGTTATGGAAACATAGAAGTGTTCCAGAGGAAACCTAGGAATAAGAAGTAGACAAGAGGGCTCAATGGACCAATCTTTTTGGCTCAGAATCTTCAAGATGTTTGAGAGTGAAACTTGAGGACGAGCTGTTATAAGGTGGGGAGATTGTAAGATTGAGGCCTTTTTTGGAGCAATCAGGGGCATTTTTTAAGGTACTTTTTGTTGTAATTAAGTACCTTTGGTTTGTGGTATGACATGGGGGTGTTTTTTTGAAGTTTTTAAGTAACTTGGGATGATAGGGGATATGCAGAGTTTGCACACGATTTATCCAAACTGTGCGCCATCAAGATGTGCAGGCAGTGGAAGACCTTACGGTTGACTCACCGTTTTCCCTAACCGTGCACCCTTTCCCAGAAAACAATGTGTACATAATTAAATAACCCAAAAAAACTTTTTAAAACCACCTGATCCCACTAATACTCCCTTATTTTGAACTTTTCTTGGGCATGAAAAATTCTAGGTGATCCCAAAGTCTTATGGAGGGATTCCAAGACGATTCGAACATTTTTCATTGAGATCGAAAACCCGAATTGATGATCTGCTCTCTTCCCGATAAGTGGATTTCATCATGTTGCTTCTCCCGTCCTTTCCTCTATCCATCCTTAATCTTTTCAATGAAGATCTCCACCATTTCCATGGATTTAAACCTTTTTGTTGAGATCTAGATATAGGATCATGGATCCATATCTAGTTTTGAATGATCTTTATGCCTTTGATCTTAATTTTGGTTTAGGGATTTAGATCCAGATCTTGGTCGATGACATTGTGCCGATCGGATTTTTGGGTTTTTCATTGGGCCAACATCCTTCAATAATCCAAGGTAGGTGGTCTAAATTGAACTCCCATAGTCATGATTTGATATATTTATGTGATTTTATGGATTTTCTTGCTTTTCTTGATAATTGAATTCCTAATTTAGAGTAATTAGAAATGTGGAATTGACTTATGGAATGCCTTGGTGATTGATTGATAATTGAAACATAGAAGAAACAAAGGGGGGTTTCCTAAACAGATATTTTAGAGATTTTTTATGGGTTGATATATTGTAATTGATATATTGAATTGATTATGTAAAGAAAATTAATTGTGGGGAATAAATTGTGACTTGATGTTGTCTAAGAAATATAATTAATTGTGAGAATTAATTATGTTCCATAATGTTGATCAAATATAATTAATTGTGAGAATTAATTGTGAAAATTTGAGATTTTATATAGATAATTAATTATAAATAATTAATTATGGAATTAGAATTGAGTTGATTGATTAATTAATTGATGAATTAATTAATGGGTTACATGCTTAGTTAATTTTTGAGTTAACTAATGTCCTTTCAAATGTTTAAATAATCATTGGATTATTAATAGAATGATGTGGAAAATTCATGTTAATTAATGAATGATTAAATGGATGAGATTTTTTTGGTGCTCTGCATGGAATTATAGAATGATTAGAAGTTGGGACAAGGAAAAGGAGTTCCTCCCCAATAGTTATCTATGCTTGAGATTATAGGGTTCAAGGCATGATGACCTACACCGAATGACATATAGAGTGATAGGCAAGAAAACCTACACTTAATGAGATTTGGGGTTCTAGGAATGACAACCTACACCAAATGATTAATAATAATGAATGATGATTCAAATGGGAAACATGAATTGAAACTAGGCCTAAGGTAATGATTAAAGATTAAATGACAATTTGATAACTATTTAATTATGCATTATATTTCATGCTTCATAGAAATGAAAGAACAATATTTTTTTGGACTCATTTTATACACTATTGGTGGTGTCCTACTTAGTTGTACTCAGACCATATTTGGGCCTCCAGATCAGCACTAAAGTAGACTTTGTTGTTTCATGATAGGATAAGGGCAAGGCCCTGGGTAGGTTTTAGTTTGGGATTGGATAATGGGGGAGGGAACCAGACGTGGATAAGGACCCATTTGGGAGTCATTGTGTCTTTATTTTCAGTTTCATTATATACAATTGAAATTTTCATTATCATAGCATGTTTTACCTTTCAGTTGAGTATTGTATTTTCAGATTTTGGATATCATATGACATGGATTTGTTCTGGTTATTTATACACTTCCACACTTGGTTACTTTTATTTGCTTCCATTGGGGTTTATTTGTATTAAATAATGATATAGTCTCCCCAAGACTGATTTATTAGACCCTTACTACTAGTTGGAACCCTCTGGCATACAGTGAGGTGCGTTTGAGGGCATATGGACAACCATCTCGGGGCACCGTTTAGTGGCACCTGGGTTGGAACATCATTCCCCTCCTCTTATTAAAGGTAACATCTTCTTCACTTTTAATTAAAATTAAAAAACAATTTTATTCATTCAATATTTACACAAATTAATTAATTGAATCCCTACCCACATTCAAGAGTCACTATTTTAGGCATAAAACCTACCATATAAGTGTTAAGGTGTTACTCAAAGGTGATCATCTGAAGAATATTTATCATTATTAATTAGGTATTTCTAGTTTATTTCTTCATACACTACCATAAAATCATCCTTAACAAGGTTGAAATAAAAAATATAGTTTTGAAAACCTAAAAATATGTTATTATGTTTATTTCATCACCTAAATCCATCTCCAATTCCATAAATTTGGAAAAAAAATTATCATTCATGTGTATGGAGAACTACCACCTCATGAACCGATATAAATCGTTTTCATTAACCATCTATCAAGAATTGTTAGAATAATGGAATTAATATTTATATATGATATTGATGACATATTTATCATTATTAAATATTAATATATCATTTATATTATTACCATTACATTCACATAAAAATGATAATGTCGTTCGTGGGAAAATGTGAACTACCACCTCCATGAAGCGATGTTATTTGTTTTTATCACCACATCACTTGAATGATATATATAAGTGTATTTAAATTATTTTTATGATATTGATAATATTATTTTCATTATGGAAAGATAAAATAATTATTACCTTCCTTCCATATTGATCAATGAATAATGGAAACATTATTAAAGCATACATATGGCCTACCTTTTACATGATTATAACATTTATCATTAATAATTACCATGCATAAATAGTTTTTTTAAATTATAAATTTTGTATAATAGTTATTATTATTTCATGAAAATTATTATGGATATGATGGACTAATACCATTTTTATAATAGACATCAAACCAATGTAATTTTGGACTCATGTGATGAATATCTTCAAAACATCCAATGTGAACATATATAATTAAGTAATTTGGATAACATTATATTAAATGGAATAAAATGAATAATAAATTGAAAAGGATCTAAATGAAGTAAATAATTTACATAAGTATATTATTTAGGAAGATAATGACTATACGTGATGAATCAGACTCAATATAAGGGACTTCATCTCAATCTCCTTTAATTGAGGCATATCTTGATGTTATACACCCTACTTATATTATGAGGTTTATATACAACCAAACTGTTATATCATAACATGAATTTATTTATAATCATTTCATTTAATGTTTTCTTAAATTTTATTGATTCATGTGGAAAATGATTTAAATGGTCAATGTTGTATGAGACACTTTGAATGTTTAAGGATTTAATTATCAAATCATTTTCTCAAGGTAAATATTCTTGGTATTGTTTTATATATTTTTAAATTAAAGTAATATAAAGTAAATTTCATGTATACTTTTATTTTCATTAAAAAAAATTCAATAATTTCTTTTTATATGTTTTATGTAAGGAAAATTTCATTTCCTTTACAAATGAAAAATAATGTTCTTTTTCACGTATACGAAAACAACATCTCTACCACCATGACCATTATTTGATTTTTGGATTCCTCTATAAGACACAATGTTTTTAAAATAAAAATAAACCCCTATTTCCATTTCTTGGGTATTTTTTATTGAAAATTATATTTGAAAATGGATTGATTATTTTAATAACCTAAAATGTTTTCTTATGAGTTTTGAAGAAATTTTAGGAGTGACATGTGTAAATTACAATATTTTACTTGTTATAATAATATAATGTAACTTAGAAATTTGATATGTGGTTAGGTGATAAACCAAGGATAATTGTTTCCCTAGTAATCCAAGGAATGGTGTTTATGTTATAACCTCAAATTCATTAGGTGTGAATGTTGGTCGGATGTCTATTCCATTTGTAAGAGTGACATGTATAGATGTTACTTGCATAGTTTTTCTATTTATAAGAGTTAAAATAATAATTATATCCCTAGGTACCTTTATTTATTTTCTACACAATCTATGGTTTTTATTGAAATATTTTATTTAAAAAAAATTGAGATGATCGTATATTACAAGGAATGTATTTACTAGTTATTAAGGGTGGAAAAGTATTGTTTTTTGATAATGTTTTCATGTGTTTTAATGTTTATAAATTGAGTAAAAATTTCATTCTTTTTATAACCCATACTGATATTTTTATGTTCATCCCACATATTTTAATATTTTTCACAATATTTAAGGATGAGTGAGAATTTGAAAATTATTTTATGATTGTAATAAAGACTTTTCATAAAAGTAATCATGTTTTATCTTAAATGTTTTATATTAAGGGAAAAATGGAAACTGTTTTGAAGTTTCCACATTGTATTGTTATAGTTTTGTTTTTTATGAGTTATAAACTAATTCTATAAATCTAAAAACCTGAAATGATCTTCAATATAAATGAATGTAAAATTATTTAATCAACTCAAGACTGTGTAATTTTTTAAGGATGGATCATTAGATTTGGTTTGAAATGAAAATTTTAGATATATTTAGTGGTGATTACTTTTGGTTAAACAAAGGTTATGTTTATATGTTTATTATTTTAGTTAAATAATTATTCTATATATTTTTCAGATTAATTAAACTCAATTAGAAATGTATGGATGAGTATATTAAAAAAAATTCCTATCTATTCTATATGAAATTCATGAAATAATTATTGAAAATTATTGTCCCAATGATTCTCAAACATTTTCTAACATACTAATCACTTGTAAATAGTTTTATGAAATATTAAACATGTCCTCCATATCTGGATACCACCAGGGTTCGTGGGTTTTTTTTAATCTAATCCAATTTTCAAAATATTCTAATATTTTATAAAATGGAACATATTATAAAGGTATTTTCAGATATTTTACCTTATCATAAGATTTTGAAGTATAATATTTTTTTGGTAAATCTCCTAAATAATGAGATCCTTGCACAAACTCTTTATATTTGGTTTTAACTTATAGTCAACTAACACACACATTTGGTATTTTAAAAGGACCCTTGATTGAAATATTCAAAAGAAAATTGGTTTGTATGTTTTATAAAAGTTAGGAATTATAAAATGTTTTGAAATAATATATTATACAAAATTATTTTTCAAAACTATTTATCTACTAACATCCATTCAAACGAAGATGTATAAGGTATATTTGGAAAATGGAACAAAAGGAAATTGAAAAATATCTAAAGAATTTTTCAAATACATAGAGCTTGTATCTATGTGAAAAAAATGTTAATGTAATCAAGTGGACACCATGATCAAGGTATTAAATTTTTTATTCTTGGAATAGTTTTATTAAATCATAATGAGTTGAAATGTTAATTTTCATCATATAAATGTTTTCATGAATTTTGAGTTTGAGGAAATTATGGGTTGGGATACAAATGAAAGGTATAAGATATCCTTTTAAGATAAAAATTATATAAAAGCATGAAAATAAAAATTTCTTGTAATTATATTATTTTTATGTTCATTTTCTAATATGTAAATTAAATCCCCATTTCAATTAAAAGGATCACAAAATAAAAAAAAATAGTACATGTTTAATTTTTTTTCTATGAAATCAATGATCTATTAACCCATCATAGATTTAGGGATTAGATATTTTTAGCTTTATCAGGACCATGTTTTCTATCACTCTTCATCAAAACATTATAGTTAGTTTTCTCTTCCATATACATATTTTTCTTTCATGGAAACATAGTATTTTTTATCTTAGGAGTCATTTGTACTTATATTTCTTCATAATAAAGTGGATATTTCATTTATCCTCTCTTTGATGTGGGATATTAATAAAGGTATTTTAAAGATTCAAAACATAGTCATTGAGAATAAATTAAAAATTTTGTGGATGAAATTTCCAAATGGGGTAATAATGAGTCATATCAAGTTTTTAAAATAGAAATACTTTGTTTTATAGCATTCATGATATGTCACATCGAGCATAAACAAACAACTAAATATTATAATTTAAATGTTTCTATTATATCCTAACCATTATAATAACAGTAATAAACAGTACTGAAAAAATTATGAAATTATGGTTTCCACATGTATATATAATTCTTATACCAATTAATAAAAAATTATTGTAAAACCCTTTTTATAATAAAAGGAAATTTTTTTCTACAAAAATATTTTAATGTGCACAAATGTGTTTTATATCGATAAATAAACAAATTTATCTTATGGGAATACATTAATTAAATCTATAATTATATATAATATATTTAATATAATGTTTAAATTTTATCTTATGTGTTTTCTATACATTATATGAAA
Organism: Viscum album; assembly: GCA_963277665.1. NCBI lineage: Eukaryota > Viridiplantae > Streptophyta > Magnoliopsida > Santalales > Viscaceae > Viscum > Viscum album. The sequence continues at coordinate 2,057,219,265 of OY728127.1, read as the reverse complement.
ACAAAATCCAATTTTATGCATTAAAGAAGTATTTTTCTTAAAAGCATTTTTACCACCATTTGATGGAACTCTTGTTTTAAATATAGTTTTTGACACATTTATAAATATAATTTGATAAAATAAAACTCTTATTTGAAATAAAAATATTGAAATTTACTTTGGTTTAATTTTTGATACTTTTCTGAAAATTTTGAGGTTTTAATGATAGTAAAAAAAATATTTCATTTTAATTGAAATCTATTATTGCGTCTAAAACAATTATGGCATTACATTATATTTTAAATTACTTTTAAATTATAATTAGGTCATGTTTCTATTATTTAATACAAATTATGTTGTTTTAATAAGTTAAAATTTGAAATAGGATATAAACAAGATGAACTTTTGAATTTTTTTACTATAAAAATATGATTTCTCATTCCATTAACAAGATTAATTATTAATTAATTTCTGAAATTTATGTGTTTTGAATTTCGAAAAATGATATAAATATTTGGAATAATATATTAAAAACTATTTAAATCATTCATTTTTATTTTTTGACAATATAAATAGTATCTTTAGTACTTTTTCTTTATTACCATAGTTAAGGGTAAATCGGGTAATTAAGGGTAAAAATAATATTATAAATATTATAAAATTACCCTAACAGTTGTCTAAATTGTATTGGAGTGGTATTTTACACCCATAATCATTAATATATTGTTTATGAACCATTTATGTCCTTTTGGAAGATAATTTATCCTTTAAAATATTATATTCAATGGAATGTCAATTTTTCAAACATTTGTTTTTATGATGAGAAATATATATAATTTGGGGTTATATAAGGGATAAATTATAATATAAATAGTAGTTTTCAGGATAATTTGTTTTATATCATGGTAATTTATGTATAATTATTAGTGATAAAATGAATTCCTTAAATTTTGACACAATGATGATGATGAAATTATGTACTTAATGGAAGAATAAAATAAATGACACTAAAATATTAAAATAAATTTAATTTGATATAATTAATGTAATCCAAGAATTTTATGTATGGATTTGATATTTTTATTTAGGTTTCGAAAGATTTTTTTAGATGATATCATGTTATGATATTTTCAAAAAGTGAAGTAATAAATAGTGTCAAAATTGACATTATTGACATTTTGAAATAAAATTATGTGATAAAATGATATAAAATTTATAAAAATACCTAGTTCAGCTAACTTATTGGTATAATTCTAAAAAAATCATCAAAAACTCATTTAATGGTATTTTTGAATTTTATAATAATTATATTAACCCACAAAATGTAAATTACATGATATCATGGTAAGATCTAAAAGGGTTAAATAAATGTTAAAAAAAGGATAAGGTTTAAAAAAATAATCAAAATGTGTCACCCTAATACATCACCACATTTCCCTTTTGATTTTTTTGATAGCTTCACAATAAACACAATACCCTTTTTAAACAAACACTACATAATCACATTTTACACAATCAATAAAATTATAACAGTTTTAGAGAGTCTATATAGTAAATATCTATATTATATATCCACAAAAATATTTTTACACTCATCTATTATATTTTATAGACATAAGATAAGAATTAACTACATAAAACACATAAAATACTATATTTTTATACATGTAGTTTTGCCACATTTTGATAGAGAACCGAATTTAAATATGATTTTGGACCATTTTATAAATTTAACATGTCAATATAAACAAAATATTTGGAATATATACATAAAAATTAGGTTAGGGTGATGTTTTGATATTTTTCTATAATGTTTCATTTTAAGAAATAATGAAAAATACTAAATTTTAATCCAAATCTAATTTTTCATATAATTTATTTATAAGGATAAATTATAATTTTAATTAGGATTAAATATTAATTAAATAATATTTATATCATTTAATCCAATGAAGTTTATTTTAATCAATTTCACTTTGAAATTGACTATAAAATCATAGAAAACATTAGAATGTTTTTACTTTAAAACCCTATATATCATCCCATCTACAGGATTAATTTTAATTTAATTTATGAAACATTTGTGATTGTAATTTGGAAAAATTTATATTATATTCAGAATACACATAATTAATAATATTTAATATTTTCAACTTATTTTTTTACCAAATAGATTTTTGAATGTAATTAAAATTAATTACAACGATTGAGGTTAAATTAAGCTTAATAAGGGACAAAAATATAATATTAATTCCCAAAATGACATATACAATTGTCCAAAATCCATTTTTTGTCCATATATAGACACTATCCTCCCTTTTATCTAATTTGGAAAATTATTTATCCACATTAAATAAAAAACATGGGTGGATTTCCTTTCTTTTAAAATATTACAATAGTTCCAATCCATTATAAAATCCCTCCTTTTCTCCCACTTACCCACACCTTTAGAGACACTTGTGTCAATCAAGAATCTACCCAAATAGATCCCCACATTACCTCCATTACTCCTTTAATCCATGGAATCATTTTGGTGAAAACCAAATGGAGTTACCCGAAATAAGAGATACGTCTTTCCTAAAGATCATTAATTTTATTTCTATTATCCACTCCTTCAATTATCATTATTCCATGATAATATAGAAACACCAATATCCTCAATATACTATTATATTTTTATATTATTATTATTAAATACACTTACACATACATCCATCTAATGGGTGACGAATATACTATTTACGTGTATGACGGACTACCGCCTCACACAATAATGATTGGTCATTTATTGTTTACCATGAATCATGGTGTCTATTATGAATTAAAATATGTTTATATATGTTATATATAATATTTTTTATGTATTTATACTTTTAAAATTCGTTTAAAACACATATCCTTATACTTCATATTTTGTGTAAAAATGATAACATCGTTTGTGGAAGTGTGGACTACCGCGCCCTCAAAGCGATGTGATTTGTTCACACTATTCATGGAACATATTAAGGATAATTTTAATATACAGAAATTAAATATACGGTACTGTAATTTTAATATACATGTGTATAAAAATCATTTACTTTTTTTCTTTTAAAATATGAAAACTAAATAATGGTAGCGTTCACACGTACTTACGAACTACCATCTCCATGAACAGTACATTTCATTTTTAATCTCCAAACATTATGGATTATTATATATAAATATATACTAGATATATATGACACTAAAATATTTTTTTAAATTATGGAGATGATGAAACTACGATATATTTTCTAAGAATAACAAATAACATGTTAAAACATACCTCACAAACTAGGCAATTAACACCCAAGATATTTAAAATAATGAATGGTTTTTAACAATCAGGTAATAAGATATTATAATTGGATAATATATGATATAATAAATAATAATATGATTCTACTATATGTTATTAAAATATTTTAAACCACTATATATGAGGATAAAAACTACACAACAAAAGAAATGTTAAGATAATGGATTTCATCTCAATTTAAATTCAATCGAGACTTATTTTTGTTATATGACATTTCACACTTATTTGGTGTATATAAGTACCTTTTACATGTAATATCATGAATAGAATTATTCGCATGATATTTTCTATTTCATTTAATTCCCTTTGTATTGTGATTTAAATGTTTCAATGTGGAATGGAACACATTGGAATGCTTAAATATTATTTTTCCTTGAGAATGTTTTAATGTCAACAACTCTTGTTGTTACTTATCCACCTCTGAGGTATTATTTAAAAATCCATATTATTTATGGATATTTGAAAATTCATATTATTTATTTAATATATGTGTAATTATATGGATTTTCATGACATTTTTGGGGCCTGATTATTGATATCCCCTTGATGCATTGGTAGTCTCATGCGATGAGTAATTTCAAAAAATTATATGTGACTTTACCCTATATGTAGTAAACTATATTTTGAAAATTCTTCATGTTAAATATACCATGTACCTTGGAAATATGGAATCCAATAATTTAGCATTTACCTCATTTATTTTTAGATATTAATTTGAATCTAATATCTACCACTTTTTTATTGGAATTTGGAAAAATGGATTAAATATTTGGAAAAAGAATAATTTATAATTTCAAATATGGTAAACATATTTTTGAACAATAATATTATTTCATGTAATTAAAATTAATTACAAAAACTAAGGTTAAATTAATCTTAATAAGGGGATAACCAAAACCTTAAGGCCCAAAACGACCTATAAGCTTCTACAAAATCCATTTTATAGACATATTTCAACCATGTATTGACTTTTTTTGATTTTGTAACATTATTGACCCACTTTCAATAAAAAAAATTCTGGGGTTATTTTCCTTTGAAATATTAAAAGAGTTCCACTACTTATCCATTATAAAAGGCATAATTTCCTCTCACTTCCCCACAAATATCAAGACACAAATGTTCAGTCAAACTCTACCCATATATCTCCCCACCATCCCTACCTTACATCATGAATCCTCCCTTTTTATAAATAAATCCAAGGAATCCTTTTGGTATAAACTAAAAGTAGTTACCCAGATTAAGAGGTAACGTCTTTCCTAAAGCTCTTTAAATTTATTTCCATTATCCACTCCCTAAATTATCCTTATTAAATGATAATATAACTAAAATATTATCCTCAATTTACTAGTAAGGTTTTATGTTAAGTTTTATACTTTCACTTGCACACACATCCATCTAATTGGTAACAAACATAATGTTTACGTGTACGACGGACAAACGCCATACGAAATGATGATTGTTCATTTATACATTACCAACTATCATAGTGGCCAATATGATGGAAACTCTATTTATATATTTTATATATAATATTTATTATTTATTTATACTTCATTAATTCTCTTACAACACATATCCTTATATTTTCCATTTTTGTAACAACGATAACATTGTTTGTGGAAGTGGGAACTATCGCACCCTCAAAGCAAAGTGATTTGTTCACAATAAAAATCAAATGTATTAATAATAATTTAATTAAACATATAACAATTATAAATTACATTAACTTTAATAAAAATTTATATAAATATCATTTACTTTTCTTTCTACTAAAATACAAAAAATAAATTAAGGCATTGTTCATGTGTATGTATGGACTACCATCTCCATGAACAGTGAATTTCATTTCTTATTTCTAAACATTATTGATTATTCTTGAAACATATATAATGGATATATATGATATTAAAATCATGGTTTACATTTATTATATTATGAAATCATTATATATTTAGTAATAATAATAGAAAATAAGTTAAAACATACTCGACAAACTAGGCAATTAACACCCAAAATAGTTAAAATAATGAAAGGTTATTAACAAATGGGTAATAAAATATTTTAAGTGGGTCATAAATACTAATAAGTTTATTTTATAAGTTAATAAAATATTTTAAACAATTATATATAAGGATAAATACAACAAAACAAAATTAAGGTTAAATTAAGGGATTTTATCTCAATTTACTTTTTATTGAGACTTATTTTGGTAATAAACTAATTCACTTTTATGCTGGGTATATAATCCCCTTTGACATGTTATATCATGATTATAGTTGTTTTTATGATATTTTATATTTATTTTAATTCATTATGAGTTATTATTTAAATGTTTCAATGTTTTATGGGACTCATTGGAATGTTTAAATATTATTTTTCTGCGAGAATGTTTTAATGTCAACAACCTTTATTGATATTTATCTTATACTAAGTTATTATTGATAAATCCATATTATTTATGGATATTTTATAAGTAATGTTATTTATTTGTTCTATTATTTATGATTTGAACTAGTACGACAAAGGTGATTCTTAGTGATTGATAGCCCTTGGATGCATTGGTAGTCTCACGATACTAATTATTTGGCCAAATAAGATGGATTTTTACCCTATATATTTTAAACTGTATCGTGAAAGGGATTTTTGGTAAATTTATCATGTACCTAGGAAACATGGAATCCATCAATTAAGAATTTACCTCATTTAGTTACATTTATTATCTATCCATTAGATTTATCATTGACATATCTATGGACACATTTCATTTTCAGTTCATCGATTAAATGTCATGTGTTTCTATTTATTACATTTCCATATTTATTTTCCCTTATATAGTTATTTTATTTTAATGTAATGTTTTATTATTTATTAATATTTACATGTTAATTTATTCCTATTGACCCATTTTTTCTTTCGCTTACCCTTACTAAGCATTTCAGCTCACCCTTATTATGTTACTTTCCTTAGGTTATGAAGATGAAATCTCTGAATAAGCATTCATGGAGGCAGTTTATTTTAGTTAATTGTGTAGTATATTTGATTTTGTCTTCCCAATATGTTATGGGTATCAATTATTTAATATCTCTTTTTAATACTTCTAAATTATTTGGTTCTTCAGGATTTGTTTCCATGTAATAATGCCAATATAATAAAATAATCCATCGGCTCAGGGCTTCTGAGGTTGTTGAATTACACAAAATTAGAATAATATTAATTGGATGAATGGAGTTTTACCCATAATAATCCTATATTCAAAATAAATAAGTTTTTATCTTTTTGGAATATAAAATTAATTTATATTAATTTAATATTTTGATGATTTCCAAGAGTACCCATCCCCTCTCTTATAAAAGGGAACCTATTATTATCTTTTAATTAAACATAAAAAAATTATTTGGATCAGATAATATATACCCAAATAACTTTACATAATCCCTACCCACATTATAGAGGCTATATTTTATGTAGAAAACCCTCCATAGAGGTATTAAGGTGTTAATCGAAGGATATCATCCAATAAAGGGGTATCGTTTTAAATTAAGTAGTTTTATATTCTTTCTTCTTACACAACATTAAAATCATACTCAACCATAATGAAATAATAAATCTAGTATAATAATGATATGGATGTGTTATTATGTTTAATTAATCATCTATATCTATCTTCACTTCCATCAAATGGGAAAACAATTATCCTTTGTGGGTATGACGAACTACCACCTCACGAACAGATTTAATTTGTTTTCCATAACGATTTCTAAAGACTGGTTATAATGTTATAATTAATTATTATATGATATATTAATTAAATAATTATCAATTTTAAATAACATCATATAATTTATGTTCTTACCATTCCATTCACATAAAATGATAATGGTGTTTGTGTGTACATGTGAACTATCATCACCATGAAGCAATGTGAATCATTTATCATCACCACATCAGATGAATGATATGTATAATTTTATTCAAGGAAATAATATGATATTTACAATATTATTATCATTCTAGAAAGATAAAATTATAATTACCGACTTTACATAATGACCATTGAAAAATTGAAACATTACTCATGCATGCGTACAACTTACCATCTCAATGATTATAACATTGTTCGTTCTTCATAAACACAAATAAATGGTTTTATTTAAAATTATAATTTATTTAGTAAATTAGTTATTATTTCATGAGTATTATTCTCAACATAAAGTATTGATACCATTTGTACTATATACATCAAACCAATTTCATTCTGGATTCGTGTAACAGATATTGTCAAAATATCTAACCTGAACATGTAAATTTAATTAATTGCTATAACATGATATTAATTGGTATAAACTGAATAACAAAAATTAAAAAACTTATAAATAATTTTAATAATTAACATAATATTATTATTCAAGAAGATAAAGAACATTTGGAATGAATCAGACTCAATGTAAGGGACTTCACCTCAATCTCTTCCATAAAGGAATATCAGGATGTTATAAACCTACCATCATTTATGACATCTATATACAACCATTTTGATATATAATATGATGGATTTATTTAATAAAATTTTATTTAACTATATTTTTAATTTTATTCTTTCATGGGGTATTGATTTAAATGTTCAAAGTGGTAACAGACACCTTAAAAGTTTATGGATTTAATTATCAAATCATTTTCTCTATGTTAATATTTTTTATACAATTGTACATTTTTATTTATTAAAATTACTATAAAGGATATTTTATGAATATTTTTATTTTAATTAAAAGGGATTTAAAAATGAATCTTTATATGTTAGTTGTATGGAACTTTTGACTTCCTTAATAAATGAAAAAATAATGTTAATTTTAATGTATTTGGAAACAACAACTTCTCCACTATTGTGTCCATTTTTTGATATTTGAAATCCTCTAAAATTCATAATGTTTTTAAAAGAAAAATAATCCCCTATTTCCATTTTTTATGTATTTTATTATTAAAAATGGTTTTTGAAAATGGATTGACTATTTCAATAACATGAAATGTTTACTTATGATCATAAATGAAATTTTGAGAGTGGAATGTTGAAAAAATCAACCTTATATGTGTCATGATTATATAATGGTACTTGATAAATTGATGTGTGGTTATGTGATAGACCAAGGATGGATTTTTTCATGATAAAACAAGGATGGATAGTTACATTATATCCTCCAATGTATTTGGTATGGAATTTGGTTGAATGGAAATTCCTTTTCTATGAGTGACATGTTTGGAAGTAAACTGCACGATTATTCCATTTATAAGTGTGACATGTTTAATTATGTCCCATGATACCTTTATATATTTTCTATTCTTTCTATGGGTTTTATGTTAATATTTTTATTAAAAAATGTATTAAATAATCTTATTTATAAAGGAAAAAATTAGTACTTATTAAGGGTGATACGTATTATTTTATGATAAATTTTTCGTGGTTTTAATGTTTATAAATAGGCTAATAGGTTTTTTCTTTTCATATCCCTTACTTAGTTTTTTATTCTTATCTATCATTTTTTTATGTTGCTCACAGGATTTAAGGATGAGTAAGGATTTGGATATTTCATGTTTAATTTCATAAATAACTTCAATAAAAGTGATCATATTTTATTTGAAATTATTAATAGTATGGGAAAAATAGATATTGTTTGGAAGTGTCCACTTTATATTTTTATATTTTTATGTATGATTTATGGCCTAATTCTATAAAGGTAGAAACCTTAAAAGATTCTCAATATGAAATAATGTAAAATTATTTACGTAAATCAATATTATGTAATGTTATAAGTCCAAGTCCTTACAATATTATTCATAAATGAATTACAAGTCATTACTCCTATCAAGAACTATATAGAAAATCCAAAATTAATATCACATATTATCCAATATGATAATTCATACATTAACCTCAAACAAATAATATGGAAATTTAAATATAAAAATTCCATAAGTAGTTAACCATTTTACCATTCAAAAAAATTGACTAATAAAATTCCAAATCCAAATATATATACTAAAATTTCACATAAAATAAATAATTAACATAAAATTTATCCCCTATAGAAAAAAAGCAACTCTTAATGTCTCATAACTAATATTTTAATACCTTGATAATTAAATCTCCAAATATATAGTATTAACCTAATTTACCAAAAACAATGGAGAAAACATAAATGATTCTAAAAATTAACTCTCTCATTATTACTCAAATAATGGAAATATTATCTAATATATTAAATATTTCCATTAATTAATTAACTTGTATTAAATATAATATACAACCCTTTATTATAAAATCAAAAAAAATCCATGGGCATCAACATTGTCCCATTAAAATCATCAATAGTATTTTTATCTCAACTAAACATTATTATTTCAACAAAAGAAACATATTAAGCATTATCCTTACCTCAACCATTTTTTATTTCATAAAATATCACATTATAATTAAATAAAATTTCTAGGTCATCAATACCATTCAATATTATCTTATAAATCATTTAATCAAAACTATTATTGTCAAATCCTTAAATGTTTTAGGATTTATATATCCTAAAAACCATTTATAAAAATAAAATCACATAATAATTATATAATTATAATTATTAAAAACATAAGTCATTTTGCTTCTTTTTTAAACAATTATGTTGGATCCATCGTATTATTTCTTTATTCATTATTTTTTATATTCCATTAATTTTATCATCATCACCAAAAAAATCTATTACTCACGTAACCATTCTACTTCTTGTTGCGTTCCTTCCTCTTAGGAAAATTATTTTCATAATGCCGATATTTTTATATTTCAAAAATCCCATCATTTATTATAAATAAAGGAAATCATTATTATCAACCATTATGCTGGAAAACTATTTAATGTTTCCTGAAAAAATAATAGTTCAATGCCATTTTCCACACTAAAATCATCACCCCATTCCATTGATCCATTTCCCTATTTTATTCTTTCAACATTCATGACACTTGTAAAACTAAATATTCTCCCCTCCATGGCCTTCATAAAAATCAATTTTTATATTTTTAGTTATTTTAAGAAACCCATGCATGTTTATATTGTTAATCATATAATGAGATAACTAATTAGGAATAATCATAATGTTTCACATTCCATATCTAATTTTACTTCACTTATTTTATGTAAAATCATTGCATTGTCTATAATATTCAATGGTAAAGTAATTCCTCATAGTTTTCCCCATTGACTATGTCCAATAAACATAGTATGATAAATAATTATCATAGGTTGAAACCAAATATCCATGAAAAATAACTTATATAAAGTGAATGGAAATATAAAATGTTTTAAATAAATTACATCTTAGGTATAACCTAGTCTATAATTGGTTATCATCTATTTAAATCGTTCTAAATGCATCATAAAAAATGTAAATTTGTTATGTTATTTACACCAGGAGTGGAAAAACCATGTTATTTGTAAGGGAATAATCAACATAGACTATAATGATTGTTGATATGTACTCAATCAACTCTTTTCTTGATTATTTCACATAGAGGCATCTTTTCCAAAATCATATACACTTGTATAATCAATATGGGGATGTTTTAATAGAAAAATCACATTACATTATTTAACAAATAATATGAAGTTATCAAATTCGTAGGATTATCCTAGGGTTTGTCACAAATATTTTCTCATGATTTTTTCCAAAGGTTCGGTTAACCATTATATAATACCAATTATTGAGAACATTGCTTTTAATTAAATGATGTTACATATTATTTGAAAAATATTTACAATATAAAATAGTGATGCACTAAAACTTCATATTAGTCTATCATATTTGGTGAAGATACATTATTAATTTTTTAGCAATGTTTTTTATTTTTTGAAAGGTAAATTTTTTAAAAATATTTTTTTGAAACTGAGGTGGAATATATGTTAATGGAAGATTATAATTTATTTGTTGTGAAGTTTCCAAAAATCATATAAATAAACTTTTTTGAAAAGTTTTATATCAGAAACTCTATTTGAATATCCATAAAATGATCCATCAAAAACATTTCATTAGAAGTCTTTTTTGTAAGAAATAACGAGTTTAATGGATGATGAAATTCATCAGGCAATGATTTTTATGGATACATAAAAGTTGATAGAAATTATATTCAAAAGTTTTTAATGTTGTGGTGATTTTAAACTATGGGATATTTTGGAAAATTCAAAAACTATTCATATGATTCATTTAAATTCTATCATGTTCCAAAAACATCATGAATAACTCATGATAAAATCTTGAGTTTTTAGAAGTGAAGTGAAATAAAAGTTTATAGATTTTAAAAAATTAAACTTTGTGAGATGTAGCTCATTAAAAAAAGAAGGAAAATATTTTAAAATTGTTATAAGAAAATAATTTTTAATTAGATAAAGTTAGAAGAAGTGAGAAGTTTCTGATAAGACATAGTTTATCTTTTTTTGGTCATTGGACACACCATATTTAAATAAAATCATCAGTCTATTGTTTTTTTAAATAATATCTTTTTAGATTATTAGTTTTGAGTTACTATGGTGTTGAAAATTTTAAATAAATATAAATAATATTATGTTATCATATTTGAATTAATAATCAAATACAAAGGAGTATATCATCCTTACTATTATCCAAAAAATGAGGGATCGTGAATTTACTTCACTAAAGAAGTTGATCAGATGGATAATTTGCTAAAATATAGAAACATTTGATTTACCTATCAGATAGATACAATTTAAATGAAGAATTTATTGAGTCAATAAAAAATGGAGGTCTTAGTCAATGGAATCAGAATTAAATCATTAGAGATAGAATTTTTCATAATGATTGAAATTTTTTATTTTCCATGATCATGTAGATTTAATAATGGTGAAAGATTTATAAATTCAGTTTGACACAAATCTAAAAGATGTGTTTTTGAAACCGATAAGTAATCAGATGAAGAGTTCTATCTAGAATAGTAATATCATTCTAGAGAGAACATTAATATTGAGATCTAATGGGGAAAGTGAATTAAAATATGATACATATAGAAGTTTATATAGGATATTCATTACTAGATTCTTAATTCCTTATAATTTTAAACAATGTTATCAACCATTATTATTTGTATTTCATTAGAAGATGGAGATATTTTTTTTTTGATCAATGGAAAAGGTGGTGTGTTATTTTAATTGGGTTAATATCATTATTCTATGGAAGATGAGTTTTTTTTACATATATATTTTTTATTAGGGAAAAATGTATTTATTTATGACCAATATCAAATTTATGATGTTTTCAAATTATGTTCCATAAGATGATTGTTTTGAATGAAAATAAATTGGATATATATTTTTATTATAATGTGTGATATGATGATTGAGTGTGTTTTAAGTGGGTCAATTGGACCCTAAAAATGATGTTTTTTATGAATCGCTATTTTTGAAAAAAAAATTATTTAAATAAATTTATCTTATATATTTTCTAAATATAAAAAATTCACAAATAATCATTATGATTCTATAAGTCACTAGGAGAAATGAAAAGAATTTTAGCAGTCAAATGAAGATGAAATGAATGTTAAAATTAGAGTTTTGTAATTTGAGAGATTATGAAAAAAATGAATTTCAAGATATTTTCTCAATTGAAGAACCTATAATTAAAAGTACACATCACATTCTTATTTATTACTATTTAGAGATAGAAAAAATATAGAATCACTATATATTCTATGTAATAATAGGTTTACAAATAGTGGTTTCCTTTAGGAGATCAGTTTGAATAATTGTTTTCTTACTAGATTGAGATTATTAGAATGTGTTTTTGTAAAGATGTTTGATAAGTAAAGATTTTAAAAATAGTTGGAAAATATAGATTGATACATGAACTAATTGAGAAAAGGTATATCAGATAGTTTCTATCAAATATTGGTTAGTGGATTCATGCCATCAAACCCAGGATATCATATGCAGGTTCTTCAGATGCATGAAACTTAATGATTTTCCAAATTGAAATTTTTTAGACCAATATGTTTCAAAGAATTTCTTTTTTGGTGGATAATATTTTTCATTAAAAATTTTGTAATGCCCTAATACTAGAATCCTGGAGCTAGTAAATTATTTTATTACATAGGCATTATTACAAGGAATCAAATCCCAACAGACTATTTAGTTTAGTAGTTTTGGAATTCTATATTACATACATGATTCTCATAATACATTGTGAAATAAAAAATAAAAACATGATACACAATAAAATTAAATAAAATATATCTATTAATAATTATTCAAAGATTTTTTCTTCACACCCAAGGGAAAGAAACATAATAAGGTTGAGCTCAAATGCTAATTAAGGGTAAGTAAAATGAAATCAATAATGAATCAGTGAGAATAAATTATAATTGAAAGGTGATTGACTGAAAACACATGCCATTAAATAATAAGATGAGATAATATCAATATGGTTAGTTATGAAACTGAAACTCATGCCATCTAAATCAATAAAATGAAAATGAAATTTCTCCATAGATATGTCGATGAAAAATCTCATGGATAAATAATAACTGAATCTAAATGAGGGAAATTATTTATTTATGGACTTCATGTATGAGGAACATGAAAACCTATTTCCATCAAGTCCATTCACAAGATTGTTTAAAAATATGGATATAAACCCATTTAATTTGGACACCACATTTGTATCATGTGAACCTGTCGAGGGATTGATGAGATATATAAAGACTGGGATCCACCCGTCGTTGCCAATCCAAAAAATTACTCATACTTAGTAATAAAAATAACTCATATTACTTATAATATAACCATATTTAATGAGAAATATAAATTTTATCAATAATTTCCCAATTAATCAAATATTTTTCAATATAAACATTATAGGGAAAATGGTATACGGTTTAAGAAATAATAATATCCATTGTTTGAGAATATGGATATTCAAGTAAATTTCTAATGAATAATGAATAAAATTAAGTTATTATTTCATAATATGGTTAAAAATCATAAAATTAAATGATATTTTAAAGATAATAATTAAGAACATTCTTGGGGATAATAATCTTTAAACGTTCCAAAGTATCTCATACCACATTGAAGCATTTAAATCATAATCCCCAAAAAGGTGTGACATTATACTAAACATATAATATAATGAGAATAATTGTATTCATTATATAACATGAAAAATGAGGTTTATACCCCAAATAAATGTGAATTTGTTCATAATAACAATTAAGTCTCAATGAAACGTAAATTGAGACGAAATTCCTTTACTACTTGAGTTTTTATTGAGTATATGGTTCTAGGAAAGAGTAACATCAATTGAAGAGTTTAATATCATTAAATAAAGTTAAATAATCATATAATATATAAAAATTGGTAGTTTTTATACCACATAAAATAAGTAAGTAGTGAATATGACATTAACCTCACAGACATAAAAAGTGAGATTAAAATCTCGTACCTTAAACTTCCTTTTTTTGTGTGGTATTTATCCTAATGTGTAGTGGATTAAAATATGTTATTAAATAATATAATAAAAATTATAATGTTTATTATATCATATTTTAACCTCTTATAATATCTTATTACTCGTTTGTTAACAATCATTCGTCATTTTGATTAGTTTGGGTGTAAATTCCCTTGTTTTATCAAGTATGTTTTGACTTTTTATTTTTCATTATTATTAATTATATCATGATTTCACCATATAAAGAATTTAAAACACTATTTAATTATAAATTATATTCATTATTTACATATCTATAATTGACTATACAGTTTGGAGATAAGAAATGAAGTGCACTGTTCATGGAGACTGTAGGTCGTACGTACGCATAAACGCTACTTTCATTTATTTTTCATATTAAAAGAATTAAAATTAAATGATACATATGTATATTATAATTAAATTATCATATCTATGTTATATATGTTACATATTTTTATTAATATTATCCTTTATAAATTATATATATGGCATGAACGAGTCACATCACTTTGAGGGGGTTGTAGTCCACACTTCCTCAAATGAAATTATCATATTAGCATTGGATGGAAAGAATAATGGTATGTTCTAAATAAAAATTACATAAGAATAAAGATATTAAAAAGATATTATATATAATATATAAATTTATTTTTCATCATAATGGACACCATGAGAGGTGGTAAAGAAAAAATGAACAATCATCATCTCATGAGACAGTAGTTCACCATACACAAAAAAAAGTATGTTTGTTATACATTAGATGGAAGTGTGTGTAAGTGTAAATCTAAACCTTAAAATTAAAAAATTCAAGAATATTTAGGATATTTTTTTTATGTAATAATATAATAACAATATTATAGGTAGTGGATAATGTAAATGAAACTAAAAAGCTGGAGTGAAGACGTTACCTCTTAATCGGGTAACTTCTTTTAGTTTATACCAAAAGGCTTACTTGGAAGTATATCTACCAAAAGGAATGATTATAGGTAAAGGGGAGGTATTATGGGAGACTATTTTTCAGATATTTTCTGAACATAAGTGGTTTCATATGTGTGAGGAAGTGGAATATGTGGCGGCCTTTTATAAGGAAGGAAAATGACTCACATGGAAATTTTGGAAACAGGTTTGGTATACGAATGATATTACCTAATAAAAAGTCATATAAGATAATAAAAACACAATAATAGAAGATTTAGGGTCTATATATTTCCATAAAATGAGATTTTGAAAAGTTTCTAGGTCATTTGGGCCCCAAAGATTATGGTTTAGTGCCTAATTAAGATTAATTTGACCTTAAATGTTGCGATTAATTATAATCACTTTTGCTAATATTTTGGTAAAACATTATCATGATATTATTATGATATAAATATTTTAATTATTAAAATGTTTTATTTCAGATTTTCTAAATTAAAATCATATGATCTAGAAAATTAAGATTAATACTAATCTCACAGACAGATTAATTAACTAGTTTTAATAGAAAAAATTTCAAAAGATTGTTAATTTTTTGTATTCAATTTCAATGAGAAATTGATTATAATGAAATAAATTATATTAATAGATGTATAATTGATCTAATTTTACATTAAAACAAATTTAAAATACAATTTAACATTAATAATATTTTGATGAAAGGATAGTTTTTAACAAAAATGCAGTATTTCTCATTATTCATCAAAAATTGACGTTTCTCAAAAAAATACAAAAAATTCACCATAAGATAACTTTTACATTATGAATTAAAAACAATGTGGTTTATTTTATAAAATTAAATTCATAAATGTTTCAAAAATCATATATAAAAAAGGTGTTCCACTTAAAGGCGGTAAAATGACTTAATAAAAATATAGGTCATTATGCATAAAATTGGGTTTTTTCTTATCTTATGATTATAAAATAAATTGAATGAATTTGAAATATATATTATTGAATATATAACATATATATTTCATTAATATAATTCAATAATTGATATTAATTTTATTTATTATGATAAAATAGATTTTTGAGCATAACAATTGGTTTATATAAGAACATTTTGTTTATATTCATTTGGTACTTATATTCATTTATAATTAGATTTTAACCTATAAATTAATATTATATTATTATAAATAATATATTTTGATAATTTATTTAATCCTATTCATAAGTACTAATTTAACGGGTAGGTAATTTCTTATTATATTAAATTGTAATATTTTAATAATGTATTTTGGTTCGGTTAAAATGTGGTATTGTGTGTATTGGAAGCTACAGAAGAAATCTCTTGTTGTGTGTAACACATGATAACTCAGTATTGCATGAATTATAAAATATTGAATCTATTTAATCTATTTTAAATTATAAATTAACTATAAATTATCTAGTTATTGTATTCTCTCACATGGTTGGTGATTCATGTGACAAATTCAATAAAATAAAAAATTCACTCTAGAATTTCAGGGTGTCAAATTATCTTAACCTTAATTAAATTGAGTATTCACAATTTAAAATTTATCTCAAAAATATAGTGATTTAAAATAAACTATTGTTGAAAGACCCACATCGTAAAAAGATCTAATATCACATATTCTTAATAATATTGAAAGGAAAGTATAATGGCCATGTAAATAGGTTCCCCAGTAGGAGAACATAGGTGATAAATTGAAACATGGATATAGAGGGAAAATATAGCAATCAAGTTCTAATGGAGATTACTAGAGGACAAGTTTATCTAAAATTTGTAGACTACAAAACCAAAATCCATAAGAGTTAATAAAGGTCATTGATATCATCAAAAATGATGATAATTAGACAAAATTTTTGTTTCAAAAAAATCTATAGATAAGGAATTAATTCACCATATAAGAATATAAATAAAAATATTTTTATATAAAAATAATATTTTCCTTTTACTATCCCTAGAACTGTTTCTACTTTATCTCATAACACATGATTTATCATATGGTGAAGTAATACATTAACCTCTAAAATCTCATCTAATGATCAACCATTTCATTAATGGATCACTCTTCCAAATTATTGTGATCAAATACATTAGAAGGAAGGTAATTGATGTTCCAATATGAACTTATCATTAGTCTCTAATCAACATAGATAATCACCAAGTTTTCACATTCCAAACACATGAAAAACTTCAACATGTCTACTCTTGAAATATGGTATAACTCGAATCACTATAAAACCCTAATGGAAACATGCAGTTTTCCTTATTCCCTATATAAGACGCATGTTATTAGATATATTCCTTAAATCCAAAAAATTTGTGAACTTCATCAATGATATAATCGACCACTTTTTGATAAGTCATTAATCATTTTTAAGGTTGTTAGCACTTATCTAAATCAATCATTTCATTATAATTATATCAACATTAGGAATATATTAAGGGTTGTATTTCCCTCAATCATGTGGTTCCTAAAATGTTTAACTTTCTACTGAATAACTTTTCTTGGTACCATTCAACATATGATCTCAAATACTCAATGAAAAACACTACATTATAATGCTCATATATTCCATAATTCTTATAACCAATACATTGATGATAAAATATAAAATAAAATAATTATGGAATAGGTATATTAATCATTCCTCTTCATCTTTAGTAGTATCATAAATTGATCATTATCAAATAGCATCATTTGGGGTATATTTATTTGAAACTTAGTACAATAATTCACATAGTGTCACATATCCTTGAAATTGAATCATTATACATTAAAAACCTTTTTCTTACCCTTTTAATTAAGAAATTGATGTCCCTTTTCTACTCACCTATAAAAAACTCACATTCCCTTCAAGAATTTACAAGGTTGATTCTTTACATAGTTATCACATATGGGAAAACCCTTCTTTCCATTCATCCCTTTATCCATTATTTTGTGTACCATCCTCTTCTTCTCTTTCTTCCCTCAAAATCCAAAGGACTCGCTAAATTATTTACATATCTTAACACATGATACTATTTCCTCATATGATGAGAATACTTGGGAGACTATTTCCCTTTGAAATTTTGGCATATGACCATAAAAGATATGATCCATATTACTCTTTGTATCACATTCATTGGTGGATTTATCATTCCTTTTTCTAGGATCCTTTTCAAAATAATCCCACATACTAGATTATCTCATAAAATTATGATCATTCTATAAATCTATTCATATTATATCACATAACATTAATTTATGCATCATAAATCCTATAACCATAAAATTTAGTTTGGGAAAATCCCTACTTTTAAATCCATCATAATATTAGGTATAGAAAATGTGAACTTTCCTAAGAATATCCCTTGGAAGTGGAAAACTAGTTGTGTAGTAAGGCCCATTTTTGGGTACCAGGTTACCCTGAGTCAGTCCTAGAACACCTTGTCATAGTCATTACCCCAATGTATATATGTGTCAAAACTATATACACTTGTATTATTGAGAAATGGATATATTTCTAGGAATACCCACATAATCTCTACATTACCAAAATTATAGGATGTCGTTCTATAACTATCCTCAATTTATATATTAGGGTTTTTCTCCCTAATATATATTTTCTAAATCTAGTTTCCAAGGTTGTTGTTAAACTTCATTTGATACCAACTATAACACCCCAACCCCAAATGCCTGGAGTTGTTGCATTATTTTATTACATAGGCATTATTACAAGGAATAAAATCCCAAAGGATCATTCAGTTTAGCTGTCTTGGAATTATATATAACATACATGGTTCCCATAATACATTGGGAAATTAAAAATACAAACATGATACATAGTAAAATGAAATAAACTCTATCCTTGAATGTTAATTCAATGATTTTTTCTTCATAACCTAGGGAAAGAAACATAATAAGTGTGAGATCAAATGCTCAGTAAAGGTATGTAAAGAGGAATCAATAATTAATTAGTGAGAATAAATTTATATGGATAGGTGATTAACTAAAAACACATGTAATTAAATAACAAATAAGACGATATAAATATGATATTTTATGAAACTAAAACTCATACCTTCAATATCAATAAACTAATATTAAAATATATTCATAGATATGTCAATAAAATATCTAATGGATGAATAAAAATGAATATAAATAAGATAAATTATTTCCTTATGGACATCATGTCTGACGCACATGAAAACCCATTACCATCCAGACCATCCACAAGACATTTTAAAACTATTGATAGAAACATGTTTAATTTGGACAACTAATTTTTCTCATGAGAACCATTCGATTCATCGCAGAGCTATATAAATTCCAGGATCCACCCGTCATTTCTAGTGAAAAAATTTCCTCATATTTAAAAACAAAAATATTTAATATGACTTATCAAATAACCATATATAATGATAAATACTGATTTTATAAATAACTCCCCAATTAATCAGATAATTGTCAATGTAAACACCATATGAAAAACGGTATATGGTTTAGGAAGTAATTATATCCATTGTATGAGAATATGGATATTAAAGTAAATTTCCTTTGAATAATTATTATGATGAATTTATTATTTTAAAATAATGTTAAAAATCACAAATGGAAATGAGATTGTAAAGATAATAATTAAGAACATTTTTGGGTAGAATTATATTTAAACATTTTAAAGTGTCCCAACCTTTTTGAAGCATTTCATTCAAAATCCCTAGAAAGGTACGACATTAAGTTTAACTATAATATAATGATAATAAATGGATTCTTATTAAAATATGAAAAATGTATTATATACACCAAATAAAATTAAATAGGTTCATAATAACAATTAATTATTAATGAAATGCAAATTGAGATGAAATTACCTAACTACATCAGTTGGTTTTAATTAGAGTGTTCCATGAAAGATTAAAATCAATTGAAAAGTTTAATAACATTAAATAATTGTAAATAATGATATATTATATCAAAATGGGTAGTAGTTATACCACACAATATAATTAAGTAGTGAAAATGACATTAATCTCACAGATTTAAAAAGAAATATGAAAATCCATTACCTTAACCATACTTTTGTTATGTGATGTTTATCCTCTTGTATGGTGATGTAAAAAAATTATTATCTAATATAATAACCATAATCATGTTATAATATCATATTTTAATCTCTTATAACATCTTATTACTCGCTTGTTTACAATCTTTTGTTATTTTGATTATTTTGGGTGTTCATTACATAGTTTGGTCATGTATTTTTTGACTCGTTATTTTTATTCTTGTTAATTATATCATGGTTTAATCATATCCAGAATTTAAAACATGATTTAATTGTAATTTATATCTAGTACATACATATTTATAATTTTCTATATAGTTTGTAGAAAAATAAATGTAGTGCATCATTCATAGAGACGGTAGGTCATACAAACACATGAACGTTACTTTCATTTCTTTTTCGTATTAAAAGAATGATAAATAAATGATAAATATGTATATTATAATTCCAGTATAAAATATATGTTCTTTATGTTACATATTTTTATTAATAAAATCCTTTATAAATTACATATATGGAATGAACGAGTCACATCACTTTGAGGGGGTTGTAGTCTACAATTACTTAAATAAAAATATCATATTTACACAAGATGGAAATCATAAAGGTATGTTCTAAATGAAAATTAAAAAATAATAATGATATTATAAATACATTATATATCATATATAAATATAATGTACATTATAATTTCTACCATGAGAGGAAGTAATGGAAAAATGAACAATCATTGTTTCATGAGGTAGTAGTTCGTTGTATATAGAAATATTATATTTGTTATCCATTAGATGGAAGTGTATGTAATTGTAAGTCTAAAACATAGAATAACTAAATTCTAGTATATTTATGACACTAGTGTTGTAATACCCCAAAGTTCTAAGTAAAATTATTTAAAATTAAATGAGATTATTTTGAGACCAGGCTCTGAGACGACACGTGATTCCGAGGTCGGGAGTAGTCTAAATGTATTTTCAAACTATTTTTAAAGTTCATTAAATAATCACGAGATAAGGTTTTCTAACTTTTCTACTGATGACCAAATCAAAAATATGATGGAACTGTTGAACTAAGAGAATTGGTATTCTCCTAGGAAGGTTATAACATCGACCAATGCAGGTCGACTGAAAAAGATAGTTTTCAAGACTTGGAGAAGAAAAATAAAATAACTTAAAAAAGTTATTTTATTATATCTCTTCATCATTATATAGTGAATCATCAGCACTGCGGTGTAGTGATGATGTGACACTGAATCCATTAATGAACCTCATTAATGAATCATCATGGTGATTCTGCGACATGTATCACGTCTTTCATCTTTAATTAAATTGTAATTAAGGGTTGACAAAAACCCCTGGAATTCCTCTAATGAATGGTGAAAGAAACCTCTCTAATGACGAACGTTGGAAAATTGGAAAGCAGGGATGATGCCCATGGAGTGTGAATCAGAACTGAATATCGATGGACACTGATGAGTAATATTCCTCGACCGATCATCTTTTCCTAGGTAGGGGTTTAAATCTTAGTGGTTTCTTTTCCCCCGTTCTCTACTTAAAAAAATTCAAATGAACTCTCTAACATGTTGACCCGCGGATTGTTTCTTCTTGTGGGATTGGGAAATATTTATAATGGGATTGTTTATGGGGATTAAATCTTATTGATTTATATTTATGCTTCATGATCCCGTAGACAAGAACAATTCTAGACCGACATGAACAAATGTTGGTTTGTTCATTGGGTGTTCTCTGTGATCCCCCCCCTCCTTGTTCTTTGCCAAATGGATCCACGAGGTCGCGCCAGATCATTTTCGTGGGGATTCCAAAGGAGGTCAGACCCCCAAAGCGATGGAAAAATTGTGAGAAGTACACGGCAGTGACAATGATTCCCTAAGAATCCTGGAAGCGTAGATGGATACATAAATGGACCACCGGAACAAGTGCGGTGACCCACAGAGGAGACCACCGACGACCGGTGGTGGCACACGGCAGCAACCACATGTGGAAGGTGGTGCACCCCAGTGGCGCATCGAGGAATCGAAGGCCGTAACCATTAGGGATAGTGGTGGTGAAGGGTGGCGGTGCTAGTCAGGCGCAGGATCAGGTGGAGCAGCCCGCAGGGCAGGCTGCAGCATGTGCTAGCATGCTGGACAACAAGCATAGGAAAGGTGGCCGGCCTCAGCGGGCCACGTGGATGTGCAAACCGAACGGTATCATAGTGTCTAGTATGGACCCAAGTTGGCCTACCAATGCGAGATGGGCCAATGGAGTAGATCAGGCTTCTAGGTAGCCCGGGCAAGAGAAGAATCGGCCCTCCAAATTATGGGCTAGGCAAGATGGGAAATTGGACCACTGGGTAGCCCGGATGGTCAGAACCAGTCTGACTAAGTCAGACTAAACTGGATGGGAGCTGGGTTGTTGGGAGACCAAGTGGGATAGACCCACGACTAAATAGTTCTGGGTCTATCCGGGCCAATCTGGGTTTTCCTAGACCCAATTGGGTCAGGTCGGGAAGTCGAACCATGCCGAGTCATTCGGGTCCGCCAGCCCGGGTTGGTCAGGTTGGTCCGACAATGTCAGACTGGGCCCAAATGCAACTGGCCCAGTTTACTAAAACTCTAATATATTTTAGACTGGACTTCCAATTGACATGATTTCAATGACATTGGAACCCTTTTAATGAGACAGTCATTTGGGTATACTCTAAATGAGTTTTCTTGGTAGTCGAGATACTACTGATGGCTGGAGGAATAGATTCTCTCATAATCAAGCACACTGGAGAGTGTGGATCCTACGGTTGGTTGTGACACAATGGATATATCGAGTAGACCTCAGTGGTCTACTGGTCCAGTGGATGTAACACCCCAAGCTTCTAGGTTTTGTTTCCCTTTGAATAATGTAATAGCATGCATTGTACACAACTTCGAGATTATAACACACTGCGACCAATCAAACTAGCCGTTAGGAATAGTAATACCAACTTTTAGAAATTTTATAAATTTTATCTTTCAAAATAGACTTCATTTTTGGATTCATAATATCAGAATTAGCTTACGGTGAATTTTTGGTATTTTTCTGAAAACTTTCAATTTTTGATGAATAGTGAAAAAACACTAAGTTATAGTTTAAAACCAAATTTTTATTTAAATAATTATTTATTTTATTTAAATTTATTTTAGGTCAAAATATATACATAATACCTATATAAGTTCAATTTAATTCATTGGATTCAGTTTATAATAATTTTAGATATATAAAAATTTTATTGAACTTTTAACTGCCTTTTACCCACCTCCTAGGAGCATTTGCAAATTTGAATAAAAAATAATTTTACCGCTTCTGTGAATTCAATTTCAAAAATCCGAGAGACATGGTTGATATAATTAAATAAAATTTGGTTCAATAATATGAAAATATTTTTTGGTGAATAGTAACTTTTTACTTTTATTTACCACGGTTAAAAGTAAATAGGGTAATTAAGGGTAAAAATGAAATTATTGTTACCATAACACATGTCCTAATTTTATTGGATGAGTATAATTCCACCAAAAACAACCTTAGGAATAAAATATGAACCACTTTGGTCCACTTGGATTAGATTAGAACATTTATTATTATTTAATTCAAAGAAGAGTTAAAAGAGTTAAAATCAATGTTTAATAACAAAAACATTTTTAATATAGGGTTACACATAAGATAAATTTGAAAATAAATATTCATTAGAAATATAAAACGATTTAACACATAATGGTATTTTATTTAAAAATTTTAGACATTAAATAATTAAATTTATTTATGATACAATGATGATACAGTAATTACCTAATTAATGAAGTACTAAAATAATTGATATTATAAATATCCAAATAAATTTAATTTGAGATTTTTTATGAATTACAATAATTATCTAGGTTAATATGACTTTACAGGGTTGGTTATATGAATTTTTTTTGAATTAATAATGATGTTATGAATTTAGAAAAAATAAAATACCAAATAGTGTCAAAATTGACAAAAAAGAGTTTTTAAAATAAATATTATATTATTAATTGATATTCTATTCCTAAAAATATAATGTTTATCCAAAATACTTATATAATTATAGGTTTATCATTAATTAACCACTTGGGGTTTTCTTGAAAGTTTATAGTAAGTTTATTAACCATATAATATAAAAATACAAAGAGATGTGGTAAATGTAAAACTATTTAACTAAGAGTTAAATCTAAAAGATAAGGTGAATATAGAAACCCAAACCTATCTAAAACCAGTTGTTTGAGTGGTTGTAGACCCATCCCCACCTTATCCTTAAAATAATCCATTTTGGAGACATTAGAAACCGAAATTGATTTTATTATAAAATAATATTTCTAGCTTTTCCTAAGGTGCCCCTCACCCCTCTTATAAAAGGGCACTCCCCCTTCCCTCAAATTCACACCTTAAAAGCCTTTTTACTCGGACAAACTTTGCCCAAATACCCTCTCAACTGTCCTACCTTCATCCTAGAGTCATTCCTTCGGTCAGAAATCCAACCTAAGGAGCCCTTTTGATCAAATCAAGAGGAAGAACCCGAAGAAGAGGTAAATATTTCATCACCTCTTTCAAGTTCCTTTCTTCTTCCACTTCCTATTTATTTGTTGTTTCCATTCTAAAATAATGACTCCAGTATCTTCTATATACTGTTATGTTATTATAAATATTGTACAATCATATTCATTATTCTATCCATCCTTTGAATGACATGTCACCATACGTGCGTACGTACGGCTTACCGTCTGCATGTCGTGGTGTAATTGTTATTCAATACATTATTTTTTGGAAGGGTATAATAATGATGTGTAATTGATTTAAATAATAAATACGACATTGTAATGATTGTTTATATATTATATACCATACAATTATATATTATTTTAATATCAAAAGAATGATATTGTCGCTCGTGCGTACGTACGGCTTACCGTCTCCACGAACACGGTGAGATTCATTCCCCATCGTATCCATTCAAGAATAATTTTCATTTGATGATTAAAAATAATCTTTAAATACATGATATAATTATGGATATGAATAAGATACATCCCATCCATAACAAATATTACTCACATAACAAATAATATAAAGTAAAACGAATCTGTTAACACTCGAAACGGTGATAATACTAAGATATTATTAATATATTATTAACAAAGCAATGTTAAAAGATCATATATGATATCATATTAATGTATATGATTCTTTTATAATTTAATAACAATTATTTCACCATTATACAAGAGTTTAACCTACCCTCGACCAAGGAAAAGTACAAAGTAAGGGGTTTCTTGTCTCACTTTTAATTCCTTGAGATTTCCATTGTTCGCCACTTAT
Organism: Viscum album; assembly: GCA_963277665.1. Classification (NCBI taxonomy): domain Eukaryota; kingdom Viridiplantae; phylum Streptophyta; class Magnoliopsida; order Santalales; family Viscaceae; genus Viscum; species Viscum album. Next base: position 2,057,193,076 of record OY728127.1, on the reverse strand, counting down.
TTATTAAATGTTGTGTATTGTGTACTATAATTTGATATATATATTATCATTATTATATTTATATTCATGGTATTATTTGATTCATTTTGTTGTTATTAACTTTTGTCCATACAACTCGATTGATTACAACGAAGGATTTTCATCTCACTTCCTATTTCTGTGAGATTCATGTCATACTACCACTATTTCCTTTTTTGTGGTGTATGTACTGCCCAATGATTGTATTCTTTGTGAAATACACTTTAATTTATGATTAATTACATATTTATTTTATGATCCATCTTTCATGGGATTTATGTTTCGTAAGTTACCAAATTGGTAAGGGAATTTCAAATTTCAATTTCCACTCAATCGGCTTTACGCATACTTCATTGATTATTTTACTCCATGATTATGTGTGGAATAATTATTTATTATTTGTGTAGTAATTTAAACTACCCTTTATGTGGATATAATTTTGATTCACATAATCACTCCATTGATAAATTCTCAAGTCATCGATATGAACTTGATAAGAGTAATTTTAACTCAATCTTCATTTGTTGAGTTAAACATCCAATTCATTGGTGTTGTTTTTACAAGAATATGTGTGAATATCCTCTGATTTATTTACACTTAATATCCAATAATATTGAGTGTATTTATATTTTTCACACACAATTATGTCATTTATTTATCCTTAACCTTAGGATATGGTCTTTATAAGATATTTCATCTCAATTTACATTTCATGGAGACTTATTTGTTATTAAACTCCAATTCACTTTTATATGGTGTATATAATATACTTTTTCATAGTGTATCATGAATCCCTTTATTATCATGATATTATAAATTTTTTATTACCTAAATTATTTTTATTCAAGTGTCTCTCTTTTGGTTAGGAACTCTAACTAAAATATCATTTTAAAATGTTTAAAATATTTATTATTCTGAATCTTTCTCATTAATGTACATGTTTTAAAAATGGTTTTAAAGTTTTATTTATATGGAAATTAAAGTTTTAAAATTAAGAAACCTATTAAAAGTTTAAAAGTGGTATGGGAGACTTTGATTAAAAAATCTATTTTAAACAGCTTCTTGATAAATAGTGAGACTTTTAAATGTATTCAAGAAAAAGGGAGATATTTCTCTCAAATAGTTTTAATGTTTATTTTTATCTATGTTAATATCATTCATTATTATCTATTGAGGTTGATATATTATAATAAAATCTTCCATATTGTATTTAATGATTTGTGTTTGACTTTGGATGTTCTTTTTTTATACCATTCATGGTTTGTGGTTAAAATATTGACACTTCGTATTCTTGTTTTAATACGAATGATCAAATTATATTTCAACCTTTTCATATGAGGAATGAATTAGACTTAGTAAGTGATGGGTAGAGCCCGCTATAGCTCCTCAATGAATCAATAGGTCTCATGAGACAAACTAGTGTCTTGGCACAAGGACTTGAAAAAATCTTATTTATAGTCTTGGCACAAGGCCTTGACTATGTGGTTATGAAAGTCTCGCATTATGCATTCCATCATTATGAAAGTGGCTATTGATATTGCATGTGATTATTAGAATATTAGAATAACCATGTGAATAAGTAAATGTAATTATTTTATTTTATCTTTTCCATATTATGCTGAAGTTCAATTTTAAAATGCTTTTTTTTAGTCTTATACATTGCCTTAAATGTTTATGCTTATTTATGAAAGTATCCACTATATTGTTATCCTTACTGAGCATCTGAGCTCACCCATTTCTATGTTTTCCTTTTCCCAGGATGCAAAGAAGTATACTATTACTGACCTGTAGGGATAGTCTATCGGATCTCAGTGTTGTCTATGGAAATAATGTTGTTGTTGTTTTCCATTTTGTGATGTAATGTAAACCTTATGAATGTATCTAGTACTTCCAAGGCTGCTAAACTAATCAGTCTTTCGAGACTTGATATTTTTCAATCATTCCAATGATATGTAATAATGCACCAACTCTGGGCTTCTAGGGTTGGGGAGTTACAGTTGGTATCAGAGGAAGTTTAGTACAAACCTTGGAAATTAGATTTAGATAAACTCTGATTAGAGCACGTAGCCCTAATATAATCTTTAAGGATTAGTATAAAATAACTTCTTAAAATTTTGGTATTGTAGAGATTTTGTGAGTTTTCCAAGCAATACATCCCTATCTGGATACGACCAGGTAGAGGCGGCTCTGGCATCGAAGTACCTAGGGGTAAAACCCGAAAACAGCACTTTAAGCTAGAATCGAATGGTAACTAGTGCACGAAAACGGGCCTTGCTGCACTCTTGGTTACGACACTCCTGCGGGATATTCTTAGGATAATTTACATTTTCTTTACAAATCAATTTCAAGTATTTTAATATAAGATGAGAATAAATCACCTTAGTTAATCCTACGATGTTTCAAATTGAAAATATGGTGTCATGATATTCTCTAAATGATTTTATGACTATTGTTTCTCACACAATGATTTCTAGTTTTAGTTAATGGCTAGATTCCAAGGAATTCATAGTAACTTTGAGCATGATTTACAAGGTGGGAACTGTGGTGGAAATGAGAAAAAAATGGAATGTTTATAGGTGTAAAAGATATCATGTTCATGCCAAATAAGTTTTCCAAAAATATGATCAACAACATATATATTAACCAACTCCCAGACTCAACAAAGAAGAAAAAGGTGATGAATGATAAGATCTCCAGCAGTGGATACCATGGAGAAATGAATCCTCAATTTCCATCATGTAGGAAATGTGGAAGGAGACACCCAAGAAAGTGTCTCAATGGAACAAATAAATGCTTTGCGTGTGGGAAAGAAGGACATAAATTAAATAATTGCTGAGGAAAAATGAAGATTACTATAGAAGAAAATAAAAATGGTCTCAAGAATCCATTTACAGTCATTTTTCGTAAATGTAGGGGACCTGGGAATTACCCTAGTTAATGCCCTATTCTATAGAATATTTTCTTGGTCAAAGAAGAAGCTATGTGGAAATAAATGGTTAGAGAAATTCTTAAAACTATTAGTTCTCCTTGTTGATGGGATTACATTTGGATAATTTTCTCTTGTATTTGTAACCCAGTAGTTTGTCATGTGAAAATGATATTTGAGGAATAATTATCTTTTCTCTTATAGATATAGTTATAAATAAACATTTTGTGGTATATGATCATTGTCTTTGAGGTAATTACAAGTTATTATATTTTTGGATGAAAATGTAAGGTATGAGATAACATTTGTTGTTAAATTATGTTATGGTTATTTTGAGGAATTTATCTCATTTTGGTAATGTTATAAAATATAGTTTTTGAAAAAAGACAACACGCAGACCGTGTGACAACCCATCACATCGGACAAAGCTGTGGGAATCGAACCCACAACCAAAGTGGGATTAGGATTTATTGCCTACCATTGATCTACGTGAAGTCCCTGGTTAATGTGAATAATTATTTTTAGTTAAACATTTTTATTGATCAATAATAAGTTGATTTGGGATATTATGTCTTATTAAATGAATACCCTTGGTATTGGAAAATGATTTGGTGATTAAGTGATAAATGTTATTTTAGAAGATGTTCACTCGGTTGGGAACACTATATGGCTAAGGAAAATAGAAAACTATGAGATTTCATTTGAGGAGTAATGGTGGATTTTTATCTATGTTTTTATTGAGGATTTATTATGATTTGGGTTATTTATGGAAATGATTAACCTATAATAGAAAATATGTGATTAGGTTAATTAATTTTAAGTATGTGACTTTAAGAGTAGTCGATGTCATTTGGAGATACAATTTAATGTGGAAGACTACATAACCAAATTCTTCTAAGTTTTGGGTTTTAATACTATTTCGGATTATATTGAAGGATTTTAAGGACAATTTTTTATTTAATGGTATTTATTTAACTTTGGGGTATTGTTGGTTTAATTTTAGAAATTTAGATTGGTGTTTATTTATCTAAAGAAATATCCTTTTGGGGGATCATTTGATCTTGTACTAACCATTTTGGTTTTGATTAATCTCAAAAGACAAGGTAAATATATAGTTTATTCTTTTTGGATCATGTGATTCTATTGAAGTTGATTCTAGCTCTTCTGGTGTGACCAAGTCAACTTGAATACTCATCATTTGAAAAAAAATGAGTTAGTAGTATAAATTTATTAAAGAATGAAACTCTACTTAAAAAGTAAGTATATCTCTTTATGTTCTTGTCCAATCTCATAAATAAATTCCTCATCTTTATGAAATGTAACTTTAAAAAAACATTGTCTATTTACTTTTCCTATCGGGAAACTAATGATCGTTCGTCCCGTCACAAGTTTGTGGTTTTCTTGCTGTTAACTTTCTCCTGATCATGTCTTCTATCCCAATCCATCAGAACTTGTCACTTAGTTTATCTCCAATATCCATGTTTGAATATATGGAATTCTAGTATGGGTTATCTCGGGTTACCTTTGTACTTCTCTTTATTTCTTTTAAAGTGATAGTTTTATTGACTCTTTTTCCGATGTGGGACTTTCAATTATGTTCTCAAGCCCAATTTTTAAAATTACAAGGACACGATTTCCAAAAGGGGGGAAGAATGTAACACCCCAAGCTTCCACGGTAAGTTCCCCTTTGAATAATGTAATAGCATGCTTTGTATGCAACTTTGAGATACTAACACACCGCGACCAATCAAACTAGCCGTTATGAATAGTAGTACCCACTTTTTGAAATTTTATAAATTTTATCCTTCAAAATGGATTTCATTTTTGGATTCGTAATATCAAAATTAGCTTACAGTGAATTTTTCGTATTTTTCTAAAAACTTTCAATTTTTGATAAATAGTGAAAAACACTAAGTTAAAGTTTAAAACCGAATTTTTATTTAAATAATTATTTATTTTATTTAATTTTTTTTAGGTTAAAATAGATACATAATACCAATATAAGTTCAATTTAATTCATTGGAGTCAGTTTAAAATAATTTTAGATATATAAAAATTTTATTGAACTTTTAACCGTCTTTTACACACCTCCTAGGAGCATTTGCAAATTTGAATAAAACTTAATTTTACGGATTCTGTGAATTGAATTTCAAAAATCCAAGAGACATGGTTGATATCAGTATGTAAAATGTGGTTCAATAAGAAGAAAATAATATTTGGTGAATAGTAACTTTTTACTTTTATTTACCACAGTTAAAAGTAAATAGGGTAATTAATGGTAAAAAAGATATTATTATTACCCTAACACATGTCCTAATTCTATTGGATAAGTATAATTCAACCAAAAACAACCTTAGGAATAAAATATGAACATCTTTGGTCCACTTGGATTAGATTATGACATTATTCAAAGAAGAGTTAAAAAGGTTAAAATCAAAGTTTAATAACTAAAACATTTTTAATATAGGGTTACACATAATATAAATTCCAATATAAATATTAATTATAAAGATAAAAAAGATTTAATAAATAACGGTATTTTATTTAAATTTTTTAGACATTAAATAATTTAATTTATTTATGACACAATGATGATGCAGTAATTACCTAATTAATGAAGTATTAAAATAATTGATATTTTAAATATCCAAATAAATGTAATTTGAAATTTTTTATGAATTAAACTAATTTTATAGGTTAATATGATATGTTAGGGTTGGTTAGATGAATTTTTTTGAAGTAATAATGTTGTTATGAATTTAGAAAAAACAAAATACCAAATAGTGTCAAAATTGACATAAAATAGCTTTTAGAATAAATATTATATTATTAATTGATATTTTATTCATTAAAATATAAGGTTCAGCTAAAAGACTTATATAATGATATTTGTATCATTAATGAACCACTTGGGGTTCTCTTGAAAATTTATAGTAAGTTTATAAACCATATATCGTAAAAATACAAAGAGACGTGGTAAATGTCAAACTATTTAACTAAGAGATAAATCTAAAAGATAAGGTTAATATAGTAACCCAAACCTATATAAAACCTATTGGTTGAGTATTTTTCAACCCATCCCCACCTTATCCTTTAAATAATTTATTTTTTAGCCATTAGAAACCAAAATTGATTTTATTATAAAATAATATATCTAGTTTTTCTTAAGGTTCCCCTCACCCCTCTTATAAAAGGGCACTCCCCCTTCCCTCAAATTCACACCATCAAATCCTTTTGGCTCTACCAAAATCTACCCAAATACCCTCTCAACTGTCTTACCTTAATCCTAGATTCATTCCTTTAGTCATAAATCCAACCTAAGGAGCCCTTTTGATCAAATCAAAAGGAAGAACCCGAAGAAGAGGTAAATATTTCATCACCTCTTTCAAGTTCTTTTCTTCTTCCACTTCCTCTTTATTTGTTGTTTCCATTATAAAATAATTACTCTAGTATCTTATATATAATTTGATGTTATTATAAATATGGTACAATCATATTCATTATTCTATCCATCCTTTGAATGACATGTCACCATATGTGCGTACGTACGGCTTACCGTCTCCACGTTGTGGTGTAATTGTTATTCAATAAATTATCTTTTGGATGGGTATAATAATGATGTATAATTGATTTAAATAATAAATATAAAATGATCATGATTCTGTATATATGATATACCATCCAACTATATATTATTTTAATATAAAAATAATGATATTGTCGCTCGTGCGTACGTACGTGTTACCATCTCCACGAACGCGGTGAGATTCATTCCCCATCGTATCCATTCAAGACTAATTTTTATTTGATGATTAAAAATAATGTTTAAATACATGATATAATTCTGGATATTAAGAAGATACATCTCATCCATAACAAATATGACTCACATAACAAAGAATATAAAGGAAAATGAATCTGTTAACACCCTAAATGACGATAATAGTAAGATGTTATTAAGATATTTTTTAAAAATCAATGTTAAATGATCATATATTATTTTATATTAATGTATATGATTATTTTATAATTTAATAACAATTATTTCACCATTATACAGGAGGTTAACCTACCCTCGACTGAGGAAAAGTACGAAGTAAGGGGTTTCTTATCTCACTTTTAATTGCATGAGATTTCCAGTTTTCGCAACTTATTTATTAAATGTGGTGTATTGTGTAATATTATTTGATTTATATATTATCGTGATTATATTTAAATTTATTTTATTTTGTGATTCATTTTTTTGTTATTAACTTTTTTCCATACGACTCAATTGATTACAATAAAGTAAGGGTTTTTATCTCACTTCCTATTTCTGTGAGATTCATGTCATACAGCCACTATTTCCTTTTGCGTGGTGTATGTAATTCCCAATGATTGTATTATTTGTGTAATATACTTTAATTTATGATCAATTACATATTCATTTTATGATCCATCTTTCATGGGATGTATGTTTTGTATGTTACCAAGTTGTTAATGGAATTTCAAATTTCAATTTCCACTCATTCGGCTTTATGCATACTTCATTGATTATTTTACTCTATGATTATATGTGGAATCATTATTTATTATTTTGGTAGTAATTTAAACTCCCCTTTATGTGGATATAATTTTGATACATGTAATCACTCCATTGATAAATTCTCAAGTCATCGATATGAACTTGATAAGAGTAATTTTAACTCAATATCCATTTATTGAGTTAAATATCCAATTCATTGGTGTTATTTTTACAAGAATATGTGTGAATGTAATCTGATTGATTTGCACTGAATATACAATAATATTGAGTGTATTTATATTTTTCACACATAATTATGTCGTTGATTTATCATTAACCTAATGATGCGGTCTTTATAAGAGATTTCATCCCAATTTACATTTCATTGAGACTTATTTGTTGTCATATGCCAATTCATTTTTATATGGTGTATATAATATACTTTGACATAGTATATCATTAATCCCTTTATTCCCATGATATTATAACATTTTTATTACATCAATTATTTGTATTCAAGTGTCTCTCTTTTGGTTAGGAACTCTAACTAAAATATCGTTTTAAAATGTTTTAAAGATTTATTATTATAAATCTTCCTCATTAATATGCATGTTTTAAAAATGGTTTTAAGGATTCATTTATATGGAAATTAAAATATTAAAATTAAAATTCCTTTTAAAAATTTCAAATTGGTATGGGACACTTTGATTCAAATATCTATTTTAAATAGATTCTTTATAAATACCAAGACTTTTAAATGTTTTCAAGAAAAAAGGGGATATTTCTCTCAAATAGTTTTGATGATTATTTTTATCTATGTAAATATAATTCATTATTATCTGTTTAGGTTGATCTATTATAATACAATATTCCATATTGTATTGAATGAGTTATGTTTGAATGTGGATGTACTATTTTTATACCATTCATGGTTTGTGGTTAAAATATTGACATTTTTTATGCTAGTTTTAATACGAACGATCATATTATATTTCAACCTTTTCATATGAGGAATGCATTAGACTTAGTAAGTGATGGGTGGAGCCCTCTATAGCTCCTCGATGCATCGTTTGGTCTCATTAGACAAACTAGTGTCTTGGCACAATGCCTTGACAAAATCTTATTTGTAGTCTTGGCACAAGGCCTTGACTATATGGTTATGAAAGTCTGGAATTATGCATTCCATCATTATGAAAGTTCCTATTGATATTTCATGTTATTATTTGACTATTAGAATATCCATGTGAATATATAAAAGGAATTATTTGATTTTAACTTTTCCATATTATACTGAAGTTAAAGTTTAAAGGGATTGTGTTTTAGTCTTATACATTGCCTTAAATGTTTATGTTTATTTATGAAAGTATCTGCTATATTGTTATCCTTACTGAGCATCTGATATCACCTCTTTATATGTTTTATTTTTCCCAGGATTTGATGAAGTATATTATGACTGACCTGCAGGGATAGTCTATGGGATCTTAGTGTTGTCTATGGAAATAATGTTTTTGTAGTTTTCCATTTTATGATGTAATGTAAACCTTATGAATGTATCTATTACTTCTAAGGCTACTAAACTAATCAGTCTTTAGAGACTTGATCTTTTGTGATCATGCCAATGATACATAATAATGCAATGACTCTAGGCTTCTAGGGTCAGGGAGTCTCAGCGGACCTTAGTGGTCCATTGGCCCAACTGACCTCAGTGGTCCATTAGCTAAGTGGAACTTAGTGGTCCACTAGCTAAGTGGACCTCAATGGTCCTTTAGCGGAGTGGACCTTAGTGGTCTAGTATCTCAGTGGTCCAAAATGGTTTAGTAGACGAATAGACCTCGGTGGTACAGTAGCTGAGCAAAACTAAGTGGTCCAGTAGCTCAGCGGACCTCAGTGGTCCAGTATCAAAGTGGACCTCAGCGGTCCTGTAGCCGAACGAACCTCAGTGACTCATCAGGGATGATTCCCTCAGTAGTACAAGATGATTTAGATTTATAACTGATAATATTGGTTTCTATACTTTGATTTATACATAGTTTGGGATTTCTTTGATTTTTGGTCTTACTTTGTGGTACTCCCCTTATGGTTTGGGGTCCCTACTGAGTATTGTGTTACTCACCCCTACAAGGGATTTTCCCGCACGTGTCATGTCTCATGTAGCTGATCGACGCTTCAATAGAGAACTTGGTAGCCTAAGGCTAGGTGGTTCTCAGTGAGACAGGATGTACTGATGTACTTCTATGGCTACATAAATCTACCCTTCACCTACCATTCACGTAGGGTCTCGAGTGGACGGACCATGGCAGTTGTACATTCCTTTGTGGTTTTGGGCTTGTATTTTTTCCCCTTTTTACATTCAGTTTGTAATGTACTCTCAATAGTTTTCTTAGTGACAGTTTTAGTTTACATTGTGTTTACTTTCCGCTATTTGAGCTTTGTGCGTGTGTACAGGTTTAAATTCAATGCCTTCCCCTTTTGGGATATACTTATTCTCTGCTAGTCTCCAACCCCTGGTCTATGGAAGGTGGTATTAGGGTATTCATGACACAATCCCTGTGGGATGGGTCATGAAAAAGTGGTGTTAAAGGAGGTTGGTTCTAACTTAAGAACCATGAGTCTATGATTTTCGTTTGGGGAAATAGTGTAATGTGTTTCGAGTTTAGATTTTAGGTCATGGAATCCAGTGTTGGTGTGGCGGCTGATGTATCCTTACACCAGGACTCTGAATTCTGCTTTTCAACTCGGTGTATAAAGACACTAGTTGTAGGGAAAAATAATGGTACATGTATTTTATAGGAATGGGTTGAGTTTTACATGTCCTTATTAAGTCATCTCACTAGATATACTCTTTTGATCATAGTAAATCTTGTTTTGTTTAAAGATGCTTCCACATGGACAGCCAGCCAGGATTCTACTGAGTGATCATGAGGATGATCTGTGGGCTGATGAGATGGGTAAAGGGGTTCTTACCAGAGACAACACCACCGGGTGGTGTACCAGCTATACCACCACCTATGGAGTAGCACATGGTACTCTTAGTACCAGTGGATGAGATGTGTGGGATAAGCGCACTTCACGAGTTTTAGCAATAGAGACCTCTCATATCTAAGCCAAGCCAGAATCATAGGTGTCTAATGGATATTCATGCCCAAGAGATTATACAGCTTTAGTAGGATGACATGTCAGTAGCTGAGTATTCATAGAGGCATACCGACTATTCAAGGTACTCAATGAATATATGACCAGTGCTTCAGGGATCGGACCTCTGAGCAAGGTGTGTTTAGGGACATCCGAGCTAACAATATTCCTCTATGAATTCCTAATTATGCTAGGATTATAGAGATAATTTTTGTGGTTGATAGTCTTTTAAATGAAAAGATATAGCCAATGGATATAATTAGTAGGAAATCTGAAATCCGACGTGAGTCTCAAAGACTTGGACATGTGAGAAGTTCGAAGAAGAGGTCTCAATACCAGGGATCTATAGATCAAGGCTCATAGGTTGAGTCTAATTAGCCTAGAAAAAGGTAATTATTTTCAAAAGATATAATGGGACATATCACTAGAGATTTTCCATCCCGTCATGCTGACTGTGAAACAGTGGATGGGTCACCAGGGTAGAGAAGATGATTTAAATAGATGAATCTTCAGGGTATAAGACATGGAAGAGAAGCTGGGAGAGTGGGTGGTATAAATTTATGCATGTTACAACCACAACCTCAATGTGGTCCACACCAGGCTTAGAGATCTAGAGGAAAGAGGAAGGATGTAGCTGCATGTGGTCAAGGAATATGACCCAAGGGCTCCAGGAATGATTTGATCTATGGTCTGTGTCTACTCTTAGCTGCCTTATTAATAGACACAGGTTCTAATCATTCCTTCTTGTCAAGGATCTTATTTAAGACCTAAAGTTTCTGGTTAAACCATTTACTTGAGACTTATGTTTAGAGATACCTATTGGAGGAGACTCAATAATCACACTTATGTCGATGGTGTGATCTGACCTTTGAGGTGAGAGTTTCAGTTGGAACCTCTTTGTGGTATCGTCGAGGCCTTATGACATTAGTTTTGGTATGGAATGGTCATCCATAGTTCATGCTCAGATTGACTATTTAGGTGAAAGGATGTGGTATATCCGCAACATTGGAGTGGGGATTTCCTTGGTTGGTGAAAAAGGAATCCCAGTCATCATGGGATAAACTCATACATAGGAGGGTGTAATTGATCACACTTGAGTCAGCCAGCCTTACCCATGTGGTAGTTGATGTTTTGAGTTTTCAGTTCCCAACAGTAATAGCGGAGTATGGGGACGTCTTTCCAGAAGATGCTTCCAAGATTACCTCCCTATAAGTATATGGACTTCTACATCATTCTACACCATAATATGGCACCGATATTAGTAATAGTATATCATATGGCTTTCACAGAGCTTTACAAGCTGAGGGAGTAGGTGGGGGACTTTTATAGGAAGGGCTTAGTAAGACCATGTGTTCAAGGTTATGTGTGGATTTCCATAACTCTATCCAAGTGGACATAGAGAACGATTACCCACTACCAAAAGGATGATGAATGCATCTATTAGTTGAAAGAGAAACCCTTTCGTCTAGACAGAAAGGTGCTTGTAGGCTTTTCAGCAACTATGATAGAGTTTGATGAGCACCCCGACCATGAGTTGGAGGTGATAATATTCACATTGAATATGTGGAGAAACTACCTTATGGACGAATGATTTATCATCTACTCTAACAAAAAGAGTCTCAAGTATGTCTTCTCTTAGAAGGATTTGAACTTGACATAGAGATGATAGATTGAGATTCCCTAGGACTATGACTTAGAAGTAGTCTATACTCTGGGTAAGGGATATGTGGTAGCGGATTCTCTCAGTAGGAGATCCATTTCATAGTTGTTGAATGAGGAAATGAAGTAGTTGTCCTTTTTATAGTTATCCTTAATGGATAGAGAGGAGACATATTTTCTTCAGTTGATGCTAGTTACCCCACCACTCTTATAGAGATTTAGGGAGGCACAACTTAGAGATGCCAGTTGCAAGACTATACGTGGATATATGTCTATAGGGCATACCCCTAATGGATATTTGAAAGGTGGGGAGAACATAATCCTTTTTAAAGGACGCACCGTTGTAATAGTGGTGTTTTGGGAGGAGGTATTGAGGGAGTTCCATAAATCTCATTTACTAGTACATCCAGGAGTGGTGAAGATGTACCAAGACCTCTGACATCAGTACTGGTGGTTGGGAATGAAGAAGGCAGTGGTAGAGTGTTTCTCTATATTCCTCACTTATTAGAAAGTGAAGTATTAGCATTAGGTTTCATCAGGTTTGACAAAAACCCTCAAGGTACCCAAGAGGATGTGGGATGGAATATTGTTGTACTTTATGATGGGATTACCATGTTCATCCAGGGGAAAGATACCATATGGGTGAACATATACCGACTCACCATGTTATCCCACTTCCTACCCATTCGAGAGAAGGGTTCAGTAGAGAGCATGGGATGCCTCTACGTGTAGGAGATGGTCTGACTCCATGAAGTCCTATCTATGATAGTCTCATATCAGGATGCATTCTTTACATCCCTATTTGTGGAAGAGATTATAGGAGGTGTTTGGGACTCAGCTACGCTTGAGAACAGCCTTTCACCCACATATGGATGGTCAGATAGAGCGTACCATTTACACCTTAGAGGACATACTTTGTGCTTGCATCTAGGATTTTGGTTGTAGTATGGAGGACCACCTACCACTGGTGGAGTTTTCGTAAAACAATAGCTACCACTCCACCATCGGTATGGCATGGTTTGATGCATTGTATGGAAGACCATGAAGGTCACCATTATGCTGGACAGACCTAGGGGAGTCAGCACTCATGGGTCCATAGATGGTACAGGATACCACTGAGATGGAACTATTCATCCAAGAGAAGATGAAGACTACAAAGAGAAAACAGAATTCCTATACTGATAGGTGTATAAGATCCTTGGAGTTTCAGGAGGGGGACACATGTTTCTATAGGTCTCTACTCAATGAGGGATACATAGATTTAGTTGGGGTGAAAAGTTATCTTTGAGGTTCATCAAACATTTTTTGATACTGTGTATAGTGGGAGAGGTGGCATACCACTTAGCTCTACCACCACAGTTAAAGAGGGTGCATGACATCTTCTACGTATCTCAGCTGAGAAGATACGTGAACAACCCTTCTCACGTCATCAACCATGGTGATCTAGAGATTGAAAATGGGGATACTTTCACGGACTACTCAATTGAGAAAGAGGATCGATGGGAGAGGATCCTTCATTGATGGTCTATTCCTCTAGTTCATGTTCATTAGAAGCACGGGAATATCCAAGTGATCACATAGGAGCGGGAGGCCTAGATTCATGCTCAGTACCCCTCATTTGTTTGATTAGCCTTTTTTTGGATTTTAGGTATGTAAAGCCCTATGATGGGGAGAACGTAATACCCTAGAATACCATGTAAATTTTTTGAAAATTAAATGGGATTATTATGAGACCAGGCTCTGAGATGGAACGTTATTCCAAGTTTTAGAGTGGCTGAAATGTATTTTTGAACTATTTTTAAAGTTCATTAAATAATCGTGCAAGTGGGTTTTTTTAACTTTTAAACTGGTGCCTGGATCAAAATTTTGAGAGCACCGTTGAACTCAGAGCATCGAGATTAACCCATGAAGGGCCTAACATCGACTGGCGTAGGTAAAATGAAAAAGATAGTTCTCCGGACTTTGAGAGAAAAAATAAAATAACTTAAAAAATTAATTTTATTATTTCTCTTCATCGTTACGTAGAAACTCGGCAGCGCTGTAGTGCATTGCAGCAATGAGGTGACTCTAAATCCATTAATGAACCTCATTAATGAATCATTGTGGTTATGCTGCAACATGAAGTGTGTCTTCATTATTTAATTAAACATGAATTTAGGGTTGATAAACAACCCTAGAATTCCTCTGAAGAATGATGAAGGAAACATCCCCAATGATGAAATCCATTGAATCAAAAAGCGGTGATAATACCCAGGGATAGAGAGTCAGAATCAGAGATCAACAGACTGTAATGGGTGATCCTTCCTGACCAATCACATTTTCCTAGGTAGGGGTTTAAATGTTAGTGATTTCTTTTCCCTCGTTCTCTCCTCTAAACAAATAATACATATCAACTCTCAAACAAATTGATTTGTAGATGGATTCTTCTTATGGGATTGGGAAATATTTATTGTGAGATTGATTATGGGGATTAAATCATAGTGATTTATATTTATGCTTCATGATCCCACTAATATAAACAATTCTGGGCCGACATAAACAAAGGTCGGTTTGTTCATTGGGTGTTCTCTATGATCCCCTCTCTCTCTCCTTGTTCTTTATCGACGGACCCATGAGGTCACATTAGATCTTTGCTGAGGGGGATTCCAAATGAGTTTGGACCCACAAAGTGATGGGAAAATGGTGGGGAGTATATGGTAGAGATGGAGATTCCCTAAGAAGCCTAGAATCATAAACAGATCAGGAAACAGACCATCAAAGTAAGTCTGGTGGTCCGTGGAGGAGACCATCGGCCATAACCTATGATGGCGACCATGGGCAAGAGGTAGTGCACCCCAGTGGCGCAGCAAGGAGGTAGATCCCATGGCCAATAGGGGTCACAGCGGTGTAGGGTATCAGCACTTGTTGAGCACCACATCAGGTGGAGGGCCCTTTGGGGCAGGCCGTGGCATGCGCAGGCATGTAGTCCACGCTGGACCGCATGTGGAGGGGAGGCGGTCAGTCTCAGATGGTCACGTGGTTGTGTGAACTAGGCATCAGCGCGGTGTCCGGTCTGGACCCAAGCTTCCTTGCCAATGCAAGTCGGGCTGATGGATTAAACTGGGCTATTGGGCATCCAGGGATGGAGAAGAACTGGCCCGCCAAATTACGGGCTGGGATGGATGGGAAACTGGGCTGCTGGGCCACCCGGCTAGTCAGAACTGATCCGACTAAGTCCGTCTGGACTAGATGAGAACCGGGTATCTGGGAAACCTTGTGGGCTAGACCCACAACCGAATTGGGCCAGGTCCAACAAGGCCCACTGGGCCAGGCCAGACCAGGTCAGGTTGGGCTAGCCGAACCGGGTCAGGTCAGGCCGACTAAATTGGGTTAGGTCTTGCAGGACCCCCAGATACAACCGCCCCCTATTTACTAAAACACCAATATCATTCAGAATGGGTTTCCAATTTATGCACCATCTATAGCATTAGGACCCTTGAGACGAGACGGTCCATTGGGTATACTGTAAGTGAGTTTTTGTGGCAGTAGAGATAAAAATGATGGCTTGAGGAGTAGATTTTATAGGAATCAAGAGAACTATAGAAAAGGAATACTATGGATGGCTATGACACGAATGATATGTCGAGTATATCTCAGTGTTCCAGTAGCTGAGTAGACTTCAGTGTTCGAGTAGCTTAGCAGACCTCTGTGGTCCAGTAGCAAAGTATACCTCAATGGTCCAATAACCGAGAAGATCTCAGTGGTCTAGTAGATAAGTGTGCCTTAATGGTCTAGTAGCTCATTGGACCTTAGTGGTTCAGCATATGAGTGGACCTCAGTGGTCCAGTAGTTGATTGGATCATAGTTGTCCATTAGCTCAGCAGACCTTAGTTGTCCAGTAGCTGAGCAGACCTCAGTGGTCCAGTATCCGAGCGAATCTCAGTGACTCATTAGGGATGATTCCCTCAGTAGTATAAGATGACTCAGCTTTATAACTACTAATCTTACTTTCTATACATTATGTTTTACCAGGTGTGAGCTGTCTTTTCTTTGTGGCCTTTCCTTGGTGGTTTGGGGTCCCTACTATGTATTGTGTTACTCACCCCTACAGGAACTTCAGCCACATGTTTCTTGTCTCATTTAGGTGATAAATTATTAGACAGAGACCTTAGTGGTCTGGGACCAGTTGGTTCTCATTGATATGGGATAGACGGGCATACTTCTATGGATATAGGTGGTTACACTTCATCAACCCCTCAGGTAGGGTCTCGAGCGGACGGACCATTGATGTTGTAATTTCCTTTGTGGTTTTTGGCTTTTATTATGGCCCCTTTGTACTTTTAGTTTGTAATGTACTCTTGGTTTTTGCCTCATTGAAATTTTTGGTATACTTTGTGTTTAATTTCTACAGTTTGAGCTTTGTGCGTATGTTTAGGTTTAAAGGCAATGCCTTCCATTTTTGGGATATTTCAACTCAGTGCTAGTCTCCATCCCCTGGCCTATGGAAGGTGGGCTTGGGGTAGTCACGATATCATCCCTAGGGGAAGGGTAGTGATATGTTTTGTTATTTAATAATAGAATAATAATATTAAATTTAGTGGGTAAGTAAAATGAAACTAAAAAACTTGAGAGAAGACGTTAGCTCTTAATCGGGTAACTTCTTTTAGTTTATACCAAAAGACTTCCTTGAAAAGAATTATGCCCAATTGAATGATTATAGGTATAGGGGAGGGATTTTTGGAGACTATTTGGATTGATATTTTCAAACATAAAATTTTTGAGATGTGTGAAAAAGTGTGAGAGGTGGTGGCATTTTATAGGGAAGGAAAAGGGCTCGCTTTGAATTTTTCGAAACAAGTTAGGTACACACAAGTTATTAACTAATAAAGAGTGATAAAAACATTCAAAAATAAAAAATGGAAGCTTTATGGTCTATATATGTCCATAAAATGGTTTTTTTATAAGTTTATAGGTCATTTGTGACCCTAAGATTATGGTTTAGTCCATAATTAAACTTAATTTGACCTTAATCATTGTGATTAATTTTAACCACCTTTACAAATATTTTTGGTCAAAAATTAACTTGTTATTATTAGACTATAAATATTATATGGATTACAATGGTTTTTTCAGATTTTTAAAATTCATATCATAGAAGAGGGTAAATAAAGATTAATTCTAATCATGCGGACGGCCGAATTAACTGGTTTTAGTAAAATGAATCATACTATTGTTATGTTTTTATATTCAATTTCAAAGTGAAACTTATTATAAAAAAATAAATTATAATAATATATGTATAATTGATCTAATTTTAATTTAATACAAATTTAAAATAAAATTTAACATTAATAAATATTTAGAAGAAAATAATTTTTTTAACTAAAATGTTGTATTTTTCACTATTCATCCAAAATGATGTTTCTCAGAAAAAAAAATCAACCTAAGATAATTTAGACAATATGAATTCAAAATTAAGTTTATTTTATCAAATTAATTTTATAAAAGTTTCAAAATTCATATTTAAAATATGTGTTTTGTTAAGAGGTAAAAATGCCTAATTAAAATATAGGTTTTTATGTGTAAAATTAGGTTAGTTCTTATCTTATTATTATAAAATAAATTGGATGAATATAAAATTTATATTATTAAATATAAAATATATATATTTCATTAAAATCATAAAAAAATTGTAATTACATTAGTTTATTAAGATAAAATAACTTTGTGAGTATAAAAAAGATTTTATATTAAAACATTCTGTTTATATTCTTTTGGTTCTTATATTCATTTATAATTAAAATTTAACCTATAAATTAATCTTATATTATTATAAACAATATATTTTCAAATTTTAGTTAAAATTATTAATAACTACTAATTTAATGGCTAGGTTAAGTATTATTCTATTAAATTATAATACTTTAGAAATGTATTATTGTTTGGTTAAAAAATCAGTATTGCATGTAATGAAAGCTATCAAAGAAATACACTCTTGTGTATAACACAATATAACATTATGTTTTATGCATTAAAAATATTGAATCTATTAAATCTATTTAAAATAAAAAATAACTATAATTCTTAGAATATTATATTCTCTCATGCACTTAGTGATGCATGTGATACATGCTATCAAATACAATATCCATACTCTATAATTTCTAGGTGTTAAACTTATAAAATAATTATAGATTTTATAGTAAATAATTTATAGAGATTGAATGTGTCTAACCAAAGTTGAAAAATAATGCGGTATTCACTTATTAAAAATAATTAATTTACATTGACCTAGAGGAGTAGCTATGGAAAGGATGTTAGTTTTCACACTAACATCAAACATTTTAAATTTAATATTCCTTATTTACTCTCTTATATTTTCATGTATTTATGTCTAAAAAAAGTTGTTAAGGATGAAAATATAATAAGTTACAAGGGTTCTCTTTCTTCAATTTTCAAATATTTAATAATTAAATAACTAAATCAACACCCCAACCCCTATCAGTTGTTCTATTATCCTTTGAAACATCTTTTGGTATCATAGGGAATGTTACCATGTTAATTACTTATCATTAAAAATATAAATTTAGTAAAAATATAGTGATTCCATCATTCGATGAAGAAATTGTCACTACTAGAAAACAAGATGATTCCATATCTCATATCTCATGGATGTGATGTTATTGACACCACCATAGTTGATTTCCTACCCATGAGAAGGATTATCCTATGATAGTTTCTGAAAAAATAAACATTGTTATTAATGAAAAATATAAAAAAAAAATATTCATATGACTTTTAAAAAAATGTGATTATGTAAGTGATGAGTCTCTAAATAAATAAATAAAAATTGGGGGAAAATTAATGTATATTTAAAGAAAAAACTAAATTTATGGAAGAAAAGATGCAAATATGGTAGGGGTTGAAGATATCTGGGTGGGTGATGAAGAATGAATTGATCATTATATCACTAGAGTATATGTAGTTTTTTGAAACATTAGATGTTTTTTAGATACCTTTTATGATCATACAATTGTTATAGATGCCTTGTTAAATTTTAAAAATAGGTTTTATTCTAAAATTAATTCTTTATAAATTAATAATGATTTAATAATTTATTAACTTCATAACATCCTTTTCGACTATGAAATGAGAAAAGAACCAGAAATCAAAAATAATATCAAATATGTAATGTATTTTGAAGCTATGAAAAATATGAAAATTAAAGATATTGAAGATGTTTATCATTTTGATTTTGATGATAACGTGTAATATATGTAAAATTAAAAAATCCCTTATCTCAAAAAAAATATTGTATATGAAGAGGTATGTTTGGAAGAAGAAATCCTCTCAAATTTTTTAGTGAGGAGGAATTTGAAACATTTCCATGAATATCCTTGAGAAAATATTAGGGGAATATAAAGATGATTCATATGAAAAACCATGATTGAATAAGTGGAAAAAATATATAAGGAAGAAAAATAATCCATCAAATTTAATAAAATGTTATTAGAAACAAAACAAGTATGTTTTGTATGAAAGAAGAATCATAATCAATTGGAAATAATTCATTAGAAGGTGAATGATCCATAAAGTTCATAACATTATTTATCAGTTGGATAAAATTTTTTTCCCATATTATTTGAAGAAGAAGGAGGAGAATAAACTTATATGTAGTATCAGATCAGATCAAGACATGTTTCATTTCATAATAAAAATTCAAATATTGATATGGAAATTTAAATAATGAAGAAACATGGTGAAATAATTTTTTATAGAAATAAATATATTTCTCAAAATATTATGTGTAAATTGACATTTTATAAATGTAAAATTGAATGTTGAATAACATGGAAATGTGGTGCATGATATTTTTAATAATTTGTTTTCTAAGAAAGATTTGTTTTACAAATATTAATCAATAGTTTTTTAGGTTAAAATAATTATAATTATTATCATTTCAAACACAAAAAAGTATTTAAATGTAAAATCATATACTTAAAATGTTTTTGAGAAATATAAAATAAAGAATTAGGTGAAACCCTAAAGAATATAAATTTTAAACTTAATTTTATTTCTATAACCAAGAAGGTATGAAATTTTTTTGGAAATAATATGATGAAAAATGATGTGAAAAATAAATCACATCACCAAAATTTGAAAATATCCCCATAACGAAGAATCAACACAACCAGAGATAAATGAAGTCAAAAAAAATTGTGATCTACAAAAATCATATTACAGTGAAAGATCGTATTTCCATAAAAAACCATAATCTGATGGTTTCTTTTGGTGATATGTAATTTAATATCATAGAAATTACATATTTTTTCATAAAACATATCTTCTATAAATGAGGTATGAACATAAGGGAAGCAGTGGTAGAAATATGGGTTACTTTCTTATCCCACAAAATATTAGATAATTGAAATCTCAAGATGTTATAAAATAATCAGTGAAAAATAGTTTTATTTTCTAGAGGGTTTTTTATTTAATATTTGATCAAACATCTCAATTTTCTTCAAAATGTATGAAAATTTTTTTGGGAAAAGTTTTGTATGATATTAAATAAAATGAATATTTAAAAGAATAATGTTGAGGAATGGTTTTTTTATTAAAACAACAGTCAATTATAGAAAAAGAATACATGGATTTGTGATATTATTTTTTTCAATAGACATGTTGGGAGATATAAAAATCATGGAAATGATGAAATTTTTTATAAGAAGTTGTTACTTTCTGAAGTAATAATTCCTTGAAAATCAGAGGAATAGTTAATTCCAATATAGAACCTCAAAAACTAAAATCTAAGGATGTTCTATTTATTGGTGGTATAAATAAAACTTATATAGTGTGAATCAACATTTTCATGTTGGAAAATAAGTGATAATAATGTAAGATTCATGTATCATCAAATTCATGGAAATGGAAATTCTATAACTATGGAACAAATCACCATTGGAAATATATATTAAATAGGAGAACTATATAACTCATGTTACCTAAGTGCTAATGATCAAAAAAAATAATGGCATCAGAGACATTATAATCTTGGAGAAAAATGTATGAACAATATTTTAAATGTTGATGTTGTTATAAAAATTCCATATTTGTAAATAAAGGATGATAATGTTTTTATTAACTATTAATAATGAAATATTATTAGTAAAATCCAAAAGAATGTAGAAATTCAATCCACTCAAACTATTTAGCATAAAAACTCCTATTTTTTGTAATATGAGACATTAATTAATGCATGGTGATTTTTACATTATAAATTTTATTGATGATTTCACCCTAATGACTAAAATTATATTTTTGAACCATAAGTAAGAGGTAGTAGAAATATTCAGAGTTCCCATAATGGATGTTGAGAGATAAATGAGAGTTTACATAATGATTTTGAGATCAAATAATGGATATGAATATATATGAACTGAATTCATATAATATTTAATGAAATTTGGAATTAAACATCAATATAGTTCCCCATACACCCCTAAAAAAATAGATTCATAGAAATAAAAATAGATGTTTTGTGGAAATAGGTTGAAGCGTGTTTTTTGATTATAAGAATTCTAAGTTTTTCGGTAGATAAGTTGTTAATAATGATATATAATTTTAAAATCGATGTTTTATAATAACAATGTCATACCATGGTTCATATGCAATTTTTTATTACAAAAAACCTTCTTTGAAATACTTAATAGATTTTATAATACCATATTTACTAAAAAAAATTAATCTTGTGAATTTGATGAAAAATATGAGGAATTAAATTTCATGGAATATTAATCCAACATGAAAAGTTAAAAATTTTGGAAGAAACATTTAAAAATATTATAGAATCATATGATGTAAAATTTATTGAAAATAAAACCTATAATACAAAATATTATGAAAATATTTTGGAGGATAAAATGAAGTATTCAAAAATGGATAAAAATGTAAAGATGGTTTTGACTCAAAATAAGTAAATGAAGAATCAAATGAATCATTAGATTACAAAAATGAGTCTGTAAGAAGATCTCTAAATTTTTTTATTCTATAAAATTATGAATAATTAAATAATATCATTGTAAATTATAATTCTCCATTTGAAACATGAATAATGTTAATATTAGAGAATCATGAATCCCTTATCTAACAGGTTGAACAAGAATATATTTCAAAAGAATAAAATCACAATTAATAGATTAATGTAATGAATAAAGAGTTGGATTTCATTGAGAATAATGGAACATGGGAACCTGTTCAATGAATAGTAGGAAAAAATGGAATTATAAAAAATGGGTGTACATAAACAACTTTAATGAACATGGATATGTTTCATGAAATAGATAAATACTTGTTTGTAATGTGTATTTATAGGTATATGATTTGTATTTCAAAGAAAAAATTCCACAATTTAAATATTATAATCCATTAGAATATTTCTAGTAGGGGTTGCAGAAGAAAATTAAAAATATTATCAAATGGAAGTAAGGTTTTCTTCCTATATCATTTATTTTGAAGAAGAATTTCACATTGATCATCCATGTGGTATTAAAAATGATATAAATGGAACCAGGGGTTTTATATTGAAAAAATCATTGTATTGTTCATAATAAGCACCATGTACATTGTACTCCAAACAGAATAATTTTAAAAAAGTTGAATTTTATAAAAGGGAATGATTATAGAAACTGGTATGTAAAAAAATTTATCTCCAGCACACTGATTGTAATTTTTTATGTAGATGATATAATTATTTTTGGTTATAAATAAAAATATTGTAAAGAGTTAATTGAAGAAATAAAAATGAATCCTTAATTATTAATTAGAAAGAATTAACATTATTCCTTAGTTTATAGGTTCAAAATAAGGAAAATAAATTTTCCCATATAAAAAATATTCTAGGTAATTTTTACAAATGTTTGATATAGATTAATCTAAATATATTTCTACACCTATTTTTGATTGGTTGATGATGAGTAAAGTTATAGCTGGAAAATTTCAGAATAATATGGATTAACCCAAATTAATAGGAAGTTTTCTTTATCTAAAATAATTAAGACCATAAATTATTTAAGATATAAATTTTCTTATCTGATATTAGAGTGATCATAATGAATCACATAAGTATGAAACAAAGGGAATTCATAGATATTTTTAAGGAATGACATCACATGGGCTATCATACAAAAGAAGATATTATTTGAACAATCATGGTTATACTAATACTGAATGTGATAGAGATATTAATGATAGAAAATCAACATCAAGAGGAACATTTTAACTTTGGATAATTTTATGTTAGTTTGAGTAAAAAGAAATAGAGTTTGATAAAATTTAGGGTTGAATTATAAAAATATGTTTCTAATATTAAGGATTGTACTCAATCATTCTATATGAATGTTTAGTTGGATTATATGAAATTTGAAGTCTGAAATCCATTCAATGTACTTTTTATTGTTAGACTGAATTTTTTCATTCTAGAAATCTTATCAAACACACAATATAAAATCATATTGATACTATTATTTGCATCAATAAAATGAAATTTACTGGTGGGGTTGTTTTGTTAGAATAAATTTCAAAAAAAATAAAATATTCCTAATATTTTTGGAAATGTTATTCCATGGGAGAGTTTTTAATAATTTAGATTAGAACTTCATATTCATCCTCCACCAATGGATTACTAAATATCTTATCGATATCCTGCCCCATTATTTTGAATATTTTTAAAAATGGGGACAAAATGCCCAATATTATCGTATTATAATGTGAAATTAATTACGTTTCAAACATATATAAATTAAAACCTATGGTTATCATAAAATAGAGAGTGATATAAATTTTAGAGGAATTTTAAAAATTGAGGGGGATTGTATCATAACATGTATGAAAATTATCTTGTCACTAAAGGATGGAATTTTTTAAGAAAAAATATATTATAAAGTATTTTTTATTTTGGACAGTCTATCTTAAGAAAGTCTTTTTTGATGAATAATCAATAATGAGATGTGAAAAAAAATATTGTGTTAAAAAGGATGTGTTGAAAAAAATTATGAGTTTTGTAAAAAAAAATACAAAGTTTGAGATTGGTGATACTTTTGATTTTTTGTTTTAACAATTTTTTTCTAGATAACGTCATTTTTATAAAAGAATTTTTTTATAAATTATGTGAAATATGTGTTGCTAGATGTTTATAGTCAGTTTGTTGTGATGTTATAGAAAATCCAAATTATGAGAGTGTTTTTTATTTTTAACAACCAAATGAAATATTTTATGATCCATCATACATAGTTCATCATACGTCATTTTTTTATAAATTCTTATATTTTTGGAACCTGAAATTCGTTAAACAAATATTTTGAGAGAATATCATAAGTTAATGGAAATTATATTCAAAAAATTTATATTTTACATAGACACAAAATGATGGGAAGTCATAGATGTTTCCAAAACTATTTATATGACTCATTGTTTTTCATTAATGATCCTAATAAAACTTGAATAATTCATAATAGAAGAAATATTTTTTTAGAGGAAAAGTGAAATATCAATTTTTAGATATTTCATAATTGATGTTTACCGGACATAGATCATCTGACCAAGATAAGCAAGATGAAGATTTTTTTAGTATACTACATGTTTTATTTATATTATTTTTAAAGAAATAAAATGTTTTTTATTGGAAACATTCTATGTGTTGTAGCTCATCATATGAATATGGTTGGAAAAAAATCATCAGACGTTTCATTTGGTAGAGTGTATAGATTTTTTGTTTCTATGTTATAATTTTCTAAGGTGTTGTAAACGTGAATGAATTATGAATTTGATCTAGTATTAATAATTTAATATTTGAGTAATGAATTTGGAGGAATTAGTCTTTACTATCATCCAAATATATGAGAGTCTAAATTTACGTAATAACAAAATTTGATGGGATTAAGAAGATGTTGAATTATAGAAAAGTTCATGATTTCTATAAAAAAATATTTGATTAGATATTAGTAGTTTATAGGTCAATAAAATAATAATTTTTTATCAAAGGAATCAAACATAGATCATCAGTGTCATAATTCTTCATAAATCTAAATGTGTTCTGGTTTCTGGGAT
Organism: Viscum album; assembly: GCA_963277665.1. Taxonomy (NCBI): domain Eukaryota; kingdom Viridiplantae; phylum Streptophyta; class Magnoliopsida; order Santalales; family Viscaceae; genus Viscum; species Viscum album. Next base: position 2,057,167,754 of record OY728127.1, on the reverse strand, counting down.
TATGTTGTTTTAGTAATTTAAAGGAAGCAGAATGTCTATTCAACATAGATCCATCAGATGACCCATTGACACTAATCCATTTAGTGAGATTTTGACATTGATAAGTTATTAAATGTAGACACACATCATACACTATATGACAGGACTAGTGATATGATGGACAGTATGATCAGATGTAGATTGTTGATGAAAATGTGTAGTTGGGGTTTTTCTTAGTGATAATCACCCCATAATACTACATCAAGGTTTTCTATTCAAAACCATGGGGAATATGTCACTATGGTAGTATTGTAGGAGTGATGTAAATTTAGCACATCTAGAACTATAGCAGTGGAAGGAACTATAGTAGTGGAAGTATTTTTTCATGCATTGTAGCATCCCAAGTATTATAGAAGTACTATTCACCAAGGGGCCTTTGGGAAACAAATACGGGCCTTTGGGGCCATGAAATTAGTTTTAATTCCCACTGGGCCAACTGGCCATGTAATGGGTCTCCAATACCCATAAAAAGCGGTCCATTACTTCAATAAAGAATAGGATTTTCACAAACATTTAAAAAATTGAAAAACTGAGACATACAAATTTTTCTATCAAAATATTGTTGAATTCATCTGATTTATTTAGAAGTTTCGACAATGTATTCAAATATTTTTAGTTTTCATGGTGCACTGGAGTGATATATAATTTTTTTATTTATAATGTATTGAGAGAAAAATATTTGAGTTATTTCAATTGGGTTAAGATAATCATAATATTGAAATTGAGGATTACTGGATAGAGAATTTTATGATGTTTGAATGGAAACATTTTTATTAAAGGAAGAGATCAAATTTATGATGTTTTTATGTGGCATTCCATAAAATTAGTGTTTTTTAATAAAATAAATTAGAATAATTTTTTATTTACATAGTGTGAGATGATGGTTGAGTGTGTTTTAAAGGGTCAATAGGACTAGAAAAATAATGATACTTCCAAATCAACATTTTCAGATTTATTTTTTTATTATTTAAAATTATTTTCTATCATTATTACAGTTACTAAATTCAAGAAAAATTGAAAATATTCAAGTGGTAAGTTGAATATATGAGTATATTTAATGAAATCAAATGAAACTCAAATGAATGTGAAGTAGGGAGTTTTGGAATTTCTATGAGAGAGAAAAAGAAACTAGTTTCCTTCCATTTCCTCAACTCGAGTACCTATAAATTGAAGTACAAAATACATCACACATAGTTAATTTTATTGTAAGATAAAAAGATAAAGCACTAAATATTTAATATAAGAAGGTTTCCTAATATATAATTTTTTGGAGGATCTATTTTTATAATGTTCTTCTTAATAGACCAAGGGGATTAGAATATGTTTTTAGAAGATTTTTAGGAACTGAACAAATGTTAATATGAATTATCAGAATTTTTTATAGAGGAACATATTTAGAAAAGGGTCTTTATATAGATTCCATATAATGTATTCTATCAAATATAGGGTGTCATATTTAGTCCATGAGTCCTACGAAATCTGATATAGGTTCATTAGGTGGAAAAATAATGTAGTTTTTTATTTAACTTTGTAGTGAATAATATTTCAAATTCCATCATTTTTTATGGATTATATATTGTAAGTAATTTCTAAACTAATAGGATTCAGTGTAATATTTCATATTTGGAGACATAAGTTTTATATTGGGATTTTAAAAATATATTTTTTTTCATCATCACAGTTTAATATATCCATAGACCCATGGGGTGGCTATGGAAGGATTATAGGTTCTCACACATTGGCATTTCCCTGTATCATTTTTATGTGTTTTTTATTTTCCAATATTCATATTAATTCGGGTTTATTAAAAATTTATAAGTTAAAAACTATAACAATTAGTATGGGTTAGGTTTTCAGGTTTTTAAAAAAAATAAAAGGAAACAACTGATTCACACCCCCCCCCCAATATCAGTTGTTCAACGATCCTTTATAACATAATTTTGAAAAATGGATACATAAGAAACTTGATGATAAAATTCCAATGTCATGTCTCACAATTATCTTCATAACTTGATCCCTTTTTATTAATATCATACATAAATTAATTATTTATAACCTAGAGTATTGGAACCAAAGAAATTGTGAACTCAGATTATTTATAAGTGTAAACTTGGGAGATATGAAATATCACATAATCATAACATGATAATTAGGGTATGAAAACATAATTATGTAATTTTAAAACTATAACATTAATATCATATTTAATATTCATGAGTTATAAAATAAATCCTAGTAGCATATAGGACACATATCATAAATTAATAAAAGTATACGAGATATTAGAGGAATAAATATTAATAAGAAATATTTTTTATCATAAATATAAGAAATGGAAATAATTTCCTTAGTAGTCAAGGCATTCATCACATGTGTATAGAGAGGAAAATCAGGTGGGATATTCTCGCTCTAAAATATAAATCATGGGAAAAAACATGATGTGGTCTTTCAGAGCTCCTGACTACTGCACATCACTAGTGGATGATGACTTTCATGGGGTGGTCCACTCCTGACTTTTTAAACTTCTGTGTAATGCCTGGCTCTATCTGCTTTTTTATTAACAAATTTTGGGACTGGATTTTCCTAAATCCTAGATTTTCTTAGTAAAGCCTACTTCCAATACTATCATAGTGGCTTTTTATTACTCCAATTTCCATTGTAGATGTTAGTAATCACTATAAAGACTATTATAATTAAAGATTCCCTTATTGGAATATTTTCACACCACATTTAGGTCCTATTTATCTAATAAAATATCCAAATAAACACAATTCATTATGGGGATATATAATTCTATTTCAACTTGTCACATAATTAAATTCATTCATGTGTGTCCAAATTATCATAAAAAAAATTATATATCATAAAATGTGAAAAATAAATGTGTTTCATAAAAAAATTGTCCCAATCATAAATCATCTAGGGAAAGAATATGGATGATATAATTGGATATTAATGATTTTAAATCATATATGAAATCAATGTTTTTCAATATAGATAAAAACCCCATTAACTATCACTTGTAATATTTTTTGAGGAAAATTTAACTTTAAAATTGAAATAACTTCTTCAAAATAAAAAAAAATCATAAAATATTAAAAAAAAATATTGTTGGAAACTTTTAAAGGATTATTCAAATAAATGAGTGGTGGTTATGGTTATAAATTCAATATATTTCATATATGTTAAAAGAAAACATTCCTCTAGTAATTTATTAAAAAAAATTATAAGTATCTTGTTTTTTAAATTATTTGTTGATTCCATAACAAACATTTTTTAATATATATTTTATTGGAATAAATGAGTTTAAAAATAACTTTTTAATATTAGAAATATCTTGAAATTATGTTTAGAAAACATGTATATAGAACTTATAGTATTTTAGACCAAATAGATAAATAAATTTAGTCCCCCTTAAAAATATTATTTTTATATATATTGATAATTAAATAGTGTAAAATGAAATTAAAATATAAAATATATATAAATTATGTGAGTATAAGGGAATTTAATTTTTTCTTATGAGGTAGAACACTATATTTCATCATTAGAATCTGAATCTTAGTCAATCTTGAATTATAATGAGATTTTCACATATAATCTATACCAAATTGGTTACAATTGAATCAAAATGCCCATCATAGAATTACATCAAATAAAACATTAAATATATTTAAAATAAGGATATTCATGATATAACTATTCAATGTGGTATTATATTCTTGACACAATATAAATTATTGGTGAATATGGAATATGCATCTTAAAAATAAATTTGAGACTATAAACCCATTACATCAACTTCTACATGTGTTAAAGGCTACATAAAATATGTATAAAAAATTAAAATAGATTATAACATTATACTAGATTCATGTACATACTTTTAATATAATATATTATCTCTTTATAATATTTCAATTATCAACATTTAATAATTCATTATTAAAGTAATCGTTTCTAGGTGTTAACTGTTTTATTTCATGACAATTTTAATTTACTAATCCTAGTCAATATAAATTGATTAATTTATTCATCAAAAATATAATTTTTATAACAATATATAATAAATATTTCTAATTTCTAATCATATATAAATTTTAGAGGTAAAAAAATAATTAAGTGATTCGTAGATATGATGGGCCATAAATATTCATGAATGTTGTTTTCACTTTTCAATAGATTGAATAAAATAATGGAAAATGATAATTCACAATTATAAAATAATTATTATCTCATATATATCATATATATCATATATATTCATTATATATATCCTTATTATCATATATGAAAAGTGGAAATGAGAAATAAATCACATCTCTTCATGGCGGAGGATGATCACACGTATGCACGAGTAATGTATTCATTTTCTAGAGGATTGGAAGTTAAGAAGATTTGTATGATATTATAATTACATAAGAATAAATATGTAGTAAATATCATGTATAATCATCAAATCCATCATAATAACTATCAATTAATGATGGTGATAGAAAATTAATTGCACCACTATGTGTAAATGGTAAGTAATACGTATGCACGAACAATACATTTAGTTCCCATTTGATATAAAACAGTGTGTATATAATTGGTTACACAATCATAATAATTCTTTATATATTTAGTAAAATTATGTTATATTTTATGAATCATTTCAATGATTTATAGGATGTATAACAAGAAACTAATCAAAAGAATTAAGACAAGATGACTAAATCTTATTCAGTATGAATACTTTAAAACCATTCTTAATAACCATTTGAATGGGTTTTTATGAAGATCATAACTAATAAATCATTGGTAATAAGTGAATTTTGTAGGTTTGGATCATTATAGAAGGGTCAATTTGGTGTAAATTAGAGAATGGGTGGTTCACATAGCAATGAGAGGGGAACATTTAGAATTCCATATAATATTTAAATAAACAAAGTAATTACCCTAAAAACTTCTTCCAAATAGCCATATATTTTAATATTATATAGGATATCATTGAAATATTATTAGATAATGGAATATGGTTATGTGTAAGTGGTATTTTAAAAAATATATTTCGGTTAAACCCCTTATGTATCCTATTTAAATCATAACTATAGTAATGATTTTTTTACTCTTAATGGGCCATAATTTTACATATATGGTGATAATTAACTCATGAATGTAATAGGTATGACATTATCGACCATATATTGTCCACCTTTTCCTCCTTTAATATTTTTATCATTTTTGAATAATTTAACAAGATATTATTTTCGTTAAATATAATAAATGTCTTTATTGACACTATTTATTTAATTATTCTTTAATGAAAATAAGTCATATATGAAATAAGAATCTAATTCCTTCATAAATCCCTAATATTTTAAATTTAAATAAATAATTTGTGTAATAAAATAATTCATTGCAATTTTATTAATTTTTTTATAATTAAAAACAATTAGGTCTTTTAATACTTATTGAATAAATGCAATGTTGGAGTTTCTTAGTAATTTATGGAAAATATTAAATCAAAAAAATTAATTATATAAATATTATATAAATAATTCACTATTATTTCAAATAAAATTGTAGAACTTAATTTTAAAAAAAAAAATCCATTATGGTAAAATAATAGATATACTAAAGTCATTACTGTGACATTTTTTGCATTATCTTTACATATATCAAGATAAAGGTCATAATCAGTGAAATATTTCACAATGTTTCCATATTTTGAAAACATAGATGATAATGTCCAATCTACAATAATTCTATTGGATAAATGAATGTCTTAGATAAATTTTAAATCCTTATCCCAATTTATCACCCTTCTTTTACACATTTTAAATTTATAGAGTAATTTTTTTAACAATGGTTGATATTATTCTTGTAAAAAGGGACCTATATATAAAATTCATACCAAATAATTGAATATAATTAATAAATTATTCATTATTAAATTTCTATAATGGGTATAAATTAATTTATGATAAGAATATAGAATGAAATGGAAAACAATTGTTCGTAAAATTCCATTTTATATAAAAAATAGATTTAATAACAAAATCATAAATTATATTAATTATATTGGAACTAATATGATTATTAATAATAAAATAGAACAAATATTACAGTTAACCCATTTTTGAAAACAAATCAACTTTTTAAATTCATGAAAAAATACAAATTAATGTAAAAATCCTAATCATTTTACTATTCATTTACAAAATAATCATTTTAGAAAATTATTAAAAATTCACTATATAATAACATTAACACATGAATTTAAAAAAACAATTTCATTTAATCAAATAATTTATTTGAAATTATAAAAGTAATATTTTCTCTCAAAAATCAATAATATTTTTATGAAGGAAACATATTTTTGAAGCATAATATGAATTTAATATAAAAATTATAAATCTAATATCCAAATAGTTGATAAAAAAAATTAATTGAGTATAATGAAAATATATGTTTCATAATCCAAAAATTCTAATTCATACACACTAATTCGATTTTTAGGGTATAACTTTCATATTTAATTATTAATATTATCATGTTCATTTGAGATTTGTTTTTCATATCTTATATGCTATTGAAAATAATTTTCTTCTTTTAAAATCATAGATTGTTACATGAATATTCCCATACCATTAATTAACTCATTAAATATCCTTAAGTGATAATGAATTTGTGCATTGATAAATAGTCTACCTTTTTGTATTTTTGTCATCATAATTTACAAAAATATGATGAATAATTTTTTTAGCTTAAAAGATTCTATGTTGTGGTTCTCCATATTTGGACACCCTAAAAACATACCATATTCATGTATCTTATAGCCATCAGGTTGTTTCAATATTCAATAAACATGATAATAATTATCAAATATGACTTTCTTCTTCATAATAAAAAATTCTAGAAATTTGTAATTTTCACCCAGTATATAGGTGTGATTTGGATATGTAAACAACAACTTCATATATATAGATGCATCTACTTTTTATATTACCTTATATTGGATAAAATTAAATTATGTTGTCCAGATTATTATATGATGGTTCAAATATATATTATTCATATACATTATTTTTTTTCTATGTGGAACTTCATTCAAGAATGTAGTTCCACAATTTAGATACGTAAAAGAATTTAGCTATGTGATCATTCTTCCTCATTCATTGATTTCATATACATTAATCAGAACAAATGTATATATTTTCATACATGGTGAATATGGATTCATTAATTCTCTTACATTATAGGGATATATGTATGTGTTCATTTACATATACGGAACAAAAATTTATGTTATTTTTCTATATTGACTCAATATCGAACATGTTCTCCTTTTCCAATATTCATTGGTTCTTGAGCAACAATAATATAATTAAAAAATGAAATTTTTTATCATTCTAAAACTAAATCAAAATGATTCCTAATAACATTGGAACAAAAACACACCTTTTTTAGTTATGAAATTTCTAATACTACACACATACTTTCATATTTATGTTATCCTTCTTCCATGTATTGTAACAAACAATTCTCTAGTAGATGGATATATTCAAAACAACTATATAACATCAACTTATCATTCATATATATTTTTAAATTCCTAAAATTGATATCTTCATGTTGTTCCTTTATCCAACACTTCTAGTACTCTTAAATAGTTATAGAAATCACTTAAGAACAATTTTTATATGTCATAGAAATGAGGACCATCCAAAAAATTATCACATGTATGGCCAAAACACTTTTTTTTGTCTATCCATATATTCATAGGAATCCATTAAGTCATACTCCATTACCCATACTACATAGAAAAATCTATTATTCTATTTTTCAATAATAAATCTAGAAACCAACATATACATGCACACATTTGCTTCTTATATATGGAAATATATTGAAATTAAATATAATCCAAATTCAATCCAAGATACATTATTTCTAGGATGACTTTAATATTCACATTTGGATTTGATTCCAATATATAAATACATCTCATATAAATGTATATTCTCGCACTAGTTGAAAATGAATGTAAATGGTAGGAAATTATTCAAATCCTAATTTATATCAAGATGTGGGATTGGTCATTCCATTTGTTCTCTATAATCAATTTTTGATATCGCTTATCATTGATACCATTTGAAATACTGGTTCATATGAAAAATAATACCAAATAAAATATATGGTAAGTATATTATTCATATTTCTCTCCTTATTATGTTTTCATTCAAGGAATATTTCAAAAATATATTATATCATTATAATTATTAAAAAGTTTAGCATGTTAAAATGGTTACATTACCATAAAATAATTTATATTTATAAATACTCATACAATTTATAAGTAAAAATAAAAATAACATTACATGGTAAACACTTACCCAGTTTTCCAATATATCCATAAATTCCATGAGTTTTATAATTTATATTTCATTATAACATAACCATTACTTCTAAATACTATAAATGAAGACAAGAGTAAGAATATTCTAAAATTGACATGGAATATCATTTATCTTAGAAATGGTCCATCAATAAATAGAATCATAGTCTACAAAGGAAAACATTTTATAGAAAAACTTACGACCAATTTTGAAAAATAAATCTATGATTTTACATGTGATAATATCTTTTCATTATCACATTTTGGGGGAATCACAAACATATATTCATAAAAATTTCATAAACTTATTCTCTAATTAACTAATTTATCTAATAATTTTGTGTGCCTGATCAGAAATTTTTTTTATGATATTCACTCCCTCTTATGGACATAATAATTAAAATTTAAAATATTGATTGATTATTGAAAATCATAAATGATTATTCAATTTTCGTAAAATATCAAAAAAAATAATAGATTTTTCAATATTGAATATATCTTTGTAGATTGTTTTTTTTTCAATAGATTCACCTAAAGGGATTCCTCCGATAAAAATCACCATATATACCCTAAAATTTTAATTAACTTTATTTTGATTGGGTAATCAGGTTGATACCTTAACAATTCTTATTCTTAATAATGTGTGTCAGGAAAAATTTTCCAACCCATGAAATTTAACTACATACTTCTTCAAGAATATTCTTCATGAATTCCAAGCTAGTTATCCTTTGTGTAACATTGTGTTAATTTTACTTTCAGATCATCCAATTGTTTGAATATTCTTCCAAAACATAGAAAAATAAAACATTTAACTCTTTGTAACTAAATAAATATTTTGATAAAATTCAAATTGATCTAGATATATAGTGAATACATTAGTAAGATAACACTTAAATCATTCAATCGTTATGTATTTCATCATTTGAGAAGATATTTTTGAACATTCACTAATATTTTATTTTTTTTTATTTTTTTATCAATCTAGGAATGGAAGTTATTCCTATGAAACCCATATGTATTTCATTGTTTCCCCACCCAAAAACCTCTAAATATTCATTGACATTTTAATTCTTTTTAAACCAATATATTTCATGAAAAGGATTGTAAATCACTATAACCATTTAATCACTCTTTTGGATGTATTTTCCATTCCTTTACATTTAATTTTTATTGACATTCTTGTCAATCATTTATTGTTCCATGATTCGGTATCTCTTGGAATATACTATTATCTATTTATAGTATGATAAAAATCATTCTATATTTAATCCTCATTATTTTTGAGAGTATATGATTCAGGTTTTGACTTCATAGATTTTCTTTCCAAGGCCAACTCTATCACTTTCATCATATTCTTTGTAGACTATTTTGGTTCAATACATTAATTAATATATGGATTATATATAGTACTATTTTACTAGTATTAAACATAGAAGTGTTTAGTTTTATTTCTTACATCATAGAAGTTTTCAAAAATATAAAAATATTCTTATCTGATAGATTTCTATTCAGAAGTGATTCTTTATTCAAAACAACTTGTTATTTCATTTAATTTGATTTAATATAATTTTTTGGGGTTTATTAACCATGTAAAAATTGACACAATTTTACAAAAATATATTACTCAATGTCCAATAATCTAGTATCACTAACACCATTGAAAAATATTGTAATTTTTTACCTTATGTACATGAATTCCAATACGACATTCCTGGTGTTTTTGTGTTAGGAAATAATCATTATTGGATCCTTTTGGTAAATAGTTTCACTCTTACATACCCACATCCTTCTAGTACATACTGTTGGAAGATACACAAAAATTTATATTCAATTTCTATAAAAACATTTTCTTCCAATAGAAAAAATATATTCCATACTTAGATAAAGACACATTATTTTCATATTGGGTTAGCCATTTTAAAAATATAGTGGCTTAGGATTATCCAAAATATTTCTTTCAATATGGGATGGACATTTAAACATAAATTAATAGAGGAATAAAATATAGTAACCATGTGTAAAACATCATTTATCAACTAATTGGGATGTTAATATTTTTATTCTTCTAAATTATTCAACTTAAAATCCAACTCAATGTACATAATTTTGAGGTCGCGCTTCTTATCCAGTAATGATTTCATCATTAATTCCCAATCACTATACATTTTGGAATTTAAGAACCATTCATATCACTTATATATATTATTAAGAATCCAAAATCCTTCACCCTTTAAAATTTTACATATTGATTGACTGAAATTAAATAAATAGAGTTTTTATACAATTTATTTAATTTATAAAAAAATTACTTTCACAGAAAACATAAATATAACATTATCAACCATATTTCATTGAAACCATTTATCAATTAAAGAATTTTTTAAATTAAAATGTTAGGATATTTATCCCTTATCTTTATTTAGTATCTATAGGGTGTTTCATCATACATTCAATTTTTCAAATGAATATAATTTCAACATCATTCTATTGATGCGGTTTTTCATCATTCAGTTCATTAATAAATCCAAGTATATAAGAATTAACCACATATAGAGTATTATTCAGTGAAAATATAGAATTGTAGTATATAGAATTAACTATTTTTATATCTCTATACTCTCCATATAAAAATTAATCACCAAAAGGTTTGTTATAAATAGGTTTAATTCATGAGAACATATAAACCTATTCAATATTTAGAAGTTTCTACTCCCTTTATTTTTCAATATTAATTCTTTAAATATTTTCCACTTTCATTACCATGTATTTCATAGCTATAAATTATATATCCATTTTACTTTAGTATATATGGGGATGGAATTCTTTATCTGAGGCCCTTCTTCAAGAATCTGAAATGTACACTTCATCATGATATTTTCAGAGGGAACCTTGGATATAAAATCAATTGATTTACTATTGTATTGGTAGACCACATAGATGATTTGTGATAAGTGGTTATCACTAAAATAATTTATAAAATATTTTCATCATTATTCAAATTTCTATATTTATTTTTCCTTGATCCATTCACTCAGTCATCAAACGTCCTAACATATATAATTCATTACATAAAAGGAATATGAAGATAAGTGTTAACCCAATTTAGTTCAAAAACATAATCCTTTATTTGATTTATTATTCACCAAACTAAAGAGTTCCAAACTATAATCTCCTATATAAAATTAAACATGTGGGTAATTTACACACAATAAATATATTAATGTCACACTGGTCATCTCTCTTCAAGAGTCAAAAAATCATCATTCAGGCTTCTTATGTAACTTCACATTCTAAAGTCTCTCTATACTTATTCAATTGCTTCACACTATACTCATTACATCTTAATTTTATCTCCACAAAGAATCTATTTTATATAGGTTCTATGAGAATACACCGTATAAGATAATAAATTTCTTTCCAAATTCACCATGGAAGTCAATAACATATTTTTTAAATGATTTTTATTCAACAATATAATAGATATCATTCAACTAAAAAACATTCAAATGATGTGATATATTAAATAATAATAAAAATAACTCAATAAATACCTAGATAAATGATTCATATATCTATATAAATAATTCATTTAACATTTTCACTCACCAAAAGTAAATGGACTTGAAATCATATATAAACAACACAAAAAATGTATATCATTCCCATATTCGCATTCTCATAACTATGAAGTTATCTAAATGATATTAAAATGATGGAAAATCATATTCTTATTGGATACAAAATAATGTGGATAAAATTTATTTTTTATTCTTATTTTTCATAATCATCGATACTTTTCTCAAAAATATCATCATAATCAATTCTCATTACAAGGCTAGTGGAATGTTAATCCTATTTTTTGTATTTCCTAATTTCCTTATCACATGAATATTTGGATTCATTAATATAAAATATTATTTATATATAGCATAAATTCTATGTTGGGAAGAAAAAATATCTACCATAAAAAATATACATTATTAAATACCAAATTAATGTTCCTATAATTTAATTTACCCTCTATTTTTATTTTTAACAGTTTCCACAAAAATTTATCATCATATCTATATTTTTTATTTAATTAAAATATTTATAAAATCCATTAAATATTTCATCATATATAATCACCTTCCTTATCAATATATTCTTCCTAAAAATAAATCTAATGAATCTAAAACATTAATTTTTCACATATTTGTTAAATAAACAAGAAATTTATCAAGGTGCATGGAAATGGATTCATTTTTTCTTGAGAACATGATATAAAAATAAAGTATATATTCTATTTTAATATATAAAAACCATAGTGGATCATCCATTCTACAATATCACTCAAATACTCATATATCACTATGATTTTTAGATTCAATAGTTATAAGGAAAATAATGTGTTTATCATTTTCATTATTGATAGAAAATTAATATATCCACTTTATATATAAATTAATATTTGTAGATGTTATCAAAAATAAATTATCCTCAATTCTGGATTATTTCATTAGTTTTATAAGAATCTTGTTGTTTTTATCTTGATAACATATCATAAGAAACATCATATTTTATTTTCAATCAATGAATAAATAATTTTTTAAATATTTAATTTTCATCTTGTACATAAGGAAAAATAAATTATGTAAATATTTTATTTGCATACATATTATTAGATATATCATAAATTACCTTAGGTGGAATCAAAAAAACTTATGTTATCAGAATATGAAAATTTGTGTTTAGCTACATTTCATTACACCATATCTCTTGATTCATCTATATGGACCATCATTTAGGTATGAAAATTCTAGATTCTGATACATATATAAATTAAGATACATTATCATCCAAAAACATTAACTAAATTTTCAGACGTTGATCATCTTGAATTTCCTCATTTATATATATATGGTTAAATTAGTTATATAGAACTGCCTTTGATTCATGAATTCTCCTAAGTGGTCATTCATGTATTAAAATTTATTTCTTATTTGAATATTCATGATATCTCATATTTTGAACAATGTATCATCCAATACATCTCAATTCATTCTTAACCACTTATATACACTTAATGAAAAATTTAGGATTTTATGAAACATTCTCATATTACATTAGAATGATTCCCATGAACACTACAAAAAACAACTCATTTTGAGTTCATAAATAGTTCACCCTATAGTCATACATTATGTACCATATCATAATTTATCCATTTGTGATTACATCAAAAGTACTTAGATGGTTATTGATTCAACATATATATAATCAAACAACATCTTATTAAATTTTCTATAATCATTAATAATTATATCACCTTATATAAATTTATATATTCATCACTTATATCCAAATATACTATTATAAAAAGCACTCAAAGGATTTTATTACATTTTTAGACATGAAATAAAAGTCAACAATCATCAAATTCATGGCCTTCAAACTTGAATCTATTCAGCTATATATTTTTTTCCTTTTTATCTCTTGAAAATCCATTAACAATAGCATATTGGAATCATATATTCATCTGGGGTGGGAGGATACTAAATCAATCACAAAGGTTCCACATGAATACATTCATAACCATAATACATATAAATAATGAAAAAAGATATTACATTCCCATTATGGTCACACCCCGACTTAGCGTCTTGTGGCCATGGTTTTTTTTATTATTTATTTATTTTATTTATAATTGTGTGTTTGGTTTCTTAATGATTAAAAAAAGTATTATTAAATTAAATTCAAAATTAAATAAGCAAAAATAAATGGAAAATAATTTAATATTAATAATAATATTATTATGGTTAGTAATAATATTATTATTAAGTTATCATGAACAATATTATTATTATTATTGGAGTTTATTAAAATTCTTATTATGTTTTTTATTATTTGTTAAAGTTTTTTTACTTTATCTTCTTTTCTTTTATTTCATTATTTTTTATTTTATTTATTTATTTATTTTATTTTTATTTTTTCTTTCCTATTGTTCTTCCTCCCCCTGTGTCATGCACAGCGCTCCTCCCCTCCCAAAGTCGCGCGCCTCCCATCCCGCATGGCCTCTCCTTCGTGCGATGTTTCCTCCGGGTTTCTTCACGAATCTTGTTCAATTCTTCAAAGTAAAATTGTCTTCCCTTGTCTTATCCTTTAATTTGGTTGGTTTTCCCCTCTTCGTCACTCCTTTCTGTTTGGATAAACCCTAGGTCTCGGATTAATTCAATTTCATTATGGTTTCTTCTGTCATTAGGGTATGCAGAATGCCCCTTGGGTCAACTTCGTGTGTATTACATCATCCATCATTGGTGGTGAGGCAGATTGGCTCATCTTAGCTCATCGACACCGCGTGGGGTGAATTTTTTTTCCCACGGTGGTGTTTCACACCTTTTATTTGGGTTCATTAGTGATTTTGGATTCCTAGAATTGTTGTATGATATTGATGAATTTTTGAGGTGTTGCGCTCACATGTATAGGTACGTGTGTGTGTTTGTGTCTTCCTTTTTTACAAAATTTCTCTCATGGAGCAAGGAAAATGTATAATTTATTAAGGGTATACATATATATATAAGAATTCAAGTGTGTGCAAGTGCGGAGCAGTCTTCATCAAGGGTTTCAAGTGCTGAAGCGTTTTAGTTGGATCTTCTCTTCTTTGAGGTAGGTTTCACTATGAGATTTTTTTCCTATGGAATTCTGATATGCTTGTGTTTTATTTCCTTTTGATTCAAGTATGAATATTTTGATATCCTTGTGTTGATTTGAACCCATTTGATTATTCCTTGGCCTTGGCATAAATGGTTGATTTATGAATCTTTGTTTTATGATTTAAATTGGAATAATTAATTTTGCTAGGATTTTTATGAAATTAATTTGGGTACTCTTGAATATGTTTATGCCTTTATTTGGAATTGTGTTTGGAATTTAATATTTTCTTAGAAATGGATTTTCAAATGTTTACGAAATGAGTAAAGGCATGGTTGGCACTTGTGATGTGATATTGATTTCCCTTGTTGAACCCTCCTATTTCAGATGAGGATTATGGTTTATGTGATTCACTCTTGTGTAATAATAAATGGGTGTGTTATTGGTGAAGACCCTTGGTGTGTCATTTTGAAATGTTTTATAGATTTTTTAAGTGTTTAATTGTTTTATTAAATTATTTTTGTAGTGTCTTGGACCTTTCTACGATGGTTTTGGGTTGCGGGTGTCAAGGTATCCTACATGTACATGCATAGGGTAAGGAATATATATATATATATTCCCTATTTGTACATATTCCCTCATGGTGTGGGTAATATGTGCAATGCAGCTAGGGGTGTGTATATATGTGTGTGTGTGTGTGTGTAAATGCATGTGCGTGTATGCGTCAAATGTCGGTTCGAGTGGTCGTTGAAAAATAGAAACATGTTTGAGGTAGGTCCCCTATTCTTATGCCTTTAATTTGAATTTCATAATTGATTTCTTGTTTTAAAAAAAAGTTTTACATTATGCCATATACACATGCTATGAAATATGATTACGGTTTCTAGAAATGATTATGCCTTTGTTTTGGAAATTGAAATGTATTTTTAATGTCATTAGTCTTAAGTGACTTTTCTTGAAAATTGATTTCCTAAGTGGTTTTGAATTGGTAATGAGTGTTTCTAAAGGTGTTTTTCCTTTCAGTTTGTTATTTACAAATAAGTGTTCCCTTTATGTAATAAAGCTTGTTTGGCACCTTAAGAATGTTTTATGAAAAAGAAAAACATCTCTTAAGGCATTCCCCCTTGGTTTTAAAAAATGATTTGTATGTTGAATATGTTATTATGTGCCTAATTTTGAGGCTTATGTATTGTGTGACTTGAAAGAGGGGGGTGCGCTTAAGGAAGGATAATAGTGGTGAGAGGTTGAATAAGTTTTTGATGAATAAAATGTTGTGTACATATATGTTCTCTTGATAAAGAAAATTTTCCACCACTTGAAATAGAGCACAATGGAAAACCCAGGTATCTAGGTGGGTGCCCCGGATTAGTAAGCTAGATGACATGACAGGGGTTCGTCCTGGTTTTTCTAGTAGGAATGACACAACAATGCTAACTAAGCATATAAATTACTAAGGGTCCTGGTTTCTAAGCCATAGTTACTAAGGGACATGGTTTCTAAGCCACGTTTTCTGAGGGTCATGGTTCCTTCGCCATGTTTCACTGAGGTACGAGGTCTCTAGGGTCCCACTTGTGCTAGTTACCTATAGGGATTATCCATGGTGCTCGTTTTTGACATAATGCTTGTGATATAATTTTTAATTTTAGTTGTTTCATACTCGATGTCTTATTTGTGAAAACCATATTTTAATCTAAGTTGGTTTCCTTTTATTTTGAAACATCAATGTATGATTAGAACCTATTTTGAAAATGTAGTGTGAGAGAAATTATTTACTTGAAAAGGAAAACTCGTTACTTGAATTTGAAAAGAATGAAAAACATTATTTTATTACATCCTATTTTCAAACTGGCATGTTTTGGATTTCATATAAAAGGCAAGGGCATAGGGAGTTTTTGTATCTTGGAATTAATACTGAGAATCTCGGTGCTCACGCCTACTTTACATTTCAGTTACAGGCTTTAGTCTTGGCTCGCTTTAGGGAATGAGTGTAGTTTACGTTCTGCAGTGACCCACGAGGTCACCTGAGGTATGTCACGTTGCTTCATTTATTCCTTTTTCTGCTACCAGGTTGTTTGGTTTATTTTCCTTTATTTATATTCTTGTCCATTTTATGATTTTTTATCTTTGTTATGGTATAAATCATT
This sequence comes from Viscum album, assembly GCA_963277665.1. Lineage (NCBI taxonomy): Eukaryota > Viridiplantae > Streptophyta > Magnoliopsida > Santalales > Viscaceae > Viscum > Viscum album. The sequence continues at coordinate 2,057,150,558 of OY728127.1, read as the reverse complement.
ACCAACGGGTTTATTTTGATTCCTGGCACTAGTTGCTAGCCTGTGGGGATCGGGAACGCCCTTCGGGCTATGTTGCGGACCGGCCCGGGTGACCAGTTTAGGCTTGACCCGGGATGGTTCGTGACAAAATGGTATCAGAGGTGGTACCCAGCCTTAAGTGTGGTTCACTGCCTAGGTTGAGATTTAAGGCCCACAACGAGGACATTGTGCTCTAAAGGGGGGTGATTGTAACACCCTGGAATGATAATGGGTTAACTGAGTAAATGATACGACTCATGTCAACAAGGTGCACCTTCCATTTCAAGAGCCTACCATATTAGAACTCTACATTTAAGTGTGCTTGTCCTGGAGTAGTGATTAGGATGGGTGACCTTCTGGGAAGTTTCCCAGGGTGTGTGTGAGTGAGGACAAAGCACACTGGAAAGGACATGTGTTTGTCTGTGGGGACTATCAATAGTCAGATGACTCATTCAGGAACATGGGTTGGCCCCAGGGTGGGGACCACATGTCTGCAGGGTAACTGGTGGTACCTAGAGAGTTAGGACCCGACGACCTTGTAAATGTGGGGTGTTTGTGCTGTCACCGGGACCCAGTTGTTAAATTTGGTATCAGAGGATGTTCTTGTTATTTTGGGTGTCAAGTATCTTGGTGAGTAGGTGTGTCGGGACTCGAGAGGTAGGTGCGGGAAGGACGTCATGAACCATTTCCCATCCTGAGACTCGAGTTTCTAGGGGTAGTCTGGGATTTGAGTTTTTATTTTGCTTGGTCTATGTGGTTGAGGGATGAAAAAGGAAGTGATCTGTTGTTACACGATGAGCTTGCATAGAGTACCGACCCATGTACCACTCGACTGCACGATTCAAGATACTTCCTGTGGTGGATGCTCACTCGAAGCGTGGTCTGTTAAGCCATGTTACCTGGTTCATATAGCCACTAGTCCCTTATTTTTGGAAGTTTTGATGTGAGTTATGTTTGGTATGGGTGACCTTCTGGGAAGTTTCCCAGGGTGTGTGTGAGTGAGGAAAAATCACACCAGAAAGGACATGTGTTTGTCTGTGGGGACTATCAATAGTCAGATGACTCGTTCAGGCACATGGGTGGACCCCATGGTGGGGACCACATGTCTACAGGGCAACTGGTGGTACCAGGAAGATCAAGACCCGATGAGCTTGTAAAGGCGGGGTGTCTGTGCTGTTACTGGGACCCAGTTGTTACATTTGGTATCAGATGATGTTCTTGTTATTTGGGTTGTCAAGTATCTTGGTGATTAGGTGTGTCGGGAGTCGAGAGGTAGGTGCGGAAAGGACGTCATGAACCCTTTCCCGTCTTGAGACTTGAGTTTCCAGGGGTAGTTTGGGATTTGAGTTTTTCTTTTTCTTTTTCTGTGTGGTTGAGGGACGACAAAGGAAGTGATCTGTTGTTACGTGACGAGATTGCATAGAGTAGCGACCCATGTATAGCTCGACTACACAGTTAAAGATACTTCCTGTAGTGGATTCTCACTCGAAGCATGGTCTTCTAATCCATGTTACCTGGTTTTCATAGCCACTAGTCCCTTATTTTTGGAATTTTTTATGTGAGTTATGTTTGGTATTAGTTTTGACTGACTTGAGTGGTTTTTTTAAAAAATGAAAATAGTTCATCAAAAAAGGGGTTTTCAAAAGGGGTGTGTGTGAGTGAGGAAAAAGCACATTGGAAAGGACATGTGTTTATCTGTGGGGACTATCAATAGTCAGATGACTCGTTCAGGCATGTGGGTGGGCCTCAGGGTGGGGACCACATGTCGTGGGGCAACTAGTGGTACCAGGAGGGTCAAGACCTGACGACCTTGTAAAGGCGGGGTGTATGTGCTGTCACTGGGACCCAGTTGTTACATTTGGTATCATAGGATGCTCTTGTTATTTTGGGTGTCAATTATCATGGTGATTATGTGTGTTGGTACTCGAAAGGTAGGTGCGGGAAGGACTTCATGAACCTTTGCCCGTCCCGAGACTCGAGTTTCCAGGGGTAGTCTGGGATTTGAGTTTTTCTTTTTCTTGGTCTGTGTGGTTGAGGGATGACAAAGGAAGTGATCTTTTGTTACATGATGAGCTTTCATAAAGTAGCGACCCACTTGCAGCTCGACTGCACGGTTCATGATACTTCCTGTGGTGGATGCTCACTCGAAGCATGGTCTACTGAGCCATGTTACCTGGTTGGCATAGCTACTAGTCCCTTATTTATGGATGTTTTGATTTGAGTTATGTTTGGGATTAGTTTTGACTGACTTGAGTGCTTTTTTAAAAAAATGAAAATGGTTCTTCAAAAAAGGGGTTTTCAAAAGGGAATGTGGTTTTGGAGTGGAAAATTGGTTTTTAAGTGGAAATCATTTTCTTTTAATGGAATGTGGTTTCAATGGAAAAAAATGGGAGATGTTTTGGAAGTTTTTTTGGGATCTTGGTAACAGTTTTTGGAATGTAAATTGGAAAATGTTTGAGTATTTGGAAATGTATTTCTTTAATGACAAGTGACATTTTCAAATTGGTTGATAATTTTTTCTTTACGTTGAATTATCCATTTCGAAAATTAGATGTGTTTTGAATTAACCCTTGGTGTTCCTATGAGGGATCACATATATTGAGGTACCCATGTGGAAAGTGGAAAAAATTTGTGGTATGTTTGGATGGGTGCATGAGCTATCACAATGGTATATGTATATGTGAGACTTCATGGGATACCAATGGTGGATATTTAAGTTTTTTTGTTTGCTCAAAAAAATGGTTTTCAAAAAGGTAATTTAAATGCTTTGAAAAGTGAGTAAGAAATTGTTCAGTGTTCTCTTTTCATGTTTGGTATCCTTTTTTGTGGGTTCTTGGTTTTGACATATTGAATTGTGGTTGGAATAGTGATTTGAGTTTGAGATTTAGTTTGTGATTGAAGTGTGTGATTTTGATTTATGATGTGTTTTGGTTCAGATTTTTGCCTCTTTTTTTGGAGTATGCGGCCCAGAAAAGTCCCATAGGTTTCTAGTGAGTCTCTTCTAGTTGTTGGTTCTACCCAAACTCTTAGCAGAGTGGTGGAACTGAAATATTTTCAGTTGTTTTGCATCTTCCATGTTGATAATGATCTGTTGAAGGTAGTGGACTGGCTTGGTGAAATCGTTGATGTTTTTAGGTTATTGGGAACTCCTAGAGCTATAAGATTATGTGATGGTTCGGGTTAGTTTGAAGGTTCAACTTTGGATTGATGGGAGAAGTTGATCCCTGCATCGTTGCATGATGGTATGTCTTTGAATGTGTTTAAGACCACTCTCTTCTGATGGTTTATAGGTGAGGAAAGTGGCAGAGCTTTTGAGTGTCCAACAAGGCCAATGAACAGTAAAGGATTATGTAAGGCATTTCAAATGGGTTGATTCCTTTTTCTCCTGAGGTAGAATCATGAGATAACTTAAAGTTTCTCTTGTGTGGGGTCTTTTCCTAGGGTTCCAAGAACAAATATTTTTCATGTTCGGGAAGGTTCCCCATATGGTGATGAGAGCGAACTGAAGGAACCTGTCTCAGACAAGTCTTCTTTTCATTTCTATCTTCTATTAATTGTGCCACTCCATTATTTGCTTCTAGTGTGGCTGGTTTGGGTACTTTAAGTTTCCTTGTCATCTTCCTCCAAAGTCTTGTCATCGGTGTGTCCATTTGTTAGGACCAATAGGGGCCTATATACCCTGATAGGGGGTGAATTGGGGTATGGATATTATTTTCTAAATTCTTCCTGCCCCACTGGATCTTGACCTCTTTATTACAAGGGTCTCTTTGTTTGCAGTTTTGTGTTTATTATGAACACTTAATTTCTTCTTTATCTGATGATGATGCTTTTAATGCAATGTAGGGATGCAAGCAGGCAGACACATATATTTTTACTTGGTTCACCCCCACTGGGTTATGTCCAAGGAGCATACAACGGCGATGTGTTGTTGTACCAAATCCACTAAGGCTAACTTCCAATAATGTTCAGTCTAGATCACTTTTATGCCCAGGCACACTGTCTTTACAAATTTTAGGGTCATCTCACTACATTCCCAAGGGTCACTCCCTGTTTCTCTCTCTCTGGCTCACTGTCGGTGGAGAGGATCACCTTCTTCCTCTTCCTTTGCTCACTACTCTGGAAAGGATCCACTCACGGTTTATAGACCTGTAGGTCTCTTCATTTTCATGAATACATGCATCCTCAACTGTTGATAGATGCTCTGTTGAAGTCCAACTTTCATCCACAGATGAATACCACTTTTCCTCTGAACACAAGGCAATCACCTTTTGAAATACCTTCGCAAAGAACCCTACTTCACGAGGCTCCCAATTTCGCGAAGCTCAAACAAGCCTTCACCAAGATCCTGCCTTTTCACGAAGCACTCTCACGAAGAACTCTCGCAAATCTCAAGTCGTCACAGTGCGACTTCCCTCACGAAGCTCACTGAGCCAACACAGAGCTCGCAACTTTCACGGATCTAGAATAGCCGCTGTGAAGCTCCACTTTTTTGAAGCACAGTGGCTACGTGAACTACCTTCATGAACCGAGAGAAAAGGATTTTCTTTTAAAGCTCTCTCTTCTCTTATACTTCTCTTGAAGGGGTCGTGGCCTATTTATAGGCGATTCCACTGACCCACAAACTTTCTACGCGAATTAAATGCCATGTCATCTCAAATCTCAAAGCTCCAAAGTTCCCGCTTAAATTCTCCCAAAATCGTGAAGCACCATGGAAATTTTCGGATCGCAGAGCTTGACGTAATCACGGAGCATCACCATCAATCCCTTCACGCCTTCACCGTGATGCTCCCTCACAAATCCCTTCACCATCGTGATGCGCTTCAACCTCTTCCATTCGCGAAGCTTGACATAATCGTGAAGAACACCATCAACATTCTTTGTGTCTTTTCAAAATTCAATCCATGAAGCCTATCTTCGCGAAATTCATGCCTTTTCCATATTTTGATAAGATCTTCAAGGATATCCAATTTCTGCGATGCTCACCAAACTCCAAATTTTGGACCCCAAAAATTTGGCAAACACTAGAAAATGGTGCCACCTTGTACTGCTTTTTTTGTACTACCTCTAGATCGTCTGTTCCTTTGTCATTGTTATTTGTCAACATGGATTGTCAAAAAATTATATGGAACTCGACAATTAACCATGGAAACCTTCTTTTTCAACAAACACAATCAACCCAAAAATACTGCAATGTTACCTTGAGGGATTTTTTCCCAACAATCTCCCTCTTTGGGTTTGTTGACAACTCTTCACAAATCTTATTGAAATGATTTTTTGCACTTTGATACCTCACTAAGTTTCCTTCCAACATCCATCATCATTCGCCTCTTGCGATTCAGATAGCGTTCAAGGATTCACTTAACACGTACTCTAATCCCACATGATCAATGCTCGGCATGAGAAACAAGAGTAGTATGAGAAGTTCATCAATGAATCACTTCATATTAGACACCAATTTTCGATTCCAAACTAATACCAATTGCTAAATTGATACCAATTGTTGAACCACACTAATACCAATTGGTGATATCTGGAAACCTTCTCTCACCATTCCAACATCACTCTTCTGTTTTTATCACGATCCTCAGCTGTCGTGATATCTATGATTTGATCAATCACTTCTAGCATCGTCAGATTTAATTTTCTCCCCCTATCTCATTGCTCCCCCTATCTCGCTGATCCACCTATCAGCTTCTCCCCATATCTATCATGATTTCTCAAATAGCCACATTTTCTCCCCCTTGAACAATCACTATTTTCTCCCCCTTTCTCAATGAACCCAAAGGTCACTCCTTTGTAGTTTGTAACAGAGTAGAGAACACATATTAGCACATTAGGGAAAAACACACACCATACCTCGGGGAGAGGGGGAGTTCCACATCCACACTTTTCCAAGTGCGGGGAGTTGACTGAACTCCCAGATCCAGTCGATGCCTTTCAAATTCTTCCTTGGGTAAGGCCTTTGTCAGAATGTCTACAACCTGTAGTTCTGTAGGAACATACTCCAACTTCACGATTCCTTCCTCAACTTTCTCCTTGAAAAAATGATAATTTATCTCAATGTACTTTATCCTTGAGTGATGGATGAGATTTTTTATAAGATTTATAGAACTTGAGTTATCACATAGGATTCTGATCGGAGACTTCACTTCAATGCCCATATCATCAAGATGCTGCTTTATCCGCAATAACTGTGTGAAAGCTTGAGTGGCGGAAATATATTCATCTTCTTCGATGCTCAATGAAATGCAGTCTTACTTCTTTCTTAGCCAAGAAACACACAAGCCACTAAGATAGAATACACCTCCTAATGTTGATTTCCTGTCATCCGCTGAACTGTCCCAATATGCATCAGTATATCCCAATAACTCTGTCTGATTATTCTCAATATGATCTAACTCTACATTCATGTCCTGAACCCAGTTTTCATCTTCAGCTGCATCAGCAAAGCATTTAGGATCTACTTGAGATAAGAAATATATCTGATATAGTGACTTCATTATTCTTGTCTGAACTAGAGATGATTGATCACCAATGATATTTTTCCTGTCAATTTCAGCTTGACTTTTTGGCTTTTGTGTAGATACAGATTTTTCTTCTTCAAGCTCATCATCAGTATCTTCTTCTGAATCAGCATCAGCCACTTCTACTCCTCCTATGTTACTTTACTCCAAATCACATTCATCAGGAAATTTATCACTATATTATTATTCAGTGTCATCATTTCTTTCAACTACTTTTCTGATCTTCTTGTTGAAACATTTTTTATACTCTCTTGCATCTTCTTGGTATCCTAAAAACAGTCAGCTGATACCAAATTGTTAGAACAAAATAGATAAGCATGAGATGCATGGTTATTTCTGCTTCTCCTTCAATATGTCTTCCCTTGATAGAAAACACCATATCTAAGTCATACAATTATTTCTTTGAAGTATCTTTCATATGATTTTGTTACTGAATGCTCTGCCAATGTTATACAACCCTTCCAAGGGTTAGGCCCACTGTTTAAACCCATAAGCATTCTTCTTATACTGCATCATTTAATCTCATATACCACTCAGAATTGATCCATTAACCAAATCTATAAGCCTACTGAGTTGGAACTCAGTGTAGGAAACAAGAGATAAAGTTAATAACACAATCACTTCCTATTTCGCTCTGTTTCTCCCTTTATTCATCAACTCTGGTACCTGATATGAGTCAATTAAAACTCTGAATCATATCACTTCTCCACTTTGAATCTTTAGATGCAACTTCCCCTTAGATCGTATCTCCCAAAAACGTGAAACATTTTAATCATTCATTAGCAACATTCATATACATGGGGAGAGGGGATCTTATGGAATCCTCAAGATGAGGATTGTGGTTGATCCTAATGGGTCAACCCTTTGATTCTTTCTTACGGATCATCACACTCTTTACTTGCTTCTTCTAGCTTCCTAGCCAATTTTAACTACTATGGCCATATGACTAAGCATTCATTACCTACATGCTAAGTCTTTTTCTAATATGAAGATTCTGCAGGCCTGGCCTTTCTCACCATTTGGGGTTTAAACCCACGAGTACACATTTCTGTCTTTGATGTTCCACCAAAATTCCATTTCCCTTGATTCCTTCTCTAAGCAGGAATATCTTTTCTTGTCATATTCCCTTTCTCCTTCCTCCGTTGTAGGGATCTTCCTCTTTCCTCCACTTCTTGTGTTGGTACACGACATGAAATGTTTTCAATGCATTCTTTGTTTATTTTTAGTTTATCATATTTCTAAGTTACCACACTATTTTTCATTGGTGGTGGGTCCTCCACTGAACGTACATTCTTCTTACTCACATATTTATCATTTCCTCCCTTTTTGTTCCAGATTTGTTCATGTTCTTTCTTAGAGGGTAGTTGTGAGTGTGACAGAAGAGGTGACAGATACACCTTTGGTGTATCTCCTTGTGATTCCCCTAAGGCTCTAAGCCTATTCTCTAACTTTCCACTTTATCTCCCAATGTATTATTTCTCTTTATACATCACTGGAGTCAAGAATCTCTTTTTGGGATCCTTTTACTTTCTCAAATTCTTCTTGCTGTAATATCTTTCTAAATGCCCATGATTATAACATAGGAAATATCTACCATTAAAGGCATACCTCATTTCGTCATCTCTCAGTCGAGATGTTAATGCAGCTTGAGTTCTTCCTCTGAAATTGAGCTCCTGAGCTTCCTGACACATATTCATGGTGTGTCCCATTCTTCCATAGTAATAGCATCTAATGAATGCTTTCCTCTGAGAGACTATTCTCTCTGATTTCTCATGATGCTTCTTCTTATTCACAGATTTATCAAAGTTTCTATTATCACATCCTAAAATGTATTCTAGATCCTCTGAAAAAGGCTTAATGTGTGGCCATGAATCCCACAGAAATAGCACATGTCGTCACTTCTTTTTGTAACTATCCTCTTAGGCCTATCTCCAGCACCTATAGGATTTCCTACACTTATGGAACTACTCACAGCTCTCTTTCCTTCATGAACGAGAGGGAATTCATCAAATCCAATACCAGTTTTTTCCAAACTGTATGGTCTTTGAGCTAAGAAAATTTCTCCTTACCTATTTTCAAAAATAGAAAATTTTCTTTTCATTTCATCATCACCTGCCAAAGGATAATCAAATAGTAAGTGCAAGGCATCTTTCATTTTAGACTTTCCTTTAGCATTGGATTTCTCCACTTCCTTCTCCACTGATTCTAGCTCTTCTTCTAACTTTTGAATCTTCATATCCCTTGATTCAAGTTGGGCATCAAGTTCTCTCTTGAGAAGATTCCCTTTACTCATCTCATCTTCCAATTCACGTGTCATCTTATCCACCATGTCACTCTGCTTCTTTACTTTAAATTTTTCTTGAGAAACAGAATCATAAAAACATGCATTATCTTGTATTAGCCTCTGATTCTTCTAAACATGTTCAGATAACTGTGTTTCTAGATCATCATTTCTGGCTTTCAGATTCTGAACTTCATATGACTTCTGATTCCCTTCATATTCATCAGCCTTTTGTTTTCCTTTCATTATAGCCATATTTTGTAGTTCTTCACCTTGGTAATCATTATTCTCCCTTATTTCATTAGCCACATCAACAAGCCTTTGATTTAAGCCTCTTATCTTGTTGACCTCAATGTCCAATGCTTGAATCCAGATATCTTTAAATTTAACTTCATCATCCAGTTTCCGATCCAATTTCTTTTTCATATTGACAACATCTACTTGTGGCCTCCTTGAAACTTCTTCATCATCAGTTGTTTCGGTATCACTTTGAAGTTCAAGTACTTCAATCATTCCTACATCATGATTGAGTGAATCAATATTTTCCCTATCAGATTCATACATGCCTTCCATCAGTAATTTGTTTGATTATTTTAGTTGAATCACACTTTTTCCATAAACACTTCCACACTGAGGGATACCACCAGACTTCTGATTCTTATTTGATGTTTTTCCCTTTACCATGGCACATCAAAATAAGATTAGACTGATTAAACCACACAAATCAACTACACCAATTCATAGCAAAAAAATCAGATAAAAGAAATGTATCCCTCTGATGCCAATTTTTAGGACCAATAGGGTCCTATATACCCTGAGAGGGGGGGTGAATTAGGGTATGGATATTCTTTTCTAAATTCTCCCTACCCCACTGGATCTTGAACTCTTTATTACAAGGGTCACTTTGTTTGCACTTGTGTGTTTATTATGACCACTTCTTTTCTTCTTTATCTGATGATGATGCTTTGAATGCAATGTAGGGATGCAAGCAGGCAGACACATAGATTTTTACTTGGTTCGCTCTCACTGGGTTACGTCCAAGGTGCATACAATGACGATGTGTCGCTGTACCAAATCCACTAAGGTTCATTGCCAATAATGTTCAGGCTAGATCAATCCTATGCCTAGGCTCACTTCCTTTACAAAGTTTACAGTCATCTCATTGCTTTCCCAAGGGTCCATCCCTTTTTCTCTCTCTCTGGATCACTACTGGTGGAGAGGATCACCTTATTCATCTTCCTTTGCTCACTACTCTTGAAAGGATCCACTCACAGTTTATAGACCTTTAGGTCTCTTCATTTGCATGAATGAATGCATCCTCAACTGTTGATAGATACTCTATTGAAGTCCAACTTTCATCCACAGATGAATACCACTTTTCCTCGGAACACAAGGCAATTACCTTTGGAAATACCTTCGCAAAGAACCCTACTTCGTGAGGTTCCCAATTTCGTGAAGCTCAAACAAGCCTTCGCGAAGCTCCTACCTTTTTGTGAAGCACTCTCATGAACCACTCTCACGAAGCTCAAGTCATCACAGTGCGACTTCCCTCGCGAAGCTCACTGAGCCAATGCGGAGCACTCAACTTTCGTGGAGCTAGAATAGTCACCGCAAATCTCCTCCTTCATGAAGCACACTAGCTACGCAAACTACCTTCGCGAACCGAGGGAAAATTATTTTCTTTGAAATCTCTCTCTTCTCTTCTACTTCTCTTGAATGGGTCGAGGCCTATTTATAGGTGATTTCACCGACCCACAAACTTTCCATGCGAAGTCAACGCCACATCATCTCAAATTGCGAAGCTCCAAAGTTCTCTCTTAAATTCTCTCAAAATCGCGAAGCACCACAGAAATTTTCGAATCACAGAGATTGACGTAATCATGGAGCATCATCATCAATCCCTTTACACCTTCGTCACGAATCTCCCACACAAATCCCTTCATCGCTATGATGCGCTTCAACCTCTGTTGTTCACGAAGCATGACGTAATCGCAAAGAACACCATCAACATTCTTCGTTTATTTACAAAATTCAATCCATGAAGCCTATCTTCGTGAAATTAATGTCTTTTCCATATTTTGATAAGATCTTAAAGTATATCCACTTTTCACGATGCTCACCAAACTCCAAATTTTGGACCCCAAAAATTTGTAAAACACTGGAAAACGACACCACCTTGTACTGCTCTTTTTGTACCGCCTCCAGATCGTTCGTTCCTTGTACTGCTCTTTTTGGCCTCATTCAGTTTCGAACTCGAGTTTGATTCCCCTTTTGGCTAGGTGACTTTCTAGGGGTAGAAAGTTTTTTGGGTGTGGATAATTTTCACACCTCAACTCAGTGTCTTGTGGTTACAGCTTTTTTATAGTTTTGTTTTTTGTTTCTTAATGTTTAAAAAAAATATTATTAAATTAAATTCAAAATGAAATAAGATAAAATAAATGGAAAACAATTTAATATTAATAATATTATTATTATGGTTAGTAATATTGTTATTATTAAGTTATTGTGAACAATATTATTATTATTATTATTATTATTATATTTTATTAAAATTCTTATTATGTTTATTATTATTTTTTAAAGTTTTATTTATTTTATATTCTTTTCATTTATTTCCTTATTTTATATTTTATTTCTTTCTTTCTTTCTTTTTATTTTTTCTTTCCTATTGTTCTTCCTCCCCCTGCATCGTGCATAGCGCTCCTCCCCTCCCATAGTCATGTGCCTCCCATCCCACGTGGCCTCTTATTTGTGTGATGTTTCCTCCGGGTTCCTTTGTGAATCTTGTTCGGTTCTTCAAGGTAAGATTGTCTTCCCTTGTCTTCTCCTTCAATTTGTATGGTTTTCCCCTCTTCGTCACTTCTTTCCATTTGGCCAAACCCTATGTCTTGGATTAATCCAATTTCATTATGGTTTCTTCCATCGTTAGGGTATGCAGAATGCCCCTCGAGTCAACTTCGTGCATATTTTGGCATCCATCGCTGGTGGTGAGGAAGATTGGCTCATCTCAACTCATCAAAACCGCTTAGGGTGAGTGTTTTTTTTCACTGTTGTGATTCACACCTTTTATTTAGGTTTCTTATTGATTTTGGATTCCTAGAATTGTTTTAGGATGTTGATGAATTCTTGAGGTGTTTCTCTCACATGTATAGGTATGTGTGTCTAAATATATATATATATATATATATATATATTCCTTCCTTGCACATTTTCTCTCATGTCACGGGGAAAATTTATAATGGATTAAGGGTATACGTATATATATAAGAATACATGTGTGCGCAAGTGAAAAGTAGTCTTCATCAAGGGTTTCAAGTGCCAAAGCATTTTGGTTGGATCTTCTTTTCTTTGAGGTAGGTGTCACTATGAAATTTTTTTCCTATGGAATTCTGTTATGCTTGTGTTTTATTTCCTTTTGATTCAAGTAGGAATATTTTTATAGCCTTGTATTTATTTGAACCCATTTGATTATTCCTTGTCTGTGACATAAATGGTTGATTTGTGAATCATTGTTTTATGATTTAAAATGGAATACTTAATTGTGCTAGGATTTTCATGAAATGAATTTGGGTCCTTTTAATGGTTTTAAATTGGGGCAATGGGTCTTGGCTGGTTTGGTTTTCATTGGGTCAAAATGAAGTCTTAAAAAGGAAATTTTATTTTAAATTGAGGTGTGATCTCAAATGATTTTAAATGGGGTTTTATCCATTATTTATATTTGATAAAAATTCCAATAAATGTTTTCATTATTAAATGAACTTGATTATTGGACTTTAGGCCAAATGTGTCACAACCCGTCCTCGGGGCCCGTGCCGTGACTACCCCAAGCCCGCCTTCCATAGTCCAGGGGCTAGCGACTAGAACCAAAGGCATAAATCCTGAAAAAAAGGGGAAGGCATTGCCTTTATAAAGTAAAAAAACACCACAGAGTAATCCAGCAGAAGTAAACACTAAGTAAAACTGGTACAAAAGTATGTACGGAAAAGTAAGTGGGAAAGAATACAAACCCAAACTGAAAGTGCAGTACAACGGAAAGTAAGTACAACTGAATAGAGTGCAGCAGCAGAAAAGTAAGCAGAAAGTCCAATCCATCCTCTGGAAATCCCACCAGAAGGGTGGGTATAGATCGTCTCCTCTGCTCCTCGGCTCCAGCCGTCTGCTCCGAGCACGTCTCGTCCAGTGGTCCACCTCTAGGTACCGTCCGGCTCCACAAGATTCTACCTCGATCAATGTTGTCTGTCTTCTGCATCCAACACAACGAAGTGCGGGAAAACCCCATGCAGAGGTGAGTAAACGCTACTCAGTAGGGACCCCGAGACCCCTGATGGTCTCCCAGAATCCACAAAGGATAAACCAAAAAGGAAAGATACAATCACGAAGTAACAACCAACACTACTTAAGTATATGCCCATAAATATACCTAAGTCACCAATTCCAGTTCGGCTCCAACATCCGAGCCCAAGTTCAATCTATTCCACACAGGATAGCACAACCAACCCACACAGGATAACACAACACAATCCACATAGGAAAGCAAGTCAATCATATCAGAGATATTGATTGAAAATCAAGACTCAAATCACACAGGTATACTTCTTCGTAATATGATAGAGATGATCAGATGTAGCCACTGATTCATCTAAGTTGGGACCCATGTAGGATACTAGACCAGCTAAGCTGTCGGACCCACATAGGATACAAGTACTGTAGTCGTCACCGCCGAACCCACGGAGGATTCTAGTACGATTTTCGTCGTCAACAAACCCACAGAGGATTCCAGTGTGATAGTCTTCACCGTCGAACCCACTAAGGATTCCAGTACGGTTGACATCGTCGTCGAACCCAAGGAGGATTCCAGTACGATAGTCTTCACCGTCGAACCCACTGAGGATTTTTGTATGGTTGTCATCATCGTCGAATCCACAGAGGATTCTCGTACGATAGTCTTCACTGTCGAACCCATAGCTACTGGGGAACTCCTCCTCAATCGAGTACAGTGGTCCAGCCGCTACAACCAAGCACTTCCCACTAACCTTGGACTGTTGTAGTACTCTACCTGTCGAGTACTGTGGGACTGCTGCTACAACCAAACACTTCCCACCATGGGTCTGCCGCTACAACCAAGCGCTCCTCCTCCGTGGGTTTGTCTCTACAACCAAGCGCTCCCCACTGGGCTATCGAAACACTCCGAGTCGATTAGACATCAGTCGTCAAGTCTCAGCCAGCTCTAGAGTTTCCGCACACCGCACGCTCATTCCGGGAGGGTCTGCTCCATGAGCCAAGAGTTCGATACATCAACTGTTATGTATACCATATTTTATGTATCGCAAAGTTCCGTCATGACAATAGGAACACAATGTGACAGACGGCGCGTCAATCGGACACCCGGTCTGAGAGTTATAGGTTTTTTCATTCCAGGGGCCCAGTTGGTTTTTAAGTCAAAACCAACCCGACCATACTACAACTGCGTCCAAACCTCGAGATTAGTAATCCAAAAGGTCCGTCTCACTAAGAGGAATCCAACAAAGTCGACGGCACGTCAATCGGACGTCCGGAGCTCAAGTTATAAGCATTTCCACTCCGAGGGCCCGGTTGGTTTCGTGTTCGAACCAACCCAGACATACCCAAAGTTCTATGAAACCTTAAGTGTAATATACTGAAATGACCATCTAGATCCAAGGATCCCAACACAACTTACGGTGTGTCGATCGGAGGTCTAAAACCCAAGATATGGCCAAAAGACTGAAAATAGTCTGAAATGGGGGTCTGGGCCCGGCCCAGCCCAGCCCTATCCCCCCCCCCAGGTCGGCCCGAACCGGGTCGACCCGACCCTGGTCCAGGTCCGCCCGGCTGGGCGTGGCCCGTCCCGGTCCACATGACCCGCCCCGGCCCGGCCGAGGGGGGGGTGCACTGGCTCGGCCAGCGGCCGAGCAGGGGGGAACCCCCCCCCCCCCCCTTTCGCCCCACACACGCGGCGCGCCTGCCGCGTCCTCCTCCTCCGGATCCCGTGCGGCCGCGGGATCCGGCCGCCTGCCGCCGCAGCTTCAGCCTCGGAAGTTCCTCTGGGCGGCCCGTTGGGGGCTGCTGGCACCGGCGTGCCGGCGTGGCGCACCAGCAGGGTCTTCCGCAGACCACTGGACGTGCTCCAGTGGTCCATTTTTCCTGTCGTCTTCTCCAGCGGTCCTCCTGGGACCTTCCCTTCAGTGTGAAGTCTTCAAATCACCTATGTGTACCGTTCTTTCATCGCCCCTCAATCCTCACATCAATAAACAATCTACATAGGGTTGTCGGTCCGTGTTTGTTCGGCCCCCACCCTCCGCCTTAGGGGTTATCAAAAGGCAATCATTTAAACACATGATTTTAATGATTTATGAGGGTATAATTTATTCAAGTAAATTATACTAACACCCTGCAATTAAATACTCATGCACCAGGGTATATTTCACATAAACACTATATACGAAAACCCCCTACCTCATGTCATTCATCGGTTGTTGATGATATCGTGAGAGGATGGACGTCGGCTCGTCGACGTCATCACAAGGGAGGATATGAATATGATGATGGTCGTTGGCCTTCGTCGTTTCCTCAAAGGCCTTCAATCCGGCTCGAACATAGTTCGTTGGAGATCGAGTCGGATGTAGAATCGTTCTTCGTTGAGGGAGGGAGTCGTTCTTCGCGGGAGGAAGAAGTTATTCACGTAGGAGGAACTCCTGTCTTTCTTCAAACAAAGGCTCTTCTCAAAATATTTTCCCAGCCAATATTTCATTAATCCTCATTCTCTTAAAAGATCTCCATGCCATTAAAAAATTTAAGAGGTGTGACAAGGTTAACTAATAAGGTTATTAAATCCCCTTAGCTGGCTCATTAAGTCTGGGAGGTGGAGAGGCTCCTCTTTAAGGAGGGAAGTTTCCAAGAAATTAACAAGGGAGGTTTTAAGAGGTCAAGGGGAGTTATGGGGAGGTGAGTAGTTAGGGGTTAGTGTGGGTCCCACCACACTAAACCCTCCCATGGGAGTTTAGGTGGGTGTGGGCCCCACCTATAACTCCCCCTTTATAGGATTAAATTCACCTTACTTAGATAAATTTGTTCATAACAACATTTATCTATGTTAATCTAATTCCCATTTATTAAACTTCAACCTACTCAAAACACAGCTATGACAAAGGTCCCCCTAAGCAATTACTGGTGCTGCGAGTTCATCGGTGCCATCGGATTTCAATTCCGAGCACCGGTTCAAAAGATATAAAAACCCGCTCGTTTGTTCACTGAACGTACCCGAGCTAATCTTCGAAAATTGATTCCGAGCACACCGGGCCTCGGAATCAGGTGCCGTCAGAATCCACAGACTCGTAAAATTCCAAATAAATTAAGAAAAACATTTACCTTGAAATTTCCGGGTCATTACATTACTCCCACCTCAGGTATTTACGTCCCCGTAAAGCCTCAACACACACTAAGGAAAACAGAGTGGTACTGACCACGCATCTGAGCCTTCCGCTCCCATGTGCTATCCTAGAGGTTCCTGTGCCGCCAGTGAAGGCGCACCTGAGGAATCGACCATCCACGTAGGATCTGCTCCTGTCGATCCACATTCTCCACTAGAACCTCTGTGAATGTCACCCCTTCATCGACGTCCAACCCCCCGTGGTCGATGTTATGTGTCGGGTCATGCACGTATCTCCTCAGCTGAGATACATGGAAGACGTCGTGCACCTGGTGCAACTAAGGTGGATGGGTCAAGCGGTAAACCACCTCACCTACCCTGTTGAGGACATATAAGGGTCCGATGAAGCGCGGAGATAACTTGACACCCCGGCCAAAACTCAGTAACCCACGTCGAGGTGAGACCTGCAAGAAGACGTGGTCGCCATCCTCGAACTCTAGTGGTCTAAAACTCCTGTCAAAATAAGTTTTTTGTCATCTCTGAGCTGTCCTCATCCACTCCTAGATGACTTGGACCTTCTCTGGTCCTACAAGAGCTGCTAAGATTTCTTCTTCGCCGATAAGAGAAATCTGGTCTCATCCCCTGGATGAACCACATTCTTTTCTTAATACAGTCAATCCCGATATGGATGATACTAGTCCATACCAAGGATAATGTCGTAAGGCCTCAACGCTAATACCAAGATATCCAACCGTTACACTCGCCTCCAAGGGTTGAGTCACACTGTCGGCATCAGTGTGTGGTCACTGGGTCTCCTCCAGTAGGTATCTCAAAAGTGAGGGTCAAGTCAACGGTTTTTAAACCGGAACCTATTAGTAACAACATAAAGAGAGGATAGGAAATTAAACGCCAAAAGAAAGGTGTCTTTTATTACTACAGATAAAGTACAAAGACACATACAACCACAACAAAAAGAAAGCTAGAAGCACCGACAACAAAGTCCTCCATGCCTGGAACTAGTTTCGCTCCTATCTTCCAGCTTCTGGAGCTCCATTGTCAAATGCCTCAGCTACCTGAATTTGAGCTCTCCCATGTCCACCTGTTTCCTGCGGTCGGGGTGAACCTCCTGGTGGTGGTGGTGGAAACACCTCGAAGCGTCGTCCACCTCCAGCTGCATGGCCAGCTCCCCTGCCTCAGTCTCCTGCTCCTTTCGATCTGCCCCGATCGAACCTCTACCTCTGCCTGGGAGGTCCTTCATTTATATGTTGGTCATCAATATGGCGGGTCGGACAGTCACGAGCCATGTGACCAACCCCGCTGCAGGAGTGACACTGCCCACTCCTGGTAAGTCGTTCTCCACCCCGGGTGCCTCGCACACACGATCTTGTGTCATGCGGTCGATCACCTGTAGGTCTGATCCTCTTGGACCTCTACATCATATGTCTACCTCCTGCTGCAAAAGACTCGGCTGCATGCCGGCTAGTGGTGGGTCCTGCTGCTGGAGACTACTCAGCAAGTAAACTCTCCACTTAGAGGGCTCGTTCCAACACCCCTGTCTGCATCGGGATGCTGTGAGGAACAACTGAGGATCTAATCTCTCGCCTGAGACCCTGATCGAAGGTTCGGGCCCTGAATAACGGGTCTCGTACCATGTCCATAGAATAGCGCGAGAGATTGGTAAACCTCGCCGAGTACTGGACCACGGTCATGCTGCCCTGCCGTAGCTATAGTAACTCCTGAATGCGTACCGCACGGAGGGTGGATGGGATGAACTCCGAGCGGAAGAGGCTCTCAAATTCCATCCAAAGGAGTGATGCCTCGTCGTGCATTTGGAGCATCAGGCTCCACCATCTTCCTGTTTCCGCGTGAAGGAGGCTCGCTGTAAGGATCACCATGAGGTCAGCTGGTGTCCCCACTAACCTGAAAACTCATACAACCGCCTCCAGCCAATCCCCGGATGCCTGAGGATCCGTCTCCCCACGGAACCTGAGAGGTCTCTGACGCTGGAACTCATGAAGTGTGCTAAGGTGACGTGCACTCTCAGCAGCTGGGGCTGGTGGCATCGATGGCTCGACGGGTAGAGGTACCGCTGGTGCCTCTGCTGAAAAAGGTCCCTACACCGAGGCCTCGTTGCTCGGTGGGTTGTCGTCTTGCTCAAAGCTCTGAACCCTAGCTGGCTGTCGTCGTAGGGACATCCTAAAATGATAAAGGTGTTCCACGGTCAAAACAGTATACCTGGTGAGCTGACACAAAGTAATCACAAAGAAAACTTTTGAAACACACATGCAATCAATGTTTTCGTGCATTAAGTCGGAAATCAGAAGTCAGGGTCCTGGTGTACGGATACGTCGGCCGCCGCACCAACACTGGACTCCCTGGACTGATAACCACACTCAATACCCTTAACACTATTGCTTCACATAGAATAAAGATCAGAGTCCTGAGAACTGCGGTAGAACCGAACCCCTCTGATACCAATTTTTCACGACCCATCCTTGGGGCCCGTGTCGTGACTACCCCAAGCCTGCCTTCCATAGGCCAGGGGTTGGTGACTAGCACCAAAGGCGTAAATCCCGACAAAAAGGGGAAGGAATTGCCTTTATAAAGTAAACAAACACCACAGAGTAAGCCAGAAGAAGTAAAGACTAAGTAAAACTGGTACAAAAGTAAGTGTGGAAAAGTAAATGGGCCAGAATACAAACCCAAACTGAAAGTGCAGTACAACGGAAAGTAAGTACAACTGAAGAGAGTGCAGCAGAAGAAAAGTAAGCAGCAAGTCTAAGTCGTCCTCTGGAAATCCCACCTGAAGGGTGGGTACAGATCATCTCCTCTGCTCCTCGGCTCCAGTTGTCCGCTCCGAGCACATCTCGTCCAGTGGTCCACCTCCAGGTACCGTCCGGCTCCACGAGCTTCTACCTCGATCAACGTTGTCTGTCGTCTGCATCCAACACAATGAAGTGCAGTCAAAGCCCCTGCAGGGGTGAGTAAACGCTACTCAATAGGGACCTCAAGACCCCCGATGGTCTCTTAGAATCCACAGAGGATAAACCACAAAGAAAAGATACAATCACGAAGTAACAACCAACACTACTTAGGTATATTCCCATACATATACCTAAGTCACTAATTCCAGTTCGGCTCCAACATCTGAGCCCAAGTTCAATCTAGTCTACACAGGATAGAACAACCAACCCACACAGGATAACACAACCCAATCCACATAGGAAAGAAATTCAATCATATCGGAGATATTGATTGAAAATCAAGACTCAGATCACACAGGTATACTTGTTCGTAAGATGATGGAGATGATCAGATGTAGCCACTGATTCATCTAAGCTGGGACCCACGTAGGATACTAGACCAGCTAAGCTGTCAGACCCACGTAGGATACAAGTACTATAGTCATCACTGCTAAACCCACGGAGGATTCCAGTACGGTTGTCATCATCGTCGAACCCATGGAGGATTCTAGTGTGATACTCTTCACCGTCGAACACACTGAGGATTCCAGTACGGTTGTCTTTGTCATCGAACCCACGGAGGATTCCAGTATGATAGTCTTCACTGTAGAACCCACTAAGGATTTCTGTACGGTTTTCATCGTCGTCGAACCCATGGAGGATTCCAGTACGATAGTCTTCACCGTCGAACCCACGGAGGATTCCAGTACAATAGTATTCACCGTCGAACCCACTGAGGATTTTTGTACGGTTGTCATCGTCGTCGAACCCACGGAGGATTCTCATACGATAGTCTTCACCGTCGAACCCATAGCTGTTGGGGAACTCCTCCTCAATCGAGTACAGTGGGCCTTCTTCTACAACCAAGCGCTTCCCACTAACCTTGGACTGCTGTAGTACTCTACCTATTGAGTATTGTGGGTCTGCTGCTACAACCAAGCGCTTCCCACCATGGGTCTGCCGCTACAACCAAGCGATCCCCCTCATAACCTACAGAGGTACTCCTTCTGTTGAGTACCGCGGGTCTGCCACTACAACCAAGCGCTCCTCCACTGTGGGTCTGCCTCTACAACCAAGCCCTCCCCACTGGGCTATCGAAACACTCCGAGTCGATCGGATAGTAGTCGTCAAGTCTCATCCAGCTCTTGGGTTTCCGTACACAGCACGCTCGTTCCAGGAGGGTCCACTCCACAAGCCAAGAGGTCAATACATCAACTGTCATGTAGACCAGATTTGATGTATCATAAAGTTCCTTCATGACAATAGGAGCACAACGCGATAGACGGCGAGTCAATCGGACGCCCGGCCTAAGAGTTATTGGCTTTTTCATTCCAGGGGTCCGGTTGGTTTTTAAGTCAAAACCAACCCGACCATACTCCAAATGCATCCAAACCTCGAGCATAGTAAGCCAAAAGGTCCGTCTCACTAAGAGGAATCCAACAAAGTCGACGTCACATCAATCAAACATTCAGAGCTCAAGTTATAAGTGTTTCCACTCCGAGGGCCCGGTTGGTTTCGTGTTCGAACCAACCCAGCCCTATCCAAAGTTCTCTGAAACATTGAGTGTAATATACTGAAACTACCGTCTCGATCCAAGGATCCCAACGCAACTAACGGTGCGTAGATCGGAGGTCCTAATCCCATGATATGACCAAAATACTGAAAACAGCCCGAAATGGGGGTCTGGGCCCGGCCCGGCCCAATCCCCCCCCCCCTCGGGTCGGCCCGCACCGGGTCGACCCGACTTGGGTCCGGGTCCGGCCCGGTTGGGCATGGCCCGGCCCGGTCTGCGCAAACTGCCCCGGCCAGGCCGGGGGGGGGTGCGCTGGCTCGGCCAGCGGTCGAGCAGGGGGGAACCGTCCCCCCCCCCCTTTCGCCCCACGGACGCGGCCCGCCTGTCGCGTCCTCCTCCTCTAGATCCCGTGCGGCCGTGGGATATGGCCGCCTGCAACAGTGGCTTCAGCCGCGGCGGTTCCTCCTGACGGCGTGTCGGGCACCACCGCCTCCTGGTGGCCGGCCGGTGCCAGCCACCGCCTCCGGCCTCCGGCAGCGTCATGCCGGTGTGGCGCACCGGCAGGGTCTTCTGCGGACCACCGGACGCACTCCGGTGGTTTGTTTTGTCTGCCATCTTCTCCAGAGGTCCTCCCGGGACCTTCCCTTCACTTCTAAGTCTTCAAATCACCTCTGCGGCCCATTCCGTCATCGCCCATCGATCCGCACATCAATAAACAATCTGCGGAGGGTTGTCGGGCCGTGTTTGTTCGGCCTGCGCCCTCCGCATTAGGGGTTTTCAAAAGGCAGTCATTTAAACACGTGATTTTAATCATTAACGAGGTTATAATTTATTCAAGTAAATTATACTAACACCCTGCAATTAAATACTCACACACAAGGGTATATTTCACATAAACACTATATACAAAAACCCCCTACCTCGTTTCGTTCATCGATTGTTGACGATATCGCGAGCGGATGGACGTCGGCTCATCGACACCGTCACAAGGTAGGAGATGGAGATGATGATGGTCGTTGGCGTTCTTCGTTTCCTCAAAGGCCTTCGATCCAGCTCGAACGTCGTTCGTTGGAGATCAAGCCGGATGGAGAACCGTTCTTCGTCGAGGGAGGGAGTCATTCTTCGTGGGAGGATGAAGTTCTTCACGTAGGAGGAACTCCTGTCTTTCTTCACACAAAGGATCTTCTCAAAATATTTTCCCATCAAATATTTCACTAAGCCTCATTCTCTTAAAAGATATCCATGCCATTCAAAAATTCAAGAGGTGTGACAAGGTTAATTAATAAGGTTATTAAATCCCCTTAGTTGGCTCATTAAGTCTGGGAGGTGGAGAGGCTCCTCTTTAAGGAGGGAAGTTTCCAAGAAATTAACAAGGGAGGTTTTAAGAGGTCAAGGGGAGTTACGGGGAGGTGAGGAGTTAGGGGTTTGTGTGGGTCCCACCACACTAAACCCTCCCATGGGAGGTTAGGTGGGTGTGGGGCCCACCTCTAACTCCCCCTTTGTAGGATTAAATTCACCTTAGATAAATTTGTGCATAACAACATTTATCTATGTTAATCTAATTACCATTTATTAAACCTCAACCTGCTCAAAATGCATCTATGAAAAAGGTCCCCCTAAGATATTACCAGCGCTGTGAGTTCATCAGTGCCCTCGGATTTCAATTCCGAGCACCGGTTCAAAAGATATAAAAACCCGCTCCTTCGTTCACTGAACGTACCCAAGATAATCTTCTAAAATTCATTTCGGGCACACCGGGCCTCGGAATTAGGTGTCGTTAGAAGCCACAGACTTGTAAAATTACAAATAAATTAAGAAAAAAATTTCCATTGAAATTTACGGGTCTTTACAAAATGGGTTTTAGCATGGGATGTCTTTGTGTTCGATGGGTTTCCTTAATTTAAAAAGGGTGTTTGGTTTTATAAAATGGAAATTGAGTTTACTTGGATTAATGTGGGTACTCTTGAATATATTTAATCCTTCCTTTGGAATTGTGTTTGGAATTTCATATTTTCTTGTAAATGTATTTTCAAATGTTTAAGAAATGAGTGAAGGCCCAGTTGGCACTTGTGATGTGACATTGATTTCCCTTTTTAAACCCTCCTATTGTAGATAAAGATTATGGTTTATGTGATTGATTCTTTTGTAATAATAAATGGATGTGTTATTGGTGAAAACCCTTGGTGTGTCATTTTGAAACATTTTATAGATTGTTTAAGTGTTTAATTGTTTTATTAAATTATTTGTGTAGTGTATTGGGCCTCGCTACGATGTTTTTGGGTTGCGGGTGTCGAGGTATCCTACATGTATATGCATAGGGTAAGGCACATATATATATATGCCCTCTTTGTACATATTCCTTCATAGCATGGGGAATATGTGTAATGCAGCTAGGGGTGTATATATATATATAAATTCATGTGTGTGTATGCGTAAAATTTCGGTTGGAGTGGTCGTCGAAAAATAGCAACATGTTTGAGGTAGGTTCCATATTCCTATGCCTTTAATTTGAATTTCATAATTGCTTTCTTGTTTTAAAAATATTTTTTAAATTATGCTATATACACATGCTATGAAATCTGATTGTGGTTTCTAGAAATGATTATTCCTTTGTTTTGGAAATTGAAATGTATTTCTAATTCCATTGGTCTTAAGTGAATTTTCTTGAAAATTGATTTCCTAAGTGGTTTTGAATTGGTAATAAGTATTTCCAAAGGTGTTTGGCCTTTTGGATGGTTAGTTACAAAAAGTGTTCCCTTTATGTAATAAATCTCGTTTGGCACCTTATGAATGTTTTATGAAAAAGAAAAACCTCTCTTGAGGCGTGACCCTTGGTTTTAAAAAATAATTTGTTTGTTGAATGTGTTATTATGTGCCTAATGTTGAGTCTTATGCATTGTGTGATGTGAAAGAGGGTGAATGCACTCAGGGAAGGAGAATGGTGGTGAGAGGTTGAATGAGTTTTGGATAAAAAAAATTTATATACATATATGTTCTCTTGATAAAGAAAACTCACCACCTCTTGAAATATAGCACAATGGGAAACCCGGGTATCTTGGTGGGTGACCAGGACTAGTACGCTAGATGAAATGGTAGGGGTTCGTCCCAGGTTTTTTAGTAGGATTGATGCAACAACACTAACTAAACATTTGAATTGATGAGGTTCTTGGTTTCTAAGCCACATTTATTGAGGGTCGTGGTTTCTAAGTAATGTTTTATGAGGTTCGTGGTTCATAAGATATGGTTCACCAAGGTATGGGGTCTCTAGGGTCCCAGTTGTGCTAGTTACCTATAGGGATTACCCATAGTTCTCATTTGCGACATAATTCTCATAATTTAATTTTTCATTTTAGTAATTTCTTACTTGATGTATTATTTTTGAAAACCATATTTTAATCTAAGTTGGTTTCCTTTTATTTTAAAATTCCAATGCATGCTTGGAACCTATTTTGAAAATGTAGTGGGAGAGAAATTCTTTACTCGAAAAGGAAAAATCATTACTTGAATTTTAAAATAATGAAAAACATTATTTTATTACATCCAATTTTTAAACTAGAATGTTTTGGATTTCATATAAAAGGAAAGGGAATAGGGAATTGTTTTATCTTGTCATTCCTACTGAGCATCTCAGTGCTCACGCCTACTTTACTTTTCAGTTGCAGGCTTTAGTCTTGGATTTCTTTTGGGAGTGAGTGTAGTTTACATTCCATGGTGACCCACAGGGTCACCTGAGGTATGTCATGTTGCTTCATTTATTCCTTTTTCCATTTCCAAGTTGTTCGGTTTATTTTCCTTTATTTATCTTCTTGTCCAGTTTATGATTATTTATCTTTTTTATGGGCCAAATCATTCCCAACAGGTTTATTTTGATGTCTAGTACTAGTTGTCAGCCCATGGGGATCAAGAACTCCCTTCGGGCCATGTCGTAGACCGGCTTGGGTGATCGGTTCTGGCTCGACCAGGGTTCGTTCGTGACAATTATACTCTTAGAGAATTTTATAAATATTAGAAATAGAATATAATTTTTTTTTCATTACTATCCACAAGAACTATCACTGATAAAAAAATATAAATGAAAAAAAAGTGTTACAGAAAATATTTACCTTTTGTAAATAAAATTTATGAAAGCATAAGAATATATTCTATAAATTAAATTTGATAGATATAAGAGGTAGTTATTTTATTTTTATAATTATATTACTTTTAGTATAGTAAATTGTTTTTTGGAATTTTAACATAACTATTTGAATAGAAACTTGAAAATTATAATTCTATAAATTTAGATCATGGGAAATGAGGAATTGAAAATATAAATATTTCCAAGCATCAAATAAATATGTAAATATAGGTGTTATAATTTTATTAAATAACTATTTAATTAATTATAAATTATTTAAGATATAGTATTCATATTTAATATATCATGTATTATAATATTTAATACTTATATAATTTTTAATCCAAAATGTATAATAATATTACATAATTTTCAATCTTATTTCTAAAAAAAATTGAATTTTTTTAATTAGTACCTTGAAATTATGTTATGGTGAATATTTTTTAATTTTCATAAATATTAAAAAAATTATATAAATAGTGAAGTGTGACAATGTACATTATTTTTCATTATAAGTTAATATAACTTCCTGTTAAACATTTTAGGTACTATTTTGTTCATTATTTTTTTTAAACCCTTATTTGGTAGAATTTACCAGATTTCTAGAGATATTGAGAATTTTTTTTGGGGGGGGGGGGGATAGTATAATGTTTAAGGATGTAAGTTTTCTTGAGATTATAGTGTTTTTGTATAAATGTGTTTATTTATTTGAGGGTTCTCTAAATGTTTGTAGAATGTCACATATGAATTTTTTTCTATTGATAAATAGTGTTATCCCTATCTGCTGAGTGATTAAATGCCATGTAAAGGGATTACACACCTTGTAATGTTCACTAGGTAGATACCATGAATCTTGTTTAGGGTGATATTTTTATAAGGTGTGTATTTCATGTTCACATATTGTTATTAAATAATCAGATTTTTATAAAAAGGTGGCATGTTTTTCAATGTTTTCAACATTTGTTGAGTTAATGTAATGTAATGGGATTACACACCATGTATGTATTGCAACATGGGGTTTTAAGGTTCTATGATGGATTTTATTATTTCATTCTACATGCATTTTTCATCTCCAACCCATAGTTCACGATATGTGATTTTAGTGATCTCATCTTATTTTAGATCATTCTTTCAGCAATCAATCATCATGGTTTTTTCAGTGCACCTCTAATAGTAAGTGTTATTTCAGTTTCACCATTTCTTTAGTCTTAGAAATTACATTGGATATTTTATGGTTCAAATTCTTGATTGTATTGTGTTTTTTATTAATCCTTTTTAGTTTCTTGGCATTCCTTGTCTTCTGATGTCTGATATCATGGTTTCCAATCACCATTATTGAATGCAACTATGTTTACTCTATTTTGAGGTATGTTTTTCTATACAATTAGTTAATTATATTAATTTCTTATTGATATAGGTAAATTTATTTGGTTGGATATTTTAATTTTTGTGTATTTTGGTTTCAAGGTTTTCTTTTAATGATAAATGTTTTCAAAGGGGTTTATTTGAAAATAAATTTTATTTTATTTTTAAATGGGTTATCAATCACTAATTCAATCCATCATATCTTTTAAAAACTTTTAAAAATATTGGGCATGGTTTCAAAATGTATTTTTAAAATCAAGGATTTTTAGAAAACTTGGGTGCATTGGGAAATATAAATAGGAAAAATTTGGGTGTGTTTTCACACTAGTGGTTGTTTTTAATATCGACAGACTATGGAAGGACTAGATATTAGTTAGAACCAATGTTTAGACTATTTTATGATATTTTATATCTAGAAAATATTTTACCATATTTTTTATCCCATATAATAATGTTATTTTTTATTAATATATATTTATTGCATTATGGGTTTTATTAAGTAATATTTCTCACTGACTTTTATATAAGGTTGAATCAGATGGCATCAAATAATATTATTTCCTAGATTTGTGTTTACTTACATACCATATTATATATCCACACACATTCCAATTCTATCACTTTTAATGTTCATATTTTTTGGGTTTTTTTATGGGAATGGCATTTATGGAAAACCAAAGAGAAATTGGCTTGAAAATGGGTTTGGATTTATGAAAATGCTTTATAAAACTGTTCTTTTTTTAAAAAAATATTGAATAATTTTATTATTGGTATTAGACCATTTATATAATATGTGGTGGTATCTTACTAGTATTTATGGTCATGGACTGAATTTCCCTTTAGATAGTTAATGACTTTTTATTATAGGATACAGGTAAAGGGAATGAAATCTTTTAGCATGTTATTTTATCATTTATTATCTCCCTTCATAAAAGGCTAGTTTAATGGTTATGGTTTTCTAAATGGATACTTTTGGTTCTTGAGTGCAATTTTATTTATTTTACCATTCATGGATTGGTTTAGGTAGATTTGTTTGTACCTTTTTCTACCACTTTTTACTCTTTTTTTATTTCTTATTTCATTATATGAAATACTTTTTATTTTTTATTTTTTTTTACCTCACTATGTGATGAACTAATTTTGTGTATGGTTTAGTTGACCTAGGTTGGTCTGTTATAGTTTTTTATTGAAGGAAACGATCATTATAAATTCTGTTAACACTACCAAAATTTGGTACTTTGTATTTGGTATTTAAGAGTAAAGATGATCATATTTTAGATAGAAATTGTGAAAATGTGTCCTTGATAGGACACTTTCATGACTAAACCAGAGTTACCATGGGTGTTAGTGTACTTTTACCATGTTTTAATCCTAGGGTTTTTGGTTATTTGATTGAAAAATATTTATTTTTTTAAATAATATATTACTCTTTAATTAATATCACTCCTTGGTAGAATTCATGATTTCATTGAATTATAAATTTTTAATTCATTTTTTTTATCTATGAAAGTGATTATATGATTTTTTTTAATGTCCTCATGGTCTCATTTTTTATTTTATTGTGTTTATTGGAAAATGACTAGGAGAAGAGATTATCCCAATGTAACAGTGGATGATGAAAGACTGTATGTGTATATGAATCACCCAGTAGATAGTTATTTTTTATAAGTTTTCATCCACACTATTATGACTCTAGTTTATATGGGTGTTGGGAACCTTGGATGTGTTGTGGATCATGGCTTAGAATTTACTATGTAGTATGCACCCACCTTTCATAGTGACAAACGACTGTAGAAATATTAAGAGTGGATTAAGTATTATTTTATCATTCCATAATGATAATAATATCCTTAATATCAAATCATTAAACTAAATATACCTATATATATGATTCATGTGATGTGTTGATAAAAAACAAATCAAATCGCTTTGTAGAGGTGATAGTTCACACGTACGCACAAACACCATTAACATTATAAGTTCATGGGAAGGTAACAATTTAAATGATATATTATTATTTAATAATGATATATATCATGAATATAATATATAACCATTAATTCCACCATCTTAACCAGTATTGAGATACTGTGATGGAAAATGACTTATATCGGTTTACGAGGTGGTAGTCCACCGTACACACGAACGAATAATTCAATTCACATTTGATGGAAATTGAGATGGATTTAGGTGATGATATTAACATAATAGAATATTGTTATGGTTAAGATACTATAGTTATTATTTCATCATGGGGTAATAATATTTAGCGATGTGGAATAACAAATAAAACAAAAACACTTAATTAAAAATGATACATTTCCTACGGAAAATCTCTTTTGATTAACACAATCACACCTCTAAAGTGAGTTTTATGCCTAAAATAAAATCTATATAATGTGGGTATAGATTCATAGAAGGTATTTTGTCTAATATTTTCTTAACCAAAAAGGTTTTGTGGTGTGACTAAAAGTGAATAATGTGTTCCCTTTTATAAGAGAGGGGAGAGTTACTTTTTGAATTCATCAAAAAATTAAATTAATATAAATTATTATTCAATTAGAAATTGCACAAAAATGAATTATTTATAATATAAGACAATTATTGGTCGAAATAAATTCATAAAATGAAAAATATACACGTTTTTATTATTTTTTAATCCTTACATTTTTTAACCTTAATTGACGCTTTTAACTCATATCGTGATATCTTGTAATAAAAATTTTGAGGGTTAATATAATTACTTTAAAATTAAAAAATACCACTAAATGATTCATTGAGGAAATTTTAAGACATGTCCTAATTATTTGGACAATATTTTTATTTTTATATATTTTATGTCATTTAATAAAATATGATTTATTTTAAAGTATCAATAACGTCAATTTGGAAACTATTAATTACATGTATTTTTTAAAATATCATATGAATAATATAAATTCAAAAAAATATCCATAAAACATCACTAACAATTCAAAGTAACATAAATATTTTATGATTGACATTAATCATCTCAAATTATATTTATTTTTGTATTTTTAATATCATTTATTTTATATTACCTTTAATTAAAAAATTACTACATCGTCATTGTGAAACCATTTAATTTAAAAATATAGTTTCTAGAAAATAAAAATAAACTACCATGAAAATGTTAACATTTATGATTTAAAAATACTATTTATAGTCAAATATAGACCCTATATAACCCCATATTAAAAATATTTCAATTGTTTAAAACAAAAGTGTGACCAAATTATCTTTTCTTTGAATATAATATTATAAATGTCATATTATCATCTTAGTGGATTCCATTGGTTATAATTTTGGCCTAAGGATAATTTTGGTTTAAAAAAACTAATACAATTAAATTATGACAATTTTAGGGTAATAATATAATATTTATAACATTATTTTTACCCTTAATTACATGGTTTACCTTTAACTGTGTTATTAAAAATAATTAGTAATGTCACTATTCATAATATCCAAAAATAAAATGGAACTATTTACATTATATGAACCTTGTGATTATAAATATAGAATCCATTGTTCAAAATTTAAAATAGATAAATTAATTAAAAATTAATCTCATTGATAGAAATAGAAAATGAGATATTAAAGTAAAAACCTTCAATAGATAGAAAAGTTTTTATATCCAAATTAAAAGTGATGTTGATTCTAATACTATAAATTTGATTGAATGATAAAAAATGTTCTAATTTCAATTTAAAACTATTTAAATATATAATTTAACACTATAAAACAATTTCATGAAAAATAATTTTTCAATTAAAATCCATTATTTTATCTCTATTCTTCAATATTTGAAACTTATAATAAAAATACCAAAAATTAAACCAAATTAAATTATGATATTACTCATTAAAAGCGTATGTTTATTTTTTCAAATATAATTTATAAATGTGACAAAAACTAGATTTAAAACAAGTGCACCATCAAAAGGTGGTAAAATTTATTTTTATAAAAAATAATGTTCCTCACCACGAAACTAGATATATCATGTTTTCTATTGAAAATATTATATATTTTAATTAGTATCTAATTAATAAATATTAATAAATATGAAAATATTATTATTCTATATTTACCTAGGTTTTTACATTCTTCCCCCCATTTTGAAAATTCACCCTCATAATTTTATCCACATATTAAATTAGTGGGGATATCATTCCCTCATAGTATCTTCAGATTACCATGTTTCCACTTCAAAAATATTGTTTTTCCAAAAAATATTCACCTAATGAATAACTTTATTCTACAATAACTTCACTCTATGTTCATAAACCTGAAATGGATATTCCTCTTTAGAAATATTTTCCTTAAACTAAAAAACTTCTGGAATCAAAACATGTGATGGATCTGGCATGTACATTCTTAACATTGAATTATGGAAAAAAATCTATACCTAGGAAAAACATGGAGGTAAATAAAATTTGTAAAAAGAATTTCCAACATTTTGTAAAATTTAATAGGGTTCTATAAACTAGGGATTCATCTTCTATTTATTACCAAAATACATAACAATATTCCATGGAGAAACATTGAGAAAGACATTATCACCTACCTCAAAAGAAAAATCCTTCCTTCGATTATCAAAAAAACTTTTCTACCTTCTCTGAGCTATTATAATGTATTTATAAATCAACTAAAAATTATCTATC
Organism: Viscum album; assembly: GCA_963277665.1. Lineage (NCBI taxonomy): Eukaryota > Viridiplantae > Streptophyta > Magnoliopsida > Santalales > Viscaceae > Viscum > Viscum album. The sequence goes on along the minus strand of OY728127.1, from coordinate 2,057,119,705 downwards.
ATTTCCTTTACCATCTCTGGTCACCTCAAATTCCTTTCCATGAAGTCATCCTATAATATTGGAGTTTGACATTGCATTCCATATAATGATTCAAATGGTCTCATATGTATACTGAAATGAAAATTTATTATTATAATAAAACCATACCAATGAAATATGTTAATACCAACTACCCTGGTAGTCCATTTAAATAGAATGTAGAATATCCACCAAGGTATGAATTTTTTATTCTAACTGCAAATCTGATTAAGGATAAAAACTTTTACTTAATTTTTATTCAAAAACCAATGAATTTTGAAGGCCTTTACAAAAGTTATATGTGAACATAAGATCCTGATTAGATACAATGGAGAGAGGAAATCCATCTAACCAGAATACCTCTTTCAGATACCTCTAAGAAATTTGATCTAGATATATAGTGTATTGAATAGGAATAAAATGAGTAGATATAGTTAGTTGGTCAATGGTAATCTAGATCACATTATTACCTCAAGAAGTATTTGGTAATTCCACAATGAAATCTATAGAAATAACTTCCCATTTCCACATTGGAACTAGAAATGGATAGAGAATCCCCTTTTACAATAATCGTTCTAATTTAACTAGTTGAAAAGTAAAACTCATCTTAGTAAAGTCAACAATATCACTTTTAATTCCATCCCACTAGTAATACTTCATAAGGTCTCTATACATCTTATTATATCTTGGATGAACTGAAAACAAAGAACTATGAGCTTCACATAACTACTCTTTCTTCAATTGTAAATCACAAGGCACGCATAACCTATTCAAAAATCTTAAAACAAAATATTTTCCAATGTTACATTCAAGAATATTACCCTTCTAAAATAATTCTAACTTTTTTTCAACTCATTGTCTTCCTTCTACACTTTCACATTATGAAATGTTTTGAGATAATTGCACTAACACATGAAACAAAATAGTGGAATTTCCTATACCAATAACTTCCGAGACATGATTCATAAAATCATCAACCAAGGGATCACATTCAAAACTTATCATGGTTAATATTGAATTATTTTTCTATATCAATGAATCAACCACTTGGTTTTCTTTTTCAAGATGGTAATGAATCGTGCACATCACAATCCATGATTATTTACAGCCATCTTCCACATATCATGTTCAATTATTTCTCATTGAATATATACTTATATCTTGTATAATCAGAATATATTTCACATTTTTCTCTATAAAAATGATGCCTCTAAATTTTTAATGCATAAAAAACAATAGATAATTTCAAATCATGTGTACAATAATTTAACTCATGATGTTTCAATTGACGTGAATCATATTCATTTACTTTATCATTCTACATTATGATAGAACCAAGTCCATTTAATGAGGCATAAATATAGATGAAAAATTATCCATTTATGGAATGAATTTCCAAGACTAGAGCATTCACCAGAATTATTTTAAATTCCTCAAAAAAATTATCCCATTATTTTTTCCACATGAACTTAACACATTTCTTAGTTAATTTAGTAAGTTCTATAGATAATAAATCAATTATTTCAACAAAAATACATTAATATCATACTAAACCAATAAAAATATGAATTTATCTAATATTTTCATTTCATTTCCATTCTTCAACAACTTTTGTTTTAAAAGGATCGTTATTTTTTTCATATTTAGAAACAATGTGACCAAGGAATGAAATTTTTTGCAATTAAAATTCACACATTCTTAATTTCCCATAAATTTTATTTTATTTTATAGTTTTCAAAATAACCCTTATATGTCTTACATGTTCCTATTTACTTTTGGAATATAAAAAAGGTCATCAAAAAACACAACCAAAAATATATCCATGAAATCATGAAATATTTTATTCAAAAGATCCATGAATTCATATTGTTTAATTGTTAATCCAAATAGAATAACTGCAAAATCATAAATATTATATCTATTCTTAAACACATTTATTGGAATGTATGATTCCTTTACATTAAAATTAGGGCACCCTAACCTCATATCAACATTTGAAAAATATTGTGCTCTTTGGATCTGATCAAACGAATCATCGATATGAGGAAAAGGATACCTGTTTTTATCCATGATGTTATTCTAGGATCTATAGAAAATTAAAAGACTCATGGAACCATATTTATTTTTAACTAATAGGATAGGATCACCCCATAGTGAAGTGCTAGGTCATATGAAAACATTATCTAATAACTCTTTTAGTTTCCTTTTCAATTCTAAAAGTTACATTTGATCCATTTGATTATGAGTTTTAGACATTTTCTTATAATTAGAAACTATGTAAATAGAAAGTTCAACTTCCTGATTACATATAATAATTGGAAACACATAAGTAAAATCAATCAGGAACAAATTTACCACCGATATATTAATAATTAGAATAGTTCCTTTTTTTCAACAATATGTGTAAGATAACATTAATTTCCATATTTTAAATGATTCTATGATTCTTGATATGTTATAAATGTCATGGTTTCATTATTTTATAAAAAATAAAATACTTTTTGAGAATTAAATTCTATATCTCTACAATCTATCTTAGTTAGGTAAATATAAATTAAATCCATACCCAGAATAACATCAAACTCCACTAGAGGGAAAACCAAAATTTTGTAGGTAAATTATTTCCAAAGATAACCACATGATTATTCTTATAATTAATTTTTCATTAATATATCCCCTATGTATTTTCACAATATTTTCTGGCTTCATTTTTTGAGGTTAAATTTCTAGTTTAACCAAAAGTTTCTCAGAAATGAAACAATGTGTGTACCCTAAAAACAAACAGTGGAATAATCTGAATAAATAAACAATGTACATGATACAACTTCACTTTATATCCTAACATATTATTATGTAGTTTCAAAGGATTTCACCGCACATTTATTTTTATAGTATGGATAATTCCTTTCATCAGGGTTCCTCTTTAGATACTCATTTTCATAATTAAAAATATCATTTTATTTAAAATATTTTATAGACTATATATAAGATTTTTTATTACCACTACCATTATCTTTTTCATTTTAGTTATGAGAATTTTTACCCATTTTACCACATCATAATCACTTAATAAAATTAAAAATTCAATATAAAGTGTGTTTTTACCAAAATTCTCACAAAATGTAAATGTAATTTTCTTACAATCAGAATTATTTGAAGAATTATTACACTTTTCCTGCTATATAGACCTTTTTTATAGATTTAAAATAACTCTTGATCATTGGAAAAATCCATTTACACCTTATCCTAAGACAAAATAATATTTTTGTGAAATTTGAATTCATGAGAAACAAAAGCCCTTTGATATTTTGGCTATAATCCTGACTAAAAATTATTGAATTTAATATCAAGATCCTAGATGAAATTTAGAGAGTACCTTTCTAGTCGAGTGAATTTTTATTCTAATACATTCAATTAATCATACTCCTAACTCAATTCTAAGAATTTTTTTCCATACTAAGTCAAACCTCCATAGGAAAATATTTCTCAAGAAATATATTTTTGAATTTATCCCACTCAAAATAATAAATCTCTGCACTTTTTCAGATATTTTTTACTATTGACCACCACTGATCGGCTTCACCTTCAAAATGGTAAATAAAAATAGTAATGTTTTGATTTCATGAACACCCCATGAAATCAAAAATCATATATTGGGATTTAGTAAACCCTTCAGCTACCACTAGAATATATTATCCAGTAAATGGTGGTGGATGTTTCCTCATAAAATGATCCACAAAATAAATGTTCATTCTTGGTATATCAGGTTGTACTCTAGCATGGATTCCTCCAAAATTTATCACCTAAGGCAACTATGTCATCATATCGACAAACTTTTCTATTTGATTCCAACCATCTTGAGATATGAATTTGGAAGGATATCTCCCTCTCGGTTTCTTGACACAATAGCATCCATATATACTCTAAGGAGAACCATTTTAAAAATACATAGTTTAGATGAAGAAAAATTATAATTTTATATTTATATAACATTTTAACTTTCCAATAAGGGTAATTATTTCATGAAAAATCTATTAATATTACCCTAACCTCTAATGTTATCTAAACTGACCTTTCACACAATCAATAAGGACTTGACCTTATGCGTTATATAATGTTGTTTTTTAGTAAAAAAATTAAATTTTTCACATTGATTGTCATTTCAGGTTTAGAGTTATAGATAATTAGTCCATAATTTATAAAAAAATCCCTAAATCATACAAGTGGGTACTACTAAAATACTACACACTCTTTCAAAAATTTAAAACATTTTAAAAATAAACCATGGATTATTTTTCATAAAAAATATTTATAACATCCAACATCACATCCTTAATTATTTTACCCATCCTTATACCCTATAAAAACATTTTAGAACATGGGATGAGCACAAAAATATTATTATGGGAAATAAAATATGGAATAAAACTATTATTCTATAAAAACTCTAAAAAATGAAAATATTTTCAAAATTTTATAATTTTCACCCATAAAACATAATATCTTTAGATTATCACATGAAATCATATGTTTCCTAAAAAATATATAGAAAAGGTAATCGTAGTGGTACATTGTTGAATATATTACATATCACTCATAAATTTAATGTATCTTTCAAGGCTATATAGGGATAAACCTTCATAGTTACATTTGGAATAACCATCATAGTATGTTCTCTTAATCTCTTTGGATAAACCCTACCAGTTAACTCTATCTCATTACCCAATGAATTATAGAGCTATAATTGGCTCACCATCCATCAATTTATAATTAATCCACCCATACTCATAAAAAAATCATAAGAACCATAACATAATCACAATATATACTTCATGCATAAAAGAAAATAACTTTTGAAATAACATTTCATTTTTACGAAGTTGCGCACTAAAAAAATTGAAAATAAAGTGTAAAATTGTAATAGAATCATCAAAAAATTAAAGATAAATAAAATAGGTAAAAATAAATTTATGTTTTATAAATTTAAAAAACATTCCATTTTACTTCTTTAAAAAGAGTTGGAAAAGGATCTTTAAATGATGGTTTTTAAAAGGAATTCCCTTACATTGAATCTCCCTCATCACATATAATATTTATTTTCCTAAATAATAAACATAGATTAATTATTTTATATCATGACAAACTTTTTAATTTTTATTATTCCTTTTTATATAACTTATTATCATATTTTAACAATTACTTAATTATTTAAGTTTATGTCATACATTTTGATGATATTCAGTACTTTTGTCCAAAATGAAATGTATATGATGTCAATAGTCAAAATGGTCATAAGTAAATCATATAAAGTTTAATGTTAATGAAATAATAATCACTTTTATATATAGATTATACTTTTTAATACATCTATTATATATAGATATGAAAAATTAATTACCCTACAATCAAGCAGATGTTAAGTCATACAAACGCAAGAGTAACATTTACATTTTTCAACTATCATTATAGAAATAAGGTAAGTATTATTTGATCTTTACTAAATTATCATAATATATTTAATATCATATTATTAATTTAAATATACCTATATATATCATTCATGTGATGTTTTGCTGAAAAACGAATCACATCTCTTCATGGAGGTGATAGTTCACACGTATGCACGAACAAAGTTATCCTTTTTATGTGAATGGAAAGGTAAGAACATAAATGATATATTATTATTTAATAATGATTAATATTTCATGAGTAGCATATATAAACATTAATTAAATCATTATAACCACTCTTGAGAGACGGTTATGGAAGAAAAATTATATCGGTTTGCGAGGTGGTAGTCCGTCGTACAATGAATGAATAATTTATTTCTTAATTGATGGAATTGGAGATGGATTTAGGTGATTAAATTAACATAATAACATCTCAATATATTGGTTATACTGTAGTTAATATTTCATCATGGTTGAAGAATATTGAAGTATGTGGAAGAATAAAAAACAAAAACACTTCATTAAAAATGATATTATTCGTTTGGATAATATCCTTAGATTGGCGTCATAACACCTATAAGTTGAGTGTCTTGAATATACCAAGAGATCTATAATTTGGATAGAGACTATAGTAAGGTATTTGAAAAGATATTTTTTAATCTAAATAGTTATTAAGGTGTGACGAAAAGATAAGAATGGCTTCCCTTTATAGAAGAGGGGAGGGGCACTCTTAGAATTATTCAAAATATTAAGTAAATTAATATAATATTATAAATGGAACCAAACTGATTTATTTTTAATATAGGAATATGATGGGTCTAAATTTATTCATACAATGAAAATTATACAGTATTTGTTAATTTTTCAATCTTTATCATCTAGTTTTAACCCTTAATTAACCCTTTTAAATCTTATCGTGATATCATGTAATTTACACTGTGAGGGTTAATATATTTATAATAAAATTAAAAACAACCAATAAATTAGTAATTGAAGAATTTTTGTGTCTTATACCAATCAATTTTCTGAAATTGGGATTTTTATAAAAAAAATATCATTTAATGAAATAATATTTATTTTAAAATGTCAATAATGTCAATTTGGACGCTATTCATTACTTGAAATTTTAAAAATATCATAACAACCTGATAAATTTGAAAAAATAAATATAAAACGTCACTACCATGTATAATTTGTATAAAAAATCATTTATGACAATAATCATCTCGAATTATATTTATTTTTCTATTTTTGATATCATTTATTTGACATTTCTTTTATTTAAACAAATATTACATCAACATTGTGAAAGCCATTAATTTGATTATATATTTTCCAAAAATTAAAAAAAAAATTATCATGATAATATATATATTTTATGTTTATAAATACTATTTATTTTTGAATATATCCCTGATATTACCCAATATTAAAAATATTTCACTTGTTAAAAAAAATTATGACAAAAATGAATTTTCTTTGAATATAATATTATAAATGTTATAATGTCACTGAAGAGGATTCAAAAGGATATAATTTTTTCCTAAGTATTATTATGATAGAAAATGTAATGTCGCTGATTTTTTTTTGTATTATTTTTAAATACTATATAGAATTATTATGATACCAAGCTTTGTGACAGCGTGCAATTCTAAGGCTCGAGGTGCCTGAAATAAATGTCTAAAATAAACTAAACTTTTAAATAGCGTGCATGAGTGGTTTTCTAGAAAAAAGTGGAATGACTTTTAAATGGGTGCCCAAATCAGAAATCTAAGGGAATCATTGTGTTCCGACCAGCAACTTTACCTTGGGTGATGCCTAACATCGACCGGTGTGGGTCAAAAGTAGAATTTAGTTTTTAGACATTTTAAAGAAAATAAAATAAATTTAATAGTTTATTTTATTTTAATGTTTTCATAACATAGTGACATGTTATGTGGTTTTAAATAACTAGAATCCTAGGGTTAGGCCCATAACCTTAGAAAATTTCCATGGAATCCTATGTAACTTTAAAGAGGTGCCACCCTGGAGAATTCCCAATGAACAAAGACGTGTGGATCGTTGCCGAGTGAGATCAAATCTGAACCAAAAACTAATCTACATCTTCTTCAATGATCAAAGTAGGGGTTTTTATTTTCAAATCTTCATTCCCCATTGTTGGATTTAAATGATGAATGCAGATCAACCCATGAACAAGTTGACTTGCAGATTGTTTGTTCTTGTATGATGGTCTTTTATTGGGTTTATTTGGGGGAATTAATGCATGCATGATTTTATTTTATTTGATTCGATCTGTTTTATCCTTCTAATGGGAGTGTATCAATTCCATAATGAATGATGGTGGAGTTTTGTTCCTCAATTCATTGTATTGATTTATTCTTTCCCTTTTTACCCTATGTTCTTCGTAGGGTTATGAACAATGTATCATTTCACCTCTATTTTGTAATTCAACAATCCAAAATTGGAAATTTGACATCGTGACAACCCAGTGGAAGTGAAACAATGATGGCAGCGGATGAATCAACTCAGTCCGAGAGAAATCATTCTTCAACAGTTCTTCATGTGGGTGGATCAAAACATGTTTTCTGTGGATGATCGGAGGCCCAATACCCATGAAATCGTCTTTTATATGGCAGGGATACCACTAATATTGACTTTCATGGTGATAAAATGGTCGGATAGATGGATGAAAGATCAACTGATGTGCAAGATGAAGAATGACGCTTTCTGGAAAATCCTGAAGAACATGGCATGTTCTTCGAAGAACCCATCATGTGGGTCCGACATGGAGGAGGAAAGGGTTTCATGATGCAAGAAGATATGACATGGAATGTGACATTTTTCACATTTGTGTGGGTCCTTACACTAGACTCAGCGTGTATCTCAGATGATAAACATACATGGGGGTGGAGTACATGACATGTACTCCACCACATGGCCAAACCAGGCCGGTTACATAGATTACCCCATGTACCAGTACATGGGATGGAAGGCACGGGTTGAAGCTATGTATGGGCACATGACCAGCATACATGGAGCAACCCTCGTATAATAATACATAGTGTTCCACACTCTTAAATGTTGTATATATCACTTTCTATATGACAAGCTCCTCAACACGGTCCATTGTACATGAGCAATACCTGAGATCATAGGACACGGAATATGACAGTTCTACACACCGTGTACCTTTCTATATATGGATTGATCTTCTTGTACACCATTCCTTCGACAAGTTTTGTTTGGGTTAGCTCCCCCTTGCTCATTCCCCTAAATTTTAGGTATTGTTTCCATCCATAGGAGTATGATCCCTTCAGCAGAACTTTCTGGATAGAGTATGAATCCCTCCGAGAGGCTCAGAGCGAGATCCTCTACCCATTCGTGACCCTAGGTAGAGTCAGGTATCAATATGACCAATCCTATAAGACATTGATCCTTTACTTATCAGGTGAATATAGATGAGTCGTGGTATATTCCATATTCCTAGAAGTGATCCTCATCCATGTATTATGATCTTTCCCCACTTAGGATTGAGTTCTCCTGGAATGAGTTTATAAGTTCTCTCTTCAGATCTATCAGTGTGTCTATCACTCTTGTGACACTTCTCGAAGAACATAATTCTCTAATGAACGTCATCAGATCCATCAGACTCATGTAATGAGTTCTCCTGGATGAGTGCTTCATGGAATATTCAAACTAAATCCCTAGCGTGGGTATATAGTCATTGTGACTTACCTATAGACTACAAGTCTGGGTTTCGAGTATATATGGATATATTTTTCTCTTGTTATATGTTATGTAGACATATACTATCTAGAGATAACTTTACCATTACTTTTTGTATTACTTTTTGGTTTTTTGGGGCCTCTATTGAGTATTTTTATACTCACCCCTACACGGGCTTTTCCCGCATGTGTCAGGTCTTGTGCAGATGAGCGGCTTTTTTATGGAGTCCATGGTGGACTAGGACCAGACCGAGATTTGTGAGCTTCCTTATAGTACAAGGTGTTCCTACATCTATGGTCAATAGTCCTAGTACCTATTTCATTCTTACAAGTTGTAATTTTTAGTTTTTAGACTCTTTATTTTGGTGGGCTTGTATTTTGGCCTCGTTTACATTTCTCACATTACCTTCCACAGTGCTCTATTGGTTGGGTTTATTTGTATGCATGAAATTTTATTCCTTAGTGGTTTTTAAATTTTAGAATTTGTGGTCAGGGTGATGTGTGTGTGTGTACTCATACTTAGGTAATGCCTCCCATGTTAGTGATATGCCTATATACTATTAGTCACCAGCCCCTGGCCTATTGGAGGTGGGCTTGGGGAGTCACTGCATGGGCCCAACTAGGATGGGTTGTGATAGAGTGGTATCAATGGTGGTCGGTTCTGCCTTGGGACTAAGAGTTGGTGAGATTGGTTTAGGGAAAAAGTGTTATGTGTTTTGAGATTAGATTTTAGGTGAGGGACTCCAGTGTTGGTATAGGCAGCCGACGTATCCATACATCAGGACTCTGATAACCTTCTTTTTGACTCAGTACATGAAAACACTAGTTTCTGGGAAATAAAAAAATAGTAAATACATTATATAAGAATGGATTGTGTTTTCTATGTATTTTTGTTTCATCTATCCAGATATTCACTTTGATCATGGTACATCTTGTTTCCTTATAGTATACCTCTGCGACACATACCCGCTAGGGTTAAGCAACTCGATCATGAGGATGACCCCCTCATTGAAGAGGCTTTGATTCAGGGACCAGTTCTCTTGGTGTTACTTCTGGGTGGTGTACCTACTATAACACCACCAGTGGAGTAGTATGTGGTACCTATAGTATTTGCATACATGGAGCATAGGTTGAGCACTCTCCATGAGTTTCAGAGATAGAGACCCCTCAGGTTCTTATTCAAGCCCAACCCTTAGGTGGCTGAGGACTGTCTTGAGGTGGTTAACATAGTTTTCTGTCTAGTGAGGTAACAACAGACCATATGGTGGTTCTTAGAGAGATCCTTATTCAAGGTTCAGTAGGGTGATGGAGTAGTTTGACCATGTAGACTCATGATGAGGAGACTCTTTCATGTATGAAGTTCGAGTGACTCTTTATGGAGGATTTCTCTCTAGTTATTCTGAGAGAAGTGTGTATCCAGGATTTTCTTTAGTGAGAGTTTGTCAGTTTAATGGTGTTTGACTATTCATTGAGGTTCACCAACCTTTCCAGGTACTTGATGGATATGGTTAGGGAATAGTAATTCAGAGCTCAGACCTTCGAGAGAGGTCTACAATGGGTCATACAAGCTATTGTATTGCCTCTATGCATTTTGACTTATGCAGGAGTGCTCAAGAGGGAATTGGTGGTCAAGAGCTTCATGGATGAGTAAAGACAACTAGTTCCAGTCATCAGTAGGTAGATGGGTGCAAGGTCCTCATCAGTAGAGATCCAACATCAGGAATAATGATTAGGACATGGGAGATATCTCAGGAGGACCCAAGACAAGATATTTATAGTCCAGGGCTCTCAATATAGATCTAGTCAGTCTAGGGAGAGGTGGCGATACTCGTGCGAAGAAAGAGGAAATGTCTCTAGGGACTTTCCAAATCGTCAATATTTTGGAAGGGGGTGGAGGATGGACCATCGAGGTAGAGGCGGAGAGTAGAACAGGCAGACCCACTAGGCGGCGGATGTGGAAGAGGAGTAGAGAGAGCTACAGGAGGAGGAAGACTCTTTGACCTACTTCCACCACCACCCCCAGGAGGTCCGCACTAGGCTCAGGGATATGGTGTAAAGGAGCGGGGAAGTTACATGCGGTCGAGGAGTATGACCGAGGGACTCTAGGGATGATCTGAGGTATGATATATTTCTTTTCTACCTTAGTCGTTGTACTTATAGACATAGGTTCTAGTCATTATTTCCTCACCATGTGTCTTGTTCTAAACCTTAAGATTTCGGTGGAGCTGTTGACTTGACCTTTATGCTTGGAAACACCTACAGGAGGATACTCTATAATCACACATCTTTTCCAACAGTTTGATATTTCCCGTGGAGGTGAGAGTTTTGGTTGGAACCTATTGGTGTAAGCATCAATGCCTTATGATGTCATTCTCAATATGTATTGGTTATCTTCGTTTCATTCCCATATTTATTGCTTTAGGAGAAGATTGAGGTGTGTTTACAGTGATGGAACAAGGTTTTCCATTATTTATGAAAAGAAATCCAAAACAGTATGGAATGGGCCCATGCATAGGATTGTGATCCCAATCACTCATAAATTGGATATCCTTACCCTTGGAGTAGCAGATGTTATGAGCTTTCAGTTTCCAGTGGTAGTGGAAGAGTATGAACATGTATTTCTAGAAGATGTTCCAAGATTACCTCCCCACTAGGAGATCAACTTCTGAATTGACTTACACCCCGAGAAGACATTGATATCCTCACTAATGTATCGGATAGCTCCTACAGAGCTTCGCGGTTTGAGGGTGCAGCTGGAGGATTTGACGAGTAAGGGATTTTTAAGACCCAATGTTTCACCCTGGGTGGATAGAGTTTTTTTTTAAAGAAGGCATATGAAAGTTTGAGGTAGTGTGTGGATTACTAGCACCTGAATCAGGAAACAATGATGAACATGTATCAACTACCGAGGATTGAAAACCTCTTCGATCAACTGAGGGGGTAGTGATGGTTCTTGAAGGTTGACCTTCGATTGAGTTACCACTAGTTACGAGTATGTGATAAGGATATATCGAAGATGGATTTCAGATGCTACTAGAGTTTCTACGAGTACTTGGTGATGCCCTTCGGTATGACGAATTTCCCTACAGTGTTCATGGGACTTATGAACCAGATCATCCAGACATACTTAGACCGGTTCATAGTAGTCGTAATCGATGGCATCCTTTTTTACTTGATGTCAGAGGAGGAGCACGTGAGACACCTACGGATGGTCCTAGACATACTCTGAAAGCACCATATTTATGGGAATCTCTCGAAGTTCTAGTTCTAGATAAACGAGTTCCAATTTCTAGGACATGTTATTTCAATAGATGGAGTAGTAGTGGAGCTATTCGAGGTCAAGTCGGTGTTAGCATGGGAGCCACCCCAAAGTGTGATAGAGGTGCAGAGCTTTCATGGGCTAGAAGAATACTACCAGAGGTTTATCCCCGATTTCTCCCGAATATCAGCACCAATGATAGCCTTGAACAGGAAGGGACAACCTTTCATATGGACTAATAAGTTCTAGTTTTCTTTCCAGTAGTTGAAGCATAGTTTGATGATTTCACCAATCTTGATATTTTCAGAATAGGGTGTCAAGTACATTGTTTTATGAAACACATTAGGGAATGGTCTTGGCTGTTTCATGATGTAGATAAAGGTGGTTCTTTCTTATAGTTCATGCTAGATAAGGCCACATGATCCAAACTACATGACCCATGATCATGAGTTAGTAGTGGTAGTCTTCATGTTGAAGATGTGGCGACACTACCTGATGGGAAAATGGTTTATTGTCTACTCTAACCACAACATCCTCAAGTACATATTCTTGAAGAAGGATCTGAATCCAAGGAATAGGTGATGGCTAGAGTTCCTATAGTATTATGACTTCAAGATCATCTGTAATAATGGGAAAGGGAATGTTGTAGAAGATTCTATCAGCGAAAGATCAATTTTGCTGCTACTGAGCAAGGCATCAAAGCAGTTGTCTTACTATATTTATCCTTTGTGGATGGAGATGATGAAACTTATCTCCATTAGATGGTTGTCACAGCTCAAATCCTATATAAAGTTAGGGAGGCACATCTAGGGGATATCAAATGTGAGAATTTATGTTATCAGTTATCCATAGGACATGCTAAGGATGGATATTCGCAAGGTGGGGAGCACGTAGTTCTTTTCAGAGGGTGCACAGTTGTGCTAGTGGTGTTGTGGGAGGAGGTTCTGAGGGAGTTTAATGAATCCCCCTTGGAAGTACATCCAGGAGTGGAAAAATTGTACCGAGACCTCTGATGTCAGTTCTGGTGGACAGGTATGAAGAAGGCAGTAGTAGAGTACGTTTAGTGATGCCTTACGTTCCATTAGGTTAAGGCTGAGCACCAAGTGTCAGTGGGGTTATCTCACCCCCTTGAAGTTCTAGAGTGGAAGTGGGATGTAATATCAATTTACTTTGTGAAAGGATTACCATGAATGTCCAGGGGACATGATTCCATCTAGTTGGTCATTGACTAACTCACCAAGTCAACCCACCTCCTAGATATCAGGGAGCAGAGTTCCATAGAGAGCATGGAATGCCTCTTTGTGCAGGAGATAGTTCGGATTCATGGTTTCCCTTCAATGATAGTCTCATATTGTGATGATCGTTCCACATCCCAGTTGTGTAAGATATTTCATGCGGCATTTGGGACTCATCTATATCTGAGAACATCATTCCATTCCCTACACAGATGGTCAGACAGAGAGAACCATTTATATTATGTAGGATATATTGTGAGCCTATATCTTGGACTTTGGTTATAGTTGGGAGGACCACCTACCACTGGTGGAGTTCACGTACAATAACAAATACCACTCCACCATCATTATGGTACCATTTGCGGCTTTATATGGGCGACCCTACTGGTCACTACTTTGCTATACTAACCCCATAGAGTCATCACTCATTATTCTAGAGTTGGTGCGAGCTACCACCGAGAAGATGAATATCCTCCAAGAGAATATGAAGATTTCACAAAGCTAGAATAAGTCTTATGATGATACACAATGAAGGCCTATGGAGTTCAAAGAGGGAGACCATGTCTTCCTTCAGGTCTCACCTCAATGAGGGTTATAGAGATTTGGTTGGGGTAGTAAGTTTTCTCTAAGGTTCATTGGAATTTTTCAGATGTTGTTCAGAGTTGAAGAGGAGGCGTACAACCTATCTCTACTGCCACAATTACATTGGAAACATTATTTCTTCCATGTTTCGCAGCTAAGGAGGTGCGTGCATGACCCATCACACATCATATACTAGGGAGAGCTAGACATTGAGGATGGAGATACCTTTGCAGACTACCTAGTGGAGATCGAGGATAGATAGGATAGGATCCTTTGTTGGTGAGAAATTCCCTTGGTGTGTGTCTGGTGGAAGCATGAGAAACTTCAGGAGAGAACATGGGAGAAGGAGACTCAGATTTGTGCACAGTACCCACATCTGTTTGAGTATCCTTTTGTTTTGACTTTTTGGGGATATAAAATCCCTAAATTAGGGATAATGTAATGCCTCAGATATTCCATGTATTATTTTTAAATATTATATGGAATTATTGAAATACCATGCTTTATGACAGCATGCAATTCTAAGGGCCGGGGTGCCCAGAATAAATGTTTGGAATAAACTAAACTTTTAAATAGTGCATGTGGGTAGTTTTCTTGAAAAAATGGAATAACTTTTAAATGGATTCCCAGATTAGAAATATGAGGGCACCGTTGTGTTTAGAGTAGAAACTTAATCTTAGGAAAGGCCTAACATCGACCGGCATGGGTCATCAATAGAAGTCAGTTTTTGGATGTTTTAAAGGAAATAAAATAAATTTAATAGTTTGTTTTATTTTAACATTTTCATAATGAAATGATGTGTTATGTGGTTTTAAATAACTGATAGACCATGTTTAGGCTCATAACCCTGGAAAATTTCCTTGGAATCCTCTATAAATTTGGATAGGATCCACCCTGGATAATTCCCAACAAACGACGATGAGTTGATCGTTGGATGATGAAATCAAATCTAAACCAATGAAAGCTCTCCCTCTTCCTCAATGATCGAGGTAGGGATTGGTATTTTCAATTCTTAGTTACCCATTCTTGTATTTAAATTATGAACATGGATCAACGCATGAACAGGTTGACCCGTGGATCGTCCATTCTTGCGGGAGGGTATTTTATTGGGTTTATTTGGGGGAATTAATCCATGAATGATTTGATTTAATTTGATTTTCTCTATTTGATCCTTCTAACAGGAGCAGATCAACTCCGTGATGAATGATGGTGGAGGTTCGTTCCTCAATTCATTATGTATATTTCCTCTTTCCTTTTCTACCCCGTGTTCTTTACATTCTTCGTGGGGTTATGAACAACGGATCTTTGCACGTCCATTTTTTAAAACAAAAATCCAAAATTGGAGATCCAATATCATGACAACCTAGTGGAGGTGTGATGACAATGGAAGTGGATGAATTGACTCGGTTCAAGAGATATCATTCCTCAATGGTTCTTTGTGTGTGTGGATCAAAACATGTTTTTGGGGCCAATCGGAGGCTTGAAACCTATGGAATCATCTTTTACATGGCGAGGCAACCTCAAATATTGAGTTTCAAGGCTATCTGATAGCTCAATCGAGAGATATAATATCAACTATGGTGCGAGAGGAAGAACAACACTTTTTTGGAAAATCCCAAAGAAAACGGAGTGTTCTCTGAAGAACACGGCTTGTGGGTCCGACTCGGAAGTGGATAGGGTTTCACAATGCAAGAATCAATGACACTGTGTGTGAAAAATATCATACTTCATGTGGGTCCTTATGTGGGACTCAGCATATATCTCAGATGATACACAAAAACGGGGTGGAGTACACGGCATGTACTCCACGACATGACCATATCAGGCCGGTTACACAGGTAACCCAGTGTACCGGTACACAGGTTGGTAGGCATAGGTTGAAGTTGTGTATGGGAACACAACCAGCATACATGGAGTATACCCTGGATAATAGGACATGGTGTGTCATGCTCTTACACGCCATGTATATCTCTTTCTGAATGACATGCTCCTCAACATGGGTCATTGTACAGAGGTAGTACCCAGGATTATAGGATATGGTGTGTGACCTTTCTACACATCATGTACCTTTTGGTACATGGATTGATCTTCTTATCCCCTATTCCTTGGATAGTTTTTGTTTCGGTCAGTTTCCCCTTATACGTTCCCCTAAAAGTCGGGTATCATTTCCATCTACAATAGTAAGATCTCTTCAGCAGTACTTTCTAGAAAGATTCAAAATCCCTCTAAGAGGCACGAAGTGAGATCCTATACCTATTCTTAACCCTCGGTTGAGTTAGGTATCGACGTGACCTATCCTACAGGACACTAATCCTCTACTTAGTAGGTGAATATTGATGAGTCTTGGTATATTCCAAGGCCCTGGTAGTGGTCCTCGTCTCTATATCATGATCTTTCCCCACCCTGGAGTGAGTTCCCCCTAGAATGAGTGTATATATTCTATCTTCATATTTATTAGTGTGTCTATCACTCTCATGACACTTCCCAATGAACATACATCTCAGACAGATGTCATCAAAGCTATTGGACTCATATAGTGAGTTCACCTAGATGAGTTCTTTGTGGAATCTTCAAACTAAATCCCTAGTATGGGCATTCGTTGTGAATTACCTATAGATTACATGTATGGGTTTCAAGTATATCTGGATAAGTTTCTCTTATTATATGATTTTTATACATATAATCCATAGAGATGAATGTACATTTACATTTTGTATTGCTTTTTAGTTTTTGGGGTCCTCTATTGAGTATTGTTATACTCACCCCTGCACAAGCCTTTCATGCACATGTCGTGTCTTGTGCAGATGAGTGACCTTTTTATGGAGTCTAGGGTAGTCTAGGACTAGACCAAGCTTTATGAGATTCCTTATAGGCCGAGGTGTTCTTACGTCTACAGGATTCAGTCCCAATAACTATTTATTTTTTACAGGTTGGATTTGTAGTTTGTAGACTCTTTCTTTTGGTGGGTTGTATTCTGGCCCAGTTTACTTTTCACACTATACCTTCCATTGTACTTTGTTTGTTGGGTTTAGCTGTATGCATGCATTTTTGTTCATTATTGGTTTTTACACTTCATTATTAGTGGTCCTGGAGATGTGTGTGTGTGTACAGGTAATTAAGAAATGTCACCCATGATAGTGATATGCCTACTCGGTGCAAGTCACCAGCCCCTGACCTATTGGAGGCGGGTTTGAGGAGTTGCGTTGTGGGCTCCACTCGGACAGGTCGTGATAGAAAATTTCTCATCCACTAAAATTAGTACATGTGTTAGTGTAATTTTATAATATTTATAATATTATTTTCAACCTTAATTACACAATTTACTTTTAACTCTGTTAACAAATATAATTAAAAAAGGTACTATTCATAATGTCAAAAATAAAAGGGACCTTTTTAGATAATTTGGAAGTTATGATTCCAAATATGGAATCAAATTTTCAAAATTCAAAACATAGTAATTTTAGAAGTTAATTAAAAATTAATCTCATTGATAGAACGATAAAATATGTTTTGAAATAAAAACCATTAATATATTGAAATGATTTTATATAAAAATTAAAAGTGAAATTGATTCTAATGAAATAAATTTTAATAACTGATAAAATAATGATCTAATTTTACTTTAAAATAATTTATATATATAATTTGTCACTTTAAATAAATATTATGAAAAAGTAGTTTTCAATTAAAACACATTATTTTTTCACTATTCATCAAAATATGAAACTTATTAGAAAATAAAAAAAAAGTCAACCCAAGTAAATTGTGATATTATTATTTCAAATAAGAAGGTAAAATTTTCAAATATAATTTATAAATGTGACCAATATAATATTTAAAATAAGTTCTTTATCAAAAGTATGTAAAATCTCTTTTTAGAAATAATAATGTTTTCAACCATAAAACTAGATTTATCATATAAACTATTGAACATTATATCTCTTTTTATTAATATATCATTCATAAATATTAATAAATATGGAAAATAATTACTCAATTATTACTTGGGTTGTTACAATATGAATTACTTGAAATAGACTTTGATTATAACGTCATTAGAACTAAATGAGTATTTAGAAGAAAAAAAAGGATGATCAAGGTTTGATAACTAGAAAAAATCCTAGATTAGTTACAAAAGGTTACAATCATGAATAAGGAATAGATTATCAAAATACCTTTCCCATATACCTAGGTTATAATAAATCATAAATCCTCTAGAATAAAAATCATATAAGAATTTTAAATTATATCATGTAAATGATAAATATTTCATTTGAATTTTTTTAAAATAAATGATTTTAATGTTGAACAACCACCTGGTTTTTAAGATCGTCACTTTGAGAATTATAATTTTAAACATACCAAATATCTATATGGATTTATAAAATAACCTATATGATGGAATGATAGATTAAGCTCATTTATTTTATCAAAATATTTTTTTTGTAGGAATGGATATTCCTACATAATATAAAAATGTTTCATATGATTATATTTTATTTGTATAAATATATATTGATGATGTTATTTTTATATCAACAAAAAATGTTGTAATTATTTTTCAATACATAAGAAAAAGGAATTGAATTGAGAATTATGGGAAAGTTAAATAGTGTTCTATGATTTCAAATTACTCAAAAAGATATTGTAAATATATTAAACCATAGAAAATACATAATTTATTTTATTAAAAAATTTGGAAATGAAAACTATAATACTTATTATACTCTTTAAGCTCCAATAATAAACATTTTATGGATGATACTAGAAGACCAGTTGAAAATTAATTTTATAAAGGAAAAATTAGATGTTTAATTTAGCATATTACAAGATGAATAGAATTTATGTTCTCGGTATGCCTTATCACAATATTTTTATCCAATATTAATGAATCTAATTTAAATACTTTAAAAGGTATTTTAATATATTTAAAGGAACTATGTGTGTTTCTCTAAATTTTTTAAAAAAATATATAATTAATTTTTATTCTGACATTGATGGTTGTAGGATAGATAGGAATTGAACATCAGGAAAAATCCATTTTCATGGTAAATTTATCATATCATATTCAAGTAATAAATATCACTCTATATCATTATCAACTACTAAAGATGAATACATTCCAGTAGGAAGTAGTTGTGAACATGTTTTTTTGTAAGAGAAACACCCTAATGGATTATGGATTTAACAATAATTGTGTTTTAATCAAATAATATAACATTAGTATTATCAACTTTTCAAATAATCCAATCAAATATTTCAGAACAAATCACCTTGATTTAAGATATCATTTCTTAAGAGATCATGTAAAAAATGGTGATATCACTTTATAATTATTTTTCATAGAAAACTTATCAACAAACATTTTTTGTATTCCCCTACATACCTACATATTCGGTTTTATCAAATCTGAATTAGGTCTATTTAATTTTTCATGAATTTCATTAATTTTTACATACTTAGTATCATGCTTTTTTAATTGTGAAAATATTTTATTAGAACTACTGTATTTCAGATTTGGTGTCTCTATTTTAGTTATTATTCATATCAATATAGTAAATGTGTAACGGAATAACTAGATTCAACTAGAAAATCCACCAGTTTTGGCCCTTAATGGTGAGGTATAACAAAGATAAAGGAAACAAGTCTTCCACATAATGAAACAAGGCCTACCACCAAAGTATAAAGAAGAAGAAAAATGGTACAACCAAATCCAAATAAATGAGGTCATACATGAATAATCTAAAAAATCCTGAATCATTAAACACCAACATGTCTCTATGTGACCAATTGTCACATCTAAACCATCCTGATATGAAGGCAATGACAAAAGATGAAGCTTCAATACTAAAAGATGCCTTTACCTTTACTTAGATACTGCAATAAAAAATTTAGACCCACCAAGATTGAAAATTAGTGTGTAAAAAAATCCTAGTAGGATATAACCACATAAACTATACAAGGTATAATATCAAGAATGAAATAGTTTTATCTTTTAAAATAAAAAAAAATTAAAAATTATTTCCATTAATCCAAACCCATATGTAAACCAATTTCCCTTTGGTTTTTTAGAAAATCCTTTTGTATCCTAAAAGGAAATAGTATGACAAGTTGAAGTCAAAAAATAGGATACCATATACATGTATCATAAGGAATCAAATAATCACATATCCATTAAATACCATCATGCTTTTCAATGTGATACAACCTCATTTAAAACCCTATATGGAACAATCCATGAAAACACCCATCCTGTGATAAAAATATGTAAACGAAAAAATCACCTTCATTATGGATATATACTATGGGACAATAAATACTAGACATTAAATTTATAATAATAGGACAAATATTATATCTAATCAATATTGATTCCTTCCACAGTCTGTTGATATTAAAAAAACAACCACTAGTTGTGAAACACACACTAAGGTTGGATATTCATACATACCAATTCAACTATTGTTCCCCAAGTTCCACGCCTGTAAAATTACATATTAAACTATGATCACAATTTAAAACTCATTTTTAAAATACAAGCCTAACAACTTTTTTGTTTTGAGAACCCCTTTTTGAATAAAAGTAAATCTATTTTTAACGAAAATAATTTAGAGACATTTATCTTTTCGATAGATATTTTAAAATAAAAAATAATATTTATTCAATATACTAACCAATGGAATTTTTCATGAATGATATGAAATACATTAATGTAACACATTCTCTAGTAACACATTCTTCCAAATGGTATAAACCTATCCTCCTTCGACAATGTTGATTGGAAACCAATAGATCAACATTATAATGAAAATTCACGAAATGAAACTAATAAGGATTGATATAAAATATTATCTAATCATGAATCTGAAACATAAATGTTGTTATCATGGTTTCCACAACTAAGTTAATAAAGAACCAGATCAAATTCTTAATCCAAGAGGAACACTACAACAACCCTGACGATTGATCATCGAATAAATGAACTAAAAGGATGGAATATCTCTAAAATCTCTTAGTGTGATCTTTGGGTCAAGAAAGGGAGTCTACATGATTAAATTAAATGAAAATAGATATTATTATGCACTAAAAACCACTACTCAAATGATTTACATGGTGTGTAATCCCATTATATGTTTTGAAAAACATGATGGATTAAAATACAGAAAAAACACATCTCCTTTTTTAATCAAATTTTTTCCATAAAACAACATAAAATCCACATACATGGTGTGTAAACTTCATGCTATTCAACAGATTCATAGAATCTTCTTGGAGACCATTAAATGTTTTGTATTCCCATTACACTCATATAATTTTCCATTAGATAGTAAATATGCATTCTCTACTCGAAATCCCAAATCCACCTTCAGTATTCTTCAAACTCAAGGATAACCCTGTAGGCCTTTGAACCATTTATACTGAGACTCCATTAATTAAAATAGACATATATCATAGAATATGATTTCATTTTCCTGATAAAATGATCTCCATCCCTAAGAAGCTCGAAAACACACCCAAACAAGCATTGTAAACAAAGAATTAATAGAGTAAAAACTAAATAAATAATAGGGTATTATAATCACCCCACCATAAATCAATTATCCCGTAATAAATCCATTAGATTATTGGACTCGTAAAATGTGAAGTCCATCACTTCTATATCAACAATTCCTTCTACCACATCTCATGGATATCACATATGCACATCCATAGTAGATAGATAAGAGGATTTATTATACCACTCCATACCATATATTGTTGATCCATAATCTAAACTAGCTACTAAACTATGGTTTTTTTTGTATCAAGATAAACATCATCCCTTCCAGTCACATGAGAAGTATCCAATACATTCCTCATCAGCTGTGAAACCTGAAATACTTCATTGATAGAAGTAAAATTATATGTCAAGTCCCACTAATAGGCCACATTTCCTAGTTATCCAATGATCTTAGAGGTCCCCATAGACCTTGGTGCAAACATACCCTTTCCTACCCAATAGATGATGTCACAATTGAGATGAAACTCAAAGAAAACCCCAATATCTAACATTAAACTCTATTGGTATATGACGACCATCCATATAAGATTTTTTATGAATCTATGTGGTGATCAATGCTGCCTATATAATTTTCATCATCTCTATCATCTCCTGAAAAGACTCGACCCAACCAAGGACTACTCTTCCAACTCTACACAACAAAATGGGGATATACATTTCTGCCACTACAAAGACTCAAAGGGTGCCATATTAATTGAGTAATAATAACTATTGTTATAATAATATATCACTAGAGGAAAATTATTTTCCAAAGATCATCCAAATAAAGACCACAAACCTAAAAAATATTCTCATGAAACTAAATTTCCTTCATTATATGTTTATTTATCTTTCGATGATAATCCATGATCAATATAATTTTTTTACTCACTACCTGCTTCAAACCATTCCAAAACATTATCGTAAACCTCATGTCTCTATCAAATACAACCACAGAGGGAAACCCATGAAGTCTCGAAATCTAGAAGAAAAATAAAACCCTAATATGTTACACCTTTGGCATCTCAATTAAATGGAGTAAATGCACCAGAATCCTGAGTTGATCAAAGATCTCCCAAATTGAATCCTTTTAACATGGATAATTTAGAAAAACCCAAAAACCAAATCCATTGAAATATAATCCCATTTCCATAATGTAATGTATAAAAACTTCAATAAAGACATAGGTATGTGGTTTTCCACCTTATTTCATTTACATTTAAGTCACCATGATACAAAATACAAAATCAACCATTATATCCCCTTCAGTAATACCGAATTCTCAAGTCATTATACATATTGGTAGCTTTGGGATGAATGGAACAAAAATACTAGTTTTTTCTATCCCTAAATTCTATCCCCAGGGAAAAAAACAAAACTCCTAACATGGAATAATATATAACCTCTATGATATTGATACCACTCACCAGAGGCCTCCCCATCATAATGTCTTTTACCCAACCTTTGGAACTCATTTTTTGTCACCTAATCAAGAAAAAATCACTCATAAAAATATGATTCGTCATTTATTGAGTCCAAGAACACCTTTCCACCAACCATCTCTACTCCCAATATCATATATGCAAACAAAATCATCATAAGAAAATCCTCAACTTATTTATTCAAGGATTTTATATTTAATTTTATGCATGATGAATTGGAAACAACATATACTTTCCTTGGGTTTTATGCAATACCAAAATAAATATTTAGGTCACAAAATTAGTGTATTCATAATAGATTACAAATAAATATCATGGGTAGTGATTTTTATATCATGAGGAAGTAATTGGTATGATCCATAGGACAGCGCTTATTTTCCTTACATCAATAAATATCCAAAAAAATACCAAAATCATGGTATAAAACATCATAACCCAAACTAATTTTTTAGAGATTCAAAAATATTATTGAATTAAACATCACCTTCATCACCTCAAATGATTTCTGGAAATTATTATTCCATGGAGAAATTACACCCTTACTAGATAAATCATTCATTTGTGAATGGAGGTTGGAGAGGTCCATGACAACCCACCTATACTAACCAACCAAACCCAATAATATTAGAATATATAACACATTTATGGGATTATCCTAGTAAATAAAAACCTATATAATTTTAGGATCCATGAAGATGCCCCTCTTAGATATGAAATGCCCCAAAAATTTCACTTCCCAAATACAAAACTCAAATTTGGAATGCTTACCACACTAACAATGTTCGTTCAAGGATTAAATAATGATATCTAAATGGACATGTACTTATCATATGACTTGGAGTACAGAAAAATATCATACATTAATGCAAAAAAATGTTTCCATAAACCAATGAAGGATCATGTTCATAAAATCCATAAATGCTTGTCAAACATAATGGCATAACCAAAAAATAAAAATGACCATGTCGACTCATAAACACTATATTAAGTATATCTTTTTCATATAATTTCAATAAGTGGTACCCTAATTGAAATAAAATATTTTACAAATAACATGACCCTCAGAGCTATCAAAATTTTATCAGTATTGGGAAATGGATATTTGTTCTTAATAGTTACATGGTTCAACATTTGATAGTTAATAAAATATATGATTCTCTTGTTTTCCTTTTTTGAAATATAGATAGGCGAACCCCATGGTGAAACACTAGGAAGAATAAATAATTTATCCTCTTGGCCCTAAAGATGGATATTAATTTCCATAACCTCCATTGATTCCATTAAATAAGTTGTCATATAAATGGGAATCATACTAGTGAGCAGGTGAATTGTAACATCAACCAATCTGGGTGGAAGTAAACCAAAAAATCATCCTTGAAGTCCTCATAGTAAACACACAACACTCTAGTAAGTTGTCATCCCATGAAAGGTTCAAATACATCTAGAACCATCTTTGGTAACTAACCTAAAATTACCCTAGAAAAAGGAACAATATTCCCCACCCTTCATGATTTATAGTCTCATTAACCTTGAATGACTTGAGTGATACCATCAGTTGATAAGAAATACACCTAATTTTGATAAAATTGTATCTATTCAATAACAATAATACTCCAATCCCTGATGAAAATTAATTTAATGATGTCAATATCAAGAAGGAATATATCCTATACCAACTCGATGTTGACTATCATTACTTGACATGTGGTTCACATAAAACCTTGTTAGGACTAGTTTTCCAAAGGCATAGAAAGATCCAAAAATTAATGTATAAGAAATGAACACAATACCAACACATAAACCATATTTGATAATATAAAATAATTATTATAACCTATATTAAATAATTCTATAACCATATAAGATGAAATAAATACCTTACCTCAAACTATAGTTAGGACTAATTTAGATTCCACTAGTTTATAATCCAACACATAATGATTCCTAGATAAGCTCATATCTAATATTTTTACCCTCATGGAAATACCCCTCTGCCTAAGGATAGGACCCACCACCCTTGGATACATATTCATGTATATGTGAAGCCACAATGAGTATGGATCATGCCCTACATACTTGTTATAACCTGTCACAAAAGAGTTTTATATGGAATGATCATCTACAAAGATGACATGTCTTGGGAGAATCCATAGGATTTGGTATGGTATGACCAAGCCACCCAAACTAATAGAAAAAAATCAACTATTATCCTAATGATTCCCATGAAATTTGTCCTGAAGGAAGTTGGATTGCTTTCCACTTCCTTTTTCCATCTTATACACCCTAGCTAACAATTCCACCAACTAATGCTTGACTCAAACCTTCCCTCACAACTATGAATGAGACAACCAAAGACACATTATAAACTACCTCCAATGTGTACATAAGGCATAAGAGAATAAAAATTGACTTAATGGAAGGAAACATTCCCAACACAATCCACCATGATGTTAGCTGCTCATTGGTGACATACTTTTTGTTCAGATGCATCAAATCGAAAAATAGTTGGAATAATCCAAATTGGTACACTCCACTTTCTCCATTGTAAGAAACTCATGGTTATTTTCTAAATTTATAATATTAATGTAAAACTAATGATTGAATATTTTCATGATGGATCACAGGTAAGATCCTCATTCAACATATCATATATAATATAGTCCCACCATCTCATTCCCAGATGCTCAAGAATGTATATGAAAAAACCCACCATATATTCTTCGTATGTCTTCAAGAAATTGAATAACCTCTCAATCATATCAATACAATAATTAGATTCATGTTGTTTTTTCAGCACTGAAGACAGATGGGTGATGCATAGTAAAATTAGATCTATGATCCACCACCCATTCTTGATGGATGACATCCACATGACCTAGAGTCTGAATAGTGCATATTATATCTTCTACCGATGAAGGGTCCAATGGAGGATTCACATCATGTCATTATCATAGCTTTCTCTCTTGGATTTATAATATATATTATTAGAATAATTTCTCATAATCACAATAAAATGATAATTTTTATCATAATTACATTCCAAAATAATAGGTCCACATTTTAATTTAAAACTAATGATTTAAGAAAATGTTAATTTAAATAAATAATGAATTATACCAATGATATGTATTACATATAAATGAATATGTAAATTTAAATAAACACCCAATATAGTTCTTTCAATTGACCTTTATCCGCAATTCTCAAACAGGGAAAAACTCTCATATTTCCCATGTTAACTAGAGTTCAGTCATGGAACTGAGCTATCTATGACCCCTTTCCACACATACTATCAAAATTTTGATGGTCCTTACTCATATAAACGTGAATATAGATACAAACTCAGAAAGTGTTACCACACATCATGATGATCCTTTCCTATGATATGAAATTGTAACAGACCATCCTAGGTTAACAAGAAAATCTACCCGATAAATCCCATCACAATGAGGTATTTGAAAAATAAATAAAATAATTATTGAATATAGAGAAATTAGACATATAACCAAGGTACAATGTGGTGGGAAATAGGTAAAACCAGATCCATAAAAAATCCATACATTCCAAAAACATAGTGTATCAAATAGGATCAAGAGTTATTTATGTGAGAAACATTCACCACTAAACCACCATGATATGAAGGGAAATATTATTGGAGAAGTCAAAAAATTACAATATTCCCTTATATTTACATTTATCCTATAATGAAACCTCAAAAACTACCAAATTATAAAGTAGGGTGTGAGATAAAATCATAGTGTGATACCACCATAGAGTATATGCATGTTCTAATATGAATAATTCAGTAGTTCTATCATTTAAAACAATAATGTTTTCAAAAATATTTTTCATAAATCAGAACCCATTTAGAAATTAATTTCCATTTGTATTTTAATAAAATACATCCATATAATCAATACCAGAAATATGAAAAGTATATTTAATGAAATATGAAATTATATCAAGGTATCAAAAGGTACGAAAGTATACAAATATCCATAAAATTCCATAATGTGATTCAATGTGATACAATGTCATGTAAAAACTAGTGAAAAAAATCTATGATAAAACCAATCATGTGATAAAAATTTTTAAATTAAAAAGAAAACTATAATTTTGATATATCCTATGGAGAAATATGTAAAAGACAAAAAATATAAAAAACTATGAAAAAATTTGAATCAAACTGATGCAATGTCCTACCAAAATCTATCAATATAAGAAAAAACGACCATTAGTGGTTCCACACACACTAAGGATGCATATTTCAACTTCCTAACAAACCAATGGTTCACAAGGTGTCAATATTGTCAACTAAAATTTTAAAAAAATGCTCATCATTTATAAAACATTATACAATGCCATTTCAAATGGATTTAGTGTTTAAAAAACCCATTACCGAATAAGAACAAATATATATTTAAATAAAACACCTTTAAAAAATTATCATGAAATTAAATCTTTTAAAACCAAAAATAAATTCCATTCACTGAAGAAAAAAAATTATCAAGAATTATTTTAAATTCATTAAATTAACACATTATAAAGAAACACCTACCCTTAAATGGTATAAATCTATGTACCTTTGATAATGGTGATCGGAATTCTATATTTCAGCCTTCAAAATACAATGTGAGAGAAGAAATTGCATAGTATTGATAAAATACTATATCCAATCATGATTTTTAAACATGAACACATCTAATGTAGCATCTGCGACCAAAGTATTTGACAACCAGAATAAATGTTTACCTAGAGAGGTAAAAAAAATATGATGATCAATAATTAAATGGATTATAAATAAATTATAAAGATCTCTAAAACCACATAGGTTATGTTCTTGGATGATAAAGGGTGTATTTTTGGTTGAATAAAATGAAAATCACTCATAAAATACCCAAAAAACCAAAACTTGGTATATTTACAAGGCATGTAAACCTGTTACATTTAATTAATTACATTAAGGTTGAAAACTCCAAAAAATAATTTACTTTTTATAAAAATATGATTTTAGACTTTACACAATGTTAACTCCAAATTCAGGGGATACTAACTTCTCTCCCAGTACTAGATTCAATGATATACATGATAACCATTAAAAAATGTGTAATCCCCTATTAGACAAAAAACAATCATGTTCTTTAAAAAATCCCAAAATGACCTTCGACATTCAATAATCTCATAGATAACCCGGTAGTTCCTTTAACACATTTATACCTAGTCTTAATTAAATAAAAAACATATATCCTTGAACATTAGGTTATATTACTAAACAAGAGATCTTCACCCCTAAGAAGCTTGAAAACACACCCAAACAAGGATGACAATCAAATCATGAAAAAAGGAGTAACAAAAAATTATAATGGGGTGTTACAACATGTCATCATGTTTTTTATGATTACACTACAAATATCTTTATAGGACTCTTTAATTACCTAAAATGAAAAGAATTTAAGTCAGATCTACCCATTTTACCATTGTTAAACCCTAAACCTATGACTCTAGGCTATCTTGACCACTCTTCACTAGGCCTCCAATATTCCAAACAACATTGTTAATGGAGAAATCCAAATGAACAGACCATGCTATAGCTAGTAGAATAAAATGTTCATAAACCACATAAAATTTTTATGTGGATGAGAAAAAGGTCTTATTTGGATGGATAGTAATGATATTTTACATAATAAGGGTTTAAGTCATCAAGGTTCATATTTCACTTTTGATGAAAAATGAATTGTGTTGCAACTTGAGAAAGAAGTTGTCATATTTTATGAGATTGTGGTATTCCATTTAAGTGATAATGATGATTTTTTTACTCTGATGATAAATCAAAAAATTATTTTTGAAAACATATTTAGAAATGGATTAAGGTTATAAATGAACCCAGAAATGATATGCATACATCAATTCATATCATTTTTATTTAAAAAATGTTTGTCCACTAGGTGTAATGAATTCTATATGTGGAATAACTGATGTTTATAAGATGATGGTGAACTATTTGGAATGTAAAATGATGGTTCATGTAATTTTCATTTAATCTTTCATTTCACAATGAAATTTTAAGTACATGTTTTTCAAGATATTAAATTAATGTATTTTTTATAATCAAGAATACTATAAACCTAGAATGATACATCATGATTTATATTTTTCATGCTAAGAAAGGTCATTGAATTTATAGAATTTAGGAAGGAGGTTGACTCTAGTTTTTTGTAAATATATTGTTTGTTTGTATGAAAATTTTACAAGTCATTTTCATGTACTAACTATGTTGTGTGCATATATACTAAGATACATTTGGTTTTATTGAAATTCATATTTAAATAACTTTTTACCTTTTAGTTATGAAGAATAATTTTAGATAGATCCTCCCTCTACCTAGGGGATTCATCCCGTATAATAGTAACCAATGTAATAGTTTATCAGAATTTGATAAATGGTCCCATTTCTATGGAAATTCCTCACTGACATATTGATATAATGGATTTTTTAGATAATTAATCACTTAATAAATTTTAAATAATAGTGAATGTGGTTTTTCAATCTAGAGGAGGATGTTCTCCTGAGTCAAGATTACCTCCTATTACAAAAATATTTCTATATGATGTTATTCATATATCTTCTATAATAGGATAACTGGACTCATCCATTAAATGGTTGGTTAATGTTCTTTATTGAAGTACCCTTTAAATATTGTATGGTGATGTAACATAATTTTATGTGTATCAGTATGGGGATGAAATTTGAAAAGACATAATAGAATTTAATGGTTTTGAAAGCCAAAATGATTCCAGTGGAGAATAATAATAAAAACTAGAGGATGAAACATATCTTGTTGAAAACATAATATCTAGGTCAAAATTAGTAGAACCATCATGTGGATAAAATACCTTGATGTTTGTGACCAGAATAATTTTAATGAAAATCATAGTATGGGTGTGAAGAAGGATAGATTCTCTCTTATTCATCAAAAACATACATGTTCATATATTCGCATAGAATAATTAGATGATTCCAAAGACAAATCTTCATAATGATATTCTAAAATAAAATTGAAAATGAAATATTTTAATGTTTGGTTATTTGAGTCTAGAAGTGAGATTGATATTATTTGTGATCGTGTAGATTCCAAATATGATGCTATTTAATTAATGCTCATAGTTCAATCAATTTCAGAAAACTTACTAATGGAACCTAGTGGAGAAGCATCAAACTAATCAGATATTAAATAAAGGATATAAAATGTGTCTCTAACTATTGACACAATGAAATATACCATATATTTTATTTAAAATAGGAATCTTTCAAGGGAAATAATTTTTTATCTTTATAAATAATTTATTTCTAAATATAGTAGGATTAATTTATTAATGAAATGCATGATCATGTCCATTGATAAATCCTATAAGGAAATAAATTCAACATTAATAGAAAAAGTACCTGAAATCCAAAATATTTCAAATAACATGAAAAATGATACTGTTTTATTATTATTGGACTTCTAAAAATGGTTAGATTATTATAAATTAATTTTGAATTTTAAAATAAGGTGATTGATGATTTGTATTAGTTATTGGTGAGAAATATGTTGCCAAAATATTCTTATAAAGAAAAATAAGGATAGGAAGATGTGTTTAGTGAACCCCATAGTTAAAAAGGAATCCTAAAAAGGAAAATAAATAATTTCCATTGATCATTTGGATTAGGTATCGGAAAGTCAGTTTGAGTTATTTAAGAATCTATTTATTAACTATGCTATGAAATGAGATATGAAAAATATCCTTGGAATTTTTTCGAAATTATTTAGAATGGTTTTATAAATATCATAGATTATTTAAGTCATGATATAGTGAATTGTATTGATGCATGTGTATAGGAACTATTTCATATTTAAGGAAGATGTTTTCATGGACCTTCTATATCTGACCATCATGCATCTACCTCTTAGGACTGAAGGCAGTTTTTAATCCAGCTAAAATATACTAAATGGAAAACATCATGATTGAAGAATAAATTCAAATACCCGTATATGAAACATGTTCTAATAATTAGTTTGTACATAAAAAACTATATAGAAAGATATAAGAAAAAATCCCTCAATATTCAGTCCACCTAAGTAAGTATCAATCGAATTGTTCGAGCTGGACTTATAGAATATTTACATGCATTGTATTATGAAGAAAAATATTTCGATGATGTTACTTTTTCAACAAATTTCTTACCTTTTGGCTATTCAAAATAATTCAAACTACCACCTCCAAAAAATCATTTTTTGTAAAGGAACTAATGAACATTCCCATGTTTCTTATTTAGATAAATAGAGATTCAAAATAATTTGATTAATGTTTTAGAAAAAAAATTGAATTATTGAATGATTAAATTACATGTATTTAAAGAATATAATTCTTTTTATACTATTAAAACTCTTACTATTTCTATTTAAAAATATTTTTAATTTTTTCTATATTATTATTATAATTTATTCCCTATTATTATATTATTATTCTTTATTAATTATTGAAATTATTTAAGGAATTTACAATTTCTACTATTTATTATTTTGGCTAATATGAATTCATGAAAAATGATGTTCTCATTCAGTATTATTAACTATTTACAGTTTTTAATTTTCAATATTAATTGTATTAATTTTACCTTAATTATACTTCTTATCGATATCTGAAAAAAGGGGAGAAGTAAAAGGAGAAAAAAGTAAATTCCAATTGATACTTTTTTTTATTCAATATTTTTTGTTATCATAAAAATGGTGGATATTATTTTCCATAGTTATTTTTTTCTAATATATCTCTTTTTTATGTGTTTTGATGATTCACAAAATCCATTTTTTTATTCTAATGGGTTTATCTTTTTTCTTTTAGATTATATTTTGTTATAAGTTATTTGTGTAAAATTAATTTATTTTACACTATCTATAAGTGATCATCTTACATCGAGTAAAGTGATAAAATTCGTAGAAAATTATTCTATCCTTTTTTATATGATTTTTTGAAATATTATATTCCACTTTCTCAGAATCAGAAAACTACATGTTTAATATTTATATTAATATATAAGATATTATATTACGAAATTAACAAATGATCTACTTTGTTCTCAAATCTAGATATTTTAGTGAGAGTTTAGTTACGAAAATTGATTACCATATGAAATTTAAGTTCAAAAAAGGTTATCAGTTGACCACCAAGAGAAGTTGTTAAAATTAAGTATCATAGTTCAGAAATATACATCTGTTGTATTGGTGAATTATACTATGAAATATTGAATTTAGTTAATATTGTAGAAAATATATGTTAAAGATAAGTTTTAACTTATGATGCCTTTTAGGAATTTATCATACATATAATTTTACTATATGTTGGATAACATATAAAGAACTAGCTATTATGTAGAATTTCATGATTACATTCATAATTTATTGATATGTCATTTCATTCTTTTAAGCATATATGAAAAGTATTTGTCTATTTAAATAAAGTTTGATCTATGTAATGCTTCATTTTTTCATGAACAGAATTATTGGATAAAGAAGAATATCTATGTCATCACCATTTTCAAGGCACATTCCATAATTAGATGGAATGAACACATGCCACTAACCACATGTCTTATCAAAATTATAACGTATTATTCACTCAACTATTGTGATTATCTTGTATTCATAAGTTCAAAATCAAAGATAAAAATACTTATTTAGAGATTTGGCCACAATGTGGATATATATAGAGATATATACACACATAGAAAGAGTCATAGACACAAACATACATAAAAATGCTCAGATAATTTTAACAAAGAACACGTGCACATACAATGTTCACATGGTGTGATTATAAGTATATTAGTTTCAAACGAAGATCATCTAGAGTTTTTCTTTTAAGATCATCATTTTATAATCACATATATTCATATACTATAATTTTCTTCTTGAAATTGTTTTTTGATAAAATTCATGAAAATAACATGTATCTCATTTTTGTTTTACTATCATTATAATTAAGTGAGTTGAGACTATGGATAAGTCTTGTGAGTGGAGATCATGGTTGAAAGATCTTGTACCTTTGTAACATGTAACTTCTGATTTCAAACTTCTAGGAGACCACAAAAAGAGATTTCATAGTCAAAATAACCTAACTCGTTGAGTAGAGTGCTTGGGAAATAGTCTTGAGGGTATCTGTTTCGAGAATTAACATATAACCCTAGTGTCCATTTTGTTTTCTCATAGCCTTTATCATTCTTCTAACTATATTTTTAAGGAAAATATTTTAACCCATGAACATTGAAGATGGTCATTTTAAAGTATATATTTTTTGAGGAACTCAATTCACCACCCCCATCATTGAGTTATAAAATTTTCATTATCTATTAAAACAAGAACCATCTCAATATTCATTTTTTTATATGAGAGTTGGTTATAGTTTCAATGGTTTATGTACCGTGTTTTTTACTGTGATGCTTGCATGAACGTTGGGAGATTAAAGCACAAGACAACTATTTTAGTGAACTTTTCACAACCCTAGGTGGTCAAGTGAGGGTTCCTTGTTTCACCAATGATTATATTGGATGAGAAGTTATATGGATGGTATATCTGGTTTCCTATGTTTTTTAACCGCTAAAAATTTTATGGGATTTTGGAATTTTTGTTTTAGGGATATTTCATAACTTCTATTTAACTTCAAAATGTAAATAAGACCATTGGAACCCTTAACAATGTCATTTTTCGACTGTGATTAGGGATCGAGAGGTGTCTTGTGTGTTCTACTTTGTTTCAATAGCATCGGGCACTGAAAAAAGATTTTTGTGAGATGCAGACAAGGGAACATGATTGGATCATAGTTAGAGATAATCATCCAGTCCAAATGTGTGTATTATTACATATAAGGACATAGTTTTTCAGAACCATATGACCCTCTCGGAGAAAATATCTAGCCTATTACATGGGAGTTAAGGGTGTGTCAATGTTTTCTCTAACCATGTGAGATGTAATCTGCTACTCCACGATGGCACTACAATAAAATATAGTGGGGGTACATGAGCATGGTACAGTTTGGACAATCGTTCACCTTGAAAATACTCATAGATTCACTTTGGATTTGGTACCGCAAGGTTGAATCATGGATAAACACACTATTTTTTCTTTATATGGGTTTATTTTACCATTTCCTCCTCTTCCTTATTTCTTCTTCCCCACTTCCCCCCCCCCCTTCTTCCATTCACTCTATCCTTTCTTCTCTTCCTTTGTTCTCTCTTATAGGATTCCATGGATATCCCCTATCTAGAATCGTGATCATTCTATTTCCATCTCATTGGATTCATATCGGTAATATCTCAATTCATCTATCATCTGAAAACATTTTCTATCACCTTATGTAATGCTAAATCCAAGCATATCCTTTATCCTGATCTCCAGGGAATTTTTTCATTTTATTAATTTCTCATCATCTAGATTGAATCATTACTTGATATTGGATGATTGAATTATTCTAGGAAAGATCTAAGTGATATACAGAATTTCCCTAAAGGACTTAATGTCATATAAATTACATCATTATACCATTCACTATATTCTCCATTCATTTCCCTCTTAAATGTAAAATAAATATATGTATCCAAAATCCATAAATCAATTAGTAATTTTTCACTAAATTGATCCATTGGATGTTACCCACCTTAATTAAAACTACACCTTCTTGGGTGTATTGGTTGTATTTCATGAAGCATGCCTATTTGGGATATTCAGTCACTATTTATTACTGTTATTTTATATACTCGTTTTCTAGTACCCTTCATATTATTTAATCACCTTTGGGAAGTGTTGATTTTATCCCTCATCTAAGTGATGGTTAGTTTATATTAAATTAATTACAATGATACCCTTTCCCTATTTTGTAATAAAACCACCTAATAGGTATGATAAATTATCTAGTAAAAGGGGATTTTATATGGTGATATTAAAATAATATGTTCAATGATTATGGTAATTTATCTCTTTCACTTCTACAAAATAGGCCTTTAGCAGTGCTAAAAATGGCCTTTATCAACACTAGAGAAGCGTTGACTACTAGAGTGGGGTTAAAATCCCTTTTCATTTATCAATTCTTTCTCAAGCTCTAATAAAGGACTATTTATCATTGCTTCTATAATCACTAATAAAGGGGCATACTACAGTGTCCTGTTATAGCACACTGCCCCACCAGTGTAGTGTGTTTTAACAGTACACTGTAACACTAAAACCACTAAAAATCAACAAAATAAAGTATGAAAACAAAATTTAAATAATGAGAAAAAATATAGGCTCGTTTTCTCAATTTTGGAGATATGATGTGCATTTTAAACTAAAATGATACTTATATATTGCAAAAATGCACTTGGAATCATATTGTTCACATTGTGCATCGGATTGAGGTGAGGTTGATTCGTACACATCTAAAATTACTTTTGGATCATTCTCATCAATTATTAAAACAATTTGAATGTGTTTTCTTGGTTTATAGTATGTCACTTGTCTTTTTTACTAAAATGACATTTTAAACTAGAAACATGAATTTTGACTCATATTGGTCATATCATATATCAGTTTTATGTGACACCAATTCCCCCATTTCACAAATTACATAAAAATCATTTTACTAAATTATAAAGTAAATCTGGGTGTTTTTTCTCAATTTTCAGTGAGTGACACATTTTGAACTAAAATATTTATTTTAAACTGATAATTGATACATTAAGTCATAACAGACTTGTCGTGCATCAGATTGAGGTGAGGATAATTCCTACACATCAAAAATGAATAATGGATCATTTTATTAATGTATTAAAACAATACGACTCCATTTTCATGGTTTTATGTTGGTGAGTTTTTATTTTTACTAAAATTTATGTCAATTTTAAAAAGAAAGATGCACTTTGAGTCATATCGATCTCACCATGAGTAAAATTGAGGTGTTACTAATTTTCAAATGTTCCAAATGGATTATGGATCATTATCATAAAGTATTAATATAATATGAATGTGTTTACACATTTTTGAGTAAATCATATGTATTTTTTACTAAAATGTTAATTTAAACTGAAAACACACACTTTCGCTCATACCGATCACATAATTTATTGGATTGACATGATACCTATTCCTAAACATCAAAAATGACCTATAGATTAATTTTCTAAATTAACAAGAAAATCCTATGTAATTTTCTTGGTTTTCAATGAGTGATATTTTTTCAACTAAACTATCGATTTTAAACTGATAACAGACACATTGAGTTATGCGAGGCACACTGTGCATCATATTGAGATGTATCTAATTAAAACATGTCAAAAATGACTTATAGATAGTTTCCCTAAAGTATAAAAATAATATGAATGTGTTTTATTTATTTTTAGTAGGTTATTTATCCTTTTTATTAAAATTGATGTCATTTTTAAATAAAAATACGTACTTGGAGTCATTCCGGTCATACCATGCATCAGATTGAGGTAAAACTGATTCGTAAACATCTAAAATGACTTATGGATCTTTTTATTAAAGTATCAAAACAACCTAAATGTGTTTGCTCAAATTGGAGTAGGTGAGTTATCCTTTTTAGTAAAATTGATGTCGATTTTAAATAAAAAGATGCACTTTGAGTCATATCAGTCATACCGTGCATCAGATTGAGGTGAAAAAATTCTTACATATCCCATATGGCTTATTAATCACTTTTATAAAGTATCAAAATAATATGAATGTGTTTACTCAGTTTTGAGTACATCACGTATATTTTTTACTAAAATGTTATTTTAAACTGGAAACACACACTTTGAATAATATTTGATCACATCATGTATCAGTTTTATGAGAGACTAATTCATACCCATAAAAAAATTAATTTTGAATGAATGTTATAAATTATCAGGAAAATCTGAGCATGTTTTCTTGATTTTTAGTGAGTGACATTTTTTGAACTAAACTGTCAATTTTAAACTGATAACAGACACATTCAGTCATACCAGGTAAATCGTGCGTTAGATTGAGGAGAAATTGATTCCTACATGTAAAAAATTACATATAGATCCTTTCCATAAATTAACAAAACAATCTGAATGCATTTTCTTGTTTTTGAGTAGGTCGGTTGTCCTTTTTATTAAATTGTTGTCATTTATAAATAAAAAGATGCACTTGGAGTTATACCGGTCACACCGTGCATCAGATTATGGTATAATGTATTCCTACACACATCAAATTATTTATGTATCATTTTACTAAAGTATCAAAACAATACAAATACATTTTCTTATTTTTGAGTGGGTGAGTTTTCCTTTTTACTAAAATTGATGTCAAATTTAAATAAAAAGATACACGTTGAGTCATATCGGAAACAATGGGTGTTGGATTGAGGTTCAGTGAATTCTAAAATGTACTAAATGGATTTTGGATCATTTTCATATTGTATGAAAAACAATCTGAATGAGTTTACTCTGTTTTGAGTACATCACATTTTTTCACTAAAATATCATTTTAAGTGGGAAACGTGCACTTTGACTCATACCGATCACATCATGTTTTGTTTTAACAGGAGACTAATTCTTTCACATCACAAATGACTTATTAATCAATTTCATAAATTATCAATAACATCTAATCATGTTTTCTCAGTTCTTAGTGAGTGACATTTTTGGAACTAAATTGCCGATTTTAAACTGATAACGGTCATATTGAGTCATACCGGGTACACCATGCATCATATTGAGGTGAATATGATTTATACCTATCACAAATAACTTATGAATAATTTTGATAATGTATCAAAACAATATGAATGAATTTTTTCAGTTTTGAGTAGGAGAGTTGTCTTTTTTATTACAATTGATGTTATTTTTAAATAAAAATATGCACTTTGAGTCATATCACTCACAACCATGCATTAGATTATGGTATGGATGGTTCCTATATTTCTCAAATGACATATGTATAATTTTACTAAAGTATCAAAACAATCTAAATGTGTTTTCTTAGTTTT
The DNA here is from genome assembly GCA_963277665.1 of Viscum album. Lineage (NCBI taxonomy): Eukaryota > Viridiplantae > Streptophyta > Magnoliopsida > Santalales > Viscaceae > Viscum > Viscum album. The sequence continues at coordinate 2,057,081,431 of OY728127.1, read as the reverse complement.
GAGCACGTCGCTTGTTTTTTTACTAAAATGATATTTTAAACTAGAAACATGCACTTTAACCTATACCGATCACATCGTGTACCAGTATGACATGAGAATAATTCCTACTCATCATAATATATTATTAAATATATATATATATATATATATAATACTATTTTTTCAAATTAAACAAAAAAATACTAATAATAATAATTTTCAAATTATATTAATTAAAAATAATTATTATTTTGGGAAATTGTGTATAAAATATAATTATTTAAAAATTTGACAGTTTAATTATTTCAAAAAAATGTATATATAGTTACATAATTTTATTATTTTGAAAGTAACATGATTTTACAATATTTTATTGGTCATTTAAGTATAATTTATATTTTTGTTAACTAAATGTATATATAGACTTAAAAGTATATATAGACCTAAAAGTATATATAGACCTAAAATGATGAATACCTAAAAATATTTTCTAATATATAGAATTTGATAAATTCCATTCACCAAGGAGATACTCCCCCCTGAGACTCGCATTGAAGAATCTTTTCATTGAATGGGTTAGTAGAAATGTCTAACTAACTCTACCCCATCATCCCTTCACCAACAGCAGGCTTGAAGCCCTTGACGTTATCTCTAGAAAATTAAACTTTCTATTATTCGCGGTTCTTGGTCCCTCGCCTACAATAAAATGTAGAATGGCCCAATTTCTTATAGTAATTGTAGAAATCGACCCATAATTCAAACCACACATCCAACTTGCATGAAAATTACTCCCCCATTGTAATCTAAATATAATCTATAAGCACTCTCGAGACATCAACTTCCACAAAAATGCGAGGAGAAATAGGGTGATAAACTTACCAGGTTCTGCTATCAGAATATAATTATCTATCAATGAGATTCCCTATCATGTATATAATTTCTATATTTTGAAAAGTTAAAGGGAACTTGGGGAAACTAACCCAAATCACTATTATTGGAATGTCATGTTTTATATGGAAGTCGTATGTCCACCAGACGAGATAGAACCTAAAGTTTTTGAAGCTATGGGGGGCACTGATAAATACCCGTGCTATTAAACATGGTTTTTGTAGTAGTAATTATGTAATAATTTTATGATAAATAGAATGATTACATACATTAACCAATTTATTAAATTATTCTATACTTGTCATTGATAAATTAAATTGTAAAATAATGAAGTAAATTATTCATGTTACACGAAAATGGAATGGATAATTCCCATGGCCTATGATTACATACTAATATGAAACATTGAAAAAGTATTTTACTATAACATGAGTAATACTCAAGTTCCTTATTATGAAATGGATATGACTAAATGATAGGAGGATTGAGTTTATATGAACCATAACTGATACTGGTTTCCTATTTATGGAATACTGTAGATGGTCTTAAAGGATACACAAATTGTATTACACCCTTAGACATACATGGGGTACCTTTTATATAATTATTTAGATGGTCTGAAAGGCCAGATGATTTTCCTTATGCACTGAATAATACATTTTATTCCCTTATATAGAATGCCTTGGATGAGCTCATATGATTAATGATTTCACTCACACTCTGATTGATACTTAGGATTCATTTTATAAAATGTATTGGATGTGATCATATGGAAATTTGATCTTATGAGTGATAATGTTTTTTCACATTAAGAAACACCGGGGAGTGGATAAAATAATAATAAGATTATGTCACACCTTGGGAAATACCAATGTTCTTTTTTACATAATTTCTAGTATTAACCCATAGGGAAAACAAATTATATCATTTTTTTATTATTATAAATAAATAGTGTAATATACTTATGATTACTACTATATTATGTCTCTGTTGATAGTATCTTGGATCCTTGACTGATGAAATGTCTTATGTTTAGATACACGTGAATACATATAATTGATCTGATGATTAGATACAGTCATTATATAGAGATGTCATGGAATTGCCTCGAGTCCTTTTCAACTGTTATACTTTTATATCGTTGTCTATATACCCTTATTAAGAATTCCTCACTAAGTTCATAAATAAAATATGACCCTTTTTCTATGATTATGTGGATTTTTTTTCATTCCACCTTAGAACATTGTCAGTGAAGGTATAAATTTTTGTGTTTTTAAATTTCTAATTATTAATATATATATATATATACATGATGGAATGTCAGATATATTCCAACTTAGGTCATAGTATATATGGTCAAAAATGTGTCCTTGAGGAATCCAAGCAGACTTATTTACATTTATATATTTACATCCTTTTTGATATTCCATCGCACTCCTATATTTTATGTCCAGATACTTGATAACAATATAAACCATCATTAGTTCCATCCATAGTATATATTTGACCATGTTTGGACTTTTAATTCATCGGGGTTCCCGAAGTGACCTAATAATTCTAGTACAAAGTTCATGGTTTATATATATACTATTACATTTTATATGGGACCATGTATGAAAAAGAATGATCTGGAGATCATGATTCTCATAAATATATATTTTAAGGATTTTTTCATTTCATGTATATTTTTTTGATATTTTCCTAATGTTTGAATATTGATTTCATATTTTATAACAACATGTACTTCCATGGATATATATTTTTTGTTTCCAATTTATCAATTTTTATTGTCTTCTGCTACCTTTAATTTATACTAGTTCCATTGCAAAATTATTAATTATTTTATATGAATATGCCACTGAGATCGTGATAGTACCATCACCCCACTGTAAAATCATTGGTCCCTCGGTTAAATTCATCATCCTCTAACATACAGGGAGTTACACATGAGTTAATGTGACTAACCAGATCGGGGCATAGTTTCAGTGGCTCCCTTGTTGGGGTGTTACATTCCTAATTTCTGAATGTGTGATAGATTTTCTAAATGGGACTCATATGTTGGTCCCTAAAATTTCTCATTCTGGAAAAAATATGATATTTTATTCAAATTTTGAATTTAATTATGAAAATACTCCTAACACTAACCTTTCATAATTATAATAGGGAATGCATGATACTATAATTGTGGTTTGGGGGAGGAAATTCTAATAACCTAATTGATTTAGGGGATATTTTTGAGACATTACTATGCATAATGTTATGGATTTGGTACAAAAAAATACATGAATATTAAATATTATTGGAATATTCATTTCATTAACCATTCTCAGATTCCTTAGTATAGTGTCTTTAGAATCTATGTAAATATAACTTTATATCCGTATACAATATAGAAACATTTTACCTTAAATATAGAATTCTATTCAAATAATATAGATGATAAACATAAACAAACAAGGAATTGTGAATAGATATGTTACAGATCTCCCTAGGGTGAAAAAGGTTCCATGGATATTGAATGTGATAATGAAACAATATAAAATCAACCAAAATAAGTCATAAATGATGTTATGGATAAAAAAATATATGTATGCACCTTATAAATTAAATATTCATTATATAATGACTTTTACAAGAATAGAAAAAATTACAATATAAAGGATACAAAACAAACAAAAAACACAATACTTTCTCCCACATGAACTTGATAAATTTGAATACAACCTCTACTATAACTTCATAGACATTCCCATGGTCAATATTGAATAAACTCAAGAATATATCAATCATAATAAATAAACCATTTGAAAAATGAATTCAATTACACCAAGGTGTTTCTATAGTGTGTGACCTATTTTCTAGTAGGAATAATCCAAAAAACCATGTAATTAAAATTATAATACAATTTTAAAATTTTAGTTTCAAATATATTTTAAAATTTTATCTAATTTTATTTTTAAATATAAGAATTAAAGTCATATTATATATTAGAATTTCATAAAAAATATTATATGGGGTAACATAAGCATTAAATATGTTTATACAAATCCACGAAATTCAAAAAATTCATGACATTGATTTGAAAAAAGAAATTATTGTAAATAAAATATAAAATTAAATCACTGCTGAAGAAAAATATGGCTTGGAGTAAATTAAATATAGAAAAATGATTAATGGGGTAAAAGATAGAATATTTTAAGTCGTTAATGGACCACTATAAATATAAAAACATATCCAATTCAGTTTAAATCTTACTAATATAGACCTCTACATACCCCCAATGACATTGTTAGATGAAATCCATTAGTTACGTTGAATTTTTTTGAATGGGAATGGTCTAAAATGAAATCATATCTTATATAGAACTCATAATTCATTTTTTACAAAATATGAAAGGCTTCCTTATAAACTATCAAAATAAATTCCCTAATATAATAAATCATCTAATCTGTTATGTCTATGTTAAATAGGAATAAAAATAAGGGAATACTATTATTAAAATTAAAAATATATATCATGATAGTTATGAATTTTGAGGCCATAAAATTATTAGTAACCCTAAAATTCTTTTCAATTGATTCAAACATGCCTCAATAATCAATAAAAATAAAAATTAAATAAAAAACCATAGATGAATTTTTGTAAAATGATAATATTTATTCTATGTAAAAGAATAATAAGTAAATTAACCTCGACAAAATAATGTCAAATGCACATGCATCCATGAATCGACCCACCCCCCACCCCCCCCCCCCACCCCACACACACAAATCCACTCATGAAAAACCCTGAAAATTAAAAAATAAATAATTATGATTTTAGTAAAGAATTAGAGAAATTATTATCTAATCTGTATGAAAAATGACCTAGAATAATCCATAGTAAATAGAATAAGGAATAATATGTTAAAACAAATATACACCAAAACATAGGTCGCCTAGTATAGATCGAACCAAACCCATCAAACTATCACAAACTACATCCCAACAATCTTATAGACATTTATTCAATCCAATTTTTCAATATGATATATATGACTAAAAATTTCCTTATGGATTCAAAAGGATTTCCTTGACATAATTTCATTTTAGTATAAATTATAAAATAACATTTTGGTAAAAAATTATAAATAAATTACAGTTGAATTTCATATCTTTTATAAATCATTTGGAAATATGAATCTATAAAATAATTCCATATAAATTGAATTACTTAGAAAAACATTTAGAAGTACATCAAAATAATGAAACCTTCGATAACATGATATAAACCAGGTTTAGCGATAATTCTTTTATCCATTTGGTACAAAAGGCGAATGAAAATAATCAGTTTTCTTGATATAATAATCACCTTATTTCCATGAATTATAGGTCGAGAAATTTTTGCGTGGGAGGATTGTATTGGATTTAGTGGAGAAGTATTAGAAAAGGGGAAGATAAAATCCTATGTAGAACCATCTATGTTGTAGTCCGTTAGATTATTGTGTATAGGAATATAGTTTGTGATGATTCTCCATATACATTATAGTAGTGTTGGCCTTAAGTGGTGTGGAAGAGGGAACTACATTATATTCTTTTTTCCTTAAATTTTGATGATGATGATAATAATAATAATAATAAATAAATAAATAAATAATAATAATAATAACAACAATAATAAAAAAAATAACATTATGCTATTCTAGTTTGGTATCCAAAAATACATTTAATAATATACTAATAATTATTAATATCCCATAATCATTTTTTTGAAAATTATAATTAACATTAATTATTTATATGAAATAATTAGAAAGGGAAATATGTACAATAACAATCAAGAGATGTATTTTAATAAAACATTAAAACAATTATCAATGTGGGAATTTAAAAATTTTACCTCATAATTAATACTTATTAATGATTATATGTTATCCAATATTTGGAATATTATAGTATTCATATGTCAAGTAATAAGAAATAAAATGTTTGGTGATCTTCCAATAGAGGCATTGTTAACTCATACGATTATGTAGGTCGAACATCAAAATAAATGGGAGATACTACATTAAAAAAAAATTTATTAAAATTTATGATGTTTGGTCTCCAAGACCCTGCATCTTAAACCACCACATCCATAAAATTCTAAAAAAACACAAATTTTGGACTAAAATACTTATATAATTAGATATATGTAAAATAATAAAATTTGGGGTGCCACAATTGTCTCCAACACAACACTTTTGACCATAAAATGTCCACTATTAATTATTATTTCCTATATAAATTACAATTATACTATAATAAATAATGTTGTATTTTATTGAATACATTTACTATATAATGAAATTCTTTTCCATTATCAACAAAAGGCCAACTCATAGTAGAATTCATTTGACCATAAGTGTCCACTAAACCATAATAAATAAATATATACACAATAATTTAGTAAAAATGTATCATTATATTGTATCATAAAAAATTGTGTGGGTACACCCCTCTATAATGAAACACAACATATTAAAAAACAATATAATTCCTTTATTTGTGAACTAAAAATTCTTAATTTTCAATAATAAATAGAAAAAATCAAATATCATTTTCAATGAATGAATGGTTTAAATTTTATTAAATCAAGTTTCATAACCAACAAAAGTCATATTCCAATTCTGCATATAATTTACGCATCACTAATAATTTTCAGAAACATATATTTCAAGGAATATATTTAAATAAACACCTCGTAATGGGTTAAATTTTGACCTTCAAAAATCTCCACCCAATATAGAACATTTGATACCCACATATAGATACCCATTTTTTAGGACATAAAAAATATCATTTGTACTGAATTTTTTTTGATGATTGGATCTTAAAATATCAAATGGCATATAGACCTTCAAAATAATTGATTTGAATACTCATAGATATAACCTAGTATTGAATTTCTTAATTATTTCAGTATACATCTTTCTTTTATGTAAATATAATGATTTCGATAACATGATTCACATGAAAAATTGACCTAAAATTAAATATGAAAGATTAGTAAACAATTATTTATATAATTTGACAACCGTAAAACCCTAATGAAATAATAATATTTTAATAAACTAGAAATTATAATTAATTAGGCTTAAGAACACATACTATTTTAAAGGCGGGTTTTAAATAAAAAGTGTTTTTGTTTATTTGTTATATTTTAATTAAATCTGTGTGTGTGTGTGTTATAATTTCAAATATGTTAAGTCATATAAATGTTATAATTTGGCATGTCAATATTATTTTAAAGTTAATTTATGATATTATTCTAAAATAATTTATTTTTAGGTGAATGGTGAAAAATATAATTTTTTCTAATACTATAACATTTACAAAATTATCATGATAAATTATAGTAAAAAATGGGTTTAAAACCTTATTTCTATAAAAATATATATTTATAAGGTTACATTAATCATTTCTAAATACGCTTTTTTATTTATAAAACCCATTATTAATGCTTTGGAAATTTAAGTAATATATTACATTAAAACTCTTCTTATTCAATTATATTAAAAATTAGTTTTCAACAATAATAGAAATTAAATATAACCAATTGTATTTTATATTTTATATCATTAGGTTCATGATTTTTGTTTTTTTTTATATTTTATTCTTTGGGATAAATTTATGTTTATTAAGATTAAAGGAAATGACAATGATAATTGTGAATATGTTGTTTTAAGAGGATTTTTTTATTAATGTTATCTCTTTTTTTACTTGGAAATTAAATCGTTATATTTTATATGATTTTTACATTATAATCTTAAAAATATATATATAATAAAATAATAAAATATTTATTTTTTTTAATTACTGTTATATAAAATTTAGAACACATAATTCTTGAAAAATATACTTCTACAAAATAGTTTTCAGTAGGTTCTATTTTTAATTTAAAATTAATTTTACTTCTTTAATTTGATTCATATTAAATGGTTGAAAATTTATTTTCAAAAAATCAACATGCTTTAATTGTGGATATCTCATTATTTTAGTAAAAAATTATTAACCCATGTTGAACACATTGGATATTTAAGTAATATTTTACTTCAAAAACTGTATTTATTCTCTTATATTAAAATTTATTTTTCATTAATTATAGAAATTAAATATAACCAAATGGATTTTATATTTTATATTATTAAATGCATTTTATGTAATTTTTTTCTATTTCACGGTTAGGGATAAATGTTTGTTTACAAATATTAAAGTAAATCACCATGACAATTTTGAATATGTTATTTTAATCGAGATTTTTTTATTAATGTTATCTAATTTTGTATTAATAAATTGAATTTTTATATATTATACGATTAGTATATTATAATCATTAATTATATATGTATAAAAAAATTAGAACATATTAATTTTTAATTAGTGTTATATAATGTGAAGATCGCATAATGCTTAAAAAATAGTTTTCAACAAAACAGTTTCTTAATTCAAATGGCTTGGGGATCAACCCCTTTATTAAAAGAAAACGAGAAACAGAGTTCACCAAAACCGCGTCGAACCCGATCCCGTCCCCTCACGGATCACCGCCCGCCACACCGCATCGAACCCGATCGAGCCTCCGCTGACCCCCAAAACCAGATCTGAAGAAGCAGATCTGAAAGCGGAACCACAGCCGGCGCCGCCTGAGATCAGCCGGCGCCGCCTCTCGCCCTGCAGACACCGCTGGTCATCACCGGTAGCCGCTCCGAAGCGCCTCCGCGAGCCGCCATCACATGTCGCCGCCGCGAGATGAAGGCCGCTCGATGTAATCGAAACCGCCGTCCTCGCCGAGCGGAGCCGTGGAGATGATCCACCACCGTCCGGGAACCAACACCGAGGTGCCGCCGCCTTCGCCTGAGAAGCAGCCGCCTTCGCCTGAGAAGCAGCCGCCGTGTGAGGAGAAAATCCCTCGATCCACCGAGGAGGAGAGCCGCGGCCTCAAAACAGTTTCTTAATATGTTATAAATTTTAATTTAAAATTAAATTTTCCTCTATTTTGAATTTGAGTCATATTGAAGGGATTATAAATTTATTTTCAGAACATAAATAATTTTTTATAGTGTATATCTCATAATTTTATTAAAAGAAATTTAACTTTTGTAAAAAGTATTTTCCATGTTAAAAGAAAAAAAAACTTGTTTAAAAGATGGGAATATATTCCAATTTGTGACCTTGTACTTGGAATTGTTTTAGAAAATATTATTGAATTATGTTGTAATTTCAAAAAAAAAATGACATTTTCATCCATTACAAAAGCACATCACTTAACACTCATTTTTACAAACATTGAAAATATTTTTATCAACAGAAACTGTATAATATTGTCTCCTAAACAAATCCTCTATGGCCTAAAAACCATTTACATACCAAAATACCCTATAGATCCTTAATGTGTTACACAATGAAGAATATCAAAAGGGAGAGGTAATAGTCTCAATTGAGAACTTTTAAATTTTGTTCTTTATTTATCCTCTCAATCATATTCTTTTAATAAATTATTATAAAATTAGTATTACTAATATGATCAATTTTTATTAATATAATGTAATATCACATTCTTAACTTCATCAACAACCATTCAAAAAAAAATGGAGTTGTTGTCATGAATAAGTGTGGACTACCATATCCATGAATAGAATGTTTTTTTCTCATTATTCCTCAAAAAGGATAGTTCTAAATTTTTTTGTAAATGATTGCTATAATATTTATAATAATAATATTATTTATTAATGGCAAACCATTCCCTATCTTCCCCCTCAAATAAGGAAAACATGTGGCCCCCACGTTTGTGCACACTAGCACTGTTACGAATGTGACATATATCATTTTTTACTCACATGTCTTTTATTTATCCAATTAAATTATATATTGATTAAAAAATATAATAAAATATTATGATTATTCAATTATAGTGATATTATTCGAGAGAAATAAATTTCATAACCATACTCACCAGTATATTATGTATTATTCTTCTACGGGGTGGTTTAAAAACATAATTGGAAAATGTTATAAATTTCTATCTGGTGTAGAAAAGTAAACATAAATACCGGTAATACCATCCAATAATAAGAAAATTATTATTTTATGTGTTCTATAATGGTGATGGTGATTTCTATCATGTTATTAAAATACGAACACTTAATCTTTAAAATTATCAAAGTAAGCTTGACATTGACTTCATCATCCTGAATAATAAATAATATTATTATTAAGTGAAATTATAACATAGTGAATCATTACAAAAAAAATAATATTCTTGTGTCTACAATATCTAGGAATGATGAACATTGACTCTACAGATATGAATCAACTCAATATTTATGAAAATAGTAATAATCAGAAAAATGAATCAATCAACATTCAGTGATTAAAATAAAACACAACACATTAATTTAGATGTAACAAATGATTATAAATCATGTTTATAAATGGATATAGGTAATAATATGGTTTTAAATGCATTATTAAGATATATATTTTTATTATACAATCAGTTATAGAACCTTGGGTTATGACGAAAAAATGTAAGGATGTTTCATCTCAATTACATTTCTTTGAGGAATGTATTACCTACACATAAAAAATTATTATAATTGTGTTTAAAATAATATTTGATATATAATATAATGAATTATTTCTTATTCATTGTAATTGAGAAAAAAAATTCTTCTTTTATCTTTAGAAGGGAATTAATTAAAATGTTTTTATTAATCCTTAATGATTTTTCTTGAGTCAACTTAATTTATTAAGTGACAATAATTCCTCTTTGACTACAAATTTATGTGATTATTTTCTTCTATTAAATGATGATATTATAATGATTTTACTCAATTAACGTGTAATTAACCTCATTGGTATCATTGTAGATAAAATTCGATGATGCAAAGTATAATTATCATTCTTTAAATGAACTCTTTGTCATCAATATCAATGTTCACTCATCCTGATATTTTTCACTATACATATTTTCAAATTATTTTTTTCACATAATCAAAAAATTAATATTTAACTATTTCAATTTTTTATGATTTGGGATTTGATCGAAGGACATTGAAATGATAATATTTTTTTCATTGACGATTGATTATTTTATCAAATCCCCATCTTTTTCTATGAAAAACAATTATGCATTTTTGAAGTCTCCATTATATGAAATTATTTTTTAATGTAAATGTTTTGAGAAGTATTCTCTGCACATTTAGGAAAATTAATTTTTAATATAACCATTATCTTCAGTGTTTACAAATATGAAAAAATTTAATTAAATACTATTTTTTGGTTTCATTCATTACAATAAGATTTATTTGTTATGTAATGTCACTTCCATGTTTTATAAGTGTTTTAGAAATGATTTTTAAATATAATTGATTTTGAAAAGAAAATGAAATATTTTAATATTTTTAAAATGAAAAAGATCATATTTTGTAAAAAATAATAATTTTTTATTTTAAAAAAATTAATGTAGTTTTATTTTCATGAAGTATATAGTGTTGTTATGTCTTCTCAAATATTGTTTATGAAAACATAATTCATTAATATTTTTTTTCTAAACTCCATTTTGAGTATTAAAGGTAAATATTTAAAATTACGTATCAATCTCAAAATAATTTATTTCAAAGAAAACATTTTAATGATATTTATTTAATTTTTAATGTGTTAATTATTATTTCCTTTTTTCATAATGGTTTATGAAATAATGTTAGTATTGTGTTTTACATTATAAAAAATTTATCTAACTCATATTGATTTATGTGTTATGAATCTACTTATAAATTGATAAATGAAATAATTCATTTTTGTGATTGAATTTGTTATGACAACCAATATATTTTTTATTTATGGTTATGAAATACTATTTGGAAATGATAAATATCCCCCTTTTTTTTGAAAAACTCAAAATATTTGTTTTTTATTATTAAAAACACACTTTTAAGAAAAAGTCAGAAACCATTCAAGTACACAAAACAATCAGTCAACATGATAAGTCATGACCGAATCTAGGATTTGCAATTTTAGCTTGTTAGAGATCGTACCTCTGTGAAGACTCCATTGAGGAACGATAGTCTTCTTATCTGAATCCTCTTTGAGTAGGTTTTCCCAATTGTATGCCATCTTGTCCCAGGTAAGAATTGAAGGTTCTGGGCGCAGTGGTAGTGCGTGGGTGGATGTGCCCACTTGGCCTTTTGTCATTAACCATGATCAATCTGGGATCAATACGACGATAAACGCCAGTCTCCACGGATCGAATCACAGAAATAGACAAAAAAAGAAAAGTCTCGAAACCACGAAGTAGGATCATTACAAGTTGATTATAATTAATTTAATCAATTGAAAAGAAATACCTTTTGGGTATTATTTCTTCATTGATGTTCTTGATCACGTTCCGATGTGATTCGCCATTTCATCGTAGAAGCCAAGTGTAGACTTCCTCTAGTGGTGATCCACACGTATACCTCGTATCTCAGGACGTTGCCAAAGGAGTCTCCGGGTGCTAGAGTGGAGAAACCTTTGCTTGCATTGTCCGCCTTAGATCATCTTGATCTGATGGAAGATGATCTCTCTCGGTCTTGAGAGCGTTCTTGGAGGAAGAGGTTCTTTCGACCTTGAAAGAATTCTCCAGAGTTGTTGTGCACAACGATTCTCTTGTGTGTTGGAAAAGAGTTGGGGTTGTGAGGATATTTATAATCAGGTTTGAGGTTGTAGAGTTGTGACAATAAATAAACGTGTTACACGTTTTATTTATTTCATTGACTCTTATTTAAAACCCCCATGTCGAATAATTAATTCCTTGACATGCGGCCATGCTGATTATAATAAATATCATTTAAAACGGTATTATATCCTCAAAATCCCGACTGAAAAAACTACACGGCGTGTATTAATAAATACACGGCGTGTACTTGTTTTTCATTGAAAACTACACGGCGTGTACATTAAATGTACACGGCATGTATATCTTGTTTTTATTTATTCATTTCCTTTCCATAAAGAAAACTACACGACGTGTACTTGTTTTTCATGAAAAACTACAAGGCGTGTAATCTTTAATACACGACATGTATATCTTGTTTTTCATTTCATTCTTCCTCCATAATTAAAACGATTTAGGATTCCTTGAATAATTATTAAACCACATATGGGAATAATATTTATTCTACTTGAGATACTTGAATACACTTAGTGTGTGACCCTCTAGACCTCTTTCTCGTTGGCATTAGGCGAGCTTGCCTAAAGTCCAAGATTACTGTCTAGCAACGGGTCAAGGCACCCAAGAGAAAGAAGTTGACGTCGCATTGACGTATCACCTCATAAGAACGCTTACTATGTAATTTAACCCCTTTGTCTCGATATCTCATCAAGAAGGTTTCATGGTAGTGTCATAAAACTATATGCTTGATCCGTCGTTCTTTGACTACCTGGAATAAACTCGTCGTTCACACCATGGCCATGGAATTTAATGCGATAGTTCTATTTCAATCAAAGGGCCGAGATATCAACTTCCATAAATGGAAGGGAAAAATCCTTCCTCGACTTATCCATTAACAACATGTCACTCGTGATGCACCCAACGTACCCTACTTCCCACCAACTGTCTTCGTGATGGTTTTTGTCAGTAAATCTAAGTGTGCGAGTCATGACATGAGTTAATGATAATCTTCCAGTCTAATTACCATTACACACGCTCATAGATAGCAATTTACGATGACACCAAGACATGCGGAACTGCTACTGGTGGGTCTGTTCTCATAATCTCCCATCTTGGAGATTACTAAGTGCGAACTCCATGAGAGAGAGTCTCATCTTATTACGAGTACTCGCACATGATGGTCTGTATACTACGTGTCCTATCATAGTATGTCATCAAACCGTAGAACTTTATTTAAGAATATTGTTATAGAATTTCAAGGTTCTCATCATAGCGAGGATCTGCCATGACCTTATCAATGCAACAAATATTCTAGGACATTATTATATTATAGTCATGCAGAACAATGAACAATATATAATAAGTAAACATTCATGTAATCAAAGTACAAAACAGTTGGTTCTCAGGACACCAACCCTTACAAGAATGATCTCTTTCACAGATATATTATTCCCGTTGAATCCACGATCCAGTATTCCAAGTTGTTTTGATACCAGTCACGTTGCTACTTGGAAAAGTTACCCTGAAGGCACCTGCCAACCAGCCTGTCAAACTCCTCTTGTGTAGTGATGACCTATAAGCCTTTGTCGAAGAATTATTCGTTCCCATCGATGATGGTATCCCACTCATCACACTATATCAGTTCCCTCCCGTTCGGGTGGAAATCGGATTTAGAAGGCTCCTTTCCAGCATGCGACGGGTCAATGACAAAAGATTCCCCTGCTGATGGATCAAGCTCCTCAGTAGACTTTGCCTCCACCTACTTGGGACCCTTCGGGGGAATATTACCTTTACTTGAGGATCTAGTTACGAGAGGACTTGGTAAGGAGGAATAATCTTTCCTCCTCCGCGGCCTCCGAGAGTGCTTAAGAAACCCATATGAATCAATAATGGCGTTCTTACCCTTCCTTGAAGAGGATCTAATATAGTATCTTTGCAATGTCCACTTCCTTGGACTCAACAATGGAGTCCAAATCAGAATCCTTATCCTCCTAAGAAGCCTCCACATCATCCCCTTCCTCAGGTGCATGACACTCCTCTCCCAACACTGTGAATCGATTGTGGGACTGAATAACCATTCCTCCTGACTTCACTACCTCAGCATAGGATGGTCTTTCCAGTAGTTCCAGTTCAGACAGATCTGAACCTATGGGCTGCACAAATCCAGGTCCCATGAATTGGGGCTATTAGTTAGTGTCCTCCCAAACTGAACTTTGAAGGGAACCAACATCCGGTGCATTGCAGGCTTCCTTACACGCCTCAGCTAAAACAAGCTACCTGGACGGAACAATATCCAAGGTCACTGCATGGCCCTCAACTGCAATTGAGGTGGAGGGAAAATCCTGGAACACACAGACCTGCGCAGTCTTCCCTACACTTCTTGACAAGGGGGGAACACCCAGATCACGCCTCAAACGGGAAAAAACCTCCACATCCCTCAGCTCTGGGACCTTAGGCTTTGGGCTCTTCACCACACCTGAGAAAATACCCTGCCCTGAACCCAATGTTATCTCCACCGAAGGAATCAAATCCTCACCCGAAGATTTAGGAGCCTCATTGCACGCCCCACTATCCGAAGGCGCAACAACAGCCTCAGACAAACCTCGGGGGACCTGTAAAGACCCGTAAAATTCAAGGGAAATTTTTTCTTAATTTTCTTTGGAATTTTACAAGAATGCAGTTTCTGACGGCGCCTGATTCCGAGGCCCGGTGTGCCTCGAATTAATTTCCAAAGTTTAGCTCGGGTACGTTCAGTGAACGAACGAGCGGGTTTTTATAACTTTTGAACCGGTGCTCGGAATCGAATTCCAAGGGCACCGATGGAATCATAGCGCTGGTATTTTCTTAGAAACTCCTTTTCCGGAGTTGCGTTTGCTCGGGTGTGGTTTTTAATTTTTGGGGTTAAGTTAAGAAATAAAATAAAGTGGTGCGACAACTTTATTTTATTTCACTTAAAGCCACTTAAAGCCACTTAAAATCACTTAAGCTAAGCTAAGCGGATAGGTTGGAACCCAAAATATCCTACCCACTTGGTAGGATATTTGTGAGGTGGGGCCCGCACAAGCCCCGCCGTTTCTTTTCCTCTAAGTAACGCACCCGCAAAAACCTCTTTTTAATGAAAGTCAACTGTGCGTTTTTCTGGTTAAGAAACGCCTCATTAATTGGGAAGTTAAATCGTTACAATTAATTCTTCAATTAATTGTTCATTTCTTAACTTTTGTTTTTCAAATTATTTTGTTGATAATAAAATAATAGGAGGACTTATTTTATCATGGTGGAGGGGTTGCTTGTTGAGAGGATTTAGAGAAACTCTAAAGCTTGAAGATCTTCATCCCCTTCACGAAGAATGCGAAGAACGCGAAGAACGTGAAGAACGCGAAGAACGCTTGCCTCCGACGAAGGGCGATGAAGGGTGTCGAACCCTTGAAGATCGACGACGCGACGCCGTGTACCACAACGTCAACGACGCTTCTTCCGCGATCCCCCTTCCGCAACAACTTCTTCCGCGACGTCCCTTTCCACGAAAAAATCTCGTTCGACGACAACGTTTGAGGTAGGGTATTGTTTTGTGAATGTTAATGAACCCCATGTTACTTCCTTCTAAATAAAAGAACGCAGATCAACTAACATCAAGTTGATCCGGGAAGAATATGTTGCGGGTTGGGAATTCTTGTTTGCGGGAAAACTGTAGGGGTTTATTGCTTCTTGTTCGTGAAACATACTTTGTCGTTCCTCGCCTTATATTTTTGGGCCTCTTGTTATCATCTTAACGGGAGGAGGTCGGACCGCACGAACACGGTCGACCCTCCTCCCCCCTTTGTTGTTGTATTGTTGCGGTTCCGAAGATGGCGGCACGGTGCGACGGCACCACGCGGGAACCTGGAATGATGCGGTAAGGATGCGCGGCGCCGTCGCGCCGTGCCGTCAAGGCCGATCAAAAGTATGGTCGTATTCGGGGCCGCGAAGGCGAATAGAAGTCTCTGCAGTTGTTTCTTTTGACGTGCGGATCGACGGGCTTTGACAGAACGGGCCGCAGAGACGGTTTGATGTTTCCACAGTGAAGAACGGGACCCGGGATGACCATCGGCGCAGGCGGAATTGAAAACGGACCACCGGAGCAACTCCAGTGGCCCCCGGACACCACCGGCGGCATGGGTCGCCGGCGCCCCGGCGTGCCGCCTGGAGAAACTGCCCCGGCTGAAGCCGCGGCGGCGAGCTGATGGATCCCGCGGCCGCGCGGGCTCCAGGGGGGGGACGCGGCACGTGCCGCATCCGCGGAGCACCGGCTCGCTGGCCGAGCCAGCGAGCCACCCGGGCAAGCCGGGCCGGCTTGGGCGGACCGGGCTGGGTCGCGCCCATCCGGGTCGGACTCGGACTCGGGTTGGGTTGACCCGGTTCGGGCCGACCCAGGGGGGGTTGGGCTGGGTCGGCCCGGGCCCAGACCCCCCGTTTTCGGACCTTTTCGGTCATTTGCTCATAACTTGAGTTATGGGCCTCCGATCGACGCACCGTCAGCGGAGATACGATCCTTGGACCGAGTCGGTCGTTTTGGTATATCGCACTCAAGGTT
The DNA here is from genome assembly GCA_963277665.1 of Viscum album. Classification (NCBI taxonomy): domain Eukaryota; kingdom Viridiplantae; phylum Streptophyta; class Magnoliopsida; order Santalales; family Viscaceae; genus Viscum; species Viscum album. Next base: position 2,057,064,327 of record OY728127.1, on the reverse strand, counting down.
TCGGAATAGTTTGGGTTCGGCTGGGTTGGTTCATACACGAAACCAACCAGGCCCTCGGAGCAGAAACACTCGTAACTTGAGCTCCAGATGTCCGATTGACGTGCCATCGACTTTGATGGTTTCCTCTAAGTGAGACGGATCTTTTGTCTTACTCCGCTCGAGGTTTGGATGCCGTCGGAGTGCGGTCGGGTTGGTTCGCTCACGAAACCAACCGGGCCCCTGGAACGAAAAAGCCAATAACTCACAGACCGGGCGTTCGATTGACGCATCGTCTGTCTCGTTGATTTCCTCTTGATGAGACGGAGCTTTTGGCATACTTCTCTTGAGTTTTGGATGCATTTGGATAGTGGCCGGGTTGGATTGCACCCGAAATCCAATCGGGCCCCTGGAACGGAAAAGCTGATAACTTTCAGACTAGACGTCCGTTTGACGAACCGTCAGCGGCGTGTGTGATCACGTGGAGAAAAGGTCCCTATGAGTTTACCCTATGAGAGTTCGGGGTACAGTTGAGATACGGCCGGATTGGTTCGCACACGAAACCAACCGGGCCCCGGGGATGAAAAGGCAAGTAACACACAGACCGGGCGTTCGATTGACGCGCCGTCTGTTGCGTTGAGACCCCAATGATGAGGCGGTCCTTTGGGATAATTCTTCGTGGGACTTTGAGATACTTGGAGTATCAACCTGTAGCTCATGGAGCGGACCCTCCCAGAGACGAGCGTGCGGAGTACGGAGACCGTGTAGCCGACTGAGACCTGATGACTGCTTGACCGACTCGACTTGGAGTGAGTCGACTAGCCCAGTGGACGGAGCACTACTTTGTTTGGGTGTAGACCCATGGCGGATGGAGAATTACCTGTGTGACAGTGCAGACCCGCAGTACTCGTCCGGAGAGTACCTCTGCAGGCTACTAGGGGGTGTGCACTACTGTGTTTGGGTGGCATACCCCGGCGGGAAGCACTACTGTGTTTGGGTGGCTGGCCCGCGGTACTCGACAGGAGGAGTACCTCAGCAGTATTAGGTTAGTGAGTAGTACCTTGGAGTCGTGACAGGACCACTGTACACTCCAGAGATGGGGCTCTTCAGCAGTTACGGTTTCAATAATGAAAATCCTGGTTTGAGCTGAGTCTTTGACCTTTGTGTTTACCTCATGATTGAGATGGGTCACTTGATAACTTAGTTATATATATGGGAATATAACTGGGTAGTGGTTATCCGTTGATTTCATAATCTTTGTGTTTCCTCATGATTGAGATGGGTTACTTGATAACTTGGGTATATGTATGGGCATACACCTAAGTAGAGGTTATCTATTGGGATCTTCTTTGTGGTTATCCTTGTTGGTTTTTGTGAGACCTTGAGGGTCTCGGGGTCCCTACTGAGTATCTTTATACTCACCCCTGCACGAGATATCCCCGCACCTCATTGTGTTGGTTGCAGACGACGGGCAGTGCTGACGGAGGCCGAGTGTTCGAGGACTGGACGGTACCCGGAGGTGGACCACCCGACGAGTCAGTATCCGGAGGTGGACTTGATGAGCGAGCGCATTGAGGAGCTGCACTATCTGTACCTACCCTTCAGGTAGGATCCGTGGTGGACGATCCAGGAGCTGCGCTATCTGTACCTACCCTTTAGGTAGGATCCGAGGAGGACGACCCAGGAGATGCTTCCTTTCTTCCAACTGCTGTCTTTTTCTGTTGTACTTTTGTTCAGTTGTAGCTGTATTTTTTTCAGTTGGGTTTCTATTCTGGCCCATTTACTTTTCAGTACTTTCTTTGTACTTAGTGTTTTACTTCCACTTGTACTCTGTGGTGTTTTTTTACTTTATAAAGGAAATGCCTTCACAGTTATCGGGATTTACACCTTTGGTGCTAGTCTCCAGCCCCTGGCCTATAGAAGGCGGGCTTGGGGTAGTCACGACATGGGCCCCGAGGACGGGTCGTGACAAATTGGTATCAGAGGAGTCAGTTCTACCGCAGAACTTATAATTCTGATATTTTTTTTCTTTCTGTGAAGCAATAGTGTTAAGGGTACCGAGTGTGGTCTTCAGTTCAGGGAGTCCAGTGTTGGTGTGGGCGGCCGACGTATCCATACACCAGGACCCTGACAACTGATTTTTGACTTTGTGCATGAAAACACTGATTACGTGTGTGTTTTCAAAAGTTTTCCCTTAAAATAGCTCAAACCAGGTCATCTCACCAGGTATAATCATTTGACCATGTCACGTTGTTTCTTTCAAGATTCCTTTTCATGGACGACCAGCTAGAGCCCAAAGGGATGTGCGTACTGACAGGATGTCGAGTGACGATGCTTCGGTACAGGGCCCTCTTGCAGTTGAGGCACCAGCGGAGGCACCAACGGTACTACCATACGTTGGGCCACTGATGCCACCAGCCCCGGTAGTAGGCGATGCACTCCACTTGAGCGCGCTGTTCGAGTTCCAGCGCCAGAGGCCACCCAGGTTCCCGGGAGAGACGGACCTACAGGCGGCTAAGGATTGGCTGGAGGCTGTGGTGAGAGTCTTCAGGCTAGTGGGTATGCCTGCAGACTTCATGGTGATCTTTGCTGCCAGCCTCCTTTAGGAAGCAGCAGGCAGGTGGTGGAGCCGCTTGTTCCCGTTTTGCGACGGGATGACCTTTACATGGGAATACTTCGAGACCTTCTTTAGGGTGGAGTTTGTGCCAGTATCTCTACACCCCGAGCGTGTACATAAGCTTCTACCTTTGCCGTAGGGTTTTCGATCAGTAGCTGAGTCATCTGTGGGCAATAGACAGATGATTCAGAGGTCCAAGAGGGCCAGATCCAGCCGTACGAGGAGCAAGATGTGTTATGAATGCGGCGGAAAGGGTCACCTGGAATGTGACTGTCCGACTCCTCGTACAGTTGATCCCCAGGCTTTGGAGGAGCCACCGAGGCAAAAGCAGCGGCGGGTTCTTGAGCAACAGCCGAGTAGTGGACAAGGCAGTAGAGATCCGGGATCAGGTGGACAGGAGTGGAACTAGTGGATACGTCCCTTGTACTTATAGTTCCATGTTTCTGTTGTTTTCGTGTCTTTGTACTATGAGCTACAACAATAAAAAGACACTTATCTTTGTTTTCTTTCCTGTCCTTTTGTTTGGTTGATACTGAGTGGTCCTGGTTAAGACTGTTGACTTGACCCTCACTTTCGAGATTTCTACTGAAGGAGACCCAGTGACCTCACACTGATGCCGACAGTGTGACTCAACCCTTGGAGGTGAGAGTGACAGTTCGATCTCTTGGTAGTTACGTCGAGGCCTTACGACATCATCCATGGAATGAATGCATCATTCATGTCAGGATTGATTGTATTAGGCAATGGGCGTGGTTCATCCAGGGGATGAGACCGAGTTTCTCTTTTTCGGCAAAGGAGAAATCTTAGCAGCTCTTACAGATCGTAGGCAAAGAAGGTGTAGATCATCCAGGAGAAGATGAAGACTGCACAATGCAGTAAGAAACAGGAAACTAGCACCAGTCTTAGAGACTCGGGCATGTTAAATGTTTCAAGAAGTGGAAGATTTAAGGAGAGATGAGTCTGTGAAGCAGCAGACGTGGAGGTAGAGCTAGGAGAGCAGCATATGGTGGTGTATGTTTTAACATACTACAACCACCCACCTTAGTTTTCCTCACCAGGCTCAGGGAGCTGGAGGGCAGGGGAAGAGAGTAGCTGCATGCGGTTAGGGAGAGTGACCTAATGGCTCTAAGAATGATTCGAGGGACAATCTGTGTTCAATACTAGCTGCCGTAGTAATAGACGTTGATACGAATCATTCCTTCCTTCCATGAATCTTGTCCCAGACCTAGAGTTTCCGGTAAGCCGTGGACTTGACCCTCACGTCTGGAGATACCTTGGGAGAAGACTCGATAATCACACTTACGCCGACAGTGTGGTTAGACCCTCGAGGCGAGAGTTTTTGTTGGAATCTCTTGGTTGCAGCGTCGAGGCCTTATGACGTTGGTTTGAGTATGAATTGGGCAATCACAGTTCATACACAAATTGACGGTATTAGGAAAAAAGGTTGTGGTTTAACTACGACATCAGAATGGGTTTTCCTTGGTCGGCGAAAAAAAAGGAAACCCCAGGCAGCACAGGGTAACTCATGCACATGAGGGTGCGACCGATCACTCTTGAGTCGGTCAAACTTACCCTCGTGGCAGCAGTCATTTTGAGTTCCAGTTCTAAACAAGAATTGGAGACCTATGGAGTTCGAGGATGACGATCACATCCTTATACGGGTCTCACCTCGACGAGGTTTATAGAGATTTGGCCAAGGCGGCAAGTTATCTCTGAGGTTCAGCGGACCTTCTTAGGTCCTCAGTTGGGTAGGCGGGGTGGTTTACCGCTTGAACCATCCACCTTAGTTGCACCAGGTACACGATGACTTCCACGTATCTCAACTGAGGAGATACGTGCGTGATCCTTCGCATATCATCGACCATGGGGAGCTGAACGATGGCAATGGGGTGTCTTTGACGGAGGTTCCAGTGGGGATCGAGGATCGACAGGAGCAGGTCCTATGAGGATGGTTGATTCCTCGGGAGCACCTTCTCTAGCAGTACGGGAACCTCCAGGTAAGCACATGGGAACGGAAGGCTCAGATGCGTGCTCAGTACCGCTTTTGTAACCCTAGTTTGTGTTAAAGCTTTACGAGGACGTAAAGCCCTGAGGTGGGAGTAATGTAAAGACACATAAAATTCAAGGGAAATTTTTTCTTAATTTTATTTGGGATTTTACAAGAACGCAGTTTCTGACGGCGCCTGATTCCGAGGCCCGGTGTGCCCGAAATTAATTTCTGAAGTTTAGCTCGGGTACGTTCAGTGAACGAATGAGCGGATTTTTATAACTTTTGAACCGGTGCTCGGAATTGAATTCTGAGGGCATCGATGGAATCGAAGCTCTGGTATTTGCTTAGAAACTCCTTTTCCGGAGTTGCGTTTTCTCGGGTGTGGTTTTTAATTTTTGGGGTTAAGTTAAGAAATAAAATAAAGTGGTGCAACAACTTTATTTTATTTCCCTTAAAGCCACTTAAAGCCACTTAAAGCCACTTAAGCTAAGTTAAGCGGATAGGGTGGAACCCAAAATATCCTACCCACTTGGTAGGATATTTGTGAGGTGGGGCCCACATGAGCCCCACCGTTTCTTTTCCTCTAAGTAACACACCCACAAAAACCTCTTTTTAATGAAAGTCAACTGTGCGTTTTTCTGGTTAAGAAACACCTCATTAATTGGGCAGTTAAATTGTTACAATTAATTCTTGAATTAATTGTTCGTTTCTTATCTTTTGTTTTTCAAATTATTTTTTTGATAATAAAATAAGAGGACTTATTTTATCATGGTGGAGGGGTTGCTTGTTAAGAGGATTTAGAGAAACTCTAAAGCTTGAAGATATTCATCCCCTTCGCGAAGAACGCGAAGAACGCGAAGAACGCTTGCCTCCGATGAAGGGCGTCGAAGAGTGCCGAACCCTCGGAGATCGACGACGTGACGCCGTGTACCGCGACGTCAACGACACTTCTTTCGCGATCCCCCTTCCGCAATAACTTCTTCCACGACGTCCCTTTCCGCGACAAAATCTCGTTCGACGACAACGCTTGAGGTAGGGTATTGTTTTTGTGAATGTTAATGAACCCCATGTTACTTCCTTCTAAATCAAAGAACGCGGATCAACTAACATCAAGTTGATCTGAGAAAAATATGTTGCAGGTTGGGAATTCTTGTTTGTGGGAAAACTGTAGGGGTTTATTGCTTCTTGTTCGTGAAACATCCTTTGTCATTCCTCGCCTTATATTTTTGGGCCGCTTGTTATCATCTTAACGGGAGGAGGTCGGACCGCACGAACACGGTCGACCCTCCTCCCCCCTTTGTTGTTGTATTGTTGCGGTTCAGAAGATGTCAGCACGGTGCGACGACACCGCGCGGGAACCTGGAGTGATGCGGGAAGGATGCGCGACGTCGTCTTGCCACGCCGTCAAGGCCGAACAAAAGTGTGGTCGTAGTCGGGGCCGCGAAGGCAAACGGAAGACTCTGCAATTGTTTCTTTTGACGTTCGGATCGACAGGCTTTGATGGAACGGGCCGCAGAGACAGTTTGATGTTTCCGCAGTGAAGAATGGGACCCGTGATGAGCATCGGTGCAGGCGGAATTGAAAACGGACCACCAGAGAAACTCCGGTGGCCCACGGACACCACCGGCGGCGCCCCGGTGCGCCGCCTAGAGAAACCTCCACGGCTGAAGCCACGACGGCGAGCTGATGGATCCCGCGGCCACGCAGGATTCAGGGGGGGACGCGGCGCGCGCCGCGTCCGCGGAGCACCGGCTCGCTGGCCGAGCCAGCGAGCCCCCCGGCCGAGCCGGGCCGGCTTGGGCGGACTGGGCCAGGTCGCACCTAGACCGGGCCGAGCCGCGCCGGCCGGGCCGGGTCGGGTCTACCCGGTTCGGGCCGACCCAGGGGGGGTTGGGCCGGGTCGGTCCGGGCCCAGACCCCCCGTTTTCGGACCTTTTTGGTCTTTTGCTCATAACTTGAGCTACGGGCTTCTGATCGACGCACCGTCAGCGGCGATACGATCCATGGACCGAGATGGTCCTTTAGGTATATTGCACTCAAGGTTTCAGAATACTTTGTGTTCGGCCGGGTTGGTTCGTACACGAAACCAACCGGGCCCTCGGAGCGGAAATGCTTGTAACTTGAGCTCCGGACGTCCGATTGACTTGCCATAAACTTTGATGGTTTCCTCTAAGTGAGACTGATCATTTGGCTTACTCTGCTCGAGGTTTGGATGTCGTTGGAGTGCGGTCGAGTTGGTTCGCTCACGAAACCAATCGGGCCCCTGAAACGAAAAAGCCAATAACTCACAGACCGGGCATTCGATTGACGCGCCGTCTGTCTCGTTGATTTCCTCTTGATGAGACGGAACTTTTGGCATACTTCTCTTGAGTTTTGGATGTAGTTGGATAGTGGCTGGGTTGGATTACACCCGAAATCCAACCGGGCCCCTGGAACGGAAAAGCTGATAACTTTCAGACTGGACGTCCGTTTGAAGAACCGTCAGCGGCGTGGGTGATCACGTGGAGAAATGGTACCTATGAGTTTACCCTATGAGAGTTCGGGGTACAGTTGAGATACGGCCGGATTGGTTCTCACACGAAACCAACCGGGCCCCGGGGACGAAAAGGCTAGTAACACACAGACCGAGCATCCAATTGATGCGCCGTCTGTTGCGTTGAGACCCCTATGACGAGGCGGTACTTTGGGATACTTCTTCGTGGGACTTTGAGATAATTATAGTATCAACCTGTAGCTCATGGAGCAGACCCTCCGAGAGAGAAGTGTGCGGAGTACGGAGACTGTGTAGCCGACTGAGACCTGACAACTGCTTGACCGACTCGACTTGGAGTGAGTCGACTAGCCCAGTGGACAGATCACTAATTTGTTTGGGTGTAGACCCATGGCGGACTGAGCACTACCTGTGTGACAGTGCAGACCCGCGGTACTCGTCCGGAGAGTACCTCTGCAGGCTACTAGGGGGTGTGCACTACTGTGTTTGGGTGGCATACCCTGGCGGGAAGCACTACTGTATTTGGGTGGTTGGCCCGCGGTACTCGACAGGAGGAGTACCTCAGCAGTCTTAGGTTAGTGAGAAGTACCTCGGAGTCATGACATGACCACTGTACACTCCAGAGACGGGGCTCTTCAGCAGTTACAGTTTCGATAATGAAAATCCTGGTTTGAGCTGAGTCTTTGACCTTTGTGTTTACCTCATGATTGAGATGGGTCACTTGATAACTTAGGTATATTTATGGTCATATAACTGGGTAGTGGTTATCCATTGATTTCATAATCTTTGTGTTTCCTAATGATTGAGATGGGTTACTTGATAACTTGGGTATATGTATGGGCATACACCTAAGTAGAGGTTATCTATTGAAATCTTCTTTGTGGTTATCCTTGTTGGTTTTCGTGAGACCTTGAGGGTCTCGGGGTCCCTACTGAGTATCTTTATACTCACCCCTGCACGAGCTATGCCCGCACCTCATTGTGTTGGTTGCAGATGACGGGTAGTGCTGACGGAGGCCGAGTTTTCGAGGACTGGACGGTACTCGGAGGTGGACCACCCGACGAGTCAGTATCCAGAGGTGGACTTGATGAGCGAGAGCATTGAGGAGCTGCGCTATCTGTACCTACCCTTCAGGTAGGATCCGTGGTGGATGATCCAGGAGCTGCGCTATCTGTACCTACCCTTCAGGTAGGATCCGAGGAGGACGACCCATGAGTTGCTTCCTTTATTCCAGCTGCTGTCTTTTTCTATTGTACTTTTGTTCAGTTGTAGCTGTATTTTTTTCAGTTGGGTTTGTATTCTGGCCCATTTACTTTTCAGCACTTTCTTTGTACTTAGTGTTTTACTTCCACTTGTACTCTGTGCTATTTTGTTACTTTATAAAGGAAATGCCTTCCTAGTTATCGGGATTTACGCCTTTGGTGCTAGTCGCCAGCCCCTGGCCTATGGAAGGCGGGCTTAGGGTAGTCACGACACGGGCCCCGAGGACAGGTCGTGACAGGACCCTTCCGCTATCAACTGAATGAGAAGGTTTACAAAGTGATGAACAACATTCCTGATAAAGATGACCCAGGAGACAACACGAAGCACAAAAATCATACCAATTCTCAAAAACCACTGGTTGGAGTCATCGAAGTTCATCTTCAACCTCAATCCAGACTTCTTCAAAGGGGGTTTGGAGACGTCGACTTCCATGCAAATCCGGGGTTCAATTGGATAGCACAAAGTCCTCGAACGTATAAATCCAAAAACATTCTGAGCATATTGCCTAACAATTGAAGGATAACTAGATTTTGAAAGGGCAAGGGAAGTCTTAGAAAGCTTACCGAGATCGCCACGGAGGGGAAATCCCTCTTCCAATGGAAATCGTAGCTCCATCGCATAAGTAAGAAGTGGTGCCCTTCATTGGAACGAAGGCCTTTGGACCAAACAGTGGTGAGATCATCATCATTGGAGAACTGCATAAGGATGTGTCGAGGGTTGAGGAGCCTGACAATTAAACGATATTACAGGGACCAAGAATCATTGACGAAACGGGAAAAACTATCGAGAGAAGGACGCCGTCGGCCAAACTGAGCTATTAGAGATATCCCATGGAGAGAAGATGCCACTGAGAACTCTTGGAGGGATAGGGGGAGAGAGGGGGCCCCTTGGTAGAGTTCTGGGAATTTAGGGAAAAGATGAATCCGGGGAAAGTCAGGGAGAAGGGATGGATCAGAGAACAGGGAGCGGTGCTGCCGGAGAAGGAGGGAAGGTGGGAAGGCCATCGCTGCCGTTCGAAGGGGCAAGCCACCAATAGGGTTCCATGGGGGAGTGTGTGATTAGAAGTGAGTCTTCCTGGTCAATCCCCTTAATTATAAAACCAATAATATCTTCTTTTATTTCCATGGTTCTCATGATATGTTATTTGATAGATATCTTGTAAAATAGTTTTCTTTCTATTTTGATGGATGGGGTCCTGTAACATCCTATAATTCATTGTTTATGTATTAATATATCTTGATATAATTATGGTCCATGGGTTTCCAAAAAAAATGTAACTTATGGACCATTGTTTTTAAAAACATTAGTGATTTATTGACAATAGTTTTTAGAAACCTAAGTAACACATGGAATACATATTTGGTGAAACCTTTGTCACTTATAGACTACTGGTTTTGGAATCCTATTCTATATATGGACCATAGGATTCTAAAATTGAAGTCACTGATGGGCCCTAAATTGTGATTCCTAATCCACAATGTAATCTTTTTGTGTTCTTATAGTTTCTCTATAGTTTATTTTTATGCTTCACATCCATGAAATTCCATTTTTTCATTTGACTATTGTTCCATTAAAACATCAATATTTTAATGTTTTCATATTCATTTTTTCAATGTATATGTTTGTTTATTTGATATTACATGATATTCTATCATGACTTATTCATAACACTTATTGTTCAATATTATTCTTAATAAAAAATTTCTCCCCAACTCATGTATTCTCATACTCTTATTATATATATCTTGATGACCTATTGATGTTTTTTATTTCTTGATATAGAATTTTATATCATCCCTTTTATATATATCTATTCCCTAGGTTTTGAATATTATTATTACTTCATAGAATTCTATAATAGATTCGACTACAGGTTAATTATAGATAAATTTCCACTCATGTTGAAAAAAATTATTATATACCATGTCATTAAATTCAGTAAAACATACATTCATGGGGTTTAGTGATTATTATGAGATGTTATATTTAATCATTGAATGCATTTTTTAATATATATAATCTTATTTTGGGACATCTCACATTATATAAAATATATTAGTAAATTTATATTTTTTAGCATCATATTTGTGAGTCTGATAATGTGGTTCCTAAAGTATACATTATACAACAAGTATGAATCATAGTGTGCATAGCTATGGTTAATAAATTTTTTATTTATTACTATATAATATATTATAGAACATTATGATTTTGATGATACTGTACATAATTCTATTCTTTTATATTCATATTACTCTGTAAAAACACTAAACAAAATGTTATATAAAAAACACACATTAGACATTACAATTAATTTTCAATGTTTTTAAACAGTTCCATTATTTTTTTCAGTAAAATATTTGAAAACATTCAATATTCCAATATCCAAAAAAATCCATATTAAAAATGTTCATTTTAATTTCATCAATTTGAATTACTAATCAATTTATTTTTAAAATTTTCACATTGTCAAAACAAGAATTATAAATTTTTAATCTATTTAGAAACCAAAAGAAAATATAAACATCTATATTACGAAAAAGATTAAAAATAATAAATTTTAGTGTATATTAAAAATCAAAAAACTAATATTCATAATTTTAATATACACATCTTAACCAAATTAGGAATATGAAATTATTGATAATAATATGAGAAAACAATTTATGAAAAATTGTTTGTGTAAACGTCACATCAAGTTAATAAAAAACATCAAACAATAAAATCCAATATTAGTTATTTGAAATAAATAAATACTTAATATAATATTAATTGAATTTATTAATTAATCTCCCTATCCAAAAAATGATTTATACACAAAATTTATTATAAATAAATAAACATTTTAAAAGAAATAGTTTTTAATATAGAGGAAGTCATCCAATATATATGTATTAACAATTATAATAAAACTAAAAAATGAAAATAAATTTCTAATTTTACATTCATTGATAACCTAGTTCTTTAAATAAAAATAAGGAAAAACTAACATATATTAAAAAAACAATCTATGACATCCTTCAAATATCATAAAATATATATATAATTTTCTAGAAGGTGATTTCAAATAGATTATTAATTTTAAAAATTAAAAGATTATATTAATGATAAATGAAATATATATATAAAATTGAACATAAATGTGATGTTGAAAACATAATCCTTCCATTATCACCGAACAAATAAGAGTTTAAAAATAAATTTGTAATTTTATAATTTTGAAATCCTCTATATCTAAGTAGAGTTTAAAACATACGACTCACAAGAAACTGGAAACAATTATAATGAATGATATAATTTTATTCACACATATAAATTTAGAGAATAAAAATTACAAATTTATAATTATTCTAAATTAATATCATAATTTAAAAATTATTACATAAAATCATTTTTTAAAAGTATATCAAAATAACATCAACCCCCTTCAAATTTATCATAATGTTTGTTTAAATCATCTTATAAGAAAATTCACCATACCCTGTTCATTTTAAAAAATATTTGTTTAAAAATATAACCATATACATAAAATAATTATATCAAAAACCCAAAAAATCCATGATATCTATAACATTTCCTAATGATTATCCATGACATGTAGAGAAATGACCATTGAAAAAACTAATTTCCAAATTTAAAATAAATATTATAAAATATAATTGAAATACATTTACCTAGATGGGTATTCTACCATATGAATAATAAAAATAATTGAATATATTATTTTTTATGAACTATTAATAATTAGTTCAAACAAATCTTGTTAAAAGAATTAAATTAATATGAAAAACACTCTAACAAATAAATTGACCTTATAACCCTTTTAAATCTTAGAAAATACTTATTAACTGATTTAGGATTGTCTATATAAATTATGTGTTAGTTTTTAAACTATAATAAGACTATTTAATTATATGGGTTCCTTTGAAAAACAACCAAGTTAATTCAATCACTTACAATCCATAAAAACTTATACATAAACTAAATACAAAAAATACCATAGATTACAAATAGAAAAATACATAAATATAATTCCATTTAATATTTTTATAATATTTCCAAATTAAAGTAATTATTAAATGAAAATTAATTGAATTGTTATGACCCGTCCTCAGGGCCCGTGCCGTGACTACCCCAAGCCCGCCTTCCACAAGCCATGGGCTGGCGACTAGCACCGAAAGGCATAACCCAGTTATCGGGAAGGCATTAAATTTAAAACCTGCAACACACACAGTTTGAAAACACAACAAGGAGTAACCATAAGTAACTACTATAGTAAAAAGTGTACAGAAAGTAAGGGCTAGTATACAAGCCCAACTAAAAGTACACGTAAAACTGAAAGGGAAACAACTCTTGGATCGTCCACTGGGAATCCTACCTGAAGGGTAGGTACAACTCTCGATCAAGTCATCCCTGTGGTACGTCTCATCTAAGTCCACCTCCGAGCAGCCTCCTGTCTATCACCCTTAGCCTCGATCAATGCTTTATGTCATCTGCACAGGAGACAACAAGGTGCGGGCATAGCCCGTGCAGGGGTGAGTATAACGATACTCAGTTGGGACCCCGAGACCCCCAAAGGACTCCCAGAATCCACAAACGCTAAACCTAAAAAGTAAGAGTACAATCACAAGGTACAAAGTAACAACCATACTTACTTAGGTGTATGCCCATAAATATACCTAAGTTGTCAAGATTACACATATCTCCATATCCTGAGCCAAAAGCAAAACTATCCACGAAGGAAGAAGTACCACGAAGGTAACACCACACGAGTGAGTACCTCTTAGGTAACACCACACATAGAAGAACCACAATGGTTTCACCACAAAGATTAAAACTTAGATCACACCAGGTATAACTCAGGTATGGTTGTAATGATGATAGGATGTAACTACCGAATCATCTTATTCTGTTGAGAGGTAGACCCACGTAGGATCCTAAATCACCAGACACATGTAGGATCCTAGTATAACTGTCATGACCCATCCCCCAGGGCCCGTGTCGTAACTACCCCAAGCCCGCATTCCATAGGCCAGGGGATGGCGACTAGCACCAAAGGCATAAATCCCTATAACTAGAAGGCATTGCCTTTATAAAACGTAAACACACACACAACCAGAGTACAAGAGGAAGCAAAAACTAAGTAAAACAATATAACAAGTGTGCTGAAAGTACAAAGGGGTCCAGAAATACAAGCCCAATAGTAAAGTACAAGGAAAAGACAAAACAACAGGAAGGTGTCAAGCTGCTCCTGGATCGTCCTCCAGAGTTCCTACCTGAAGGGTAGGTACAGATGGCCACCTCATCTCTCCACGTACATCTTTCACCTCCGGTTATCGTCTCGTCGTGAAGTGCTCCTCCGGTTACTGTCTCGTCGTGAAGTCCACCTCCAGGAACTGTCTAGCTCTACAAGCCTCAACCACAATCAATATTGTCCGTCGTCTGCATCCAACACAATGAGGTGTGGGCATAACCCGTGTAGGGGTGAGTATAACGATACTCAGTAAGGACCCATAGACCCTCAAGGTTTCACTAAAACCAATAAGGATAAACTACAAAGAAAGATATCAATATATAACCTTTACTTAGGTATATGCCCATACCTATACCTAAGTTATCAAGTAACCCATCTCAATCATGAGGTAAACACAAAGGTCATAGACTCAGCTCAAACCGAGATTTTTATTATCGAAACCACAACTGCTGGAGAAACTCCTCCTCTGTCGAGTACAGTGGCCCTGTCACGACTCTGAGGTGCTACTCACTAACCTTAGACTGCTGAGGTACTCCTCCTGTCGAGTACCACGAGTTTGCTGCCAAATACCGGGCACTCCCTCCGCTGAGGGTCTGCTACCAAATATCGGGTGCTCTCCCTAATAGCCTACAGATATACTCCTCCTGTCAAGTACCGCGGGTTTGCTGCCAACTACTAGGCGCTCCGTCCACCGTGGGTCTGCCGCCAAATACAGGGCGCTCCGTCCACTGGGCTAACCGAATCACTACGAGTCGAATCGGTCAAGCAGTCATCTGGTCTACAGCTACTCGGTCTCCGCACACCATACGCTCGTCTCCGGGAGGGTCTGCTCCACGAGCTACTGGTCGTTACTTACAAGTGTCATGAAGTCTCACATAGAAGTATCACAAAGGACCGCCTCGTCATAGGGGTCTCAACTCAACAGACGGCGTGTCAATCGGACGCCCGGTCTGTGAGTTATTAGCATTTTTGTTCCAGGGGCCCGGTTGGGTTTCGGGTAAAATCCAACCCGGCCATACTCCAACTGAATCCAAACCTCATGTAAATTATTCCAATAGAACCATCTCATCAAGAGGAATCCAATGAAGTCGACGACACGTCAATCGGACGTCCGGAGCTCAAGTTATAAGCGTTTCCGCTCTGAGGGCCCGGTTGGTTTCGAGTTCGAACCAACCCAAACATACCCAAAATTCACCGAAACCTTGGGTGTAATATACCGAAACGACCGAATCGATCCAAGGAATCCTATGCAACTGACAGAGTGTCAATCAGAGGTTCGTAGCTCAAGATATATCCGTTTAACAGAAAACGGTCCGAAAATAAGGGGTCTGGCCCCGGTCCGACCCGACCCAACATCCCCTGGGACGGCCCGAATCGGTTCAAACCGACCCGGGTTTGGATCCATCCTGGTAGGGCCCGGCTCGGCCCAGCTGGCGCGGCCCGACCTGGCGCTGGCGGCCCAGCCCGACGGGCGCGGTCCGGCCTGACCGGTGCGACCCGGCCCGCTGGCCCACATGGTTGGCCGCGGGGCTGGCCGACCCGGTGGGGTGGCGGCGCCCAGTGGGGCCTGCCCGATTCTTCGAAACGGCCGGCCGTGTTGGTCAACCCTTGGGTAACCGCGGGACCCCTCGGGTCCCGCCTCTTGATAGCACTGGCGGTCGACACAGCCGGCTGCCCCTCCAGATCCGCCACGACCTTCGGCCGCAGCTTTGTTTATCCGGCGCGGCGTGACAGCGCCGCGGCCCACCGCGGCCCCTGTAGCTCCGGTGCGGCGCGACGACGTCGCGCCCCTCCGCCCCGGCCTGTTCCGGCCGCCGTCCGACTCTACTTCGCGCGGTAAGACGGTGCCGCGCCTTTACAGCGACCCGACAATCATGCGCTGACGATCCACTCGTGGTTTCCCAATGCCGGCCGGTTCTTCACAGTCCGCCTACATTGTCCACAATCAACAAACGAGAGGGGAAGGGTCCGACCGTGTTCGTGGGGTCTGAGTCCTTCTTCGTTAAGATGGTATCATTCGGGCAAACAAAACTCAATAATTGAATAACGATGATGAATGGTATTAAAAATTGAACATAACAAGCCCTACCTTGTAAAACAACGTTAAATGATGGAGAGTTGCGGAAGACGGGCATCACAAAAGACAGGATTTGTTCCATCAACGTCCGGAAGAAAGGATCCGAGGGTGGTGTCGGCGTTCTTCGTTCTTCATTCTTCATTGGAGGAAGAGGAAAACTCTCCAAGTGCTGGGCACCGTGCTTCGCTACTAGCATTCGGCCGCTTGAAGAAGCCGTCCAAAACTTCTTCCCCAAGCCTCCTTTATATAGGAGTGGGAGGGTTCCTCATTGGCACGCAAGTCATAAATGGAGGATTTATGACAGAGGGCTCCACCCAATTAATCTGTTGTGGTGGCACATTAAAATGGGGAGGAAGTCAAAAAGGGGGTTATTGGCCCGGGTGGTACCCACAGAAGAATATCCTCCAAAGGGAGGATATTTCCTGGCGGGCCCCACCATTAATTAACCACAAAAAGGAAAAGGGGGGTGGTTAATGCTTGGGTGGTCCCCTCATTAAAAAAGGAGGTTTAATCCTCCTCAATTAAGAGGGGGATTTAAACCTAGAGGATCTTCCTCATAAATGAGAGGGAGTCAAGGAGTTATGATTCCCCTCCCATTAATGGGGGGCCTCGTGTGGTTTCCACCATAATCAACCTCACATGGGAGGTTAGATCTCGGTGGGCCCCACCACTATAACCTCTCATAGGGGGTTAGGGTTTGGCGGTCCCACCACCAACTCCCAAGTGGATCTTCTAACCACTTTATCTGCACGACACATGTTTAACAAAATAAAATAAATTGGTCACTTATTTTATTTTATTAACCCACATAAAACCCCCAAAACTAACTTTCATACCCAATCATCTGCCGTCGAGGTGAAAGTCTTCTTAAGTGAAAACCCGCGCTGCGAGTTCAATGGTGCCCTCAGATTTCAATTCCGAGCACCGGTTCAAAAGATAGAAAAACCTGCCCATTCATTCACTGAATGTACCTGAGCTACACTTCGGAAATCGATTCCAAGCACACCGGGCCTCAGAATCAAGTGTCGTCAGAAGCCACAGACTCGTAAAATTCCAAATAAATTAAGAAAAAAATTTCCCTGAATTTTCCGGGTCTTTACAATACTCCGAACTCATGGATTTACATCCCCATAAAAATACAACACAAACTAGGGAAACTAAAGGAGGTACCGAGCACGCATCTGAGCCTCCCGCTCCCATGTGCTCTCCTGGAGGTTCCCGTGCTGCCAACGAAAGCGCACAAGAGGAATCGACCATCCTCATAGTACCCTCTCCTGTTGATCCTCAACCTCTACTGGAACCCCATGAAGGTCGCCCCATCATCGATGTCTAGCTCCCCGTGGTCGATGATGACGGATAGGTCGTGCACACATCTCCTCAGCTGAGATATGTGGATGACATCGTGTACCCGGTGCATCTGAGTTAGAAAGGCCAGATGAAACACAGAGATAACTTTCCACCCCAACCAAATCTCTATAGACCCCGTCGAGGTGAGACCCGTAAGAAGACGTGGTCGTCACCCTCAAACTCCAGTGGTCTCGTCTCCTATCCGCATAGGACTTCTATTTGCTATGTGCAGTCTTCATCCACTCCTGGATGGTCTGCACCTTCTCTATCATAACCTGAACCATCTATGGTTCTACACGTTCTGACTCCATCACTATCCACAAAGGATATCTGAAACGCGACCAGATACTGTCTTTCCACTCCTAACAGCTGAAATCTCGATCTCCTACTAATAGCATCTGCTACAACGTTCCCCTCCCCAGGAGTATAAGATCTCGAAGTCTTAGTCCTGGAGGAATTAAATCCATCACCGCTGTCTCAGATTCATGTCCTTATGAGAGAAGATACACCTGAGTCTATTGAGTTGGAGAGAACCGTAAACTGTTCTCTCAACGAACAATGGGTGAGAATATCCAATTGTAAGAACTAAAATCCACCCTTCTTCATCTACGTTATACCAAAGATCTGCTGAGATTTCTCCTCTTCCGAAAAGAGAAATCTGGTCTCATCCCCTGGATGAACCACATTCTTCTCCTAATACAGCCAATCCTGACATGAACGGTACAATTTCATGCCATAGATGACGTCGTAAGGCCTCGACGCTACTACCATGAGATCCAACCGTTACTCTCGCCTCTAAGGGTTGAGTCACACTGTCGGCATCAGTGCGTGGTTACTGGGTCTCCTCCAGTAGAAAACTCACAAGTGAGGGTCAAGTAAACAGTTTTAACCGGAACATCTTAGTATCAACCACACAAAAAGGACAGGATAGGAAACGTCACAAAGATAAGTGTCTTTTATTACTGCAGCTCGTAGTACAAAGACACAAAAAAAACACAACAACGACAACATCAACAAAAAGAAAGCTAGAAGCACCAATAACAAAGGCCTACATGCATGGAACTAGTCTTTCTCCTATCCACCTACTTCCGAAGCTCCATTGTCATATGATTCAGCTGCCTGAAGATGAGCTCTCCCATATCCACCCGTTCCCTGCGCTCGGGGTGGACCTACTGGTGGTGGTGGAAACTCCTCGAAGCATTGTACACCACCAGTTGTACGACCAGCTCTTCTGCCTCGGTCTGGTAGTTTCCTCCACTGCCTGCTGTTCATCTGCTGGACAGGTCGGGCAGTCTCGAGCCAAGTGACCCTGCTTGCCGCATGCATAGCACTTCCTGCTCCTCGTATGGATGGCTCTGTTTCGTTTTTCCTCGCACAACCGAACCAATAACCCGAGGTCGCCCACCTATTGGCCTGTTCCTCTTGGACCTCTGCATCATCCTCCTACTGCCTACAGATTACCCGACTACTGACAGAAAATCCTATGGAAAAAGCAGCAGCTCCTGAGCATGCTTAGAGTGTAGAGTCACTGGTATAAACTCCACCCTGAAGAAAGTCTCAAAATCTCCCCAGGTGAAGGTCATCTCATCGCAAAACTGGAGAATATGGCTCTACCACCTCTCAGCTTCTCCCTGAAAGAGACTAACAGCTAGGTACACCATCAAGTCAGTGGGTGTCCCAGCTGTGTGGAAAGTTCATTCTACAAAATCCAACCAATGCCCGGCTTTCTGAAAATCTGACTCGCCTCGAAAAGTCAGAGGCCTCTGTCGTTGGAACTCGTGCAACACGCTCAAGCGGCGTGCACTCTCTGCTGGTGTCTGATATAGAAGAGGGCCCTGTACAGAGGCTTCGTCGCTCAATGGCCTGCCAGTACGTACAACTGTTGGGGCTCTAGCTGATCGTCCGCGGGGAGGCATCCTGAAAGAACAGATGCGACACGGTCAAAAGACTATACCTAGTGAGATGACCTGGTTTGAGCTGATTTAAAAAGGAAATTTTGAAAACACACATGCAATTAGTGTTTTCGTGCACTGGGTTGGAAATCAGAAGTTAGGGTCCTGGTGTATGAATACGTCAGCCGAACACACCAACACAGGACTCCCTGAACTGAAGACCACACTTAGTACCCTTAACACTATTGCTTCACAGAAATAAAATATCAGAGTCCTAAGTTCTATGGTAGAACCGACTCCTTTGATACCAATTTGTCATGACCCATCCCCTGGGGCCCGTGTCGTAACTACCCCAAGCCCACCTTCCATAGGCCAGGGGCTGACGACTAGCACCAAAGACGCAAATCCCTATAACTGGAAGGCATTGCCTTTATAAAACGTAAACACACACACAAACATAGTACAAGAGGAAGCAAACACTAAGTAAAACAATATAACAAGTGTGCTGAAAGTACAAAGGGGGCCGGAAATACAAGCCCAACAGTAAAGTACAAGGAAAAGACAAAACAACAGGAAGATGTCAAGCTGCTTCTGGATCATCCTCCGGAGTTCCTACCTGAAGGGTAGGTACAGATGGCCACCTCAGCTCTCCACGTCCGTCTGTCACCTCTGGGTATCGTATCGTTATGAATTCCACCTCTGGTTACCATCTCGTCGTGAAGTCCACCTACAGGCACTGTCCATCTCTACAAGCCTCAATCACGATTAGTGCTGTCCGTCGTCTGCATCCAACACAACGAGGTGCGGGCATAGCCCGTGCAGGGGTGAGTATAACGATACTCAGTAGGGACCCCGAGACCCTCAAAGTTTCACTAAAAACAACAAGGATAAACCAAAAAGAAATATCTCAATAGATAACCTTTACTTAGGTATATTACCATATATATACCTCAGTTATCAAGTAACCCATCTCAATCATGAGGTAAACACAAAGGTCATAGACTCAGCTCAAACCATGATTTTTATTATTGAATACACAACTGCTGGAGAAACTCCTCCCCTGTCGAGTATAGTGCCCATGTCACGACTCCGAGGCACAACTCACTAACCTCAGACTGCTGAGGTACTCCTCCTGTCGAGTACTGCGGGTCTGCTGCCAAATACCAGGCGCTCTGTCCGCTGAGGGTCTTCCGCCAAATACGGGGCGCTCTCCCTAATAGCCTACAGAGGTACTCCTCCTGTTGAGTACCGCGGGTCTGCTGCCAACTACCAGGTTCTCCGTCCGCCGTGGGTCTTCCGCCAAATATCGGGCGCTCCGTCCACTGGGCTAACTGAATCACTACGAGTCGAATCGGTCAAGCAGTCGTCAGGTCTACAGCTACTCGGTCTCCGCACTCCGTACGCTCGTCTTCGGGAGGGTCTGCTCCACGAGCTACTGGTCGTTACTTCCAAGTGTCACTAAGTCTCACGTAGAAGTATCACAAAGGACCGCCTCATCATAAGGGTCTCAACTCAATAGACGACGGGTCAATCGGACGCCCAGTCTGTGAGTTATTAGCATTTCCGTTTCAGAGGCCCGGTTGGGTTTCAGGTACAATCCAACCCAGAAATACTCCAACTACATCCAAACCTTAGGTGAAGTATTCCAATAGAAACTTCTCATCAAGATAAATCCAATAAAGTTGACGTCACGTCAATCAGACGTCCGGAGCTCAAGTTATAAGCGTTTCCGCTCCGAGGGCCCGGTTGGTTTCAAGTTCAAACCAACCTGGCCATACCCAAACTTTTCCAAAACCTTGGGTGTAATATACCGAAACGACCGTCTTGATCCAAGGAATCCTACACAATTGACGGTGCATAGATCTAAGGTCTGTAGCTCAAGATATGTCTGTTTAACAAAAAACAGTCCGAAAATAGGGGGTCTAGGCCCGGTCCGACCCGACCCAACACCCCTTGGGTCGGCCCGGTGCTGGAGGGCTGGCCCGGCTGGCGCGGTCCGGCCCAGCCCGCGTGCCCCATGCAGTTGGCCACGCGGCCCATGCGATTGGCCGCGTGGCTGGCCGACCAGGCGGGGTGGCAGCGCACAGTGGGGCCCACCCTAGCTGCTGATTGGGGGGGGGGGGGTACCCCCCCCCCCGGTTCTTCGAAATGGCAGGCCGTGTTGGCCGGCCCTTGGGTAACCGCGGGAACCCTCGGGCCCCGCCTCTTGATAGCACCGGCGGCCGACACAGCCGGCCGTCCCTTCGGATCTGCCGCGGCCTTAGGACGTGGCTTTGTTCAACTGGCGCGGCGCGACGGCGCCGCACCCCTTTTCCGCGGCCGGTTCCGGCCGCGGTCCAACTCTACTACACGTGGCATGATGGTGCCGCACCTTTGCGGTGACCCGGAAATCATGCGATGACGATCCGCTCGTGGTCGACCCGACGCCGACCAGTTCTTCGCAGTCCGCCTCCATCGTCCACAATCAACAAACGAGAGAGGAAGTTTTGGACTGTGTTCGTGCGGTCCGAGCCCTTCCTACTCAAGATGGTATCATGTGGAAAAAAAAACTCAAGAATCAAAGAACAATGATGAACAATATTAAAACTTTAACATAATAACCCCTACCTCGTAAAACAGTGTTAAACGATGGAGAGTCACGGAAGACGGGCTTCACGGAAGACAGGCGTCATTCCGTCAATGTCGGGAAGAAAGGAGCCGAGGGTGGCATCGACCTTCTTGTTTCTTTTTTCTTCATTGGAGGAAGAGGAAAACTCTCAAAGTACTGGGCACCGTGCTTCGCTGCTAGCATTCCGCCGCTTGAAGAAGCCGTCTAGAACTCCTTCCCCTAACCTCCTTTATATAGGAGTGGGAGGGTTCGTCATTGGCACACAAGTCATAAATGGAGGATTTATGACAGAGGGATCCACCCAATTAATCCGCTGCGATGGCGCATTAAAATGGGGAGGAAGTCAAACAGGGGTTTATTGGCCTGGGTGGTCCCCACAGAAGAATATCCTCTAAAGGAAGGATATTTCTGGGTGGGCCCCACCATTAATTAACCACAAAAAGGAAAAAGGGAGGTGGTTAATGCTTGGGTGGTACCCTCATTAAAAAGGGAGGTTTCATCCTCCTCAATTAAGAGGGGTATTTAAACCTAGAGGCTCTCCCTCATAAATGAGAGGGAGTCAAGAAGTTATGATTCCAATCTCATTAATGGGAGGCCTCATGTGGTTTCCACCACAATCAACCTCACATGGGAGGTTGGATCTCGATGGTCCCCACCACCATAACCTTTCATGGGGGGTTAGGGTGTGGCGGTCCCACCACCAACTCCCAAGTGGAGATTCTAACCACTTTATCCTCACGACGCGTGTTTAACAAAATAAAATAAATTGTTCACTTATTTTATTTTATTAACCCACGTAAAACCCCAAAAACTAACTTTCATACCCGATCATCTGCCGTCGAGGTGAAAGTCTTCTTAAGCGAAAACCCGCACTGTGAGTTCAACGGTGCCTTCAGATTTCAATTCCAAGCACCGGTTCAAAAGATAGAAAAAACCGCTCGTTCGTTCACTGAATGTACCTGAGATAAGCTTTGGAAATTGATTCTGGGTACACCGGGCCTCAGAATCAAGTTCCTTCAGAAGCCACAGACTCGTAAAATTCCAAAGAAATTAAGAAAAAAATTTCTTTGAAATTTATGGGTCTTTACAATAACAAACCCACGTAGGATTCTAGAGTAGTCCCATGTGGATTCCTAGAACGTATCCATGTGGGATCCTGGAACACATACCCACATAGGACCCCAAAGCACAGACCCATGTAGGATCCCAAGGCATAGACCAACATAGGATACCTTTCTCATGTTACAGCCAGCCATAGGGTTCCCGCACTAAGCTTGCTTGATTTCGAGAGGGTCCGCTCCACAAGCCACAGGTCGATACTCCAACTACCACAAAGTACCACGAAGAAGTATCCCCAAAGGACTTCCACATAAAAGGGGTCTCAACGCAATAAACGGTGCATCAAACGGACACCCGATCTGTATTTCATTGGCCTTTTTAGTCTCGAGGGTCCAGTTGGATTCGTTTTTGATCCAACCCAGCCATACCCCAACTTTATCCAAAACTCAAGTGGGGTATACTAAAAGGACCATCTCGATCCAAGGTTTCTGACACCATAGATGGTTCATCAAATTGACGCTCGTAGCTCAAGTTATGGCCGAAAGAGCGGGAAGGGATCGAAGCTGGTTCGGGTCTGATCCGACCCGGCCTGACTCAGGTCTAACCCTAGGTTCTAACCAGACAACTGTATCCGACCCAGCCTGTTGGGTCCGGCCTGGCCAACTGCGGTGCAGCCCGCACTGGGCGGCCCACAAGAGGCCCACGGCAGGCCTGCGGTTGGGCAGCTCCGTGGTGGGGTCTGCCCTAGCAGCCTCCCAAGGGGGAGGCATCCCCTGGGTACCCCGAATGGCCCATCCGTTCAGGTTGGGTGGCCAACTGGCCGACGGCGCTGTCACCACCGCTGTCATCACGACCGACCGGAGTGCCGACTGCCGTTCCCGAGCCCTACTGGCATTGGTCTCTGACATCGGTCACCGACGATGTTTCTCAGGTCATCGTGTGCGCCACAGTGTCATGATCTTCATTCCGAAGACCCCTGTACTCGTCTCGGGACATCGCCATCAATTCAAGACCACCACGGTCCGGATTCTCTCAACCCAAAAACAATACACGAAGAACAAAAAAATCCACAAAAGTTACGGAGGGGTTGGGACATGTTCGTTTGGCCCACACCCTCTGCGTTAGAATGATAAAAAGCGACATAGTTGTTCTTAAATCAAGAATAACAACAAGAATGGGGTAAGGGGTATACAAAAACAACAATACCTACCTTGAATATTCATTGAAGTCAATGAGGAGAGGGAAAGACGGACATCGGTTCGTCGTCAGTGAAGACGTTCCTCGTTGGATATCCCTAGACGAAGTTCTTCGTTGGAGAAATGTTCGTCGAAGGAGAAGAGTTCTTCCTCTAAGGGTGGTTTCCTCCACCAAGCTTCTTCTCCCGAAAAAACCAAGAGCCCAATCAAGGTGATGAAGAGCCTCCCCATTAATTGATAGGTTTAATGACTTCATTTAATGAAGTCATTTAATGTTGGGGGTTTGGGACAATTAAAAAAAAGGGTTTAAAGAGATCGGGTTGTCCCCACCGAGAATTAAAAATAATTCAAAAGTTAAATAAAAATAAAGTTAGTTTATTTTTATTTCCACTTTTTTTATTTTCCCACGATGGATAACAAAAACTATCTTCCACCCATGACCAACTACAGCCGAGGTGAAGGTCTCCTTAAGCAATTATCGATTTTGAGAGATCAACAATTCCCTCAGATTTCAATTCCAAGCACCAATTCAAAAGTTATAAAAACCCACTCACACACTTACTGAAATTACTTAATAAACTTCAGAAAAACATTCTGGGCTCTCCTGGACTCGGAATCAAGTACCGTCCGAAACTACAGACTCGAATACCTCTATATAATTTTAAAAAAAATTTACAGGGAATTTTTGGATCTTTACATGAATAATATTTTGTTTGAAATATTTTATCGCATTATTAATTTATATAAATTATATTATAATTTATGTAAAACCATCACATGATATTTTATTGAAAATTACACTTGAAATTTTTTGACCATATTATCTTGTAAAATATGAAATTTATTGTAGGAAAATAATTTTTTATGAAATGAATTATAAATCACTACATGTCTATATAAATCATTTCCCCTTTGAAATATTAACATTGTAATTTTTAATGATTAAAAACATCATTATTTGAAACATTTAGAGAATATTTATAAATAAAAGTTTTATTCTATTTAATTATTATTTAATTCAGTAATGAAAACAATAAAATACCTAAAAACAATATATTTATACTGTGATGTATAATAAATTATCACAAATAAATAAATTACCACTGATAGATTTTTATAGAGAAACTGAATACATACAAGAGGAATAAAAAAATAAGACAACCCATCATTTTTATAACCCAAAATAACTACCACATGTCTAGAATAATGATTCCCATGAAACATTAATATGATTAAATATAAAATACAAGAAATTAATGGGTTTATAGACATAACATAATCATGTAATATCCATGGAAACATCCATTTGTATTATTAAGTTTTTGACCAGGTATATCTATAGATTAGATTCAATGTTCATACGATCCTACCTCCAACTATAACTCAATTACCTGTAATAACTGTGAAAATATTTTATGGCATATTTTTTCTATATTCCTTGTCATAATACACCTATTAGTATGGGAGAGAAAAAAGAATATTCCTGATCAAACTCAATATGTATAATTGAAAATTATATTTAATTTGATAAAAAATATGATTTATTTTTTATAAATTATATTGAGAATGTTATTATAAATATTGATAAATAATATCATAAGACATAAAAATCACATGTAAACAGTAAAATTAATACAATCCAAATTGATAAAATATTATCATGGAAAATATAGAATTTAATATCAACTAAGAATTATCTCTCTTGTCCCATTAGACAATATCAATTAACCATTCCTCCATAGCCTCAATTATAATAATATTTTTTGTACAAAATGAACTGATGAAATGTTAAGACCTACAAAATGTTCCATGAGTAAAATGGATACAAACACAACATGGTGTATATGAATGTTGTGTACTAATACCTTATTTGAGAAAAACACTACTCTATATAATTGAATTTAGAGTGTTCACTCAAAATTACTATTTAAAACACATTTATAGAATAATACGTTTTTATTTTTAGAAGATAGGGGAAAACATCAAATTATAAATTATATTTTCTATAACAATTTATATTTGAAAAACCTATATTTTACATGGTTAATTAAGTAACCATAAAATTCCTCATGATTTATTACATAGAGTAGATCAAAACATAATGCAAAACATATTATAATGAAAAAAACATAAAATAATATTGGATAAAAATAATTAAAATCCCCAAATAAATTCCATATGGAATAAAGACCTCGATTCTTTGAGGTAAATTTAATATCTCTATAGAGGGAATGTCATTCCAACATATGGTTCGAATGGACTATCATAGACTATAACATAAACAAATTTAATCAATAGGTTATAACCCCATAGTGATAGAAAATTCATGACTTGGTGCATATTTCATAGTAAAATTAATTTTCATTTATCCCTCATATGTGATTCCAAATATATAAAAAAAGATTCCCTATATGATAGAAAGATAAAAAATATAAATAAACTAACTAACACATCTAATATATCAATATAAAAAGTGTTTAATGTTAAGAATATATGAATATTGTAATAAAAATATCAATCATTTCATCCAAGTTTAATAATGTTAAAATATTTTTTCAACCCTAAAATTATAATCAATAATACTAAATCATAGATCAAATATTTTTCATAAAATCAATTGAATTAATGGAGGCCATTGTGGAATTTTATAATTTTTTTTCTTAAATATATATATATATATATTTAATATATAAATTATTTTCCTTTGAAATTTCCTACGATAAATTTTTTCATTAAAACCATTCATAATAAATCCATTTATATAATTAAAAACATATGTATAATTAAAAGAAAATAAATTATATTATCAAATATAAATGAGAAGTAATATATATTTCGATTCAATTTGAATTCATTTTCTATGATATGGATTTCAAAAATAAATATATAATAATAGTTATATAAACCCCTATAATTTAAATAAATATTTATTTCATAAGCCTTAATGTTGATATTGAATTATAAATAATAAAATTAAATTCCCAATAAGAAAAACTATTGTGATACACTTACCCAAAATAATACACAATTACTATAAATTTTGTAGTTGTTGAGGAATCTGTGTTAGAGATTATTTTTATAGAATTTTGAAATAAAAAATTACCTTAAAATTGTTGTTTTTTCCTTAAAATATAATATTATCCTATATAAAGTTACCAATGGTTATGAAATTGATTAAATGTAGTAGGGAAAGGGATAAAAAGGGTAAATGAGACAACCTTAGACTTGTACACCCCTATCCAATTTGAAAAACATACTCATTACAATTCTATCATTAATTATAACGAATAAAACTAAATTTTAACCACACATAATCAAAATATCAATACCCAACACTGATTCACTTATATAAAAATCCATATTGGGTTTAGAGTTGCATAAAATTGTGAAAAAACCAT
Source organism: Viscum album (assembly GCA_963277665.1). Taxonomy (NCBI): domain Eukaryota; kingdom Viridiplantae; phylum Streptophyta; class Magnoliopsida; order Santalales; family Viscaceae; genus Viscum; species Viscum album. The sequence continues at coordinate 2,057,037,159 of OY728127.1, read as the reverse complement.
AATGAATCCAAACCCATATCTAACCACCCAAATGTGAATTTTCCCAGTATACCTATATTTTCATGTTCCAAAATAATACTTCAAGTTTTCTTAGAAAATTATCAACATATGATATTATTATATTAATATATAATATAGTATCCCAATTCATAACTAGTGAAAGTGGAAATTTATGAATTTATATTCTCAGATGCAAAATAATTATAATCATATAAGTTATAAATATGTGATCATATATATTAAAAAGATATAAATAAAGGTACTTGAAAATAATAAAATTTCCTGAGAAAATAATAAAATAATTCATATGCATGAAGACATGGATTATAAAACATGATCTTATAATGAAACATTTAACATAAGAACAAATTCATAAGTGTAAACAATCATGAAATATATGTAATCAATGTTTTTCAAAAGAATATTTAATACACTTACAATGAATAGGGAAACTGTTTTGGTATCTTGGGACATCATTCCATAGATATATAATCAAATAAATAGGGTAATTAAATTATTATCTTAGGAGTAACATCAATCCAGTTACCTTTTTTCCATTCGTAGGAGTTACTTATATTTAGTAATCTCCATAATCACTTATGTGTAACTCTTATTTAGATAACTAACTCACATTACTCATTTAATTGAATACCTATATCAATCTCACCCATAATCATGAGCTATATTGGTCTCATTTCAGCAAAACATATATCAAGATCACCCATCATCATGAACTGTATTGGGCTCACCTATCTTCTTATGATATATTGGGTTCACCTATCATCATTAGAAATATAGAGCTCACCCATCATCATCAATATTATCCTAGAACCATAACATGTATATAAGTACAAAGATATTTAATTTCATCACATAAATTATAGGCAAACCCATAATATTATTCATAATTTGATTTAACCATGGAAAATAAATGAGATTCATACTAATTTCATCATAAAATAATTAGCCCAAGGGATAGTAATGGGATTCAATGAATCATATATCAAATACCATCTTCATAATATATCTGGAGAATTTACATGGATTGTATCATAAAATAATATTCCCAATGAATAAAAACAATCATTAAATGAGGTAAAAATAGATTCAAAATAACATTATAATTTTATATGAACATTTATATGAAGATAAAGAAAATATAATTTTAATTCAGTATCATTAAAAAATAATAAATATTAAAAAAATGATGAAATTATTTACATTCAAAATAAATATGAAATCATGTGCATGGAGATTAAATTAATAGAGTAGTAAAGAAATTAATAAAAATGATTCATGATGTAAATAATGAAATTATTATTATATTTACAATTTTTATAAAAATTTGTAATCAACATATTACGATAACATTACAAAGGTGACTTTTTAAACATTCAAAATAATGTCATAATTGGTACATAATTACTTCAAACAATAATTGAATCATGGAAATTAACATCATCTAAAATAATTTTAAATAATATAGTCATGTAAGAAAAATATTGTAGACCAAAATGACATATTAAGTTATCTTTTATTGAAGACATTTTCTCTTTCATTTTTTTGTACGAATGAGAGGAAAATTGTAATAATATATGATTATTCATAGAAAAAACTTAGGAGAATAAAATTTTAATGTATTTAAAGGATTTGTATCATATAATTTTTCTTTAATTAAATTTTACTATATAAAAAATGTATAAGAAATGAGAGTGTAACATAAAAACATACAATTATGGTTATATATGAATCACAACCTATTTGAAAGAGATAAAACAAAATAGTTTGTTAAATGAAAAAAATATAATGTGATACATTATTTAAAATTTCAAAGAGGTAATATACACTATATCAAAACATATATATGTATAACATTATACATGTCTCAATAAAGCAATATCAAGATGTAGAACCCTTGCAGTTTTGGTAGCCAATGAATTAAAACAATATAAAATAGATAAAACTATATGGACTATTATAAACCAATATTTTTCAGTATAATAATCATAAATTACATAAATGTTCAATATATAAACCACACAAATGAAAAATATGGTGAACATGACACATTTCTAAATGAAATAAAAGTGAGATGAGAAACCCTTGTTATAAGTAAAAAAATGCTTCTTACATGTTCTAAAAATATATTTTAATACAAATATAAGTATAATAAAGTTATAAAAAACCATTTCAATTCTTATAATACTATATATTATTCAATTATAACATCTTATCACCTAATTAATAATAATTCATCATTAAAATCATTGTATTTTGTGTCAACTATTACGTTTTTCATAAATTCTTTGAAATATAGGTTCAAAAATTTACACCATGGTCATTGTATAACCATCAAAATAATAATAATTATTATGCAATGCTTATAAATTTTATTCATCATGCACCCATTTATATCCATTCATATAAGAAGGTGATTTGAAGTGAATGACATCACATCGTAGAGACAATATTTGATACAAACACATGAGGGATGTCTTTAGTTAGTGATGGATAGAACATAAGTAATATAAATAGTAATTTAAATTTATAGAATCATAATTATAACTTATATAACATATATTTTCATTAAATATATCCTCATGTCTATCCATATAATATTGAAATAGAAAATGAATTATATTTCTTTATATATGTGTAGTCCACAAGTTCGTATGAGTGACATTATCATCTTTCAATGGATAATAGGTTCAGAAGGTAGATAATATTATATTTTTTAATAATAATAATATTTTAATAAAAATTATATATAATAATTAATTTTTTTTGTATAACCAACCATGAGAATAAACCATGAAACAAATACATTGGTTGTGTATACGTTAGTCTATAACTATGCATGAACTCATTATCATTTTCTAGTTTGATTTATGTAAATTAGATATTGGTTTTTCTATTATCAATTTTTTTTGAAATATAATGTTACAATTTTCAATCTATTGATATTGTAATTGGATATTTTTAGGAGTTATTATAATAAATTAAAATACAAGGATTCAGTGAAGATAACTAATTATTAAATGAGAAACCTCCATCTAATCACCTCTTAATCACCCTTGGAATGTATCTAAAAAGAAAAAAAATACTCTATAATACATATAGGGAAGTTTATCTCAATTTATTGGGACTTTTTTGAGATATTTCGATCAATAATGGGTGAATATGAGAGGATATGTTATTTACTTTCATAAGTGAGGTGGTTGGATATCATGAAAATAATTAAATATTAACATGTATTATGTGTCTAACTTATTAAAAATGGTTCCAAAATTAAACATATTATTTTATAATGTTTTTAATATAAATATAAAATAAAACAATAAGATATGTAAAATTTTATGCATTTTGAACCTTATCTCTTAGTTTACACCCTTATTAAACCTTTAATCCCTAACCACGATAATAACATACATAGTCATTAAGTGTCAATAATATAATTCAAAATGGTTAAGTGGATCATAATTGGTAAATGGAGTATATTAAAGTCTATTAAAAATTAAATTTATATAATATTTTGTTTTAATTTTTTAAATAATTAATTATGTAGTTTTTAACAAAAGATATCCATATAAGAATTTTTGAGACTATTTAAACATTTTAACATTAAAAACATCAATAAAACTATAGATTTAGAATTTTATAATTTTAAAAATAAAATAACCATCATTTTTATCCTTCGAAATTGTTCAATTTTTTTCATATCTAATACGAATAAAATTATTATATAAAATATCTATATTGTTATTTCATCCTCCAATACAGGTACTACATCCACTATGTATAAGTGTATTTGGTAATTAAAAAATTACTAAAATTTAAAATAAATTAATAAAATAATATATATATATATATATATTAATATTATGAAAAACCATTAATCAAAATTAAAAACACCCTTGTATTATTAATAAAACAAACTTGAGATATTTAAATAGAGTGAAATTGTGTACATATTTTTCTCTTAAAATAATATAAAATTACTAATAAAAAGAAAACAAAAAATAATTTCTAAACATCAAAATTTCTTATGATTATGTAAAAAACAAAAACACCCCATGATATTAAAGAAGGTGTTTGAGAGATATTGATTGCATTTTTCATATTTTTAGCCATGTTTCACATATTTTACCCTTTACTAAGGCATTGGCCCTTTAACCTAGTTCCTATATATTATGTTTAAAAATTATGAAAAACTTATTAAAAAAAGATTATTTTTTTTAAATTTTCAATATAGAATAAATATTATAGGTTATAATTTCTGGAATTAGGAGAATTTATTTTTTATATCTGCACTAAAAATATTTAAAAACCATATTTAGAGAAAATAAAATTTAGATCATAAAATTTATTTTAATAACATTCCATTACTTGTAAAAATATTACTATTAATACTATTATATTTTATTGAATAAATTATGAAATCATTATATTAAAATAATTCATTAATAATGACTAATTTAATATATGATAATAAAAAATATAGTGAATAGAAGACCTTTTTTTCAATAAAATCTTTCATTTTTAAAATAAATTGATTTTTATTCACTTTTGACCAATTGATAATAAATTCACGAGTTAATAATTTATTTTTTCCAATTCAATAAAAAATATTTAATCAATATCCAAGTTAATTAATTTTACAATACATAAAATAGATATATACTATACCATTAAAATTTAATATTTTAACATAAAATGATATTATTTTTAACAATTAAAATTGATTTATTATTTCCCTATAATGAATAAAATAATTTAAAATAGGGAATTTTTTATGCATTTTAATATCCTGACTATGTCATTACCTCTATCAAACATGTTATCTTACCTATTACAAGACCAAAAGGGTGTTCTAGATCTACATGAGCAGACAACTAATGTCTGGGAATCACTGGAAGATACATAGGTATTATTTATCCCAATAATAATAGTAAAAGAGATAATATAAAAGTAATAGAAAACTAGAATTAACTACATTTATATTTTATTTACATGGAGTGAAAATAAAAAAAGAAAAATCAGATAATAATATAGTAAGGGAATGTAAACACATAATCTCTCTTTCTAAAACCAGCTTGCATTCTTGATTCAGCCAACTGCAATGCCTAAAAAGAGTTCCCAATAATCTAAGTATGGAATTTAGTATCCAAGAATCATAAAAACAGACAAGGAAACCATATTTCTAAATAATTTGATAGAAATCATCAATAGAAAACTAACAATAAATGACTATTCCACATCCATATACAAGAAATAAACACCAAAGTAGTAAAAAGAAAAAATATAGATAATAAATGATTAATTGAAAGAAAATACACAATCCCTCTACTCACCCATAGTATCACACAACTTAAAGAAAATTTTACCAACCTACAGTGTCCTCCTTGAATTTGGTTGTAATACAATTATATTTGATGATATATATTTCTAAAAAAATAATATTCTCATAGAATTCTTTACAAGAAACACTTTTTTAAATAAATCATGATATACTAATAATGTTTTATTATATAGTGTGATAGATATTTCATATCCATTAAATTTATGGGTGTTAATAGGATTAACTAAATTATGAAAAATTAATTATTTATACATGTATAAACTTAAATCATTTGTTCTAAAATAGTGATACTTGAAAATAAAAATAAATTTTATATAAATGTGAAGTTTATCTAAAAAACTATTTTAATAAACTAAATTTGGTTTATCATAATAAATTAATTTAATCACTATTAGTGAGTGATATTTATTTGATCCATATATTATATATTCAACAAAACATGTTAAAATTAAAAAAATGAATTTTCTCATTAGATGGTAAGAATAAATCCAATTTTATGTTAACAAAGTACTTTCATAAAAAAATTCATCATATTTTGTGAATGTATTTTAGAAAAAATTCATCCAATTATAGATATTTAATCATGTAAAATGGATATAATTTAAAATATTTATTTAAAATATTAATTAATATTTTCATCATGGTAATTTTTTTTAATATTTAGTGATTTAAAAATTTACTTAAATTTTTATGCCACATTGAAATTATAATTTCTAAATTAATTGAAAATTTAATAACTATATTTAAAAATATTAAATGTAATTTAATAGTGTTTAATTATTTCATGCAATTAAATATTTGTATAAATATAAAATATTATAAATGTAATAAATATTTATATTCGAATTCCATTTTTGTCATTTTTTTCATAAGAAATGTCATTGACTTGTTCAAAAAAATTAAATTATTTATATTTTATAATAAAAAACATCATATTAAACATTTAAAATTAAAAAAAATACTATATTTGACCAAATTAATGGGATGTGACTTAAAATGTAAAGCTTTTCAATTTAATGGACCACTTTTCATTTTATTTTAACATTCATTATGATTAAATACAATAAAACCTTTTTATCATGGGAATTGTAAAAAAGGGTTAATGGAGGATAAACAAAGATTTAATGGTGAAAACATAACCAAAATATTTCAATATTTATTGGAGGAGATTATATCAACTCATCTATATCTAACCTTAAAATTATTTCACTTTGAGTACATTTATACATAAATATTAATTTAGATTAATTATTACATTAAGTAATAGAAAGTCTTCCCATCCCCACCATAATAAAATGGAACGGACTCTAATATATTATTTTTAGTATTTCAGACATATGGATGATCCAATCCCCAAAAAATACCTTTATATATCCCTTAAACACATCCTAGAGATTATTAGTATTTCTAAAAGAATATCTCTTCATGGATTAATGTGTATGTCAAAATGTGTTCCTCAATGAAGTGGTATAAATCATAACCTATCATTTTCTATTTTATTTTTCAAATTTACTTCTTTTAAATATATTTTATATATTAAAAAATAATGACAGTAGAATATTCAATATTCATAATTATAATTAGGATGATGCAATAATTTCAACCATTCTATTATATCTATCTCAAAGAAGCGGAAAGAAGTTATGACGATGATGATTTTATGAATCTATGGTTGGAATGTTGGATATTATTAATCAAAAAAACAATAAAATTAAATTGAAATGGTGATCAAATGAAAAAATTAGTTTAGATGAAGAAAATTTATTTTAAAATGAATGTTCATAGCATGTAAAAATATCATTAGGTAGAGGTGGATGGTAGGACTATAGTACAGGTTCAATCAAATGTACAATGTTCCATCATATAATGTTTTGGGTGAATAAAATTCAATGGTGATTTCCTACTTCTATGTTCATTATATATTAAATATTGGTATGTCTCTTTTTTCTAGCATGAACTGAATAGAGATGAATTTTTCATAAGTAAATGGGGGATATGATTTTGTTTATGTAAAAAATTATGTCTATGAAGATTTTTAATTTTTAATAGAGTAAGTTTTATAATGTTTAAGGGATTACTATAAAGGAATTGTATCAGGTGAAATCCAATCAAATGATTTCACACTAAAAGAATCCTAATAGTTAAACATTTTCTCTAAATAAAACACATATGTTAAAGTTTCCTAATAAAAGTAATTATATTTTGAATTTATAAATGTGAGTATTATGATTTCTTTCTATGAAATAATTATAGGACAAATATGATGGGGATTATCATGAGTTGTAGATTCTCATCAGACTGATGTTTTTAGAAAACAATTTAGTAGAAAAAGATAAACAACTAATTTTTTATGATGAATTTATAATTTTTAAGTCTTTATGATGTTTTCATAAATATGAAATAAGTAATGAATCTTTGTTATTAATTCAATGTTTCAAATATCATCAAAGGATAATCCATGATTCTAACCATATTTGAAAGAAATAAATTGATGAATGAGGATGTTTGAGCATAAATGATGCTTCTGGAACACTTTATAAATACTAAGGGGAATCCAAGAAAATATTACTAAGATAGATATTTTAATTTCATGATTTAATTATGTGGGAATAAAAAATTATCATCACACCATTTATATTATCCATGCATCTATAAATTGGATTCAATTACAAGTATGGATTTGATGTATTATTTATGTGTGAAAATTATATAGTTATATATAAATTTTTTCATAAAAATAAATTGGGTCAACATTTGAAATATAGATTTGGAATATGGATGTTTCTATCAACTGAATCTAATTATTGAATAAAAATAAAAATAAGATCATGGAATTGAAAAAAGTGTTGAAATCAGAGGAAATATATGAACACAAATTTAATGGACAATATTTTATATCATGTGGAATCATATGAAAAATGTGGAAGAATTTTTTTCTAGTTATCATAAGGAAAAAGATGATAATTCTGGACATATTTATTGAATAGACACACTAAATATTGAAATAATAGGAATAAATAATGGATGTATGTTTTTTTACTAAATTAGTAAGTGAATTTTATTTCCTTTTATTGGGAAAGAATGTGAAAAATAATTATTATTCAAGATTATATAGGGAGAATAATTATAATAACCTCAAGGACACCATTCCGATCTTATTTTTGAAGGCTTATAAATGATATTACAAAATAATTGATATATCTTATATTTTTTGGAAATAACATGCATTGTAGTTTTAATACATGAGCAATTAATGTGTAAGGATATTCCCTACATGTTGTTTCATTATCAATTGGATATTTTCCAATGTATTGTTTTGTATTTTATTATTTCTAAATAATGATAAGGATTAAATAATCATTATATGTAGAGAACATTGTTGATTCTTAGGATCCTATGGTTCATGCTTCTACTCTTGGTTTCAGTAAGTTTATGACTCTTTAACAAGAGGATATATTTTTAAAACAATTAAATTTTAAAATGAAGAGGTCACTGATTAAAATCACCCCCATATCAGTGATAACACATATTCAATTGGTTACTTTCAATTTGTATCATAGAAAATGGTTAATTCATAAACAATTTATTGATGTTTAATTAATAAATAAGTTTATATGATTTTTAAAATTCTTTTAATAGTAATGGGATTACTCTATTTTATAGAATAGACTATCATATTTTGAATGATACAATGTAATCATATATTATTTCCAGTTATTATTATGATTTATATTTTCATATAGATTGTTTCCCTCACCATTCTGAGAATATTACCCATATTGATGTTGATAAGAATAATTTGAAAAATAATGGGTGAAAAAATAATTCCTTAATTGAAAATATAAATTTTATATTCAAAGAGTGAAATGATTTGTAATAGAAATAGTCATCTTGGAAATGGTACTGAACATCTATGTGGGAAAAATTAAAGTATATAAAACATAGATAAAAATATTATTGTTGATATAATATGATTTAAAATTATGTGATTATTAATATATTTGTTTTTTTTTAATGTTTAATGACATTGTTAGCACCATAAGGTTTATTTTTCAGAGGACTAGCTATTAAAATATTTTTAAAATGATCATATGAATTCATCAACATCAATTTTATGATAATGTTTCATCATTGGAAGATAGATATATTGAATCCCTATATATAGTGGATTTATATAGAACAATAATTATATAATAAATTAGAATAGATAAGGTTATTAGGAACACAAAGATGTCTAATTATTAAATTTCCATCAATGCAGATAAGCATGGTAAATATACGAATATCCTAAAAGATGGTGAATTTTATGAATTTGACCTAAAAAATGAAGTTAGTACATATTCTGATAAACTTATTTCTTTCTTTATTAATATGTGAAAAGAGTCACAAGTAAATAAAAATATATGTTACTACTTAACTGTTGTTATTTTGGATCTATTGGGTTATTTTATGAATATTTCTATCATAAAAAGTAAAATTAAAAATGTATTGTAGATGATAAAAAGTAAGGAATGATATTTTTTTCAGAATAAATGAACATCCCAATCATAAAAAATTTAATAGGATAATATTTTCTCTAAATAAAGAGGAAAAAATTATTTTTTAAATGTGATGAAGATTCTGATAGTGAAATAGATTTAGATAACATCAGTGATGATTATAATGAAAATAATCTTATTTCGAAAGTGAATGTTGAAAAGTTTACCACTAATGAACATAGTTATTCTAAGAAATAAGAGACTCAAAAATATTCTATTAAGAAATGTGAATATAAATAATCTATTTCATTGATTTTATGACTTTAATGGGAGATTAAGAAGTTAATGAAACAAAATAATTTTGAAAAAATTGTAGTAATCACTTCATGAAGAAAAATAAATTTTCTAATGATATTGATAATCTCAAATTTTTTATTGATTAATAGATTAAACTTAATACTATTATTAAAGGAATGATGAAGGGAAATTAGGAAGAGTAATAACATTTAAAAAACATGTTAATGTTGAGAAAGGAGTTATAAATTTTGATAACAGAATGATAGAAGTTGGAGGATGTTATTAGAAGATTAAACATAATAAGGATATGATATTTTATTTTCAATGGTTTATAATAAAAATGATATTAATTATAAGGAAATTAAATCTTTACAAACCATGTATATAGAAAAAATGATAGGAGTCGAAAAATAATTAGTTTTAATGATAATAAAGTTTGAACCAAAAGAAGACACTATAGGTGATTCTACTACAAATGTGAAGAAAATATCATGAAGTGATGAATACATAACTATGTTTAATTAAAAAAATATAAAGGTAAGAATATTGATAAAAATAATAAACCCAGATCTAATCATAAAGTTGGTTATAAGGGTAGATAAGCTTTTATATTTTTTCCAATAATTTTGGATCATGTTTGAATAAAAAATATATTTGTTTCATTAAAAATAATCAATATATTTAACCCATAAGTATTAAGAGGAAATGGTTGAGGGGGAGTAATATTTTTGAAAATAACTATATTGAGTAGACTTGGAATCATTTAAATGGATAATTTATATCATATGATAGATGATATAAGGTAACATACCAGAGGATTAATGGAAATAATGATTAATTATTATATGTGGGAGATATATTTATTAAAGAATAATTGGGGGTGATTTACACTTGGTTTCCTAGTTTTTTTGACTAATAACATCCTATTTTCATTGGGATTCATACACTAGTTATTAAATGATACTATATTGGATCATCTCCAATCTAAAACCTTCAACTTCATCCAAATTACTACTATTCATAATAATCTCATCATCCTATATGATTCATTGATATATTTATATGACAATGAATTTGAGTACTCACTCTATTCTAAACATGGGAAAAACAAATGGGGCGAAACTATTTGTGAAATGAAATACCCATAAAAAAATATTTTTCATCTGGAATTTATAAAGTCATGATATCTTGGAAGTTCAAGCGATCAAGGGGAGTGATTATTTCTTCATCTCAAAATTTCATTTTGATAACATATATTACGAGGAATAGATGGATAATATATTTTTTCACTGGGCATCCAATTTTAGGAGGGGATGAGTGAATTAATCGATTTTATAGTGAAATATGGATCTAGTTTTGATTTCATTTCAAAAAATGTAATAGAACGGGGAAAAAATTTCATGAGAGGAAGGTGATGGAAGTCTTGATATTAGATAGCTATTGGTGCATCTGGAATAATAGAAATAGAGCATACAATGGAAATATCTCTAGCTTATTCTTATCTATTCATATTAGTTCATGTTGTCTTGTTCCATGTCTGGGGGAAATATTTCATGATAGGGAGAATTATCCCTCCATGAGGATGGATGCTGATGATAGGAATTATATTCCATCAAGAAAGGGGATTTCTTCTTAAGGTATATGGATCTAATAGACTCCACCAAATAGTGGGTACAATCTCAACACTAAGGGATCCTTCCTTCTTAGACTCATGGAAAGAGAAAGTGTGGTTCTTGACTCAAGGGATTCAGTTCCCATTACCTTTAGCAGCTTATATAGGTGTGATTATTCTCTCCATGTAGAGTAAAAGGTAGTTCTTAAGAGGATCCAGTTATTAATTTCCATTGATATCCCACTTTTTTAGATTGAAAAATATTCCTTTATTATTTTCATCTCCCTCTATAAAAATATATCCACTCATTGGTCCATTTTATACTTCATTAATAGGAGTAAGTGGCACATTAATCAATATCACTAGTTTTATACTTGGTGTGAATGGAATAATGTTTTAGACTTCATGGATTAAAAGGGTAAATTAGATAGTACTTGTGTTCACCCTGATGTTTTTGAATCTTGTATGTATGGATGATCTCAACAATAATTAAATCAGAAATACTTCATCTATTTTTTTCATCCTGGTTCATTTAATTAGATTATTTCTTTAGAAAAACATGATACATGATGCTTTTGAATTTTATTTGACTTTAAAATAATTTATAGTGTATTTTAGAAATGATGAGACACATAGAATGAAAGTCATTGGATTTTCTTTAATAGTATAAGAAAAGTTAAAATCTAAAAAAGACATATTTTTGAAAGGATTGAAATAAAATAAATCTAGTGTTTTGGAACTCGATGATGAAGATAATTTTTTTTTTCAAAAAATATTGGTTTTTTGAAATATATTGAATATAGGAAAGTTGTTACAAAAGAAAAATTATCAAAGGGAATATTTTTTCAAGATGGAGAATCACAACATTCATGCTAGTTGAGGTTTTTAGATGAAAATCAATTATGGAATAAAATTATATGGAATATATTTCATTATTATGAGAATAAAAATTAATATAAAACATATACATGATATTTCTAACATTAAAGGAAAAAGATATTAGTTTTTGTTTATCAGAATATAAAGATTATAATTTATGTGCATAAGAATTTTAACATTTTATCAAATAATCCCTTTATGTCAATATAGTATAATATTTGTGTGAATAATAATAACCAATAAAAACCAAAAAAATTAATTTATTTCATTAATTGATAAAATTAATCAAATTACATGTATTGTTTTTTTAATATAAATGTAGAGGCTCTTAAAATAATTAAGAATTATAGGAGACACATAGGGAATGAATTTGGATATTTAGTAATGAAGTTATAAAATAATTATGATGGTAAATATAGAAATGAGGATTTCATATATAATCATGAAAACATGGAAAATTTATTTAGTTTATTGGACTATATATAAAATTTCACAATTTTTTTAAAATAAGCAATACACTTTTGGTTGTAATAACATGAAAAATGTTAATCAAACATGATATTTCTCATTTTTTTAGAGATAAGATATCAGTACAACAGTATATAGTCAAAACCAATGTTTCACCAGACTAAAAAATAATGCATCTCCTTAAATTTTTTAATAATTAGACCCTAGGTCAACATAACCTAAGGGTGTTCAGTAGTCTTTGAATTATAAAATAAATGGCCTAAAAACATGATATGTTTGACTGGTATTTCTTAATTGAATCATTATTTGGTATACAAATAATGATAGAGGATGTGTATTTTTTTAAATAAACAAGAAATATATTTGATTTTAAAGGTGTTAATGTTCTTGAAAAATATGATAAGAATATTTGAAAAATAGATATAGATTTGTATGATGTGGATGATAATAAGGTTTTATTTGATCAATGTGAATGTTTTTATAATTATAGTAATAATTTTCAATCCTATCAAGATGGGTATTCTAGCTGAGTTTTCTCAAGTGATTAGAAATAACCTTATACATCTCACTTGATTCCCTTAAATAAAGTTTAATTTTATAATATAATTGGTGATTATAAATAATAGCTTCAAAACCAAAATAACATCATAGTTAGTTTCACACGCTCCCTTATATTCAAAAGATGATCCAAAAAATGTTAATTAATCATTTGAAAATGAAGAATGGATAAATTATATGAATGAATAGATAAATTCTAATTAAAATAATGATAAATGGGAACTTGAGGGAAAACTAAAAAATAAAAATGATATTTTAACAAAGTGGGTGTTCAGAAACATGTTTAATGAAATAAGAAAATTTATAAGAAAAAAGGAAGATTTTATTTTTAATGTTTAATAAATAATTAATAGAATTATGTTTAATGATACATTTTATTTAGTGGAATGATTAGAAACTATCAGAATCCTTATTCACATTTTTATTCAAGGGAGATAAAATATTTTACAAATGGATGTCATATCATCTTTTCATAACATATATCTCATTGAATAATTTTTTAATGAATTACCATGAGTATTTTTGATGGGGAAAGATGAATATTATGTGTGTAAATTAAATAATGATTTATATCAGTTAAATTATGTTCTAATAGCATGGTATTCATAGTTGAATAAATTATAATGAATTTTATTAATTAATAATTAATTAGTTGATAGTATTTCTACATCAATTAAAAAATAAGTTTTATAAAAATTTCACTTTTTTTTGTTGATGATAAAATCCTCTATAAGAATAATGAAGAAACATGTGTAAATATTAGTAAGGGAATAAAGAATGTTTTTGATAAGTACATGTAATGAGAAATTCAATATATTATTTAATAAAATATCATGAAAAAAGGAACCAAAATGTCCTCATTCAATAGATGTATGTAGAGGTAATTTAATGTTTGTTTGGCATGGAAAACTCAAAACATGTTTCCATAATGATTTCAGTGGGATGTTTTTTTTTTCAAAAGATGATGATTGAAACTAATTAAATAGAAATGAATTCAGAAATATTGTTGGAAAATTATTATATTGATATAAATAATATTTCCACTATTAATCATGTTTATTAAATTATTATATCTCTACCAATTAACCAATTTTAGATGAATTGATTTATTTTGATTTTTTTTTGAATATTTTGATTATATAATTAAAAATTGATTAGTTCTATAATATTAATTATTTTCATTATCATTGGTATATTGAGAATATATTTTTATATATTTACCCAAATTGAGTAATTTAGTTTTTTTAGGCTTCCAATTTTTTTGGGATGCAACTTTTTCAATAGGTCCTTACGATAATTTGAAATTTCCTTAGGCATAAATAAATCAGTCAATATGGAAATGTTTTTTGGTTGATAGAATTAAAACATATTATTTAAATAATCCATACCTCTTATAACATCCCATTACTAATCTAGAAGGTATTTCCTTAAACTCATCATGGTTATCCTTTTTCTCCTTGTCTATAGAGGACCAGAAAAAATTGGGAGGATACCTATAATGGTGAAGTCACAAAATTGTGGTACTCTTAGATTTAATCAGATTTTTCTACAAGATATAGTAGGGTTTCATGTTGTGTAACTAGTTTACATAGCATGTAAGTATTTTTGGTGACAATTCATGAAAGACTTCATGTTGTGAAAGGTTACATGATGTGAAGAGGCATTACACATAGTGAATGTTTTAAATAACACATTTTTAATCTAAGGCGAAAAATTTCTCAGCGTATATAAACACCATGGATTTAAAGGTGTGTAAAGGAATTACACATCATTTAATTCTCCAAGAAGGGGTTTTTTCACCTCTCTGGTTTTTGGTGCCCTTTGGACCATATATTCTCCCTTCCTCTCAAACTAAAGCTCCTCTCCATTGATTTTTGGTGACACCGTTCCTTCCAAATCGATCTGCTCGTTGTTTGATCTTCATTGCAGTTGTGGTGAATCTCTCCAGGTGAGTTATATTTCTACTTATTCTTTTATATAGACCACTATATCCCCCTTGAGTTTCATTATTATATATGTTTACCTAAATAGGTGTTTCTTCATGTCTTCTACCAAGATTTATTGTGCAATCTCGTTACAGAGGTCATTCCTTTATTGGTCATATCATGGAGGGAATTCATTGTTGAGGTATGTGATATTTTATCTCCTCTTCCAACCCTATTTCTCTATTGAATCAATCATAGGATATGTAGATTGGATTCTATGGCCTTTGTTGGAATCATTGGGTTTTCATTGTTGATGGATCCTATTGCGGGTGTGTGCGACCCGAGTTTGGAGGTAGGTGGTTCCATCTCTATCATGTGTTTGATAAACTGTATTGTTAAATTATTATAAATTGGTTTATAAATACATTTTTACAAAATTTTCATGATTTTTTTGGTGTTTTGGAATGAGATTTTGAATAAAATTGGTTTTCCATGGTTTTTGATAATTGGAAAAGGGATATTTTCAAAGAATTGAAAATGGTTTTGTGAAATGGTTTGGAATGATTTAAAAACATTGAA
This sequence comes from Viscum album, assembly GCA_963277665.1. Classification (NCBI taxonomy): domain Eukaryota; kingdom Viridiplantae; phylum Streptophyta; class Magnoliopsida; order Santalales; family Viscaceae; genus Viscum; species Viscum album. The sequence goes on along the minus strand of OY728127.1, from coordinate 2,057,021,004 downwards.
ATTATTTTGAAAATGGGAACATGGGTTTCCTTGGGTACTAGGTGGAATGTTTAACTTGAGTCCATCATCCATTATGGGCGTTTACTTTCTAGGTTATTCCTCTTATCCTAGAGTATAGATTATTGGCTCTAGGGACAGATATGATGTTGGGGTTTCACATTCTAGGGTGTCTTCCTGGTCATAGAGTAAGGATAATTGGCATTAGGTTCCACAATGACCTATTTCTAACATTATGGATACAAGTAGTATGCTGCCTGACCTTTTTTATTCCCTTGGTAATGTGATGCTTGTGCTGCTGCTATTGTTTTGTATTTCTTTTCATTGGATTGTTTTATCCTTGATGTTCATTTTGATGCTTATAAATGATGATATGGAAAATGTTCTTTGAAATTGAAATACCTTCTTCTGTTTTAGAATTTTGATAATGAGGAAATGTATACTGTATTTTCTATAAAGATGATTTATTTCCTATATTTCCATGATTTATTTAAATTGAGCACACATGAATTGTTATAAAGAGAAATTTTATGGAACACCTAGGAGGTATCCTATCAAGCATGTTATCTCACACCGTGTGCACATCTTCGATGGTGCATAGAAAATTATATGTCTTATATTTCAAGGTAAGGCAAGGATTTGTAATGAGGTGGTGAGGTTTCATGTCATCTAGGTTGGGTTGTTAGTGGCGAGATGGCGAGATTTAATCCACACAATCTTTTCGAGTAGCTATTTGATTTTGGTCCTTTGTAGTTGGATTTGTCCTTTGGAGTTTTGAATACATTTTTAGTTATTTTATTTCTGCTGTATTTTTATAGTTATGGCATATATTTATCAATATTATACTATTTCATTCTAATTTTTTTGTATATATTCCTTGTGTTTTGTTCAGGTTGGGAAAAATTATTTCCTCTAGTTTTTTGTTTGATGATTGGTTACATATCGTTAGCCTATGGGGATTGGGAACACCCTTCAACTATATGAAAAAATAGGTCAGCTTCCAGGTTTGAGGGTAACCTGGTTTTAGTTATTGTAATTTGGTTTCATAGGGAGGTTTTACACAAGAGTCCTTGTCTTACGACATCTATTAGACTAGAGATAGGATTTTCAGGACTTGAGAGGTATGTTTCGATAAGTGAATGGTTATCTCATGTCGTAGCGAAAATCAAGTTTCCATGGGAAGTTGGGATACATGTATCAAGTGTTGGGTTTGGTTTTAAATACCATTTTATGTGTATGGGTTTTATGGTGTAAAATTCGATTTGATTTGTTTTTTGATTGTTCTTATGTTTTGGTATGAAACAGTATGCATACGATATGTCTTCCATGTATTCCTCAGGAAGTTGTAGTTGATGATCCATAAGGGAATACACCTATAGATTATAATCTCATCAAGAGTATCATATGGGCAGTTTTTGTTGTCGATCAGGATGTACCACGAGTTCAGAACATAGTTGTTGAGGTATATATTGGAGCTTAAGGAGAGATATATCAATCATGATAATTCTTACACAAGAATCTAACATCCTTTAAACGGATTATTGAACCTCATGAGGTGGAGGATTAGATGAATATGATCAATCAAATCTTCGACATCCTGGAGACACCTGAGAATATTAAGGTGAACTGTGCAACATTCTAGACTGAGAGTTCCGACAAGAGATTCTAGGATTCTATGGTCCAGGAAGATAGACATGTGGACTTGTATTGGAATGGTTTCAAAACCTTATTCTTCCAGTAGTTTTTTCTAGAGTTGCTGATGCTGTATAAGTCTATTAAGTTTCTTTCATTATAATAGGGATAGCGTTCAGTGTTGACATACACCACCCAATTTTTTGATCTTGTCCGTTTTGCTCTGGACATAGTAAAGAATGAATAGTTAATGGCTTAGAAGTACCTATAGGGTTTAAGACTAGACATCATATAATAGGTGTTAATGTTGAAACTTTATACCTATACAGAGATAGTAGATTGAGCTATGATGGAAGATATGGATATGGTGGGAATAGTTAGATTTCCCAAACCTTCTCTTCCATCTAGTGAAAGTTTCAGTGGCATTTATGGGAAGACAAATAAGTGGCAGGATCATCATAGAAGTGGTGGTGGTGGGTCTCAGTAGGGATCCTCCTCCGCATTGTCTACTATGTCCAGCCATGCGACTCTAACTTCCTATCATTGATGAAAGGTCGAACACACCAAATATGTTTGTCCTGTGCATGCAAATACGTGCAACAGATGTGGATGTGTTGGTCATTTAAAACATTTCTATCAGTCTATGACTATTCCTAGTTATGTTCAGGGTTCGTCAGCACCAAAGGTTACTTCAATGCAGTTAGATGCTTCGTGAACAATAGGGTACCAACCATGGGACTCAGGATTGAATCACTTCCACATAGTAGATGAGTGTCTAGCAGATGTCGATTAAGTTCTAGAAAAAGTGAGAGGTACTGTCCTTATTGCATCATCCATATCGATTTCTTTATTTGATATTGGATCCTCCAACTTTTTTATATCTGCATGTTTTGTTGATGTTCTTAAAATTCCAACATAACCTATTAACTTTTCAATGGATTTAGAAAAACCTCTTGGTAAGAGTAAATAATAGGGGTTATGGTGTCCTTATTATTATTTAACGATAAATGATATGGAGTTGGTTTGGGATTTTATCATTCTTGATATGAATTTTTATGACACCATTTTAGGTATGGATTGGATTTTTGCTCATCAATATGAGGTTGATTGTTATTATTGACGAGTTTTGTTTCTTGCTTCTAATGAGAGATTTTATGTGTTTTAGGGAGAGTGGGACCTGAGGTTAGGTCATGAAGGGCCTTAAAATCTAGATCCCAAGAGTTTGTTGTCTTCTGTTGTGTTTGATCCCAATGAAATTTCTTATGTTGTTGATCATCCTGTTGTTGTTCAAAAAAATTCTGACATTTTCTCAGATGAATTATCTAATCTTCCTCTAGAGAGAGAGGTATATTTTCTGACTAACCTTGTCCCAAGTATGCACCCAATATCGATAAATTATTATTTTATGATGCCAATGTAGCTGAAAGAGCTAAATATTCAGTTGGAAGACCTATTAAAAAAAGGTTTTGTTCCCCCTAGTGTTTCTCCTTTGGCAGACCCTATGCTCATTTCCAAGAAGGCATATGATTTAGTTCGGTTGTGTGTGGACTATAAAAATTTGAACTAAGAAATAGGTAATAAAAAGTATACTTTGCCTCATATAGATTATTTTTTTGATTAGTTAAAGGGGAATAATGGTTCTCAAATACTAATCTTTTTTGGGTTATCATCAGCTTATAGTTCAAAAGTATGATATAATAAAATAGCTTCCAGGAGAAGGTATGGCCATTATAAACATCTTATGATTCCTTTTTGTCTAACTAACTATCCTTTAGTTTTTATGGATTTGATGAATATGATATTACATAAAAATATTGACACTATTGTGGTAGTGTTTATGTATGTTATTCGGGTTTATTCGAAATCCGAGCATGAGCACGGGCACCATCTGAGTTTGGTTTTATAAATTCTAGGAAGTCACCATTTTTATGGAAAGATTTCAAAATGTAGTTTCTGGATTCAAGAAGTGAAGTTCTCAGGGTACAAGATTTCTGAACATGTCTTATTAATTGATCTAGAAAAGTTGACAGTTTTTTTGTCATCGAAGGAACCGTAGAATGTATTTGAGATATAAAGCATCCTCGATCTTACTGGATAATATTGATAGTTTTTTTAAGTATTTATCTAAGATGGAATCACCTTTTATTACTCATACCAGGAATGAGGTGATATTCACATGGGATGAAATGTGCCAGTCTTATTTTGATGAACTGAAATGAATTTTAACATCAGCTCCTATTCTGATATTACTTGAGCCGAATAAGGGGTAAGCGGTGTTTTGTGAAGCTTCTAGTGCTGGTTGGTGATGTGTACTTATGCAGGATTACCATGTGATAGCTTACGACTCTCATCAGCTAAGATCACATGAGAATAATTTCCACACACATGATTTAGAGTTTTTTGCAGTTATACATGTTCTTAAATGTTTCCAAAATAATATTTTTGGGGAGAGGTTCAGATTCTTCTATGATCATAAAAGTTTAAGCTATATCTTTTATCAGAAAGAATTGAATCCTATATAGAGATGATGGGTAAAATACCTTCATATGTTTGAATTTGATATCACCTATACCTCTAAAAAGGAAAATGTTGTTGTAGATACTCTTAGTAGGAATGTACCATCACAAGATATTCTATAATTGAAGGAGGAGTGAAAAATTATGGGGATTTTCGCTCAATTTCACCTAGATGATCAGGAGGATGTTTCATGCATGGTTATCAAAAGTGTTTAATTATAATAATCTCTCCTGGAGTTTATTTTTAAGATTTATTAGCATGATGAGGAGTTTAATAATGTTTGAGAATGAATTTATGATGGGAAGACTGTCTATGGTTGGTCTCTTTCTTCAGATGGTATGATCAACTTTGGGAATCAATTTTTCTTCCCAACATCCGTGAGTAGTTTAGTCATGTTTAATTGTCACATATCTTCATGGTCCATTCATACATGCATTATAATGATGTATTATGACATGATACAGATATTTTAGTGGCCATGTATAAAGTGTGACATTACAGATTATATGTCCCATAGTTACACCTACCAAAGCATAAAGGTAGAGAACTTGAAAACCTCTAGTTTTCATCAGCCAGTTCTGACCTAGAAATGTGATGACATGTCCATGGATTTTGTTTTTTTATTACCATAGACTCCCTGATGGAATAATGATATCTGATTGGTTGATGAATTCTACTCATTTCATTCCGATATAGGATACCTATATGATTGACGATCATGGTAGGTTGTATGTGAAGGACATTATGAGGTTACATGGGAGTCATTCTTCTATTGTTTTAGATATGTATCCTAGGTTTACCTTGAATTTATAGAGGAGTCTCTAAGAGGAAATGGGAACAAAAGACAAGTTGAACACACCATACCATCCACAAATAGAAAGTCAGGTAGAGCAAGTAATTCAGATCCTCGAAGATATACTCCATGCCTATGTTTTGGAGTTCGCTAGATCTTGGTATTTCTAGATGGTACAAGTTGAGTTTGTTTACAACCATAATTACCATTCTTAAATATGAATGTATCCCATTGATGTGTTGTAAGGTATCTCATGTAGATAACCTCTTTGTTGGGATGAGGTGGGAAATGTATCTTTGGTTGGACCAAGTTTGGTTTAGGATACGTCTATGAAGATTCATGATGTACATCATCGTTTGGTTATATCCCTGAGTTGAATGAAATTGCACGTGGATTAGATACATAATCCAATAGATTTTTCCATTAATGAATGGGGGTTTTGAAGGTTTATCCTTAGTTAATTCACATTCGACTTGGAAAATAGAGAAATTTGGCTCTGAGATATGATGGACTATTTAAGCTCACTGAGCAGCTTGGATAGGTTTCTTATCAGTTAGCATTTCTAGTTCAGTTGATCAGTATTTATAATGTTTTCCCCATGTCATAGCTCAGCAATTATGACCCTGATCCCACTCATGTTTTGAGTTGGGAACAAATTGAGTTATATCCATATATTTCTATTCTAGAGAAATCAGTTGAGATTGATGACACTCAAGTGAAAGCCTTGAATTGGAATTAGATTCTAATGGTCATAGTTCTATGAAAAATGGATCAGATTCTCATGAGACTTGGTAAAGAGATTCGTTGACGAGGGATCAGTGTACTCATATTTTTCTAGGGATTACATCTTCCACATGACTTCCCGGTGATGGAATGTATTTATGGTGGGGAGTTTGCAACATCCAGTTACCGATATATTAGAAATGTCCTCGAAATTGTTAGAGTTATCCTTTTTCTTGTTATCTGTAGAGGACCAAGAAGAAATTGGGAGGATACATATAATAGTGAAGTCACAGAATTATTGGACCCTTAGATTTAACCATCTTTTTCTATAGGTTTTCGGTGGTTTTCATGTCATTTAACTAGGTTACATGTCATGTAACTATTATTGAGTACATGTCATGAATGGATTCACACTGTGAAAGGTCACACAACTTGAAGAGGCATTACACATTATGAATGTTTTAAATAATGATTTTTTTCTCTAAGGTGAAGGATTTATTAGTGTACTTAAACACCATGAATTTCATGGAATTTAAAGGAATTAAACATAATTTAATTCTCTAATCTAGGATGTTTTAGAGTGAATATCGGGTTTTTGGTTCCCTTTCAACTATCTGTTCTCCCTTTCTCTCAAACCGAAGCTCCTATCCAGCAATTTTTGGTGACACAGTTCCTTCTGGATCGATCTGTTCGATATTAAATATTCATTGCGGTTGCAGTGCATCTCTCCAAGTGAGTGATATTTATGATTATTTGTTTCCATATATTATAGTAGAACCCTTGGGAAGTGTTATTATATATTTTGATCTAAATTGGCATTTCATATTGTCTTATTCCAAGATTTTTTGTGTGATCTCATTCTAGAGCTCGTTGCTTTGTTGGTCATGGTGCATCCAGGATTCATTGTCAAGGTATGTGATGTATCCTCTCCTCCTCCAACCATATTTTTCAATTGAATCAATCCTAAGATGTGTGGATTGGATTATAGGGATTTCATTGACATCATTGGGTTTTCGTTGTTTGTGGATCCTATTGTGGGCATGTGCGACCTGAGTTTTGAGGTAAGTTGTTTTGTCTCTAACCTGTGTTTGATAAGCCATGTTCTTCCATTATTATAAATTTATTTACAAATAAATTTGTATGAAATTGGCATGATTGTTTTGGTGTGTTGGAATGATATTTTTAATAAAATTGGGTTTCCTCAATTTTTGATAAATAGAAAAGAAAGGGGTATTTTAAAATCATGGAAAAGTGTTTTGTGAAATCTTTTTGAAATTATTCTCGAAACGTTGAAATTATTGTGAAAGTGAGAACATGGGTTACCTTGGGTACTAGGTGGAAGTATTAGGTTGAGGCTATTATCCATTGGGGGGGGGGGTTCACTTAATGGGGTGTTCCTCTTGTCCTAGTGTATATATTATTGGATCTAGGTATAAATATGATGTTGGGGTTTCACTTTCTAGGATTTCTCCCTAGTCCTGGTTTGTATATAATTGGATTCAGGTACTGAGTGCACTATTCATAAAATTATGGGTACGAGTAGTCTAATGCCTGACCGTTTGTACTCCCTTGGTATTGTGATGAAAGTGTTGCTACTATTGTTTTTATTTCTTGGATTTGGACTATTTTATCCATGATTTTCAACTTGATCCTTGTGAATGATGATATGGAAAATGTTCTTTGAAATTGGTATACCTTATTTTGTTTTAGAATTTTGATAAAGATGAAATGTTTATAATGTTTTATATAAAGATTATTTACTGACTATCATGACATGTTTTCTTTATATTGATAGTACAAGAATTTTTATTCAGATACATGTTATGGAACACCTTGGTGGGATCCTACTGAGCCTCTTAGAAAACACACTGCACACATCTTCAGTGGTTTGTATACTTTTTATGCCTTCAATTTCATGGAAAGGTAAGGCACCATAGTGAGGTGGTGAGGTTTCATGTTAGCGGGGTTGGGTAGATAGTGGTGAGATGGTGGGATTTCTTCCATGCCATATTTTGGAGTAGCTATTTCATTTTGGTTCCTTTTCAATTGGACTTATCCATTAGAGTTTTTGTTATTTTGTATTTGTTTTGTTTCCACTATATTTTTATATTTATGGAATATATCAATCAGTATTTTGCAGATTTATTCTACTTCCTATATATATATACCTTTTTATGTTCATCTTGGGAAAAATCACTCCCTCTGGTTTGTTGTTAGATGCCCAGGTGCATGTCGCCAGCCCATTGGGATCACAAACATCCTTCAGGTATGTGAAGAAATGGGCTGGGTTTCAAATTTGAGGGTAACCTTGGTCAGTTCATTATACCTCTATATACATGCCTACTAATGAGATGATTTCATATATATATGAAATGGTACTAAATTTATAGAATGAATATAAAAATGAAATTGAAAACTATCTCATTAATTTAGTTTATGAATGAGTTAAATTTGAGGAAGATAAAGTGCCTCTTCAAACAATTTTTTTAACTTAAGTTGTTAATGAATATAATTCTCGTCACATGCCAAAATTCATTGAAATTTTTTTCCTTGATAGAAAAAATAATTTGAAACATCTTTCTATAATACCTCTTGTTTTGATTTAGTGGAGAAAGAGGTGAAAATTGATCCATATTCAGAATGAGAGAAACTAGAAATTAGATTTCCACCCCTCTTCCTCATTATATTTCCTTATACAAATGATTTTGGGGGGTCTTAATTGGGATTGAAATGGAAAAGGTTGTGAAAGAGAATTTGATAATGATTTTATTGATTCTTTTGAGAATGAAAAAATGGGAGATGCTGAAGTGATTGAGGCATAAAACAACGAGGTTGTGGAGATAGGACACAAACACTATCTTCTATGTTTTGATCATCATGTGAAATCACTTTTTAATCACATATGAACTTATATTTTTGAATAAAAGGGGTAATTTATTACTTGAATAAATTTTCACTAATATGTTTTATTTTTTTTTCCAATCAATAGAGTAAAATAATGGATTTCACTATTTTAAATTTCTTCAGTGAGTTATTTTTGTTGATCTTAGTGATTTAAATTAGGTTTTATTGATATAATGTATTCATGTAATTAAATAGCATCCATAGGAGAGAAAAATAATATTTTTATCTTGATATGATATACATGAAAACTAGTGTGTTCATATAGAGGTGTTTTGGTAGGTATTGGGACATTCAATAGAGATTTAATTTTAAATAAGGAAAAGGACAGAGTCCAAGTGGTTTATGATTGTCCATAACTACTATTTTAATTTTGAAATCAATCAATTTTAAATTTATATCAATCTTCCATATTTATCATTAATCTTATTTTAGTTTTTTTTATATTTATATTTAGTATTATAAATTTTAACCTGAAAAAATATTTCCTCCCAAAAAATCAAACAATAAAAAAGTGATAGTCTTGTAATAGAAATTGACACCTCCTTGAAAAAAAATCCAAGGAATTCTATGATAAATTTCTATTGTGGATAAATTTCATTATTATAATTTTTTCAAAAATACCCACACATCAAATGATACTATTTTTAGGGAGGTTTCTTATGTTGATATTTAAAAAACTAACATGACCTAAAATTATAACACAAACTTGTTACCATTTACCTCTGAAATTATAACTTCTCACTCTATGGTTAGAGGTTATAGAAATTATTCTATCCCAAGTTTTAATTCCATCACTAACACACAAGTAAGGAACATGGTCTAACCTAAAATTACAATGGATGGAAAAAGTACCTTTGAAACAGTTGGGTTTATCCTATGATGAAAATAAACAACATAATGTCGAATATACAGATGCACCTGATGGGATTGAAATTAAATTTTATTTTATTCACAAAATAAAAAAATTTAATGTATTTACAATCTAATATACACATAAAAACATTCAAGAATTTATGTATCTCTATTTTTACCTAAAACCTTAATGTGTATATGAAAATAAAATGAAATTCAGGTCATTTACCTTTTATTTAAAAGGAGTATCCAATGAATGGTTTTCTATTCACATTCAAATTTTATTAGTGATTTGAAGCAGTTAAAGAATATTTCACTTGAAATTTTATCCCTACATCCATATGTACGTACAATTGGAAGGATAATTTTTGGATTATTCCTTGTCTTGGTGAAACATCACTTGAGTGTTGGGAACGATTCAAAAGACACTATTTTAGCCACCCCATAATCAAATCAACAACAACTATCAATTCAGTATTTTTTGATGGATTTTGTTTAACAGGTTCCATCATGATATATTATTATATGAAATGGGTTTAGTTTAAAAAACACTATTATCTTCTAGGAAATTAACTGCAAACATGACAAAGAATTCCAATCAATATGGAACAAGAGACCTTCTTCATGATAAATAATACCATGATGTCCTCACTTATTATCCTAGAATTAATATGATTATGGTAAAACATATCTATGTTTAAAATATTTTGAGGTTATTGAAGCTATCAAACAAACCAACAACCCCTCCCAATTCAGAAGAAAATTTTAAAATTCATTTCCATTAAGTAATTATTTATTCTAATGAACATTTAAATTACCAATTTCCACAATTTAAGGATGTTTTTGAGAATGAAATGTTGTTTTTAATGAAAATAAATTATAATTAACACAAACAGAATTTTCCATCTAACCAAAATTTTAACCAATTCTAGAAAATCCAATCTAATTAAATATTTCAATATAAAAAGGAATATTGAAACCATTTTCATGGTCTAGAAAGTAATTATTAAACATGAAATTTCAATGAGAAACACAATGCTTATTCTGGATGAAACTTTCCACTTGACCATCCCACACAAAATAATGATATAATATTTAATGATGCAATGAGGCAACACAAATAATCAATGATAAAAAAACAAGATTATCAACGAAATATGTTCCATACAGTGATTACTCAAATTGGTCCACTAGAATATAATCATAGTAGCATGAGATATCAAATGATTAGTGGTTTACCATCACAAACCCAAGTGAATATGATATTTAAAAGTAAGGAAAATATTTTTTCTATAGAAAATTGGAGTTCCACAAGATTGAATAATCCTCAAAATGAGAAACTCAAACATGTTGTTCAAAATATTTCAGAGAATCCACACACTGATGAAAATGAGGGGATTTATGAATTTTCATTGAATGAAAAAAAACATTGAAGAGTTTGAATTTTTTTTGAAATAAAAAAGAAAAACTGGAAGAAATTTTATATTCCATATGTTTCATAGATATGTACTCAAAATATCCTTAAAAAATTCAAACCACCACTTCCTTATCCAAGAGTTAACCACCAGTGATGATAAGTGATTCAAAAGAGTTGGATAAGAAGGTATTGGAATCCTTTAACAATTTTTAGGTCAATACACCATTTATCGATGATGTGAGATATATTACATGGTATTATACATTATTGAAAGGCATGTATACCCATAAGAGTAACTTCAAAGGAGTTTAAAATGGATACATAAGGATTATTTTTTTCATCTATGATTCAACCGGATTTTCCTATCAAATATAAAAACACTAGAACCATTAACATTCCCCAAACCATTAGGAAATATTAATTGAATGATTTTATCCATGATTTAGGATCTTTCATGAATTTCATTCTACATTTAGCTTTATCATATCTTCAGTTTTTGAGAACTGAAACCCTATGAAATTTCATTCATCATTCCAACCAATGTACTACCAATCATAATAGAGTTAAAGTTTATATTCTTGTTCATGGGTGAGAAATGATTTTCCTATGTATTTCTATATCTTAGACATGTAGGAAGATCTATTTTATACCCATGACCCTCTCATTATAGGGAGTTTTTTTTTTGAAAATAGGTAAATAAATCATGTATGTTCTCAAAGGAACCCATTCACTTGAATTTTGGATGATATGTTGTCCAGTTGAATATTTTTTTTATAAAATAAACAAACAATTTAACATAATTCATAAAATAAATTAAAAATTATTGAATAGGTTTTCAGTGAGATGTTTCTTGTTTTTTATTGTGATGAATGACCAATTGTTTTATTAAAAGATTAAAATTTTCTTTTTTATGAATCCGATCAATATGAGGTGAAAAGGATGCTTGTAATGAGGCTTTTTAATTTTTAAACTTCTTCACAAGTGTTTTATGATCTCAAATATTATGATAATGACTTTCTACGAATCCATAAACCTGATAGTAATTTCCCTAGAGAATATTTCAATTTTATACCAATAATAAAGTCTTAAGAAAATGATATGTGATCAAAATGATGTAGAACATGAATGATACATAATATGAAGAACATAATTGAACATGAAAAACTATGAAAATTTTCATTTTATCAATGATAATATCCCGACTAAGTTATAGTTTAAACAGATTACTAATAAAAAGAATATTATTACAATGGTGAGAATGAAAAATTCGCTATAATAATTTTGAAATAGTTTCTGAGGGAGAAATAGAACAAACTGTTAGGATTCCTCAAAACACACAAGAGTTTCATTGGATAGAATATATATAATTAAATACGATATGACCTTTTGTTTTCATGAATATATTTTTTTGGGGGAAAATTACATGGTATTGATATAATTTTAATAATATTTAATAAAACACTTTTAGATGTTGATATGAAATATAGAACCACCATATTGGGTATTGGAATTATTTATCTAATATCTGATAGTCAATGGGTTATTCCTATCCACATTGAGCCCAAAAAAGTTGGATTTAAAATCTCAATGAATGAATTTGGGGATTATTTCACTATTAGTATTCAAAATAAATAGAGGATATTCATTGATTATGGGAGACTAAAAATTATGAAGATGAAATTCCATTTCTCAATCCCATTTATTGATAATGTAATTGAATGAATATCTATGAAAACCTATAATTATTTTCTTAATAGATTCTCTAGATATTTCCAATGAAATATTTCGATGAATTATCATGTGAAACACAATTTGATGTTCCCCTTTGGAACCATTTCATATATATGAATTCTCTTTGATTTATCTAATTATTATCGATATTTTTAAAGAAGTAACATGAGTATTTTCTATTAATTTATTGAATAATGCATGGATTTTCTTCAAGTTGAATTCATTATTTATGGTTCATTGTTTGAATGTTTTTTGAAATTTTTTCTCATGTTCTTGAATATTTCATTATTAATAATCTTGTCTTAAATTATGAAAAATTTCATTTCATGCTAGATAAATAGATCATTCGAGTTCATGTTTTGTCTTTATATGGAATTCATGTTAATAAATTCAAATATGAATTAATTTCTTTGTTTCTATATCTAAATATAATGAGGGATATGATAAATTTAATTTGTAATTTTGATTTTTATAGGAGACTCATCATGAATTATAATAAGGTTTCACTTCCATTGTTTAGATTTATTCAAAAAGACACCCCATTTTTCTTTGTTGATAGTTGTAAAAAAGGAATTCACGAGCAGAAACAAACCGAGTACTGCTCTAATTTTTCAAAAACCCATATGGGACTTTCCCTTTGATATTAAGACTGATGCATCTAACTTTTCCCTAGGTAAAGTTATGAGTCAATGCTTGAAAATGAAATCTCATGTGATTTCTTATTCACCTAGATTTGTATATCATTGCCAATAAATCTACAAAAAAGTGTTAAAGTACTATTATCTATTGCATTTTATTTATAAAGTTTTGGTGTTATATTCCAAAATCCAGAGTGTTTGTTTTTAAAAAACATTCTAAAATTAGATTTGTTATGATGAAACATCAGGAAAAATAAAGACATTTGAGACAGATATTGCTATTATAGGATTTTTATGTTGATACAATATTTAGGAATGGAAGTGTAAAGCTTGTTTTCTATCATTTGAGTAGGATACCATCTTTTTTGAATGGGGAGAATCGGGTCTTCCCACCAATTAAAGAAACATTTCCAGATGATGACTTGTATTATTTTCTGAGTGAAATACCCTAGTTTTCTTATCTTTCTACTTATTTGGATATTGATGACATCCCCCACTAGTTTTCCAATCATCATATTTCATAACATGTGATTGAATCAATGATTTACATTTAGGATTATCCTTATATGTAGCATGTTTATAGTGATTTAATGATCAGGGGATGCCTTCCAAATTCAACATTTCAATATTTTTATCACAAAATGATCTATGAAGGAAAATTTGGAAAAATATTAAATAGATGAAAAGTTCTTTATTATGGTTTTTATTTTCCAAGTATTTTTATATTATTTTTAATTATTTTTAACTTGTGAAATTGAAAAATTCAATGAATCAATATCCTAAGGAATTCGGGGAATAAAAAAATTATTTATTTGATGTATTTGATGTTATGGGTATAGATATCTTGTGAACTCTTCCCAATCCTATGGATATATTTACATATTTTTTTTTATTTTGTGTCCATGTGGGTAGTAGGTTTTATAAATATAGAGGATGACTCTGAAACTGTATCCATATATGTGATCAAAAATTGGTTTTATAGATGTAGTTTTACAATGTTTCTAATAATTGATCTAGGAACCAAATTCTGTAATAATATATTAAAGTATCATTTAATGAAATAGGGAGTTCATAATATGATATATACAACATATCACCATAAAAAAATGGAATGGATGAGTTTTCAAATATGGAAATCAAACAAATTCAGTAATAAATCATGATCCCAAATACAATGGATTCGATTTTGAGAATATATGATACATTAAATGCCTATGTGATTTTATTGAAATCTAAAATTGTAATTAAACCACTTAGAATAGAATATGTAAAGTATTTTCACATTCTTGTAGAGTTTGAATATAAATATTTTTGGGCTATTAAAACTTATAACATGAATATTTTATTGCTCAAAGAGAATGAAAAATTTGTTTTTAGGAGCTAGAGGAGATTATAAATAATATATATGAATGATCCATATTATAAAATTTAATAACCATATAAATTAATTATGTGATGAATCTTAACCAAATATTCAATGAAGGAGATAATTTTTTTTCTATTTGGTTCTAGATAAAAAATGTTCCCAGGTTAACTCTATTCTAAGGGGATTGGTTTTTTCATTACCTCTCATGTTTTCCTTTTGGTGTTTTCCAAATAAAATATCCAAAAAATGGATATAATTGAAAATCAATGGGAAAAGGTTGAAGCTTTATAGATATACATTTATAGAGCTTTCAGATGAGGTGATCCATCATCATGATTCAGAACAGAATTAAATCTAGGTTATTCCTTTCAATATAATTTATTGTTGGCTATGTCATTAATATTTATAATTTCATTGTATAACCTAAAAATACTTCAAAATGATGAAATTTCACAATATAGGTGTGTTGGAGGGACAAGATTAATATATTATTATTTTTTACGATTACACAACAATTTTTTTGTATTCATCTTTTAATTCAATTTTTAGGTTGTTTTTTTCTTTTATTTTCATTTTTTTTAATTTTATTGTTTTTTTAAGATTGCAAGATCAAATGATTATCATTTTAAATTTTTAAAAAACATTTTAATGATTGATTTTTCCCCATTATTCTATAAATTAATGATTGTTGAAAATGAATTTGTTTTGTGATTTAAATATTATGAATTCCATGAAAGGAACTCTTATTTTTTAGTCACATTCCCCATCTCATGATCAGAATCATTAAATCACCATCATGCATGGAATCTAAATCCAATTTTTAATTTTATTCACATTTAACACATTTCACAAGGAAACTAATACATGATATCTTTAATCATCACATGTTTTATTTCTATCAAATAATAAGGGTTGAGATACTTGTGTTTTACATGATTGTGGATATTATTTGAGTTTTAATGAGACCTTTTTCATGAGATCCTATTTATTATAGACTAATATATATATTCTACTTTTTATACAATGTTATCCAAGAAGTATTTTTTATTTTATAATATTAAAATATAATTTTCTCTTTCCAACCTACTCTAGATGCGAAAATGAATGATCCGGTTGAACATATATGTGGGGGAAACTTCCTTGTAGCATGATTTATCATTTAGTGCAACATCGGGTGGAAAGTAATATTATAAATAGTTGTATTTATATTAAAAAAGTTATTTTACTAAATATTTTTCCTTTGTGATTAATTATAGGAAATGTGAGCTATTCATTTATGTATCTTGCAATGAATGAAATATTTTCATGTTTATAGCTTTCATGAAGGAAAAAAAGAGAAGAGTAATGATATTTTTTGGTTCAAGAATATTGTTTTTTGGGATGTAAAAGATATTTTCAAATATTATTAGATATTATTTTCTTTTAAGGACTGTATAGAAGAAAGAATACTTGATTGAAAATTAGAATCATACTTTTTTTTGTTCAAATAGATCCAAAACTCATTATTCAGTCTTTGTTATTTAGACATCTATAACCTACCAAACAAAAGCCATATAACAACCCTGAATATTCCTAATGATAAACAAAAGTTTTTTACTAAGATCATGTGTATATTTTTAATTTTTAAAACCTATAGTGATTAATTAAAAATTTTGTATGAGATAAGTTTTTTTGAAAATATATATTTGTGTAAAGATAGAAAATTAATGTAAGGTACACGTGTTTTGTTCATGGGAGGAGAAAAGAATAAAAAATGGATTGATTACTATTAATTGAGAACATGAAACATTATTATTAAAAAAGGTTTAATATAATTTTTTTCTTGGTGATAAATAGGTGGATATCATGGGTACATGTTTTAAATTTGTTTGAATTGATTTTGATGCTTACTTGTCTAGGATTCCATGTGATTGGTGTGGGGGAATTTATAGAGTTAATATTTTCAGTATTTTTCATGTGTATTTCAGTTATTTTATCACTATGAATTTACCAACTTGAGATTATTTTCAATGTCATTGTATATTAATAATGAATTGTTTATAAAAGTGAAAATACCTTCATTCAATAATTATAACTATTTAAAAACACTTCTATATTTTGGGCATATTCTTTTCCATATACAATCAAACTGAGTAATTCTATTTTTGTCTTCCTATGGTATTAGGATAAACCTTTTTCAACTAGTAACATTGATTATATAAACTTTCTTAGGTCTAAAAAAATCAATCAAGGTGGATTTTTTTATAGCTAATAGAATTAAAAAAGATTCACTAAATGAGATATAACTATAGATACATGAATCCAAATGATGATATTACTATGAGAAATGATGGAGTAATAAATTTCACTCACACATAATTAATTTCAATGTAATAATTTATCATTAGTTTACACTATTCATGAGTCAATTTGGAGGAATATGAAGGGTCTCAGTGGCCATAAAAAGGTAATATAAATAATTACTGAATATAATTTTCAACACATCTCGAAATTAATTGAAATTTTATTTAATGATAAAAAAATAATTTTCAAAACATTTCCATAAAACATATTTTTGATATTCATCCATAGAATATGAGAAAATAAATCCCACTTCAGATTGAAAAAAACTGGACATAATATTTCCATCCATCATCCTATTTATATATCTAACTCTAGAAGTTTTAAAGGTATTATCAATTGAGAGAGAAATGGGAAGGGTTGTGATGGGCAGTTTGATGAATATTATTTTCATTCATGTTATAATGTAGAAGTTGGGGGTTAATAAAGGTATTATTGGCTACAAACTATATGGTTTTGGATGTCAAAAATTGATATATAGCGTCTACCATATTTTTATCTTCATGTGTAATATCTTATAAATATATCTTAAAAATATATTTTTAGAATGAATACAATAATTTTATTTCTTGAGTAAATTTTAAAATAAGTTTTTTGGATCATTTTATAATCTATGGGGTAAAATAATTGATTTAATTATTTAAATTATTTCACCTAGGTCGTTCCATTGATCATAGTGATTTCAATTTGGTTTTATTTAATAGAGGTATTTAGGTAACTGAATCATATATATTTTAGGAAAGAAATCATTTTGAGGTCTTTATATGATATTATTATAATTGATGGTGTTAATCTTGAGGTATTTTGGTGGGAATTTATAAATTCAATTAACAAATAATTTTAAACAAGGTAGAAGGGACTGTTTGAGAGGATTAAGATTTTACAAAACTACTATTTCAATTCTTATTTCAACCTCTTATAATTTTTTTGTCAATTTTATGTCTTTATCTATAATTATATTTCACATTATTTTATATTTGTTTTATGTATTATAAATTTTAATCAAATACCAAAAAATTTATTTATTCAAAAATAAAAATAATAGACATTTTTGTAACTCAAATTCCAACCTCCTTGGGAGATAATCTAGGGACTATTATGTTTCATTTATCCTAGGGATAAATTCCATGAAATAGGTTTTTATGAAAAAATCCAAAAAATCATATATCTAATGTCATTATGTTCTGATATATTTTATTTGTTACATGATTTTATAGATATCTAAGTGCTCCAAAATATTCTCATCTCTTGGATAAAAAATTAATTCATATATATATATAGTGAAAAAATAATTTTCAATTGAAATAATATAGCACAAGAAAAATTTATTTGTTTGGTTATATAGAAGAATATATGGAAGAAAAATGGGATGACTTAAAATCCATATATGGTTGATTAATTTTCATCAGAGAAAGATCTGTTATTTTGATTACCATGAAATTGAACTCAGTAACTCTAAGTATAGTGGATCCTCTAGATGATATTGCAACTCAATATGCAATAAAAAATTATATGGGTGAATAAATAGTAGGAATACATGTCTATTATTATGAATTTATCACTTCTCTTTTGATGTGATAATTATAGTTCTATAAATATCAATAAAAATATAGTGAAACACAATAATTCTAGTCACATTTATTTGAAATATCACTTTATCAATAAAAATTTGATATGAATAAACTCAAATTGATTTGTTTTCTTATAATGGATAAATTTATTGATATTTTCAAAACACCATTGATGAAGTAATTATTCCATAATATAAGGTTAATAATTTGTGTTACACCTACCTCTCATTAAATATAAGGTACATCATATCCATACCCTCTATATATTTTCAATGGATAAATAATTCAATGGGGAGAAATTTTTTTTCAACATAAATCCATCCACTACTATATTCCCAAAAAATTATGGAAATAACATAATTAGTGAGGATTTGTAAAATGGTAATCTATGATTTTTTAATGAATGAAATCATTTATTAGTATTTTTAAGTTGGTTTAGGAAATTATCTCTATAATTAAAAGTTATTTTTTGTGATTGTTTTATGTGTATGAATTGGTTCTAGGAAAAATTTTAATCATTTAATTATTTATAAAGAGCATGGAATTGTTTTTTATGGATTATTATTTTCTAAATTGATTTCATTAATGTATTCATAGAAATAATGGATAATTCACAAATTTCATGAGTTTCAATGTTTCAATCTTTTAATTTCATGTTTAACAAAAAATATAATTTGTAAAATTGTTGGTTCAAATATATTGAATTTTTATAAGGAATCCAAAATAAAATAAAGATATTATAGTTGTTTAAATGTTTGGTTAGAGTTTTGGATTTTTTTAATGAAAAAATTATTACACTTTGACAAAGGTAATCACATGAACAAAGTGGTTCAGACGATAAATATTGATCTAATTAATAAAGAACTTAAAGTAGAAAAAATTTCATCCAACATATATATGGGAGGTTTTATAATAGATCCCATCAAAATAACATAGTTCCTTTATATGAAGTATTTGTTGAATAATTTTTTTTGATTCTTTTTAACTCATATGTTTCATATAGGTTGATTAATAGAATAAGCCACATTTATTTCTGAAAATAAATGAATAGGAAATTTTCATAAGTAAATAGGTGATAATTTTTTCTACAAGTAAAATGATCCTTATACAATGTTTTTGATGTTTTCTAAGAGAGTATTGTTGTTGGAGTTCCAATGGATTCTTTATAGGGTATCCTATCCAACTAAATCCAATCGAAAAATGTTCCACCATTCAATGTCGAAAAAAATTCATATCTTTTAAAGTCATTTGTTGATGTTTTGTGACACATTTTATATGAAATATATACTGTATAAGAAAATAAGTTTACTTTTTCATAAAAAATTCATATAAGAAAAATTAGATATATATTCTCATCTGATATAGATTCTCATCAGATGGATTTTTTAGGATATAATTTTTCCATTAAAACAATTACAATATGAATTTTTAATGACTTTTTGGTTTGTAATTCATTTTTGTATTTATGTAATGATAAAAAAATGATGATGGTATGATAAATTTTCAAATTTCAAAATATCATCGATGTATAATTCGAGATTGTATCCAATATTGAAGGAATCCATTTGATGGATATGAATATCTTAACATGTTAGAAGCTTTTTGAATACTCTAGAGGAATTGGACAAAATCCACATACGTTGTTAAAATATGGATATTTAAATTTTATATTTCCAATAAAAATAAATGTAAAATTTTCATCCAACCTTTTCTATTATCCATATATCTATAAATAGATATAATGTACATGTAAAATTAGTGTTCACTAATCAATGTGAAAAAGATTAAGTGAGGCATAAATTGTCTTGTATAGATAAATTGAAAGACATTATGAACTAAAAATAATGAATATGGATTTCTACATCCATAGAATCTTTTATTTGTATAATTATAAGAAATAGGTTTTACTAGTCATAAGTATTTCAGTCATTGGCATCAGAAAAACAACTTTTCACCATAAAATCTTTTTTATTAGGTGAAATCATACTTTAAAAGTGAAAGAATTTTATTATTATTATTATAAGGTAGAAGAGTAACTTTTTTGATTATCTTTTCAAAAATAAATATTTTAAAGAACAATATGATTTAGAAAATGCATTAATAATGAATATATTTAAGATTATCTCCAAAGTCCAATGAAGATGTTAATTACTACACCTGAGAAAGAAATTTAATATGAAGTGTTTTATAAGAATATAAAAAGTGAATAAGTAAATGAAACACATTGAAAAAATATTGAGCCTATTGGTGAAGGATTCTAAAATTTTTTGAAAAATATTTATTCAATATTATAATTATGAAATGAATATTTAATGTAGTTTCAATAAAAGTGCAATGCCTGTATAATACTTTCTTCTTGTGGAAAGAACATAAATATAATTATTTTCTAGTAGACCGTGTTGTAATTTTTTATCAACAAAAAATATCAAGGACTATAAACTCTTACTATTTAGTGAACATTCTAAATTCTTGTGTTCTTGAAGAATGTGTTTGTGTGGTTTTCTTTTTCAAAGTTATAAATCCTTAATAGGAAGATAATTTTTTTCATAAGAAACATTATAAAAAATAAAAATATCACCAAATCAACCAATTACCCTATCATTTATCACATTGGTCTTATTGGTTTCTTTTATTATCAACCATTATCCATATCCATGTAATTCATTATAAAATTATAACATCACTCATGCATATGTCGAGACTAACTCCTCAATGAAGAGACGTGAGTCCTGTTTCTTTTAAAATATACATGAATATTAATAAGGTTAAATTTAAACATTATATATGATATATAAGATATAATAATGATTCAATAAGTGTAATTTATTATTTACCTTTCCTTCAATCAATCATTTGAAAAATTGAAACAAATATCATGTGTATGTATGGAAGACTACCTCTATGAATGGTGTAATTCATTTTTCGATCTCCATAATTTATTTGTGATTATTTTTATATATATATAATGAATATATATGGAATTTATATTATGATTAAAACAATATAGATTATGGAATCATGATCAATTTACATGTACCCGAGAAAACAAAACAAAATTATCATAAAAACAAAACAATTAACTCCTAAAAAAGATGACTTTAATAAGAAATTATTTATAAATTTTGGTTTGAAATGATATAATGGGAAAATATTTAATATTGTATGAATTTTAATGATTATTTTATAGAATAATTGTATATATATATTTTTTATATAGGAGGTTAATGTGATTTTGTTTGAAGACAAACTTGAGGTAAGGTACTTGTTTTACAAAATCATTTTTCATTAGTACTGTTTATAATCAAGTTTAAATTATTGTAAATTTTTCTCTCTCCCACTATTGAAACTCATACATATTCTTCACCACTTATTAATTTAATATATTAAAATTTTTCCTTTTATTTTATTCTCTATATATTCTTATGATTTTGAAAGAATATTTTTAAGGAAACATGAATTTATTTCTCCCACCAGTCGAAAATCCATTTCCTTACATATTCATGTGTTATATAATGTTTACATTAATTCATTTATTAAATTAAAATAATATTTTGAATTCATTTTTACCCATTATTTACTTTAATATATTTTTTAATAGAAACCTTATTTCTATTTTCCAAAGGAATTAACACTAAATTTTTAATAAAAATGTGAACAAAATCATTATTTTAACATACACGAAATTACAAAAAAAAATACATTAAGACCACTAATTTAATTATAGAATCCTTTTTTATAAAAATATATATAATTAATATAATTTTCATAATATTTACGAAACATTTACATTTTAATTCCATGAAATATTTCATGTGATCTTATGAAGTAATTTTCATATAAGAAGACATACTAGGTTGTTACATAAAATTTAATAGGGATTTTATCAATTAGTACAATACTTATTCATTTTTATAGGGTTAATGATTATAATTACATTATATTTGTGAAACCATTTTATTTTCCATGTTTTATGATATGATGAAATGTTGTAATGTTTATATAGCCCATTTTCTATCAATGTTTTATGAGATGCGATGGATGTTTAGTGATATTCACTAACACATATTAATGAATTATTATTATGTGATGGATGGGAATATAATTTTTTATCCCTCTAATGAATTGTATAAATATGGATATCTCATGAGATAATATGAACAAGAAGAATTTTTAAACTTAATTATGTGAGGGAATATTTCCACTATGATAGTCTATATAGCGATCAATGATTAATTATATTATAAAATTCAGAGTAAACCAAATCAAATATGATAGTAATTAAAGTGATCCCTGACTAAGAAGATGATTTTATATGATTATGTGTATGCAATATAGTTATTTATTATTCCAATCATCTTCTCTCTTGGATCTTGTTCTTTGATTACTTTATGTGTATGTTATTATATACATATTTGATTTATAACCATGGTTATAAAAAATAACTTTTATTTGTACCATTCCAATTTTCCCATATCCAAAGTTTGAACTATGGGCATAGATTAATAGCCACAACCATCCACTTTGGTTATTCTTATTATGATAAATAGTTATTTGAAATATATGTAAACGATTATAAAAAATATTTATATCCTCTAAATGTGAGTAAAATAAGTTATATCCTACATCAAACAGAACTCATATGTTTCTACTGTGGGTTAAAAGAAACTCATATCCATTAGCTGCTATAATATGCAACATCACTCATTTCCTCTAATATCCATACAAACAATCATACACTACAACTTAAAAAACACTCATACATAGGAAAAAATTCATCTACTTTAGATTATATTAGAATACATACACTAGAGTAAGAAAAAAAATCTCAATAATGTAATAAAATTCCCCTTTAGAAATAAAACTCAAATAAAATGAAAATTATAGAACTGAAATTTAAACTATCCCCATCATTAAAAGTATAAAATATAAATATAAATAAAAATATCATTAGAATAAAATAAAACTACATGATGAAATTCAATTCATAACCCAATAATATAATTAAAATAAGAAATGTTCCTTAATAATAGTATTACTAAACCATTAGAAGAGACATAATCTCATATTGAAACACTATCATCATTATCACCTTCTCTCATTCCACCATAATTATCATCATCATGTGCATAGAAATATTTATTGGTATATGAACCATAATCAGTGGTAGGAATATAAGAATCCTTATAAAAAACATATATAAATGAAAACACAATTAATTAATGAAATAATATAGAATATAATATAACAACTGATATAAGAAATTTTTATTTATTAGATTTTTTGATATACATATATGATATAATTCATTTTAAAAATCAGTATTATATGGATAATAAATTATGACACACTCAAAAATATTGATATGGATTAAAATAAATAGTAATATGGGGTTATAAAAGATGACATTAAGAGAAAAATATTCATAATTTTGTTGATATATATGAAATTTCATATGGAAATAAAGATATTAACTTCATGATATATATTATAAATTGACAGTTGATTTCCATTAATATTGTTAGCATACACTTAAAAGAGATAAAAAATTATGTTACTAATAGTCATTAAGAAATCACCATCCATATTGTGAATATGAATGCATATTAATTTTGATAAAATACTACAATTACTTATTCATCTCATGGAAAAAGAATCAATGCTCATTTTTCACCTTTATAGAATGACCTTTAAAGGTCTATGGTTTTCTAATATATCACTAATAAGTATGTCATGTAAAAAAATTATACATAAAATATTAATGGTTGATAAATTTATTAGGAAATAGAAGTAATCCTACATATTTATTTTTTTCAGGATAATTATATATTAATATAGAAAAATATTATAATAAACCACCAATATTTATAAATTTATAGTCAAGTATACCATTATCAGAAAAATCTAAATATGTAATGTTAAAACCCTGAGAGAAATTATTTTTATTTAAAATGATGTAGAATTTGTTGTCATACTGAAATACAAATGAATTTTTGGGACTTTTTATAAAGATATCAGAAGTATTGAAAAATGAAAGGAAGAGATTCCCTATCATTGAAATATTAGTATGTACCAGTGACGTAGATATTATGATATTTAAGGAATTTATATCATTGTTATTATTTATTTATATCCTATATAATTTTGTGACACATATATGAACCATATCAATCATTAGGATTTAAATTCAATGTTAGTGTCACTGCATGTGTATATGTGTTGAAAAAAAAATAAAATATGTTGAAACAAAGATGAATCCATGGTTGCAAAAAACTGAAATTGATTGAGTATTATGTTTTGATATCAATATACATTTCATACCATGTTTATTTATTAATTGATAAATTAATTTTTCAACATTATAATTTTTTTTAAAATGAATGTTAAAATTTATAAGTAGTTCAATTATTAAATTTTTAATGATTAATTCTTTATAAATACTTTAATTTTTTGTAAATTTAACGGATATCCTTCTGATGATATACATTATTTTATTAAATTCAAAAATAAAAACTTTCATTCCATTTTATGTATTATATTACTATATTTTATATATATTATTGATGATTAAATATTAAGATGAATGTTGAAGAAATATTATAGAATTAATATATATTAATTACTTTTCTAGGTATAAATTTTAATAATATTTAGAAAATTTTTCATGGTATTTCATTTATAAGGTTAAACTAATTGATTTATATTTTTAAAAAATTTGAGAACTGAAAAATATTGATTTTTCGTATATAAATGAAAACTATTAATGAGTAAGAAAATTTTAAAGCAAGGAATATATAAAATTTATTATAGGAAAATTGATCAATTCCCCTCAATTCATTGATCAAATCATAAGAAAAAACATGTTCATTATCTATAAGTATCTTTATAAATATATTTCAGTCACTATATTTCCTAAAAATATAATATTCCCTAGATATAATTTATTATAATTAGAGGAATAAAACTATAATAAATTGAAAGAACTCTATTTTATATGAGATATTATCAATGTGTTTATCTTTAGTTCAATAAAAAGATGAAATCAATACTAACTATACCCATGGTCACAATAATGTAAATAAAATTAAAATATAAAACAAATGTTGACTTATCAGTCAATAAAGCATACTAAATACTTAAAAAACACTCAATAGTTCATATAATTTCTTCATATTTGATTTAACTAGCT
The DNA here is from genome assembly GCA_963277665.1 of Viscum album. Taxonomy (NCBI): domain Eukaryota; kingdom Viridiplantae; phylum Streptophyta; class Magnoliopsida; order Santalales; family Viscaceae; genus Viscum; species Viscum album. The sequence goes on along the minus strand of OY728127.1, from coordinate 2,056,995,337 downwards.
ATTAAAGGAATGAAAAATCAATATTAGATCTTTAATATTACATAATGGTTAGAGAAAAAATAAATATTATATTTATTACCTGAATGTAAATTGGACGAATATTGAATAATATGACTATACCCATGTCATCACTATGTAAAATTAATGAATATGACTTCATTATAAATGTTGAAATTGTTAAATTAACTTTAATAAAGATGAACTACCGAATAATAATCAAAGATCAATGCCTGAATTTTTTGATTATGAGAATGATCACCTGTGTCCATGAGATCAACATTAACATATATATTCTTCTGGAACATATACATTTTTTTATATAAGAGAATCATCAAATCATGATACAACTAGATCCAGATTTTTCATACCTTATACCCAAAAAATATAATTTTATTGATATAAGAACTTTTAAACTGTATGAACATATAATATGTATGAACATGTAAATATTATTATCCTTTAAATCTATAAGAATATATACTATATTAATATATAAATAAATTCATAAACTATATTTAAACCATATAATATTTATGTTAACATAAGAAATAATTAATCATTTATTACATAATTATTTAGATGTTGGTTTGTATAATAAAATTTACATATAAAATATATAGACTTTATGGTATGATTTTTTTAAATTACGATATGAGAAGAAAAAATTATTAAAATTAAAATATAAACACATATATTTATTCAAAAAATTTAAAATATAACCACTAAAATATCAATAAATAAAAATAATTTTGAAGCAAAAGGAATCACTTTGATTGTGTTTTTAATATATAAGTAAATGAAAAATGAAATAATTTTTTATGTACCATTACAAACAATATGTACATTGATATAATAGTTTTTTTAGTCGGTTAGGATATTATATTATAAAAAAATCTATGTAAAGAAATATGCAGTAATGTCATATTGAATGACTACTCATATTCTGGACAGGTGGATAGATGAAACTAATAATCTTCACTCTTCTATATAGATCCAAATTATTTTTCTTGTGAATTGATGCAATTCATTTTCATTAATATAATCAAATCATGAAAATGATTCATTTTCAATAAAATAATTTCACTATTTCATATGAATATTCACTATAGTATTAGCAAAAAACTGATATATATATAGAATAATCAACTACAAAATAATAAACACCGCATTAGAAAAAATAAAGGAAAAAATAACTGAATCTATAAGATCCTAGATTTTATTTTTACATAAAAACCCATTAATCTTCTGTTTGATTTTTTTAAACTTATAATTGGTGGTAAATGATCAAGGAATGGTTCGGGTTCATCTGAGTATTGTTTAGAGCTCGAAGTAGTGGTTTTTAGAGAAGCATTATGTGCATCACTGTCTATGCATGATTAGTAGTAACTTTTCAACTCAATTGTGTAACCAATATACATACATAGAATATGTATTTGAAAAACTATGTGAGGGAGGATTCACATCTATGGAAAATAATTTTATACCTTTATCAGAGCTCATGCTCATGATTACAACAATGTTTTTCTAACCATTTTCTTAACCATGTGAGTGGGCGCCTCCCTTGGACAATGTCGGCTCATGGTTAGAGCATAGTTTTTCAAACTGTGTGGAAAAATAGTTCTCCTATTTAATTTTAAGATAATTTCTCATTTTTAACCTCTTATATTATAACTTAACCACATATTTTTCTCTCCCCTTCTCTGCACACCACACTCCCCCATGGGAGCTCATACATGGTCGTTCGACCTATGATTTTATCTAACCTTACCATCTGAAATCTTTTTCACTCATCGTTTGTCTCATTGGATTCTTATTTTATATTTACTTTCATATATTCCATTTCATAATGAATTATATTAATATATTTTGTGTTATTTTTATGAAATTTAATATGCATTATTTTTATGGTATTCATATATTTTTCTGTTTTCTCTCTTTCTAGCCTAGATCGAAGGCCAATAACAGAGGAGATTTCCTCCACCTCCACAATGTAGTTATTCTATAATATTTCCAATAATTAATTTCCATTTATAAATAATGATTTCACACAACATGTTGGATCCTCCTAATGTTGACTTATAATTATGATTTTTTTTAATTTTTCTATGGTAACTACGATGTATAACTTCTTGTGATCCCATTTTATCTTATAGGAGATTGGATACTCATGAAGGATCACCCATTTGTGTGATTAACTATTTAAATATGTCATTTAAACCCATTACACATTCTGTTTTGAATTTTAAAATTAGCATTTATTATGTTACAATAAATGAATAATTTTGTTAGAGTTTTAAAAATATAATTCAGTTGTCCCATTTTTGTTTATGTGAATCTTGGTTAAAATGTATGAAAACCATTATTAGAATTTTTATATATAAATAAAATTGATATGTTTTTAATATTAATGACTAATTAAGTGGAATAGAGTAATTGATGGATAATTATTACTTATAAATCGTTCTAATTTATTATTAACAGTTTTCACATTCAAGGAGTTGTTAGACATGATCCAAACTTAGATTTCTGATGGAGTGCCATGGGCACTCCAAGGATACCACCCCAATTAATTGAGCCTCTTTCCAAGGGGTATATCAACCTTTTAAATTGATCATTATCTAAGTATATTAATTCCTCATCATATTAAAGATTATTCATTCAATTTATATTTGGAAATTATAATTTCTTGTATTATCTCCATGGATTCATATTGATGAATTCGGACACATGATTACTTGGAACATCACCTTGTTCTTATGTATTTATTACCATAATATTTAATTTGGATGTAATCCAAGCACTCAGTTAGATATATTATTCTAGTTGAATTCCATGGATTAATCACTCATATAACACATAAGAACTTTATCAAGGATGTATAGTTTTTATAAGGAGATGGCCTAAGAACCAAATCTTAAGGATGCATCAGTTTCACCTTAGGACCTCTATCATCATCATTATTACATAATTAATCACATGATATCCTATATCTCTAAATTTTTGTAGGTTACCTATTTAGAAACATTCAGATGAAGATAAATTTAGTAGGGTTTATTGAGCTATCCATGGGGAACCCAAGACCAATGTGGTTATTATTTCTGTAGCCTTTATATTGGTTATCACATTACCTGCACAATGTTATATTTATACTCATGGACTATATTTTTTTTTTCGAAACTCTACATGGTTTCCTAGTGAGTTTTAATCACACCTTATTTAGGATGATAATTAGTACCTAGAATGATGTTGTGGTTACATTTTGGGATAAGGTCATGGTACATCATTGTATTTTTTATTTATGTGAAGTGATTATGTATGGGAGTAGAGGATTAAACATAGGATTGAGATGGTTTTAGAGTATATCCTTTTATAATTTATATGTATTTTATTTTAAAAAATATTGATGTATGCCTAATTTTAGTTTTTTTATATTATCATGTCATCAACATCATAAATATATGCCGTTAATATTTTTTTATGCTTCAATTATATCATGATTGGATGATTTATGTCAACTGATTTATACTATTATTATTTCTTCCACTATTTTATTATCTTTCTTATTCTGTAGTGTTACACTCTAACCCAAGGGCATAGTATTCCCTCAGACACACCATAGAACCTTGATGCTAGTCAGAATATTATTGAATATGGGGTTACGTGTGGAATCCATGTTTCAGACCAGTTCAAGTAAATGTTTAGTAGATTTCATCGTAGGAAATCACAATATGTCAACAATGTGTTTTCCCAAATTTTTATTCTTGTTTGGTCAATTAGACATGATATTAGTACATGATTCCATTTGGTAATGAACCTATATTTATGAGTAACTAACATACATATATGGAAACAAGAAAATTTTCAAGTATGAGATTTGAGGTTTTAGATTATTCCTATTACAATTGTAATTATTTCACCATTGGTTGATATACATGGTTTTTAGCATTTATTTTCACTGTGAATTTTATCATTACCTAAGGCCCAATATCACAATGAGGTTGTGTCACATACATAATTATATGAACTTGAGTATTTATATGTCATTCATAATTCCACACAATCTATAATTACTTTTTGAAATGCTTGGTGTATATTCCTAGTGCCTTGATAGATAGGTTTAGATAGTGCTAAATTTTCTAGCCAGGATAAGAATAAAAAGATAAACTAAATATGGTGTATTCCCATATATCTTAATGTTGGAACAATAATTAACCAATTATAACATGTTTTATTAATAAACAATTTTTTGTAGTAACATGTACTACATGTTACAACATATAATTGATATGAAATTACAATTTTAGAATGATTTATGGATATAAATGTATATTGATAAAGACATCCATATAAATATAAAATTCAATAATAGTAAAACATTTTAACAGTTGAGTTCTGCGAATATATTAATTTTTTTCTGTAAAATATTGATTCCAATAACAAATTATATGGTTATTTCCTCTATAAAATGTAATTGACACTTCATTTGACAAAACCCCTATAAATAAAACATGGAACCTAACAAATACCCTAACCATAGAGCATATATATTTTGGTTAGTAGGTTAAGGGTAGTAAACACTTATGTTTTTTATTATACCATGATAATATATTTATGGTTTCATCAATTTATAGCTTGTGTGATTGGAAATTGTATATATATTCATCCATGATTTCCTCAAGTAGAGAATCATGAATTTGGCGATGGCCACGATCCTTAGGTTGTTGGATATAACCCACCTGAAGTTCAAACTAAGGAACATCTACTTATAATATATGACAACCCTGCTTTTATTACAAACTTAAACATGATTTATTACATAAACTATTCACTTGATACCACAAGGAAGATCGAGAGGTCTGGTGTCTTTGGGGATTAGGATCATTACATAACAACTTAAAACATGAAATACAACATCTTTATTGAAAACTTCCTTTACATGACCACTACATTCCCTCGTACTTATCATTGCATGGGATAACCTGAGGACATGCATAAGAAAAGGGTGAGCTATAAAGCCTAGTAAGGGAATAAACATGGAATACATGAGGAGTAAAATACATGTTAGACAATAGGCATATCAATAGATCACAAGAGAAACATGAACATAAAGGCATGATAAATCATGATAATCATAACATGGAAATGTGGAAACAACACTTAACATTGAATTAGCATGAGCCAAGGCTCATTGCACATGGAGCATGAGTAAATCCTCATTGCACATGAAGTACGAGTAAACCCTCGTTTCACTTGAATTAGAATGATTCAACACTCATTTCACATGACGTATCATGATACTATACTTTACCCAATGCATTGGAGCGCTATAAGGACGCACCCATCTTAAACATTTCATTTCATGCATGAGTGTGCCACATGGATCATAAAACATGGATTCATAAAATATAATCATTTATTACAAGATAAAGGAATGTGGAATTCATACATGAAATTTTATAATCAATAAGTAAATGTGCATAAAGGTGAATACCCTTGATGGAGAAATGGGCATGGTATTCACTACACAATGGCATTGGCTTAGAAAATCGGTGCGATTTCGACAGTGTAACGACGTGACATAAGAATTCATAAAAAAAAGGTTGATGAGAGATAAAGGGGTTACTCATCATATTTACATGTAATGGATAGTAAGGAGGTCATATAGATACATGTCCCAACAATTGTAATGGAATTTAGATTCATGATACAAAAGTATTGCTTGAATGTAAATGAGGAGAGAGAAGTTCCTTTCAGAATTTCAGCATAGTAACAGGTGTATATGGGAGGCATTTAATGAGAGAGAAAGGGATATAAAAAAATTCATACATAAAGAGGGTAGTATTAGGGAGGTGAGAAACCATACCCCAACCTTCATAATTGAAATTAAAAGGGTAAAACAACTTAAAGAAAATTAGACAAAAAATGAGAAAGGATGAAAAAACCCTTACTTGGAAGTGTGCTTCCAAAGGCTAGAGAGAGGCTTGAGAGAGGATTATTAGGAGCTTGGGGAACCTTGTGAGGATTATAGAGAGAGTAGGGCAGAGTTTTGACAAACTCAAAAGGCTTTGAGTGAGGAGGAAGTGGGTGCTTGGGTGGGTTTATATAGGAAAGCTGAGGTAATTCTTTATTATTTAGGTTTGGGACCCCTTATATTAAATTAATCCAAACCACAAACCATCCCATGGTTTTTGCCCATGGTTTTGGGAAAAGGGAAGAGGAAAACAATATTTTATAATTCCAAAGTCCTAACTTCTTAAAATAATGGGGTTTCTTATGTGGAGGTGAGTCACACTCCCATGGAAAATAATTTAAAAAGACAAGATGTTTAATAAGTCTTGAGGGGTCCATTAATGATTTGTAAAAGTAAGTAAAACAAACATAAAATCACATTATTTTAATTAAAAAACATTTATTGGCCGAACATAGAGCTTAAAGTATTTTATTACATCACTATTGGGTCATTATGATGTCATAAAACACATTATATATTTAAACGGTATTTAATTTTTACCCAAAAATTTGACTGTCTCAGAAAATTATGAAAAATTGACTGTTGGATAATTTCGACATCCCGATTCCAGAAATAACATTTATTTTATCTAAATAATTTTCTAAATATGTTAATTTTCACTTTTAAAATAAAAACTGACATTTATCGAAAATTCACGAGTTTTGACAAAAATGGCTTTCAAAACTTAATAAAAATTACAATTGTATTCATAAAATTGTATGATAATTTATATATAATAAAATTAATTTAATAATAATAATAATAATAATAATAATATTTTATTAAAATATTATTTAATTCAAAAATACCTTAATTTAATAAAATAGAATTCTTAATTAAATAATAACTAAAAACACTATTTGCACTTTAAAAAATATTTACAATGTATCAATAATGAGAAGAAAGTATATTAATTATTATATACAAAAAATAATGTACACAAACATAGTACTAGCGATTTTTTACATAACCCCTTAATACAGCTGCATAAGACCTAAGGGTAAGGTGTGCGATGGTGACAGACTCTTGGGGTGGCTCGGATAACATCGCTCGAGTGGTAATTTCTATCAACTTCCACTTTTACCGTAGACGGTCACGTTCGAGCTTGACATGATGAATCTCAGTCTGGGCTTGGTCAAGAGTGAAGCCCAAAGACACCACCTCTTTTTCGAGCTTCGACAAATGGGCTTCGTATGGAGCAATTCTACTGGATGAGGCCATCACTTCCATTGTCTGAGTAAATTGGGTTTGCTAAATCCCTATATTTATACTAATCATGTGATCACTGTTCAACAGCTATAAAATCAACAGTCACAATTATTAACATAAAATCAAAGAATTTGACACTTTATATAAACATTTTACATAAAGAGACATTTAATTAGATCAAGAGGGATTTCCATTAATGAAACTTTGGGTCGTTACAATATTCTGACCTTAAGAAATTTCTCCCTCGAAATTTCTTTTTCCCACACTAAAACAGATGTGGGTAACTCAGCTTCATCATTTCATCTAATTCCAAAGTCACTTATTCAAACTTGTGGTTTCACCAGAACAACTTGATGAGGGGCATTTTCTTATTTTGTAGAACTTTTTCTCTAAGATCTAAGATATTTCATGGTTGCTCCTCATAAGAAAGATCATTCTCCAACTGTACCACCTCAGAAGAGAGTACATGTGAAGGGTCTGGTATGTACTTCCTTAAGAGGGATACATGAAAGACATCATATACTTTGGCCATGGTAGGTGGAAGTGCTAGTCGATAGGCCACAAACCCGACACGATCAAGAATCTCGAAGGGGCCGATGTACCTTGGACTCAACTTCCCTTTCTTTCCAAACCTCATGACCTTATTCCACGGAGATATGCATAGAAAAACCATGTATCCAACTTTAAACTCAAGGTCTCTTCGATGATTATCTGCATAAATCTTCTGTCAACTCTGGGCTGCCTTGATATGCTGCTTAATGGTTTTCACCTTCTCCAAAATTTCCTCGACCATTTTTGGTCCAAGCAGCTTATGTTGACCGACCTCATCCCAACATGCCGGTGTTCTGCACCTTTTCCCATACAGGGCTTCATATGGTGACATTTGGATGCTCGAGTGGAAATTGTTGTTATAAGAGAACTCAACCAGAGGAAGATGTTGATCCCATCCTCCTTTAAAGTCCATTGAGCACGCTCTCAACATATCCTCAAGTGTTTGTATAGTCCACTCGGATTGGTCATCAGTTTGAGGATGATAGGTCGTACTGAAGTTCAGTTCAGTATTCAGAGCTTTTTGAAGACTCTTCTAAAACTTAGAGATGAATCTTGGATCTTGGTCAGACACAATAGATAGTGGTACTCCATGAAACCTTAAAACTTCCCTGATATATATCCGTTCCAGTTGATCCAATGAGAAATCCTCCCGAATAGCAATGAAATGTGCATTCTTTGTAAGACGATCCACAACAACCCAAATTGCATTGTTGCCTTTGGATGTCCTTGGAAGTCCGGTGACAAAGTCCATGGTGATGTTCTCCCATTTCCATTATGGTATGGGCAATGGTGGCATCATCTTCTTATACTTCTGCCTCTCTTCCTTCACTTTCCCACACACTAGGCACTTTGATGTATATTCAGTGATCTCCTTATTCAAATTATCCCACCAAAAGTTTTCTCGGAAATCTCGATACATCTTTATGCTCCCTGGGTGAATAGAGAAATGTGAACTATGTGGATCATCCAAAAGTTCCTTCTTCTGCTCCAGACTTGATGGAACACATAGTCTTTTCCCAAACCTCACAATTCCTTCTTCATTAACATTAAACTCCGAGGATTTCTCATTTTCGATAGCTTCCACTTTTTCTTGAATTCCCACATCATCCTTTTGAGAATCCTTTAACCTATCTAAAAGAGACGATTGATAAATCATTTGTGAAAGTATTGATGATGTTCCCTTCTCTATGATTCCCATGTCCATCTTCATCAAGTCTAAGAATATTGGATCCTTCTCAATTCTCATCATTGATAGAATCGCTGGATCTTTTCTACTTAGGGCATCTGCCACCTTGTTCGCTTTACTCAGGTGGTAATGTATTGAACAGTCATAATCCTTGACGAGCTCTATCCATCTTCTGTGGAACATATTAAGCTCTTTCTGTGTGAATATATATTTAAGACTCTTGTGGTCAGTATATATCTCACATTTCTCCCCATAGAGATAATGCCGCCCGATTTTCAAGGCAAAGATCACCACCGTTAACTCCAGATCATGCGTTGGATAGTTTTGATCATGGATTTTCAACTGCCTTGAGGCATAGGATATCAATTTATCATTCTCTATCAGCACACAACCTAATCCCTTCTTCGAAGCATCACTGAATACCACAAAATTTTCCCACTTGTGGGTAAAGTGAGCATAGGCGCAGTGATAAGCCTCTTTTTCAACTCCTTGAAGCTTTCTTCGCATTCATCACTCCAAGAAAACTTTACTCCCTTTCGAGTTAGCTTGGTAAGAGGGTTGGGCAATCATGAGAAATTTCTCACAAATAGTCGATAATATCCAGCTAACCCCAAGAAGCTACGGATATCCGTTACCGATGTTGGCCTCGACCATCTCTCAATTGCATCTTTTTTGGAGGGATCCACAGATATCCCATTTCTTGTGATGATATGGCCCAATAATGAGACTTCCTTCAACCAGAACTCACACTTTATGTACTTTGCATAGATCTTCTCCTTGCGCAAAGTCTACAGTATAGTTCTTAAATGATCCCCATGATCCTCCTTGGTTTTGGAGTATATTAGAATATCATCTATAAAGACTACCAAAAATTTGTCTAGGTAATCTCTAAAGACTCTATTCACCAATTCCATGAATATTGATGGATCATTGGTGAGTCCTAAAGGTATTAATATGAATTCATAGTGCCTGTATCTTGTACGAAAAGAAGTCTTGGGGACATCTTCCTTCTTCACTCTTACTTGATAATATCCCGACCGCAAATCTACCATGGAGAAGTATTGTGCTCCATGTAGCTTATCGAAAAAGTCATCGATCTGTGGCAGAGGATACTTGTTCTTTATCGTGATTTTGTTAAGTTCACGATAATCGATGCAAGCCTCATTGACCCATCCTTCTTCTTGACGAAGAGGACTGGTGCACCCCATGGTGAAGCACTTGGGTGTATAAACCCTTTATCCAGATTCTCCTGTAGTTATTTCTTTAGCTCTTCAAGTTCCACGAAATCCATTCTATATGGAGTCTTGGATATTGGTAGCACTCCTAGTATAAGTTCAATTGAGAATTAAAAATCTCTTATAGGAGGAAGACCAGGAAGTTCCTCGGGAAACACTTCAGCGAATTCCCTCACAATAGGAATTTCTTCAAGGATGGTTTCTTCCTTGGACTCAATAATATGATCCAGATACGCGTGCTCATAGGGAAATAATATCCATTCTTGAGATGATGGAGCTAAAGGAGATTCATCTTCCTCCTTACACTTGTAAATAATCGGGGGTCGATTCTCCGTATGGAGTGTGATTTCCCTCTCCGGACAATTTATGTTAGCTCTATATAAGGAAAGCCAATCCATGCCAAGAATTGAATCAAATTCCACCAGAAGGAGTATGACGAGGTTCGTCGGGAAATTAAATCCACAGATTATAACAGGGGAGGACTTATATTCATGGGATGCAATGATTACCCCATTTTCCATAATCACCGAAATCTTAACTTCCATGATTTGTGGTGGTTCTGGGATTATTCTACTAAACTTTTGAGATATAAAAGAATGCGTAGAACCTCAATCAAAAAGTATGTTTTCTATTTTTGAATAAATAACTAGCATACCTGTCACCACTTCGTTGTCGGGGTTCACTTCAGCAGAAGTGATGGAAAAAGCTCTTTCTTTCTACCTTGGAGGTTGTTGGTTGCCTCCGAAAACCCTTGTATTAGGGAAATAATTTTCAAGATGACCCGGTTCTTTGAATTTGTAGAAATGAACAACGCGTTGAGGTTCGAACGGAGCGTTCCTCTCCTCTTCTGTAGCTATAGGTATTTCTTTCCAATAGTTAACAACTAGGTTCCCTTCTCTTCTACACCTCAAGCATTTCCTTGTCCCTTTGAGGCAATTTCCAGGGTGCTTATTTCTGCACTTTTGGAAAGTGGGGTGCTGGATCTTCTTAGCACCATTGGATTTATCCATCAGACCACCAACATTGAAGTCCACCTTACGCTTCTTGTCCCCATGATACCCCTGTGATTCCCTGATCTCCATTTCAACCTTGAGGGAACATCAGACAATTTCCTCATAGCTGTCGAAGTCACGGATCGCTAATTCTTTCCGCAGGCTAGGCTTCATCCCCCCAAAGAAGCGGTCAACCTTGCATTCGGGGATAACGACAAATCCAGAATTGTATCGTGTAAGACTTTTGAAGTTTCCCTCGTATGCTCCAACATATTCTTCTTCTTTTTTCTTGAGGGAAAGGAAGTCCCTTTCCATCTTAAGCCGGAGGGTGCACGGAAAATATTTATCAAAAAACATCTTCCAGAAATCCTTCCATTCCAATGACTCAATCTCCTCCTCAGGCTTCGTATTTTTGATCAACACCCACCATTTATCAGCTTCACCCTCCATAAAATAAGCCTCCAGGAGAACCTTCTCTTGTTCAGAACATTGAAGGATGGAGAAGATTCTTTCAATGGAGTTTATCCATTGTTCAATGATCGTGGGATCAGATGATCCACTAAAAGTAGGAGGCCTTTGTCTCATGAAGCTCTCGATAGAGAATTTTTCCTTCTTAGGGGGGTTTGGACGTTTCTCTTGACCCATTATTTTATTCAAATCTTGAGTTAGCTGATAGAGAAGTGTGACGAAGTTCACAATTCCCACTCCTATTGGATTAGGTATCTCATTAGTACAGTCATCACACTGATCTTCACACCGGTTGTTATCCCGAGTCCTCATATTACCGTCCATTGGTTGGAATAAAAGGAAAGTTAGGGGGCAACACATAAAGGGTAATCCAAAGAAAAAAGTTGATGACTTATAAATAAACTTTTATTTCCTTAACTCATGAGTCTATAGGCTTCAATCTAGGCTTTTCATGATCTACTTTCTAACATATATTCTTAGGGGCATTATTTTAATTCCCTTAATAAGGGTTCATACTAAGCTTGTGAATTTATCAAAACATATCCCCCGGGAGTATCGTAACCAAGAGTACAGCAAGGCCCGTTTTCGTGCACCAGTTCCCATTCGAGTCTAGCTCAAAGCGGTGTTTTCGGGTTTTACCCCTTGGATACATCTGTGCCAGAGCCACCTCTACCTGCTCGTATCCAGACAGGGATGTATTTTTTTGATAAAACACTTACTCAGTACTTACCAAAAAATAGGGATGTTTTTATTATACTTAGTCTTGTCTCTAAGGCTTTACTAGGGTTTTCTAATCCTAATCCCAAAAACAACTAAACCTATCCTTTCATACCAACTATGACAACCCTGCTTTTATTACAAACTTAAACATGATTTATTACATAAACTATTCACTTGATACAACATGGAAGATCGATAGGTCTAGTGTCTTTGGGGCTTAGGATCATTACATAACAACTTAAAACATGAAATACAACATCTTTATTGAAAACTTCCTTTACATGACCACTATATTCCCTCGTACTTAGCATTGTATGGGATAACCTGAGGACATGCATAAGAAAAGGGTGATCTATAAAGCCCAGTAAGGGAATAAACATGGAATAAATGAGGAGTAAAATACATGTTAAACAATAGGCATATCAATAGAGCACAAGATAAATATGAACATAAAGGCATGATAAATCATGATAATCATAACATGGAAATGTGGCAACAACACTTAACATGGAATTAGCATGAGCCAAGGCTCATAGCACATGGAGCATGAGTAAATCCTCATTGCACATGAAGCACGAGTAAACCCTCTTTTCACTTGAATTAGCATGAGTCAACACTCATTTCACATGACGTATCATGATACTATACTTTACCCAATGGATTGGAGCGCTATAAGGCTATACCCTTCTTAAACATTTCATTTCACGCATGAGTGTGCCACATAGATCATAAAACATGGATTCATAAAACATAATCATTTATTCCACGATAAAGGAATGTGGAATTCATACATGAAAATTTATAATCAATAAGTAAATTTGCATAAAGGTGAATACCCTTGATGGAGAAATGAGCATGGTATTCACTACACAATGGCATTGTCTTAGAAAATCGGTGCGATTTCAGCAGCGTAACAGCGTGACATAAGAATTCATAAAAAAAGGTTGATGAGAGAGAAAGGGGTTCCTCATCATATTTAAATGTAATGGAAAGTAAGGAGGTCATATAGATACATGTCCCAACAATTATAATGGAATTTAGATTCATGATACAAAAGTATTTCTTGAATGTAAATGAGGAGAGAGAAGTTCCTTTCGGAATTTCGGCATAGTAACAGGTGTACATGGGAGGAATTTAATGAGAGAGAAAGGGCTATCCCATCATTCAAACATAAAGTGGGAAGTATGATGGAGGTGAGAAACCATACACCAACATTCATAATTTAAATTAAAAGGTCCAAAAAACTTAAAGAAAATTAGACAAAAAATGAGAAAGGAAGAAAAAACCCTTACTTGGAAGTGTGCTTCCAAAGGCTAGAGAGAGGATTGAGAGAGGATTATTGGGAGCTTGGGGAAACTTGGGAGGATTATGGAGATAGTGGGTCAGATTTTGTACGAATTACAAAGGATTTGAGTGAGGAGGAAGTGGGAGATTGGGTGGGTTTATATAAGAAAGGTGAGGGAATTCTTTATTATTTAGGTTTGGGACCCCTTATATTAAATTAATCCAAAACACAAGCCAACCCATGGTTTTTGCCCATGGTTTTGGAAAAGGGAAGAGAAAAACAATATTTTATAAGTCCAAAGTCTGAACTTCTTAACATAATGGGGTTACTTATGTGGAGGTGGGTCACACTCCCATGGAAAATAATTTAAAAAGACAATATGTTTAATAAGTCTTGAGGGGTCCACTAATGCTTTTTAGAAGTAAGTCAAACAAACCCAAAATCACATTATTTTTTTGAAAAAACATATATTGGCCGAATATAAATCTTATAGTATTTTATTACATCACTATTGAGTCATTATGATGTCATAAAACACATTATACATTTAAACGGTGTTTAATTTTAACCCAAAAATTTGACTATCTCAGAAAATTATGAAAAATTAACCGTTGGATAATTTCGACGTCCTGATTCCAGAAATAACATTTATTTTATCTAAATAATTTTCTAAATATGTTAATTTTTACTTTTAAAATAAAAACCGACATTTATCGAAAATTCATGGGTTTTGAAAAAAATGGATTTTAAACCTTAATAAAAATTACAATTGCATTCATAAAATTATATGATCATTTATATATAATAATATTAATTTAATAATAATAATAATATTTTATTAAAATATTATTTAATTAAAAAATCCCTTAATTTAATAAAATATATTTCTTAATTAAATAATAACTAAAAACGCTATTTGCACTTTAAAAACTATTTAAAATGTATCAATAATGACAAGAAAGTATATTCATTATTATATACAAAAAATAATGTACATGAACATTGTACTAGAGAAATTTACATAACCCCTTAAAACAGCCACATAAGACCTAAGGGTATGGTGTGCGATGGTGACAGACTCTTGGGGTGGCTCGGATAACATCGCTCGAGTGATAATTTCTATCAACTTAAACTTTTCCCATAGACGGTCACGTTTGAGCTTGACATGATGAAGCTCAGTTTTGTCTTGGTCAAGAGTGAAGCACAAAGATGCCACCTCTTTTCCGAGCTCCAACAAATGGGCTTCGTATGGAGCAATTCTAATAGATGAGGCCATCAATTCCTTTGTCTGAGTAAATTGGGTTTGTTAAAGCCCTATATTTATACTAATCATGTGATCACTGTTTAACTACTATAAAAGAAACAGTCACAATTCTTAACATAAAATCAAAGAAGTTGAAATTTTATATAAAAACTTTACATAATGAGACATTTAATTAGATCAAGAGGGATTTCCATTAATGAAACTTTGGGTCGTTACAATATTCCCCCTTAAGAAATTTTGCCCTCGAAATTTCCTTTTCCCACACTAAAACAGATGTGGGTAACTCAGCTTCATCATTTCATCTAATTCCCAAGTTGCTTCTTCAAACTTGTGGTATCGCCACAACACCTTGACAAGGGGCATTGTCTTATTTCGTAGAACTTTTTCTCTAAGATCTAAGATCTTCACTGGTTTCTCCTCATAAGAAAGATCATCCTCCAACTATAACACCTCAGAAGAGAGTACATGTGAAGGGTCCGATATGTACTTCCTTTAGAGGGATACATGATAGATATCATGTACTTTGGCCATGGTAGGTGGAAGTGCTAGTCAATAGGCCACAACCCCGACACGATCAAGAATCTCGAAGGGGCCGATGTACCTTGGACTTAACTTCAATTTATTTCCAAAACTCATGACCTTATTCCACGGAGATATGTATAGAAAAATCATGTCTCCAAATTTAAACTCAAGGTATCTTCGACGATTATCTGCATAACACTTTTTTCGACACTGGGCTGCCTTGATATGCTTTTGAATGGTTTTAAACTTCTCCACCATTTCCTCAACCATTTCTGGTCCAAGCATCTTACGTTCCCCAACCTCATCCCAACATGCTAGTGTTCTACACCTTTTCCCATATAGGGCTTCATATGGTTCCATTTGGATGCTCGAGTGGAAACTATTATTATAAGAGAACTCAACTAGAGGAAGATGTTGATATCATCCTCCTTTAAATTCCACTGATCACCCTCTCAACATATCCTCAAGTGTTTGGATAGTCCACTCGGATTGGCCATAAGTTTGAGGATGATAGGCTGTACTGAAGTTCAGTTCAATATTCAGAGCATTTTGAAGACTCTTCCAAAACTTAGAGGTTAATCTTGGATCTCGGTCAGGCATAATTTATAGTGGTACTCCATGAAACCTTACAACTTCCCTGATATATATCCGTTCCAGTTGATCCAATGATAAATCCTCCCGAATAGAAATGAAATGTGCAGTCTTTGTAAGACGATCCACAACAACCCAGATTGCATTGTTGCCTTTGGATGTCCTTGGAAGTTCGGTGACAAAGTCCATGGTGATGTTCTCCCATTTCCATTCTGGTATGGGCAATGGTTGCATCATCCCCTTAGACTTCTTCCTCTCTTCCTTCACTTGCTGACACACCAGACACTTTGATGTATATTCAGTGATATCCTTCTTCATATTATCCCACCAAAAGTTTTCTCAGAGATATCGATACATCTTTGTGCTCCCTGGGTGAATAGAGAAATTTGAACTTTGTGCATCATCCAAAAGTTCCTTCTTTAGCTCCAGACTTGATGGAGCACATAGTCTTTTCCCAAACTACACAATTCTTTCTTCATTAACATTAAACTTCTAGGATTTCCCTTTTTCGATAGCTTCCACTTTTTATTGAATTCCCACATCATCCTTTTGAGCATCCTTTAACCTTTCCAAAAGAGACGGTTGAGCAATAATTTGTGAAAGGATTGATGATTTTCCCTTCTCTATGATTACCATGTCCATCTTCATCCAGTCTATGAAGATTGGATCCTTCTCAATTCTCATCATTGATAGAATCGCTGGATCCTTTCTACTTAGGGCATCTGCCACCTTGTTCGCTTTCCCAGGGTGGTAATGTATTGAACAGTCATAATCCTTGATGAGCTCTATCCATCTTCTCTAGCGCATATTAAGCTCTTTCTGTGTGAATATATATTTAAGACTCTTGTGGTCAGTATATATCTCACATTTCTCCCCATAGAGATAATGCCGCCTGATTTTCAAGGCAAAGATCACCACCGCTAACACCAGATCATGCGTTGGATAGTTTTGATCATGGATTTTCAACTGCCTTGAGGCATAGGATATCACTTTATCATTCTCTATCAGCACACAACCTAATCCCTTCTTCGAAGCATCACTGAATACCACAAAAATTTCCCCACTTGTGGGTAAAATGAGTACGGGTGCAGTGATAAGCCTCTTTTTCAACTCCTTGAAGCTTTCCTCGCATTCATCACTCCAAGAAAACTTTACTCCCTTTCGAGTTAGCTTGGTAAGAGGGTTGGAAAATCGTGAGAAATTTCTCACAAATCATCGATAATATCCAGCTAACCCCAAGAATCTACGGATATCCATTACCGATGTTGTCCTCGACCATCCCTAAATTGCATCTGTTTTGGAGGGATCCATAGATATCCCATTGATTGTAATGATATGGCCCCAGAATGAGACTTAATTCAACCAGAACTCACACTTTCTGTACTTTGCATAGAGATTCTCCTTGTGAAAATTCTCCAATATAGTTCTTAAATGCTCCTCATGATCCTTCTTGGTTTTGGAGTATATTACAATATCATCTATAAAGACGACCAAAAATTTGTCTAGGTAATCTCTAAAGACTCTATTCATCAAGTCCATAAATATTTCTATAGCATTGGTGAGTCTGAAAAGCATTACTATGAATTCATAGTGCCTGTATATTGTACGAAAAACAGTCTTGGGGACATCTTCCTTATTCACCCTTACTTGATAATATCCCAACCACAAATCTACCATGGAGAAGTATTGTGCTCCATGTAGCTAATCGAACAAGTAATCGATCTGTGGCAGAGGATACTTGTTCTTTATCGTGATTTTTTTAAGTTCACGACAATCGATGCAAAGACTCATTGACCCATCCTTCTTCTTGACGAAGAGGACTGGTGCACCCCATGGTGAAGCACTTGGGTGTATAAACCCTTTATCCAGATTCTCCTGTAGTTGTTTCTTTAGCTCTTCAAGTTCCACAAAATACATTCTATATGGATTCTTGGATATTGGTAGCACTCCTGGTATAAGTTCAATTGAGAATTAAACATCTCTTATAGGAGGAAGACCAGGCAGTTCCTCGGGAAACACTTTAGCGAATTCCCTCACAATAGGAATTTCTTCAAGGATGGTTTCTTCCTTGGACTCAATAATATGAGCCAGATACGTGTGATCATAGGGTAGTAATATCCATTCTTGAGATGATGGAGCTAAAGGAGATTCATCTTCCTCCTTACACTTGTAAAGAATCGGGGGTCGATTCTCCATATGGAGTGTGATTTCCCTCTCCCGACAATTTATGTTGGATCTATATAAGGAAATCCAATCCATGCCAAGAATTGCATGAAATTCAACTAGAGGGAGTATGGAGAGTTTTGTCGGGAAATTAAATCCACATATTATAATAGGTGTAGACTTATATTCATGGGATGCAATGATTGCCTCATTTTCCATACTCACCGACATCTTCACTTCCATGATTTTTGGTGGTGCTGGGATTGTTCTACTAAACTTTCGAGATATAAAAGAATGCGTATAACCTGAATCAAAAAGTACGTTCTCTATTCTTGAATGAATAACTAGCGTACCTTTCACCACTTCATTGTCAGGGTTCACTTCAGCCAAAGTGATGGCAAAATCTCTTCCTTGATGCCTTGGAGGTTGTTGGTTGCCTCCTAAAACCCTTTAATTAGGGCACTAATTTGAAAGATTCCCCGGTTCTTTGCATTTGTAGCAATGAACAACGTGTTGAGGTTCGAACGGAGCGTTCCTCTACTCTGCCGTAGCCGCGGGTCTTTCTTTTTGATAGTTAATAGCTAGGTTCCCTTCTCTTCTACACCTAAATCATTTCGTCGTCCCCTTGAGGTAATTTCAAGGGTTCTTCTTTCCGTACTTTTGGAAATTAGGGTTATGGATCTTCTTAGAACCATTGGATTTATCCATCGAACCGCCAACATTCAAGTCCACCTTACGATTCTTGTCCCCATGATACCCCTGTGATTCCCCGATCTCCATTTCGACCTTGAGGGCACATTAGACAATTTCCTCATAGCTGTCAAAGTCACAGATCGATAATGCTTTCCATAGGCTAGGCTTCAGCCCACCAAAGAAGCAGTAAACCTTGCATTCGGGGGTAATGACAAAGACAGAAGCGTATCGTGCAAGCCTTGTGAATTTTTCCTCGTACGCTCCAACAAATTCTTCTTCTTTTTTGCTTGAGGTAAAGGAAGTCCCTTTCCATCTTAAGCTGAAGGGTGCACGGAAAATATTTATCGAAAAAAATCTTTCGGAAATCCTTCGATTCCAACGCCTCAATCTCCTCCTCAGGCTTCGTATTTTTGATCAACGTCCACCATTGATCAGCTTCACCCTCTATACGATAAGCCTCCAGGAGAACCTTCTCTTGTTCAGAACATTGAAGGATGGAGAAGATCTTTTCAATGGAGTTTATCCATTGTTAAGCGATCGTGGGATCGGATGATCCACTAAAAGTAGGAGGCCTTTGTCTCATGAAGCTCTCGATAGCGACTTGTTCCTTCTTAGGGGGGTTTGGACGTTCCTCTTGACCCATGTTTCTTTTAAAATCTTGAGTTAGGTGAGGGAGAAGCGTGACAAAGTTCACAATTCCTGCTCCCATTGGATTGGAAATCTCATTAGTGCAGTCATCACACTGATCTTCACACCGGTTGTTAGCCCGATTCCTCCTATTACCAGACATTGGATGGAATAAAAGGAAATTTAGGGGGTAACACATAAAGGGTAATCCAAAGACAAAAGTTGATTACTTATAAATAAACTTTTATTTCCTTAACTCAAGAGTCTATAGGCTTCAATCTAGGATTTTCATGATCTACTTTCTAACATATATTCTTAGGGGAATTTTTTTTATTTCCTTTAATAAGGGTTCATACTAAGCTTGTGAATTTATCAAAACATATCCCCTGGGAGTGTCATAACCAAGAGTACAACAAGGCCCATTGTCGTGCACCAGTTCTCGTTTGAGTCTAGCTCAAAGCGGTGTTTTCGGGTTTTACCCCTAGGATACATCTGTGCCAGAGCCGTCTCAAACTGCTTGTATCCAGACAGGGATGTATTTGTTTGATAAACCACTTACTAAGTACTTAACAAAACATAGATATGTTTTTATTATACTTAGTCTTGTCTCTAAGGCTTTACTAGGGTTTTCTAATCCTAATCCCCACAATAACTAAACCTATCCTTTGATACCAACTATGAAAACCCTGCTTTTATTACAAACTTAAAATGATTTATTACATAAACTATTCACTTGATAAAACATGGAATATCGAGAGGTAAAATGTCTTTGGGTCTTAGGATCATTACATAACAAATTAAAACATGAAATACAACATCTTTATTGAAAACTTCTTTTACATGACCACTATATTCCCTCGTACTTAACATTGTATGGGATAACCTGAGGACATGCATAAGAAAAGGGTGAGCTATAAAGCCCAGTAAGGGAATAAAAATGGAATACATGAGGAGTAAAATACATTTTATAAAATAATCATATCAATAGATCACAAGAGAAACATGAACATAAAGGTATGATAAAGAATGATAATCATAACATGGAAATGTGGCAACACCACTTAACTTGGAATTAGCATGGGCCAAGGCTCATTGCACATGGAGCATGAGTAAATCCTTATTGCACATGACGCACAAGTAAAACCTAATTGCACTTGAATTATCATGAGTCAACAATCATTTCACATGACGTATCATGATACTATACTTTACCCAATGCATTGGAGCGCTATAAGGGCACACCCTTCTTAAACATTTCATTTCATGCATGATTATGCCACATGGATCATAAAACATGGATTCATAAAACATAATAATTTATTACATGATAAAGGAATGTGTAATTAATACATGAAACCTTATAATAAATAATTAAATGTGCATAAAGGTGAATACCCTTGATGGAGAAATGGGCATGGTATTCACTACACAATGGCATTGGCTTAGAAAATCGGTGCGATTTCGACAGCGTAACAGTGTGACATAAGAATTCATAAAAAAAGGTTGATGAGAGAGAAAGGGGTTCCTCATAATATTTACATGTAATGGACAGTAAGTAGGTCATATAGATACATGTACCAACAATTGTAATGGAATTTAGATCCATGATACAAAAGTATTGCTTGAATGTAAATGAGGAGAGAGAAGTTCCTTTCGGAATTTCGGCATAGTAACGGGTGTACATGGGAGGAATTTAATGAGAGAGAAAGGGGTCTTCCATCATTCAAACATAAAGAGGGTAGTATGAGGGAGGTGCGAAACCATACCCCAACATTCATAATTGAAATTAAAAGGTCAAAACAACTTAATGAAAATTAGACAAAAAATGAGAAATGAAGAAAAAACCATTACTTGGAAGTGTGCTTCCAAAGGCTAGAGAGAGGCTTGAGAGATGATTATTTGGAGCTTGAGGCACCTTGGGAGGATTATAGAGAAAGTAGGGTAGACGTTGGACGAACTCGAAAGGCTTTGAGTGAGGAGGAAGTGGGATCTTGGGTGGGTTTATATAGGAAAGGCGAGGGAATTCTTTATTATTTAGGTTTGGGACCCCTTATATTAAATTAATCCAAACCACAAACCATCCCATGGTTTTTGCCCATGTTTTTTGGAAAAGGGAAGAAGAAAACAATATTTTATAATTCAAAAGTCTGAAATTTTTAAAATAATGGAGTTTCTTATGTGGAGGTGAGTCACACTCCCATGGAAAATAATTTAAAAAGACAAGATGTTTAATAAGTCTTGAGGGATCCATTAATTCTTTGTAAAAGTAAGACAAACAAAAAAAATCACATTATTTTAATGAAAAAACATATATTGGCCGAGAATAAAGCTTATAGTATTTTATTAAATCACTATTGGGTCATTATGATGTCACAAAACACATTATATATTAAAACGATATTTAATTTTTACCCAAATATTTGACTATCTCAGAAAATTATGAAAAATTCACCATTGGATAATTTCGACGACCTGATTCCCAAAATAACATTTTTTTTTCTAAATAATTTTCTAAATATGTTAATTTTCCCTTTTAAAATAAAAACCGACATTTATTGAAAATTCACGGGTTTTAAAAAAAATGGCTTTCAAACCTTAATAAAAATTACAATTGCATTCATAAAATTATATGATCATTTATATATAATAAAACTAATTTAATAATAATAATAATATTTTATTAAAATATTATTTAATTCAAAAATCCCTCAATTTAATAAAATAGAATTCTTAATTAAATAATAACTAAAAACACTATTTTCACTTTAAAAACTATTTACAATGTATCAATAAGGACAAGAAAGTATATTCATTATTATATACAAAAAACAATATACATGAACATAGTAATAGATATTTGTTACATAACCCCTTAAAACAGCCGTATAAAACCTAAGGGTAAGGTGTGCGATGGTGATAGACTCTTGGGGTGGCTCGGATAACATCACTCGAGTGGTAATTTCTATCAACTTCCAATTTTCCCGTAGACGGTCACGTTCGATCTGGACATGATGAAGCTCAGCTTGGTCTTGGTCAAGAGAGAAGCCCAAAGACACCACCTCTTTTCCGGGATCTGAAAAATGGGCTTCATATAGAGAAATTCTACTGGATGAGGCCATCACTTCCTTTTTCTGAGTAAATTGGGTTTGTTTAAGCCCTATATTTATACTAATCATGTGATCACTGTTCAACATCTATAAAAGAAACAGTCACAATTCTTAACATAAAATCAAAGAATTTGACATTTTATATAAACATTTTACATAAAGAGACATTTAATTAGATCAAGATGGATTTCCATTAATGAAACTTTGGGTCGTTACATAATACCTATATTTAATTGATTGGATACTAATGTTCAGTTTCATGAAGGGTGTTATTACATACTGTGGTCTATGGAGGGAGCTCCATGACCCACAAATACTATGTTAGAGATAAGGAGGGACTTCTAGTAGTATCAACCACCTACCTTCTATGGGGGTGTCCCTTAGGGTGATGAATATGGTAAAGAGGGTATCATTTCATTGGATTATAATTTGGAGTATCCCCCATATATTTGGGGTAAATATTTCTGTTTTTATGATACATAGCTCATACATGCATTTGATAGATGTGATAAACTAGACTAATCAGTATCGTAGTATAGTTTGAGGATATTTCCTATCTCACTTCTACGATTACCTTTTAACCAATATGTTGAGAGATAATAAAACTAGAGATTTTAAAACCCTAAACAAGGGAATTATGTCTATTATATAAAATTTTACTCATTTCATAGAGCTTCTTTGATTTTCAGCTACTTTTTCTAGTGAGGAGTTATCTAAAGAGACACAATTTGAGGATGGGCTCATGCATACCAAAAAATTGTGGGTAAATATCATATTTCATACTATTATTATAGGGATAGTGAAATACACCTTAATTAATGATAAAAAATTTAGCGAAGTTGAGCGTAAATGGATAGATAGTTCAATAAATAGGTATGGTAGATCATACAATAGTTTGAGGTGACATCTGGAGGGTTATCAACAGAGTAGTGCTGACCTAATTTTTCACATAATATTTCCTGTAATATTACATCAATGTGTGAAACATGGTCACAAAAATCCATAGTGTGACTAATTCATAGGGGAGTGCCAAACCTATCATGAACCATCCTAGTGGGGCCTATTCTGTGACTCCCCAAACCCACCGGCAATAGGACAAGGGTTGGCGACTAGCACCGTGTAGCCATATCACTAACATGGGAGGTCTTAGTCTAAGTGCTTGTATACAGACACACATCTCCATGCCTATAAAAATGATTAAATGGAAAAATATTTTAACAACCGTCCATGTATATATCTATATCCCAAAACTATAGAATGAGAGTAAGTAATGAAAATTAAATAGGGACAAATACAATCCCACCACAATGATTTTGAAAAACATAATTCCAACATGAAATGTATGTACTAGGGACTATTTTCAAAAGCTGTAGGAACACAGGTCATTCTTTATGGTCTCACAAAGCACTATTTGGTACTCATCCATCAAGGACATTGTCAAAAGGTCAATCATCTTCAAAAGGCACAACAAATGCAAGAAAATTATATGTAGGGGTGAGTTTAACAATACTCAGTAGGAAACCATGAAACCACAAACCATAAAACAAAGGAAATACCATCATCTCTACACAAGTATATTTCTATAACACATAATACAAGAATATCCAGACACACTTAAAAAATACACACAGAATAATGGTAAGTCACTATAGTATTATACCATCCTCAGATTCTAGATTGAAGATTCCATAAAGAACTCTTCTAGGAGAACACACTACTAAGTTATATAGAACTGATGGAGTCCTTTTGAGAGATACTTCTTGTTGGGTATTTTGATTACAAGGTACAAAATGATGGTCTGAATAGATAAGATACACATATGAGGATCATTTCCAAGGCTATGGGGTGATATCAACAACTCAATATGGATTAAACCACTGGTAGATGTTCAGTTCCTATATAGTATTAGTCTCACGATACTATGAAATATACCTAGGGCATGAAGTTGAATATAGGATCTCACTATGGGTATTTGGAAGGGGTTACAATGACACTGTCCAAGAAGTCATGCTGATGGGATTATTGTTCTATTAGTAGGAGAGGATACCATAATAATCCTCATGGAAATGATAATGGAATTAAAGCCTAACAAAAATTTTACATGATACAAAGTAAACGGGATTAAATACATGTATAAAAAATTACACAATGTGTATAATGTGTTACATTCCATGTCCCTTGTCCTCGGGTCCTACCCATGTGAATGATCCATGTCATCAAGCGGTGTCCATGTAGCAGTACCTGGAATTCTTTATGCCTGTGTTGATTAACTATCTTCTATTACATGGTTTCAACCTGTGTACCTATGTACATGTACTAGTACATAGACTTGCTGGTGTACGTTGTCCAACCTGTGTCCATGCAGGGGAGTACATGATGTGATCCATCTTGTGTACTCCACCCCATATCTATGTACCTCTGAGGTAAACATCGATTATTTGAAGAGAGGCCACATACCAGGTAATAAATATATTCTTCTAATACCCTAGACGCCACTCATGGGGCCCCACATGATGTTTAGATTTATTTTACATGTCGTGTAATGCATGATTTTACCAAATACTACATTCATCCCCTGCAAACCTCGGATGATTATCCTTACTTTGATCTATCAACTCTCGTGTGATGAAATCAATGATCCCAACTCTTCCAAGCCATTCCTTTGTCAAAAAAAAAACATTTCTCTAACAAATTTTCTTGAAAAAAGGATCTAATCACCATTGTGCACCGAAGAAATATAGATAATGTGAAATTAGGTATTAGTATTCATCTGATTCTCCACCACTTCGGCTGTCACACCACCACCGTGCCATGCCAATCCCAGATCTATGATGTTGTATTGTTTTTCCCTAAAATAGGTGTACAATAATTGATTGATCAGGATTTGTCGAACTGTGGACAAAATGAATAAATCCCATGAAGAAAGAAAAATAAGGGAAGAAAAAAACATAAAAAATATGGAGGAACATACCTTGATTGATGTTCATTTAAATATTGATTTTTTCCATGATAATATCAATGAATAAATAAATAATAACAAAGTAATTATCCCAAATAAATCCCCTCAAAATAAACCCAAATCGCATTATACATGATCCATGGATCAATCCATTGGTTGATTGATCTTTTAACTTCATTGTAATCAAGAACATGGAATGTAATAATATCAAACAACTACCCTACCTTAAGTTGGATCAATATATGATGAATAATGATGTTCCTTCATTGTTGTTGGAGAGATCCTTTGATTCTATTGTGCATTGATAATCAATCTATGATCTGGTTGTCATTCTCCTGAGAGGATTCATCCAACATTTTATCCAATGGATCTCTAATGGAACTAGGGTTATGTGGCTAGCCCTTCTATTTCTATATAATAGTCTATTTGAATACTGTTTAATAACTACATAAATATTTATAAATAAAATAATTTATTTAATTATTTTATTCATTTACATGTCCATGATGAATTTTATTTAAATGCCTCACATTGATGATGGTTATGCCGTAGATAGGGTAAAATACACATTCTAAAGACAATGGTGCCCTCATATTTTTGATATGGTAAATCTATTAGAAGTTATTCCACTTTTTTATGAAAAATGCACATTGGTTCTGTATAAAATATTTAATATATTTCAAACATTTATTCCAGGCACATCGGGACTTTGAATCACGCACCTTCTTAGTGATTTTTCTAAAAATTAATCAATATAATATATATAAATAATACATGAAAAATAAGAGACATTAAATTATCACCACCTTGGGGTTTTACATCCCTGAAAAAACAAAATAATGGAAACAAAAATAGATGTGGGTATTGAGAATGAATCTTAGCCTCTCGCTCCCATGTGCTCTCCAGTATATTCTCATGTTACCAACAAAAACTCAATAAAGGAATAAGTCACCCATGAAGAATCATGTCATACAAATTGATTATATCTATTGGATAATCACCGAAGGTATCTCTATCCTTTATGTCCAGCTCACCCCATTTGATAATGTGAAAGAGGTCTTGCATGTACCTCCTTAGCAGAAACACAAGGGAGAAGTCATGTACTTGGTCTAACTTTGGAGGTAGAGATAAGTGGTACGCAACCTCTCTAGATCTACATAGTATCTGGAAAGGGATGATAAATATTAGAGATATATATCCACCCCTGGAAAATCATCTCAATCAACGTCAAGGTGAAACCCATAGGAACACATGGCATCCTTCCTCAAACTCCAAAGGCCTTTGTCATCTGTCCGCATAAGACTTATGATATATCTTTGTTATTTACATCCTCTCTTGGATGATATGCAACTTCCCTATAGTATCTATCACAAACATTGGGCCTATGAGTGTTGGATCTCAATGTTTAGTCAAAAAAAGTGGACACCTATAGGGTTTCTCATACAAATCCGCAAATAGTGCCATACCGATGGTGGTATGGTAGCTGTTACTGAACTGAAACTCCACTAGTGGTAGGTGATCCTCCCAACCATGGCCAAAATCCAACATGATTTCTGGAACCATGTCCTCTAGAACCATAATGGTCTGCTCAGTCTTTCTATCATTTTTGGTGTGAAACACTATAATCCAATGTTACTGAGTCCCAAACACATCCTGAAATCCCTTCCATAATCAGGACGTGAAGTGAGCATCCCAATAAGAAAAAATCATTGATGGAACTCTATGGATTCAAACTAACACCTAAATATAGAGATGTTCAAATACCTCTACTGAACTTTGATATCGGATTAGGAAAAAGTGGGAAAAATTGGTTAGTTGGTCAAAAATTACCTAGATGTAAATTTTTATCTTAGACATACATGTTAATGTTATCATGATTTCCATGGATATTATATCCCACATCCACTCTGGATTCTCAAGGGGTTGATCTAGACCTACTAGAACTTTGTGCTCAACCTTCACTTTGTAACAAGTAAGGCATCATGAGACAAACTCTGCAACATTGTTCTTCTTCCATGCCCACTAAAATTGAGGTCGGAGGTCCTATTACATATTTTCCACACCTAGATTTACTAACAAAGGAGATGTATGAAACTCTCTTAGAACATCCTCCGGTAATGTCACTGGTACCACTGTTCATCCTCTAAAAATAACAATATGCTCCCCACCTTTATAAAATACTTCCAGAGCATTCCATGTGAGTATCTATGTATGTAGGGTCACACAGTTGGCATCACCAACCTGTGCCTCCATAAATATCTTCATGATAAGAGGGGTGACAACCATCGAATGGAGATAAGCTTCTCAATATCCATCCACAATGGAGAACTCCAATGATGAAAAATGGTCTGAAGACACATTTAGAAACTGCAAAAATGATCTCATGTTGAGTGCATCTACTACCATATTCCCCTTCCCATGAGTATAAAAAATTTTGAATTCCTTATCATGGATGAACTATATCCATTACCTATATCTCATTTTAATATACTTATGAGATAAGATTTAGTTAAGACTCTTCTAATCATAATAAAATATATGTCTCTCTACCATCAAGCAGGGTATCAACATCATTAATGAAAAGAGTAATGTTTCTAAATCAATATCATGGGTCACATAGTTCATCTCATGTGTTCTCAACTGACATGAACAATAGTAAATCACTTCCCGTTAATGATTCATAACACAATAAATCACAACTCTTGATGCATCTCAGAACACTATATACTTGACCCCCTCTTCTAGAAATATAAAAATGGAGTGATCATCTAATATTACCTCAACTGCTGAAAATCCAAATCAAACCTCTCTGTCCATAAGAAAGGCTTCCCATTTCAAGTCAATGCTATCATAGGTGCTAATATTCCGGATAAATTAGTTATGAATCCTCAGTAATATCATTCCTACCCATTGAATATTTACACCTCCATCATTCTCTTGGGTGGCTACCAAGCTAATATTTCATCAACCTTTTTTGGTTTCACTTTGACTACATCCAATGAGAAAACATGTCCCAGAAAGTTAACCGCCTAAATCCATAATAGATACTTTGAGAGATTTCTCTAAAGATGGTGTTCTTGGAGCATCCAGAACTATCCTCAATTGTCCCGCATGCTCATCCTCAGATGAAGAGTACACAAGGATGTCATCAATGAATAATACCATGAACTAATCTAAGTAAGGATGAATTATCTAGTTCCTAAGTCCCATGAAAACTACTAGATCATTTTTCATTCTAAAGGGAATCCCCAAGTACTTATAGTGACCATATTGATATCTGAATTCCATATTCGGTATATCCTCATCCCATAGTCGTAGTTATTGATAGTCTGGACTGAGGTCATCATTCGAGAACCATAGTAACCCTATTAACTGATTGAAGAGTTCATCGATCCTCAGTAGTGGATAATGTTTTTCATAGTCAATTGGATCAAGTGATGTTAGTAAAAACAAAACCTCAATCTCTTATATAACTTTTTGGAAAACATAACTAGGGATGACCAAGGTGAAAATGGGGTCTTACAAATCCCTTCCTTTTCAAGTCCTCCAACTGCACCCTCAGTTCAAAAAACCTTGTGGGAGCCATCTGATATTATACAGAAGATATCGATGTCATCTCAAAGTGTAGATCAATGTAGAATTACATCTCTCTGTGGTGAGGTAAGCCTGGAACATCCTCATGGAATATTTAATCATCGTAAGACTGAATCATTAACCCCCATCAATGCCCTACTGAGCTGTGAAGAAGGCTCACTTCTAGAACCACCATTTTATTAGATGGTGTCATGAGTAGATAGAAAAAATGGGTCACTACCTCAAATCTAGTCCCCAGATACCTATGGGTTGGACTCATCTTAGATCCTGTGTGGTATCTTCCATGGAAACTTTTGAAGTACGCTTAGCCTCTTCACCTAATCTTCATGTACTATGGTTACCATATGCTTCTATATGGGTTGGGGTATAGCAGGAAAACCACATGGTGGTAACATCTAAGGAATTGGTTCATATATCGATGCCTCATAACTAAGGGAACATACTCATGATCATGATAAACCTAGTTGGTATACATCATGGATGCATTATGAAAGTACTAAATATGTACCATGGTCAATGAGTATATCTATAGATATAAATGAACAAGTAAATGGAAACAAAAACCCATTCTTATATGATACATGTACAATTTAATTCCCAATATCCAGTGTTCTCATGTACCAAGTTGAAAAGCAGGTCATCCGAATCCTGGTGTATGAATTCATCGATTACTGCACCAACAATGGAGTCCATGAAATGAATGTCGAACTCAAAACACTTAAAAATGTTTCCCAAACCAATTTCATAGACTCTAGTCTTAAAGTAAAACTGGACACCATTGATACCACTCTATCTTGCTCCATCCTAGAGGGGCCCATGCTACGTCTCCCAAAACTCATGTCCAATAGGCCAGGGGAATGATACCATCACCGAGTAGTCTTATCACTAATATGGGAGGCCTTTTACTATGTACCTGAACACAAACACACATATCCAATCCTATACAGATGCATAATGGAAGAAAACTAAACAATGATGAATGAATAAATATAAATACCGCAACTAGAGTACGATAGGATGTAAAGGAATGTAACCATGGCCAAATAAAACCCCACCATAAAGATTATAAAAAAAAGTCCAACATGAAAGGTATGTACTGGGGATTGCTATCAAAATCTATAAGAACATAACTCAATCTGTCCAGTTTCACAAAGCGTTGTTCGGTCATAGTCCATCAAGGACTTTATTGAATGTTCGATCATCATCACAGAACATGTCCTATGAAGGAAATTCTATTATAAGGGTTAATATAATAATAATAATAATTATGATAGCTGTTGGGAAAAATCCATCAAGGCATCACTGAAGCATTTTTGAGGTGATTGTGTTTGTTTACAAAGTGGACAACTGTGCTGTGATTGTTGAAAAAGCAAAACAATGACATAAAAATTTGTTGACAAAGGGGATTTCATGGTGGAATGTAAAGTTCAAGAAATGTGTTCAACAATCCATGTTTGATTCAAGAACATCGAAAAAGGAATTGATGATCTGGAGGCAGTACAAAAAGAACAGATACAAGGTGGCGCCGTTTTCCAGTGTGCCAAATTTTTGGGCCTGAAAATCGACAAATTAAGACAAGTGGCTTTTGGAAAAGGGACCTACACACCATTGAATTCAAGAAGAGGAAACTTGCGCACTATATTTTTTTCAAGATCATATCATCAAAATATGGAAAAAGAAAGAGGGTCGCGCAAGTATTGGTGTGGTCACGCAGGTTATTTGTGTGCCGTGAAGAGACTTGCGTGCCGATGCCTTGGATGCTTGAGAACTTGTGCACATATTGTTTTTCAATATCAGAAGATCAAAATATGGAAAAGTAAAGAGGTTCATGCTGATATTGGTTTGGTCACGTAAGTGACTTGTAGAGGAAGAGACCTGCGCGCCGAGGGTAGACTTGCATGCCGTCGCACAGGCTGTACAAATGCCTATATATATTGGACCACCCCTCCTCATTTTTAACGGAGTTCAACACTTAGAAAAATAAGAGCTCCTGTCGCGATGGTGTGGTGGTCATGCAGGTGGTGTGTGGTCACACAGGTGGACTTGCACGCTAGTGTATGAAGTTGCGCGCCGGTTGGTAGTTGCGTTCCAATATTGTCTTGGGCATAAAAGGGATTGAGTCGCGCAAGTTTGGATTTGTAGAAGATTGTGCCACGTAGGTGGTAGAGGAAGACCTGTGCACCAGTTGTGAATTGCGCACTGATAGTTGCGCACCGGGTTAGACCTGCGCGCCAAGTAAGGTTGATTCTCCGATAGTGTTTTCGAGCTGTGTGGAAGATGGAAGTTTGCCTGATACTTTCGGTGAAAAGAGAAATTCATCTACGGGTGAAAGTTGGTATTCAACAAAGCATCCACATACAACAGAGGATGTATTCAATAGAGATAATGAAGAGACCTACAAGTCTATAAACTATGAGTGGATCCTTTCCAGAGCAGTGAGCAAAGGAAGAAGATAAAGTGATCCTCTCCACCGGCAGTGAGCCAGAGAGAGAGAAACAGGGAGTGACCCATGGGAAAGCAGTGAGCTAACCATAAAATTTGTAAAGGCAGTGAGCCTGGGATAGAGTGACTGTGCCAGAACCTTGTAATCCAAAACTAGTTAAGTTTAGTGGAATTTGGTATGATCGACAACTTGTCGCCGTATGCTCCTTGGACGTAGCCCTTAGCAGTGAACCAAGTAAAAATTGCTGTGTCCTATGCATGCTTTACTTTTTGTTTATATTGTACAACAAGAAAGAGAGAGGAGAGTGTTTTTCTTAACAGCGAAACAAGATCAGAACGAGCTTTAATTTTAAAAATTTCATACCCTGATTCACCCCCCCTCTCAGGGTACTCAGCCTTGTGGACCTAACAATTGGTATCAGAGGGAAAGGTTGATATTAGTTCTTCTCTCAATGGAGGTCACTAATCATAAAGGGATTCCGATCTTTGATGTATGTAATTTTCAGATATGAAATAATCGAATGCAACACTATTTACGATTCTTGGTAATGGATGTGTTTTCAGCAGTTATGTATGGTATCACAACTGATATTAATAGTGGTGCATTATCAGAAGATGAGCATAGAGAGTTGGATGCTGATTCCAAAGAAATCAATGCCTTAGGGGGATCCCTTTCTAATCCCATCTATACAAAGGTGATGTCATGAAAAATGTCACATGCCATGTGGGAAAATATTTTGAATATATACGAAGGGGATACAAAGGTTAGAGAGGAAAAGCTGCAAGTGTTGTGGAACAAGTATAAAGATATGACAATGAACCGGGATGAGTCTGTTGATGCATTTTTTGATAGGGTAAATGCTATGGTAGAATACATGCGAGGGCTTGGTGAAATTATCAAAGACATAAAAATTGTGAAGCGCATCTTGAGAAAACTTCTATCTCAGTTCAATCCGAAAGTTTCTATTTTGGAAGATAAAGACCCAAAAGAACTGACATTGGATAACCTGCACAATACCCTTATTGCATATGAAATGAGAAATGAAGATAACGACGCTGTGGAAAAGGGGAAATCCAAAGAGGTGGAATTTAAGGCCATGAAGAAGATCACCATTGAAGATTCTCAGGAGGAAGAAGAGACAGATGAGGTAATGTCATTCCTCTTCTCAGATATTCAGAGAGGAAAAGGAAATTTCAAAGAGAAACTTCCTCTTGCATGCTTTAGATGTGGAAAGGTTGGACATCTCGATAAAATATGGCCCAAAAAGTTTCAAGAAGAAAATGATGAAGATGATGTTGAAATTCCCAAGAAGAAATATTCAGCCTATGTGAAAGGGAATAAGCAGTTCAAGAGAAATTACTTCAAGAAGAAGAATCTTCTTTCACAAGAAATAGACAGTTCAGATGAGTCTAAGGTTGAAGAGGTTGAGGAAATAGAGAACTACAAAGATCGAGGAGAAAATGCTATGGTGGCAGTCATCGGTAGTTCTCAGGAAAAGGAAGAAACTGACGCTAGAGAAGAATAAGAAGAAGTTGAAGGAAGAGTTGATATGGAAGCCGAATTGGAAGCAAATCTTGAGGAGATAGATGTTTGGAGAGCCAAAACAAATAAAGCCAATAAAGTTATTCGTGATGCCAAACTCTATATGCAGCAGCAGGAAGAAGAGAAGTCTTAGTTGATGGAAGAAATTGAAAAACTCAAGTTATCAACACCAGAGAACTCGAAATAAGTTAGTGAGTATAAGATCAAGACTGAAGAACAGAAAAGGTAGATCGATGGCTTGAACAAAAAAGTGAAAGATCATGTCAAGTGTATCGAAGAGCTTGAAGAAGAAGTTGTTGGTCTACGGAGAAAAGTTAAAGACCAGGAAAAACCCTTGATTCCCAATACATTCATGGGAAAGCAGGTTATTCCGAAGACTGAAAAAATGAAAGAGGAGCCTAGTAGTTCAGCAGGAAAGAATCATCAATTGAGTTCAAACGTTAAGGCCGATTCAAGGCTTGAGAAGAAGAAAAAATCTATGGCAATTGAAGTTAGACCGTAAGCACCTGTCCCGAGATTGAAGGTTGATTTGGGCACAAAGAAGAATCAGAATATTCAAAGATCCCAAGGGGAAACTCATTGTGATGAAGTAACATGAAGGAATGCACCTTATATCAGGTGTTATTGTTGTGGAAAGATGGGACATTCATAGTATGTGTGTTCCATAGCCAAGATATATCGAAGGGAACGAGAACAGAGGTGGTATCCAAACAGAGAATGGTTTTCCAAAACATATTTCAAAGGAAACTATTTTTAGTGCGGAGGATTTGGGAACATGGCTAGGTACTGCACTTCGAACATACAGAGAAATGTGCCGAAGCAGAATCAAAACGTTTCAAGTAGCAGATCAATAAACCAACAGGTGAGTTAAAAATGCTGAATAGATTTGCGGCTTTGCAAGATGAAGCTAGTCCACCATACTCTGAGAAAGAACAGAAGTATCAATCCATGCTGAGTGTGAAGGAAAAAGTATGGACTAAGAAGAAGAAAAATGAGAAGGCTGTGGTGGAAGAAATTTCCCTTAAGGCATTAGATCGCTCTGGTATATGGATTCTTGATAGTGGTTTCACATCTCACATGACAGGTAATAAGGATCTTATTACAGGCATAAAATATGACAAAGAAGGAGTTGTCAAATTTGGAAACGATGAAGGCCTGAAGATTGTTGGCTCGGGAAAATCCATGTTTGGGGGAAAATAAATGAGACGTGCTGATGTCTTGGAAATAGAGGGTCTTAGTCATAACTTACTCAGTGTTAGTCAACTATGTGACTCTGGGCACTCTATCCGATTTACCAAGAAGATGTGTGTTGTGAAAGGAAAGGATGTAGTAGTTGTTCTATAGGGAAAAATGACAAAGGGAAATCTTTACCTTGTAGGTGGGGAAGAAGATACATGCCTTTTATCCAGAGAGGAAGAAAACCAGCTGTGGCATAAACGACCTGGTCATCTATTCCAACCATCCATGGAATATCTGGTAAAGTGTGATGCTGCTAGAGACCTTCCCAAACTATCACGTGATATCACTCATACGTGTGATGCTTGACAACAAGGGAAGATAATCAGAAAGACATACAAGAAAAAGGAACAAAAATCAACCAGAGTGCTTGAATTGGTGCATGTTGATGTATGTGGACCTATCTCACCACGAGCTATAAATGGGTAAAGGTACTATGTTCTTTTCATAGATGATTATAGCAGAATGGCCTGGGTATTTGTCATTACCCATAAGACTGAGGTGCTCAGTTTCATAAATTAGTATAGGAGGGAATCAAAAAGGATGATTGGGCAGAAAATTATGAAGTTTCATACTGGTAACGGTACGGAATTCACAAACAGTCAAGTCGAAGACTATCTTGAGAAACACGGGATAAGGAATCAAGTTTCATCAGTGAGAAATCCCCAACAGAATGGAGTGGTTGAAAGGAGAAATAAGATCATCAAAAATATGTCTAGAACGATGCTTATTGAAAAGGACCTACCAGAGAAATTTTGGAAGGAAGCAGTTTTGACATCGGTCTATATTTCGAACAGGTCTCTATTGTGTCCGAAGGAAGGGAAGACTCCGTATGAAATGTGGTACAGAAATAAGCCAACGTTGAAATAATTTCAAATCTTTGGGGGTAAGTGTTTCATTATCAACAAAGAAAATCACAGGAAGTTTGAGTCACAAGGAAATGAGGGGATATTCCTTGGATACTCAAGGAAAAGCAAAGCATATAAATGTTTCAACAAGAGGCTGGGAAAAATTGTTGAGAGAAATGATGTAACTATAGTTGAAAATGAACAGAATAATCAACAACCTAGTGAACAGTTTCTGGATGAAAGTGATGATGAGGTAAGCAAAACATGGGGAGCAGAAGTGGCAGAGGATGAATTAGAAGAAGATACTGATGATGAACAAGAAAGTTTCAAGTTTGTGTCTGCAAGGAATCCAAAGAGTCGAGCTGAAATTGATAGGCAGAATATAATTGGTGATCAGACAGATCCAGTTCAGACTCGAAGAATGAAATCATTACAGCAAACATAATTTTTATCTTAGGTGGAGCTGAAATGTTTTTCCGATGCAGCTGAAGATGAAAACTGAGTTCAGGCTATGAATGAAGAGCTTGATCAGATTGAGAAGAACCAGACATGGGATATTTTTTTGAGGCCAGCAGACAAGAATGTCATCAGGACTAAATGGGTCTATCACAAAAATATGAATGAATATGGCACAATGATTCGGAAAAAATCACGGCTAGTGTGCAAGGGAAACTCCCAGATAGATGGAATAGATGTTGATGATACATTTGCACTAGTTTTAAGGCTAGAGACAATCAGATTATTTTTGGCCATAACAGTGAAAAGAAAGTTCAAAGTGTTCCAGATGGATGTCAAATCCACATTCTTGAATGGTGTTCTGGAATAGGAGGTGTATATTGAGTAGCCATATGGTTTTCTCATTCATGAGGATGAGAACAAAGTTTGCAGGCTGAAGAAGGAATTGTATGGGCTGAAACAAGCACCAAGAGCATGATACTCAAGGCTTGATCAGTACTTGAAGAATCTTGGTTTCCAACATGGGGGAGTTGATTACAATCTCTATTTCAGCAACAATAGTAATCAAAGGATGATGGTGTTGGTTTATGTCGATGACATAATATTTGGCAGATCAGATGAAGCTCAGTGCAGACAATTTTCTGAATTCATGAAAAATGAGTTTGAAATGTCAATGATTGGTGAGATAACATTTTTCCTTGGTCTACAGGTGACACAAGGAAGGAATGGAACATTCATTTCTCAATTCAAATATTCCAAGGAGATTTTAAGAAGGTTTGGCATGGAGAATTCCAGGGGTATGAAGACTCCGGTTGCTACCCGGATGAAATTATCGAAAGATGGGGATGGAAAGGCAGTTAATATCATAGAATATAGACAAATCATTGGAATTTTGTTGTAATTGACCACAATAAGGCCTGATATTGTTTTCGCCACATGCCAAGCAGTGAGATATCAAAGTAATCCCAAGGAAATCCACATGCTTGTAGTGAAAATAATAATTAGGTATATCAAAGGCACCGTGGATTTTGGTCTGATGTATAATGACAAATCTCAATCAGTGTTATTGGGTTACATAGATGCAGATTGGGCCAGATCAGCAGATGACAGAAAATCAACGTCAGGAGATGCATTCTATCTTGGTGGATTTTTTCATTTCTTGTCTAAGAAAGAAGCAAGATTTCATTTAATTGATCACCGCAGAAGCTGAGTATATTGCGGCCACTCAAGCTTGCACACAATTATTGTTGATGAAACAACATCTTGAAGATATGGGAGTTGAAGTGAAGTCTCCGATCAGAATACAATGTGATAACTCAAGTTCCATAAATCTTAGCAAAAATCCTGTCCATCACTCAAGGACAAAGCAAATTGAGATCAAATATCATTTCATCAAGGAGAAGGTTGAGTAGGGAATCATGATTTTGGAGTATGTGCCTATAGAGCTACAGGTTGCAGACATTCTGACAAAGGCCTTACCCAAGGAAGCTTTTGAGAGGCATCGACTAGATCTTGGAGTTCAATCTACTCCCTGAACTTGAAAGAGAGTGGATGTGGAACACCCACTCTCCCCGAGGTATGATGTGTTTTTACCTAATGTGCTGATATGTGTTCTATACTCTATTACAGACTGCAAAGGAGTGACCTTTGGGTTCATTGAAAAAGGGGGAGAAAATAGTGATTGTTCAAGGGGGAGACAGTGTGGCTATTTGAGAAATCATGAAAGATATGGGGAGAAGCTGACAGGGGGAGCAGCTAGATAGGGCGAGTTAAATCTGTGAGCAGATAGGGGGAGCGTATTAAATCTGACGATGCTAGAAGTGATTGATCAAAGAATAGATATCACGACAGATGCAAATCATGATAATAGAATAAGAGTGGTGTTGGAGAGTGGTAAGAATATTTACAAAAATTGGTATCAGTTTGGTAACAATTGGTATCAGTTTGATGTTAACAGTGGGTGTCAGAGATGAAGTGATTCATTGATAAACTTTTCATTTACTCTTGTTTCTCGCACCAAGCATTGCTCATGTGGGCTTAGAGTATGTGTAGAGTAAATCCTTGATCGCTATCAGAATCACAATAGGCGAATGGTGGCTGAAGAATTAATGATGTATCTTTTTATGGAAGAGTTTTTAACAAACCCAAAGGGGGATATTGTTGGGAAGAAATCCCTCAAGGCATCATTGAAGCATTTTTCAGGTGATTGTGTTTGTTGAAAAAGTGGACAACTGTGCTGTGATTGTTGACAAAGCAAAACAATGACAAACAAATTTGTTGACAAAGGGGATTTCATGGTGTAATGTAGAGTTCAAGAGATGTGGTCAATGATCCATGTTTGATTCAAGAACTTTGACAAAGTAATGGATGATCTGGAGGTGGTACAAAAAGAACAGATACAAGGTGGTGCTGTTTTCTAGTGTTTGCCAAATTTTTGGGCCTGAAAATCGACAAATGAAGACAGGTGGATTTTGGCAAAGGGACCTGCACACCGTTGACTTGAAGTAGAAGAAACTTTCGTGCCATATGTTTTTCAAGATCAGAGAACCAAAATATGGAAAAGGAAAGAGGGTCGCGTAGGTATTGGTGTGGTCGCGCAGGTTACCTGCGCGCTGTGAAGAGACTTGCGTGCCGATGCCTTGAATGATTAAGAACTTGAGTGCCTGTTGTTTTTCAAGATCAGAAGATCAAAATATGGCAATGGAAAAAGGTTCGTGCAAGTATTGGTTTGGTCACGCAAGTGACTTGCAGGGGAAGAGACCTGCGCACCGAGACTTGTGCACCGAGGGTAGACATGCGCGCAGTCGCGCAGGGTGTCCAAATGCCTATAAATACTGGACCACCCCTCCTCATTTTTAATGGAGTTCAACACTTAGAAAAATCAGAGCTCCCGTCGCGCTGGTGTGGTGATCACGCAGGTGGTGTGTGGTCACGTAGGTGGACTTGCGCGCCAGTGTATGAAGTTACGCG
Source organism: Viscum album (assembly GCA_963277665.1). Classification (NCBI taxonomy): domain Eukaryota; kingdom Viridiplantae; phylum Streptophyta; class Magnoliopsida; order Santalales; family Viscaceae; genus Viscum; species Viscum album. The sequence continues at coordinate 2,056,956,665 of OY728127.1, read as the reverse complement.
CCGGTTGGTAGTTGCGCGCCAATATTGGCTTGGGCGTAAAAGGGATTGAGTCGCGCAAGTTTGGAGTTGCAGAAGATTGTGCCACGGAGGTGGTAGAGGAAGACCTACATGCCAGTTGTGACTTGCGCACCGATACTTGCGCGCCAGGTTAGACCTGTGCGCCATGTAAGGTTGATTCCCCAACAGTGTTTTCGGGCTGCGTGGAAGCTGGAAGTTTTCCCGATACCTTCGGTGCAAAGAGAAATTCATCTACGGGTGAAAGTTGGAATTCAAAAGAGCATCCACATACAACAGAGGATTTATTCATTAGAGGTAATGAAGAGACCTACAAGTCTATAAATTGTGAGTGGATCCTTTTCGGAGACGTGAGCAAAGGAAGAGGAAGAAGGTGATCCTCTCCACCGGCAGTGATCCAGGGAGAGAGAAATAGGGAGTGACCCTTGGGAAAGTAGTGAGCTGACCCTAAAATTTGTAAAGGCAGTGAGCCTGGGACAGAGTGACTGTGCTCGAACTTTGTAATCCACAGTTAGTGAAGTTTAGTAGAATTTAGCACGAATGAAAACTTGTCGGCGTATGCTCCTTGGACGTAGCCCTTAGTAGTGAACCATGTAAAAATTGCTGTATCCTGTGCATGCATTACTTTATGTTTATATTGTGCAACCAGAAAGAGAGAGAAGAGTGTTTTTCTTAACAGCGAAACAAGATCAGAATGGGCTTTAATTTTAAATTTTTCATAACCTGATTCACCCCCCTCTTAGGGTACTCAGCCTTGTGGACCTAACAATAACCCATAACCACAACACATGAAACAATGTAAATATATTCATCTCTACATAGATATATTTCTACAACACATATAACAAGAATATCCAGATATTATCAACAGAGACACACAATCTAAAGGCAAGTCACAACCATAGTATAACAGCCTAGGATTCTATAATGAAGATTTCACAAAGCAGTCATATGAGAGAACACACTCCTAAGTTATATATCACTGATGATGTCCATACGAGATATAATTTTTGGTGGGTCTCGCCATTATTTGGTACACACTAATGTTATGAAGAGATATGATACACAGACGAGGATCACTTCCAAGTGAATGGGGTGATACCAAAAACTAAATATGGATTAACCCACTATGTAGAGGATCAGTGACCAAGTATTTTTTGTCATTATGATATCGAGAACTTCCCCTAGGGAATGAAGATAAATAGAAGATCTCACTTCGAGCCTCATGGGGGGATTCCAATGACTATAACTATGAAGACCTGTTGAAGGGATCATTGTCCTATGAGTAGGAGATGATACCATACCAACCCTTAGGGAAAGGATAAGGTAAATACACTCTAAAAAATGTCCATGATATAGTGGAAAAGGGATATAATCCATGTATAAAAAGGTACAAGACGTGTAGAAGGGGTTACATGTTGTGTCCCTTGAACCTGGGTCCTGTATGTGTAAACAACACATGTCATCAATCCACATTAATGAAGCTGTACATGGCCTTCTTTCCACCCATGTACTATTTATGTCCCAGTACACTGCTTCAGTGCATGTACCTGTGTCTGTTTACCCATACACAGCATATCCCATATACTTGGTCCAACCCATGTCTATGGAGGGGAGTACATAATGTGATTGATCCCATGTACTTCACAATGTGCCTGGGTACCTCTGAGGTACACACTGAGTATCTATAGAGGGACCACAGACTCTGTGATGTGGATCACATTCTGTGTGATACTTAATTTCCTATAAAACCTGAGCCACCACTCAGGGGGACCAACATGATGTGTAGATCTAGTTTAAATGCCGTGTACCACATGATATTCCAAAATACTAGATTCTTCCCCCACATCCCTCGGTTGATTCTAAGTCCTCTGATCTATCAACTGACTTTCCGAGAAATCTAAGTTCTTGTCATTTAAAATCCCTTCCATTATCGATAAAAAAATTTCTACATCAAATATGACCAAAATTGATATAAGTATCATTTTTTCTGTGCATCGAAGATTACTGATGAACGTTAAATCCGTTATCTACTGTCATTTTATTTGCCACCACTTCAATCACCATACTAGAAGCGTACCATATTGATCTCAGATCTATGATTCTGGATTGTTTCACTAAGAAACAAGTGAAGAATGATCGATTTAAATGGATATGTTGAACTATGGGCCAAATGAAGAAGCTCCACGATGAAATTAGAATCAAGGGACAAAATTAAAATAACAATGTATTCGAAAAAACCTCGATCAGTGTTTATATCAATATCAATTAGTTTCCATGAGAATAAAAACAAAGAAATCAATTATCACAAAATAATTTTACCAACTAAATCCTCACAAAATAAACCCATCCTACATTATACCCGATCTATAGAGAAATACATTAGTTGATTCATCCATGTTCATAATAGGAATCAAGATTGGGGAAAAGAAAAAAATGACTACCCTAACTCGAGTTGGATCAATCACAAATGTAGAATGATGTATAGTCATTTTCATTGGTGAGATCCTTTGATTCCATTGTGATTTTATAGTCTCTCAATGATCATGTTTCCATTATCCTGAGAGGATTCCCCAAACTCTCTCTATAATGGATCTCCAATAGCTTAAGGGTTATGTGGGTAAACCTTGGATATATCCATAATTCTCTATTTAAAGACAAACTAATTGTAGTGCTAAGAATTAGAAGTATAATAATTTGTTTTATTATTTTATTGATTTTCATGCCCATGGAACTTTTTGAAAATGCCTCATGTCGACAAATATTAAGTTGTACCTATGGTGAAACCCACACTACAAACTCAAGAGGGCCCTAAAATTTTTGACCTACAAAACCATTAATAATTTATTCCACTTTTTTAGGAAAAATTCATGCCCATTATATTTAATATATTTAATATGTTTCAAAAATGTATGTCAAGCACACTGGACCTCCAAATCACATGTTGTATCAGTAAATTGTCTCGAAAATAATATATATATAATATCCATAAATAATACATGGAAAATATGAGACATTACAAAACCTATGAATAAATGAGCTGCAATTAGAGACTATTTCTAATATTTTACATATATTCCAAATGGGATTTGATTTTACAAAGAAAAAACATATGAATCAAGATAAGAAGAACCGTGTTTGGGGGGGGGGGGGTTAGAGAACCACCAAATGTACATGCCCAAAAGGATTCCATGTCTAATGAGGTCAGACCTGGGATGTGAAGTGATAGTTGGGTGGACCTAAATAGCGTGTACAAGATGTGGCTCAAGTAACATGATCCAACTAGATATATTACATATAGGCTACACCTGAGGGGCTAGGTTCCATACCATCTATAGTAAGATGTAATATTTTAGTAGCCTATACTTTGGTATCTTTTTTATTTTAAATATAATATTAAAAATATTGTATATATATATAAATTATGGAAATACTTGGGATTGAATGTTTATAATTCTATGGTGTTATGAAACTTGACATTAGGAATTCGACCAAAATCTGTACTCTGATGCATTGAAGATCACTATAAAGATGGTGGTTATCATTTCTTATTATACATCTTTATCCTAGATATGTTGGTCTATGATTTTATTTATAGAATGGACTATTTGGTTCCTTATCATGATTATGTAGAATTCTACCACCATTGGGTATCTTTCACATTAACAAAGGGTGGTAGTTCTATTCATAAGGGTGAATGGGATTTATAGGAATGTAGAGTTGTGAAAGATAATTTTGGGTTGAGCTGAGTGATATCCCAAATTTATATCTTTTATATAGAAGATTAAGGGACACATCAGACTACATTCCCTCATTATGTATATCGTTTCAAGTATAATTCCCTACAAATATTTTTTCACTAGATCCTAGGATATAGGTTGACCTTTATATCATGATAGTGAAATGAGTAATACTAGTATAAATTTCTCCTTATAGGATTGATACTACTACATTTCTAAAGATTAAGAGAGAGATAAAGGCCTTAGAAACCATGGGTTTTATATGGCCCAATAGATCACCTTCGGTTTCAAATTTCCTATCATCCAAGAAGGTAGATTGTACCATCATGCATTTATTAGATTACTATCAGTTTAAAAAAATTATGTTTATATACCTGTATCCACTACCTCATATATACAACCACTTTTACCAGCTCCAAGGAGCGAGGGTTTTCTACAAGATCATTTTGAGGACATGATACAATTAGGTACAATTTATACCATTGGACATAATTTATACTAATTGTTTTTAAAGGGATGGTATTTATGAGTATTTAGTAATAAAATTTAGTTTGATGAAAAAAATTATTGTTTTCATATCTATGATGAATTTTGTTTTCCACCCATATCTAGATTCTTTTGTGGTGGTCTTCATAGATCACTTTTTGGAGAATTCTTATACATGACCTGGCAATCCCAAAAAATTTGAGATCATGTTTAATACACGTATAGAGTACCAGATCTTTTTTTATGTTCAATAAATGATGCTTTTTGATAAATAGGGTTAACATATAGATTCACATCATCATTTTGGTATAAGTATATCATTACTCAAATATAGTGAGAGAGTTAGTTTACTAGAATAAATACATGTATATTTTTGACCTCTAGAGTTTTTTGGGGTTGTATAGATATTAATTACTCATTATTCAAGACTTTTTAGGCCTTTAAAAACATCTCATGGTTTTGAAAATTAATGGATTGGATTTTATATGGTATGAGTCATGTTATATTGTCTTTCAGAAGCTGAAAGGTTGACTGAATTCAGTGATAATCATGATTCATCCATTATCGGGTAGAAGTTATATAGTTTATTATGATGCATTAGTCATCAGGATAATATTTTTTTATAATGAAGGGAGATTCAGTTTTAGTTCATGGGTCCCTTTAGCAGAGGCCACATGAGATGAATTATCTGACATGAGATCTTGAGATTGAAGGTAACGTCCGTGGATTGAGATTTTGGAGGCATTATTATATTAGAGAGATGTTTGTGGCGTTTATATACAACAATAGCCTCATGTAAATATTTACATATTATGAAATAAAACTCAGACATAGTGGGGGGATTGAATACATATAGTAATCAATTCTATGTGTTCCTATATCATGTGAAATTTAATGTTGTGGTAGATACTCTGAGCTAGTTCCCATAGACATGGCCAGTTCATGATTCTAGGGGTGAGTGGTAGTTGATGACCATATTTTCCAAGATACAATTATAAGTATTTGGGACTCATGGAAAGCCTATCCTTAATATTTATTAGTGATCAATTCACTTCTAGAGATACTGAATATGATAAAAATTTTATATCCTGATGGCATAGACATAAGAGATAGTGGTTCAAGTAAGAAGATATTTCTAGGAAATATCCTTGATGAAAATGTGATATAATACATTCACATATGAATCTTGGTACCATAAAAATTAAGGAGGATTTTATGTGTGAGTCTCATGACTCCAGTTTTCAAGTATATCCCAGTGATACCAAGATGTATCTTTATAAACACCATTAGAATTTATGACGAATAATAAAATGGAAGAAAACGAGTTTTATTACTTAGTGTTCCACTTGTCATCATGTGAAGGTGGAACACCAATGATATCTCCTTTAAGTGTGTGATCACTAAGAAAGTGATTAATAATATCTATGTGTTTTTCATGTGAGTGATGTGTAAGGTTTTTACTTAGATATATGGAATTAGTGTTATCACATAGTATTTGAGTTTTAGTAAAACTCATTCCATAATTAGTGAGTGTGTTTTGAATTCACAACACTTGAGCAAAAAAACTTGTAGATTCTATATATTCAACTTCAGTAGTGGAAAGTGCTACTGAGTGTTGTTTCTTTCAAGATCAAGAAACTAAATAATCACCTATGAAATGAAAAGTTCTAGATTTACTTTTCCTATCCATTCTATATCCACCAAAGTCAGCATCAAAAGTTTTTTTAATACACAATCATTTTCATACTAATAAAATATTCCCAAATACATAGTCCCCTTTAAATAATGAAAAATTATTTTTACATATTTTAAATGGTATTACATTGGATTTACTTGATACCGTTTAGATAAGCATACTGAAAACATTACATCTGGATGAAAAGCTATTAAGTATAGTAAGATTCCTATAATCCCTCTAAAAGTTGTTTGATTTATTGGTTTTCCAGGTTCATCAATTTCAAGAGTATTTGAGGTATTGATTAGAGTAATAATAATTTTATTATTGTCATATCCATATATTTTAAGAATATATTTAATATATTTATATTGGGATATATAAGACCCTTATGATTTTTGAGAAATTGAAAACCAAGAAATAATTTTAACTAAACCATCATACTCAACTCAAACTCAGATTTCATATGATTCATAATAGACTCTATTAAAGATTTCTGAGTTGATATGAATATAATTTCATCAACATAAATTTTAATAATCAATTTATTTTTGTTTTATTTATTAATGAAAAGTTTTGGATTAGCAGTTACCTTAAAAAAATTTCTATAACAAAAATCATGTTAATATATCATTCTAGGATCTAGGAAATTGTTAAAGGCCATATAAAGATTTCGTATGTTTGAAAACATATTCAGGATGTTTTGTATCTTCAAAACCAGGAATTGTTTTAATAAAAAAATCCTCTTGAACATATCCGTTATGAAAATAACACTTCATATCCATTTGAAATAGTATGGAATTAAAGAATGCTGCAAAGGCTAATAGAATATGAATAGATTCATGTCTAGCTACCAGAGCATATTCTTCTTCATAATCTATTCCCTCTTTTTTATTATAACCTTTAGCAACTACTCTTTCATTATTTCTAATGATTACTCTATTTTCATCATATTTGTTTCTAAAGACCCATTTTTCTCCAATTAAAGAGGTTTATTTAGGTATTTAAACCAAGGACCAAATATTATTCATTTCAAATTAGTTTAGTACATATTTCATGGATTTAGTCCAATATTCATCACCTAAATCCTCATCAGGACTTTTAGGTTTGAATTGAGAAAGAAATGAGAGATGTTCTAATTCATTTATCAAAGAACTTCTAGTCCATACAAGTTGATTTAAATCACCAATGATACTAAAACTTTGTTGAATCCTAAGAAACAAATGAATTGGGTTTTTTAAAACATTTTCATCAACATAAGATATAAATTATTCCAAAATAAATTCTTTAGAAATAATTTCTTGAGTATTTCCCTTAATAGAATTTTATTATATAAAATTTTGATAATCTATTTTGGATAAAACATCATAAGATGTAGGTTGGGGTTTTTTAAAAAAAGGATAATTTTCAGAAAATTTAACTTGTACTATTTTCTCAAAAGTAAAAGAGTTTTTATTAAAAATATCTATAAGCCTTAGAAGCAGTGGAATACCCTAAGAATATACCATCATCAGATTTGGGTGAGAATTTATATAAATTATATTTTGTATTAAAAATGAATAATTTGCATCCAAAAACTTTGAAGTATGAGACTTTTGGTTTTCATCTAGTCCATAACTCATAAAGTGTTTTATTAACAAATGGTCTAATTAAAACTTTATTTATAGTATAACAAGCAGTACTCACAACTTCATCCCAAAAATGATTTACAATAGAATATTCACTCAACATGGTTCTTATTATATCTTGAAGAATATTATTTATTCTTTTAACAACACCATTTTGTTGATGAGTTCTAGGAGCTGAAAAGTTATGTGTAATTACTTTCTTAATACAAAAAATTCAAAATAATAATTTAAAAATTCTATACTATGATCACTATGAATAATTATCAATGGAAGGTTTTTCTCATTTTTAACTTTGGATACAAAATAATTAATAAAAATTAGGCTTCATATTTCATCTCTAGAAAATATACCCATGTATATCTAGTGTAGTCATCAACTAAAACAAATACCTAATACTTTCCTCCAATACTTCCATTTTGTGAAGGACCAAATAAGTCCATGTTCACTAAATATAAATCATAAGAAGTTAAAACTTCACTAATTTATTAAAAGTTTAACTTATATTTCTTAACATATTGAAAAGGGACACAAACTTTTGAAAAATCAAATCTAAGTTCTGATAGACCCTTAACATGTCTTTCCATAGATAATTTATACAAGTTTATAAGAATAAAATGTCCTAATCATCTATGTCATAAACAATATTGATATCTCATTTCACTAAGGTAAGGTAACTATTGGATCCAAAGATAATCTTAGTTGAGTGTGTAAACATTTTTTGGCTGATGGGAAGAATGAATGTATCCATCCTTGGAATTTTTTACTACACATTTATCATTCCTAAAATTCAAAAGGTAACCTTTATCACACAATTGACTTATAATTATAATGTTTTTATTAATAATTTTTATAAATAAAACATTTGAAATCAAATATTTTACGATAAGAATAATATTACCTATACCAAAAATCATTCATTGATCATTATCTCTAATGGTAACTATTAAACCTTTAATTTAAATAATTGTTTCAAAAAAGTCTTTATTACTAGCCATATTCTGGGAAAATCCACTATACATGTACCATATGTTCTTATTTTTGGAATTTCATTTATTTATATTAAAATAAAAAAATTAAATATTTGGAATCCAAAATTTTTTGGATCATAAAATGTTAGAAAGATTTTTTTTGAATCCACATTTTTTTGAAAAATGGGCTTTGTAGAACCCTAAAGATTGAATTTTATTTAAGGAATATTTTCTTTCCAATGGCCTCCACATTGGCATTTTGTGCAAAATGGGTAATTTTTAAGAACAAAATAATTGTTACTAAAAATGGTATTGAATGAGTATATCCCATTCCCGAACTGTTTCTTTATGAAAGAAGCTATTAATACATTTTTTCAAAACCATCTTACCAGTGGTAATTGTTTTCAAAATTTTATTAAAAGATAATATTTTGAACTTTAGTTTTAAAACTAAATTCTTATCCACATTATTATTAGTTTCAAACGAGAGTTTTGTTTCTAAAACATTTTTCTCAGAAATGACTTTTTCAAAATCCTTAGAATTTTTATTCTTCTTAGAATTTTCTTCCTCAAGGATTTTTGAAATAGAATAAATCACAAAAACATTTTTATCAGAGACTTTAGGAAGATATGATACTTATTTTTTCTAAATATTTATTATCAAATTTTCTTTATCATTATTCTTACTAACTTTGGAATTTTCATTCTCAAGAAATTTTTAAAATCTAGAAACTTATTCATATGAAGGTAATGTATTGTTATCACTGGCTGAAGAGGATCACTTATCTAAAGATATTGAATTATTTTCATTAGGATAATTTTCTTTGAAATACATATTATTCAAAGATTTATAAGTATGTACCTTTTCCATGAAAGATTGATTTTCAATAGGTATTCTATAAAGAAGACCAATATTATTTTTTCAAGAGTTTTCATTATCCGAGGATTAATCTAAAGAATCTCCAAAAATAGCACTCTAGGAGTAATTTTCCATTAAGTCTTTCTTTTCTTTTGAATTATAGTAAATTTTCTAATTACACTCAAAATGTATTTCTTTTTTGTATTTTCTTTTCATCTTTGGGCAATCAGGTCTAATGTGTCCATATTTCTTGCATTCATAACATGTAAATTTAGTATCCTTATTGTATTTCTTGTACTTATTGCTTTATTATATCTATATTGAAAGTCAATAAAAAAAAAATATTGTTCATTTTTTGATAATGATTGGATAATTGATTCTCTGAATGTTCTACTTCACTTGAGTCCGATTGAACCACAAATTTCATCTCATTTGATTTGAATCTCTATTTAGGAGTCTTAGAGTTAATCTAATTTGAAGTTTAAGTAAAAGCTACACCACCATCCATCTTTTTTACTTTTTATGCATCTATTTTTCCAGATACTTTTGGCTGCTTCACAAGATGAAATATGGATATACATATTTATAGTCATAGAATAGAGTAATGTATTATGTACCTTATAATTTAATTGATATTATTTCTTCTCTTGATTGGTAAAGATTCTAACTTTCTTGTTAGGAATTTTATACCCACTAGTCAGCATAAAAAAATTATCAACTCCAATGTTTATTACAAATGTCTTTATTATACCTCTCTATTATTAATAATTATTTCTAAAAGTAATTGGCAGCCTTGTAGGATTGAGATTATCAATTGAACTGACATTAAGTCATGCCATCTTTAAAACAGTAAAAAAATTCTTTTTCCACTGTACATGTTAGTGTAAAAAATATTTATAAACAAAAAATTTATAAAATAAATTTAAATAACATAAAAAATCATTGTATGAAAATATATGATTAGTGGAAACATGTTGTGATACCAATTATTAGATCAAAATGTATATGCAGATGAAAAAATACAGGGGGGGGGGTGAATTGTAAGTTTAAAAGATTTCATTTTTATACATAGAGGAGACTTAGTTTAATATAATTAAACTAATTATATTCACAAAAATCTTTTGTATTTAAATAATAATTGGATTGTGCCCTAGGTCGGATGGACAAAGTATCATAATCAGTTGGATACAATAAGTATTCCACAGGTCGTATTTGAAATTAATTGTATTCATAATAAGGAAATGATTTAATTAGAGTAATGGTAATATAGATTGTAATAATAATGGTTATGATAAAGAGAGTGAAATAATTAAGGATTATATCATAAAGAATATATAATCATATCAGGTAAATGAATTGATCATAATCATGAAAATCATAATTACAAATATCGTAATCACAAAATAGAGAATATATAGATGAATTTATAAAATTATTCAATTTCTATTACAAAGAAGCAGAAATGTAAAAAATGAAAATAATACTATTATTTTAACCAAAAGATAATGGTATCCAATAAACTTAGATAGAGGTCCCCTGATTTATACTTTCAAGAAATTCTATCTTACCCATAGTAGGGTAAGCTATTGATTCAGTGATCTTCTTCTGTATTGCTATCCCCACAAGCCATCGATTGAGAAGGTTATCAACACCTATGTCTTCTTATCCTCAGAATCCCTTGATCTGCAAATGATTTGCACAACTGTCTTCCTATCCAAAGAATCCCTCAATCTTAATAACTAACAATTGGTATCTCACAATGAAAATAAAAACACTTCGAAGTAACAAGTATGTAAAAAGAGTAGTTCACAACTAAACCTCTTTATAGTATTTTGCAGGAAGAAACAATTTTAAAAAGATCTCACACAATGTCTAAAACTCATCAAAAAGTGATGAGATCATTGAAATGACCTATTATTTATAGGCCAATATCCAAACAATCATCTTGGATTCAAATGGTTGGATTTTCTTTTAAAAATGCAAAGGAACTTAGAAACATAGTACTCCAACTATCATATTATAACTGAAAAATTCATCATTTTATAAAGTATATAGAAACAAAATAAATGAAATCAATTTGTTTTAATGGTTTTAAATTCATCACAATATAGTTTAATGGTTACGATAAAAAGAGTTTGAAAGGATTTGATGATTCTCATTATGAGAGTCAGTATGATTTTTATCATTACGATAACATTGTTTATACAAAAACCAAACAATGTGTATGATAAAAAATCATATTTGGTGTGTACGATAGAAATCATATTTGGTATTGTTACGATAATCATGGAATGACTTATTTATGTGAAACTCATGAGTACGATTATTATCATATGTATTTGAAAAAATCATAATGATGAAAGGTAAAACAAAATACTCAAAGAAAGTACAATAAAACAAAAATATGAATTCATTTAAGAAGAGAGTTTGTGATATCCAAAAAAAAGTAATAGAAATTTACAAAGAAGACTTTTCATTCAACAATAGGTTAACATGTTATTAAGAGATTCATAGTAACTTTAAAATGTTAATAGAAGAGGATATATAAGAAGGTGGATATTTTTTTTTTCAATTTGTAACAATATGAAATTTTAGATTTATTACGACTAAAATTACCTTGACTTGTTGGAATTCACCTCAAGTGAATGAAAGTGAAATCATTATAAAGTATGTCCCAGACATTTTCATGGGACACAACAACTTAAATAAATAGAAATCAAACTATATATTTGAAAAAAAATTGTATTATAAATTATAGAAATAATAATTCAATAGTTAATTTAAAGTTATATATTTAATATATATATATTATTACAAATGTATAATATATATATAGGACTATAAATATTTATAGTCCATACATACATAGATATATCTATATTTATTTTTAGAAAATATTAGAATATGTATTTCTCCACAAATATTCAGATTATATATACACATTATATATATAAAATGATTTACGTGAACTAAAGTGTTTTAGCCATGTTCTTTTCATCCTAAAATAACTAACCAAACCTCTAAATTTAGTATTCATAAAATCATCACGACCCATATTCAGTCCCAATATGGGCAACCCAAAATTGAAAAATGAGACCGTATATATATAAGTATTATGATTTTTTGTTGGAAATTTTTTATAATTGATTGTAACACATATCACATAGGTTCATATATACAAATATAACAACATTTATTATTTAAAATATATTATTTTAACAATTTATTTATGAGTACATATTTCAAGAATTATATTTTCAGATGTATCCCAAAATAGTTTTACATACAATGACACATAAACATTATCGAGATGAAGTGGAGTTTTACAGAATCCCAAATTCAAAAATACCCACCCAAGAAAGAGAAACTAAGTTTACATGGAATAATGATAACTAAATCATTAACATAATGAATAATAAATTCAGTTTCATGAGTAAAAAATTAATAATTCAAAGAATAATGATGATATTACCTATCATTAAAGAGAAATAGTCTTTTTAATATTACATTCCAATGTTTTTCTATGAAAATAAATGTTCTAGGAGATAAAGGGTTGTATGGAAGAAACCAATGAATAAGAAATGTATTATCAAAATTGGAATAATATGTAGGGAAAATACCAATTTTCATGATATATAAAAATATAAAAGTTGATTGTTTTATTGTTGAATAAACACATAGATGTAGACTATTATTTAAAGAAATTATTGGAAATAGTTATGGATTCTCCAACATATATTAAATGGAGGATTATTTATAATATTTAGTCATTTATATGAAAAAATAGAAGTCATTCAAGGAAGTATTTTGAGACAATATCATATATATCCACATGAATATATACCAACATCGATCAATCATATTACTTTTTCCTAAATAAAAGTTATTTAATATATAAATTAAAAAATAGTAGTATTTATAACAACCTCAAAACTGTACTCCTATAATAGGTGCTAGAAATATGAACCTAAAAATATTATCTTTGATTCTAATAAATGTGACACAATATATTCCACAAAAACATACAACATCAAAAGGAAGGACGGGATAACTCACATACACAAGGAATTCATATTTTTAGAGTTTTAGGGAATAATGTTAAAGTATTATATAAATAACACTGATGATTTAAATAGATTATTTCCCACTATAAAATATTTTTATATTTTTTATTATGTCTTCCACATCTCCCAAAAATTTATTCATATATTATGAATTTATAGAAGGATAAAATTTATCAAAATTATTTATATACAGTTGAAAAGGAATCTTAAGAAGGGTGATATCAAATTCTAAGTAAGTGTAAATATAAGTATTAACAATATAATGTAATGAGTGAGAGTAAGATGATCATGATGGTATGATGAAATAATCATATTACATGTTCATGACATATGAGAAATCATACCCATCAATACATGGAACATTAATTAAGAAACATAACATTATGATTTAAAAAAGGAAATGATTCATTTGAATTAATACTCATTAGCCATGAGATTTGAATCGTGAATAATGGAATCATTGAAAACTTATATATTTTCATCTATATGACGAATAAAGATATTTTATTTAAACATAAACTAATTAAATTAACTTGATAAATAATTATATTTCCATGAAAACACATTGAAATATTAAATAAAAAATATATGTATCTAGTAATATTATTTTCGTATCACTATTAAAATCACTCTAACTAATGGAATATCCATATGTTCAACTTTAATACCTAAATCATTTGAAGGTTATCACTGACCCATCTATCATTAGATTATAACATAACTTGTCGTACTTGGTTAATAATGTTTCCAGCCATATTTGAACTCTAATTGAACCACCTATAATCATAAACATGGTCTAATAACAGTAACATGAATATGGTACATATACATTTCATATAGTTATAAATCTCATAGAAACTACCATTCTTCTATTAATAACCTGGTTAAGCAATGGAAGTGAAATGGGTTCTAATGAAATAGTTTTGAAACAATCATAATTTATCTAGAAAAATATTTAGGATAGTATCACTTCAAAATATAATAAAAAGATAATATTTAAAATATTTTATTTTTGGTGTTTATTATTGTAAATACCATTAAAATATCATGAAATACATTCTTGTGGATAATACACCTTTAACTATGAAATGAAATTTTAAAAACAAAAAAATCACATTTAATTATAAAAACAGTTTTTGATGAAAATAATAATAGAATATTAAAATAGTGTATCTAATTAAAATAATGACCATGATGTTGTTAAAATCAATTTATGTTGTAAATTTGAAAAATGAACAATATATTCTAAATTTTTTAATTGGATCCAAAAGTGACCAATTTTAAAAATGTCAAGAAATTTTATTTTTAAAACCATTAAAATGAGGGTGAAAACAATATGAAGTAGCATTAGGAAATAATTTTTTAGATAAGAACATTTTTAATTAATTGTTGAAAATATTTATATGTAAGAAAATGATTCCAGATCTAAAAGAAAATACAAGATTAGTATAACTTACTAGAAAAATTATTTATATTTACTTATTAAATAAGTGTGTAAATTGAAATTAATCATGTAAAAAAAATTCATAACTATAGTATAAAAGAATATGTGTAGTTTTGGAAAATATAATCCCATTATTTCCACCAATTAATCCTTTAAGATCAATAATTATAAATATAAATGTGATTGTAACATACATAAATTTCCATAATATTAACTCTCCAATCATAAGACCCATTAAAGAATAACATCAACTGTAAATTTAAATATACTAAAAATAATTATATTTGTCTAATAAAATGAAAAAGGGTATTTTTATACCCTTTATAAAATAAAAAATATTCATATTATAAAATTCAGTCATAATAAAAGAAATTTGAGACAAATAACCCTTATAATGATCATATCATTGAATTTAGAATTTTTAAATGAATAGATTATGTCTTAAAAATTTAATTCCACACAAAAATGTGGATATATTAACGAAAATATTTGACAAATTATTTGTTACATAATCATATAAAAAGAAGTCAATTAAGAAGAGTTATTACCCAAAAAATGTAAATTGAGTTGAGAAACATTTTATGAAATCCCTTATTTCAAGTCAAATTATCTTTCTTGAAGTAATTAAAATAACATGATGTATGGATTAGTGATAATATAACATGTAATATGGGATTCATGAAGGTGATTGTACATAGATATGCATGATCGATGTTATCATTTTTTGTATGGTAACTAATGAAAATAGATGATGTATTACTTATCCAGAATGTTATATAGTCTATGAATATTACACACACACACACACACACACTAAATATGTAATTATATCTACTAGTGAGAGGTGGTAATGGAAAATTAATTACATTGGCCAGCAAGGTGGAATTCCACCATATAAAAAACAATGAATTAAATTCCCATTTAATTGAGTATAGAGAAGGATATAGGATATGAAAATAATATTATAATGTCCTAGTATATTTTATAAAATGATTTTATTATCCCAAAAAGGTAGGAGAATATTTTATGGAGGTAGAAGATTAAATAAAGTTAGAAATATCAATTAAGAACTATTGTCACACTCTGAACATAGAATTTCTATAATTTTTTTCCTTTAATAGATTTGGATCTTCTAGTTGACATTCATAATTTGGTTCTTGGTTTGAAATTTTGTGTTTTTGAAGTCCTCTATTGAGTCTTTGGTGAAAAAATTGATATTTTGGGATTTAAAGTAGGAGTTTCATGATCAGTGCATGATTAGGGGAAATCATGTGACCTCACCCAGCTAACCATGAAAAAATGTTGATTTTGGATAGGGAATATAACATGATTGGCGCTCGGTTTGGAAAATCATGTGAGATAACCATGAAGCATGATATTCTTGGATAATTATGGGTTTATGGTTGGTTCATGGTTTGGAAAATGGTATGGAAAAGCCGTTCGAGTTTTATAGTTCATTAAATTTAAGATTTTACTCTTTACCACTTAGTTGTTTTAACCCTAATTCGGATTTTCCTCAATCTTGGCCCGTTTTTGGTGTACAAAAGGGTTCCCAATCTCCCTCCCCTTTGTTCTCCTTAAATTTTTTGGTGCTTCTTCTCTAGATCTATAGCGAGTTTTTTTTTGTTTTTGGTCAATTTTCCTCCTCTCCACTCTTCCCTCTCTTTGGTCCATGGTTTTTATTTATTGGAACCTTTCTTGGAGGAACCCTAAGGTTTGGGGTTTATGTTTGTGATATTTTCATTTAATGTTTGGGTGTGAGGATTGTCTCAAATTATTTTTTCTTCCTTATCGTGAAGTTTTGTTTCATTTGTACATTATTGTGGTAGGTGTTTCCATCCATTTAATTTTGGGCACATTCCATTTGATTCTTTAGATTTCCTAAATTATTCATAAAAATGTTCACCTTTCTTATGATGATTTAGTATTAATTGATTTAGGTTTTTTATGATTTCAAATTTGTGAAAAATGGGTTATTAAGGGTTTCTTTAATTATCCCTAGATTTGAATACATTCTAGGGTTTTGATAAAATTCTAATTGAAATTTTAAGGTTATATTTGGTGCTTTCAGAGGTTTTCTTCCTTGGGTTTGTTTTGAAAATGTTATTGGGTTATGAGTTGGGAATTATATGTGGAAATTTGTGTCTATTATATTGATTTTTCTATTTTTATCCTATTTTGTCGGTCTAATAGAAAGTGATATTTATTTTAAAAGGGAATTGATTGAATTTATGATCACTTGATGTATTTTATGTAATTTTGGTTTGGATTTATTAACCAAGATTTTATATAGTTTAGAGGTTTTAAATGATGTTTTGGATTCTAATACAATTTGGGTTTGGAACTTTTGTGTTGTATATTCCCGGTGGGTATCTTGGCATTTTTTGGAAAATTAATTGAAATATTGGGTTGCATGAAAGATCAGTTGTTATTTTAAAATGCTTTGTAATGTGGTTTTAATTATGGAAAATGGTTTTTTACATTTAATTAGTAATTTTTGGATGAAATTTCATGTGAAGATATGGATTTTCATGCATGTTCGTGATGAATTTCCTTATATTAGGAGACCACTGGAATTTTGGTATGGGATCCCCTCTAGTGGATCATGCATGGGAACAATGTTGGTATTATTTTAACAAGAAGAAGGGCATAATTCTCCTCTTGCGGATCGTGCACAAGAACATTATGGGTTATGGTTGTTATACTAAATTTTACTTAGTATTATTATTATTATAGGATTCATGGGCATTATCTAGAGGGTTGAGTGATAGTTTCTTATCGGCCCTAATTTTATGGGTTATACCACTTGGATTTTATAAGAGGCCTGGTGAGATCTTTTCCTATTGAGTCTAGTTTGGAGAATCCAGTTGGTTATCAACTATTGAAAAGGAATTATGCATGCGCTGTTTTAAAAACAATGTTTGTGGAAAGATTTGTTTACATGCTGGAAATGATTTAAAATAATGTTATATAGAAATATTTCAATATAATGTTTATATACTATTTTGGGAATGTAAATTCATATACTCTATAGAGATTACCTTCTGATATGTTTATACTCACACCCTACTTGTTCCACTTAGCATCTCTATACCCGAGTTATTTTGTAGATTCTGATATCTGGTTCAATTATGTCTTTGGAGAAGGTTGTTTTTTGGTTGGTGGTGATCATGAGGTCATATAGAGATCATGTTATCATGGTTCAGTTAGATTTTTTTATTTAGTTTCAGTTTTGTTTAGTTGTTTTATTTGGATCATTTTCATATCTATATATATTTAGTTATTATTTTCACATTTATATGATCTGTATTTGGTTAATTTTCTATTGGTTTTCTTCAGGCTAAATCATTCCCATTTTACTATGTGATTTATAAAACTATTTTCCATCCCCTGGGTATCTATAACACCATTCAGACCTTGTCTTGGGTCGGGATAGGTGTTGGGTTAGATGGCATTCTCAAATGGTTTGTGAACAATTAGTATCAGAGGAGGCCCTTGTTATTTGGGGTTTCAGGTAGATTGAAGATTAAGACTTTCAGGACATCAGTGGTAGGTATGAGAAGGATTCTATTGAAATAGTGGGTGCCCTAGACCCAACTATGTATTACTTTTTATTACCATATCATGTACAGTTAGTTATACATGATGTCATATTACCATTATAGTGTAGAATTTTCTGCGTCCACTATTATAATGGTAATGTCCAAAGATTAATTGTCGCATCGAGAGGTTGTAATAGATCCCAAGATATAATGAGAACCTCAAGATACTATGACATTAATCTTAAATATATTTTATATAGTATAGATACATCTTACTGACTAGACAGAGTAGATGTTTTACTATCAGGTGCTGGGGACTCATAAGCATTGAGACTTATTCTCATGAAGTTCTCACTTGCTGATCTCTAGTAATGTGATCATGAGGACAAACCTTCCAATAGAAACACCACATGTTTTTGGTGCCATTGGTTGTTCCTATCTACAGACATGTGTATTGGTCTCCTGACTTGAGACCATTATCAATGCGTACTATTTTATTATGTACTTTGATGCAAGACGAAAACCATGATAATGAAGTTGTGGAGAGGTAGTTTGTAT
This sequence comes from Viscum album, assembly GCA_963277665.1. Taxonomy (NCBI): domain Eukaryota; kingdom Viridiplantae; phylum Streptophyta; class Magnoliopsida; order Santalales; family Viscaceae; genus Viscum; species Viscum album. The sequence continues at coordinate 2,056,937,687 of OY728127.1, read as the reverse complement.
TGGGTGTGTCGTTGGTGGTATGACATTGGAAGAATGGTCAAGAAAGGATTTGTCACTTCCATATTTAGGAAGTTATATATGTCAGGCCTATTTGATCAGGATGGTGCTGCCTTCATAAGTCTTTGGCTAAATTAGTGGAAAGGAAAATCCATTAGGATAGATCAACAAATAATAAAGCAAGATAAGCACGATGACACAAGAGTGAATCCCACTTTATGAGATATTTAATGACAAAAAGATTATAGTACATAGTTAGTGTTCATAGGATAGTAGTCATTGCTATGACTATCCTGATCTCTTTAGGGGCCATGATGGGTTTCTAGAATCCCCTCTTGGTCTGTGGATTTATTCACTGCTATCAAGATAAGGTCCTAGAGGGTCACACACAATAGCATATTTAAGAATCTGCCCTATTAAGTTGAATACGTATATGGAAATAGTGGTCCCTGACACAGGGTACGAGTATTTTCCAAGTTATCGATCACTAAACAATTAAATAAATTAAATAATATTCAAGTTATGAATATTTGGGATTGAATTTATTTAATGTATTTACAGGTTTAGTAAATACAAGAAAATATTAACTGAACAAATATTATTTTAATATTTAAGGTTCATTTAGTATTAAGCGGGATAGCAGGTCAATTTAAATGACTCGGTTTTATCACGTAATATATTTTATACATTACAAGTATGTGATAAAATAATAAATAATATTGGCATAGTTTAGTTCATCAAAATTATTTATTAGTGGACATTGAAATAAATGGGGGATGGGAAACCCAACTTGGTATTTTGGAATTCCACTATAAATGAGAAAGGATGATCTCTCCCTTTATGTGCAATTCACTATTCACTCATTTCATGGAGTGAAAACTAGAGCCTCTCTCTCCTCCCACTCTCTAGAGAGAGAATCTCTCAATCCATGGAGCTTGTATCAAGATCTTCCTCAAGCATCGAAGTCATCTTGATGCGGTGATCGTCGGGACGTCGAAAGTATCGTCAGATCGCCACTCTAGCACCCAGAATTCGACGATTGATGTTCCAGTGGATTTTTAGAGCACATGTGGATGATCTAGAGGGATCCTACTTTGGATACTTCAAGATACGATCTCCATCGACTAGTTGCAGTAGACTGTGACTTCAGATCTGAAACAGGTACGTTTTTATTTTTATTTTGTGCTCCTTATAATTTACGCGAGATCCTAGGACCTATCTGGGGCTCAAATCATCGGTGACGACAAGTTCTGTCGATCTGGTAACAAAAAATTTAAAATTCCTAGCCCACCAACTTCCACTATAGGCCCTGGAACCCTACAGATGCCATATACCATTTATCGATTTGTTCTTCAAGTTTCCAATGATAGTCTGGGAATTGCGTCTTTTGTTTTGGTTTTTGGTTTGAGTGAATGAGTAATGATAATGTAGGTGAGTCGGTGTCTTTTTTTGATCTCACATTAAGTAGTGAACAATGTGGGATCTAAGTGCACGGATGAAGGTCCTCTTTGGTGTTAATTCTTACTTGGGGGAATGGACAACTGTCCATGTTGATGGGTTAGGCATGGAGACTAGTTCCTCATTCAAGTATTTTGGTGTAAGTTATGCTTTGTTTTGTTTTTGGTTAGTGTGAGTGGAATTTTAAAATGAAAATAGTTTTTTAAATTGAAATTATTTCCTTCAAGTGATTTCATATTAAAAAGAAAAACGAGTTTTTAAAATAAAAAGTGACTCATAATTTAGAAAATCCTGCTAAAATATGGAGAAAATATGAATTTAGAATTTGGAAAATGGATGGTTTTGATGATAATGTGGTCTATGTTAATCTTGGTTTTCCTTATGTATGTTGACATATGTGTGCATGGATGATATAAGTGGATATGGGATGGAAACATATGTGACTATTCATAGGATTCCCTGGTGTTAATTCATATAGTGCAATGAAAGATGGGCTAGTGGGGGGGGGGGTGAATAGACTAGATTAAAAAAATTAAACAAAATAATTGATTAAAAAGATAAATTATCAATGTTAATTATTAAGGTTAATTAGGAGTGGAAAAAGTAAATAACACAAGGATTTTTTATAGTAGTTTGGTCCAATAATGGATTAATATACTCTTATACCTCTCTACTCTGAGAGAGATATGTGTGCACTAAAAATTATTTTTAAGAATGAATCATAACCCAATTACAAAATCTTTTTCTAGTATAGGGATAACCACAACACTAACTTTTGTATGGGGAGTCACAAAACATACAACTTAAATTCATACAACGGGCATCGCAACCCAAATATTCATGACTTTAGATATAGGGAGTAAAAACCGTTAGATGATAACTTTAGAATATAGTGACCTGAGGAAAAAGAATAATAAATAATCCTTTGGTGTGTAAAAGAATAAATAGAAAAATAGAGTGTGTGTGAGAGATGATAAATAGTGTTACAGATTTAGAAATAGATGAATGAGAAGATAAATAATTAAAGAATAGATACATGTTATTAAGTATTAGATTGTCTCATTTTTTCAGATCAATTTTAGTCGAATTAGAATTAGTTTATCACTCGAGAGAATGCCCAGGTGATGAAATAAAGTGTTGAAGGATGTTGAAAATGCACAACATGATAAAGTTCACAGCACATTTTTCAATGAAAAATAGAATATTTAATATGCTAACACATGTATCTTTTCTTTCAAGATACATATATATATGGAATAAATATTCAGTAGTAGCAGCATCTCTTCTTCCTTAAGATTTTCAAAATAAATTGGGTTATGAGCATTCATAAATATGTCCCCAAAAATCGAAACACCCTTGCCTCTTTATTCCTATATAATAAATCACAAATACATGAATTTAAAATAATTTCAATAAATATTACATTAATATCTCCATAATAATAATAGCTTTGAAAAATTTAAGCCTTCAATTAAAATCCATTCAAACATGTTTAAGCTTAGTCAAAAAAGTTCCTAAAAACTAGCAGCACAAACTATATGAAAATTCAAATATATAAAATTAAATAATATTGTATCCTTTTATATTATTGGAAAAAGAAAAAGAAATTATTTATTAATTTTTCTCTCTAAACTTTTCACAAAAATCATGAAAATATTTTCAATCATAATCCTTAGATTTAATGTGACTTTATCCAATATAAAAACATCTGAAAAATAATCCAGATATATATATATGCACCAGATCAATGTACATTATTAATGATCAAATCTCTAACAGAAAAGTAGGGTACAAAATGCTGGGTATATGAAAATAGGATACACGAAATTAGGGTCAATGAATATAGGGTACATGAAAGTAGAGTTCATGAAAGTAGGGTACATGAAAGTAGGGTACATGAAAGTAGGGTACATGAAAGTAGGGTACATGAAATTAGGGTATACAAATGTAGGGTACACGAATGTAGGCTACCCGAAAGTAGGGAACATGAAATTAGGGTAACAAAAATTAGTATATGGTTCATTATAAAATTAGGGTTTCTGAACCATACTTTTCATTATTGTTAATTTAGGGTTTCCAAATCATACATTACACCATTGAAAAATTAGGGTTTCTAAACCATACATTGCACTATTGAGAAGGTAGGGTTAACAAAACATACATTTCACTCTTACAAAATTAGGGGTGTCGAACCATAATTTTGACTGTTTTGATAGTATATTATCAAAACAAAATATTGAAATATTGTGAAATTAGGGTTTCCGAACAATAATTTTCAATTTTTTGAAAGTAGGGTTGTCAAACCACAATTTGTTATCTTGGAAAATTAGGGTTTCCGAACCATACTTTTCACTATTGTGAAACTAGGGTTATAGAACCATAAATTTAATTGTTGTGAAGGTAGGGTTATCAAAAAATAATTTTCTCTATTTTGAAAGTAGGGTTTCTGAATGATACATTTCACTATTGAGAATATAGGGTTTTCGAACCATAGTTTAAGAAAAACCGGAAATCATGCTTTAAAAAACTTTAATGAATTTTAAAGAATCTTAATATATGATTTATAATTTGTTCAAGAATAGTTATTTTTCAAATAATATTATTATATTTATAAATAATAATTAAATTAATAAATCAAACTACTATTACACCTAATATATTTTAAAAACAAAAGCAATATAATTCTGAAAAAACTATAGTTGTGAAATAGAATTGTGGATGATCAGATAATTTAAAACCATACAAACGACCATTTTAAACTTTTATGTAAACTAATTAAATAAATATAAACATGTTTTATTTATATAAAATCATGTTTCTGGGGAATCTAATATCTCTATAACTTTTTTTAAATTAAATACAGTAGTTTTTTGAAACTTTTTTCTATAGAGTTCCTAAAACTGAAATAGAAACTTTATTAGATTTTTAGAGTACTAGAAAAGAATTTTTAAACTTCCTCATAAACTAATTCAGTTTAGATAAATATCTTATCTATCCAATAGTATAATGTACAAACAAAACTAGTCAATATGGATTGATATATTATCAAAATATAAAGGAAATGTGATCAAACAAAAGAAAAACATGTACATGCACAAACATTCTTACCCTTTTTTTATTACAAAACCAAACCATTTAAACCATTTAAAATGATTTATTTTAAAAATTAAAACCAATTTATTTCTCCTCTTCTTGTGAATAAGCAAAAAGAAAAAAATTAAAGTCCTCATAAATAGATTCAGTAATAAAAAGTTAAAATTCCAACATACCAAGATCAATTTTTTTTAAACTGAGCAGACTCTAAAGGCTTTGCAAAAATATCTGCTAGCTGATTTGAAGAAGGTAAATTTACCCTTTTTCACATGATATATAATAGAATGAAATATAAAATCAATATTATTTATTCTAGAATGTCATAATGGGATTTATGAAGTAGATATTGGGGAATTATTATCACAATAAATAAGAAGTTTATTAAAAAAAATAAAAAAAATACCATAAGGTTTTCTTAATCCATAAACATTGAGAATGACTACTAGAAGTAGAGATACACTCAGATTCTATAGTAGATAAATCAATAGATATTTTTTCATATATGGCTATGAAAATAAAATTTTTATCAAAAAATGGAACACACTTGATGTGATTTTTCAGTCAATTCTATATCCTCCAAAATCAGAGTTAAAATATGACGTTAAATCAAAGAAGTTATATTTTGGATAAAATAAACCAGAAACAACCGATAACTTTTCATATCTAATTATTCTTTTACAGCTTTAACATGAATTTATTTAGGATTAGTTTGTAATCTAGCACAAAATCAAACAATAAACATAATATTAGGTCTAGATGTTGTTAAATATAGTAAGATTCTTATCATCACTCTATATAAATTAATATTAAAATATTTTCCAGATGCATCAATTTCTAATTTACAATTTATACCCATAGAATTTTTCATAGATTTAGATGAATCAAGACTAAATCGTTTAACTAACTCTTTACCATACATAGAATGATTAAGAAAGATTCTATATTTTCTTTGAAAAATTTAAAGTCCAAGAAAGAACATTAATTATCCCATTAAACTCATTTAAAACATAGAAGAGATCAAAGTAGAAAATTCATTATAGTGTATTTCACTAGATGATCCAACAACTATATCATAAAAAAATTTGTACAATTCAAATATCCTCAAAAGTTATTTTAATAAAAAGTGTTGGATCAACATTTCCTTTCTAACAAACATTTTTAATAAAAACAAAGAAATCTGTTCATACCATGAACAAGGTTCTTATTTGATACTATACAAAGCTTTAGATAATTTAAAAACATCATTATGAAATGTTTCATTTTCAAAATCCAGAGTTTGAGCAACATAAACATCTTCATTTGCAAATCCACTTAATAAATCACTTTTTACATCCATTTTATATAATTTAAAACCTTTGAAACAAGAAAAATCCAACCAAATTCTAATAAAATATATCCTAGAAACATGTGAAAAATAATCCTCAAAGTATATAACTTCTTATTAATAGTATAATTTCCCAATAAGTCTATCTTTTTTATTAGAATTCTTTCCAGATTCATCCATCTTGTTTCTAAATATCTACTTACTTCCAAAAACCTACTTATCCTCATGAAATTCTACTAAATTCCAAAAATTATTTATAAAAAAGTATTTGAATTTATCTTGTATATAAAAAACCTAGTTTGTATCTTTTAAATAATCATTAAAATTAATGGGAACAAAATCATAAGTAAAAGAATAATTGGGACAAAAAATTTAAAACATAATTTATAGTTTTAACACCATAATCCACATTTCCAATAACATTTTCAATAATATTATATTTGTGAATATTCCAAAATATTTGATTATTTTGAGATGGTTTAGACTCCCACTCAATTTATTCATCCTTATCTTGAGGTTTTTCATCACAAAAATTAAAATATCTAAACTCATCATCAATTACATTAGAATCAGAATTTATTTTGACATTGTTTTTTTCAAACATAACATGAAAAAAATATTCAATAACCATTTTTATTTTATTATAAACTTTATAATATTTACTATTATTATAATAACCAATAAATATACCTTCATCAACTCTAGTATCAAATTTATCTAAATTATCTGTTGACTTCAAAATAAAAACATTACAGCCCAATTATCTAATGTAACAAACATTATAATTTTTATTTTTGAAGAATTCATAAGATTTTTTCTTTAAAAATGTACTAAGAATAATTTTATTTGAAATATAACATGTAGAAAAAATGGCCCAATACCAAAAATATATAGGAAAATTATATTCACTTAACATAGTTCAAGACATTTCAATATAAGTTCTATTTTTCTGTTCAATAACACATTTTTTTGCGGTGATATAGGAGCATAAATATTAGGATAATAGCTATTATTTTTAAAAATTATTCAAAAATATAAATTATTAAATTCACCTCTATCACTATAAATATAAATAATCATTCAACCTTTTTCATTTTGAACTAAATTTCAAATGGTAGTAAATCTAGATAAAGTATCATTTTAATGTGCAGGAACGTATACCCATGTAATTATAATATAACCGACAACAATCACTAAAGTATATTTTTTCCCACAAAGACTAGAAATTTTAGTGGAGTTAAATAAATAAATTTTTACTAACTATAAATATTTATTAGTAATTATCTGATTTACAGGTCTAAACGAAATTTTGTATTGCTTCCATTTCATGTAATCATCACATACATGAAGATGTTATTTATTCAAAGAAATTCAAATTAAATCATTCTATTGCTTTTATATATTATGTAACATTATGAAATTAACATGACTAAAACATCGATTCCAAAGGATGTTGTCATTCTGTACAACATTCAAACACTTAACATTTTGAACAGTTAGTTTAAAAAATCAATAGTATAAATATTTTATTTTCCATTAGCATAAAATAAAAAATTATAATCATTAAAAAATTAAAATTTATCATTATAAAATTTAACTTCCATTTCATCATCACATAATTGTGAAATACTAATATTTTTTAATCCTTCAACATATAATAATTTAGAAATAAAATTAGAATTATAAATACTAACTTTAATAAAAACTTTTACATTGCCTTTGGAAATTTCTCCAACAGTAATAGTTTTTCTATCACATGTTTCGTAAGTGGTAAACATTGATGGGTCTTTGGACATATACCTAGATAATCCACTATCTATGTACCATGTTTCGTTCTTGACACATCTAATGAATTTTCCTTCAAAAATAAATTACCTAAAAATTTTTGTACCCAATCTACTTTAGATCCAATATGATTTGTAATTCAATTTTTAGGAACCTATATAGATTTTCAACAAGTGTCTTTATGTACACTATATAATAATTATTTATAAAAATTAGTTTTTTTAAATCCCAATGATTGTTTAAATCTATGTGAATAGTTATTTTCATAGTGACCTTCAATGCCACATTTGAAACAAGTCAAAATTGATGTACAATTTTTTTTAATTTTAAAAAAATGGGTTTTAAACATTTGAGGTAATCTTCTATCATAAAAAAATCCATGTTTATTTTTATCAGTTTTAGAAAAATACATCATGTCATGATATTTTTCAAATCCTTGAATAAAAGTAGATAAACATTATTTAAGTCATTCAACTTCCTTTTTCAAAATTTCATTCAAATACTGAGAGCTTTTTAAATTGTGATAAAATTTTGAATGATAAGTAGAGGCAGTGTTTCTTAATTTTCCATTTTTTATGTAAAATATTATTATTTTTAGAAATAAGTTTCTCATTATTTTATTTAATATTATTATATAAATTAGTATCTTTGAAAATTTACTTGTTTAATCTTTCAATATTTGAATTAATAAAAAAACATTGGGTTTTTTAGAATAATATTTAAAATCAGAACATTAAAAAAACAAAAATTACAAATATTGTACATTGATTACATGAAGAACAAGTTAACAGTTTACTTTAAAGTTTTAGATTGTTCTATGGAATCAGATCCTTCTGTACAACTCCTTCTAGTGGTCAATGCCTTTTTATCCTTATATTTTTATTTTTATTTATTATTTAATTTAGGGAAATCAGATTTGATATTACCTTTCTTTCTATACTCATAATAGGATACATCTAAATCATTGTAATTTATACCGCCTTTCTTTCCACCTTTATATTTTTCTTTCTGAGGGTTTCCTCTAAATCTGTTTTTGAATCCTTTATTTTTCATTATTTTTTTAAACCCTAGGCACAATATGAACCATGTTTTATTTTTCACTATACTATTGATCAGAATTAGAAGATTTAGTAGAAACAACATTTACATGTTTAAAAGTTATACATTTTTATTTTGTTGTATCATAAGTAGCTATGTTCTTCAGTTCCAATTCATATTGGAGTAGTGATCCAATAAATTAATCATGTTTGTACTCTTTGAAATTATTTCTTTCATCAATCTCAATCTTATTGTAATTCTTTTTCCAGGGTAATCCTCATAATACCCCTTAAACTAGAACTAGGTTTTCCAGTGCTTCTCCAAGTGAATTCATTCCATTAACAATGCTTGTGAATTTATGGAACCTTTGGTTTACTATTTCATCTTCATCCATTATGAAATCTTGGCACTCAGCATGATGCATTCCATTTTTTGTTCGGATTAATTTATCTAATCGAATGTGAGTAACATGTAGAATATTCCAAATTCCATGAGCTATCTTATAAGAAGAAACATGAAAAAATACTTCTATTAATAGAACAATATAAAATATTAATAACTTTCTAATTTAAAACATATCTAGGAGCACCAATTATGATAAGAGTATCTGGTTCAGATTCAAGTAGTGTGTAATATTTTGACATGATAGACATGTTCTCAATGCTCAACTATTTAAGGTAAGCCTCTATTAGGGATATCTAATAACCATAACCATTTCCATCAATATGAGGTGGAATTTTTGAAATCCAAGAATCATTTGGGTTCAATCCTACCATCTTGGAATATCTTTTCCATATACAGTAAGGTATAGGAAAATTTTAGCAAAATTAAATATTAAAGTTTAATTTATAGAAAGATTGTCTTATTATAAAAGGAGCAACCTATGATACCAATGTTTGTTATTGAGAAAGAGAATGATAAAGATAAAATATTATTAAAAAGGATATCCTATGATACCAAATTGTTAGGTCAAATATGGTAATGACAGATGGTCTAGAGGGGAGTGAATAGACTATATTAAAAAAATTAAACAAAATAATTTATTAAATAAATAAATTATCATTTTTAACTATAAAGGTTATTTAAAATAAAAATATTAAATAACACAATAATATTTTTTATAGTAGTTTGGTTCAAAGTGGGAATATACTCTTATAACTCTATACTTGGTGAGAGATAAGAGTGCACTAAAAATGATTTTTAAGGGGGAATCATAACCCAATTGCAGAATCATTTTCTAGTAAAGGGATAACCATGACACTGAATTTTGTATGGGGAGTCAAAAACCTTACAATATGAATTTATATAGAGGGAGTAACAACCTAAACATTAATGACTTTAGATATAGGGAGTAACATCCCTTAGATCCTGACATTAGAATCTAGGAGTGACAACCCAAGGAAAAGTAATAATAAATAATGCTATTGTTTGTAAAATCATAAACAGAAAAACTTAGTGCATGTGGGAGATAAAAGATAGTGTTACTCAGAACTATATGAATTTGTAGATAAATAATTACATCACATGTACTAGTTTTTTAGGATTTGACCATATCATCTCTTAAAGGCAATTGTATTTGATGTAGAAGTAATTCAATACTGGAAATAAAGTCTAGGTGATGAAATAGAGTGTCACATGATGTTGTAAATACCCAATAGGTTCAAAGTTCACAATTTATTTTTCATTAAAAATAATAATATCAAATTATTATAATCCATGTATCTTTTCATTACAGATTAAGATATATATATATAGAATAAATATTAAGTAGTCACAACAACTCCTCTTCTTTCAAATTTTCAAAATAAATTGAGTTAAGAGAAATCATAAATATATCCACAAAAATCGCAGCACCGTTGCCTCTTTATTCATGTAGAATAAATCCTAAATAAAAGAATTTAAATCTTTTTTAATAAATATTCCAATAATATATCTAGAATAATAATACTGTTTATTGATTTAAATATATGGTTTAAATCCATTCAATACTGTTAAACTTATTCAAAATAATTCCTGAAAACCAGTAACACAAACCAAATGTAAATTATGATATTTGAATTTAAATAATAATATATCCTATAAAATTATTGAAAAAATATGTTGAAATAATTTTTTAATTTTTATCATTAAAAATTATACTAAAATCATAAAAAAATATTTTCATTCAAAATACCTAGAATTAATATGAATTTATCCCGCATAAAAAAGTCTAAAAATAATCTATATATATGAAAAAGATCAATGTACAATATAAAACGACTAAGAGAGAGAATAAAATTATGGCATAAAAAGAAGTTTTAATGAATATTGGTTACACAAAAGTAGGTTACATGAATTTAGGGTACACACATATTGGGTACAAAAAAGTAGGGTACATTAAAATAGGGTTCACTAAAGTAGGGTACACAAAAGTGGCATACACAAAAGTAGGGTACACGAAAGTATGGTACTCAAATGTAGCATAGGGTTCATTAAAAATTTAGGGTTTCCGAGCCATACTTTTCACTAGTGTTAATGTAGGTTTCACGAACCATACTTTTCGCTATTTTGAATGAAGGTTTGTTGAACCATAAATTGTACTATTGCGAATTTAGGGTTTCCAAACCATACTTTACACTATTTCAAAAGTAGGGCTTCTAAACCATAATTTGAACTATTGTGAAATTAGGCTTTCCAAACCATACTTTGAACTGTTGAAAATATAGGGTTGCTGAACCACACTTGGAAATGTTATAAAAGTAGGGTTGTCAAACCATACATTCCACTCTTTCAAAAGTAGGGTTTCCAAACCAAACTTTACACTATTGAGAAATTATGGTTGTTGATCCATACTTTTCACTATTGAGAATGTATGTTTCTTGAACCATACATTTCACTTTTACAAAATTAGGGTTGTTGATCCATACATTGAATTGTTTTGAATTTAGGGTTGTCGAACCATGCTTTAAAAAAACTAGACAACATACTTTAACAAACATCAATGAATTTTTAATAGATCATATAAGAAGATTCATTATTTCTTCAAGAAGATGTATTTGAAAAAAATGTTATTATATTTCCATATAATTAAGAATTGAATAAATTATACCACTACTCATCATGATTTATTTGAAAAATAGTATCAATATCATTCTAGAAAAACTAATGATGTGAAATAGAATTTTTGAACATCAGATAATTTAAAGGCCATCCAAAAGAGCTTTTTATACTTTGATGTAAACTAATAAAATGAATATTAACATGTTGTATTTCTATAAAATATTTTTTTTGTGAATCTGATATCTATAGATCATGAAGTAAATTAAATACAGAATATTTTCAAAATTTTTTCTGTAGAGTTTCTAAAACTACAACACCATCTTCTTTAAATTTTTATATTACTAGAAAATAATTTTTATACTTACTCATACAACAATTATGTTTAGATAAATATATTATATATAAAATAGTATAAGTTCTACACAAAACCTTTCAACTTTTATTGAGATATCATCAATATACAAATGAAAAGTAATCAAACAAAATTAAAAACATGAACATTCACAAACACATGGGTGAGTATTTGAAATCAAATGTTTGGATTGGGTTTTAAAAAATTATTTTTGAAAGGGTTTATGGTTTTAGGAATTGGTTTTATTTAAAAATTAGGTTATTGTGTTGTAAAAAATGGATGTTGGTATTAGTATAGTGTCCTTGGAAAAGGGTAGTTTTGGAAATTGAAGCATAATGGTGGTTTTTGAAAAGAGGATTTTAGTTTTGTTATGATTTCTGGCTTGTGAGATGGTTTTTTTCCATGATATGACATTTAGGAAGAATTTTTAGTTGCTGATGATTTTTGTATGTGTTATGATGTTGTTAATAATATGTTTCCAAGAATGGTTCCTTAGATTTTTAGCACGCATCATCTAGATGTTGGATTTTCCTAGACTCCTAGTGGAGTGGTGGGGTCAAGAACTTCTCGATCGATGCCTATATTTTGTGGTGATCAATGTTCATTAATGGTAGTGGAATGGATTGAGGATGTTGATATTTATTTCAAACTCATTGGGAACCTATGAATCTATGAGAGCACATACTATTCTAGGTCTGTTTGATTATCACACTTTGGATTAGTGGAATGCGACTTCTCAATCATCAATTCATGTTAGGTTGATGTGGGAAGTTATTAAGAATACTTTTCTCTGATGGTTTATACTATAGGACGTGATGATGTAGAATCTTTAAGAGCACATATGTATCCAGCAATGCCAGCAGAGTGTGAAGGCCTATGTTGGAAACTTCAAGGATCTGGTTTCCTTTTATCTGAAGGCTCCATCACCAAATCATTTGACAGATCCTATTTTCATTTTGAGTATTCTCTCATAGATCAAAGCTCAAGACCTCCCCTACAAGGAACTTTATTTTGAGATATTTTTTGGATGAATATTTTTTGGATGAGGTGAATTCAGTGACAGTTGGTGAACCAATTCTTCTCAATGCTCATTATTGTTCCCCATATGGAAAGATGTTTTTTACAGAGGAACCTATTCCTAATATGTAATCCTTGATGGTCATAGAATCTCATTCATTGGAACATTATATCATGTGATTCTAAGGTGGTTGGTTCAATAATTTTATGACATCATGATGTAATCCTCCGAAGACCTATCTTAGATGTGGATGTTTTGGTTATTTGGAGAAGTTTTGTAAGAATAATTTCCCAAAAAATAAGTCTTGATTATAGGATTTCATCTCCCGACTATGAGGGAATGGATTCTTTAAACATCAGAGCTATATATGTAGGACCTGTAGTGGAGATAGTGAGATGTCAGGAAATTATAGGGGGTGTAGGAAACCTTAGACCAATTAATTCCTCTAATGTTATAGTGGAGATAATTTAATTTTACAATTTTAGTTTATCAATTTTTGAGTTTATCATAAGATACATGGTGGTCATGTTTTATTTTAGTCTCTTTTTTGTTCCTTTGATGTGTATACATAATTTTTTTCCTTTCATAGATTAGTTTTAATTTTCAGCTGTGCTTGTTTGGAGAAATTAGTGCTTGTGGAAATTGATGATTGTATCCTATGTTTGGGTTATATGAAAGGTTTAGGTTCTTTTCATGGGATTCCCATTATGTTGGGGGTTTGAATCATGTGGTAAAAATATAGTTCTAGTATCACAATTTTTTTTCTTATATGTAGAAATTTTCTTTAGTTCATGTTAGGTGTTACGAACTAAGGATGTGATGAAGTTGTTACCTGGTGCTTGTATGGTTCTATTAGTGGTGATAACCCTATCAAGTTCTCCCATTTTTCTTCATGTTGTGGTTTCCTCTAGATATGATTAGGTGTGACTTGGTAAGTAAAAGGCCACACTAAGGTTCATGGTTGTGTTCATCATTATTCGGTTTTAGGATTGAGTTTGGTTTAACTTCCAACTGGGTGACATTCAGTGGGAATAAAGAGTTTGTGGTAGGGATAATTGTCACACCCCAACCTTAAAATTTCATTTATTTTATTCTTTTAATGGATTCGGATCTTATAGTTAAGATTCAAGTAGAGTTCCAGGATTGAAAATATTGAGTTTTGGAAGTCCATAATTGAGTATCTGGTGAAAAAATGTAGATTTTGGGCTTAAAAGAAGGTGTCACATGGTTTGTGAATAGTCAGGGGAAATGGTTTTCCCTCACCTAATTAATCGTGCACAAAATGATGATTTTGGATAGTGGTGACTGCTTGATTGTAAAATCATTTGTAAAACCATTCGAGGTGACCATGCAAAATTTTCCTCTTAAAAAGTCAGGGGCGTACAGTTGAAGTACAATTTGGAAAACTATGAAACCAAACTGTGTGAGATACCAAGGTCATTAAAATTTGGTATTTACACTTTTTATCTCCACATTTTTAAACAAAATTCAATTTTACTCCCCCTTGGCACATTTTTGGCCCAGAATGGGGCTCCCAAGCCCCATTACCTTGGTTGCTATCCCATTTTCGGTGCTTATCATTTGGATTTAAGGTGAGTTTTTTTTATTGGTCAATTTTCATCCTCTCCTCTCTACCCTCTTTCCATTCCTGGTTTTTCCTTGGAGGAACATATATTTTCTAAACCCTATGGGTTATAGTTTATGAGTGGGATGTCTTCTATTGATGTTAAGGTGAGTGAATTGTCTCTTGATCTTGGTTCTTACTTATCTTGAAGATTGGTTGAGTTTGTACATCATTGAGGACAATAATTCTATCCATTTCAATTATAACACATTATATTTGATTTTTGAGATTTTTCAAATGATTTATAAATGTGTTTAACTTTCTTTTTATGTGTTAGTATGAATTTATATTGTATTTTGATGATAGAAAATATGATAGAATTTTTTTTCAAGGGTTTATTTAATTATTCCAAGATTTGAATGTATATAATGTTTTTCATAAAATTAAAAGTGAACTTTTAATGTGATATTTTGTTATTTGATTGGTTTTCTCCCTTGGATATGTTTTTAAAATGTGTTTTTCTTGTGAGTTGGTAATTATAAGTGGAAATTGGGACTTTTATGTTCCGACACTTATCAGTGGATTGTTGTGTTTATTTAAAATCAAGTGAGGTGTATTAAGAAAGGTATTCGATTGATTTTACTAATAGTTTAAGAGTTTCATGAAATGTTGTTATTAATTTATAAAATGTGTTTCTATATGGTTTTGGGGTTGTACATCATGTGTTAGATTCTAATGGAAATTGGTTTTGGAACTTATTTGATGTAAGGGCCCAGTGGGCATCTTGGCATATTTGGGAAAATGAATTAAATCATGGGTTGAGTGAAGGATTAGTTGGTATTTGAAAATGATTTGGAAAGTGGGGTTAATTATGGGAAATAGTGGTTTCTAGGTAATCTTTAATTGTTCGATGAGGGTGCTTGTGATGATCTGGATTGTCATATATGTTTTTATGAGATATATTTTGTTTGGAGACTACTATAATTTTTGGTATGGGATCCCTTCTAGAGAATCGTGCACAGGAACACTATTGATATTAATTCCACCAAACAACTGATGTATTCCCCTTATAGTGTATTGAGCATGAAAACACTATGGGTCATATTTTATATACCATGTTTTTTGAGTATTATTATTATCACTGGATTCATTGGAGTTTTATAGAGGGTCATGTGATAGTTGATTTTCTACCTCAATTTGATGGGTTATTCCCCCTAGATGTGCTAAGAATCCATGTGGGATATTCTACCAGTGAGGTTAGTTTATAGAAGCTAGTTGGTTATAAACTATGGAGTTAAACCATATGCTAGTAGGTGAGTCCAAACTGAGTACATCCAAATATTTCTTCTAGTGATGTAAATGAAATCCCCAATATTACTATCTGTATGCTCTATTTATTATTTCTTATTATTTAGATTTATTCCCTACTAGTTAATGCCATTTTTTTGTTTCCTTGAATTTATATATAGCCCTTTTTTGTTACTTGGTATGGATTTTTACATGTGTTTTTAAAATGAAATGGGTTCTAAAAAGTGGATCTATTTTTGAAAAGGAAAGCTTCCTGAGTTATTTTAAAAAGAAAATTTGTGGACAATTATGTTTAATTTTTGGGAATGATTTAAAATATTGTTTTCTAAATTTATTTCAAACATCTTATTGTAGACTATTTTGGGAAAAGGAATTCATGAAATGTTTAGTGATTACCTATTGAGATGTTTATGATCACACCCTACTTGTTCCAATTGACATCGTTAGACTTGAGCTATTTTTCAGCTTTAGGTTTGTAGTTCAGTTGTTCCATTAGAGATGTTGGTATTCTAGTTGTTGGTGACCAAGAGGTCACATGGAGATCGTGTTAGCATGGTTCAATATCTGTTTTTTATTTAGTTTATGTTTTTTTCATCTATTGTATCTATATCAATTGTTTATATGTTGATATTTAGTTATTATTGGTTCATTATTATGAGCTCTATTTGGTTAATTTGATCATGGTTTTCTTTGGGATAAATTATTCCCATTAGATTGTTTGATTCTCAACACTTGTTTCCATCCCATAGAGATTGGGAAATCCCTATGGACCCCATCTCGGGCCAGGTCAGGTTTCGTGTTGGATGATGTACTGACTTGGTTCATGATAACTATACCTCTTATTCAGACAACCTCTATTACTTTATAGCTTAATCCCTCTAAGGGTTGTGTAATGAAAAAAGTGATCTACAAAATTTACATATGGTTTATATGAATTTATGTTTAATAGGTATTTTCCAACTAAATGTTTTCATTCTGTGTGAAAAAATGAGAAGAATAGATTCCCTTTTATAAGAGAAGAGATGTGTACTTTTAGAATTTCATAAAATATTAAACTAATATAAAAAAATTGATGTCCAAATAGATCAAAAGATATAATTATTTATGATATTATGGGGATTTGGTGAAAGTAGGCCATATAATAAACTTTAAATGTGTTTTGATCATATTCATACCCTTATCATTTAATTTTAACAACCCGTTAACCTTCTTCATAGTTACCGTGAAAAAAATTATTTTACACTTTTATTTTAGTGATAATTAATATAAATGTTTAAAAGGACCATACATGATATATGGAGGATAATTTGATCCATATCCTAATTTTTTTTTAATATTGGATTTTTATTAATTTTATATCATTTAAAAAAATATTATTTTCATAAAAATCTAATAATGTCAATTTTAGAAAAATTCATTTATGTTTAATTGCATAAAATTAATAAAAATAATGAAATTATAAAAAAATATTTTAATACATATATAACATGTTAATATTATCTATAAATATAGTGGATCATAGTTTTTATTTTAAATTATATGACTTTTAAAAATCTTAATATAATTTTTTGAATTTTCCAAATAATTGAATAATTAAATCATCAATGTTGTGTAAGAATTTAATTTAATTATTTATTCAATAAAATTTATAAATAAAATACCATGATGAAGGTAGATAATTTATATTTCCAATTACAATTTATATCTGAATTTATCTTCAATTTATCCTCATTACAATAATATTATAGTCATTTAAAACAAGAGTGTTAGATTTTTTAATTTCATGTACATAAAATATTATAAACAACATAATCAAATACAAATGGAAAAGGAGAAATATGAATGAATGATGAATGATTATTGATAAAATATATTCATCCAAAAAAATTGGTCATGTTTTCAATTAATTTACGAGTCCTTATAAAATTATTTATAACACTAATTTATATGAATACTCCTTAGATTGGTAACCAAAATTAATATGTTTACTATTTGTAATTATTAAAAAAGGGTCATATTACCTAAATTTTGAAATACTGATTATGAATATAGATTCCTTTTTTATTCCAAAAAAATAAGTGGAAGAGTTTAACATTAAAATAAATAGGCAAAACACGATGATTAATAGTTTTTTAGAAAAAATTCATTTTAGATATAAAATGTTTTATAATAAATTCATGTATAAAATTCAATTAAATAATAATAATTGGGAAGTTTCAAATAAAAATAAACTAATTAAATTATAAAACAAAAACGATGTATAATTTTACTTTATAAATACTTTATAATAATATACTTTTTTGATTAACATCTGTATTTTCATTACTCATTGAAATATTATTGTATTTATAGTCCAGTTTTGATATACCGATTCAAAATAAAATTTATTTTAAAATATAAATTTTCTAAAATTTTAATAAAATAATTTTTTAATTCCTTAAAAAATTTAAAAAATTATTATTTTGAAAATATATCACTAAAGAAAAATAAGGATTTACCAAAATTTAAGTGCTTATATAAAATAATTAATTAGAAAATATTTATTTATTATAACGATTATATAAATTTCAAAAACTATTTAATCATATTCATAACATCAATTTTAATTTCTAGATTATAATAGTTATATTTTGATAATATTATATCATAGTTATTTTATGCTCAATCTTGTGTAATGTACATTTTACTAAACATAAAATGCTTCTTTTAAAATCACACAATATTACATTCTCCCACCTTTAAATAAATTTAATCCTAAAAATTTTAATTTTTATTCAGTAATCAAGGTGTTAAAATTAGAAAATTAATTTTCGAAACCCACATCATAAAAATTGTTAACAAATATTCAATATAAGAAGTGTGAGGGAAATACAATGGATATCAAGAAAACAACATAACCAGGTATCCAAATTTGTAATAATTATTGGTAGGTGATGATATAAAAATTTAAGAAAATAATAATATCCAAATAATGATGAATAATGTTCAAGATCATTGGTCCCAAGAAAATGAATTATATTCATAATGTTAATGAAAAAAATACCATAAAACATGGAGGTTTTAAAAATATCCTCTATTCATCATAAATTAAGGCAAGAGAGTAACATTTTTTTGGTACCCTTTTCTAAGAATTTAGGAATTCTTTTACCATATAGAAGAAAAAAAAACCAAATATACATACATTATAACAATCATTTCATAAAATTTTCAATTTCCATGATAATATCTTTTTTTTCTCTCCATATGATGAGTTTTAAAGATGAATGTTTTCTACTTGAATCATTTAAATCAACTTCTAATAGATCTAATAATTTGATAAAATAAAAATAGGGTTTTCATCCAATTAATAGAAATTACTTAAAACAAAAATGACAAAAATGAGTTAAGATAATTGAAAATAATAAATAAACCTTAATTACATTAAGAACATCATTAATCACAAAAATTCAATAGAAATAATAAATCTTAAAGATAAATAATTCTGTAAATAAATATCCTTAAATTTATTCAAAAAATTACTACCATGCTTGAAACCCAAAAATTAGAAGGATATGTTCACAAATTTTTCAAAGTTAAATTTAAAATTTATCACCATAAACATTAGTAACTGAAAAATTCAAACACAAAAAAAATGAATATTAGAAACCAATATAACATTCCAAATATACTGATACATTTCCATAAAAAATAAACCTATATCCCATATAGTGTCATTAAGGAATGTTTTATCCTGAATGGTTATCCCATATATATCATCTTACATGATAAAAAGTGTAATATAATTTTTCAGAAATAATAATTTAGGTTAATAATAAGGTTTACTTATACCTAAACCAAAAACATTTCTCAATAAATATCATAAATAACCATAAAATTTCATCACATAAAACCATAAAATGGGGTGTCTATGGATCTGAACATATAATAAAATTTAAATTTATAAACACATGATGGTATCCATAATTCCTAATATAAACTAACATGAAGAAATTCCAAAATCTCCAATTATGAATAAACTCTACTCTAATAAAAATTATTACCTCAAAAATCCACACTCCTAGATCTAGTAAAAAATATAAACATTTAATTTTTTGATCTGATACTGATTAATGTAAGTCAATTTTTTCCATCCAAACCTTATCACATTAAAATTATATATTGGATCACTTACTCATAATAGGAATTTTTAGGATTAGTGTTTTGTGAAATTTTGAAAAACCCTTACATAAACAACAGTCATGAAAACAATTGAGTATTTTTTCCATTACATCCAAATTTTTAGATTCCATATTATGTTTTTATAATCTCCCAAAAATTTAATCATGTTTGAAACATGTTTAGACTCAAATGAATTATCCTCATTATTTATATCACAGGGAAAGAAAACATAAGAATGTTGAAATCAAAACCTTATTGAGTGTAAGTCTAAGAATTAAAAATTGAATTTCGTCACTGAGATAATGTAATGAACCAATCCAAAATACCATATAAACCAATACTCATAGAGATTCCCAACTAACTCTAATAGGGTCCTTGATCTCCATGTACTGGAAAAAATCTCCTATGAATCAATAAATAATTCTTGGGAACACTTTTTACAAAAAATATTATAATAATAGAGTAGAATATAGAAACTTAATCAGATATATAAATTGATACATAATTGTTAAAGTGAAAAGAGACAATATGAAAACTGAAAGCATAACATAACAACCAAAACTAAAGGTCCACGACTAGCCACCATGTCACAAGTCACCTACCCTTGGTTACCCAAGTGTGAACCCACAAAGGATGAAGAGAGAAAAATAAAGTTCTATAAAATAAAAAAGGCTACAAACACAAAAATGTACAATTAGGGTGTGAGATAACCATTGTAGTATGATTCCACTAGGAAATCTATGTAGTTACTTCCTAAGAAATTTCAAATATTCTAAAACAAGAGTATAAAAAAGAGTTAAAGGATTAGTTTAAAAATAATCTTTTATATATTTTAAAAGTCATTTATCAAATAATACTTGTTAAACATTCCATTCCTCTATTGAAAAAATAAAAAAATTCAGGAAAATATTTGAAAACCATTTCACAGGATAAATTCAAATAATATAGAAAAATTGAGAATATGCACATAATATAGAAATATGAACACAAGTCAATACAATTGAGTAATGGTTCATAATAAAAATAAATTAATCAAGTAGGGAAACCCTGGTTCTAAATAGTCACAATGTTCATTACCATGAATCGAGATCATGTATATGGATATCATGGGTAAAACATATGTATTATTGTTATTACACCTCAGAATAACTAATCAAATTATAATTAGACCAATTTTTTGTCTTACATCTAGACTCATGGGTATCATGAAAACTAGATCTACACACACAAGATTTTCTAGATTCACGTCCATAGCATGAACCCATCACATTCTCTATAGATCCCCAATAAGTGTATGGGTACTCTATTGAAGAATATATCTAGGTAATCCCATCTTAAAATCATGCTTTCCATGACTAGTAAAAATATGTGGCTGATATAAGCAAGTTATGTGGGTCAAATAGGGATCCCTATCAATCATGGGAACTATCCCAAAATCAAATCTCACCCTCACCCTAAACTCCCTCAAAGCATATAATAACTTTTCAACACCCAAAAATGGGAAGTATAAGAATAAAAATTTTATATTAAGTTATTATTACAAGATAATATCATCATAAATTACAAACCAATCCATCATGAATCAATAATTAAATTCAAAAACTTTTATATAATTTCAACATTAAAACAGGGTTTCCATACAAGCTTACTTTACCAAATCATCATCATAATACCAAAATGGCCTTTAAAACAATCATTTATTTGACAGAATACATTAATAATTTAAAATAAGTATTACAATTTTAAAATTATTTAATACATTTCAAAACATGGTTTTACACCCTATTTCCATTTGAATAAATAATTCATTTCAAATAACCTTAGAACACCCATTTCAAAACACGGGTAAAATAATTCATAGTGGGTTATTGTTTATTTAATATATTCAATCATTTTAATCTATTTAGAAAAGTATCAAATAGTTCAATTCATTTAATTTAAATAAAGGAGATTCGTTTTATATATCAAAACATAGGCCAAATTCCTCAATTCTAACAAAAAAATCAGTAAAATCTATTTAAAAATAACTCAGACCAATCATTGAATTAAAAAATTCACAAAAACGCAATAAATATCAACATTATAAACATTATATTAAATCCACGATCAATTTAATGGGAAATTAGTCAAATAATATTTTATTAGTAATTTCAAAGTTAAATTATCTAGAATAACTTTTAGAAATTTAGAACCACACATATATAAATTTACTAATAACAATTAAATTAAAAAAATAAAGGAAAATCATAGAAACACTTATTTTTAATATTTGGAATCCAACAACAATGAATCCAAGATGAATTTACTTCGATGGTGATCAACTGATCTAAGATGATAAATCTTGAAAAAAGAGAGAAGAGATCCTGGATCTTTAATTTCACAACAATCAATCAATAATCAACAAAACACAAGGTCTTCATAACCTTGAGGAAGAAGGAACCAAGAGAGGAATGGGGATCCAAAATGAATAAAAAAATAAATCACTGAAAGAAGATCACCACTTAGATTGGAACATATATCCACCAAGAGATTAGATTTGGTGATCCAAAATTGTGCTAGAGGGTTCCCAAAGGCCAAATAATTTATTTATGTTTGAGTGGGATATGTTTAGGGTTAATTATGAGAGTTTCATGATTTTCATTATTATTTTTGGTGCTTTTATTTCCATTAGTTTGGTTTCCAAGGTTATGTCACTCAATTAGTACTAACTATGGGCCTAATCCCGAATCCAAAAAAGCACCAATGGAAGTGTTTCATGATTTGGTTTCCCACATAGTTTAACCATGTTAAAAGCATACAACCCCTTATTTCCAGGTTTCACACTTTGTCAAAATGTGTGCAAACTGTGCTCAAACTATGAATAGGTCCAAAACCATAAAAAAATACATAATTAACACTGAAAAAATTCCATCAAGATAACCAATAACAGTGTACTCAAATCATTGGGTCATGAAACATAAAAACAAGTGACATTATGTTACAACCTCCCCACCATAGTACTTTCTATCCCCTAAAATCATCTAGATTGAAAGATAGAACATAACAACAAAAGAATAATCCAACACTAATCTTGTGATATGAAAGGTCAAGGTATATAATAAACACTCACCCAAAGTTTAAAAAATAACAAAAAACTCCAAGATCACCATACCAAGATAATTAGACATCTCCTAACCAAATAATGATTGGAGACGCAACATAGGGATACCCACTATTTAATGATTCACCAAAATGGTGTAACATAAGAATGTAACATTCCTTAAACCCAAAGGATATAATTAAATAGTTTTCATAGGAGAATCATTTAAGATCAAGAATCCATAATAAAGGGAAATAACATTCAAGTCTTTCTAACCTTGGTAAGTATACAATGTTAAAATGGGATTTTAAAAACATTGCCTCATACCTTGATGAGATCACCATATAAAACTCTAGAACCAATGAGTGGCTGGTCTATAAAAAATCCACATAATCATAATTACATAATTATATTCCCAAGGTCTATCCAAGTAAAACTAGAAGGACCTGAAAAATCCAAGTCAGTGAAAAATATGGTACTACACTCTCATAAGAGTGATCATTGAATATATCAAAATTGTGTTATAACAATAATTTCAACAAAGGTGGACACCATGAAACAACAATCTGGATTTCAATAAAATTAATTCATTATTATATTTGCAATCCAAAAATGAACAAAACCTTGGTCCACAATATATCATTCACAAAGATACCAAAAAATGTTTCCAAAACACATATTCCAAAAGAAGTAGAATGGAAAACAGTTTTCACTTTAAAATTGGAAACAAAAAGCTGGATCAACATTAACCACATTTGGAAACTGACATATCCACCACTTAATGAAAATATTCACTCCAAGGCATATGGTTGTAGCCCTATTATCATGATACATCTACTTCCCTATAGTCAATATCGGAGATTCCCAACCAAGTTTTACATTTAGATTGGATAAACATACAAAAAATATAAATGTGACCATGATGGACACACCATCCATAAACTTTTTAAGAATCCGAACACGAACTCTTAGAATGACTGGGTGCTTCACACTAGAAGCACATGAGATGCATATTCTTTTATCAAAAAGGATTTCATTTATAAACCTTGAAAGATGAATTCATTTCTATGTGTTGTTTCAATAGATTATCTTCATCTAAGAAATCCTTATCAAGATTTTCTTGATAAGATACCAACCAGAATATAGGAATGTTGGTTATAAGGTCTTGTTGAAGATCTTTTCTAAAAAAAATAACCTTACTGAAGTCATTAACAACAAGGCCAGGTATGAAAGATACAAAATGTGAGAATTTTTTTTCATTGTCCACAAATCAATATCTCATCTTGACTAAAATTCAAGAACACAATATCTTTCCACTTCATTACATACACAGGTGACTGCAACTTAATGAATAATTACATAAAAAATTTCGAATACGTTGATTCATACATACCTGAGGTAATAAAAAATTCACCATGACTCGCTAGGTCCATTGAAAAATTATTTTACATAATTAAAATTAAGAGTATGAGGAGTCTTGAGAGTATAAAATATTCCATCAATATCATCATGCCAATTTACTACCTTCATAGAACCTTGTCCACCATTATAAGAAGGGGATGGAAACACAATAATTTAAGGATCAGTTTCAAAGTCTCTAAAGTATCTATCTCCTCCGATTGATATGGATTATGGGTAGATTCATAGATAAGGGATTCAAATTTGGTAAAATGTGAAGAACTACCATGAGGACCATAATTTTCATAAAATATTCTATCTTTCTTGGAGGACTTTATCGGATACATTTATGAACATCACAAAACCTAGGAATATTAATTCAAGAATCAAGGAATTCTCAATCATATTTCACATGTCTATTATCCAAAGTGAAACCCACATTAATCAAAACATCATTGATTTAAAAACACATGTGATTTCACTATGTATAAAACATTATTCTTCCCTTTTAAAATTATAAAACTCGATATGAAACCATTAATGTTTCAAAATACAACCTTTACCCGCACTGGTAAATTATTCCATGGTTTCAAAAGCATTAAGACCATTTTCTAATTATCAAAACCATTTCCATATAAATCTATTAAAATAAAAAATTTCTTCATAAAAAATTTATTTACCATTTTTAATAAATGTTTTTGATAATCAGTTTTCCAAAAAAACATTCCATATAACTATTTTTATGGAAATTTAAATAAAATTTCAAGTCACTCAACAAACCTCACAAAAGTGAAGTCGCATTTATGAAAATGGATAAGGTTTACTATTTAGAACCATGTTAGAAATATAAAAGGATTATTCCTATGGAATGGAAAACCACACAACAAACTCAAAACTATTAATGGGTAGATTTCCAGATTAGTCACATCGATTCCAAATAGTTTACTAGATCATGATAACATGATGAGACTATGATCATACTATAATTCTGGTTCCAAAAGTAATAAGAGATTCCCAAAATAATAGATTGTATCATTGGGAATACAAATATAATTTATCATAAGAAAACAAAAAACACAAAATAAAGAATCAAGTCCCAACATCCATGGAACCTTAAGTATCATTATGAGGAGTTGGTGATTAATCAACCGCTCATGAACTACCTATTGAGTCTCAACACATTCATTATAACAACCCTGCTCTTTTATTATACAATTAAACATAATTTATTACATAGACTTCACTTGATACAACATAGAATATTGAGAGGTATAATGTCTTAGGGGATTAGGATCATTACATAACAACTTAAAACATGAAATATAATATATTTATTGAAATATTCCTTTACATGACCACTATATTCCCTCGTACTTAGCATTGCATGGGATAACCTCAGGACATGCATAAGAAAAGGGCGAGCTATAAAGCCCAGTAATGAAATAATCATAGAATAACATGATAAGTACAATAAATGTTAGACAATAGGCATATAAATAGATCACAAGAGAATAATAAACATAAATCCATGATAAATCAAGATAATAATAACATGGAAATGTGGCAACAAAAATTAACATGGTATTAGCATAAGCCAAGGCTCATTGTACAAGGATCATGAGTAAATCCTAATTTCACATGAATCAGAAGTAAAACCACGTTTCACTTGAATTATCATGATTAAACACCCATTTCACATGATTTATCATGATAATATACTTTACACAATGCACTGGAGTGCTATAAGGGCGCACCCTTCTTAAACATTTCATTTCATGCATAAGTGTGCCACATGGATCATATAACATGGATTCATGAAACATCATAATTTATTCCAAGATAAAGGAATGTGGAATTAATACATGAAAATTTATAATCAATAAGTAAATTTTCATAAAGGGTAATACCCTTGATAGATAAATGGGCATGGTATTCACTACACAATGGTATTGGCTTGGAAAAAATCGGTGCAATTTTGACAGCGTAACAGCGTGACGTAAGAATTCATAAAAAAGGTTGATGAGAGATAAAGGGGTGTCTCATAATATTTAAATGACATGGAAAATAAGGGGGTAATATAGATACATGTCCAAACAAATGTAATGGAAATTAGATTCATGATACAAAAGGATTTCTTGAATGTAAACGAGGAGAGAGAAATTCCTTTCAGAATTTTGGCATAGTAACAGGTGTATATGAGAGGAATTTAATGAGAGAGAAAGGGGAATACCATAATTAAAACATAAATGGGGAAGTATGGGGAGGTTTGAAACCATAACCCAACATTTATAATTGAAAATAAAAGGTCATAACAACATTAAGAAAATTGGACAAAAATGAGAAAGGAAGAAAAATCCTTACTTAGAAGTATGCTTCCAAAGGCTTGAGAGAGGCATCAGAGAGGCTTCTTGGGATATTTTAGCACCTTGGGAGGATTATAGAGAGATGAGGGAAGAGGTTTGATGAACTCAAAAGGCTTTGAGTGTGGAGGAATTGGGAGATTTGGTGGGTTTATAAAGGAAATGTGAGGGAATTCTTTATTATTTTGGTTTGGGAACCTCAAATTAAACTAATCCAAACCACAAACCATCCCATGGTTTTTGCCCATGTTTTTTGTCAAAGGTAAGTGGAAAAAAATATTTTATGAGGCCAAATTCCGAAATTCTTAAAATAATGGGGTTGCATATGTGGAGGTGAGTCACACTCCCAAGGAAAACAATTTAAAAAGACAAAATGTTTAATAAGTCTTGAAGGGTCCACTAAAGCTTTGTAAAATAAATAAAAAAAACCCAAAATCACATTATTTTAATTTTAAAACATATATTTTCCAAAAATAAGGTTCATAGTATTTTAATACATCACTATTGGGTCATTATGATGTCATAAAACAAATTATATATTTAAACAATATTTAATTTTACCCAAAAATTTGACTGTCTCATAAAATTATGAAATATTCTCCGTTGGATAATTTCGACATTATGATTCCCATAATAATATTAATTTTATCTAAATAATTTTCTAAATATGTTAATTTTCACTTTTAAAATAAAAACAAACATTTATCGAAAATTCATGGGTTTTGAAAAAAATGACTTTCAAACCCTAATAAAAATTACAATTGCATTCATAAAATTATACGATAATTTATATTTAATAAAAATTAATTTAATAATAATAATAATATTTTTTAAAAATATTATTTAATTCAAAAATCCATTAATTCATCAAAATAGATTTCTTAGTTGAACATTAACTAAAAATACTATTTGTGCTTTAAAAACTATTTACAAGGTAACAATAATAAAATGAAAGTATTTTCATTATTATATACAAAAATAATGTACATAACCATTTTTCTAGGGATTTGTAACATAACCCCTTAAAACAGCCGTATAAGACCTAAGGTTAAGGTGCATGTTGCTAATAGACTCTTGGGGTGGCTCGGATGACATTGCACACGTGGTGATCTCTATCAACTTCCACATTTCCCGTAGACGGTTCCGTTTGAGCATAACATATTGAAGATAGACTTGGTATTGGTCAAGAGTGAATCCCAATGACACCACCTCTTTTCCGAGCTCCAACAAATGGGCTTTGTATGGATCAATTCAACTGGGTGAAGACATAACTTTCTTTGTCTGAGTAAATTAGATTGTTAAAGCCCTATATTTATACTAATCATGTGATCACTATTCAATGACTATATTAGCAATGGTCACAATTCATAAAATAAAACCAAATAAGTTGACATTTTATATAAACATTTTACATAAAGAGGCTTTTAATTAGATCAATAGGGATTTACATTAATGAATGTTTGGGTCGTTACATTCTTCCCCCCTTAGGAAATTTCGCCCTCAAAATTTCCTTTTACCACACTAAAACAGATGTGGGTAACTCTACTTCATTATTTCCCCTGATTCCCACATCGCTTCTTCAAACTTATGGTTTCTCCACAATAGCTTAACGAGGGGAATTGTATTATTTCGTAGAACTTTTTCTCTTCGATCTAAGATCTTCACTGGTTTCTCCTCATAAGAAAGATCATCCTCTAACTGTACCACCCCTAAAGAGAGTACATGTGAAGGGTCCGGTATGTAATTCCTTAAGAGGGATACATAAAAGGAATTATGTACTTTGGCCATGGTAGGTGGAACCCGACACGATCATGAATATCAAAGGGGCCAATGCACCTTTACTTAACTTCCCTTTCTTTCCAAACCTCATGAACTTCTTCCATGGAGATATGTGTAGAAATAACATGTCTCCAACTTTAAACTCAAGGTCTCGTCGATGGTTGCCTTCATAACTCTTCTGTCAACTCCGGGCTACCTTGATATGCTGCTGAATGGTTTTCACCTTCTCCAGCATTTCTTCGACCATTTCTAGTCCAAGCAGCTTACACTCACTGATCTCATCCCAACACATCAGTGTTCTTCACCTTTTCCCATAAAGGGCTTCATATGGTGCTATTTGGATGCTCAAGTGGAAACTTTTATTATAAGAGAACTCAACCAGAGGAAGATGTTGATCCCATCCTCCTTTAAAGTCCATTGAGCACGCTCTCAACATGTCCTCAAGTGTTTGGATAGTCTGCTTGGATTGGCCATTAGTTTGAGGATGATAGGCCGTAATGAAGTTCAGTTCAGTATTCAGATCATGTTGAAAACTCTTCCAAAACATGGAGGTGAATCTTGGATCTCGATTGGACACAATAGATAGTGGTACTCCATGCAGCCTTACCACTTCCCTGATATATATCCGTGCCAGTTGAACCAATGAGAAATACTCCCAAATAGAAATGAAGTGTGCAGCCTTTGTAAGACGATCCACAATAACCCATATTTCATTGTTTCCTTTGGATGTCTTCATAAGTCTAGTGACAATGTCCATGGTGATGTTCTCCCATTTCCATTCTGGTATAATCAATGGTTGCATCATCCCCTTAGACTCCTGCCTCTCTGCCTTCACTTTCTAACACACCAGACACTTTGATGTACATTCAATGATCTCCTTCTTCATATTATCCCACCAATAAAGCTCTCAGAGATCTCGATACATATTTGTGTTTCTTGGGTGAATAGAGAGATTTCAACTATGTGAATCATCCAAAATTTTCTTCTTCAGCTCCAGACTTGATGAAACACATAGTCTTTTCCCAAATCTCACAATTCCTTCTTCATTAACATTAAACAATGAGGATTTCCCTTTTACGATAGCTTCCACTTTTTCCTGAATTCCCACATCATCATTTTGAGCATCATTTAGCCTTTCCAAAAGTGACAGTTGAGCAATCATTTGTGAAAGGATTAATGATGTTCCGTTATTTATGACTCCCATGTCCATCTTCATTAAATCTTAGAAGCTTTGATCCCTTTCAATTCTCATCAATGATAGAATCACTGGGTCCTTTCTACTTAGGGAATCCGCCACCTTGTTTGCTTTCCCATTGTGGTAATGGATTGAGTAGTCATAGTCTTTGATTATCTCTAAACATCTACATTGGCTCATGTTCAACTCTTTCTTTGTGAATATATACTTGAGGCTTTTGTGGTCCGTATATATTTCATACTTGTCCCCAAAGAGATAATGCTTCCAAATTTTCAAAGCGAAGACTACTACAGCCAACTTGAGGTCATGTGTTGGATATTTCTATTCATGAAATTTCAATTGCCTTTAAGCATAGGTAATTACTTTTTCATTTTTCATCAACACACATCCCAGGACCTTCTTTGAAGCATCACTGAATACCACAAAGAGTTCTCCACTTGCGGGTAAAGTGAGCACGTGCGTAGTGATAAGCTTCCTTTTTAACTCCTTGAAGACTTATTCACATTTATCACTCCAAGAAAACTTTACTCCCTTCCGAGTTAGCTTGGTAATAGGGTTGGGAAATCATGAGAAATTTCTCACAAATTGTCGATAATATCCAACTAATCCCAAAAATCTACAGATATCCGTTACCGATGTTGGCCTCGACCATCCCTCAATTTCATCTATTTTAGAGGGATCCACAGATATCCCATTGCTTGTGATGATATGACCCAATAATGAGACCTCTTTAACAAGAAATCACACTTGCTGTACTTTTGATAGATCTTCTCCTTATGCAAGGTCTCCAGTATAGTTCTTAGATGCTCCTCATGATCCTCCTTGGTTTTGGAGTATATCAGAATATCATCTATAAAGACTACCAAAAACTTTTCAAGGTACTCTCTAAAGACTCTATTAATCAAGTCCATGAAGATTGCTGGATCATCAGTTAGTCTTAAATTAATTACTATGAATTCATAGTGCCCGTATCTTGTACGAAAAGCAGTCTTGGGGATATCTTCTTTCTTCACCCTTACTTGATAATATCCCAACCACAAATCCACATTGGAGAAGTATTGTGCTTCATGTAGCTGATTGAACAAGTCATCAATTCTTGGGAGAGGATACTTGTTCTTTATCGTGA
Organism: Viscum album; assembly: GCA_963277665.1. Taxonomy (NCBI): domain Eukaryota; kingdom Viridiplantae; phylum Streptophyta; class Magnoliopsida; order Santalales; family Viscaceae; genus Viscum; species Viscum album. The sequence goes on along the minus strand of OY728127.1, from coordinate 2,056,906,616 downwards.
TTTTGTTAAGATCATGATAATCGATGCAAAGGTGCATTGACCCATCCTTCTACTTGATGGAGAGGACTGGTGCACCCCATGGTGAAGCACCTGGGCATATAAACCCTTTATCCGGATTCTTCTGTAGTTGTTTATTCATCTCCTCAAGCTCTATAACAACCATTCTATATGGATTCTTGGATATTGGAAACTCCCCAGGTATAATATCAATTTAGAATTCCACATCTCTTCTAGGAGGAAGACCAGACAATTCCTAGGGAAACACTTCAGCAAATTCACTCACAATATGCATGTATTCTAGGATGGTTTCCTCCTTATACTCAATCATATGATCCAGATACACATGCTCATAGGGAATTAATATCCATTCTTGAGATGATGGAGCTAAAGAAGGTTCATCTTCCTCGTTGAACTTGTAAAGAATCGGGGGTCGATTCTCCACCGGGAGAGTGATTTCCCTCTCATGGAAATTTATGTTGGATCTATATAAGGAAAGGAAATACATGCAAAGAATTGCATGAAATTCCACTAGAGGGAGTATGATGAGGTTCGCCAGAAAGTTCAATCCACAAATTATGAAAGGGGATGAGTTATATTCACGGGACACAATGATTGCCCCATTTTCCGTACTCACCGACATCTTTACTTCTATGATTTGTGGTGGTGATGGGATTGTTCTACTAAACTTTTGAGATATAAAAGAATGAATATAAGTTGAATCAAAAAGTACGTTCTCTATTCTTGAATTAATAACTATTTTAACTGTCACCAATTCATTGTCGTGGTTCACTTTGGCAGTATTGATGGAAAAAGATCACCCTTGCTACCTTGGAGGTTGTTGGTTTATTTCTAAGACCCTTGGATTAGGGAACTGATTTGCAAGATTCCCTGTTTCTTTGTAGTTGTAGTGATGAACCATGCATTGAGTTTCTAACAGAGTATTCCAGTATTTTGTCGCAGCCTCGGGTCTTTCTTACCGATATTTAACAGCTAGGTACCCTTGTCTCCCACACCTAAAGCATTTCCTTGTCCCCTTTAGGAAGTTTTTAGGGTGCTTATTTATACACCTTTGGAATGTGGGGTTATGGATATTCTTAGAACCATTGGATTTATCCATCGGATTACCAGTATTGAAATCCACCATACGCTTCTTATCCCCATGATACCCATGAGATTATCTAATCTCCATTTCGACCTTGAGGTCACATCAGACAATTTCCTCATAGCTGTCGAAGTCATGGATCACCAGCGCTTTCTGAAGGCTAGGTTTCAACCCACCAAAGAAGCGGTCAACCTTGCATTCATGGGTAATGAAAAATCTAGAATCATATCATGAAAGACTTGTGACGTTTTCCTTATACGCTCCAATATATTCATCGTATTTTTTCTTGAGGTAAAGAAAGTTCCTTTCCATCTTAAGTTGGAGGGTGCGCAGAAAATATTTATCGAAAAATATATTATGGAAATCCTTACATTACAATTCCTCGATCTCCTCCTCAAGATTCATATTTTTGATCAACGTCCACTAGTGATCAGCTTTACCCTCCATACGATAAGCAGCCAGGAGTACCATCTCTTGTTCAGAACATTAATGGATGGATAATATCTTTTCAATGGAGTTGATCCATTGTTTGGCGATTGAGGGATCAAATGATCCATTAAAAGTAGGAGGCCTTAGTATCATGATGTTCTCAATAGTAACTTTTTCTTTCTTAAGGGGGGTTGAACGTTCATATTGGCCCATGTTTCTATTCAAATATTGAGTTAGCTGAGAGTGAAGTGTGACAGAGTTCACAATTCCCGCTGCCATTGGATGGAGCATCTCATTAGTATGGTCATCACATTGATCTTTACATCGGTTGTTAGCCCGAGTCCTCCTATTATCGGCCATTGGCTGGAATAAAAGGAAAGTTAGGGGTAACACATAAAGGTTAATACAAGGAAAAAACCAATGAATTATAAATAACTTTTATTTCCTTAACATATGAATCTTTTGGGTTCAGTCTATGTTATCCATGATCTACTTTCAAACATATATTCTTAGGGAATTATTTTGTCCCTTAATAATGATTCATACTAAGCTTGTGAATTTACCAAAGCATATCCCCTGGGAGTTTCATAACCAAGTGTGAAGCAATGCCCATTGTCGTGCACCAGTTCCCATTTGAGTCTAGCTCAAAGCGGTATTTTCGGGTTTTACCCCTAGGATACATCTGTGCCAGAGCTGCCTCTACCTGCTCATATCCTGATAGGGATGTATTTTCTTGATAAACCACTTAATCAATACTCACTAAAAATTAGGTATGTTTTTATTATACTCAGTCTTGTCTCTAAGGATTTAATAGGGCTTTCTAATCATAATCACAAAAATAACTATACCTATCCTCTAATACCAATTATGACAACTCAGCTCTTTTATTACACAATTAAACATAATTTATTACATAGAATTCACTTGATACAACATAGAAGATCGAGAGTTATAATGTATTTGGGGATTAGGATCATTACATAACAACTTAAAACATTAAATACAACATCTTTATTGAAGACTTTCTTTACATGACCACTACATTCCCTCGTACTTATCATTGCATAGGAGAACCTCAGGACATGCATAAGAAAAGGGTGAGCTATAAAGCCCAGTAATGGAATAATCATAGAATAACATGAGGAGTACAATACATGTTAGACAATAGGAATATACATATATCACAAGATAAGAATAAACATAAATTCATGATAAAGCAAGATAATCATAACATGGAAATGTGGCAACAACAATTAACATGGAATTAGCATGAGCTAAGGCTCATTGCACATGGAGCATGAGTAAATCCTCATTTCACATGAAGAACGAGTAAAACCTCATTGAACTTGAATTAGAATGATTCAACACCCATTTAACATGATGTATCATGATACTATACTTTACACAATGCATTGGAGCACAATAAGGGTGCACCCTTCTCAAACATTTCATTTCAGGCATAAGTGTGACACATGGATCATATAACATGGATTCATAAAAAATCATAATTTATTCCATGATAAAGGAATGTAGAATTAATACATGAAAATTTATAATAAATAAGTAAATGTGCATAAAGGTGAATACCCTTGATAGATAAATGGGCATGGTATTCACTACACAATGGTATTGGCTTGGAAAAAATCGGTGCAATTTCGGCAGCGTAACAGTATGACATAAGAATTCATAAAAATGGTTGATGAGAGAGAAAGGGGTGTCTCATCATATTTAAATGACATGGAAATTAAGGGGGTCGTATAGATACATGTCCAAAAAAATTTAATGTAAATTATATTCATGATACAAAAGTATTGCTTGAATGTAAACGAGGAGAGAAAAATTCTTTTCGGAATTTCATCATTGTAACATGTGTACATGGGAGGAATTTAATGAGAGAGAAAGGGGTATCCCACAATTCAAACTTAAATAGGTCAGTATGGGGGAGGTGGGAAACCATACCTCAACATTTATAATTGAAAATAAAAGGTCATAATAACATTAAGAAAATTGGACAAAAATTTGAATGGAAGAAAAACCCTTACTTGGAAGTATACTTCCAAAGGCTTGAGAGAGGTTTGAGAGAGGATTCTTGGGAGCTTGGGGAAACTTGTAAGGATTATAGAGAGGGAAGGGAAAAGGTTTGAAGAACTCCAAAGTATTTGAGTGAGGAGGAACTGGGATCTTGGGTGGGCTTATATAGGAAAAGTGAGAGAATTCTTTATTATTTAGGTTTGGGACCCTCACATTAAACTAATCCAAACCACAAACCAGACCATGGTTTTTGCCCATGGTTTTTAAAAAATGGAATTGGAAAACAATATTTTATAAGGCCAAAGTCAGAAATTCTTAAAATAATGGGTTTTCTTATGTGGAGGTGAGTCACACTCCCAAGGAAAACAAATTAAAAAGACAAAATGTTTAATAAGTCTTGAAGGGTCCACTAAAGCTTTGTAAAATAAATCAAACAAACCAAAAATTACATTATTTTAATGGTAAAACATATATTGGATGAACATAAGGTTTATAGTATTTTATTACATCACTTTTGGGTCATTATGATGTCATAAAACACATTATATATTTAAACTATATTTAATTTTTACCCAAAAATTTGTCTGTCTTAGAAAATTATGAAAAATTCACCGTTGGATAAATTCGACATCCTGATTCCAGAAATAATATTAATTTTATCTAAATAATTTTATAAATATGTTAATTTTCACTTTTAAAATAAAAACTGATATTTATTAAAAATTCATGGGTTTTGAAAAAAATGGCCTTCAAAACTTAATAAAAATTATAATTGCATTCATAAAATTATACGATCATTTATATTTAATAAAAAGTAATTTAATAATAATAATATTTTTTTAAAAAATTATTTAATTCAAAAATCCATTAATTCATCAAAAATGATTTCTTATTTGAACATTAACTAAAAATACTATTTGTGCTTTAAAAACTATTTTCAAGGTAACAATAATAAAATCAAAGTATATTCATTATTATATATGAAAATAATGTACATAACCATTTTTCTAGTGATTTGATACATAACCCCTTAAAATAGCCGCATAAGACATAAGGGTAAGGTTCGTTATGTTGACAGACTCTTGGGGTGGCTCAGATAACATTGCACGCGTGGTGATCTCTATCAACTTCTACTTCTCCCGTAAACAGTTCCATTAGAGCTTGAAAAGTTGAAGCTCAGATTAGGCTTGGTCAAGATTGAAGCCCAATGATGCCAAATCTTTTACGATCTCTAAAAAATGGGCTTCGTATGGATCAATTATACTGGATGAGACCATCGCTTCCTTTGTATCAGTAAATTAGATTGTTAAAGCCCTATATTTATACTAATCATGTGATCACTGTTCAACAGTTATATTAGAAATGGTCACAATTCCTAAAATAAAACAAAATAAGTTGACATTTTATATAAAAATTTTATATAAAAAGGCATTTAATTAGATAAAGATGGATTTCCATTAATGAAGGTTTGGGTCATTACATTCATAATCTCATTTATACCATGGATCACCCCAAAAAACATAAGGATTTCAAAGTCATGTACTTTAAACTAAGGACCGACCAACTCTGATGCCATTTGTTATGAACCAACCTAGAATACCATCAAAACCAGTACCCAAGGCTATTCTCCACTAACTCGAAGAGTATTATGGATGTCAATGGGATGGATATAAGAACCTGGGAATCAATAGATATCCCTTGGAAATAATTTTTTCCAAAAAATATTAAAATAAAAAGTAAAATTTGGAAACAAAATCATATATATAAATAAATACTTACATATCAAAGTACAAAGAGACATTATGAAAACCTAAATCAGAACATAATAACCAAAACCCACCTCCTGGTGGTCTATGACAACCCATTATGTCCCATGTCACCTACCATTGGTCACAAAAACATAACTTGAAAATTAATTTGAGATAAAAAACCTTTTATAAGATAAAAAAGGCTCTAAACACCAAAATGTACAAGAAGGGTGTGTTATAAAGATCCCATTAGGATTCTACTAGGGATTCTATACAGTTACTTCAAAATATATTTTAAATATTCTAAAATTTTAGTATAAAGAAGAGTAAGAGGATTAGTTTAAAAATAAAATTTCAATCATTTTTAAAAAAATTCATCAATATAATCCGATTAAACATGAAATTCCATCATTTATGAAATAAATTTCTTCTTGAAATGATTTGAAAACCATTTCACAAGATAAGGTCAGATGATCAAGAAAATTTTATAACATGAAGCTAATATGGAAAAATGAACATGTGTTAATAAATATTGTCAAGGTGCATAATAAAAATATATGAATCATGAAAGGAATATCTAGTTCCATATAGTGATAATTAAATCTAGCATGTGTTGAGATCATGTATATGGATTTCATTGGTAAAACCTAGGTCTCAAGAAAACTGGTTCCATGCACAATTGTTTTTGTGGCCACACATCCATAGCATGAACCCTTCACATTCTCTATGGATCCATTAGAAGGGTCTGAGTATACTAGTAAAGTATATATCTATGTCATTACATATAAATATCAAGGTTACCATGACTAGTCAAAAGAGGTGTGTGAGATAATCAAGTTACAAGGATCATACAAGGATACTTATCAATCATTAAAATTTTCCCTAAATCACATATAACTCTCAAACCAATGTACCTCAAAGTAAATATTTCATTTTTTAGAAAACAAAAATGGCAAGTATAAGAATTTAAATGTTACATTAATGGATTATTACAGGATAAGATCATCATAATGTTCCATCTAGACAATAATATGTTTAAACCCAGATAATGAATTTTTAATAGACACTATTGGTGGTGACCTACTATGTTTTATTCATACCCAATTTGGGTCTCTGATTGGTACACTGATAGATTTCATGGGTGAAAGTCTTGAAAAGGTAATGTTTCTAAAATTTTATTTTTTATTTAATTAATTATTGGGTGTATGTGACCAAATGACCAAGAATTATCATGGTATTCTATTTGATTTTTTAATTTATGTATTTTAGTGTATTTTCGTATGGAATATACTGGTCTCTTCCTTATTTGAGTTGTTGTATGGTATTATCTCATCATTATCTTGTAACATGGACAGATTCTTTTTTCATTGGTTATATATATATTTTTTAGGTGATTGTATTCTGATTCAACATATTATTATTTCTATAATTTTGGTTTGTTATATTTCATATCCATCAGTGTTACACTGTAACCTGAGGGAATAATCTACCAAACGACACACCTTTTTCCGTCAATAATGGTCAGTAGCCTCCAAAATATGGGTATTTCTCATTAATACATGTGTCTAATAAAATTAGGGAAGTTTTTTTAATTTAATGTTAGTATGTAATAGATCCAAACTTCTCTAATAAATTTATTACCATTATAAAATAAATCATACAATAATAAAACATTTTCAATGAAACTGCACTCACAAAACAACAAAAATAATGGGAACCAAAATTACCATATCATTAAATATGTTAATATGATAATTTTATTGAAATAGTCCACTGAATTATGTTTTTTCATCCTAATAAATTATTCATCTAATGTGTTACAAAATAATCATTAGGTAACATAATTTGATCTATCATAAGAAAATAAATAGATGACAGGTTATAATTTAATCTGTTGTAATACATATAAATTCGATAATAAGGTATGATAAAAACATCATATACTTAATAAAAATGTTGAATAATGTTTATTTACCTTTTTTGGTTTGTAGGAAACTAAAATTTTAATTTTTTTATAACACTCAAATTATTGTTTCTGAAAACTATTATATCTCAATAAAAGTACCAATTGTCTTTCAATACAAAATATTATAGCCTAAAATAAAAAACATAAATGAATAATAATAAACATAAACCCATTAAATCTATATATCATTTATAATTCAAAAAAACTTGGAATTGTTCGGGACCATAAAAAAAAATTTGAGTCACAACTCTAAAAAAATATCTCTTCAAAACATGGAAATTTAACACAAAACAATGACCTAAAAATGTATTTGAATGTTACCAAAATACATTTGATACCCAAAACCAATCATGTTGGATTTTGTACCAATATTAAATTACTCATGTACCATTATAATAAAATATAACTCCTCCAAATGTAGCTATATATAATAATTAAAATTTACAAAAACAATATGGTATCATTTTCCATATTTAGATTTAATCATAAATATTTGATCACTTATATAGGGGTGTCCGTGATGAATTTTTAAATATTGGGATCGATATATTACATTGTAAAATAATTTATTATTTGAAATAATAACATTTAGTTTCTGATGTATAAGGGAATTTTAATTGGTGAGTTTTTTTTATTTCAAATAAAAGTAACAAAAATAAAACAACATCAATTAGTGAAAATCATACTATTGTTGAGGAAATGAAAAATTTGGATAGAATAAAGAATTATTATGGAGACATTAAATATATTTATATTATGTGATACTATAGTTTTGTACAAAAATATAATAGGTTGAAATGTTATTAAGAGATTCATAGGAATATCAAAATGTTAATAGAAGCGTAAGTAAAAGTAGATGGATATTAATTTTTTTCTATTTTTTTCTAATATGAAATTTTAGATTTATTATGACTAGAATGACATTGAGTTGCTGGAAGTCACCAAAAGTGAATAAAAGTGAAATAATTATAAATTATCCCCCATGCATTTTCATGAGACACAACAACTTATGAAAATAGAAATCAAACTATATATTTGAAAAAAATTATAATATAATTTTTTGAAATACGAATGAAATAGGTCATTTAAATTAATATATTGAATATATATATATATGTATGATTAAAAATGTATAATATATATATATGAAAATAAATATTCTCCCTAAATACATACATAAATATATCTATATATATTTTCTTAAAATAATAGAATATATATTTCTCCACTGATATTCAGAATATATTTATACACATTATGTATATACAATGATTTATGTGAACCAAAGAGTATCAACCATGTTATTTTCATCATAATTTAATTAACCCAACCTCCAACTTTAGTATTCAGTAAATCTTCAAGACCCATATTCAGTCATAGTTTGGAAAATTGAAAAATGAAAAATGATACCATATATAGATAAGTATTTGGATTTTTTTGTTGGAACATTTTTATAAATGGTTGTAACACATAACACATAGGTTATTCTATGAAAATAAATATACATTTATTAATGAAAATATATCATTTTCATGATTTATTTATGAGTACATCTTTCAAGAATTATATTTTTATATGTATCCCAAAATATTTTTACCTAAAATGACACACAAACATTATCGAGATCATGTGGAGTTTTATAGAATCCAAAATACAAAAATAGCCACCGATGAAAGAGAAACTGAATAGACATGGAATAATGATCACTAAAACACAATCATAATGAAGAATAAATTCATTTTCATAAGTGATAAATAGGTAATTCAAATAATAATGATGATATTACATATCATAGAAGAGTAATAGTGTTTCTAATATTACGTTCCATTTTTTTCTATGAAATTTTTTTTATGGAGATAATGGGTTGAATGGACGTGTCAAATGAATAAAAATTATTTTACGAAAATGTGAATAATATGTTGAGAAATTACCAATTTTGATGATATATACAAATATAAAAGTTGACTATTTTATTGTTGATGTAACACTTAGATGTAGACTATTATTAGAAAATATTATTTTAAATTGTTAGGGATTCTCCAACACATAGAAAATAGAGGATTATTCATAATATTAAATAATTTATGTGAAAAAATAGTAGCTGTCATGGAAATATATTGAGACAATAAATTATATATCCACATGAATATATACCAACATCGAACAATCATAGTAGTTTTTCTTGAATATAGATTATTTAATATATAAATTAAAAAATAGTAGTATTTATAATAACATTAAACCTGAAATCCTATAACAGGTGATAAAAATGTAAAACTAAAAATACTAGCTTCGATTATGATTAATGTGACACAATATTTTCCACTAAAAATTTATAACATCAAAAGGAATGATTGGATAACTTTCATACCTAAGACTTCATATTTTTTTAGAGTTTTATGGAATCATGCTAAACTATTATATAAACTAATACTTACCCATGCATTCGCATGAAAATAAGTTCACTTCTTAATTTCAAGAAGACAAAACTATATTTCAATGTTAATACATAACATGAATATAGAATAGATTGAAAAAAATAGTGATAATTAATATTGAACTATAATTGGACAAAACATAGAGAATTGAAAATATAGGAAAATAAGTAACAAAAAATAACATAGGAGAATATATAAGAGAATATTGAAAAAAATTGAAGAATATATGAGAATATATAAGGAAAACATAAGTATACCATCTCTGTACAAAATAAACCATACAAATGCATGATGGAGAATATGAGGAAAATACATAGGAGAATATAGAAGGAAAATACAATTATTTGAAAACCTAGAAAACATATGGAAGAATATAAAAGGAAATGAAATGAAAGAATGTTTAAAATAGGAATACCTGAATTTATAAGTATCCAACTTCAAATACATGAATAAAAAGAAAAAATGGACAGTAATTAGAGAAGTACATTGAAAAAAAACATGAATTAAATTACATAAGTATTAATGTCACTGAGATATTATGAAAAGAACATGAAAGAATTATTATAAAAAATTATAATAAATTGCATAATATTTCATTGGAGATGAAAAGAACATTAAAATGGACTTTTAAATTTCAAAACATACAACATAAGTATTAATGTCACAGATCAATTATATCAATGCACAAATATCCAACTTCAAAATTCCTGGAAGATTTTTCTGCATAAAAAAATGTTTAAAATAAGAATACATGAATTAATCGAATAAAAAAAAATTAATGTTAACATAAAAGAATAAATTATAAACCAAAATAAAAGTTGAAATTTACCTTTTGAATCCTTCAATGAAAACCGACGACCATAGGCTACACAACACCCATTTGTAGATTCAAATAAGAATTATTGTGTGAAATAGAAATTTAAATCATTCTATAATATACACATTAATAGTATGTATTACATGAGAATGTCCTTAAACAAAATATGCATGGTTACAAAAGGATGATTAAAATGTAGTGTGGAAATGATCACCATTTTAGAGATATATCTGGAGGTGAGTAGAATTTACAGAATACCTAAAGATTGGAGTGTTAGATATTAAAAAAGCTATAATTTCCTCTGTACAAAATTGCAGCATCCCCAGATTTCCTGCAAAAAAAATATATATATAATATATATGCCAAACATTAGGCATACCAATCGTTAAGTATAACTCATATGTCTATATATATGTTTCTTCTCATGCCATCCCTAGGGTGTATGTTTACAGAATCATCATATTTAATAGGTCTGATGTTTACAGAATCATCTAAAATCATAAAAATTAAGATCAACACATAAAGAGGTAGGAATACAGAAATGTATTTGAACACATAGAGGCCGTAAGAAAAAGGGAAACTCAAATCTACTTCAAAACATCCTAATCCCTGCATTAAAAGAGGCAGGAAGATAGTAATTCTTGTTGAACACATATACCTATATCAAAGAAAACCATTGATTAACCCTAACTCAAAATTTTCATAAAAGATAAAAAAATATGTGAGGAGCTCCAGCAACATAGAGATTCCATTGAGAGGATATAGGATACATCCATATAATGTGTTACAGGAGAGGGAAAACATAACAGTAACATGAAAACCCAAATAAATCCATAAATATAAAGAAACTGTAAAGCATAACCCCCTTATCCCACTACCTGAAATGATGGAATTTTATTTCCTTAAAAAGGATGGAATTTACATAATAGTATAATTTACAGAATACCTAATGATTGGTGTGTGTTTTTATATTAAAAAGGATGGAATTTCCTCTGTTCAAAATATCTGCATCCCCATATTTCCTGCAAAAAAAATATTAATATATATGCCAAACATTTGGTATACCAATCGTTAAGTAAAACTCATATTACCTTATATATGTTGCTACTCATGCCATCCCCAGGGAGCATGTTTACAGAATCATAATATTTTATAGGGTTGATGTTTACAGAATCATCAAAAATCATGAAAATTCAGTTGAACACATAAAGAGGTAGGAAGATAGTAATGTATATGGACACATATAGAGGCTGTAAGGAAGGGTGAAACTAAAATCTGCTTAAAAACCTCCTGATCCCTGCATTACGAGGTAGTAAGATAGTAATTCTTGTTGAACACATATAGAACCAGTATTTCCCTATAATAAAATCACAGTCCAAGAAAATGCAGTTGAGAAGATGATAACCAGCAGATATTGGAAGAAGATATTGAGAAATATTGGGAAATATTCCTTCCATATGTTTGACAGAAGATCCTAAGAAAATAGATATAACATGGAGGTTTCCTTGGAATCAATCAAAACTACTCCATATTTTACTACTACCACATTTGCTATTAAATATTCTGTAATTATTCCTTGATAATACCAAACCCAATAATTTAGCATTGTTGATGGAGAATAATTTAGCATTGTTGGTAGAGAATACAGTTAAAGGGTGAATATATTTTATCTCAATTTTCTGGTATATATTTACATAATTAAATTAATAGTAATGTATCTTATATCTCAATTTTCTGGTATATTTTTACATAATTATATTAACAGTAATGTAATCTTATCAAGTGATGGTAAAGGAAATCCCTCTTAGAAAGAATGAATGATAACTCACATTAATTCTATAGAGATCTATGTTCTCAATTATATTTAATTTTGATTCAATATAATAGATAAAATTTATGCATGATATCTAAATTACTGAAGAAATATTCAAATAGATATGAAGGATAGAAATGATTTTTTATATTCCTTATTCCAAATGGGGTTCAATATGTTTATAGGCTGTTAAACTACTAATTCTACCATAAATAAATTTGAACTAATAGATGATGTAAATGAAAACGTGAAAAAATAAAAGTCAAAAGCGACAGTTACATGAAAATAGTAACATAAATTCATCATATTTTAAAAAAACATAATATTGAATTGAATCTCTTCATACCCAATTGTATTCTCACCACTGTCTGACATAAAGTGAAAACCATATTTGTCTTCTTTTCCACAAAAACCTACATAAATAACCATCAATGAGAGTATATACATCGATCATTAAACAGAATTCTTAGAAATGAGGCTCAAATAATCTCTTGAAAAAATTTAATAGCATAGCTATAGTGCAACAAAAACAATCATGCAAATAATGATGATACATATGGCAGGACAGGTATTCCAGAAACAATACATCACAAAAGTTTATATCCCTAGATGAAATAGGAAAAAGAATATTATGTGTGTAAAGAATATCTCATTAAATGTTATCGAATGAAAATTAAAAGGATGAAGAACATGATATCTCTAGGGATTATCATAATAGTCCCTCATTAGCCTCACATAATAAATACAAACAGAAAAATAATAATTATTGATGATAACAATAACAGTCAGAAGCATAAGAAAAATCCATCACAAAGATCAAGCTAATGCAATGGATTATTTATAGAAGACCCAAAAAATAAATGGCAAGAGAAAAATATTATATACAATTGGTATAGATAATGGATGTGATGGATATGATATATACAAATGTGTGACATCTTATTGGTAGAAGTAAATAATAAAGTATAGCATGATCTAATTCTATAAAAGAATACAAAAACTAAAAAAACAGAACAAAATGATCCCCTAATACCTAAAAATGCAGACTCATTTCTGCTCACTTTCATCAATATGTCTTCCAAATTACTGGGCAACAGGTACCTGAAAATGAAATGTCATTTCTGCTCAGAACAACTGTGATATGAATATATAAATGGACTAAAAAACAGAGGAGAATCATGATTGGGACTATTAAGACCTATAAAATGTGTTGTTTTGAGGATTCTGGACCATTATCCTTAATATAACTGGATGATTAAAAGTAAAGCTCGAACGACTTACCACTACTGAAATCAATCAATGATTCTAAAGACAATGTATGAGGAAAATAGTTTATACTACCAAACAACCTGTGTTGAACACAACCAAAACACACCATGGATGGTTGTTATGAATAGACATGTCCCTGGAAGACACAATATACCCAGGAAAAGAAGTAGAGATGCCCATGTTTGAAAAAGAGGGATATCTTACCCTTGATACAAAATCCTGACAAATACAGAATTGGATAAAGCCAGAGGTTTGACATTGATCCGTAGGCTTTCTGGAGATAGGTTTGTTCCCATTTTGTCCTGTTACAAACCTAGAACCACAATCCACAAATCTGTCCAAAACCTATTGATTTGCGATGAACAGATGAAAAATGTTAAATTTTTTAGATGAGTGACATATCATTTCCACAAATTTAATGTAACATAAAAGTGATTTTCTTGAATTTTCATATTGGAATAAGTCACATTCTGGTATAGGTCACCATAATTATTTCATGTAATTAACATATTTATAGACATGAACTATTATTCAATAGTTTCAATTGAAATTTTATTTGGAAAAAAATTAATCAAAATAGAATACATGTTTGGTATATGAACTAAATAGACTGCAACAGAACACATGTTCTGTTATCTATACATAAGAACTTAAGTAATAAAAATATATTTAACATTACAACTGTTTATAAAAAAATATAAAGACATTTTCAATTTAAAATACAAACCAAAAATAGAAATCATGTTCTATTATAATTAAGTTAACTTTGAAAATCAAAACTCACACTTAAAGAATAGTTTTGTGTAAAAACATATAAAATTCCCAAACACTACCCACCGGGAAGCTGTAAGCATATCCAATGATTTTTCCAAGATTGAAACCCAAAATAAAGAAAACATAAAAACATCTGAAACTGGTTTCTTTGATTCAATTACTAACCTAGAATGGAAGGACTTTTTGTTCTGAGTCTCCCATCCATGTAATATTTTAATGGTTCCACAAGAGACCATCATAAATTATTGTTTACAATATTCCGTCTAAGGAACCTGTTCATGAACAGTAAGGAAGCAAAAACAAAGACTCCTGATGAAACTATCAGAAATTGTAATTTATTTCATGTATCCTTTTTCCAGGTAAAACATAGAATATATATAAGCACTCTGTGGGTGAGCAGGAAACCATGGGTAAAACATAGCATATATATAAAAAATTGTAGGTAAATACCAACTACCCAAAACAACAAAAATAAAAATAATTAAGTTGATTTCATTTCATAATCTCACACCTTTCAACTATCATCCTTATATATACCAATAATAACACCAAAATAATTCTGCATGCAATACCAAAGAAAATTAATAGGGAAAAATTATTAAATCCAACATGTAGGATCAGTTTGACATCATCTATTTGAAATTGATTATAGAATCAATCACATAAGTTGATCATTTTGAAAAAATAAGCAGTGTTTTATTTGTTTCTGAAAAAACAGTTACATTAATTTTTGTAATAAAACCATTTAAATGATTGGAAGTAGGAAAATAATTTAACAACAAATAGTATTGTAATAAACTTCCAATAAGCACTCTGATATTGATGCGAAAAACAAAAAAATAGTGAAATACCAGTAGTGTGGATCATTTCCTTGTGGCCAGTAATGTCTTCATGTGTTAAATACCCCTAAATTTTAGAAAACCATATCTATTAGTATAATATCATGAACCGAATGATAATAAAAAGAAAAAGTGGGCTTGGAGGGAAACTGTAACATATATGTCATGGTTAGAAAGCCTAAAAATTATTAATGGTCATGTTCCATGGAGGAGAAATGGAAAATAATGAAAGTTGGAAAAATGAAAAAAATTGAAACATTGATAAAAAACCACTATGTGGGTGAGCAGGAAACCACACAATAGGAGAGAACCTACAATGAAATGCACAAAACATGTTTTAGGTGCTACGGTTTTAAACTACAATTATTGAGATCATAATTCAATTCTCATTTACCCAAGAAGTCATCCAACATGTGAAATGGAACCAAATTATTTAACACAACCCTGATCATTGACATGAAATTATCAAGAACATATAAAAAATTGTCCACATCCCTGATAACCAAATATCAACCGATAAAGAACTAATGAATCAAAACAAATAGATTATTATTCATGACAATAAAAAAGAATTGATAGTTAATGTGAATGAGGGATAGATCCTTCCGAGGATTCTGCTGAAGATTCTCAGCCCATGAAGGTAGAGGCGTAGTCGGAGGCCCAGATAAAGTTAGAGGCAGAGGCCCAAATAAAATAAACTGTCACCTTCGAATCAAACTGCTTTAGAGATAAATTAAAAACATTACCATCACCTGAAAAAGAAAAAGTTTGTATGGAAACCACACATTTAAAATCATAACATATTCTTCCATTAGGTGGAGGATTAATTCAAAAAGATGTAACAATATAGAAAAAAATGTCAATGTGATAAAATAAATATCAATACATGCCAAAAAAGATAAGTAAAATAAAAAAGGAAAAATTATTTGATACTGTTCTTAAATTGAACAGAGTATACAAACCCATAACATGTGATATAGATAAAGGGGTTAACCATATTCGAATTCGTACATCGATGAGTCAATACCACAGGGAAACTGCACGGAGGAAGCATTTGGATGAATTCTTCAGCTATCCTCTAAACAAAATCAAACCCACAAAAAGGATTTCAAGTGAGAAAAATCATTTTTAAAATGTGATAACAAACAAAGCCTAATAATACATACCACTTGAGATCAATTCGAAAAAATAGATGATGTTTTTTCTATTACAGATAGAAAACTTCAACACTAAAAATTTAGAAAAAAAAACACTAAAATAAGTTGCAGCAAAACACTTTTTTCCAATAAGTAATCTGAAACACTTGTACAGAAGCACCTATCATAGGTGCTTTAAGAAGTTTTCATGATCTGATTCAACATTTGAGTATTAGTCCCTTAAGCTGATACTTAATGTCGGGTTCAATAGACCCCGATAATTTCATGCCCCCATGGGTCAGCACAAGAACTAGTCATGGACCATGACATGTCCTAAGACTCCAGATAACATTCACTGTAGGGATCCTGGATTATTGTATAAAGGAAGAAAGAAAGAAACATCGAAAAGGTATGGCCCTTGTGATGGCTTGGTTCCCTTTTATATCCAGGGCTCTTCCAACTCTTCAAAGCAGCAGCATGAATCATTCAACATTGTAGATTATATAACAAAAAACTCTCAGAACACATTAGGATGAAAGAAATGAAATGAGAAAAGGAATGAAAAAAAGGAAATCATAAATAGACCATTATTGTGTACTATACAAAATTTGGATGTACAAATTGAGATGTTAACTCTCATCTCCACACCCTTGATTCATATTGATACTGGCTACCTAAACTGGGAGGTATGGATTCATGTAATGCCCAGTGAACTGTTGCAGTATATTTAGAAAGCATAAGAACAAAATGGATTTGTAAGGGCCTGATCATATCTTGAATATACAAAATCTATGTAGTTTTCACAAAATGTAATTAAAACTTAAAAGAGTGATTACCAAAACATAAGATGGCTACACATTTGGCTTTGTAAGTACAACATTAAAGCTTTCCCTGAAAGTGGATAATATTCCTGCAACACCTGGGCTTGATAATTCTCCTCACAAACAGAATCACTTTCTAACTGCAAAATGATATACATGAGTTATATTTAGCATTCATCATACTGGGATCCCAAGGATAAAGGAGATAGAATGATAATTTGAAAACAAAAAACAATGACTAAGTTAAACATAAAGCTATACATGGAGTTGTCAAAATCAAATTACTTCCCAAACTAAAATGGAACCGTTAATTAATCACATAAATCAACATAAACATGAAAGGGAATGAGAATCAGAATATATATATAAAGGAAGAAAAAAAGAAAAACATACCCTGTGTTTAATTTTGTGACACCGAACAACAACAATGGATGGGGGTATCCCGGGTTTGTGGGAGAAGGATCACGGGCCTTCCGGTCATCACGAACGAAGGTCTGGGAGTTGCAGGTAGCGACGTAGAACAAGATGAAGATGAAGAATATAGAAAAGCATAAATTATTAGGACGAATTCTCCAAACAGTGGAAATGTATGGATTTGGAAGAGTATAAAAATAATTAGGGGATAGAATTGGAGAACGAAGTCAGAGGAGGAGGACGAGATTTGAGGCGAGGGTTTTCGCAGAGCCCAACCCGAATTGAGGTGGTAGATGAGACTGCAGGAGGAGGAAATCAAGATTTGAGGTAGAAGAAACCCTTGTGGAAGGTGGAGGCAGAGTCGGAGGTCGTGAAAAAGTAGGAGACAGATGCGGAGGCAGAGGCCGATGTGTAGGAGGAGTCAGAGTTGTACACGGTGGAGGAGGGGGGATTTGTGGAGGGGTGTAGGAACCCTAGAGTGGGTAGAGAGGAATCGGGGCGGGGTGGGAGAAGCGATGGGAATTCTTGATCGAGGGTGGGATTTTTTTCAATTTTGGTAGAGGGATACAGAATATGGGATGATGTGGCTTATTATAAAGAGGACACATGGAAATAGAAAATCCTGCATTAGTATATATATAGATATCACTGATGATTAAAATAGATTATTTTTCCACTATAAAATATTTTTATATTCCATATTATTTCTTCCATATCTCCTATTTTTTTTTTCAAATATGATACATTTCTATAAGAAAAACATTTTTCAACATTAATCATATCCATTTAAAAAGTAATCTTAAGAAGAGTGATATCAAATCCTCAGTAAGGGTAAATAGAAGTATTTATAATACAATTTCATAAGTGATAGTAAGATGATCATAATGGCATGATGACTTAATCATAGAGGATGTGCATAACATAAGGGAAATGATACTCATCAATACATGGAACATCAATGAAGAAACATAGAATTAATATTTTAAAAATGGAAAAATTTATTTGAATTAATAATAATCATCCATGAGATATTAATCATGAATAATGGAATCACTAAAAAAACCATATATTTTCATCCATATGATGAATAAATCACTTTTATTTAAACTTAAACTAATTAAATTACCTTGATAAATTATGATATTTCCATGAAAACCCATAGAAATAATAGATAAAACATTTATGTATCTTGTAATATTATTTTTATATCACTATTAAAACTACTCAAAGAAATGTAATATCCATATGGTTAGCTTCTATACCCAATACATTTGAAGGCTATCACTAACCCATCCATATTTGGATTATAACATCACTTATTTTACTTGGTTAATAATGTTTTCTACCATATTTGAACTATAATGAAACTACCTGTAATCAGAAACATGGGCTAATAAAAGTAACATGAATATGGTACATGTACATTTCATCTAGTCATAAAACTTCTAGAAACTATCGTTCTTCCATTCATAACATGGTTAAGTGGTTGAAGTGAAATGGGATCCAGTAAAATAGCTTTGAAACAATTATAATTAATCTAGAAAAATATTTAGGATAGTATCATTTCAAAATATAATAAGTAGAGAATATATAAAATAATGTATTTTTGTGTAGATGATTGTAAATACCATTAAAATATAATGGAAAACCTTCTTGTGGATAATACACTTTTAACTATGAAAATAAATTTTAAAAACAAAAAATTAACATATAAATATTTTTTTCCTTGAATATAATAATTGAATATTATAAAGGAATCTCTAAATAAAACAATGACCATGATGGTGTGAAAATCAATTTATATTGTAAATGAGAAAAATAAACAACATATTCTAATTTTTCTATGGGATCCAAAAGTCACCCTTTTTGAAAGTGTTAAGAAATTAAATTTTTATAATATTTAAAATAAGGGTAAACCCATATGAAATAGCTTTAGGAAATAATTTTTTATATAATAGTTTTTTTAAATCATTGATTAATACATTTGAATGAAATAAAATGATTCATGATCTAAAAGAAAATAAAAGATCAGTATAACATACCAATAACTATATTTATATTGACTTATTAAATAAGTGAGGAAATTGAAATTAAGCATGTAAAAAATTCATAACAAAAGTAAAATATAATAGGTGTAGTTTTGGAAAATAAAATCACATGATTTCCACCAATTTATCCTTGAGCATAAATAATACTAAAAATAAATGTGATTATAACATGGAGAATTTTCCACATTATTAACTCTTCAATCATAAGACCCATAAAAAAATAACATCAATTGAAAATTTAATTATGATGAAAATATTATGAGCTATCAAATTAAACGAAAAGGGGATTTTTATACCCTTCATAATGTAATGACCCGAATCCGGAGCCCTTCCACTGGTGCCCCGTACCCGTTTCGCTACATCACCTCAAGCACATTTCCCCAAATTCCAGAGGCTTCCGACTAGTAGCGAGGGCCTTGGTATGTTACTGGGGAAACTATTCCCTCATTTGGTAAGGTATAAAAGGTAAGAAAAACAACAATTAATAGCAGAAGCAGTAAACATCATACAAACACTGAAACTAAATAGTGGAAGCAATGAACTCATAATTATAATGATAATGATGCAGTAGGTAAAAGTATCTAAGGAAAGCAACAAACACAACAACGTGCTGAAATAAAACTGAAAAACAAAGTATGAAAGTAAACAACAACTCCAGCAGCATCGCAAGGCTAAGCTCAGTCCTATGCTCTCCAGATCCAACCAGAAATCATGTACCCGAAGTAGAAGGGCCACAATCCTTATCCACACCTGCAACCATATAACCTATTTGGGCCGAAAGGCAGGACCCAAACAGGGTGTGAGACTAATCCCAGTAGGCAACCACCACGAGATCCGTGCCCTACTGTCGGTGAGTAATATAGAAAAAGTAAAGGAAATAAATGCAGCAGAGAAACAGAAATACACTAAAGTAAACAATCCTAAAAATCTCCATTCACATTTATTTAGAATTTCTGTACAATCATTTAGCTATCAACCAAGGAACCTAGAAACAACTCTATACTGCCAAGCCAAGAAAGTAAGAACAACAGGTAACTCCGCAGTCTACCTAAATAGAAAGCAGTACCAACCCAAGCTTGTTCTTTGGCTGGGTGGACTCGTCACAACCAACCATCAAATAAAGAACTGACTCTCTGGGTGGATCCTACCAGCAAACCCCTCTAGTCAAGTAAACGTACAAAGGCACAGACACTCTGGGAAGATCTCACCGTCAATTCCCCTGTGGTCTTGCAATGAAAGATATAGACTCTTTGAGGAAGAACTTACGTCTAATTCCCCCTATAGTCTCGCTACATAACTAAGGAGACTCTGAGGAAGCACAAAGTCTCATTCCCATAGGTCCTACGATCGATACTAATTATAACACACTCTATAGGGAAACCCAAATCGTTAATTCCCCCTTTAGTCTACCACACCAGGTTCACTCAGCCCTGAGCAGTTAGTCATGCGTAAACGACTGTTATCAGCCTAAGTATGTTCATCAACTACTTGGATAATAGCTAAAAGCATCCACAAGCATATAAACAGCAGGAAATACTTGAAATCAATTCAATAGGCATACTAGCAATGTACAAAAGGGTTGCCTCATAGGCAAAACCCCTCCAAATGGTAATAAATAGCCAAAACAAGGGGAAACACACATGGGGTGATCCTCAACCATGCTAACAAGAAATTATTAATCATCCAATAACCTCAAGCATACAAGCAATCTAAGGCAGATAACAAGACAGGATCAAAACCCTAACCCGAGATACCCGATACATGGGTATCCGACACTTTTGCACCAAAAACTCATGGACATTCAATGTAGGGAAACAAACCACCTACCTCAATCCCAGTAGATTGATATATGTGAACCACGACGACAGATTCCCCTTAGGACGATGTAGATCTTAGAAAACACACAAAATTCTCAACCTACGATAACTTGAAGATGAGGAGGAATCAAGAAACAGGGCTAAAGAAGAACGGGGAACTCACCACTGCGCTTCCAACGCAATTGACGGCAGCTGGAACGGAGGTAGGACAGAGGCACGACAGCTTGAAGAAAATTCAGCTGTACGGTCGCTCTCAGACGAATGAAACCTAGAGAAGAAGACGCTTCTGTGCATCAAGAATGACCCCAGTCCGTTTAATGAAAAAAAAGAAAGTACATGGCATGTACTTTTAGAGTACACGGCGCGTACTAGGTCTTTTCCATACTTCGCCAAAATTGGCCTCCACATCACCCTTAAACACCGTGTGTGTGGCCCGGACATGGCCAGCACATGGCTTTGGCAAGAAAAGAGTACACGGTGTGTACTCAAAAAGTACATGGCGTGTACTTCAAAAATTTCCAGAAAGTTCATTTTTCTCAAAAAATCTAGAAAAAGGAAAAGCGTACCTGAAACGAAGATCCGGGATTTTACAAACTGCCCCCCTTAAGGAAATTCGTCCCCGAATTTCCCTAACGAGGTGGAGAAGAAGAAACTTCGAACAGCTCCGGCCACTGCGATCGTACATCAGCCTCCCTCTCCCAGGTCTCTTCCTGTACTCGCCCGTACTGCCATATCATCCGTACGAGAGGAACAGACCGCCCGCGGAGAACCTTCGTACTTCGATCAACAATCCGGATAGGATGCTCCTCGAATGATGCATCCGCTTCAAGCATGACTTTCTCGGGCTGAAATATGTGAGATGAGGCTGAAAAGTAACATCGGAGCTGAGAGACGTGGAAGACGTTGTGCATGGACCGATACCTATGAGGTAGCTGCAACCAATAGGAAACCGACCCAACTCTCTCCAAGACCTCAAACAACCCGAGGTACCGCGGTGCAAGCTTACCCTATCTCTGAATCCTCTTGTGTCCCAACCTCAGGGTAACACGTAGGAAAACCTGGTCACCAACCTCGAACTCCAGAGGTCATCTCCATTGATCCGCATAAGACTTCTGTCGAGACTGCGCTGTAGCCATCCTCTTCCGAATCGGCTCTATCTACTCTGAAGTCTCCTGAACAAGACAAGGTCCCAGCAAAGCTGCCTCTCCTACCTCTAGCTAGTATAAAGGTGATCGGCATGGCCAACCGTTCAAAGCCTCATATGGATCCATCTGAATGGTCGCTTGGAAAATGTTTTTGTAGGCGAACTCTACCAGAGGAATATGCTTCTCCCAAGAATCTCCAAAGTCTAGAATGCAAGATCATAGCATATCCTCAAGAACCTGGATTGTGCGCTCGGACTGGCCATCAGTCTTGGGGTGGTATGCTATACTCAAAAGTACATGTGTACCCAAGGCCTTATGAAGTCCCTGCTAGAACTGAGAGGTAAAGCGCGCATCCCTGTCTGAAACAATGGAGTGTGGAAATCCATGCAGACGAACGATCTCCCAGATGTAAAGTCGTCCTAGATCATCGATACTGAAAGTCTCCTTGATTGGAAAGAAGTGAGAAACCTTTGTAATCCTGTCGACGATGACCCACACCGCATCGTTTCCTCTCGACGATCTTGGAAAACTAGTCACAAAGTACATCGTGACGTCATTCCACTTCCATTCTAGAATGGGTAGCTTCTGTAAAAGCCCTGCTGGTCACTAGTGATCCGCCTTCACCAACTGGAAGGTGGAACATCTCATGAAAAAACCATCCACATGTCTCTTCATACCTGGCCACCAGTACTGGCAGTGTAAATCACAGTACATCTTGGTGACGCCAGGATGAACTGCCCAAACTGAGGAATGGAAGACTCGCATCAGCTTGTATCTGCTGGCACCCATACGCGTCCCCGAAAACGTAAGATCTCATCCTTTCCAATGGTCCACCCGGGAAGAGGGTCCTCTCATGACACACGTTCTCGTAGGACTAGTCCTTCTGAATATGCCAACTTCCTCATTTTAACTTGGTCCAGAAGTGCAATGGTAACGACCATAGAAGATAGGAAAGTCTGCCCTTGCCTGTCGTGCGCCTTCAAATGCATCTCTGAGAACAGAGCCATTAGTTTCCACTCACTGCTGGCCTCCTGAACTGCCTGTATCTGAGTTCTCCTGCTCAGTGCATCAGTCACTGCGTTGCCTTTCCCAGGCATATAGGAAAGATCAAAATCGAAGGACTGGAGACACTCAACCCACCTCTGCTATCTCAGATTCAGGTCACGCTGCGTGAAGATGTACTTGAGACTTTTGTGGTTAGTGTATACCACAAAATTCTCTCCCAGAAGGTAATGTCTCCAGAAACGTAAAGCATGAACAACCACAACCAACTCCAGGTCGTACGTAGGATAATTCCTCTCATGTGGCCTTAACTGCCGAGATCCATACGCAACCACTCGATCCTCCTTCATAAGCACTGCTCCAAGTCCGATGCCAGATGCATCACAAAAAACTGTATATCTCTTGCCCGGATCTAGAAAAACTAGGATTGGGGCTGAAGTCAATATCCCCTTCAGCTCCTGGAAGGTTGAGTCACAGGATTCTGACCATAAAAACTTCACCCCCTTCTTAGTCAAGCCCGTAAACGGTGCTGTTAGGCGTGAGACGTCCTGTATAAACCACCTGTAGTAACCAGCTAGCCCCAAGAGGCTTCATACATCGAAGACATTCTTCAGATTCTCCGAGGTAACTACTACTCTCACCTTCTCTGGGTCTACTGATACTCCTGTCTCTAAGATGACATGACCCAGGAAGTGAATCTCGTCCATCCAAAAGTGGAATTTCGAGAGTTTATCATAAAGTCGATGCTCCCTCAGTGTACTCAAAATGATCTCAAGATGGGTTGCATGGTCATGTCGAGTGTGAGAGTACACCAAGATATCGTCCACAAAGACCATGATGAAGGAATCCATGTAAGGACGGAACACTCGGTTCATCAGCGCCATGAAAAATGCTGGCGCGTTCGTAAGACCGAACGACATAACCGTATACTTGTAGAGACCATACCTGCTCCTGAAGGCTGTCAGAGGTATATCTGAAGGTTTAACGCACAACTGATGATAACCAGACCTCAAATAGAACTTCAGGAACACCCGAGCTCTTCCAATATGATCAAAGATATCATTAATCCTTGGCAAGGGATATCGGTTCATGACCGTCAACTGGTTCAACTTCTGATAATCCACGGAAAGCCTAAGGGTACCGTCTGATTTCTTCGCAAACAGAATAGGAAAACCCCAAGGAGAAGTACTGGGTCTGATGAAAACCTTTGCCTGCAACTCCTCCAACTACTTGTTGAGCTCCTGCAACTCAGGGGTAGCCATCCTATAGGGAGGAATGGACACCGGTGATGCTCATGGTACGAGCTCAATCGAGAAGTCTACCTCACGCTTCGGAGGCAAACCTGAAAAGTCTTCTAAAAAGACATTTGGAAAGCGATCCACCACTGGAAGAAAATATAACTGTGAAGTCACCTAATCATCCATATAAAGACTTTCAATCTGGGACGTAACTCCTCTTAGATCATGATGCTCGAGTCCGGCTCGACTCGCTTGAACATCCCACTCACCCTTATGAAGGAAAGATTCACCCTCTAGTGATACGAAACTCACTCTGCGGTGATAGAAATTGATGACTGCCTGGAAGGGAACCAACCAGTCCATACCAAGAATAACGTCATAGCCCGTCATCTCCAGGACATAGAGGTCCCATAAGAAACGATACCCTGCAACCTTGAAAGGGAACTCCTTGCACTGACGTATGGTAGATTTCCTCATTCCCAAAGGCGTGTCGAGAGTCAACATGTCAGAAGACAAAAAGACACAGAGCTCAAGGCTTTCCACGACATCAACAGAGATAAATCTATGTGAAGCACCAGTATCAAAAAGGGCTGACGATAAAACTGAGGCAACTAAGATCGTACCTCGAACTGTAGAGGGTCCGGGATCCTGCTCCCGATGAATCTGCTCTATAGCAAAAGTCTGGCCGGTACCGCGGCCCTGTGTAGCCTAAAAACCCTGAGATGCTCCTCCCTGAGCCTGAACACTACATCCATGGCCTCTACCCTGACCTGAACGACCTGTAGAACTCCATCCCCCAGTCTTATGTGGAGCTGGTAATCCTGCTCCTGGACACGGGGTCGAAACTCATCCTCCTTCACTAGCCGCTGGAAGGGGAACCTTGCAGAAACACTGTAGATGACCCATATTGCCATAGGATAGGAACTCCCCTGGGTCCCTCGGGTACCAGGGATTCTTATGTCCTCTCCTCCCACACTAATAACACTCCACTTGGGTGCCAAAAGAGGGATCTCTTCTACTATAAGGAATACCTCGCTTCCTCGGGTCACCTCAGGTAGACTCTCGGTGGCGCTTCCTGCTGTCTGTCTGGAGGGAATTAGCCTTGGATACTGTACCGCCCTAGTCCACAGCTCTAGTCTCCCTCAGGTTCCTCTCCGTGATTAGTTCCTGGTTGACTATCAGAGTAATAGAAGTCAACTAAAAGACATTCACCTACGATCTGATCTCCGGTCTGATGCCTTCCTCAATCTTCCTTGCTAGAAACAACTTGTCATTTCCCAGAACGGGAGTGAATCGCTGTAAGTTAGTGAAGCAGGAGGAATACTCCATAATTGATAGAGTACCCTGCCGCAGGCTCATGAAATCCCTAGCTCTGTTAGCCCTCATCGTCGCTGGGTAGAAGTAGTCATAAAACGTATGCTGAAACTCATCCCAATCCATAGCCTGCTGGCGCCCCATCTGAGAGACTACATCCCACCATCTCTTGGCGGAGTCTCGAAACATATACATTGAGAGCTTCACCTTCCTCTCTAGAGGCATCTACAGATTCTCGAATATGGACAACATGGCTTCCAGCCATGACTCTGCTACCTGAGGTCCTCCATCCCCTGTGAAAGTGGGAGGATGCTGCTGCTGGAAGACCCGTGTCAGCTCTGCCATAGTCAGGGAAGGATGCTGAACTCCTTGGAAGGTCTTCATGAATCTCATGAAACCCTCTCTGAACTAAGCATCAACATCGGTGTTTGGAATCACTGCAGGTTCCATGTCCGGAACGATGGGTGGAACTACTGGCAGTGCCTGCTCCGTCGTATCAGGCGTACGATCGCTGCCTGGTTCCTGGCGTGAAACCGGAGGACGTCTCGGTGGCATAGTCCTGAAAGACCAAAACACAAATTCATTAAATGCGAACATAGTTTCAACAGGAGAGTAAAACGGAATAGGGGGAAAAACCTTTAAATATGAAAAAAAAACATAACTACACGGCGTGTAATACCTATACACGGCGTATTTCCAGAAATCTTACCCTGGGCGTATACCTTAGACATACATGGCTGTGTAAACAACCCGACTACATGGCATGTTCTTAAACTACACGGCGTGTACTGACCCTCTTCTCCTTTCCCAGTTACTCCTACATGACTAAGTCACAAATATTGTCCCAGCCAAAGACAACACGGCGTGTTTGAGGAAGACACGGCGTGTATTGGACATGCCTTACCTGGTCCGTGTTGTTAGCGACATGGCCTGATACATGGTCGACACTACACGATGTGTTCCCTAGGGACACGACGTGCACTTGAAGGGAAACCTCGGCCTGTGTTGTTTGCGACACGGCCAGGTACTCGGCTGATCCTTACACGGCGTGCTCCGAACAAACACGGCGTGTATAAGAGAAGATAACACCAACTCGTGTTTTTCAAGACACGGCCCGATACCTGAGAAAGGATACACATTGTTTGCATACCAAACACGACGTGTACTAAACATGCATTAACTGGCCCATGTTGTTAGTTACATGGCCGGGCTCCTAGTTAACCCCTACACGGCATGTACCTAGAGTACATGGCGTGTTCCTAAAAACCATTTGCAGCTCCGTGTCCCTGTCCACATGGTCAGTGAAACGACCAAAAACTACACTGCGTGTATCTATAAAGTACACACCATGTATTATGGGTTTTTCTAGATAGTATCATCAGAACTACACCAGAGCCCAGAAAACACAGAAAAAGAGAGAGGTTAAGGTGACAAATTCCGATCTTTGGGGGCCCATACTCCCCTTAAATCAAAGCTTGGAATCCTAACAATGCATGTAACAAGAGAACAATATAAGAACTCACAACCCACCAAATTCTGATCCTCGAGGGCCCATAACACCTCTAAGATCAAAGTTTGGCATCTGTGATAAGAAGGCTCCAAACAACGATACCCTATCAACATAGCAGGTATTATATCACACCATCTATCACAACAGCATGCATTGTCTATCACAAATCCTATCACAAAAGCATGAAATCTCTAATGAAACCTAGATGGCAGGGCAAAATGCATGGCATGTGATCTTCTAACATGTGCCTATATTATGCATGAGATGACATACCCTCATCTCATCGGGTTGCAACAAAATAGAACCGCAATCATATAAACAGTAACAACACAAAACAAGTGCATCACCCAACGGTGAAATCAATTAAACCGTAACATTCGCAAACTCAAAACTTGCAATATTCGAGGTAATATGGGTTTTTTCCTATACACGGGTTCTAGAATTCCTGGGCACAGCTATTTACCATTCACCTATTCCGTCCTATCCCTATCTAATGTCTCTAAACAGTAAGTCAATAGAAAAGGAAATAACTCCTTTGATACCACTTTGTAACGACCCGAATCTGGAGACCTTCCACTGGTTCCCCGTACCCGGTTCGCCACATGACCTCAAGCACATTTCCCCAAACGCCAGGGGCTGCCGACTAC
Source organism: Viscum album (assembly GCA_963277665.1). NCBI lineage: Eukaryota > Viridiplantae > Streptophyta > Magnoliopsida > Santalales > Viscaceae > Viscum > Viscum album. The sequence continues at coordinate 2,056,878,298 of OY728127.1, read as the reverse complement.
CAGCGAGGGACTTGGTAAGTTATTGGGGAAACTATGCCTTCATTTGGTAAGGTATACAAGGAAAGAAAAACAACAGTCAATAGCAGAAGCAGGAAACAACATACAAACACTGAAACTAAACAACAGAAGCAATGAACACATAATGATAATGATAATGATGCAGCAGGTACAAGTTTCTAAGGAAAGCAGCAAACACAACAACGTGCTGAAATACAATTGAAAAACAAAGTACGAAAGTAAACACCAACTCCAACATCATCACAAGCCTAAGCTCGGTCTTATGCTCTCCAGCTCCAACTAGCAATCATGTACCCGAAGTAGAAGGGCCACAATCCCTATCCACACCTGAAACCATATAACCTATTTGGGCTGAAAGGCAGGACCCAAACATGGTGTAAGACTAATCCCAGTAGGAAACCACCACAAGATCCGTGCCCTACTGTTAGTGAGTAATATAGAAAAAGTAAAGGAAATAAATGCAGCAGAGAAACAGAAATACACTAAAGTAAACAATCCTACAAATATCCATTCACATTTATTTAGCAGTTCAGTACAATCATTTAGCTATCAACCAAGGAACCTAGCAACAACTCTGTGCTCCCAAGGTAAGCAAGTAAGCACAACAGGTAACTCATCAGTCTACCTAAACAGCAAGCAGTACCAACCCAAGCTTGTTCTTTGGCTGGGTGGACTCGTCACAACCAACCATCAAATAAAGAACTGACTCTCTGGGTGGATCTTACTAGAAAACCCCTCTAGTCAAGTAAACGTTGAAAGGCACACACACTCTGGGAAGATCTCACTGTCAATTCCCATGTGGTCTTGCAATCAAAGATATAGACTCTCTGAGGAAGCACTTACGTCTAATTCCCCCTATAGTCTCGCTACATAAATAAGGACACTTTGAGGAAGCAGAAAGTATCATTCCCATAGGTCCGGCGATCGATACTAATTATAACAGACTCTCTAGGGAATCCCTAATCGTCAATTACCCCTTTAGTCTACAACACCAGGTTCACTCAGCCCTGAGCAGTTTAGTCGTGCGTAAATGACTGTTAGAAGCCTAAGTAAGTTCAACAACTACTTGGAAAATAGCTACAAGCATCTACAAGCATATAAACAGTAGGAAATACATGCAATCAATTCAACAGGAATACTATCAATGTACAAAAGGGTTTCCTCGTAGGAAAAACTGCGCCAAACGAAAATAAACAGCCAAAACAAGGGGAAACAACCATGGGGTGATCCTCAACCATGCTAAAAAACAATTATTAATCATCCAATAAACTCAAGAATACATGGAATCTAAGGCAGATAACAAAACCGGATCAAAACCCTAACTCGAGATACTCGATACATGGGTATCCGACACTTTTGCACCAAACACTCAAAGACATTCAACGTAGGGAAACAAACCACCTACCTCGATCCCAGTGGATCAATATATGTGAACCACGATGACATATTCCCCTTAGAATGACATAGATATGATAAAACACACAAAACGATCAACCTACGATAACTTGAAAACGAGGAGGAATCAAGAAACAAGGCTAAAGCAGAACGAGGAACTCACCGCTACGCTTCCAACACAATCTACGAAGGCTGGAATGGAGGTCGGAAAGAGGCATGACGACTCGGAGAAGATTCATCCATACAGTTTCTCTCGGATGAACGAAACCTAGAGAAGAATACGCTTCTGTGCGTAAGGCGCGACCCCGGTTCGTTTAATGAAAAAAAGAAAGTACACGGCGTGTACTTTTAGAGTACACGACGTGTACTAGGTCTTTTCCGTACTCCACCAAAATCGGCCTCTACGTCACCCTTACACACTGTGTGTTTGTGGCCCGGACACGGCCAGCACACGACTTTGGCAGGAAAAGAGTACACGACATGTACTCAGAAAGTACACAACGTGTACTTCAAAAATTTCCATAAAGTTCATTTTTCTCAAAAACTCCAGAAAAAGGAAAAGTGTACCTGAAACGAAGATCCGGGTTCTTACACATAATATAATAAAATTTCATATTATAATCTTCAGTCAGAATGAAAGATAATTTTACAAAAATAACCCTTATAAAGATCATATCATTGAATTTTGAATTTTTATATGATTAGATTATTTGTTAAAAATTTAAACCCACACAAAAAATGGATATATTAACTAAACTACATAAGTGATGAATTTTCACATAATTATATAATAAAAAGGCAATTGAGAAGAGTTGTAACCCAACTAAAGAAAATTGAGTTGAGAAACTTTTTACGACATTGTTAATTGCAAGTCAAATTATCTTGGTTAATGTAATTAAAATAACTCAATGTATTTATTATTCATCATATAACATGTAATATTGGATTTATAAACATCATATAATGGACATTAGGTGAATACCATTTATATATTCCTCAATTAATGTAAATTAAGATGAAATCCCTTACCTCGAGTCCAAAGATGCACTATATAACCTTAAAAACTTGTATAAAAAATTCACATAAATTAATTGATTTCATAAGATATTTTTACATGTTTTTTACCTAATCATAAATATATTTATTTTAGTTATTTGTTTGAAATATTTAATCATTTACATCAATGGCTAGTTTTATGAGGGAGTTTTTTTATAAATTCAAAACAACTTCGATATGTTGACCATGGTCAAATGGGAATTTCATACATAATATATAGAATAATAATCATGATTTAGATATTAACTTTAAAAATAAATTATAAATTTAATGGAAGACATGAAATATGTTTATGAAAAATGATCTATGTTACAATCATGGAGATAGTTGGTCAAACGTATGCATGATTGATGGTTTCATTTTAAAATTTTCATTATACTAAGAATATAAGTATTCTATTATATTTATAAAATTAGAATTATATTATAAATACCATGTTATTTATTTATATATACTAATATGTATAAACTGTTTTATATGGTGATACAAAACTTATCACATCTCATCATGGAGGTGATTGCACATAGATACGCAAGATATATGTTATCATTTTTTTCATGGGATGTAAAGAAAATAGATGATATATTTTATATCTAGAATGTTATATATTCTAGGAATATTATACATATAAAAAAACTTTAAATATTTAATTATAACCAATAGTGAGATGTGGTGATGAAAAAAAAATTACATTAGTCCACGAGGTGGTAGTCCTCTGTATAAAATAACGATGAATTACTTTTCCATTTTATTGAGGATGTAGCAGGATATAAGCTATGAGAATAATATTATAACATCCTAGTATATATTTTATAATAATTTTATTAACCCATCAAGGTGGGAGATTATTTTAAGGATATGGAAGATGAAATAAAATTAAAAATATCAGTTAAGAAATATTATCACACTCTGACCATGGAATTTATATAATTTTATTCTTTTCATGGATTTTGATCTTCTAATTGACATTCATGTTGGGTTCCCAATTTTAAATTTTGAGTTTAGAAATCATCTAGTGAGTCTCTGGTAAAAAAATGGATATTTTGGTCATGAAAGTTGGTGGTGCACAATGGGAATATGATTAGGGGAAATCATGTGCCCTCACCTAGGAAACTGTGTAAATTTTTTTTTTGGACAAGGCTAACTGCATGGTTGGTGCTCGGTTTAAAAAATTGTGTGTTGTAACCATGTGATATGATAATCTTGGAGAGTGATGGGTTCATAGTGGATTCATGGATTGGAAAATTGTGTGGCTAAGCCATGTGATTTTCCTAGGTCATTAAAAGTTAGAAATTACTCTTTTTCTACTAAGTTATTTTAACCACAATTTAGGTTTTACTCAATATTGGATCATTTTTTGTGCACAATGGGGATCCCAATCTCCTTTCCCTTGGTTCCCCTTGCCTTTTTGGTTCTCCTCTTTTTGATCTATGGTGAGTTTTGTTTTTTTGGTCTATTTTCCTCCTATCCTCTCTTACCTCTATTGGTTCGTTGGTTTTTATTTAGTGGAACCTCTCTTGGAGGAACCCAAAGGGTTGGGTTTGATGTGTGGGATGTTTTCATTTCATGTTATGGTGTGAGGATTGACTAAAATTATTTTTTCTTCCATATCTTGAAGTTTGGTTGTGTGTACATCATTGATGTTAGTGCTTCCATCCATTTCATTTTTTGCACATTCCATTTGATGCTTGATATTTTCTAGATGATTCATAAATGTGTTTACCTTACTTGTGATGAGTTAGTATAAATTGATTTGGGTTTTTTATGACATAAAATTTGTGAAAAATGGTTTTTAAGGGGTTCTTTAATTATCCCTATATTTTAATGCATGCTGGGTGTTTGATAAAATTCCAATTGAACTTTTAAGGTTATATTTGTTACTTTTTGTGTTTTTCTTCCTTAGGTTTAATTTTAAAATATTTTTGGGTAGTGAGTTGGGTATAGTATGTGGAAATTTTTGATTGTTATATTGATCTTCTTATTTTTGGATCATTTTTGTTTGTCTAATAGACCGTGATGATTCTTTAAAAATGGATTTGTGTGATTTTATAAACACTTGAAGAGTTTCATGGAATTTTGGTTTGTATTTCTTTATTGAGTAACTTTATAGATTTGGGGTTGTAAATGATGTTTTGAATTCTAATAGAAATTTATTTTGTAACTTTTGTTTTGTATGCACCCAGTGGGAATCTTAGCATGTTTTGGAAAATGAATTGGAAACTTGGGTAGTGTGAAGGTTTGGTTGTTATTTAAAAATGATTTGGAAAGTGGTTTTAATTATGGAACATGGTTATTTCCATATAGGATTTAATTTTTGGGCGAACATTCATGTTATGAAATGGATTTTCATGCACATTCGTGATGAATTTTCTTATATTTGGATACCACTGTAATTTTGGGATAGGATTCACTCAAGTGGCTCATGCATGGGAACAATATTGGTATTATGTCAACAAGAAGATGGGTAGAATTATACTCTAGAGGATTGTGCATGAGAAATATGTGGGTTATTGTTGTTATATAATGTTTTTCCAAGTATTATTATTATTATGTGATTCATGGGAATTATCTAGAGGGTCGAGTGACAGTTACTTTTCAACCCTGATTTGATGGTTTATGCCCCTTGGATTTGTTAGTAGGTGAGGATAGAACAACCTATGGTAAGGATAGTTTAGAGCATCTAGTTGGTTATCAACTTTGGAGCTTCACTATACATAATAATGTGAGTATATAATGAGTATATCAATGGATTTATTTGAGAGATTTATAGGAAATTCCAATGATTACAATCAGTATGCTCTATTTATTTCTACTTCTTGTTCAGATTTTATTCCTGATAGTTTATTACAGATAGTTTTTGATTCCTTTAATTTCTTAATAGCCGAATTTTATTACTTAGTATGGATTTATTATCGGGTTTTGGTTTTGAAATGGGTTTTAAAAAGTCGATATGTTATTGAAATGGAATGATGCATGATCTATTTTAAAAATGAAATTTTGGGAAAGATATTTTTAAATGTTTGACCTAATTTAAAATAATTTTATATAAATATATTTCAATATAGTTTTTATGGACTCTTTTGGGAATGTAAATTCATATCCTCTATGGTGATTACCTTCTAATATGTTTATCATCACACCCTACTTGTGCCCACTCATCATCAGTTTACCCAATTTCTTTAGTAGGTTATGGTATTTGGTTCAGTTGTGCCTTTAGAGAAGGATGTTATTTTAGTTGGTCGTGACCGATAGGTCATATGGAAATATTATTAGCATGTTTCTATCAAATTTTTGTATTTATTTTTTTGTTCAGCTGTTGTATTAGGATCTGTTGTGTATCTATTTATATTTAGTTATTATTTGCACATTGATATGATCTCTATTTGGTTAATTTGATCATCGTTTTCTTTGGGATAAATAATTTCCTTTGTACTATTTTATTTATGAAACTAGTTTCCATCCCATAGGGATTGGTAACACTATTTGAGCCATGTCTTAGGTTGGGTTAGGTGTCAGGTTCAATTAAATCCAAGATTGGTTTGTGGAAAAATTGTATCATAGAAGGCCTTGGATATTTATGGTTTTAGTTATATTGAATATTAAGAATATCATGACATGATAGGTAGGTATGGGATGGATTCCATGGACCATTTATCAATCTGTTCTTCAAGTTTCCAATGGTAGTAAAGGAATTGAGTTTTGTTTTGGTTTTTGGTTTGAGTGAATGGGTAATGAAAATATAGGCGAGTCAGTTTCATGTTGTGATCTCAGATGGGGAAGTGACCCATGTGGGATCCATGTTCATAGATCAAGGTCCTATTTTTTATAAATTCTTACTTGGGGAATGTCCCACTATACCTGTTGATAGGTTAGGCATTTCCGCTATTTCCTCATTCCAGTAGTTTTGTGCGAGTTGTGTTTTGTTTTGGTTTAGTGTAATTTTAAAATGAAAATAGTTTTTGAAATTGAAATTATTTAATTTAATTTTTTTCTTATTGAAAAGTGAAATGAGTTTTTAAAAGATAATGTTACTCATAATTTTGAAAATCCCGTTAAATATAGAGGAAATGTGAATTTAGAATTTGGTAAATGCTTGGATTTTATGATAAAGTGGTACATGTGATACTTAATTTTCCTTATGGATGTTCAAATTTGTGTGAATGGATGATATTAGTGGATATGGGATTGAAACATATGTGACAGTTCACAGTATTCCATTGTGTTAGGTCAGATAGGGTAATGAAAGATGGTTTAGAGGGGGTGAATAGGCCAGATTAAAAAAATTAAACAATAAAATTGATTAAATAAAAAAATTGTCAATCTTAATTAGGAGAAGAAAAAGTAAAAAACACAAGGATGTTTTATATTATAGTTGTGTACAATGTGGGAATAATATACTCTTACCCTCCTCTACTTAGCAATAGACACGTGTGCGCTAAAAATTATTTTTAAGAAGGAATCATAACACAATTACTGAATCCATTTCTTGTGGAGGGATAACCACGACACTAAATTCTGTATGGAGAGTCAGAAACCTTACAACCTGACTTTATATAGCAGGTTTTACAAACCATATCATGTATAATTTAGATACAGGGTGTCAAAAACCATAGATTATAACTTTGTAATCTCAGAGTCAAATCACAAGGAAAAATAATAATAAATAACGCTTTTGTGTGTAAAAGAATAAAAAAACATAGAGTACATGTGAGAGATGATAAATAGTGTTACAGACTCAAAAATATATGAATGAGAAGATAAATTATTAAAGAATAGTTAATGGTTATCAAGGATTATATTAGGTAGTGTTTTAAGGGCAATTGTAGTCAATGTAGAAGTAATTCATCACATGAGAGAATGTGTAGGTGATGAAACTGAGTGTCGTAGGATGTTGAAAATGCACAACATGTTCAAAGTTCACATCACTTTTTTAATGAAAAAAATAATATCTAATATTTTAACCCATGTATATTTTCTTTCCAGAGTGAGATATATATATAGAAAGAATAAATATTCAGTAGTAGCAGCAGTTCTGCTTCCTTTGGACTTTCAAAATAAATTCGGTCATGAGCATCCATAAATATCTCTACAAAAATCGCAACACCGTTATTTCATTATTCTGATTGAATAAATCATAAATAAATTAATTTAAAATAATTTCAATAACTCTTCCAATAATATCTCCATAATAATAACATTGTTGAATGATTTAAAACTTAAGTTTAAATCCATTAAATCCTATTTAAACTTAGTCAAAATAGATTATGAAAACTAGCAGCACAAACCGAAAGTAAATTCAAATATTTGAATTTAAATAATATTTTAACCTCCTTTATTGGAAAAATAAGATGAAATATTTTATTAAATTTCCTCTTTAAAATTTTCACCAAAATCATCAAAATATTTTCCATCATAATGCATATATTTAATATGAATTTATGTAGCAGAAAAAACATTGAAAATAATATATATATATATATATAGCAGATAAATGTACAATATAAAAGAAAAAATATGTAGCATCAAAGTAGGGTACACAAAAATAGGGTACAATAAATTAGGGCACATGAATGTAGGTTACACAAAAGTTGGGTACATGAATATAGGGTACACAAAAGTAGGGTACATGAAAGTAGGGTACACGAAAGTAGAATAGGGTTCATTACAAAACTAGGTTTTCCAAACCATACATTTCATTATTGTGAATGTAGGTTTTCTGAACAAAACATTGCACTATTATGGATGTAGGCTTTCCAAACCATACTTTTTACTATTTCGAATGTAGGGTTACCAAACCATACCTAGTACTGTTGCAAAAATAGGGTTGTCAAACCATAATTTTCACATTTTTGAAAGTTTTTTTTCCAAAAAGTAAATTGAAATATTGTGAAAGTTGGGTTTCCAAACCATACATTTTTACTATTGTGAAAGTAGGGTTGTCAAACTATACTTTAAACTCTTGTGAAAGTAGGGTTTCCAAACCATACATTGCATAATAGTGAATGTAGGGATACAAAACCATACATTGCACTAATGAGAAATTAGGATTGTCGAACTATAATTTTATCTATTATGAAATTAGGTTTTCCGAACCATACTTTTCACTATTGCAAAAGTAGAGTTTCTCAACTATACTTTACGAAAAACTAGACACCATACTTTAACAAACTTCAACAAATTATTAATGGCTATTAACATCAGATTCGAAATTTAGTCAGGAATAATTATTTTAAAAAATATTATTATCTTTTGAGAATATCATGAAATGAATAAATCCGACATCTACAACTCCTGATATCTTCAAAAAATATAAGAAATATCATTCTGAAAAAACTACAACTCTGAAACAACACTGTGGAACGCCAAATAATTTAAAACCATCCAAGCAGAATTTTTAGACTTTGATAGAAAATAATTAAACAAAGATAAACATGTTGTATTTCTATAAAATCATGTTTCTTGTGAATCTTATATCTGTATAACTTTCAGTAAATTTAATACACTAGCTTCTCAAAGATGATCTCTATAGAGTTTCTAAAATTTCCGCAACAACTTCATTGAATTTTTAGAGTACTAGAAAAGAATTTCCAGACATCCCCATAAAATAATTATGTTTAGAAAAATATACTATCTATCCAATAGTATAATTTTCAAAGAAAAACATTCATTTTTCATTCATATATCATCAAAATATAGTGGAAAAGTAATAAAAAAAGAAAAACATAAATATGCACAAAAAATCTCCCCCTTTTTGTTTTATTAAAAAACCAAATCATTTAAAACATTTAAAATGAATTTTTAAAACTTTTAAAACCAATTTATCTCTCCCCATTTTTTTAAATAATAAAAGATAAAACATAAACACCCCATAAGTAAATGAAAAAAATTGAAAGTTAAAATTCTAACATACTAATTTCAAATTTAATTTTTTCAAACTGAGTGGAGTTTAAAGGGTTTGAAAAAATATATTTTAGTAGATTTTTATAAGGTATAAATTATAAAATAATATTACCCTTGTTCACGTGATATATAATATAATGAAATATAAGATAAATATGCACTGTTATATAATGCCCTCTGGGGTTTTATAAAATTGAAATTAGAGAAGTAATATAATTATAAATAGGAATTCTATAAAAATTAATACCAAAATTCCATAAGGTTTTCTTAATCCATAAAAATTGAGCACAAAAACGAAAATTATAGATATAATTAGCTTCTATAGTAGAAAAAGAAATAGATTTTTGTTTCATAGTTAATCAGGATTTAAACTTTCCCCCCTGAAAATGACAGATACCTGATGTGTTTTTTCAGTCAATACTACCTCCTCCAAAATTAGAGTCAGATTACGATTTTAAATAAAATAAGTTATATTTTTGATAAAATAAAATAGAATCAATAGTTTATTTAACATATCTAATTACTCTTTTTACATCTGTAACATAACTTTCTTTAGGACTAGGTTTAAATCCATCACATAAGAAAACACTAAACATAATATGAGGTCTAGATGAAGTTAAATATATTAAGAAACTTTTCATGCCTCTATAAACATTAATATCAACATATTGACCAGATTCATCAGTATCCAATTTAAAATTTGAACCCATAACAGTTATCATAGATTTAGATGAATCAAGAGTAATTTTTTTAACAAACTCTTTATCACACATAGATTGATTATGTAACACCCCAAGATTTCATAGTGTGTTATTTCTTAAAAATAATTCAATAACTTTCACTACACCAACACCAAGTTCAATCGCACCATGACTTACCAAACAAGCTGTTCAAAAGAGGTTATTAATAGTGTCAACTAAATTTTAAACTTTATATAATCCTTATAATTTTAGAATCCATATTATGAGTATCTTAATGTAAGAACAAATTCATTTTCATTATTGCACTTTTACCAAATTTTAATAGTGAACCCTTTTTAAATACAATATTTTAAACTTTTTGACTAAATTGGGACATAAAAAATTTAAAATGAAACATCCCAAGCTTCCACGGTACGCTTTCCTTTGAATAATACAGTAGCGTGTGTTGTACGCAACTTCGAGTTCTAACACACCACAACCAATCAAACTAGCCGTTATGAATAGTAATACCTACCTTTTAAAATTTTAGAAATTTTACCTCTCAAAATGGACTTCATTTTTGGATTCAGAGTATCGAATTTATCCTAAGGTAAAATTTTGGTACTTTTTGGATAACTTTCATATTTTGATGAATAGTGAAAATTACTAAATTTTAATTAAAAACAACTTTTTTAATCAAAATAATTAATAGTAATAAATTATGAATTTGAGTGGTTTTAAAGTATATTTAGAATATATTTTTACCATTTAATATAATTTTGGTCATTGTAAATAATTTTACAATTAAACCGAACATAAACAAGTGTCAATCTTTTGATAGTTATTATCTCTTAAAAAAACGCTTTTTATTTTGACAGCGGAAATTAATTTTAAATTAATTTCTGCAACTTCTGTGTTTTGAATTTAGAAAAATGGATTCCATATTTGGAATCAGTATGTTTAAATTGTGTAAATAGGTGACTTTTATTTTTAGACATTTTGAATAATTACTGCGGTAAATATTTTATTTACCATGGTTAAGGGTAAATCCGGTAAATAAGGATTAAAAAATAATATTATAATAATACTAAATTACCCTAAATCATGTCCTATCCTTATTGTTTTATACATGTTCGACCATAGGCATCTTTGGGTCGATTTTGGGACCCCATGGTGCCACTTGTAGGTGATAGGGACACTTTATTTTAATTAAGTTAAAATGAATACAAAAATGACACAAGCATATATCTTTTAGAAAAAAATTTTTTACATAGGGTTATACATGTTGAATTTTAGAATATAAATATTCATTAGAAATATAAAAATAATTCCTACATAATTATATTTTTTTTATAATTTTAATACATTAAATAATTTAATTTATTTATGACACAATGACGATCCAGTAATTAATATAATAGTGAAAAATCAAAATAATTGATATTATAAATACCCAAATAAATATAATATGCAACTTTTAATGAATTAAAATAATTTTCTAGGATAATATGATATATTTTGATTGATTTAATTGACTTTGTTCGAAGTAATAAATCTGTTTTGAGTTTCACAAAAATCAACTATTGAATAGTGTCAAAATTGACATAAAAGAGTTCTTAAAACAAATATTATATTATTAATTGATATTAAATTCCTAAAAATCTAAGGTTCGGACAAGAGACTTATATTATGATAGGGTCATCATTAATGGTCCACTTGGGGGTCTCTTGGATGTATATAGTATGTTTATTAACAATATTATATAAAAATACAAAGAGACATTGTAAAAGTGAAACTAATTAACTTAGAGTTAATACTTAAAGATAAGGTTAATATAAGTACCCAAACCTGTCTAAATTCTATTGGTTGAGTTTTTTTAGACCCATCAACACCTTAAACTTTTAATAATCAACTTTTGAGCCATTATAAACCGAATATTAATTTATTATAAACTAATATTTCTAGCTTTTCCAAAGGTTCCCCTCACCCCTCTTATAAAAGGGAACTCCTCCTTCTCATTTATTCACACCTTAAAAGCCTTTTGGTTCGGCCAAACTCTGCCCAAATACTCTCCCAACTTCCCTCACTACAACTTAGAGGCCTTAGTTTGATCAGAAAGCCAACCTAAGGATCCCTTTTTATCAAATCAAAATGAAGAACCCGAAGAAGAGGTAATGATTTCACCACCCTTTTCCAAGTTCCTTTCTTCTTCCACTTCTTCTTCCGTTGTTTTTACCATTCTAAAATAATAAATCCAGTATCATATATATATAATGTGATGTTATTATAAATATGGTACAACAATATTCAGTATTCTATCCACCCTTTTGAATAACATGTCACCATACGTGCGTACGTACGGCTTACCGTCTCCACGTCGTGGTGTAATTGTTATTCAATATATTATTATTTGGATGGGTATAATAATGATGTGTAACTCATGTAAATAAAAAATATAACATGTTAATTATTCTGTATATATGATATACCATCCATTTATATATTATTTTAATATTAGAAGAATGATATCGTTGCTCGTGCGTACGTACGGACTACCGTCTCCACGAACGCGATGAGATTCATTCTCCATCGTATCCATTCAAGTATAATTATCATTTGAGTATTTAAAAATGATGTTTAAGGACTTGATATCATTATGGATATGAATAATATACAACATATCCATTACAAACATGGCTTACGTAACAAAACATATAAAAGAAAACAAGTAAGTTAACACCCGAAACAACGATAATACTAAGATATTATTATCAAATCAATATTAAAAGATCATATATGATATCATATTAATGTATATGATTATTGTATAATTTAATAACAATTATTTCACCATTATACATGAGGTTAACCTACCCCAACCAAGGAAAAGTACAAGGTAAGGGATTTTCTTATCTCACTTTCAAATCCGTGAGATTTCCATTGTTCGCCACTAATTTATTAAAAGTGGTATATTTTGTACTTCCATTTGATATATGTTATCATTATTCTATTTATATTCATGTTATTCTGTAAATAATTTGGTGGTTATTAACTTTTGGTCATACGACTCAGTTGATTACAACGTGGTAAGGGGTTTTCATCTCACTCCTTATTCCCGTGAGATTCATGCCATATTGCCACCATTACCTTTTGTGTGGTGTATGTACTGCCCATAATTATATTCTTTGTGTAATACACTCTAATTTATGTGTATTTACATATTCATGGTATGATACCTCTTTAATGGGTTGTATGTTTCATAAGTTACCAAATTGGTAAGGGTTTATTTCGAAATCTCTTCATTATCCGAGGTTGTTTATACGTAATAATCTACTGGGATCTCTTTATCATCCACATCCATGTTTCTTAAAAATGTATTTAAAAACATTTTTAATAGTTACAATAATATGGGTTAAAGTCATTTATACCCTTCTTTGACTTTTCATAATAGTTTTATAAAGGAATCTTTCTGTCGTTTTCCAAAAAAGGTGCCTTTTAACCCTTTCGACAGAATTAAGGTAAGAATGTTTTTTATACGATGGGTGCGGATATTTTCCGCCGTAATAAAATAATCAAAACTTCCCTTACAAGATTATAATAATATTTTCAAATTGAATGTATTATTTTATAATTATGTTACTCTTAAAATGATTTCAAAAAAAAGATATATTTCTCTAAAATAATTTTGATTTCATCTATGTCAACATCCTTTGATGGATTTTAAGCTTATTTTAAGTTGATTTATTATGATACAAAACATCCATATTTTATTGAAGTTTTTGTGATATTTTTGACTATGGATAAGTTATTCTTATGTCACTCATGGTTTTTGTTTAGAGTATTGACATTTCATAAGTTATTTGTAATCCGAATGTTTATGTTATATTTCAACCTTTCATTCAGATGAATGTGTTAGACAAGTATGTTCCGGGTTGGGGACCGGTAAAAGTAAGCCCTCCGGTTTGGTCTCCGATTATTAGAGGAACTCCGGTTTGGTCTCTGGTTATTAGAGGAACTCCGGTTTGGTCTCTGGTTATTAGAGGCACTCCGGGTTGGTGTCCGGTTATTAGAGGCACTCCGGGTTGGGTTCCGGTTACAGTTAGCCCCTAGGTCTTGGGACAAGGCCTTGACAAAGAAATTAAAGTTCAGCATTATGCATTACAACATTATGAAAGTGGTTATTGATATTTCATGTGATTATTCGATTAGTAGAATATCCATGTGAATAAGTAAATGGCATTATTTCATTTTACTTTTGCCATACTATGTTGAAGTTCAAGTTTAAAAGTATTTTGTTTTAGTAATGCGTTGCCTTAACTGTTTATGCTTATTTTTGAATGTTACGCTATATTGTTATCCTTACTGGGCATTTGAGATCACCCCTTTTCTATGTTTTATTTTTCCCAGGATGTGAAGAAGTAAGTTATGAATGAACTACAGGGATATTATGAGGGGATAATAGTGTGGACTATGGAGACATTATGTTATTGTAGTAGTTTTTCACTTTATGATGTAATGTAAAACTTATGAATATATCTAGTGTTTCCAAGGATACTAAACCAATCGGTCTTTTGAGATTTGATCTTTCTTGTGATCATGCCAATGTTATGTAATAATGCACCGACTCTGGGTAACTAGGGTCACGACGTTACAGTTTGTATCAGAGGAAGTTTAGTATAAACCTTGGAAGCTAGATTTAGATAAATTATGATTAGAGCACATAGATTTAAGATGAATTTTGAGGATTAGTATAGAATAACTTCTTAGAATTTTGGTATTGTAGAGATTTTGTGAGTTTTCCGAGCAATACATCCCTATATGGATACGAGCAGGTAGAGGCGGCTCTGGCACAGATGTACCTAGGGGTAAAACCCGAAAACACCGCTTTGAGTTAGACTCGAACGAGAACTGGTGCACGACAACGGGCCTTGCTGCACTCTCGGTTACGACACTCCCAGGGGATATGCTTAGGATAACTCTCATTTTCTATACAAATAATTATGAAGGGTTTATGAGTATATACTTCCTTAAAGGAGACATTTTTATGATTATGGATTATATCCATAAACTATTTCATTTATGTTATGTGTTTTACATGTTTGGGATTAGGTATTGTTATTCATAAACTAATCTAATGTATGCCATTGTTTAGAAATGGTTCCCAGTAGAAGGAATGAGAACTCTAGCAATGGACATGATACAAAGAGAAAGAAGGATCATATATTTCATGGTCTTAAGCCAGAATTTACAAGAGAAATAGTCTCGCATGTATTATCATCATATGAAGAAATAATATCATGTGTTGATAAGATAAGTAAAGAGTTTACTGAGTCCTATGGATTTGAAGGGAAGCAAGAGAAGAAAAGGATGGAAGAGAGAAATATGGATAAAGGGAAGAGGAAAAAGATGAATTTTCCCATATGTGATAACTGTGGGAAGAAACACCCATGAACTTGTCTGAAAGGAATGGGAGTTTGTTATAAGTGTGGAGGAAAAGGGCACAAAGTACGTGACTGCAAGGGTAAGAAAATGGTTACAAATGTACAATGCTTCATTTTCAAGGAGTTTGGACACTACGCAAACCTATGTCCCAGTCCTCAGACTATGCCGCAAATGATGCTATTGGATAATAATCAAGTTATGATACTACCATAGATGAAGAGGAATGATTAGAGTTCTTATGTTGATTATTTCAATTGAGGGTTGTATCAAAAATGTACTTGTTATAATAATTATGGAGTATATAAGGATTGTACTGCAGTACTATTTCATTAAGGACTTGAGATTGTGTGGAACAAAGAAAAGTGACTCAATAGCAGGATAAATTTTTGGAAAATATATGGTTGAGAGAATGATAAACCATAATATAGTTCTGATATCGAGGTAGTGATTTTGGAATAATACATGATTGTTTTGGATAAATTATACTGGATATTCTTGACTACCTTGGAACTGATTAATGATTTTTATATTCCATCATTGTTGTGGTTTAAAACATTTTTGGATTGATGAAGTATATCCAGCATTCTATATGGAATAAGGGAGAATGAATGTAATCAATATGGAATATGGTAATTCAGGATGTTTCAGTGTATTAAAATAATACATGATGAAGGTATTCATATGCTATTACGGGGTAAAAAGGATCTACATTATGTTTACCTTCCTTATAAATGTTGGACTGTGAGTTTGGACAGAAGTATTTTGGATAGTTCTAGTTTGGATTATTTTGGATTTCCATAAAAGGACAACCTGGAGGTCGGGCGGCAACCCGTCGCGTCCGGCAAGGCTGCGAGACTTGAACCCGCAACCGAAGGGCGACAAGGGTGTATCACCTACCACTAGCCCACGATATGTCCTGGATTAAATAATGTAGTTTTTTTAAAAGATCTGGTAGATGAATTATAAATTCATTTATTTTGGAACCCTGTACGAATAGTATAAATAAAAATTTGTTTTACGTTCTATTATCTTTTAGAGTGAAAGATGAGTTTGTGGTAGAAATTTATTAATGGATAAAACTCTAATTATAAAGTAAGTATATCTCCTTATGATCTTATCCAATCTCATAAATAAATTCCTCAACATTAATAAAAGGAACCTAGAACAAAAATGTTGTCCTAGATGGTACCTTAAATCATCACTAATTTATGTCTTTGGGATTGTTGGCCTTTTCATAGCCATGTTTTGTACCACTCTCCATCAGATAATTGATGGTTAGATTTCTCTTCCATATCCATATTTTCCTACATGGAACCCTAGTATGTGTTATTTTCGGTAATCTTCATACTTTCCACTCTTTATTTTAAATAGAGGTCTCATTAATTCATTTTTTCAATGTGGGATTTCAACTAAGATATTTTGAAACGTCAAAAATGTGTTATCCCAATACCCTATGTTTTGTTGAACCGATGGTATTTCAAATCATCATAGATTGATGAGTTTAAGGACCTCAATATTATACTTGTTTGTGATTGATGACCTCAATAACTACCTATAAATATTTACGTTTTTACTCCCATTATATGTCTCTAATTGCCACCAATGTTCTCCTAATCGAGATCATAATTTGGTGGTGACCATTTCATTTCTCTTTTCCTCATATTAAGACTAAATTTTAGTAACCCAATTTCCGATGTGGGTTTTCCCACAAATATATTTTCTATTTTCAACCTTTTATTTTCAAAGAACAATTTCAAATTGCGAGGACGCAATTTATTGAAGGAGGGGAGAATGTAACACCCCAAGATTTCATAGTGTGTTATTTCTTCAAAATAATTCAATAACTTTCACTACACCAACACCAAGTTAAATCTCACCATGACTTACCAAACAAGCTGTTCAAAAGAGGTTATTAATAGTGTTAACTAAATTTTAAACTTTATATAATCCTTATAATTTTAGAATCCATATTATGAGTTTCTTAATGTAAGAACAAATTCATTTTCAGTATTGCACTTTTACCAAATTTTAATAGTGAACCCTTTTTAAATACAATATTTTAAACTTTTTGACTAAATGGGGACATCAAAAATTTAAAATGAAATATCCCAAGATTCCACGGTACGCTTTCCTTTGAATAATACAGTAGCGTGTGTTGTACGCAACTTCGAGTTCTAACACACCACAACCAATCAAACTAGCCGTTATGAATAGTAATACCTACCTTTTAAAATTTTAGAAATTTTATCTCTCAAAATGGACTTCATTTTTGGATTTGGAGTATCGAATTTATCCTAAGGTGAAATTTTGGTACTTTTCGGATAACTTTCATATTTTGATGAATAGTGAAAATTACTAAATTTTAATTAAAAACAACTTTTTTAATCAAAATAATTAATAGTGATAAATTACGATTTTGAGTGGTTTTAAAGTATATTTAGAATATATTTTTACCATTTAATATAATTTTGGTCATTGGACATAATTTTACAATTAAACCGAACATAAACAAGTGTCAATCTTTTGATAGTTATTATCTCTTAAAAACACGCTTTTTGTTTTGACAGCGGGAATTAATTTTAAATTAATTTCTGAAACTTCTGTGTTTTGAATTTAGAAAAATGGATTCCATATTTGGAATCAGGATGTTCAAATTGTGTAAATAGGTGACTTTTATTTTTAGACATTTTGAATAATTACTGCGGTAAATATTTTATTTACCATGGTTAAGGGTAAATCCGGTAAATAAGGGTTAAAAAATAATATTATAATAATACTAAATTACCCTAAAACATGTCCTATACTTATTGGTTGATACATGTTCGACCATAGGAATCTTTGGGTCGATTTTGGGACCCCATGGTGCGACTTGTAGGTGATAGGGTCACTTTAGTTTAATTAAGTTAAAATGAATACAAAAATGACACAAGCATATATCTTTTAGAAAAATTTTTTTTACATAGGGTTATATATGTTGGATTTTAGATCATAAATATTCATTAGAAAGATAAAAAGATTTCTTACATAATTATATTTTATTTATAATTTTTAGACATTAATTAATTTAATTTATTTATGACACAATGATGATCCATTAATTACTATAATAGTGAAAAATCAAAATAATTGATATTATAAATACCCAAATAAATATAATATGAAACTTTTAATGAATTAAAATAATTTTCTAGGATAATAAGATATATTAGGATTGATTTAATTGAATTTTTTCGAAGTAATAAATCTGTTATGAGTTTCAAAAAAATCAACTATTGAATAGTGTCAAAATTGACATAAAAGAGTTCTTAAAACAAATATTATATTATTAATTGATATTAAATTCCTAAAAATATAAGGTTCGGCCAATAGACTTATATCATGATAGGTTCATCATTAATGGACCACTTGGGCGTCTCTTGGATGTATATAGTATGTTTATTAACAATATTATATAAAAATACAAAGAGACATTGTAAAAGTGAAACTAATTAACTTAGAGTTAATACTTAAAGATAAGGTTAATATAAGTACCCAAACCTGTCTAAATTATATTGGTTGAGTTTTTTTCTACCCATACCCACCTTAAACTTTTAATAATCAACTTTGGAGCCATTATAAACCGAATATGAATTTATTATAAACTAATATTTCTAGCTTTTCCAAAGGTGCCCCTCACCCCTCTTATAAAAGGGAACTCCTCCTTCTCATTTCTTCACACCTTCAAAGCCTTTTGGTTCGGCCAAAATCTGCCCAAATACTCTAAAAACTTCCCTCACTACAACCTAGAGGCCTTAGTTAGATCAGAAATCCAACCTAAGGAGCCCTTTTGATCAAATCAAAAGGAATAACCCGAAGAAGAGGTAATGATTTCACCACCCTTTTCCAAGTTCCTTTCTTCTTCCACTTCTTCTTTCGTTGTTTTTACCATTCTAAAATAATAACTCCAGTATCATATATATATAATGTGATGTTATTATAAATATGGTACAACCATATTCAGTATTCTATCCACCCTTTTGAATAACATGTCACCATACGTGCGTACGTACGACTTACCGTCTCCACGTCGTGGTGTAATTGTTATTCAATATATTATTATTTGGATGGGTATAATAATGATGTTTAACTCATGTAAATAATAAATATAAAATGTTAATTATTATGTATATATGATATACCATCCATTTATATATTATTTTAATATTAAAAGAACGATATTGTCGCTCGTGCGTACGTATGGACTACCGTCTCCACGAACGCGATGAGATTCATTCTCCATCGTATCCATTCAAGTATAATTATCATTTGATTATTTAAAAATTATGTTTAAGGACTTGATATCATTCTGGATATGAATAATATACAACATATCCATTACAAACATGGCTTACATAACAAAACATATAAAAGAAAACAAGTAAGTTAACACCCGAAACAACGATAATACTAAGATATTATTATCAAATCAATATTAAAAGATCATATATGATATCATATTAATGTATATGATTCTTGTATAATTTAATAAAAATTATTTAACCATTATACAGGAGGTTAACCTACCCCAACCAAGGAAAAGTACAAGGTAAGGGATTTTCTTATCTCACTTTCAAATCCATGAGATTTCCATTGTTCGCCACTAATTTATTGAAAGTGGTATATTGTGTACTTTCATTTGATATATATTATCATTATTCTATTTATATTAATGTTATTCTGTAAATAATTTGGTGGTTATTAACTTTTGGTCATACTACTCAGTTGATTACAACGTGGTAAGGGGTTTTCATCTCACTCCTTATTCCCGTGATATTCATGCCATATTGCCACCATTACCTTTTGTGTGGTGTATGTACTGCCCATAATTATATTCTTTGTGTAATACACTCTAATTTATGTGTATTTACATATTCATGGTATGATACCTCTTTCATGGGTTGTATGTTTCATAAGTTACCAAATTGGTAAGAGTTTATTTCGCAATCTCTTCATTATCCGAGGTTGTTTATACGTAATAATCTACTGGGATCTCTTTATCATCCACATCCATGTTTCTTAAAAATGTATTTAAATTTTTTTTTACTATTTACAAGAATATGGGTTAAAGTCATTTATACCCTTGTTTGACTTTTCATAAGAGTTTTATAAAGGAATCTTTCCGTCGTTTTCCAAACAAGGTGCCTTTTAACCTTTTCGATAGAATTAAGGTAAGAATGTTTTTTATACGACGGGTGCAGCTATTTTCCGGCGTAATAAAATATTCGAAACTTCCCTTACAAGCTTATAAGAATATTTTAAAATTGAATGTATTATTTTATAATTATGTTACTTTTAAAATGATTTAAAAAAAAGAGATATTTCTCTAAAATAGTTTTGATTTCATCTATGTCAACATCCTTTGATGGATTTTAAGCTTTTTTGAAGTTGATTTATTATGATACAAAACATCCATATTTTATTGAAGGTTTTGTGATATTTTTGACTGTGGATAAGTTATTCTCATGTCACTCATGGTTTTTGTTTAGAGTATTGACATTTCATAAGTTATTTGTAATCCGAATTTTTATGTTATATTTCAACCTTTCATTCAGATGAATGTGTTAGACAAGTATGTTCCGGGTTGGGGACCGGTAAAAGTAAGCCCTCCGATTTGGTCTCTGGTTATTAGTGGAACTCCGGTTTGGTCTCCGGTTATTAGAGGAACTCCGGTTTGGTCTCCGGTTATTAGAGGCACTCCGGGTTGGTGTCCGGTTATTAGAGGCACTCCGGGTTGGGTTCCGGTTACAGTTAGCCCCAAGGTCTTGGGACGAGGCCTTGACAAAGAAATTGAAGTTCAGCATTATGCATTCCAACATTGTGAAAGTGGTTATTGATATTTCATGTGATTATTCGACTAGTAGAATATCCATGTGAATAAGTAAATGGAATTATTTCATTTTACCTTTTCCATACTATGTTGAAGTTCAAGTTTAAAAGGCTTTTGTTTTAGTAATGCAATACCTTAAATGTTTATGATTATTTTTGAATGTTCCGCTATATTGTTATCCTTACTGGGAATTTGAGCTCACCCCTTTTCTATGTTTTATTTTTCCCAGGATGTGAAGAAGTAAGTTATGAATGACCTACAGGGATATTATGAGGGGATAATAGTGTGGACTATGGAGACATTATGTTTTTGTAGTAGTTTTTCACTTTATGATGTAATGTAAAACTTATGAATATATCCAGTGTTTCCAAGGCTACAAAACTAATCGGTCTTTCGAGATTTGATCTTTCCTGTGATCATGCCAATGTTATGTAATAATGCACCGACTCTGGGTAACTAGGGTCGGGGCGTTACAAATTATTAAAAATTCCATATTTTTATTGAAACATTTGATGTCCAAGAAAATACTTTAATTATCCTAGTAAACCCATGTCAAACATAGAAGACACAAATTAATAAAATTAATTATAGATTATTTCACTAGATGATACAAAAAGTATATCATCAAAAAAATGTACTATTAAAATATCATTAGAAGTTATTTTAATACAAAGTTTTGGATCAACATTGACGTTCTTAAAACTATTTTTTTATAAAAACAAAAAATCCTTTAATACTAAGAAAAATGTTCTTGTTTGAGACTATAAAAATATTTATATAACTTAAAAATAGGATTATGAAATGTTTCATTTTCAATAGCAAGGGGTTAATCATAAAAAACTTCTTTAGTTATAAAACTACTTATGAAATCACATTTTACATCCATTGGTTACAATTTAAAACCTTGAATAAAGATAAATACAATAAAATTATAATATAATCTAACCTGGAAACATGTGGAAAATAATCACTATATTCTATACCTTATTCTTGAGAGTATCCTTGTTAAATATGTCTGTCTTTGTTTTTAACAGTCTTTCCAGATTCTTCTGTCTTGTTTCCAAATATCCACTTAGTTCCAATAAGATACTTATCCCAATGATATTATACTAATTTAAAAACATTATTTCAAGAAAACTGACTAAATTCAACATTCATATAAACAATACCATTTTCATCTTTTAAATCATCATTTACATTATTTGGAACAACATCCAAAATTATAGAAAAATTGGCACACAAATTTAAAACATAGTTTGTAGTTTTAACACCATAATCAAAATTTCCAATAAAATTTTCAATAGGATGATATTTTTGAATCTTACATGATTTTGGATCAGGTTGAGACGAATTATACTCCCCCTTAATTGATTTATCCTTATCCTGAGGGTTTTCTTCACCAAATTTAAAATATCTAAACTATACATCAATAACACTAGAATGAAAATTTATTTTAATCTTATTTTCATAAAATATAACATAAATATATTTTTCAATAACCATTGTTCTTTTATTATAAACTCTATAATATTTACTATTATTATAATATCCAAGAAATATACCCTCATCAATTTTAAAATAAATTTTATCTAAATTATCCTTTCACTTTAAAATAAAAAATTTATAACAAAAATCTATAATGTTAACAACATTAGGATTTTTATTTTTGAATAATTTATACAGAGTTTAATTTAACAAAGGTGTAATAATAATTCTATTTGAAATATGACAAGCATAAAAAATGGCCTCATCCAAAAAATATCTAGGAAAATTATATTCACATGACATTATTATATCCATTTAAATAAGATTTATATTTTTCCACTCTGTAACACAATTTTGTTGTGGTGATCTAGGAGCATAAAAATTATTAAAACATGCATTGTTTTTGAAAGTTATTTAAAAATAAAAATTTTGAAAATCAGATCCATTATTACTACAAATTGAAACAGTCATTCAACCTTTTTAATTTTAAAATAAATTACAAAAAGAAATAAATATTGATAAAGTATCATTTTTATCTGATAGAATATATACCCATGTAAATCTACTATAATAGTCCACAAGAACTAATGTATATTTCTACCCACTAAGATTAGAAATTTTAGTGGGTCCAAATAAATAAATATGTACTAACTATTGCGGTCTATTAGTACTTATTTGATTGATAGGTCAAAATTTTATTTTTTTGTTCCTTCCATTTCATGTATGTGTGATATACGTGAATATTTTCCCTATTCAAGGATGGTTACAATAACACATTCTCATGTTTTGAGATATTATGTAACATTCTAAAATTAACATGACTAAAATTTAAATACCAAAAGAGGTTGTCATTGTGTACAACACTCAAACACTTTATTTTTAGTTAAGAAAAATCAATAGAATAAATATTTTCTATTTTATTAGCATAAAATAACAAAGAGTTATCTTTACAAACTAAAAAATTATCATTCTGAAATTTAACTTCCATTCCATCATCACATAATTGTGATATACTAATATAATTATGTTTTAATACTTCAACATATAAATCTTGAGAAATAAAAGAGGAATTTTTAATACCAACTATACCAAAACCTTTTACATTGCCTTTGGAATTTTCTACAAAAGTAACAGTTCCTCCATCACATGTGTTGTAAGTCGTAAACATTGATGGGTATCCGATCATATTCCTAGAGAATCTACTATCCATATACCATATTTTGTTCTTGATACATACAAGGAATTTTTCCTACAAAAATCAATTACTTGAATGTTTTTATACCCATGATAATTTGGGTCCAATAGGAATAGTAATACAATTTTTAGGTACCCATAAAGAATTTAAAATAGCATTGTAAGGTACTATAGATAATAAATATTTTGAAATATTATTTTTTGTATATACAAAATATTATTTTAATCTATGTGAACAGTCATTTTAATAGGGACCTTTCATGCCACATTTAAAACAAGTAAAAATTTATGTACAATCATTTTTAATTTCAACAAAATGGGTTTTAAAAATTTGAGGTAATATTCTATCATAAC
Source organism: Viscum album (assembly GCA_963277665.1). Lineage (NCBI taxonomy): Eukaryota > Viridiplantae > Streptophyta > Magnoliopsida > Santalales > Viscaceae > Viscum > Viscum album. The sequence goes on along the minus strand of OY728127.1, from coordinate 2,056,853,908 downwards.
TGAAACCATATCTAATTTTTCAGTTTTAGTCAGATAAATCTTGTCATGATATTGTTTATAACCTTTAATAAAATAATATAAAAGTTTTTTTGAGTCATTCAACTTCCTTTTTCAAAATTTCTTTCAAATCATGACAAAATTTTAAATTGTCATAATCTTTTTAATGAGAAGTAGAAGTAGTGTTTCTTAATTTTCCATTTTCTTATAATATTACTTTATTTTATAAATAATTTTCTCATTATTTTTTATAAGATTATTATAAAAATTGGCATATTTAGAAATATCATTCATTAATCTTTCATTTTTTAATTAATTAAAAAACATTGGGGTTTTCAAAATCATATTCAGAATTAGAACATTCAGAATAAATAAAAAATTTACTAACCTTATATAGTGATTCCATAAAGCACAAGTTAACAATTTTATTTTTATGTTTCAAATTGTTCTCTAGAATCATAATTTTTTGTACAACTCCAGTTAGTGGTCACCTCATTTTTTACTTATTTTTTATATTTATCTTTATTATTTAGTTTAGTGAAATTAGGTTTGATTTTCCCTTTCTTTATACACTCATAACAAGTTACATCTGAAGCATTATAATTCATACCACCTTTCTTATCTCCCTTATATTTTTCTTTCTAAGGGTTTATTCTAAATCAAATTTTGAATCCTTTATTTTTAATTCTTTTTTAAACTCCAACCACAATATTAGCCATGTATTCCTTTTCAATATCATGTAGATCAGAATTAGAAGATTCAATAGAAACACCATTTATAGATTTAAAATATGAACATTTTTTTTGTAGTATCATAGATAGATATGTTCTCCAGTTCCAGTTCATATTCGAGTAGTGATCTAATAAATTAATAATGTTTGTACTTTTTGAAATTATGTCTTTCATCAATTTCAAACTTCTTCGAATTTCATTTCATTTCTAATTCTTGTAGGACTCCTTCAACTAGTACTGGGTTTTCCATTACTTCTCTTTGTGAATTCATTCAATTAACAATGATTTTGAATATATGGAACCTTTGGTTTAATTTTTAATATACACTTATATTTAAATATTTAAATACAACATGATTCATTCCATTTTTGGTTTAGATCATTTTGTATGCGACAAGGTGAGTAACAATTAGAATATTCCAAATTACATATCCTATATTACATGAGGACACATTAAAAAAATAATTATGCTGATAGAATAATATAATATATTAACAACTTTTTAATTTAAAACATATCTAGTAGCAAAAACTTTGGTAAGATCAACTGGATCAACTTCAGGCAGTGTGTACTATTTTTTGACATGATAGACCATTGCTCAATTCTCAAAATTTTTAAGTAAGCCTCCATTTGGGATCTCTAGTAACCATAATCATTTCCCTAAATGTGAGGTGGCTTTTGAGAAATCCAAGAATAATTTGTGATCAATCCTTCCTTCTTATAAGATCTTCTCCTTAGATTGTGAGATCTAGGAAAATTATAACACATTTAAATATAAAATAAAACTCTATAGATGGATTGTATTATTCAGAAACGAACAACCTATGATATCAATATTTGGTATTTAAAAATTTAATGATAAAGAAGAAATATTCTTAAGAAGGTTATCCTTTAATACCAATTTTTAGGTCAGATAGGGTAATAGAAGATGCTTTAGAGGTGGGTGAATAAACCAAATTAAAATAAATAAAACAAAATAATTTATTAAATAAATTAATTATCATTATTAATTTTTAAGGTTAATTAGAAGTGGGAAAATAAAATAACAGAAGCTTGTTTTTTAATAATAGTTTAGTCCATAGTATGCCTAATCTACTATTATACCTCTCTACTCAGTGAGAGATATGATTTCTCTAAAAATTATTTTTAAGGGGGAATCATAACCCAATTATAGAATCCTTTTCTAGTGGAGGTATAACCACACCATTTACTTTTTTATGGGTAGTCAAAACCCTTACAACCAGAATTTATACCAAGGGAGTCACAACCCAAACCATCATGAATATAGATACACTGAGTCACAACCCTTAAATATTAAAATTTGAATCTGGGATTCAAAAACTAAGGAAAAATAATAATAAATAATTATTTTGTGTGTAAAAATGTAAACAGAAAAATATTATGTGTGTGTGAGATGAGAAATAGTGTTACAGACTCAGAACTAGAATAATGAAAAGATAAATAACTAAATCATAGGTACTGGTTATTGAGGATTAGATCATCTAATATTTTCAAGGAAATTTTATTCAAAGGATAAGTAATTCACCACTTTATAGAATGTCTAGGTGATGAAATAGAGTGTCGTATGATATTGTAAATGACCAGTAGGTTCAAAGTTCACAAAAATTTTTTCTTTGAAAATCATAATATTGAATATGTTAACCTGTGTATTTTTTCTTTTCAGATTGACACACAAACACACACACACATATACAATAAATATTCAGTAGTTTCAACTACTCCACCTCCTTCATATTTTTGAAAATAAATTGATTAAATAGAATTCATAAATATCTCTACAAAAATCATAGCATCGTTGACTCTTTATTCATGTAGAATAAATCTTAAATAAAATAATTTAAAATAATTTGAATAACTATTACAATAATATATCTAGAATAATATTATCATATACTAACTTAAAACTATGGTATAAATCATTCAATCAATTTTAAATTTTGTCAAAACAATTCCTAAAATCTAGTAGAACAAACTGAATGTAAATTCAAATATTTGAATTTAAATAATATTTTATCCTATGACTTTATTGAAAATAATCTTGAAATAATTTATTAATTTTTCTTTATAAAAATTGTGCCAAAATCATCAAAACATTTTTAATCAAAATCCTCAAAATTTAATATGAATTTATCAAGTAGAAAAAACTCTGAAAATAATCCATATATATATGCAATAGATCAATGTATAGTATAAAATCACAAAGCGAGAGTTGAAAAGTATGGTACATATTGTATGTTAGAAAAAGTAGGGTATATAAAAGTAGGGTACACAAAAGTAGGTTACACAAATGTAGGGTACATGAATATAGGGTACATGAAATTAAGGCACACAAAATTTAGGTACATGAAAATAAGGTTCACTAAAGTAGGCTACACAAATATAGGGTACATGAATGCAGGGTACATGAAAATAGGGTTTAATAAAGTAGGGTACACAAAACTAGGGTAAAAAAGGAGAAGGGTACACTAATGTAGGGTACATGAATGTAGCATAGGGTTCATTAAAAAATTGGGTTGTCCGACCATACATTACACTATTGAGAAAGTAGGTTTCCCAAACAATAATTTTCACTATTAGTAAATTAGGGTTGTTGAACCATACATTTCACTATTATAAAAGTAGGGTTTCCGAACCATACATTACACAATTTCAAATATAGGGTTTCCAAACCATAATTTTTACTATTGAAAAAGTAGGCTTTTTGAGCTATACTTTAAATTATTACGAATGTTGGGTTGCCAAAACATACTTGGAACTGTTGAGAATGTAGAGTTGTCGAAACAATACATTGAAATCTTGAGAAAGTAGGGTTTCAGAACCCTACATCACACTATTGTGAAAGTAGGGTTTCTTAACTGTAGTTTTCACTATTGAGAAGTTATGTTTGTAAAACCATAGATTTACCTATTGAAAAATTAGGGTTGTCAAAAAATTTATTACACTGTTATGAAAATAGAGTTGTTAAACCATACTTTAAGAAAAATTGGACATCATACTTTAACAAACATCAATGAATTTTTAAAGGCTCTTAGAAAAAGATTCAGCAATTGGTAAGGAAGACATATTTGAATAAAATATTATTATATTTCCATACAATCAACAAATTAATAAATCAGACTACTACTGATCATGATTTCATCTAATAACAATAGAAATATAATTCTGGTAAAAATGATACTGTGAAATAATGTTTTCGAACTTTTGATAATTTAAAGACCATCCAAATTACCTTTTTAGTCTTTGATGTAAACTAATGAAATGAAGATAACTATGTTAGATATCATTAAAATCACGTTTTTTTAATCCAATATCTGTTGAAATTGAACCGAATCAAATATAAAAGGTTTTCAAAACCACTCACTGTAGAGTTTATAAAACTACAACCGAAACTTTTTTTAATTTTTATATTACTTGAATAAATTTCCAGACATCCTCATATAATAATTAATTTTAGATAAATATATTATCTATCAAATAGTATATGGTTGACACAAAACTATTCATTTTGGATTGAGATATCATCAATATGCAAATGAAAAGTTATCAATCAAAAGAAAAACATGCACAATCACAAACACTTGGGTGAGTATTTGAAATAAAATGTTTGGATTGGGTTTTCCAAAATTATTTTTAAAAGGTAAAATGTTTTTTGTAATTGTTTTTCTTTATATATCTGATTATTTTTTTTGAAAAAATGGATTTTTGTATTTGGATAGTGCCCTTTGGAAAAGGATGTTTTGGAAATTAGAGCATAATGTTGGTTTTTGAGAATATAATTTTGGTTTTTAATGATGTCTGTCTTGTGAGTTGGTTGTTTTGGTCTGATATGTCCTTTTCAAAACATTTTGGGCTGATGATGATTTTTTTGTGTTAAGATGTTTTTTAGAATATGCCTCCTTGAATGGTTACCAAGGTTTCTATCATTCTTCGTCTATCTATTGGATTTTATCATACTCCTAGTGGAGTAGTGGGGTCATGATCTTCTCAGTCGATGCCTATATTTAGTGGTGATTGATTTTTGGTAAAGGTAATGTAATAGATTGATGATTTTAAGATTTCTTTCAAAATCATTAGGAATTCCTAATGCTATGAGAGTGCGTACTATCTTAGGTATATTTGATAATCAACTTTAGATTAGTGGATTGGGACTTCTTCATCATCAATGCATATTGGGATAATGTGGGAAGTGACTTGAATACTTTTCATTGATGTTTTACACTGTATGAGGTAAGATGAAGAATTTATAAGAACTCATAATTATTCATCAATTCCTATGAAAAGTGATGGCCTATGTTAGAAACTTTAATGATGTGGTTTTATTTTTCTATAAAGGTACCATCATCAAATCAATTGAAAGATCATATTTTCATTTTGAGTATTCTCACAAATATCAAGGAGTGATCCCTCCCCTCTTTGGATTTTTTTTCGAGATGTTGGTGGATGAAGAATTTATGGTTGAGGTGCATTAAGTGACGGCTAGTGAACCAGTTTTTCTCAATTCTCATGATGATTCCCCATTTAGAAAGTAGTTTTTCCAAGAGGAACATATTATTGAGATGTAATCTTTGTTGGTCCAATATTATTGTTCATTGGACCATTCAATCATGTTCTTCTAGTGTGGTCAGTTCAGGCATTTGATCCATCCATGCCATAATCCTCTGATGGCCTTTCATATAAGTCACCATTTGGGTCTTCTGGAGAAGTTTTTTAAGAATCATTACACAAATAAAAAGTATTATTTAGAGGATTTAATATTCTTACAATTAGTAATTGGATTCTTAAAACATTAGAGTTATAGATATAGGCCCTAGAGTTAAGAATGTGTGTAGTCAGGAAATCACAGGCGATGTAGGAAACCTTGTCCCATTTCATTCCTCCAGTGTTGGAGTGGTGGAAATTTAATTTTTCTATTTTATTTTATCTCCTTTTTTAGTTATTCATAAGAGAATTAGTGGTCATGGTTTATATAAGTCCCATTGTTTCCTTTTATGTGAATCTTTATATGGTTTTCCATTCATGAATCAGATTTAATTTTTAGTTGTGCTGGTGTGGAGAAATTTGCAGATATGAAAATTGATGATTGTAACCTATATTTGGGTTCTTTAAATGGTTCAGGTTATTTTCATTGAAATACACTTTTGTTGGGTGTTTGGTTCATGTTGTAAATGTTTAGTTCTGTTAACATTATTTTTTTTCTTATACGGAGAAATTTGCATTAGTTCATATCGGGTGTTACCACGTAATGATGTTCCAAATTCATTCCCTGGTTTTAGTCTGGATCTATTAATGGGGATAATACTGTAGAGTTATCCCATTGTTCTTCATATTATGGTTTCCTCCAGAGATGGTTGGTTGTGACTTGTGATGTTAATGGTCACATCGAGGTTCATGGTTTTTTCATCTTTATTCGGTTCTGGGATCGAGTTGTATTTATTATCTGACTTGGTGACCTTCAGGGGTAATATAATGTTTGTGGTAGGGATAATTTTCACATCCCATCCATGAAATTTCTTTTATTTTATTCTTTTCATGTATTTGTATCTTCTAGTTATGACTCAGTTTGAGTTCATATTTTAAAATATTTAGTTTTGGAAGTCCTTAGTTGAGTCTTTGATGGGAAAATAGATATTTTGGGTTTGAAAGTAGGTGTAACATGGTTGGTGTATAGTTAGGGAAATAGTGTTCCCTCACCCAATTAACCATGCGGAGAATGTTGATTTTGGAAAATGGAGACTACATGATTGGAAAAGTGTTTGGAAAACCATTTGAGTTAATCATGCAACATATTCCTCTTAAAAAGTGAGGGGCACATGATTAGTGTATAGTTTGGAAATCCATGCAACCAAACTTTGTGAGTTTCTAAGGTCATTAAAATTTGGAATTTAATCTTTTTACCCTCCACTTTTTTAACCATAATTTGAGTTTTCCACCATCTTGGCTCATTTTTAGCACACAATGTGGCTCCTAATCCCCCACTTCCCTTGGTTCCATACCACTTATTGGTGACTCTCATTTGGATCTAAGGTTAGTTTTATTGATTATTGGTCTATTTTATTCTTCTCATCTCTTCCCCCTCTTGGTTCCTTGTTTTTTACTTGGTGGAACCTCTCTTTTCCAAACCCTAAGGGTTACAGTTTATATGTCATATGTCTTTAATTGATGTTAAGGTGTCCGAGTTGTCTCTTGAGAATGGTTCTTTTTTATCATGAAGTTTGGTTGAGTTTTACATAATTGAGGAAAGAAATTCCATCAATTTCCATTTAAGTACATTCCATTTAATGCTTGAGATTTCCAAAATGATTTATAAACGTGTTTCCCTTTTTTAATGTTTTATTATGATTTTATATAGTGTTTTGATTGTAGATAATTGGTGAGAAATGGGTTTTCATTTTTTCTTTAATTATTCCTAGATTTTAATGCATGTAAGGTTTTATATAAAATTATAATTGATCTTTTAATGTGATATTTGGTTCTTTGATTGGTGTTATCCCTTGGATATTTTTTTTAAATGTGGCTAGCTTCTGAATTGGGAATTAGAAGTCAAAATTTTTGAGTTTTATGTTGTGACAGTTATGTGTGTCTTGTTTTTTTGGTTTGAAATAAAGTGATGTTTCATAAGAAATGGGTTGGGTGATTTTATTGACAGATTAAGAGTTTCATGAATCATTGGTTTTGATTTCATTAATGTGTTTCAAAATGGGTTTGGGGTTGTAAATAATGTGCTGTAATCTAATAAAAATTGGTTTGGGAACATAGGTGATTTAATGGCCCGGTGGGAATCATGGCATGTTTTGGAAAACTAATTTAACCATGGGTTGAGTGAAGGCTCATTTAGTATTTTTAAATGATTTAAAAAGTGGTTTTAATTATTATAAATGGTGGTTTATAAGTAAAAATTAATTGTTGGGTAAGGGTGCTTTTGAAGAGGTGGATTATAATGTATGTTCGTGATGGCATGGATTATGTTTAGAGACCACTAGATTTTTTTGGGATTAGATCCCCTCTAACGGATTGTGCAAGGGAACCCTATTGGTATTGAGTCCACCAGACCGTGGGATGGATTCTCCTCCACTAGATTCTTTATGATAACACTGCGGGTCATGGTTTCTATACCATGTTTTTTTGAGTATTATTATTATTATCATTGGATTCATGGGAGTTATATTGAGAGTCATGTGACAGTTGATTTTCAACATTGATTTGATGGGTATTTCCCCATGGATGTGTTAAGAATCCATGTGGGATGTGCCACTGGTGAATTTAGTTTTAACCATTTAGTTGGTTATAAATTATAAAGCTACACCATATAATGAAATATGATTTTGAACTGAGTACGTCCAAGGATTTCTTCTAGCGATGTTAAAGAAATCCCCAAGATTATAATCTGTATGTTCTATTTATTTATTCTTCTTGTTTATATTTATTCCCCACTAGTTTATGCCATTTGTTTTTGTTTCCTTCACTTTATTCGTATACCTTTTTTCTTATATGGTATATATTTTTATAAGCGTATGGGAAATAAAAAGGGTTATGAAAAGTGGATATATTTTTTAAATGGAAAGCCTCTTGAGTTTTTTTAAAAGAAAATTTGTGGAAAATTATGTTTACTTGTTTGGAATGATTTAAAATATTGTTTTCTAAATCTATTTCCTACAAGTGATTGTGGAATTTTTTGTGAAATGAATTTCATTGACTATGTAGTGATTAAATATTTATATGTTTAAGATCACACCCTCCTTTTTGCACTCAACATTAGTAGAACTGAACTAATTTTTAGGTTTAGATTTGTTGTTCGGTTGTGCCTTTAGATAAGGTTGTTGTTTTGATTGGTGGTTACCAAGAGGTCACATGAAGATTGTGTTAGCATGGTCCAGTTTTAGTTTTTTGTTAAGTTTATTTTTTTTTCATATGTTGTCTCTAGATCAATTGTGTATCTACTAATATTTAGTTATTATTGGTTCATTTTTGTGAGCTCTTTTTGGTTAATTTGATCATGGTTTTATTTGGGATAAATCATTAGCATTGTATTATTTGATGCTCAACACTAGTTTCCAGCCCGTGGAGATCGGGAATGCCATATGGGCCCTGTCTTGGGCTGGGTTGGGTGCCAGGTTGGATGATGTACCCGCTTGGTTCATCACAGATATACCTCTTATTCAGAAAAACTATATTAGATTATAGGTTAATCCATTTAATCATTGTGTTATGCCCGAAATAATATCTACAAAATTTGTGTATGGTTTAAATGACTGTATTCTTTTTAGGTATTTTCAAAAAAAAATCCTTCTGAATAAAAAAATTAGAAGAAGATATTCCCTTTTATAAGATAGTATAGGTGAACTTTTGTAATTTCTTATAATATTAAATTTATATAAATTAAATTTTATGTCCAAATAGATTAAAACATAAAATTGTTGATGATATGATGAGGATTTGTTGAATTTAAACATACAATAAACAATGAATGTGTTTTCTTTATATGTATATCGCTATCATTTCATTTTAACCTCTCGTTAACCATCTTCACAGTTACTGTGAAATAATTTATTTTACACATTTATTACACTGATAATTACATTAAATGTTTAAAAGGACAATTAATGATCTATGGAATATAATTTAAAACATATACTAATAACTTGTCTGAATATTGGATTTTTACTAATTTTATTTCATTTAATTAAACATTACTTTCATAAAAATTTAATAATGTAAATTTTATAAAAATTCATTTATGTTGAATTTTATTACATTAATAAAACTAATCAAATTATAATACCACATTTTAATACATCTATAACATGTTATTATTAAATATAAATATAGTGGTACATTTTTTTAAATTATATTACTTTTAATATTCTTAATGTCATTTATTTTATTTTCCAAATAATTGAATAATTACATCATCAATGTTGTGTAATAATTTAATGAAATTATTTATTCACTAAAATTTATAAATAAAATACCACGATAAAGTAAAATAAATTATATTTCCAATTTAAATTTATATCTGAATATATCTTCAATTTATCCTTTTTAAAATAATATAATAGTCATTAAAAAAGGAGTGTTACATTTTTTACTTTCATGTACATAAAATATTATAAATGACACAGTCACATTATATTGGAAAAAGAGAAATATGAATGAATCATGAATGATTGTTGATAACATATATTCATCTGAAAAAATTAGGCCATGTTTTAGGGTCATTTATGAGTCCTTATCAAATTATTTATAAAACTAAATTACATGATTACCTATTAGATTGGTAACAAAAATTAACATTTTTACTATTCGTAATTACTAAAAAATGGTCATATTACCTAAATTTTGAAATACTAATTCTAAATATAGAATCCTTTTTTATTTAAAATTTCAATCTAATAAGTGGATGAATTTAATTTTAAAAAATAGGAAAACATGATGATAAATAGTTTTTTTAGAAAAAAATCCTTTTTAAATATAAAATATTATACTATATTAATGTATAGAATTTAATTTAAGAATCATAATTGGGTATATTCATATCAAAATAAAATTATTAAATTATAAAAAAAACTTAATTTTACTTTTTAAATACTTTAAAATAAAAAATTATTTTGTCTAACATCTATATTTTCACTACTCATTAAAATATTATTGTATTTTGAAAAAATAAAACTGTCACCATATGCCAGTTTTGATATACCTATTTCAAAAAAATATTTATTTTATCATATAAAATTTTTAATTTTTTTATAAAACATTGTTATAATTCCCCAAAAAATTTTAAAAATTATTTTATTTTGTAAATATATCATTGAAGAAATAAATATATTTACTAAAATTTGACTGCTTATTTAAAAATAATTAGTCAGAAAATATTTATTGATTATAACCATTATATAATTTTCAAGTACTAGTTAATCATATTCATAACATAAATTTTAATTTCTAGGTTAAAATTTTCATATTTTGATAATATTATATCATAGTTATTCTATTCTCGGTGTTGTGTATCATATGTGTTATTGAACATAAAATACTTCTTTTAAAATGAAACAATATTACATTCTCCCACATATAATTAAATTTCATCCTAAAATTGTTAACTTTTATTCAGTAATCAAGGTATTTATATTACAATATAGATTTATGGAAATCCACATCATAAAAATTGTTAATAAATATTCCCTAAATAATGAGTGAGGTAAATACAAAGGATATCAAGAATACCACATAACAAGGTATAAAATTGTGAATAATTTTTGTGAGGTGATGATATAGAAATTTAATAAATGAATAATCTCCAAATAATGATGAAGAGTGTTCTAGACCAATGATCCCATGAATGTGAATGATCTTTAGAAAGTTAAAAGCCACACAAACATAAAACATGGAGGTTTTAAAAAGTATATCTGTTTATAATAAATTATGGTAAGAGAGTAACATTTTTTCAACACTCTTTTCTAAGAATTTAGGAATTCCTTTACCATATAGAATAAAAAAACTAAATATACATAAATTATAACAATAGTTTCATAGATTATTAAATTTCCATGATAATCACATTTTTTCTCCATATGATGAGCATTCAGGATGGATTTATCCAGCATGAATCACTTCAATAAACTTCTAATAGATCACATAATTCGATAAAATAATAATAGGTTATTCCTTCAATTAATAGAAATTACTTAAAACCAAAATGATTAGCATGAGGTAAGATAATTGAAAAAAATAAATAAACCATCATTCTGTGAAGAAAAAAATTTATCACAAAAATTAAATAGAAATACTAAATGTCAAAACTGAATCATTATATTAATAAATATCCATAAATTTATTTAAAAAAATCCTAACCATTATTGAAACCCAAAAGTTATATGGATATGATCACATTTGAAGTTAAATTTTAAATTTATCACTATAAAAATTATTAACTAATAAATTCATATACACAAAAATGAATATTACAAAATAAAATAAAATTACAAATATAGTAATAAATTTCCATAAAAAATAAACCTATATCCCATATAGTGTTATTAAGGAATGTTTTATCCTGAATGGTTATCTCATACAATCCATATTACGGGATAAAAAGTGTAATATCATTTTTTTGAAATAATAATTCATGTTAATCAAATGGGTTACTCATACCTAAAACAAAAACATTTCTCAAGAAATATCATTAATAACCATAAAATTCCATCACATAAAACCATATACCTGGGTGTCTATGGATCTGAGCATATAATAAAATTTAAACTTAAAAAAACATGATGCTATCCATAACTCCTAAGATAAACAAACATTAAACTATTCTCAAATCTCCAATTTTGTCTAAACACTAATCTGATAACAACAATAACCTCAAAAAACCACACTCCTAGATCTAGTGAAAAATGTAAACATTTTATTTTTGGATCTGATACTAATTAATTTAACTCAATTTCTCCATCAAAACAATATCACATCAAAAGGATATACTGGATCAGTTACTCATAATATGACGTTTTAGTATTAGTGTTTTGTAGAATTAAGAAAAACCCTTACATAAAAAAATGAATACACTAGAGTATTGTTTCCATTATATCCAATTTTTCTGATTCTGTATTGTGTTTTTAACATATTCCCCAAATTTTATCATGTTTGAAACATTTTTAGACTCAAATCAATTTTAATATTTCTTCATATCACGGGGAAATGAACCATAATAATATTTAACTCAAACCATAATTGAGTGCATATATAAGAAATAAAAATTGAATTTCACCAGTGAGATAATGTAATGAACCAACTCGGAATACCATCTAAACTAGTACCCATTCAGATTCTCAAATAACCCGAAGAGTGTTATTGATCTCCATGTGTTAGTGACATGATCTTAGGAATCAATAATTAATTATTGTGAATAATGTTTCAAAAAATTTATAATAATATAGTAGAATTTAGAAACATCATTAGATATATAAATCAATACAAAATTGTTAATGTACAAAGAGACAATATGAAAACATAAAGCATAACATAACAACCAAACCCAATATCTTGAAGGCCAAATACCTACCACCATGTCACAATTTACCCACCCTTGGACACCCATGTGCGAACCCATAAAGTATGAAGATAGCAAAAGAATATTCTATTAGATAAAAAGGATACAAATACAAAATTGTACAGTTTAGGTATTAGTTAAAGAGCACAATAAGATTTCACTAGGGATTCTATATAGTTACTTTATAAGTAATATCAAATATTATAAAATAAGAGTAAAAAAAATTGTAATAGTATTAGTTTAAAAATAATATTTTATACATTTTAAAAATCATTATTAAAAATAAACTTGTTAAATTATCCACTGATCCATTTAAAAACTAAAAATCTCCTGAAAATATTTGAAAACCATTTCATAGGCTAATTTCATATAATCAAGAAAATTTGAGAATATGAACCTAATATATAAAGGTGAACATGAGTCGATACAATTGATTCATGGTGCGTAATAACAATAAACGAATAAAGCTAGGAAACACTAGTTCCAAATAGTCACAATGAATGGTGTCATGCATAAAGATCATGTATATGGATATCATGGGTACAAAATATGTACAATAGTGATTATACCTAAGAATAGATAATCATATTACAATTAGTCCAATTTTTGGGATTACATCTAGTCTCACGGGTCCCATGAAAACTAGTTCCACACACACAAGCTTTTCTAGATAGGCATCCACAACATGAACCAATCACATTATCTATGGACCCACAAGAAGTGTTTTAGTACTCCAGTGAAGCATATATCTAGGTCATACCATATTACTATCATGCTTCCCATGAGTATTCAAAAGAGGTGGCTTATATAATTGAGAAATGTGGATCACATGGGGATCCCTATCAATCATGGGATCTGTCCCAAAATCACATATCAATCTCACCCTAAACACCTTCAAAGCATATAATAAAATTTTCAACATCAAGAAATGACATGTATAAGAATAAACAAGTTATATTAAGGTATTATTACATGATAGGATCATCATAATGTACTAACCATTCCATAATGAATCAACAATTAAATTAATAAACTTTTATATAATTTTAAACTTAAAATGAGGTTTTCATACCCAAATACTATCTGAAATCATTTTTATAATTCCAAAATTGAATTTAAAACATAAATTTATTTTAAAAAAACCTTTATGATTTTAAAGTAAAAATTAAATTTTTAAAAGGATTGAATACATTTCAAAACATGGGTTTTAAACCTATTTCCTTTTGAATAAATCATTTATTTCAAATAACCCGAGAACAACCATTTCCAAACATGGTTAAAATCATTCCTAATGGGTTCTTGGTTATTTAATAAATTCAATCATTTCAATATATTTAGAAAAATACCAAATAGTTAAATTCATTTAATTCAAATCAACAAGGTTCATTTTATAAATCAAAACATAGGCCAAAGACCTCAATTCCAACAAAACATTCATTAAAACCTATTTAAAAACAAATTAGACCAATAATTTAATTAAAAAATTCACATAAATATGATAAATATCAACATTATAGACACAATATTAAATCCATGTTCAACTTAAAGGGAAATTAGTCAAATAATATTTTATTAGTAATATCAATGATAAATTACATAGAATAAGTTTTAGAAATTTAAAATAACACATATATGAATTTACCAATAAAAATCTAATGACAAAATAATGGAAAATCATAGAAACACCTATTTGGAATATTAGGAATCCAATAACAATAAATCCATGATGTGTTTCCTTCGATGGTGATCACCTGATCTAAGATGATAGATCTTTAAATAATAGATATGTGATCCCATATCTATAATTTGAAATCAATAAATCATGAATACAAAATCACAAGGTCATCATAAACTTGAGTAAAAAGGAATCAAGAGAAGAATAGAGATCCAAGATGAATAAAAAGCAACTCACTAAAAGAGGATAATTGCTTCAATTTTCACATATATCTACCAAGAGATAATATTTTCTGAGCTAAATTTACTCTATAGGGTTACCAAAATCCATAAAATTGATTTATGTTTGAGTGTGAGGAGTTTAGGGTTAGTTATGAGGTTTTTTGGAGTTTTAATGTGATTTTTGGGGCTTTTATTACCATTATCATGGTTTCTTAGGTTACATCACACAATTAGTACTAATTGTGGGCTGAATCATGAACCCAAAAATAGATCCAATGTAAGTGTTTCATGGTTTGTTTGCACACATTGTTTAACCATGTGAAAAACGTACATCCCCTTCTTTCCAGGTTTCACACTTTGTCAAAATGTGCTCAAACTATGCTCAAACTATGAATAGGCCCATAAACCTTAAAAAATACATGATTAACACCCGAAAAAATCTGCAATGATAACCAATATTTATGTATTCTAATAATTAGGTCAATACACATAAAAACAAGTAACATGATGTTACAACCTCCCTACCATAGAAATTTCAATCCCCTGAATGCCTCTAGTATGAAAGATAGAACATAATGACAAAACAATAATCCATCACTCATCTTTTGATATGGAAGGTCAATGATACATAATATACACTCACCCAAAGTTTAACAAATCAAAAAAAACTCCATGATTAACACACATCTCCAAACCAATTAATGATTGGAGACCCAACATATGGCACCCCGCTATTTAATGATTCACCAAAATGGTGTAATATAATTAAATAATATCCATTAAACCCAAAGGTGAGAATTAAATAGTTTTATTAGGATAATAAGATTATATCCAAAGTCTATAACCAAGATAAATAACATTCAATTATTTATAACCTTGGTAAGTACAAAATGATAATATGGGATTTTCAAAACTAGGCCTCATACCTTGATGAAATCACTAAATAAAACACCAACACCAGTGGCTGATTAGTCCATCAAAAGTCCAGATCACCCTAGTTACATAATTTCATTCCCAAGGTCTATCCAAGTAAAACTATAAGGATCTTAAAAATCAAGGATATTTCATAATATTGCACTACACTCTCATAAGAGATATCATCTAATACATCAAAATTTAACTATAACAATCATTCCAAAAAAGTGGACACTAGGGAATAGAAACCAAGATGTCAATAAATTTTAATCATTATTAAATCAGAAATCCAAAGATGAACCAAACCTAAATCCATAATATATCATTAAAAAGGATACCAAAAACATATTCACAAACATATATTCCATAAGAAGTAGAAAATCAAATAGTTTTCACTTTGAAATTGGAAACAACTATTTGGATCAACATTAACCACATTTGGAAACTAAAATATCCACCAGAAAATGAAAATATTCACTCAAGGCCTATGGTTGTAGCCCTAGTATGATGATGAATCTTCTTCCCCCTATTTAGGAGA
This sequence comes from Viscum album, assembly GCA_963277665.1. Taxonomy (NCBI): domain Eukaryota; kingdom Viridiplantae; phylum Streptophyta; class Magnoliopsida; order Santalales; family Viscaceae; genus Viscum; species Viscum album. The sequence goes on along the minus strand of OY728127.1, from coordinate 2,056,837,765 downwards.
TGATATTCCCAAACAAATTTTCCATTTCAATAGGAACAACATACAAGTACTATGGAGGTGAAATTGATGGACACACCATAAATAAACCTTTTAGGAATTTGAACACAACCTCTTAGAATGATTGGGTTCTCCACACTAGAAACACATGAGAGGAACCCTCTTTTATCATACAGAATTTACTTTATAAACTACGAAATAGGAATTCATCCCTTGGTGTTGCTTCATTAGCTCTGCTTTATCTAAGAAATCCTTATTTAGAATCTCCTGATAAGATATCAACTAGAATATAGGAATGGTTGTTATAAGGTCTGGGTGAAGACTTGTTCTAAAACAAATATCCTTATTGAATTCATTAACAATAAGACCGGGTATGAAACATTCAAAATGTTATAATTTGTTGTCATAATCCCCAAATCGATAACTAATTGTGACCAAAATTCCTGAACATAGTATATTTCCACTTCTTCACATCCTTAGGGTACTACCACTTACCGAATACTTACATGATGAAGTCTGAAGTCATTGATTGGTACATACCTGAGGTAAAAAACATCCCAACATGAAGAGATATATCCTTTAAAAAACTAATTGACATAATTAACCTTTAGAGTGTTAGGAGTCTTGAGAGTATCAAATATCCCATTGACTTCTTTATTCCAATGTACATACTTAAGAAAACCTTGTTCACCTTTATAATAGGGGGATAATAATATATTATTTCAATGATAGTGTTTAAAGTCTCTAAAGTATCTTGCACCACCACTCGATATGGATTTTGGGTAGTTTCATTGAAAAGATATTCCACTTCCGGAAAACATGAGTAACTACCATAAGTACCATAATGTTCAACTAATATTATATCATTCTTGTAGGACTTTCTAGGATATATTTCTCACCATAAATATACCTAGGCATATTAATTCAAGCATCAAAGAACACTAAAACATCTTGAACATTTCTATTAAACAAAGTCACCACCCACTTTAATCAAAACATCATTGATTTCAAAACAGATGTGATTTAACCATTTATAAAATATTACTCTTCCCTTTTAAAATGATAAAACTAGATATAAAACCATGAATGTTTTAAAAAAACCTTTACCAACATAGGTAAATTATTCCATGATTTTAAAATCATTAACTCCATTTTCTAATTATTGAAACCATTTCCATTTAAATCCATTGAAACCAAAATTTCTTTATAAAACATTGATTTACCATGTCACATAAGAGTCTCTTAAAATAAATTTTCAAAAAAAAAACATTTCATAAAACTATCATTATCGAAATTGAAATAAAATTTCTAGGAACTCCACCAAACTCACATAAGTGAAGTAACTTTTATGAAAATATATAAGGTTTAATGTTTAGAACCATGTTAGAAATATAAAAGGCTTATTCATATTTAATGGTAATCCACACACCAAACTCACAACTATTAATGGGTGGATTTCTTGATTAGTCACATCAATTCCAAATATTTTACCAAACCATGAAATCTTGATGAGACTATGATTTTTTTTCAATTTAGGTTCCAAAACTAATAATATATTCTAAACATAATATATATTCTCATTGGGAATATAAATATCATTTATCATAAAGAAACAAAAAACTCAAAAGAATGACTCAAGTCCCAACATACTAGGCAACTTAAGTATCATTATGAGGAGGTGCTGATCAATCACCCACACACGAACTACATATTGAGTTCTGACACATTCTTAATCTCCCTTCTAACACGATTAACCCAAAGTAACATAATAATTTTAATGTCATGTACTTCATATTAATGACTATCCCACTATTATAACATTTTTAATCAACCAACCAAGAATACCATCTAACCCGGTACCCAAGGAAATTCATCACAAACCCAAAGAGTGTTCCTCATGTCAATGGGATAGCTATAAGAACATTTGAATCAATAAATAGACATTGGAAATGATTTTCCCCAAAAATAATTCAACAAAAGATTAAAATTTGAAATTAACATCATATGTGTAAATAAATACATACATATGAAATTAAAAATATATTGTATGAAAACATAAATCAGAACATAACAACCAAAACCCACCTCCTGGTGGTCCATGACAACAAAATGTGTCCCAATTCACCTACTATTGGTCACAAAAAAATAATCTAAAAATTAATATGAGAGAAAAAACCTTCTATAAAATAATAAAGGCCACAAACACTAAAATATATAAGAAGGGTGTGTTTTAAAGATCCCAATAGGATTCCACCAAGGATTCTATGAAGTTACATCAAAAGATATTTTAAATATTATAAAAGGAGAGTATAAATAAGAGTAAGGGGATTATTTTAAAATAATATTTTAATCATTTTAATAATCATTCATCAATATAATCTTATAAAAAATTCCATTAAATCATTTAAAAAATAAATTATTTCTTTAAAATCTATGAAAAACATTTCACAACATATGGTTAGATGATCAAGAAAATATTATAATATGAATCTGATATGAAAATATGAGCATGAGTTAATACAATATAGTCAAGGTTTATAATAACATTAAATTAATAAAGAATGGAATATCTGGTTCCAAATTGTGACAAAAAACTCTATCATGTATTGAGATAATTTATATGGATTTTATTGGTAAAGCATAGGTTTTATGGTGGTCCCTCCTCAGAATATCTAATAAAATTAAAAAATGAACAATTTTCGGGTTTATAACTAGTCTCACGAGTCTCTAGAAAACCAATTCCATGCACATTTTTTTCCTGGCTGCACATCCATAGCATAAACCCTACACATTCTATATAGATCCCCTAGAAGGGTGTGAGTATACTAACTAATCATATATATAGGTTATCCCATCTAACTATATAATTTCCCATTACTAGTCAAATGTCATGAGTGAGATATTCGAGTTACAAGGATCACACATGGATCCTTATCATTCATTAACACTAGACCTAAATCACATATAACTATCACCCCAATCTCCCTCAATGTAAATATTACTTTTTAAACAAACAAAAATGGGAATTATAAGAATCTATATGGTACATTAAGGGATTATTAAAAGAGTGGATCATATTATTTTTCCAACTAGGCCATCAATAATAATAAATTCAATTCAAAACTACTTAATTAATTTTAACATTAACAGGGGAATCCATACATTCTTAATTTTCAAAATCATCATCATAAATACAAATAGGAATTTAAAACAATTATTTATTTCAATTAACCCCTAATGAATTTAATGGAAGTGTTACAATTTAATAATGATTGAATAGTTTTCAAAATAAGGCCTTATACCCTATTTCCATCTGAATAAATTATTTATTTCAAATAACCAAATAAAATCAAATTCTAAACAAGGTTAAAATAATTAAAAATGTGTTATTGGTTATTTAATAAATTAATGGATTTTAAAATGATTATAAAAACATCAAATAGTTCAGTTCATTAAATAAAAATCAAATAGGTTCATTTTATAAATCAAAACCTTGTCCAATGACCTCAATTACACCAAAAAAACCTTTAGAATCTCTTTAAAAATAAATCAACCCAATTATGGAAATAAAAAATAAAAAAAATCATGAGAATGTTTAGGATTATTTCCATTAAATTCATGATAGGTTAAATTCAATGGGAAGTTGTTCAAAGAGGGTTTTATGATGAATTTAAAAGATAAATTACACATAACAAGTATTAGATATTTAAAAAGACACATCTATGAATTTATCAAGAAAAATTGAATTTAAAAATGAAGTAAAATCATAGAAAAAAATATTTGGAGTTTTTGGAATCCAATGGAAAATGAATCTGATATGTTTTTCCTTCAATGGTGATCACCTATCTAATAAGATAGATATTGGAGGATGAGAAAACATATAAAAGATCTAAAATATCACATTAATCAATCAAGATCCCAAAAAAATGAAAGGTTGTCATAAACATTAGGAATAAGTCACCAATATATAAAGGGAGATCTATGATTAATAATGAAATATCTCATAGATATAGTATCATCACTTTTATTGTCACATAGATCCACCAAGATATAATGTTTGAGGTTCCAAATTGGCTCTATGGGGTTCCCAAATTCCAAATAATCGACCTAGGTTTGAGTTGGAGGAGTTTTTGGTTAATTAGTTGGGTTATATGAATTTAATTATGATATTAGGGTTTTTAATTACTATCACTACAATTTCTTAGGTTAAATAGCATGATCAATACTAACTGTGTGCCTAACCGTGAACCCAAAACATAGCCAATGGAAGGGTTTCATGATATGGTTTCACACTTAGATTAAAAAACAATAAAACATGTGACCCCATTATGTCCAGGTTGCACACTTTTTCAAACCATGTGTGAACCCTGCATATGCTTAGAAATATTCAATACAGTCTGTAAAAAAACCATAGACAACCCCTTGAAGAGATCCAATCATCGGATACTCAAATCAATTGGTAAAAAAAGTAACAAGATGTTATTGTTAATGTTGATCATATGGTTTTGATGATATAATTCTAGTGAATGTTCATAAAATAAGTGAATATGTACCAATAAATATATAGTTCATTAATAAAGAATCATGACATAAGTCGTTAAAAAGGAAACAATAATTGGAATTAATATTTAGGATTCACGTGATGTCAATCCTGACCAAATGTATCATTAAAATTCCACATCTTTTCACCCATAATATGAATAAAGTAAATTTGATTAAGTATGAAATAATTAATATACATTATGAAAACAAAATAATTATATAAATACTCCTAGAAATAATATTTATAATGTTTTGGTAATGGGGGGTAGTATTCCAATATCACTCACACAATAACACTATCGATTGGAATAATAATATTGTTTACTTACAATAAAATTTAATTGAAGTGATATTATTGAACCAACCAACCTTTTTTATAACATAACCACCTATCTTTGGTTAATAATTTTTCCACACAATATTGGTATATAAAAGAAGCATGCATCATCATTAAAAATGTAAAAGAACCATAACATGAATGAAGTAATAATATCTCACATCTCAATATAAAACTCACCTAACAATCAATTATTCCTTTCATAACTTGCCTAAAACATGGCAAGTAAATGGGTTCAATGAGACTCTATTTGAAAGAATCATAATCCAAAAAAAATAAGGATTGTATCGTTAAAAAATATCCCCAAGGGAGAATATGTTACATAAATAGTTATTGGTGTTTATGAATGGAAATAAAATTAAGTGGTCATGGAAAAAATAATTTAGTAAATTACAGACTTCATAATTAAAATCACTTAAAAAACTAAAAATTCATAATATATGATGCAAATAAATTTTGTGGAAAATGTTACGGTAAAATTATAAATGAATATTAAAATAAAATAATGGTTATGAATGTGGAAGATCTATTAAATTTGTAAACCTTAAAAACAATCATTCATTTCAAATATTTTGTAATGGGTGTCTAAAGTGAGAAATTTTGAAAAAGATAAAAAATTACATTTTTAAAACCATTTTAAAAAATGTCAAAGACCATATGATATATTCTTATGATATCATTTATGTTTTGATGGGAAACCTTTTTAAATTATTTTAGAAAACATGTACATGGATATGAAAGATTCCCTATTTAAATGAAGGCATAATATTATTATCATGTAAAAAAAATATGGAATTTTAATTAATCAATAATGAATGTAATTGTAATTAAACATGAAAAACTCATTCATAATAATTGGATAAAAAATTGTGAGTTATTAATTGAAACAACATTAGATGATTTCACAAAAAGGAACCATGAACACATACAACCCCTAAATTAATAATAATTTAAAATTAATCCATTTCCACATTAGAAAACCCAAAATCATAATCCTTATAAAAAATTTAAATAAAGGGAAAATCTAATGAAATTAGCTATAACGTTATTCATGACATACAATTTTCAAGTGTTAGTATATAAAAAGTAGAAAAGTAGATAGATTTATTTCATAAACATATTTCATACAGAGATATAATTTGATATGAATAACACTTATATTGTTGATATAATTGAATTTAGAATAAAAATATTATGATATTATTTTTAAAAATGTAAATCCACAAAAAAATTAAATATATAAATAAAAAATTGTGATATACTCTAAAACATAATCATGAATAAAAGGAAATTAATTTAAGCAAACTTTTACCACATGGTTTAATTGAAGTCAAATCCCCTTTTATGAATTAATAAAGGTTAATTGATATATGAAGGAATAATGATAAAACAAGTAAAATTAGAAATATATACACCATTAAAATGAAACTATATGCGTAACATTAAAATATGATTTTATGAAATTAAAATTATATAAAATCCCTTTACTCAAGTCTAAAATTTATATATATGTACATTACCATATTAATAGTAAACTCATATAATTTTTTTAATTCATAATTTATTTTTTTAGATTTAATACCATATCCTTAATAACTTTATTTCATTTATTTTGATGATATATTTTATCATTTAGGACCACATCAAATGTTTCTAGGAAGTTAGATTCATAATTTCAAAAAATTCAATGTTTTTATCAAGATCAAAGAGGATTTTTTTCAACATTATCTAGAATAATAATCATGACATAATTTCACAATTCATAAGTCAATTATACATTCAAATCCAACCATTAATTTTGATTAAGTAAAATGAACTATGTTACAATCATGAAGATGGAGGGTCATATGTACACATGATTAACACTTTAATTTTTAAATTATCATTATGTATTGAATGTATGTTTCATTATATATTTCATAAATTATAATCATATCATAAATTAAAAATTATTTTTTAAATAATCTTATATATATCAACTGTGTTATGTGGTGGAGAAAAGTGATTCACGTCACTTCTTGTAGGTAGACACACACACACGCACACATGAACAACATTATAAATATTCAGTGACTGAAATGGTAAAAAATAGATCAAGAACAATTTATCCACAGTGATAAAAATTTAATTAATAATATATATTTATATATATTAAATTCAATACTATAACTTCTGTGAGATGTGGTGATGGAAAAAGAATTACATCGGTCTGCGAGATGGTAGTCTTTCATACACAGGAATGATGAATTACATTCCCATTTGATGGAGGTTGGAGGTGGGTATATGTTATGAAAATAAAATAATATAATTCAATGATATTTTTTTATTATATTATGATTTTTTAGAAGATATAAAAGAGAGGTAAAAAGAAATAAAACAAAAACACTCAGATAACAACTATAAATCCTCTTTGGATGAACTCCTATACATTACACATTGTGCCTTACAAAGATATTTCTATCTCTAAACACATACCAATAGAATTTTGGTAGGTATAGGTATAACCAAAATTTTCTCGATATGTGAGGAAATGGGAAAAATATTTTCCCTTTTATAAGATAGTCCATGGGCATATTTCTAATTTTATAATATTTTTATTTAATAAAAAATTATCATCTTGTTAAAATGTAGCCTAATTTATATAATATAAAGATAAGTTCATTATGAGTATAAATACACTCATAAACTTAAATTTGGTCATGTTTGGAACCTTTTCTTTCCCTTATTGATTGGTTTTAATCCCCTATTAACCGCATTCATACTTACCCCGACAACAAGGTTTTTTACCCTTTATGGTTCATGATAATTTAAATAACTACTGAAAAGGTCCATAAATAGACCATGATTCATATTTTCAAACACATACTATTAACCTGGAAGATGACGTGTCTTAAAGAATTTTTATATGATTTAATAAAATAATATTTTCATAAAATATCAAAAATGTCAATGTCATTTCTATTTTTTTATTTGAATTTTTTAATAATAAAAAATTTAATGAAATTATAATAAAATGTTTTAATTCATTATTAACAAGATATTTATATCAATAAAATTCATGTATCATATTAATACTTTTTAATAATACTATTTTAAATAATTTTAATTTTCTTTTTTTAGTTTCCCATTAATTGAATATTTACCAAGTTAGCATTGTGTAGTAATTTAAGGTAATTATTTTTTCTATCATAAATAAATGAAAAAAAAATTATAAATATAAATAATTTATATTTAAAATTAATATTTAAATTAAATATTTTTATATTTATCCCTATTTTAAAAATATATTAGTTTTAAAAATCAAGAGTGTGACATTTTCTACTATTTATTACATAAAATATTATAAAAGACATAATCATCAAAAAATGGAAACAAATTTCATAAAAATATTTATTGAATGATTATAGATGACATTAACTCCTAAAATAATTATAATAAAAGTGTTACGGTCATTTTTTATTCCATATCATATTATTTTTTACACTCAATTACTCGATTTACCCCTTACTATGGAAGCATAAATTACTATGGTTAATAGTTATATTTACTGAAAATAAATGGGACATGTTGACCAAAAACAGGCCAATATAATCTAGATAGTGGAACCATTTTTCAAAATTGAAAACAAAAAATAGGAACAATTTTTAATAAAGCATATATTAAAAACATTTTAAAACCAAATTTTACAAAAAAATGCACTTTAAAGAAATAAGTCTCTTTATAAAAAATTCAATTATATTTTTTTTAAAACAAAACAATTGATTACTTTTAAATATAAAGGAACAAATAAAATTTTCAATCTAATTAAAATCATAATTTTACTTTTTAAATACATTATACGAATATTTATTTTTCAATAAAAATTATTATTTCAATAATAATATAAAAATAAAAAAATTCAAAACAATATCAAAATTTCACCATATAAAATATTGATATTTTTATCTGAAAAGTGATATTTAATTTATTCAATAATATTTTTAAATGTTCCTATAATTGAATATAATATTCTCTAACATAAATCAATACAATTTTTTTTTTGATAAAACATATATTTGAAGAATAAAATGGATTTACTTACTAAGAAAAAATCTATAGATTTTTATTAATTTCTACATTTATGTATATTTAAAAAATTATTTAATCATATTCATACCTTAAAATTTATTTTCTAATTTATAACACATATATTTAAATACTAACATTTTTCGGTTCATTTAAACTCAATGTTATATGTTATACATATTATAGAACATAATTCCCTTCATTTAAAATAGTACGATATTACTGAATATATAAATAACATAAAATATTCGTTTAAAAACATGTCTTATTTAACAATAATAGATTCATCCCTCAAAATTAGTTCATTATCATGCACATACCTTCCCAAAAAATAGTATTTGTTAATATACATATATTGTGACTATAAAAAATAAAAATAGCTGAATATATGAATTCTCATACCCTTTATGTTAGAATAAATTAAAAAATACTTCAGGAATATATAAATAACATAAAAATAGTTTTTTATAAAAACTATATATTATTGAATTTCTCATTGTACTTTAACATGATCAAACCTTCATGAATATATAAATAAAATAAAATATTGGTTTTGACACATGTTTTATTTATCAAATATATATACCTACCTAATTCTAAAAATAAATTCCTTAATTGGATCATTTTGGAATATATCTATATGACCCATCCAAAATGCTTTGTTACTCCATTTAATTCCAAAATGTTTTTAATATTGTGGAGAAACATTTATGGATTGAATTAGGAATCTAGTTCATTGATCATTTTTATTTTATGAAGATATAAAATAAATTTTTCATTAACAATGAAAATGAGCTTTATTTTTACAAGAGGAATAGTGTAAATACAATTATTTTCCTAGTATTAAATATTGATGATATATTACTTATTGTAAGTGAAATATTTTTCTAACAGTGTTTTAAGGACTAGTTAAAAATGTTTTTTTTTCAATGGTGGGAATTAGGTGTGGCATCCACCATTCGTTCGATCAAGTTCATTCGTGATAGATCCAAAATGATTCATGGAATAACTAAAAGTATAGATATTGGTTAGATACTAATTATATTTACAATGGAACAATCCAAGAGGGTTTTTTTCTAGTGTCACATTGTTTACATATTTCAATGAAAATATATCCTCATAAACTATAGGAGAATGATATAATTATTAAGATACCATATGATTTAGTAAAATGATTATTCATGTATTCCATTTTATATAGTAGACTAGATATTTCCAGTTCATTGATCATGAGTGAAATATACCATTTAGACCAAGGATAAAAACATTTTATTATTGTTAAGTATATCCTCATGTATGTGAGAGGAACTATGGATATGTTCCATGTGTGTGGAGGAGATGGGTAGCTAGTTATCTAGGGTTATACTGATGCTAGTTTTCAAACATATCTGAATGAACTGAAATCATATTCCGAATATGTTTTCTATCTCATCGGAGGATATGTGAGATAGAACAGTTCAAAAAATCCAATTATCACTGATTTTATAGTAGTTTATATTTATATAGATGATTATGACATAACCAAGGAATCCATTTCGATACAAGACTTTATCCAAGATCATGATGATATAGCTTGGAATAAATACAATATCACATTGTATTGTGATAATATGTGCTGTAAGGGATATTGAAAAAGAGTCAATGTCACACTAATAGAAAAACCACATACTCTGGAATTATAACTTCTTCGGGGATTTATTTAATATGAGAGAAGATTCAGAAATAATACTTCCCCTAGATGAATCCTAGTGGTCCATTTTTAATGGCTGAGACCCCTTTGGTCCTTTACTTTATGAAAAAATTATGGTTGAAGTGTTCTGAGAGAGACCAATTACTTATTTCAGCACTTTACAAAATTTAATTTTTTTCAGGTTCTCTAACAGTAGGTCACCGATGGTATTTAATTGGTGGTGAGTCACAAAAGTGAGTCACAAAAGTGACTGTAAATGTTGTCTCACAATGGTGAGTTATGATGGTGTGTCATGATGGTGACTCATGACTGTGAGTTTCAATGGTGAGTCCCGATGGCGCGTCGCGATGGTGAGTCACAACAGTGACTCACATTGGTAGCTCATCGAATGGTAGCTCACCCAATGAACTCTCATCCAGTGGTGAGTTTTATAACACTATCTTGTCATGTAGTGACTCATCCAATGGTGACTCATCCAATGATAGCTTTTCCAACGATAATTCATCCAACAATGACTCATCCAGTGGTAGGTCATTCTAATAGTGAGTTATGGAAAGTGTTCCTAGCATCCTACAATTTTCTCCATTAAAGTTTTCTTTGACTTAAAATGATTTTAATACCATATTTAATGGTTTTTGGATCCATTTGAAATCATATATATCTTCTAAAAACATGAATCTTCCTTTGACTTCCAAAAATCAAGGTCTTGGTCAAGATTTTCCTTTCATAGATTTTAAAAATTGTTCCTCCCATTAATTTAGGATCTGGACTTTTTAAAACTGAGATATTATCGTCCTTTTGTTCTTCTATTTCACTTGGTATGAGATGTCCTAAACCTCCCCCAAAGGATTCATGCAATTGTGATGTAGCCTTTAGACTGTGGTTTCCCAATAGGTGCTTCCTATTGCATGTTCCCCCTACTTTGGTGCAACCAGGAAGTGCTGATCATCTCTTCTTACTAGTAGAGACACCTTCATCCCTCTTAATTGTGTATCATGTGGTGTGGGTATATAGATGTTCATTTTGACATGGCAGTTGAAATTAGATTTATTAATATAAATGAATCAACTTTAAATTAATAAACAGGTGATGTGGAAAAGTGATACAAGTCTCTATTTTATTCATTTCACTGTTACTTTGGTTTGTATAAACTAACTACCCATTTAAAATAAAGGCCATTGGGGGTCTTTGTTTATGAACCCATGATGTATTGTGAATAATTTTTTTGGTATTCTGTTGAGAGACTATATATATAAAACTAATTAACCATGTATATTTAGTAAATTAAATTGGTTCCCTAGGATATTTTAGATTATGCGATCACACCCTCAATTTATCAAGTGAAATTGAATAATATACCACTTTTTAAAAATAAATAAGTTGTGTTATTATTGTGATGTATTTTTTTTTGTGGGTTTTGGGTATTGGGGAAATGGATGGATGTGGTTTCATGGTGGGGGATGTGATCAGTGTGTTTTAGTTGTGATAAGATGTGTTGATGGGTTTGGATATGAGTTGGGGGGTTTTCTATGTCAATAAGATGGTTTTGGTGGGATAAAATCGAATAATGATGATGTAAGTGGCTGGAATGGGTGCTTCTCCAATTAATAACATGTAGAAAGATTTATCCTATCTTAGGATTGGTATGTTTGTCATGAATGGGAGTTAAACAGAGAGGAATATGAAGTGGGTTAATTTATCATGGTTCATCTTCCTCTATGTGACTTTTTCTATATGACTTACTGTGTGATGTTCCTAGTAGTTTCTTGGGTAGAGATGGAATGAATAAATGAATATTTTAATAATGAATGAGAATTGGTTAATTTAATTTCCTAGGGGTATGAATTGATTTCTTTTCTTGTTGTGTGGTTGTGAATTTAGAGGTATCAATGAAGTTGGAAGTATTGTGAGATGGGTTTTTGTTTGAGAACCCATTGGTTGGGCAAGAGTGTTTGGTATTATATCTATATATACATGAATTCCATTTTTGATTTCCATATGAACCCCAACCTAATTGATAACTACATTCCAAACGCCTCCATTGTCATGAGGGAGGGTGTATTTCCCAAAAATCTCAATGGGAGGATGGATGGATGGAAACCCGCTCTTCCCAGATCCCTCTTTTAGGTGATGGTACCCCAAGATTATTCAAGAAGGTTTTGTTTTGTGAGTCCCAGGTGTGTGCAGGAAAGTTGTTCATTACTAGGTGTCTTCAGGATGAGATGTGTTGTTATTTCCTAAGTGTTTTTAGGATATGATGTGGTTAGTGTCCCATGTGTCTGTGGGATAGATGTGGTGTTTTTAGTGAGGCCCAAGTGTGTGCAGTAAGGGTGTGATGTGGTTTTGGCCAAGGTGTGTGCGGGAAGGTTGTGACATGGTTCTTACAGAAGATGTGGGAGTGTGAGGACGTTTTTCATCAGGCAAGAGCAGCTAAACTAGTGGGAAATGATGCAAGGTACCAAATCATCAATATTCTTACTATATTAATTTACATGAATTTTGTTACTTAATGAGTGTGCCATGGTGAGTTTGGGATGGATAGTATACCATGTTAGGTGATATTGGGTTTAGTTGTTTCCTCACAAGAGAATTAGTATACTTCTCTCACTTGTGCAAGCGAGACTTTGGTTTTTCCTACTGATTATACTTTTATGCTCAACCTATGTATATAAAACCATTTTTAGGTTTCTAGGTAGATTACATGGATCGTGCTAGACCTTAATAGATCAGACGTTGGGACAATTGATGTGTATCTACTTAGCCTTTCCTTTTGTATTTACTTTAGAGCTTCATTGTATTCATAACTATTTTATTTAAACATTCTTTTGGGATAGATTTTGGATTTATTGTATATATATAATTCATGGAGTTTTTTGGGATGGACCATATTATCTCTTGATCTTGTTTTCTTTATAAAAAAGGGAAATGCCTCCCATTTTTTGAGATTGTATACCCTTGGTGCTGGTTTCCACCCCAAGGATGATTGGTGGTAGGACTCGGGGCTCATTATCTCACTTAATTCATTTCCACCCCAAGAGTGGCATCTTTGGAGGGAAGGGGTCATCAAAAAATGTTACAATAGGTGATGGTTGAGAGATACGATGCAGTTTGGAGTTAGGAACAGTGAAGAATGCAGGTGTTTGTAGGGAAACAATGTAAGGTAATCTTGGGGAGTGGAATATTCTAAGGAAGACCAACTAGGATATGGGATTTTAGGGCCCACCGTGATCTGATTGAAGGGATTTGAGCCCACCAAATGACCAAGTGAGGCTACACCTTTTGTAGTGTAGAGATCCATAATGGCATATGTTCCTCTTTGAATTTGGTTTTTTTTATAATTTGGAAGGGATAACGAAATGAGTTAAATGAGTTAAAATGAATAATAAATGAAATTTCATACTAATCAGGATTAAGAATTCCTTGTTTACCTTTTTCATAAATAGAACACAGTCATCGTCCACTTGTGGCTTGGGAAGTTGAGGCTTATTGGGATGATTTTATTGATCCAGTGGAGGAGCATGACCAGTTATAGATAAAATTTTGTGCATTCTAGTGGTAGGCCTTGGGAATGTACACGGGCAATGTTTCAGACATGGAGACAGAGAGCTGGCTTAAGGAGATTGAGACCCCCTTAAGTTTGATCTGATTTATGATCGAGTACTAGGTTCCTTTGAAAGTGGGCCAGATTCATATTCCTATGTGTCGGTGGTGGATTTTATACCTGGTATAGAGGAAGGAGGGTAATGTTATGTGGGTCGATTTCAAGGAGTTTCGAGATGAATTCCTTTAATCAACTATTAGGTCTGGAAAATGGTAAGAGATACCCTACCTTCAGTAGGGGAGTATGTCGGTATGGGAGATGGGGATTAAGTTCAAGGATCTCCTTCATTTCCCCCCATATCTCTATTTAGATATGGATCCTCATGAAAGACTCATAAAGGAGGTGCTTCATCCTTCTATATAGTATAAAGTTACTCCCTTTACATTTCTGACGTACATGGAGGTTCAGACGAAGGTGGAATTGATTGTGAGGATTCACTCACTAGGAGGTGTACTGTTAGAGGGGAAATAGAAGAGTTCTTTAAAGGGAAATGTCACTAGCAGCAGGTCTCAGTAAAATATCCAAAAAAGGTTCTGACCGGTAGGGATTCAACCTCAGTTGTTTTTATTTCAACCATCTGGTCCTAGTGCCTTTCCCGTGAACTTGGGACTGAGGCGTTTAATCTGTGGAGTCCTTGGACATCCTCCGAATCAATTTCAGGCGGTTTTTTGAGCTCATTATGTTTGTGGTGGATATGTTCAGTCCCAAATTCAGCTGTAGTTTCCAGCTAGTCCATTTCAGCTACAGGTATAGTAGGCTCATTCTCCACTGATGGGAGATGGAGTTGGTAGAGTTCGACATCTAGGTGTTCCTTAGGGACCTCGACCTGGGCATGGTTGTAGAGGCATTCTTTAGCATATGAGAAGATAAGTTGGGTGTGGTTAGTTGCAGGAAACAAAAGTAGATGTTCCAGTAGAACCAAATATTGTTAGTGGTACGATCGGTTTGTTTAGTACCCTTGCACGCATATTTTTTCATTTAGGAGATTCTCACTCCATTTTTTCACCTGATCAATCCCATTCTCTTGAACTAAATGTATAGGGGCTTCCCATGCCCCCAGTGTAGATTACACTAGTCAAAGGTCAGACCAACTTGTTTGATGTGTGTTGGGGATGTAGACTAATTATGGGCCCGAATATGTCCCATGGGGATCTATTGTTGCTAAAGATGCAACCATACAATGTAATTATAGGAATTTAATGACTGTAATATTTGAGTTCAATTATCCTATCCTTCCAGATAAGATTCTGGTCATCAGACATGGATAGACATCGTGTGCATTTTGTTGGAGAACTGAGTTTTCAGGTGGGCAGTCGACATGTGGATCCCCTTATCTCTTTTGTGGCTGAGCTATCTATTGAATTAGTGGATGATGAGATGGGGGATGTCCCTAGGGTTTTTGGGGAGTTCTTTATTGTTTTTCTTGATGAGGTTGTGACTATACCCCCTCAATGTGACATTGAGTTCGGGATAGACTAGTATCCCGGTGCTTCTTCAATTTTGATGGCTCATTATCAGATTGAACCTCCTGAGTTATGGGAGTTGAGGATTCAGATATATGATATGATGATGATGGGATTTATCTGGACCAGTGTGTCGCTGTGGTGTTCTCTGGTGTTATTCGCAAAGAAGGCAGATGGTGGTCTGAGGTTGTGCATATACTATAGGAGGCTGAATCAATTGGAATTCAAGAACGATTACAATATTCGAAGGATAGATGATCTTTTCAACTAGATGAGAGGGGTATGTTGGTTTTCTAAGATTGATCTATGGTATGGATACCACTATTTGAGGGTGAAGGAGAGGGATATCTCTAAGACTCCTTTTAGATGAAGGTATGGGAACATCAAAATCTTAGTCAAGCCTTTCTGTGTTATGAACACACCATCTATGTTCATGGGGCTTATGAAATATATCTTTTATGAGTTACTAGACTAGTTGTTCATCGTATTCATTGATGACATCTTGATCTACTTGATGTTAGTGGAGGATCATACTGAACATCCCAGAACTATCTTTCAAGTCCTTTGACTCCACCAGGTGTACGGAATATTGTCCAAGTCAAAGTTATAGACATGAAAGGTGCATTTATTCAAGCACATGGTTTCTTAACCGGGTATGGAAGTAGTCCCATCGAAGGTTTGATATGTTTTTTTCATGGGTATAACCCATCAATGTGGCATGGGTTTGTATTTATATTGGTCTTGTGGGATATCACCAGAGGTCTATACCCAATTTATCTCGAGTTATTGCTCCACTGATAGATATAAGTATAAAGGACCAAAATTTTGTGTAGACTAAGTAGTTTAATGAATCATTCAACTATCTGAAGGGAAAATTGGTAAGTGCTCCAGTGCTCCGGTTACTAGAGGAAGGGGTGATGATTGAGGTGTTTTTTGATGCCTCCCTTCTCGGCTTGGGATGCATCTTCATGAAGTAATGAGTAGTGACAAATTATGGGTCTAGGATGTTATGTCCCCATGAACGTAACTATGAAACCCATGATTTGGAGCTACAAATAGTCATTTTTGTGCTAAATTTGTGAGGAATTACCTCATTGTGGAGCACTTGTGGTCTTCATGGATCAAAAGAAAATACTGGGAAGTTGAGTTTTTCTAATGATTTTATACCAATAGCTCAATAGAACCATTGGTATAGGGGTCCTTTACCAACGGTTTGAATAAACTATTGGTAAAGGTTGAGTTTGTGAAGGATTTTCCAACGGTTTGAAGAAACTGTTGGGATATCTACAAATTTTATCCCTTTACCAAAGGTTTTTACAAACCGTTGGTGAATTCCATGCTTTTCCCAATGGTTTTTAAAAACTGTTGGGAAAATTCCCCCCCAAATGCAGAGAAACCTCCCCTGATTACATAGAAGCAGATAACTCTACATTTCCCCTGATTTCCAGAAGCCCCCGCACAGGTGAACCCTAACCCGAGGTCTTCCATCCGATCGGCTGCAACTCCCCCATCCAGGTTAGAATTCTTTAACCTCTTCCCAAATACAGACATAGAATCCCTCATTGAGGTAATTGACATGGTTTGTGTGTGGTCTACCAAACTATGTGAGCTAACATGGTGATTTGAGGTATCTTATCTTCTTCTAGTGTTGTTCATCCCAACTATGAGCTTGTTATAAGGATATCCTTATATTCTAAACCTTTATCCATTTATTTCACTATCTTGAAATATCACGTCATTATTCCCGATTTCTAAGGATTTTGGAAAATTTTATGATTCACACTATTTGATATTGAATCAATGACTAATACTTGATTGGTAGATGTCTGTGAGTATATAGAAGATGGTTTATAAAATATCCCATAAAAGTATCACTGTTTTATGTTCTTTATGATGTGTAGTATCATTGACATACTTTATTATTAATATCAAATTTAAAAATTAAATTTTTTGTCTATACATCATGAAATTAAACCTCTTTACGATCCATGAACAACTTATTAGTGTAGAAGCCTAAGCTTTGGGATACGCTTGACTTGGGGAACTAAATGGGTAATGAAAGGTATGACCATAGGGGTGGCAAGAATGAGTTATTGAACATGAGTGAATGATTTGGGATGCCTATAACACATAATGGGACCTGAGGCATGTGCCTCTTATATGAGACCAATTGAAAATGAATATAAATGAATTTTAATTTAATTTTTGAGTACTTGTTCTTTGATTAAGGATTTGGAATTCCTTGAATAAACCAACCAAGGATTCATGTTAAAAACACAAATTTTAATTCCATTTAGAAACCCCCTTGGATTCATGCTTATTTGTTTTAAAATACCTTGGGGAAATTTACCTTGGATTCATAGTGATTATGATTTAGGAAGCCTTGGGGAAGTCCCCTTTGGATTCTAAACTAGAGGCCTCTCTCTTTACATAGACTGGGAACTCCTTCCTCCCTATAAATCCATTTGAAGTTAATCAATTTTTTAGTTGTACACTCCAAATATATAAGGATTAACTTAGTTTTAATGTTTTTTATCTATTATTCTTTGTTTCTATTTTGATTTAACATAAACAAGGTGGTGACATGTGTGGCATGACATTCCCAATAAGTGTAGTTTGATTTGTTTTCTATTTAAGTTTTGCAGTTCAAGTGTCATGATTATATGAATCAACTTGATTTGAAGTCTTCATTGAAACTCCTTTTATGTAGTTAGTGAATAATATCGACTAATGGAGGTGCTGGTGAGATGTATCGGCACTCAAAGATGATAAATGATTTGTTTATTCATATTTTCTCAAGGTGGGTAATGGATATAAGGATGATCCATGTGAAGGGATTGGGGACGGTTGGGGTAGGGGGTAGGTGGTTTTCCTTTTTTTAGTGGGGTGATATGGTACATTTTATGGACTTTAATTTGGGTGTTATGAAATGTAATAACTTTTCACAATATTTCCATTTTTTAGAATCAATAACTTATTTAAAAAACCCTCTTTAAACATTTTGCATCTTTCATGAAAAGCCTTCACTTTTTAATATCTTCAACAATGTTCTATCAGGTCTATGGTGTCTTCTTGTATGTGATAAATTGAAAAATTACAAAACACATCTCACCTCAAATTTAGGCACACATAACTGAATTAGTATATCTTTACACAGTTTTAATAGTTCACTACATCAACTAGAAACTCTTTCCTTTATCGTTTACATAAATATATTTTCAATTAAACTTCAATATTATTGATTTTTTAATAACGAAATGACTTATAAAAATTATTTTTACAGAATGTATAGAAGTTGGATGTATGAAACTGATCAGATCTCAAGCGATTTTCAAAACAATTTGGAGATATTTTTAGATTTTTCATTTCACAATGATTCAGATAGTGGTCGCATACACTTTCCATGTTCCAATTGTGTTGGTAGACCTTGGTTGAACCATGAAGAAGTTAGCTACCACATAACCAAATATGTTTTTTAAGAAAACTACTATGTGAGGTATCACAATGGGGAGAAAATGGAATCTCAAATTGCTGATGATTGAAACGAAAGGACTGGACTGGAGAATTTGTTAGATGTCCGGTTTTCATTTATTCTTCATCATGAAAAAGAAAGGATTTCGACTGAATAAGACTTCAATATGAGGACAGATGATGCATCTAATGAAAATGATGATTTTTTAGGGTGAAAAAATTGAATGATGTGGCCATGACTCTAGTATATCGACAATGTGATAAAATGAAAAAGATGGAATTTTTAATCCGATTGTTTCGTGAGAAAACTATGTATGGGATTTCTAATACAGAAATTGATTAAATTCTTAACTTCTTGAAGGATTTACTTTCTGATGATGCATATATTCCCTAAAACCACTATATGTCATGGAAGTTAGTTGAGGAACTTGGATTTTCAAGAAACAAAATTTATGCTTGCCTGAAATATTGTAGTTTATTCTGGTAGTAAACCGCTGAACAAAATGATTTTATAAAATGTGGAACATCCCACTGGAAGTCAAAATCTGATGGAACATCATCCCGCGTGCCACAGAAAGTAATGTGGCACTTTCCATTGATCCCCAAACTCTAGAATCTTTTTATGTCTGATGAAATATCAATAAAAATGAGATGACATGATACTGAGAGAAAGAAGACTAATGATGAGTTGGTTCACCATACAGATGAATTTTCATGGAAAAGATTTGATGCTCGATATATTGATTTTGTAACTGATGTGCATAATGTGAGGTTGGGTCTTTAATGCGACAATTTTAATCCGTTTGGGAAGATTCTTACTTCGCACAACACATGACCAGTTTTTATACAGATTTATAATATTCCCCCATGGTTGTGTATGAAAAAACCTTTCACTTTCATGAGTATACTCATATCTAGCCCTTCTGATCCTGGAATTGATATTGATGTATACATTCAACCTTTAATAAAAGAGTTGAAACTTCTTTGGGATGTGGGTGTGCACACATACAATGCATCTTTGAAAGACATATTTCAGATGTGTGCTACACTTATGTTGATGATCAACGATTTTCTGGATTATGCAATGATGTGTGGATAGAGCACGAAGGGAAAACTGTAATATCCTGTTTTTATGAAGAATACATGATCCAGAAGACTGAAACATCACTGTAGTTTTAGTTTTATGGGACATCGACGATTCTTTCCAATGGATCATCCATATAGAAATAATCGTCAATTATTTGATAATACCATAGAGACTGATGATTCACTTCAGAGTATATATGGAACTGATGTCATTAATGAATTGAAAGATTTTAGTTTCTTCATTCAGTAAGGGTCAAATGAAATCTGAAAAGAGAAAGAATGTTTCCACTGAAACCTGTTACAATTAGAGGAAGAGGAGTATCTTTTTTTATTTTCCTTATTGTTCAACCAATTTGTTATGTCATTTCTTAGACATAATTCACATTGAAAAGAATATATGTGAAATGTTTCTTTCCATCCTTCTAAATGTTAGGGGAATGACAAAAGATGATTTACGGTCTCGATGTGACTTAGTGGATTGGGGCATCAGACCAGATTTGCATCCTATGAGTATTAGTGAAAATAAATGGGATGTTCCATGTACTTCTTATGTGATGAAACCTATGAAAAAAAAACAATTTTTGGAAGTATTAGATACTATTAGAGTTACTGATGGATATTCAAGAAACATATCTAAATGGGTCAATAGAAGAGAGTTGAAGTTAAAATCTTTGAAGACTCATGATTATCATGTTCTTCTCCATGAGTTGATTCCAATAGAAATATTCCATATTTTTTCCAATAATTTATGGGTGACTATTCTTTTGTGACATTTTTTTATAGATATTTTTTCTAAGAAGTTGTTCACGTCTTTCTTGAAATTTTTTTGACAGATGCCCCATTAATTTTGTGTGAGTTGGAGAAAATATTTCCTCCATCATTTTTCACATGAATGCTGCATCTGACTATCCATTTTCGCACTGAAATAATTCTTAGAGGACCTATTTATTTTTGTTTGATGTATCCAACTGAAAGAAATAAGTACACCTTAATGCCTTATGTCCAAAACATGAATCGTTCTGAAGGTTCTATCGTGAATGGTTACTTTACTACAGAATGTATGGATTTATACTCAAATGTATTTTTATGATCTTACTACAAGAATGAACAGACCAATGAGAAATGAAGAAGAAAAGTATGAGAAAATTGAACAAAGTTTTCCATAAATTTTTCAAATAAGAGGAATTCATGGATCATATACATTGAAGACATTATTCCTTGAAGAGCGGGAGATGACACATTGTGTAGTTTTTTTCAACTATGATTTGTTCAATAACTACATCTGGTATCTAAATTGAATATGTATATCTTACATATATATCTGTTAAACTATTCATATTTTTTATCTATAGGGAACATAAAACAATGATAAATAGAAATCATCGTTCTTTATCTTTGATAAGGAGGGATACTTTTCATATCAAAGGGTTTTCTTCTTGATTAAAATTGAAGGTAAAAATATTACTATTTAAAATAATTAAATCAATATTTAATTAATTTTAATATTCATTTATATTTTAGGGATTGAGTTTTCCTTCTGACTCTGTCTATAAAGAAATAATAGCTTTGGCTTTTGGTCCTAATATTGTGGTTCGTGACTTTAAATCAATTTTCATAAATGGGTACAATTTTTTTTCACTGAATGAGAAAAGAACAAGAGAACACAACATGATGGTGTTATGGTTACTGCCACAATAGATTGTTATTATAGTGCATTAGATATTAGACCATGATTTGAAGATGTTATCCATTATGGAGTCATTGAAAAAATAATAATATTGTATTATTACTGTCACAGACGAGTCATAATGATGAAATTACATTGGTTTGATTCAATGACAAGACATGACACATTTATTGATGATTGTGGATTTTGAGTAATTAATATGACACACACTCTTTCTACCGAAGAACCATATGTATTGGAATCAATATCTAAACAAGTTTTTTTATGTCAAATACATACTTCGACTTGAATTTAGATTCATAGTTGAAGTAATTCCAAGACATATTTTCGATGATGGTGATGATGGAATTGAAAATTTCCCTACTACCATTGGAACGAATCCATTTATTTCTTTTGATAACTCTAATAGCTCAATTGTCAGAGTTGATTGTGAACCTGAAGTTTTGGTGAAAACTATATATAATCATCCATCCATGTTATCAATTCTTTTGGTTTACCTTGAGTTATGTTGTTAAGGTTAGTACTATTCAAAATGATTTAATATTGATTACAAATATGTTATATCCAACATGACCATTATGTGAATTTTCAATGTTTATTGGTTGGAATTTTTATTTGAATTGGAATTTCTAATTTGGAATTGAATTGTATTTAAACCTATGAAACCAACATTTCTAACTTAGTGAACATTTTAATGCTTAAACTGTGATTTGTATAAAATTTGTATGACTCTAAAACCTCTCTTTATCATTTTACCAGGTAATGAACATGATGGTTTTTATTCTTCTGCAAAACATGTATTAAAACCTAAATCATCCACTTGAGATAAATAAATTAAAATTTTCCTTAATTTTCAAAACTGCTTTACCACTTATGAATCAGGTAGAATCAATATTTCGTGATTTTAACAGACTGATGTCACTTAGTAAATAATCATCCTACTAAAAATTAAATTTATTTATTACATCTTATACGATTTATTGACTTCATTATATATTTGTTCAAGATCACCTAAAATAACGATTAGTTAAATTTTCCATGAATCCCGCTATTCCCTCTCTTTTTTTTGGGTTACACATTAGTTATCCTTTTATATTTACTTCCATATTTGTTTTCAAATGTAGGAAATGAAACCAATTGAGTAGAGGTAATGAAAACAAATTACGGACAACAGTCATCGCATGACTGAGCTGGGCATTTCACCACTATTTTCTACAGTGAGTATTTTATTTCAAATATATTTATTTAAATAATATATAATGTCATGTGATTAATTTTTTTAAACATTTTTTCAGGATCCATCTATTAGGCGATAGTTATTTGATGAGAATCCTAGTAGTGGTCCCAGTAGTCGGGGTGTTCGTACGAGGGGGGTGGTAAAAAATCTAGATGATCTGGTCGGCGTACCAGATTAAACCCTGGCCCTCCCACTGTCATACCATCCATCCCACATTCTGATCCCGGCCAGCCGTTAGGGACACACGGGATATTTAGGCCTCCCATGTTTTCACCACCCTTTACATCTGAGCCTCTACACCCGTCTGTACCATATCTGATAATGATTCCCACTCCCCATATAGAATTTGGCCAGCCATCCCTATCATCTTATTTTACTTCTACTTCCTTCTCTATGGGATTTTATATTCCATCTTCTTCGACTCCTGCTCTGCCAGAGTCTATCCCTGTAGAGCATACATTGGGACCCACTCCATTTGTATGGGGTTTTCCTTCAGTTTTTGCAGATACAGTGGTTCCCATTGATCAGACTACCACATGTATACTTATACAACCCTAAAAAATTGTTACACCATTATTTATTTTCATTATAACATGTATAGATAATATATATATTTTTTTCTTTCATAACAGATACATATACTAATAGGATCTAGGGTCGGGGGCGTACACACATGCATGTAGGGTGGAACCACTGCACACAGTTGATGGTGGAATACAATTAAGATAGTCAGATGATTGAAAAATCAGGGCAGCAATGTCAGAGGTTTTTGTCAATGCTTGCAAAATACTCCGACATCATTCCTGTTAGCCTTCTCTCATGGAGACAGATGCCAAATGAAGTCAAGAAAAAACCCTGGGCAGAGATTTGGGTAAAAAAATCTATTGTATGTAATTCAATATATTAATTTTTGTATTTATATGAATTAATATTTTGGTGTCAGTTGCAGGTTAATTTCCATGATGGTGAGGGTGCACGACCATCACATCTAAAGGATTTAGGCGAGCTTTGGAGAGCTTATAAGCATGAGTTGTACATTGGATGGCATGCTAGAGTGGGAACACAGTTATAGGAAGTACCTATCATGGATTATTTTCTATTATAATAGTTCCAAAATATTATTACTCATTGGACGACTATCCAATTTATGGTATTAATCAAATTAGAGGTGTTTAAATGAAAATTTTCATGTTTGTCGTTAATACTAATTATTGAATTTTATTTAGGATGGATCTGGAAGAAATAAAAAAAGTTAATGCTAAGAAATACATCCACACATTGGGATGTACTATGATTCTAGATCATGAGAGACAATAGGTATGACAATTTATAATCTTTCTTTACGACTTTCACTTTCTATTGCTTCCTCCATCATTTATTCGATTGCTAAATTTGTTATATAATTTTAGTTATGAAATTACAATTTTTTTGGTATCCTATTTTTAATTATGGTTTCCTAAATTTAATTTCATTGTAGAGGCATAAATTTAATAAAGAAGGACATGTGCCTCGAGCAAAACTATTTTACTTGAGTAGAAAGAAGAAATATTGAAGTGCAGTTAATGAACCGACTCGGCAGTAGATAATAAATTTTAATTTTTATATTTAAAATTTTAATCTCTATTTTTTAACTTAATAATTTATTTATATTTGTAACAGGCTTCTTTAGAGTCCATTGATGCCCATGAACCTGACAATTTTGGGCTAAATGATCACTTACATCAGGTGTTAGGAGATGAACACCCTAGTAGAGTACACTGCCAAACTGAGAAGAGTATAGTTTTGAAGAGGTATTTTCCCTCCTCAGGTAAGAGTTGTAGTGACACCGAGTTTCCGCAGGTTAAGGCACAGGAAGAATAGGCTGAAAAAAGGGCCACATAGACGACAAAACAGTCTGATAGGGCAAACACTGCATTTATGAAATTACTGGAAGTTTTACGTCCAACACTTCTACTAGAGGCCAAATATGCTAGTGATGAATATATGTCATCGATGCGTTCTATATATGGTGCACCAGGTGGATGTTCTAGTGGTGGTCAAGAAGATTGTGAGGAGAAGGACGAGGCCGAGGAGGAGAAGGGCGAGGAGGAGGCCGAGGCAGAGGAGGGGTGGGGGGGGGGGGGGGTGGGGAGGAGGCCAAGGTGGATGAAGAGGGCGATGAGGAGGCCGAGGCTGAGTACAGGGGTGAGGATGAGGGTGAGGACGATGATGGGGATATCAATGAGGATGATGTTGAGGGTGATGATGATGATGATGATAGTGATGGGGATGAGGGACAGATTTATCCATTACATTTTTGACTGATATTACTGACCTTTGATGTTTATTGATTTGTTGTGCCTGAATATATGTGTGATTAGGTATGTCAATTTTTTTTATTTTTTTATCTATAAATAATAAAACATGACTTGATGATTTTCTGTAACTGATTCACCCCTCCCCTAGATAGCCCCCACCCCCTAGACACCTCCCACCCCTGGACAACCCGTACCCCCCTGGACAGCCCCCACCCTCTATTTATGGGTTTTCCAGTTGTGGGTGTTGATTTTAACATTGATAAAACATCGGTGGTATATAATATTTTTCTCCATAATTTAAACCTTAAATATAATTATTGATAGAAAATGAGATTCTAAATGATTTAAATAGTTATTTATATATTATCAATTTTTTATTTTTAAAAAGCATGGATGTTGTGAAATCCCACTATTTTAATGAAACTGTAAATTTTTAGTGGAATTTAGAAAATTGGTGAACAGATTAGAAGTTGATATAATGAAATTATTTTTTTAACCTTGGAATAATTTTCATAGAAAATATGTAAATTCCATCCCATGAACCTGGGATAGCCCCCAGACATCCCCACAAACAGCCCCCTAGACAGCCCCCCACCCTTCTCCCTGGACCCCGGACAGCCCCCCACCCTCCTCCAGGGACCCCGGACATCCCCCCACCCTCCTCCCTGGATCCTGAACGACCCCTTAGATAGCCCCCTGGACAGCTCCACACCCTCCTCCCCGGACCCTGGACTGCCCCCAGATAGCCCCCCAAACAAGCCCCACCCTCCTCCCTAGACCCCGGACCGCACCCTCCTTCCTAGACCCTAGACAGCCCCCACCCTCTTCCCAGGACCCCGGACAGCCCCCACCCTCCTACCTGGACCCCGGACAACCCCCTCCTCTCTCTCTGGACGTATGTGTATTTTTTATGCTATTGAAGGTGTTTTTTGTGGTGTTTGAAGTATGCTTTTATATGTTTTTTGTGATGTTTTTTATGCTGGTGTATGTAGTGAGGTGTATGCAGTATATTATGTAGTGTGTTATGAAGTATGTTATGCAGTGTTTTATGCAGGTTGTCTATTTTTTGTTCTCTTTTTATGTGTGTTTTTATGCAGGTGTATGCATTGTATTATGCAGGCTAGGCTATTTTCTGTGTCTGTTTTTATGAAAGGATATTTTTATATTTCTATTTTTTATGCAGGTGTATCTTGAGGATGTTTATAGAGTTTTGTGTGTTTGGGAACTCCCTGGACAGTCCCCCCTCCTTCCTGGACCCCAGACTGCCCCCTTCTCCCTGGACCCTGGACAACCCCCACCCTCCTTCTTGAACCCCGGAAAGCCCCTCACCTTCCTCCCTAGACCCTGGACAGCCCCCCAACCTGACACCCCAACATTGGGCAAGCTGCGATTCGAATATATAAAACATCACGACAATTCACGAAAGGCTAAGGACATTCTACCTTGGTTCTGGAGACAATCACACTCTTAATTCGGCGTCTCGGATCCCAATATAAGCTCTCTTCAAGATTCACCCTAAATCCCAATGTAAAAGATGGTTTTATAGCTTCATAAGAAGATGAGAGAAGAGTGCGAACCCTAATCGAAAAGAGGAATCAAGGAGGGGATTAGACTCACCTGGGTCTTCAATCCGCACTTGACGACACTCAAAACACCCAAGGATCGAAGGAGATACACCCTTAAGAGATCATGTGAGCATTGTATTGTGTTGATACTTTATCACTAGGATCCAAGGGTCATTTTTTATGTGTACAAGTCAACCCCGCCTCAATCCAAGGCACGGTGTGGCAAGTACCACTCAAAGTGTCTCACTTTTATTTGAAATGGACATCATTTTAAGTGAAAACAATAACTGGCATACAGAAAACTGACCGAACACATTATAATTATGTTGATACTTTAGGAAAATGATCCGTTGGTCATTTGTGACATGTACGAGTCAACTACAACTCAATCCAAGGCATGGTGTGGTCGGTACCACTCAAACTGTCTCACTTTTATTTTAAATGGATAAGATTTTAAGTGAAAACAACAACTTGCATACCGAAAACCAACCAAACCCTTTCTAATTTTATTAATACTTTATAAAAACGATCCATGTGTCATTTATGCCGTGTACAAGTCAACCCCACCTTAATCCGAGGCACATTGTGGCCGGTATCACTCAAAGTGTCTCTATTTTGTTTAAAATGGACACTATTTTAAGTAAAAAAACAGACATACAGAAAAATGACCAAGCGTATTCTAATTGTGATGATATTTTAGCACAACGATCCATGGGTCATTTTTGAGGTGTACGAGTCAACCCTTCC
The DNA here is from genome assembly GCA_963277665.1 of Viscum album. Lineage (NCBI taxonomy): Eukaryota > Viridiplantae > Streptophyta > Magnoliopsida > Santalales > Viscaceae > Viscum > Viscum album. Next base: position 2,056,809,980 of record OY728127.1, on the reverse strand, counting down.
TCAATCTGAGGCATAATGTGGCCGATAGCACTCAATGTGCCTCACCTGTATTTGAAATGGACAACATTTTAAGTGAAAACAAAAAATGGCATACGAAAAACTGACCAAACGCATTTGGATTGTGTTGATACTTTAGTAAAACGATCCATGGGTCATATGTGATGTGTAAGAGTCCACCACACCTCAATCTGAGGCATGGTGTGATTGGTATCACTCTAAGTGTCTTTCTTTTGTTTAAAATGGACACCCTTTTATGTAAAAACAATTGGCATATGGAAAACTGACCAAACGTATTCAGATTGTGTTGATACTTTAGCACAAGGATCCATGGTTCATTTTTGACGTGTACGAGTCAACTCTACCTCTATCCGAGGAATAGTGTGGCCGGTACCACTAAAAGTGTCTCACTTTTATTTGAAATGGATAATATTTTAAGTGAAAACAAGAAATGGCATATGGAAAACAAACCAAATGCATTCATATTCTATTGATACTTTTGGAAAACAATCCATGGGTCATTTATGAAATGTATGAGTCAACCTTGCCTCAATCTAAAGTATGGTGTGGCCAGTATCACTCGAAGTGTCATTCTTTTGTTTAAAATGTACACTCTTTAAAGTAAAAACAACTAGAATACAAAAAATTGACCAAACGTATTCAGATTGTGTTGATACTTTATCACAAAGATCCATGTGTCATTTTTGACGTGTACGAGTCAACCCCACCTCAGCCCGAGGCACGGTGTGGATGGTATCACTAGAATTGTCTTGCTTTTGTTTAAAATGGATATCATTTTAAGTAAAAACAACTGGCATACATAAAACCAACCAGAAGTATTCAGACTGTGTTGATACTTTATCATAGGGATCCATGGGTCATTTTTGATGTGTATGAGTCAACCCCACCTCAATCTGAGGCACAGTGTGACCGGTACCACTTAAAGTGTCTCACTTTTATTTGAAATAGACAACATTTTAAGTGAAAACAACAACTGGAATATGGAAAACCGACCAAACACATTCATATTATGTTGATACTTTGGGAAAATAATCCATTGGTCATATGTGATGTGTACGAGTAAACCCTGCCTCAATCCGAGACATGGTGTGGCCGGTATCACTCTAAGTGTTTTTTTGTTTAAAATCCCTTTTAAGTAAAAACAAATGGCATACGGAAAACCGACCAAACGTATTTGGTTTGTGTTGATAATCTAGAACAAGGATCCATGGGTCATTTGGGACATGTACGGGTCAAACCTACCTCAATCTGAGACACGGTGTGGCCGGTACCACTAAAAGTGTCTCAATTTTATTTGAAATGGACAACATTTTAAGTGAAAACAACAACTATCATACAGGAAACCAACCAAATGCATTTTAATTATATTGATACTTTAGGAAAACAATCCATGGGTCATTTGTGATGTGTAAGAGTCAACCCATCCTCAATATGAGGCACGATGTGGTCGGTACCACTCAAACTGTCTCACTTTTATTTGAAATGGATAGGAGTTTATGTAAAAAAAACAACATGCATATGGAAAACAGACCAAACGCTTTCATATTGTATTGATACTTCAGGAAAATGATTCATGAGTCATCTGTGACATGTATGAGTCATCCTCAGCTCAATCTGAGGCACAGTGTGGCCGGTATCACACTAAGTGTCTCTCGTTTGTTTAAAATGGACAACATTTTAAGTAAAAACAACTGGCATATGGAAAACCAACCAAATGTATTCAGATTGTGTTGACACTTTATTACAACAATCCATGGGTCATTTGTGACATGTACGAGTAAACCCCACCTCAATCCGAGACACAATGTGGCCGGTACCACTCAAAGTGTCTCACTTTTATTTGAAATGGACAACATTTTAAGTGAAAACAAAAAAAAGCATATATAAAACCAACAAAATTCATTCAGATTGTGTTGATACATTAGGAAAATGATCAATGGGTAATATGTGACGTGTACAAGTCAACCCCACCTCAATCTGAGGCACGGTGTGGCCGGTATCACTCGAAGTGTCTTTCTTTTATCTTAAATGGACATCATTTTATGTAAAAACAATTGGCATATGGAAAACTAACTATACATATTCAGATTGTGTTGATACTTTAGCACAAGGATCCATGGTCCAGCATCATACAATCCAGTTCTCATGTGAGCTACTCATACTCCAATTCTAAAACACATGACATTTAATACACCGAGGAAAAATACATTCCCTAAGTCACACAATCTCATTGATACACACCCATTATCATCGTCACTAAGTTCAAAGACACCCGCCCCAAACCATGGGACATTATATTTGTGTTTTTTTGAATTCATTTATCCATTTCCTTATTTTGGTGTTATTAGCTTATAATTTCCGAATTCAATCATGTATGTGTAATACAAAATGCAATTTTTTATGTATTCTTAATTATGTATAACACATATAATTACATATTCAGGTTTTTATATATTGTATTCATAATTGATAATTAAATTATGTATATATCCAATTCAGTATTCAATTATGAATTTAATTTTAGATTGCACATGTAATTTTCATCTCAATTCTGAATTGAATTCTAAATAAATTATGTATGTTTATAATTACATTACGAATTATGATTTATTTATGTATGTGAATAGTTTCAAGGTGCATTATGTGTTAGATCTATTTGAATTAATTGTGTATATTTATGTGTTGTAGTTGGTTATTGTAGGTAATTAGAGTTGGGGAAGCTCAAAATGCAGAAAGGGAAACCTGCTAATGGAAATCACAGAGCAGCACAGAGCAATAGGCTGCTGCCTGAATTACATAGCAACGCCTATGCCAACAGTTGTAAACTATTGGCATAGGGTTGTGAATGTGTTTTATAACAATGATTCTAAGATAACCGTTGGTAAAAACACTTTCCCAATGGTTTAAAAATTGTTGGGATATAGGTTAAATGTTTAGATATACCAACGGTTTGTGTAAATTGTTAGTAAAAATATTTACAAAACTATATTCCAATGGTTTGAAACTATTGGAATAGTATGTTTACCAATGGTTTCAAACCATTGGTGAAAATTTATACCAACGGTTTGACATAACAGTTGGTATAATGTATATTTCATAACATATACCAATGGTTTTCCAGAAACCGTTGGCATATGTTTTTTCCTACGGATTACTTCACTACGGTTTGGATAACTGTTGGAATATATTATACCAATAGTTATCCAGCCTTTACCAATGGTTTGGAATGGTTGGTAAAGGGTTCATTTCTAGTAGTAATATTTTTAGGTATATCTTTTCCCAGTGAGATATAAAATTGAGATAGTGGAGGTGGATGATGTTTCTATAGGACTTTTATTTTGAGATCTCCCAAACCTCAGGAAAGGGGAATGTAGTGGCTGATTCTTAGAGAAGGAATCCACATAAGGATGTTGTTTGGGAATCTGCAGAACCTTTGAAGGAAATGGAGGAGTTTGTAGCCTTGCACTTGTTTTCAAGGGAAGAAAATGGTAGAGGATATTTGTTTTAGATGACGGTGCAGACTTCTCTAATGCAACACATGGAGGGGTCTTAGTGGGGTAACTCATAGGTAGAGGTGATGCATGATTATTTTATCCATGGTGGTGATATAGAGGGGTGGTCGGAGGATGGATATAATCAGATGTTATTCCATGGAAGGATATTTGTTCCAGTGGTGATGCACAAGGGAGTCCTCTGTGTGTTTAATAACTCACCCTTAGTGATACTCTTATAATTTTCCAAGATGTACTATGGCTTTAGGATGAAATTTTGGTGGCCTAGGGTGAAATGGGTAGTGGAAGAGTTTGTGGTGAAATGTATATTGATCCAGTAAGTGAAGTTTGAGAACCATGTTCCCGGTGGTCTATTACATCCCTTATAAGTCCCTGAGTATAAGTAGGATGACATGCTAATGGATTTTGTCATAGGGTTACCCATTGCTCCGGGAGGCTACAATTATATCTTGGTAGTAGCGAATCAGCTGACAAAATTATCTCACTTCTTAGTGAACAAGGTTTTAGGCATAGTGGATTCCTTGGAAAAGAGGGATATGGATGAGGTGTGGAAACTACATGGAGTTCTAAGATCCATTCTCTCATATTGGGATACATGTTTTACCTCATGATTCTGGAGGGGATTAGATCATGTCTTTCGCACTCAGTTACACCTCAATATTTCCTTACACCCTTATACAAATGAGAAGACAAAATAGAATATCCAAACATTGGAGGACATGCGAGATCATGCATCTTTTACTTTGGAAGATCTGGAATATGACACTTTCCCTTGGTTGAGTTTTCTTAAAATTATAGCAAACACTCTTCCATTGACAGGAATCCATTTGAATATTTCTATGGAAGACCATTTCTTTCACCTTTGTTCTAGAAATAGGTTAGGGAGAAATCTGTTCTTGGCCCCAAGGTAGTGTAGAGAATGACTGATAATGTTCATATTTTTTGTGATAAGATGAAATTGAAACAAGACTAGCATAAGTTGTATGAAAATTACATGGGAAGGTGCTTATATTTTTAGGTTGGGGACCACAGGTTCTTGAAGGGTTTCCCCCAACATGGGCAGTGGAGGTTTGGTATGGGAAATAAGCTTTCTCCAAGGTTTGTTAGACCCTTTGAGGTGTTGGGGTGAGATGGTTAGGTGGAATACCAATAGGTGTTACCGACACATTTGGAGAGGATCCACAACATCTTTCACATATCTCAACTCTATTGGTATCTTCACAATGACTCCCAAGTCAATGAGTGGGGATATTTGGATATCAGAGATTACACAACATATGTGGATCAACCAGTAAATATCTAGGATCATCGATAGAAGGTGATGTGTGGGTAGAAAATTCATTTGGTTTGATTTTGTGGTGGAATGTTGGCCAGGAGGAAAGTAATTGGGAATTAAAAACATAGATATATTCCCAGTACGCATAGTTATTTTTATTTTATCCTTTTTTCCATTCCATGTGATGTAATGTTTGAACTTTGTTTTATGAAATATTTTTTTTCCTTTGGGATAACATGTGTGTGGTGAAACGTGTGATGAAGTCCTGGCATGTGAAATGGGGAGGACAAGATTCCTAATCGAGGTGAATTAACTATGATTTGTTTAAACCCATATGGTCAAGTCAGTGAAACCTAGAGAAGATAATATATTGACATGGAAAATGTTATTCCTTGATTCATTTGTTTAAGATGGTATGATTGTTGTGATTCTGTGGTTTGTATTCTAGTCGGTTAGTTTAGTAGATTCATAGGTGGTGTTCATGGACACTGAGGTTTCAATCCATCTTTTGAACAAAATAGGCTGTTTTATTGTTGAACATTGATGTTGGTAGTGGTGTTTCAAGAAATAGATATATTCTTGAGAGGTATCTCTTGGGGTGTTTTTTGGGACCCCTATTTTCTTTTTGTGACTGGTTTTAAATTATCAGGGGATGATAATTGTTTGAGAGGTATCTGATGTAATAGTCTGGATGAAAATCTAGTGTTTCTAGTGTTCTAGGAGGTCACCATGACTTCTTTCAACACTTTGAATGTTTTACAATTTTCTAGGTTCTCCAATAGTAGGTTGATGATGGTAGGTAACTGGTAGTGAGTTGAGCCGGTGAGTCATGATGGTGAATTATGATGGTGAGTTTCAATGGTGAGTCATAACAGTGACTTGTGAAGGTGAGTCGTGATGTAGAGTCATGACATTGATTCGCAACAGTGAGTTTCATTGGTGATTCACGAGGGTGAGTCAAGATAGTGAATTATTATGGAGACTCACAATGTAGTTCATAGAACTATAGCTAACCCAATGACATCTCATATAGTGGTGAGTCATCCAATAGTAGCTTTTCCAATAGTGACTTGTCCAATGGAGACTCATCCAATAGTCGCTCGTCCAATGGTGAGTCTTCAAACAGAGACTCATCTAACAATAGCTCGTACAATGGTGAGTCAAGAACAGTGTTTCCTACTTCCTACAGTTTCACACCATTAAAGTTTTTTTGACATAAAATGAGTTTAATACAATATTTAATGGGTTTTGGAGCCATTAAAAATTATATCTATCTTCTAAACACTTGGTGCTTTCTTTGAATTCTAAACATCATGGCCTTGGTCAAGATCTACCTTCAATGGATTTTAAAAACTTCTTCTCCCGTTGATTTAGGATATGGACTTTCTAAAGATGACATCTTCTATTCCTAGTGTACTTTCCTTTCTATTGGTGCTAGATTCCTCGAACATTTCTCCCCTAGGAGTCGTACAATTATTTTGTAGCCTTTGGACATTTTTTTCCTTAGAGACTCTTCCTACTGCATGCACAACCCCAACTTTGGTACAACCAGGAAGTGTTGATTTGATCTTCTTCCATGTAAGGATCCATTCATCTCTCTTAATTTTGTATCATGAAAGGTTGGTATACTGATGTTCTTCTTTAGATGGAAGTTGAATTTGGATTTATTAAGATAATTGAATTGGATTTATATCAACAAATATGGGGAAATGGAGAAGTGATTAAAGTTTTAGTTTAATTCATTTCAATGTTACTGTGATTTATAGGAAGTAACTACCCACTAATAATCATGGCCATTGGGGGACTTTATTTTCACACCCAAGATGGAATGTGATTTTATTTGGTCTTATGTTGAAAAAACTTATATTTGAAATTGATTAACCACATATATTTGGTAAATTAAATGTATTCATTGGGTTCTTATGGCTTCTTTGATCACACCCTCAATTTGAGAAGTAGAATTGAATAATATCCCCCTTTGTTAAAATTGAATAAGCATGGTTCTGGTTGCAATTCTTGGTTTGTTTTGGGGTTTGGGTATGGTGTAAATAGATGTATCTGGTTTCATGGTGGGGGATATTATGGGTGTGTTTTAGTTTTTATGAGATGTGTTTTTGGGTGTGGATGTTAGTTGGGGGTTTTAAGTATTGAGAAAATGGTTTGGGGAGGGATGACTTTGAAGAATTATGATGGCTATGGATGGAATGGGTGCTTCACCAATTAATAACCTATAGAATAATTTCATGTATCTCAAGATCACTGTGTTTGTCATGAATCGGTGTTAAATAGAGAGGAATGTGATATTGGTTAATTTAACACGATTCTTCTTCCTCTGTGTTAATTTTTCTACGTGGTTTGTTGTGTGCAACTCCTAATAGTTTACCAGGTAGAGATGGAATTAATAAATTAATAGTTTAATAAATAATTATAGTTAGTTAATTTAATTTTCTGGGGGTATGAATTTAGTTCATGGATTATTGTGTGTTTTTTCATTTAGAGGTAGAATCAAAGTTGGTAGTATTGTGAGCTGGTTGTTTGATTTAGAACCCATAGTTTGGGAGGAGTGTTTGGATTTATATCAATATATACATGTATTTCATTTTTTATTTCCATATGCACCCCACACTAGTTGAGAACTACATGTCGAACACACCCATTCTCAGGGGAAGGTTGTTTTCCCAAACATCCCGGTGGGAGGATAGATTGATGGCCACACACTCTTCCATTCTCCCTCTTGTAGGTGGTGGTATCCCATGATTCTTTGGGTAGGTTATGGTTTGTGAGTCCTAGGTGTGCGCAAGTGATTTATGCTTTCCTAGGTGTCTTTAGGATGTTATGTGATGTTATTTACTTAGTGTTTTCGGGATATGATGTGGTTTGTGGCCCGGGTGTCTGTAGGCGGGATGTGGTGTGGTTTGTGAGGCCAAGTGTGTGCCTGTAGGATGTGATGTGGTTGTGTCCTAGGTGTGTGTGGGCAGGTTGTGACATGGTTCTTTTGGAAGAGGTGGGAGTGTGGGGACATTTTTTTTAGGAAAGAGTGGTTAAACTAGTGGGAAGTAGTGAGGGTTACCCAAATCATCGATGTTCTTATGACATTACTTGAATTGAGTTACTTGGTGAGTGTGTCATAGTAACATTGGGATAGATAGTATATATTGTTAAGTTATATTGGGTTCTGCTTTTTTGTCACGGGAGAATTAGTATTCTTCTCTCACTTATTCATGAGAGACTTTCCTACTGAGTATACTTGTATGATCACCCTATATATATAGAATTATCTTCAGGTTTCCAGGAGGATTACATGGACCGTACTGGACCTTACTAGCTTGGACGTTGGTATAGTTTTCATCTCGTTGCTTATCCTTGCTCTTGGTATTTACCTTGGAACAATATTGTATTCTTAATAGTTATATTTCAAACACTAATATGAGATGGATTTTGGATTTCTTATATATATATTTTACTTGGATTTGGCTTGGGATGAACCATATTATCTACTGATCTATATTTCTTTAAAAAAAGGGTAATGCCTCCCATTTTTGGAGATTGTGTACCCTTGGTGGTGGTTGCCACCCCAGGTTCTTCTAGAGTCAAGGATCAGGGATCATTATCTACCTTTCTTCATCCCCAGCCCAGGAGGGGCATCTTTTGAGGGAGTGGTTTGTGACACCACTTGACAAAAGTTTTATATCATAAGATGCATGAATATCATATGAGAGTAGCAGACTGAAGGTTGTTAGTAGTTTTCCCTAGTGAAAGTGAGATTCTGTTAGAGTTTGTTCCCTAGTACCAACATTTTTGAATTTTATGATAACATATATTCATAGTTTTTAATATTAATAAAATCCTTATCACATCATGATTGTTCTTATATATAACAAAGTATGTATAATTGTCCTAAGAATAACTAACACACTGAAAGTTCATAGTATATCCCCAATACAATGCAACCCATAAGTTCTATGATAGTATTATTAAATATATGTTCTATAGATGGATGATTTAATTTGTTCGACACAAATTATATAGTATATAAGGGTTGGATACACAAGGTACTTTAATTCACCATCTCATTGAGTATTCCCTTGGTAATATCTATTGTAGAATATCACTTAAATGAGACCCGCTATCCACATCTATATTTTCCATTTGATGTTCATATCTATGGACATGTGTATTTACTGTTAAAATTTAAAATTATTGTTAATGAAATATCTAATGCACATATTTTGATTTATGGACACCACAAAGAAATATATTAATGGATAGTTAGGATATGTTAGGTGTGTCATGAGTAATATTACATTAATTAATAATGTGAGAATGTATTTTTCCCTTCCATTTTTTAATAGAAGTTGATATCACAATCCCATTGAAGAAAATTATATAACTTAAATAAAAATATGTCCATGGTGTTCTACTGACATTTTTTATTTCTTAAAATTAATAGAAAGAGATATCGAGCACATTGGTTGATGACACAATCATTCAACCTACTCGATTAGAAATATCATTATAAAAGGATTATATTAAATAATAATATTACATATGAGGTATTATGTCATTTAATCATTAACTTCATTCTCTTTGTGTTCCTTGGAATGTTGTTAGATGTGAACCTTGGTCTTTAGCATGCTTCTCTTAATTCCACTGAGATAGATTCCTAGTGGGTCACACACTATTTGTATCTATAATCTCAGTTAAATAATTTATTATACATTACTATTTCAAAAGTTGAGTAAATATTTTCCCTGCATATGATTTAATAATTATATTGGTTTTCTTGATCACATAAAGTCCTTCACCAGTTATTCAAGAGGATATTACATGAGAGGATTATTTAATAAAGGTTGATTTAATATTTAGTAAATATAATATTTATTTATTTAATGGAAAAATAATATAGTGATATTTATTTATTAAATAAATAGTTATTATTCGTGGCCTGATAAATATGGAGGAGCAATGGAGAACTGAGTTTAATGGTCTAGTGAGAAATAATATATACCTAATATTATTTTATTAAATAATAGTTTATTTATTTCATGAGTTTAGCACATGTCAATAAATAACAAAATTTTTATTTTTATTATATAAATGGGGTTCCACATGGATGAAATAAATAATTAAGTGCACTTATGAAATTATTTATTTCTAATACTAGCAGTATATAAACCCAATTATATTATTCTTTAGAGATCCAATCTATTTTTTATTGCATAAAGAATCCATAGAATCATCTCAAAGAACAAGAGAGATCTATTTTAAAAGAACTCTCTCAAGAAAAGAGATCAATATTACTCTACCTTCAACAACTGAGTTTAGAGAGATCATGAAGAATCATATGTAAGCAATTTATAAGGAGATCAATGATGATCAATTCGTGCATCAGGATCTTCCGTGCTATCACAATGAGATTCCAATAATGATTTTCACATATTTTTTGGATCACATTTGGATATCCACTAGAAGTAATCATACCATACATCTTAGAAACACATAGACATTATAACATAGATCTGTTTTTAGATCCACCAATGAAGAAATAATTTATCAGTGGGTAATTATTTATTTTTCAAAATAATTATAAATAATATGTGATGATACTCTCTTTCACATGTAATGTTTTATTCATTCTCTATATTATTTGGTGAAATTTAGTTCATCACAGAATTTATCACCACTTAAATCATATATTGATAATCGATCTTAGAAAAAATAATTTTTTTGAATGACATATAACACGCTTCCACTATTCCTAGAACTGTCAGAGAAGAGTAGGTTCTTATAGAGGTTAAATATTAGTATGGCTTTTTATATGATAAATGGAGGAGTGGGGTGGCCTACATCCACATTCAATAAAATTCCCATAGAAATATATTATCTATAACCATGTTACATATAGCTCATGGCATTAAGTCCATGTATATAGCCCCCATTGTATTAGTGTGATAATCTTAACTCATCCATTATTATGTTTTATATCCTTGGTTATGAAGAATAACTATATGTATGATTTGTCTAATAAGATTTATAATTATGAAAAAATATTGGGATATAATATAGATTTCATTTGAACAAGTGGTGTCTATATCCTAGTTTCCAAAAACACTTAGCAATATGATTCTAGAAAGGATCATACTGTTATGTATTGAATGTTAATTTTAGAAGATGTAATATTTCTATATGGAATCTGTAGGTCACAATAGTATAAATCAAGGAAAAAACATGTTATATTTGAAAAATATGATGAGTAAAAATTAGTTAGTTCCTTTAGTTTAATCCTATATATATGAGAATGGATGATGTTGTTACAAATAAATGATTATATTTTCCTGGTAATGTAATTCATGTCTGGCTACTATAAGTGTGTGAGGTTTTGACACTGATGTATCTATGGTAGTAAACCTAAATAGTTTTTTCCAAGTATACCATAGATATCATTCTATTACAATGTGAATGTTACATTACTATACACAAGGTATGAAAACACTGGTGAATAAGAATAGGATAATTAAAATTCTCATTACAAACCACAATGATGTATTTGAATCTATTATGACCATGAATTGTGTATGATAAGACAATGGTCTCTTATATTGAAATAACCGTGTCATAATTTAGAAATCCTATAAATGATTTTATAGGATTATTTCATTTTACTCTATGATTATTTTTACTCAAACTGTTTTTTCATTTTAATTAATTGATGGAACCGTAATGTTTTCTAATATTTAATGATATTGAAAATGAAGTTATTATCCTTCAGTCGAACCAAATGTTACAAGAGCAGGATTGAAAGATCATATTTTAATACTTACACAACTTTCTCAAGATATGAATAATTATAATCATACAAACAACCAAAAGAGGGAATGATATTCTATTGATTCCTTCAAGATAACACACCTAACTCTTTATAGTGGGTATACTGATCCACTTGTTCCTTGGAAATTTATTAGTTCCATTAAAAAGATATTTTCCAATAACAAGGCTTTAAAAAAAATATTTTTTATTTTTTTATATAATTTTATAGAGAAGAATATCAACAATGGAATCCTATAAAAAAAGGGAATGGGAGGAAATTGACTCTATAGAGTGGTATGACATTAAGTTCTTATTTTTCAGGATTTACATTCTTCATATTATTTGTATGAAAATAGAGAATAAATTAATTGAGATAATGTATAATGATAATGAATCCACTAGTACCTATTAGGGTAACTCTAAAAGTTATATGAAGTACAATTCATGTACTATAATCAATAATTAATGTAATACTAACATATTTATCAGTGGATTTAAATAATTTAACTAAAGGGGATGATCCATAAGGGATTTTAGTTGATTTGATGAAATCATTTGATAAGATATCAAAGTGGATATGGATAATGTTGCTTGAAATTAATAATAACATTTTTTAAGAAATTAAAGTTGGAATTCAATGGTAATTCTAAGAAACATGGAAATAATAAAATGAGAATTCTTATATGATCAATATTTAGAATGAAACATGTTGAAAATTTCTTTGATTGAACATGTAATCATTTTATGTTTGGAAAAAGGTAATCTGGAAATGAAATTAAAAATTTAAGGGATGAATATGTTTGTTGTGATGGTTAAATGGAACCATATAATACACTACACACACTCTAGTAAATCAAATGTAAGGAATATGGGAATTATGATTACCAGTATTCAAGTCCAAAGGATAATAATTATGATCAACATTGCCATCATCTTAATCCTAGAGATAAAGGGAAATATCTTATTTACTATTTCTAATGTGGATTATAATTTGGTGAATTATATATGTACCATAAAATCTAAAACATATAATTATAATTTGTTTCTTGAAATACCTAATATTTTTAGTATGAATAATTTCATAGGATATCATAATTACATACCAATGATAAGATGTTAGATTAATTTTAAAAACTCCCAATGGTATGATGATCGTATCTCAATTGTATGATTATTTACTGATTTATTCTTGTGTGAATTTTATTATTGAATATCATTATATTAAACTTCTAGTTGAATTTTATATAATCACAGTCATGAATTTTATTTTTTCAATAAATCCTTCATAAATTTCCAAATAATGGTGATAAATTTGATATTACAAAAAAAACTATGACTGTAAATCAGCGTGATGATAAATAATAACTTCCCATTTTAATTCCATCCGTTGTATGGTTCACGATTCCTCCTCAAATACAAGGTTTATAATATATTTTTTGGTAGAATATCAACATAGAAAACATGGATGTTGTATGGAAATTGATTAATTTTTTCTATAATAATTTATTAGTTATACTCTAAATCATGAAGTTGGATTTTGAATATAGCTCAAACATATATTTACATAAATGATTTATTATATAATTTTTCTAATAGAGTTGTTTAAATTTAAGAAATAACCCTAATATAATATTTATGAGGGATGAATTCGGCCGTATGAGTCACCAAGGGGTTCATATATTCTTCTTGAGAGGTGAATGACAGATAAATTTGACATGATAATGAATATTGGTAACTACAGAATATCAAAATAATGAATATGTATCATTTAACCCATATTGTTGTCTTTAGTAATCAACTCCATGTACTTTAATATATTTAAATGGTTGACCTTCATTACCTATATTTTTGGGTTAAGATGGAGGATATACATTAGAAAAACATTCATATAGGGTATATAAAATATGAAATTTTAGCGAATCATCTTTTTCATAGTAATTCAATTTTTATATTATTATATTTAATGAATAGACTACTTAGTGATTATCATCATCCATTCGTGGTAGACTTTTTATATTAAATTATTATATATTCATATTGCAAGTAAGCATATCAAGGTCACTTAGGTATTATAATGATGATCCTATGTAAGTGTAAGATTTATTTAAAATTGAAAAGAGAAAATTTTTGATTTAGAAATATTCCATTTTGGGTCTTATAATCTATAGTGAGGGTTTATTAATGGCCCCATCAATGACATCCATTTTTAAATATTTGCCCAGGAAAAACACTAAGTGGGAGATTCATATTTTTTAGGGATCATAAGGATATTATCAATTCCTTGTGGATAACTTCCCATGGGTATCAAATACACTCACCATATTAACAAGGGTGAAAAATTCTATTATATGGATTAATGTGTAGAAAAAAATGATGAAACATGATAGAAGGTTAGTAAGTGAGACTATTCTTAGACATCCTTGTATTAGAGAAGGGTTTCTGATCAATATTGATGTATCTAAGAAGGGGTTGGGGTACATCAACATAAATAAAGATATAATGATAGATTATGCCTCAATCTAGATGAAAGTTGACAGGAAAATTTACCAAACTCATGATTTGGAACTAGTTATGATTTTTCTGAATTATTGATATAGTGGAATTATATTAATATAATATGGTTTGATATATGTATTAATAATAAATTTTTTGTATATATATTATTTTTAAAAAGGTAATTATATTGTCCAAATAAGATGTTAGGGTTTAATTAAACACTATGAATGATCAATATGTCACCACTCATGGAAAGAATAAATATGGAAATTGATTTTTGTAAAAAGGATCATTATTTATTACCTATGATGAAGATCAAAAAAATAATAAAATATTATTATATTTTCAATGGATATATTTATATATCTTTATGGGATTGTAGGAAATAATATCTTGATAAATTTAATGTTAAACCATAAATACAAGTGATGATAAAAGAGGTGCATAAGGAAGATGTGTAACTATAGAAGAATGTTATAAATGATATAGATTTATACATGAATTGTTATGGAATTATATGTTTTAGGAAGAACTTATGTGATCATTCAATACAATATTTAATGAAGGATATATTGGACAAGATACATATTTCATGATTCTCTATCCATCTGGGAAGTGCAATGATGTATAGAGATTTGAAAGAGTTTTTCAGGTGGGACAACACAATGTAAGATAATTATTCTTATGTATCATAATGATTGATATTTCATCATGTCTTTAAAAATAGAAATATTTAAAAATTAATCTTACAACCGTGAACCTTACCCGAATGTAAATTGGAAAACATCACTAGGTATTATTCTGGTGGACTTCTGGACATAACTAATGCTCGTAATGCTATATGGGTTATAGTCACTCACCATATGAAGTTAGAAATCAACATTTCTGTTAGGGAATAATTAAATCTTCATTATAATTCTATAATATTCAATAATGTAGTAGTATAGGTACATGTAGTACCAAGTTATAGTTTATAGTTTCATTAAATGAGGTAAACCTCAAAGTTCCTATGAAGTCTCCTGTAATACCATGATTCAGATTTTTTAGTTATTATTTTCATTATCAGAGGGATATTTAGTCTAATAGAACCATTAATTCCTTGGAGGAATTACTGAGTTCAAATCCAATGTATTTTAATGTTAGTTTTCAACAAAACCTAAAACTATTCATGTGTTCCTACAATAATACCATTCAAAAATTCATTCAGATGGGTACATATGAATACCTATTTGGAAAGAAGAGGTCAAATCCCATTTGGTTGAATGTTTTTTGAAATATAATTCAATTAGTACTAGATAATTATTAAGATATGTTAATGAATGTTATTTTCATTTAGCAGCACATAATTGATGCTGATACTTAATAGAAAATTTATTCTGACAATCATTAGTGAAATCATGAGCGTGATGTTGGCAAGAAGGTATTTATATAAATTACACTATGGTAAAAGGTTATGGGATTCAAATAAAAAGGAAATATGAGAACTATGTAAATTGGACCCTTCGAGATTTTTAATTGAATATAGATTCATGTTTGGTTGTTCCACTAGACATCTCTCAAGTTCATTATATATTCCATGTATCTATCCTGTTGAAGTAAATACATAATCTTTAACATGTACTAAACTCATAGGTAATAATATGGAGAATTATAATTCCTAAAAAAGAACAACTATTAGAAATATTGGATTTTATAGACAATGTTATTCAGAACAAGAGTACTCACCTAGTTAATGTTCACTAGAGGAATAAAAAATTCAAAGGTGCTCCATGAAAACCTGAGGATGTAATGAGGGTGAAGTATCCTATTTTCATGTATTTTCACGAAATAATTAAAAGGGTTAAATTCATATTTAGGGTAAAATATAATTACCATATATTTTTATATATTTTTCTACAAATATGTTTTTTTCATTGATGAAATTATTTACATGAAACACCAATTTTAAACAAATCATAATATGTTGTCCAAATAATATCATTTAATATAAAAGTTATTATCTAGCCATTGGATCAGTGGGTATGAATTTCAATAACTAAATTTTAAATATTCATCATGTATAAAATGAGTACATTAGTTAGAAAATGGTTTCAAATGAACTAAAAAATCATTTTAAAGTAAAAATATGACATTGAATCAATTTTTTTAGTTTGATAAATGTGTTTTATTATAATAAATTAAATTAAACATAATTTACATGACCCGTCCTCAGGCCCCATACCATGACTACCCAAATCACGCCTTCCATAGGCCAGGGGCTGGCGACTAGCACCAAAGGAGTAAATCCCGATAAAAAGGGAAGACACTGCCTTTATAAAAGTAAAAAAACACCACATAGTATAAGAGAAAGCAACAATAAGTACGAAATAAAGTGCTGAAAAGTAAATGGGCTAGAATATCAACCCAACTGAAAAGTAAATCTAGAACTGAATGAAAGTACAACAGCTGGAAGGTGTCAAGCTGCTCGTAGATCGTCCTCCGGGTTCCTACCTGAAGTGTAGGTACAAATGGACACCTCAGCTCTCCACATCCGTATGTCACCTCCAGGTACCGTCTCGTCGTGAAGTCTACCTCCGGGTACTGAATCTTCGTGAGGTCCACCTCCAGGTACTGACTCGTCGTGAGGTCCACCTCCAAGTACAGTCCCGCTCCTCAATCCTCAACCACGATCAGCGCTGACCGTCATCTGCAACCAACACAACGTAGTGTGGGTAAAGCCCGTGCAGGGGTGAGTATACGATACTCAGTAGGGACCTCGAGACCCCCGAAGGTCTCCCTGAATCCACAAAGAATAAACCACAAATAAAAGATATAATCACGAAGTAACAACCAACACTACATAGGTATATTCCCATACATATACCTAAGTCATCAAATCCAGTTCAGCTCCAACTCACGAGCTCAAGTACAACCCAGTCCGCTCTGGAAAGTATAAATTAATCCACACAGGAAAGTAAGACCCAAACCACAAAGGAAAGCATGATCCAATCCACATAGGATATCAAGTCAATCATATCAAAGATAATGATTGAAAGTCAAGACTCAGCTCAAACCAGGATTTTATTCCTGATGTCGAAACCACAACTGCTGGAGAACTCCTCCTCTATCGAGTACAGTGGGTCTGCCGCTACAACCAAGCACTTCCCACTAACCTTGGACTGCTATAGTACTCCACCTGTCGATTACTGTGGGCCTGCTGTTACAACCAAGATCTTCCCACCATGGGTCTGCCGCTACAGCCAAGCACTCCCCCTCATAGCCTACATAGGTACTCCTTCTGTTGAGTACCGCAGGTCTGCCGCTACAACCAAGTGCTCCTCCTCCGTGGGTCTTCCGCTACAACCAAGCGCTCCCCACTGGGCTATCCAAATCACTCCGAGTCGATCGCTGAGCAGTCATCAAGTCTCAGCCAGCTACTAGGTCTCTGTACTCTACTCACTCGTCACCGGGAGGGTCCGCTCCACGATCTACTGGTCTATACTCCTAGTACCCCAAAGTCCCATGAAGAAGTATTAGAAGGGTCTGCCACGTCACAGGAATCTCAACACAACAGACGGCGCGTCAACCGGACGCCCAGTCTGTGTGTTATTAGGCTTTTCGTCCCGGGGGACCGGTTGGTTTTGTGTACAACCAACCTGACTGTATCTCAACTATACCCCAAAATCTCATAGGGTATACTCATAGGGACCGTTTCTCAAAATGATTACCAATTCCACTGACGGTTCGCCAAACGGTCGTCTGGTCTGAAAGTTATCAGCTTTTCCGTTCTATGGGCCCGGTTGAATTTCGGGTACAATCCAACCCAGCCATATTCCAACTGCGTCCAAACCTCAGGTGAAATACACCAAATGAACCGTCTCATCAAGAGGAATCCAAAAAAGTCGATGAGACGTCAATCGGACGTCCGGAGCTCATGATATAAGCGTTTCTACTCCGAGGGCCCGGTTGGTTTCGTGTTCGAACCAACCTGGCCATACCCAAAGTTCTCCGAAACCTTGAGTGTAATATATTGAAACGACCGTCTCAATCCAAGGATCTCTACGCAACTGACGGTGTGTCGATCGGAGGTCATTATCCCATGTTATGGGCATTTGAACGGATCTTTTCGAAAATAGGGGGTTTGGGCCCGGTCCGACCCGGCCCTATACCCCCTGGGTCAGTCCGAACCGGGTCGACCCGACCCGGGTCCGGGTCCTGCCCATTAGGGCGCGGCCCTGCCCGGCTAGCGCGGCCCAGCCCGATGCTGGTGGTCCGGCCCAACGCAGGCGAACCGTCATTAAATATAGTTTTGATCAATCTTATAAATTCTATTGGACCAAAAATAACTCTTCTTTAGAATCGGGACATCAAAATTTACTTTGTGTAAATTTTTGGTACCTTTCCGATAAAGTTCATTTTTTAATGAATAGTGTAAAATGTTGTATTTTAATTCAAAACCTCTTTTTAATCTAATTTATTTATATGATTAGATTATCTTTTGAATTGGTTTTAAAGTGAAATTAGAAAATATTTTTACCATTAAATCCAATAGTGGTCGTTGGAATTAATTTCACTTTGAAATCGGACTTAAACTAGTGTCAATCTTTTGATACTTATTGTTTCATAAAAACACGCTATTTGCTCTGACAGCGGGAATTAATTATTAAATTAATTAATGTGACTTATATGTTTTTAATTTTGTAAAATAGACTTCATTTTTGAATTCTTAATATCAAATATAGCTTAGGGTGAATTTTTGGTAATTTCATGAAAAACTTCAATTTTTGATGAATAGTGAAACCACTAAGTGGTACTTATAAAAACTGATTTTCCGTTTAAATGAATTTTTTCCATCATTGTGTTTTTATTTTAAAAAATCCGACATACATGGTTGTCATTAAGAAGTAAAATGTGGTTCAATGAGATTAAAATAATTTTTTTGGTGAATAGTAACTTATTAAGTTTTAATCGCGATTAGTGGTAATTAGTGTAGTTTAAGGTAAAAATAATGCTTTAATAAAATTAGATGAGGTTGAAACATGTCCTAACCCTATTGGTTGTGTCATGGCCGACCAAGACAACCCATGGGTCGATTTAGGGGACCCTATGGAGCCTCTTGGGTGAGATAATGACTTTAATGCCTTTTTTTTAAATAAAGGTGAAAATGACAGTAACATAAATTGTTTTACTAAAGAAATTTTTAGAAGGGGTTATACTAATCATATTTTTGTCTATAAATACTCTTTGGAAATATAAAAAGATTTCCTACATCATAGTATTTTTTTTATAATTTTTAGACTTTAAATAAAATAAAATATTTATTACATCATTATGATGCAGCGATGACTTCATTATTTAACGATTTAAATAAAATGGAAAGATAATGTAATATCTAAAACCTAAACATGTCCAAAAAATATTGGATGGGAATATTTAGAAGCCTTATCACCTTATCCACTAATTATATCAATTTGGGACCTTTTAAAACCGAAACACATTTTCAAATAAAGTAATATTTCTTTACATTCCAAAAGTGCCCCTCCTCTCCTCTTATAAAAGGCCCCCACCTCTACCTAATTTCACACACTCCTCAAGCCTTTTTCTCGGCCAAACCCTGAACATTTACTCTCTACACATCCCTCTCCTCATCCTAGAGGATTCCCTTTGGGCAGAATCCTTTCAAAGGAAGCCTTTAGGCTCAAATCAAAAGGAGTTACACTTTTAAAGGTAATTCATTCTCTCTTGTTCATTTGTTTTATTTTGCTTCTCCAACCCCCTAAACTCTTTTTATTCACTTATTTTGTAACAAAACCAGTATCTTCAATATAATAGGATGTTTTTATAAGATTTATTCGAGCTACACTCTCACAAAACTACATCAAATGGTTAAAGAACATACGGTTTCCGTGGATGGCGAAATTCTGCCTCCCTAAATGATGATTGTTCAATACTCATTTAACACCTTCAAAGGTGGCCATTATGATGTCACTATTTTTATATATGATATATAATATGTTTATTCTTTCCTTAAGCTTATCTATTTTTCATTTATGGCATACCATTATTGTTTCCATTATGGGTAAACATGATATCTTCATTTTAGGAAGTGCGGACTACCGCCCCCTGAAAGTGATTTGATTCATTAATACAATATGTGGGATGTGTAAAGGATAAAGTTAATGATATTATATGTGTTATTATACTGGAATTATAATATAATCTTATACCATTATGATTCCATTCTATAAAATACGAAATAGAAATGAAAGTAGCGTTCATGCGTACGTACGACTTACCGTCTCAATGAACTGTGCATTTCATTTCTTACCTCTAAATGATTATGTAATATTATAAATACATGTATAATCTGGATATATATGATATATATGATATCCAAATCAGGAATGTCATTCTGTATATAAAGAACCTTTGACCACACGAACAACATGTAATTGTAAGAAGTCCACTTTCGACTTAAGAACCAAATATTGACAAAACAAACATCATTAACTTAAATGGTTACATAATGTTTATAACATGGCAATAAGTGATATAAAAGGAATAATTTACTTGAAAAAGGTTCTTAAGCAAGTAGAAATTAACTCAAGTTTATTATTCAGGACATTAAAGAACGATCGAGTCAAGTCGGACCCGAGGTAAGGGAACTTCTTAACCCAATTACCATTCTTTGGGTTAATATCCAACTTTCAAATTATGTCATGATATTATTATGTCCTATCTTGTATTTGTACTTTCTTTATGTGTACTTATAGTGAAAACACATAATAGATCTATTTTATTTTAAAAATGATCATTGTAAGGGACTTCGTCTCAATCTCCTTTCATTGAGGCATATTTCGTTTTATACACAACTTTATTTTATACGGTGTATAAACCCCTTTGACTTTTAATTTTATAAAAAAGAAATATTTTTCTACGAAGCATTTTACTAAACGACAAAAAATAATGCTTTTTTTAACGTACGCGGTGAAAACGACCTTTTCCGCCGCCGCGAGTATTATTTGGTCTTTGGCTTCCTCAACAAGCCGTAATGTTTTTAAAATAAAATAAATACCATATAGTATTTTATGTATTTTGGTATTGAAAATGGTTTTGATAAAGGATTCGATTATGTCAACATATTTATGATATATTGTGATTGAAATGTGGAAATGTTATCATTCCTTTATATTGGTTTTATGTTTTATTATTTTATATTGGTACTTGGACATTTTAACGGGTGGTTACATTATAAACCATATGATGGGTGGTGCCGTGAATACCAGGACGGGTGGTTACGTTATAACCTCCAATGCATTGGGTATGGAAGTCGGCCGTATGGATATTCCATTAAGTATGTATGGAAATTGGCCGTATGGCTATTCCATTAAGTGATATGTGTGGATTTCGACCGTATGGTTATTCCACTTAAGTATGTTTATGTCCCAAGTTACCTTTATATATGTTATGTGTTCTTTTTATGGGTTTTAGGTTAATCCTTTGGTTACAAAAAGGTAAGTAATGATACTTTATTCAATGAAGAGTTTTTTACTACTTCATGAAGGTGAAGGTATTACTTTGCTATAGTATACATGGTTTACTTGATGTTTGAAAAACTAATAGTTTTCATTCTTTGTGTATCCCTTACTGAGCTTTTTATGCTCACCCCAAGTTTTTTTGAAATATTTTTCACAGGACTTAATGTGGAATAAGGTCAAGGATGGGATCAAGGGAATGTCATGCTATATAAAACATGGAACTAGACATGTTTCTTTTAAGAGTTTTTTATTATTATGGAAACTTAGTATAAGTGACTACTTTGTAATCTTTTGAGATGTAATAGTTATGTTCTAATTCTCTAAAACTCTAAACCTGAAAAGATCCTCAATGTGAATTATTCATTTAATTCAATATTAAGTAAGGTTTAAGGCCGGGGCCTTATAGTTGGTATCAAAGGTCGGTTTAGACAACTTTAGGAGTTAGAAAAGTGTTAAATTATAATATGATTGAAATGATATAGCATTTACGGATTACCATGTTGCTTAACCTAAGGTATTTCAGTGTAAAGAATTGTTTTTCATAGAGGAAACAGAGAAGTTTTTTGGGAAGGCATACTGTGGGAAATGACCTTCAAAATCAGAATACTGAGATGGTAAGAATCAGAATTGAGAAGTTTACTACAGTGATGGCTCAATCGAATCAGGTGATAAGTTGTGGTTATTTTCATTGATGATATTTTGGTGTTTTCTAAAAGTAAGGAGGAGCATGAAAGTCATTTAAGGGTTATCTTTCAAACCTTAAAAGAAAAGAAACTATATGGAAAATTCAGCAAGTGTGAGTTTTTGTTACAACAAATTTCTTTCCTAGGTCAAATTGTTTCAAAATATGGCATAACTGTTGATCCTACTAAAACAAAAGTTGTTGAAGAATGGTCAAGACCCACAAATGTAACGAAGATCCGTAGTTTTCTTGGTTTGGCAGGTTACTACCAAAGGTTTGTTGAAAATTTTTCATGGTTATCTAGTCCAATGACTAAGCTAACTCATAAGGGTGTTAAGTTCATCTAGACAAAAGAATGTGATGATTGTTTTCAGGAGTTGAAAAGAAGATTGGTGAATGCTCCAATTTTGGCACTTCCTTCTAGGAATGGTGAGTTTGTTATATACAGTGATGCTTTGTTGAAGGGACTTGGCTGTGTCCTTATGCAGAATGATCAGGTAATTTCTTATGCTTCACGACAGTTGAAAACTCATGAGGTAAATTACCCTACACATGATTTGGAATTAGCTGCTGTCGTCTTTGATTTAAAAATTTGGAGGCATCATTTGTATGGAGTAAAGTGTGAAATATATACTGATCAAAAAAGTTTAAAGTATATATTCAATCAGAAAGAATTGAACATGAGACAGAGAAGATGGCTGGAATTAATCAAGGATTATGATTGTACAATTCATTACCATCCGCGACAAGCAAATAAAGTGGCTGATGCTTTGAGTCGAAAAAGTAATGCTTCATTAGCAATGTTGCGTTTGGAACGTGGTCCTTTGGTTAAAGATATGATGAACTTTTGCATAGAAGTTGTTGGTATAGGATGTTCTTCTATTTTGTTTCAGGTATCAGTGAAATCTTCTCTATCAGACAGAATCAAGCAAGCACAGAAGAAAGACAGTGAGTTGCAGAAAAAGGTAGAGCTGGTTCAGAAAGGTAAGTTGCCTGAATTCAACATTGATAGTGATTGTGTTTTGAGGTTTGGGAAGAGATTGTGTGTGCCTTGTGATTCATAGTTGAAGAGAGAGTTGTTATGTGAAGCTCATAGTTCTCCGTTTTCAGTTCATCCTGGCAGTACTAAGATGTACAGAGATCTGCGGGAGTATTACTGGTGGGATGGAATGAAAAGAGATATTGCTGATTTTACTATGAAGTGTTTGACATGTCAACAGGTTAAAGCAGAGCGGCAGTTACCGAAAGGGATGCTTCAGCCTTTACCAGTGCCAGAGTGGAAATGGGAAAACATATCCATGGACTTTGTTGTGGGATTACCGAGGACATCTCGAGGTAATAATGCAATCTGGGTTATTGTTGATCGCTTGACTAAATCTGATCATTTCCTTGCTATACGAGATACGTTTTACCTAGATCAACTTTCCCATTTGTATCTTAAAGAGATAGTCAGGTTACATGGAGTTCCTCTCTCCATTGTATCTGATCGTGATCCCAGGCTCACTTTTAACTTTTGGAAAGGCCTTCAGAAGTCATTGGGTACTTAATTAAATTTTAGTACAGCATTTCATCCTCAATCAGATGGGCAGTCAGAACGAACAATTCAGACCTTGGAGGATATGCTACGAGCTTGTTAAATGGATTATAAGGGAATTTGGGACCAACATCTTTGTTTGGTTGAGTTTTCTTATAATAACAGTTTTCATTCCAGTATACAGATGGCACCATTTGAGGCATTATATGGGAAGCGGTGTCGAACTCCAGCATTTTGGGATGAAGTGGGTGAAAGGAAGATGATGAGACCAGAATTGGTAGAAGAGATGGAAGAAAAAGTTCAGTTGATTCCGAAGCACATGAGAACAGCTCAGAGCAGGCAGAAGAGTTATACGGATAACCGGAGGAAGGATCTATCTTTCGAGGTAGGTGATCATGTTTTTCTCAAGGTTTCTCCTTGGAAAAGTGTGATGAGATTTGGTAAGAAAGGAAAGCTGAGTCCAAGGTTTATTGGACCATATCAAATTATGGAGAAAGTTGGATCAGTTGCTTACCGAGTGGCTTTACCTCCGAGTTTATCTCAGGTACACAATGTTTTTCATGTTTCGATGTTAAGGAAGTATATGCCAGATCCATCTCATGTTTTGAGTCCAGAGGTAGTTCAGCTAGAGGAAAACCTATCTTATGAGGAACAACCAGTCCAAATTCTTGACCACAGGGAGCAGGTGTTACGGAATAAGGTGATTCATCAGGTAAAGGTTTTGTGGAAAAACCATGTGATTGAAGAGGCAACATGGGAATCTGAAAATGCTACGAGGGATAAATACCCCCACTTATTTTGATAAGTGAATAAAATTGCGAGGACGCAATTCCCAAAAAGGGGGGAAGGATGTGACATACCAGGTAATTAAAGAATAAAGAATTTTCATATTTATTAATATTTACAAATTAAATATTAATTTTATTTAAAAGGGGTTTCTACGTTCGATAGCGTACTCGATACGCAATGATGAGTTTCTTTGAAAACTTACGTTGCACACAAGTAATAAAATGATATTATTTTAAATGTTAGTTAACAAGTAGCCGTTTTACTGGCGGGAATGGATATAAATAACTAAAATATTATTACATATTTTTTTAAATGTTTTTAAATTTACCCAATAAAAGATAAAGGCTTAAAATACGGAAAGAGTTCAATTTTAGGCATTTATACCCTAATTTTCACTAAGGGTTCACTTATCACCTTTTGACGGAGAACCATCATTAAATATTGTTTTGATCAATCTTATAAATTCTATTGGACCAAAAATAACTCTTCTTTAGAATCGGGACATCAAAATTTACTTTGTGTAAATTTTTGGTACCTTTCTGATAAAGTTCATTTTTTAATGAATAGTGTAAAATGTTGTATTTTAATTCAAAACCTCTTTTTAATATAATTTATTTATATGATTAGATTATCTTTTTAATTGGTTTTAAAGTGAAATTAGAAAATATTTTTACCATTAAATCCAATAGTGGTTGTTGGAATTAATTTCACTTTGAAATCAGACTTAAACTAGTGTCAATCTTTTGATACTTATTGTTTCATAAAAACACGCTATTTGCTCTGACAGTGGGAATTAATTATTAAATTAATTAATGTGACTTATATGTTTTGAATTTTGTAAAATAGACTTCATTTTTGAATTCGTAATATCAAATATAGCTTAGGGTGAATTTTTGGTAATTTCCTAAAAAACGTCAATTTTTGATGAATAGTGAAAAAACAAAGTGGTACTTATAAAAACTGATTTTCTGTTTAAATGAAATTTTTCCATCATTGTGTTTTGATTTTCAAAAATACGACATACATGGTTTCCATTAAGAAGTAAAATGTGGTTCAATGAGATTAAAATAATTTTTTTGGTGAATAGTAACTTATTAAGTTTTAATCGCGATTAGTGGTAATTAGTGTAGTTTAAGGTAAAAATAATGCTTTAATAAAATGAGATGAGCTTGACACATGTCCTAACCCTATTGGTTGTGTCATGTCCGAACAAGACAACCCATGGGTCGATTTAGGGGACCCTATGGAGCCTCTTGGGTGAGATAATGACTTTAATGCCTTTTTTTAAAATAAAGGTGAAAATGACACTAACATAAATTGGTTTACTAAAACAATTTATAGAAGGGGTTATACTAATCATATTTCTGTCTATAAATACTATTTGGAAATATAAAACGATTTCCTACATCATAGTATTTTTTTATAATTTTTAGACTTTAAATAAAATAAAATATTTATGACATCATTATGATGCAGCGATGACTTCATTATTTAACGATTTAAATAAAATGGAAAGATAATGTAATATATAAAACCTAAAAATGTCCAAAACCTATTGGATGGGAATATTTCGAAGACTTATCACCTTATCCACGAATTATATCAATGTGGGACCTTTTAAAACCGAAACACATTTTCAAATAAAGTAATATTTCTTTACTTTCCAAAAGTTCCCCTCCTCTCCTCTTATAAAAGGCCCCCACCTCTACCTCATTTCACACACTCCTAAAGCCTTTGGCTCGGCCAAACCCTGCCCATTTACTCTCTCCACATCCCTCTCCTCATCCTATAGGATTCCCTTTGGGCAGAATCCTTTCAAAGGAAGCCTTTAGGCTCAAATCAAAAGAAGTTACACTTTTAAAGGTAATTCATTCTCTCTTGTTCATTTGTTTTATTTTGCTTCTCCAACCACCTAAAATCTTTTTATTCACTTATTTTGTAACAAAACCAGTATCTTCAATATACTAGGATGTTGTTATAATATTTACTCAAGCTACACTCTCACACAACTACATCAAATGGTTAAAGAACATACGGTTTCCGTGGATGGCGAAATTCTGTCTCCCGAAACGATGATTGTTAAATACTCATTTAACACCTTCAAAGGTGGCCATTATGATGTCACTATTTTTATATATGATATATAATATGTTTATTATTTCCTTAATCTTCTGTATTTTTCATTTATGGCATACCATTATTGTTTCCATTATGGGTAAACACGATATCTTCATTTTAGGAAGTGCGGACTACCGCACCCTGAAAGTGATTTGATTCGTTAATACCATATGTGGGATGTGTAAATGATAAAGTTAATGATATTATATATGTTATTTTACTGGAATTATAATATACTATTATACCATTATGATTCCATTCTATAAAATACGAAATAGAAATGAAAGTAGCGTTCATGCATACATACGGCTTACCGTCTCCATGAACGGTGCATTTCATTTCTTACCTCTAAATTATTATGTATTATTATAAATACATTTATAATCTGGATATATATGATATATATGATATCCAAATCAGGAATGTCATTCTGGATATAAAGAACCTTTGACCACACAAACAACATGTAACTGTAAGAAGTCCACTTTCGACTTAAGAACCAAATATTGACAAAACAAACATCATTAACTTAAATGGTTACATAATGTTTATAACATGGCAATAAGTGATATAAAAGGAATAATGTACTTGAAAAATGTTCTTAAGCAAGTAGAAATTAACTCAAGTTTATTATTCAGGACGTTAAAGAACGATCGAGTCAAGTCGGACCCGAGGTAAGGGAACTTCTTAACCCAATTACCATTCTTTGGGTTAATCTCCTAATTTCAAATTATGTCATGATATTATTATGTACTATCTTGTATTTGTACTTTCTTTATGTGTACTTATAGTGAATACACATAATAGATCTATTTTATTTTAAAAATGATCTTTGTAAGGGACTTCGTCTCAATCTCCTTTCATTGAGGCATATTTCGTTTTATACAAAACTTTATTTTATACGGTGTATAAACCCCTTTGACTTTGACTTTTATACAAAAGGAATCTTTTTCTACGAAGCGTTTTACTAAACGACAAAAAGGAATTTTTTTTAACGTATGCAGTGACAACGACCTTTTCCGCCGCCGCGAGTATTATTTGGTCTTTGGCTTCCTCAACAAGCCGTAATGCTTTTAAAATAAAATAAATACCATATACTCTTTTATGTATTTTTGTATTCAAAATGGTTTTGATAAAGGATTCTATTATGTCAACATATTTATGATATATTGTGATTGAAATGTGGAAATGTTATCATTCCTTTATATTGGTTTTATGTTTTATGATTTTATATTGGTACATGGACATTTTAAAGGGTAGTTACGTTATAAACCATATGACGGGTGCTGCCGTGAATACCAAGACGGGTGGTTACGTTATAACCTCCAATGCATTGGGAATGGAAGTCGGTCGTATGGTTATTCCATTAAGTATGTATGGAAATTGGCCGTATGGCTATTCCATTAAGTGATATGTGTGGAAGTCGACCGTATGGTTATTCCACTTAAGTATGTTTATGTCCCAAGTTACCTTTATATATGTTATGTGTTCTTTTTATGGGTTTTATGGTAATCCTTTGGTTACAAAAAGGTAAGTAATGATTCTTTATTCAGTGAATAGTTTTTTACTACTTCATGAAGGTGAAGGTATTACTTTGATAGAGTATACATGGTTTACTTGATGTTTGAAAAACTAACATTTTTCATTCTTTGTGTATCCCTTACTGAGCTTTTTATGCTCACCCCAAGTTTTTTTGAAATGTTTTTCACAGGACTTAATGTGGAATAAGCTCAAGGATGGGATCAGGGGAATGTCATGCTATATAAAACATGGAACTAGACATGTTTCTTTTAAGAGTTTTTTTATTATGGAAACTTAGTAGAAGTGACTACTTTGTAATCTTTTGAGATGTAATAGTTATGTTCTAATTCTCTAAAACTCTAAACCTGAAAAGATCCTCAATGTGAATTATTCATTTAATTCAATATTAAGTAAGGTTTAAGGCCGATGCCTTATAGCCTCCCCCTAAACCCAGAACGAATTTTCCGTTCCGGTCCGCCATGGCTGAGCCACGATGGTCTTCTCCGGCGGCGCGCCACCACCGCTGGTCGCCGGCGCCGCTGTGCTGGGGTGGCGCGCCGCCGCCGCTCTCCACGGACCACCGGATGCGCACCAGTGGTCCGTTTCACCTGCTGTCTACACCTAAGGTCTTTACGAGCCCCGTACATCACTGCAAAAACTTCATAACACTACCGCAGTCCCGTTTCATCATCACTGTCAATCTGCGCACCAACAACAATCTGTGGAGGGTTGTCGGGCCGTTTTTGTTCGGCCTGCGCCCTCCGTGTTAGGTGTTATCAATTGGCAGACATTTAAAAGACATGATTTTAATATTGACTAGGGTATACTTTATTCAAGTACAAATTATACTAACATCATACAAATAAACTCTCAAGAACGTGAGATAAAATCACTCAAAATAGAATTAAACAAAATTTCCCCTACCTCAAATAGATTCACGAAAGCTTGCGTCGCGGAAAATGGCGTCGCGAAAACGGCGTCGCGAGGAGAAGATCCGTATATGATGACATAGAACGTCTGAGGAGGAGCGACGTCTCCATTCATTTGACGTGAGAAGAAGAAAAAAGGAAGGCACGTCGTCATTCTTCAGGAAAGGCATCACACACCAACTATGGAGAGGAGAAGATATGGCACGTCGATCTCTCCTTACAGTGATGACATTCTTTGTCGAAGTCTTGGCATTCTTCTCGTTCTCCAAAGAAGAAGATGAAGATCCTCAAGACTTTGAGTATCCTCTCCCAAAATCCTCACACAACTAAACAACCCCAAATAAAATAAGGGCTTACTTATTTTATTAACACATGCCATGCGTTTTCAAAGCTTCAAAAAAAACTCAAACTCAAAATTAAATTAATTGAATAACTTAAATAAATATATTTAATGCGAGAGTTGACACGCCATTAAAGAGGGAGAGTGGGTGATTTAAAAATTAAAGGGGGGTTGCTAAAATTAAGAGGGGGTTTAGGGGAATTGAAGGGGTGGGGCTTGTGTGGCCCCCACCTCACTAATATCCTACCAAGTGGAGTTAGGATGTAGTGGGTCCCACCCCAACTTCCATTCATATGTTATAATTACTTAGAATATAAATAAAATTGTAGCGCAAATTTTATTTCACCCTTCAGTTAACCCATTTATTTAACAACACCACCTGAGAAAACGCATCTCTAGAAATGGTCATCTTAAGCTATTATCGGCGCTGTGGTTTCATCGCTGCCCTCAGATTTTGATTCCGAGAACCAGTTCAAAAGTTAGGAAAACCCGCTCGTTCGTTCACTGAACGTAACCGAGCTAAACTTCGGAAATTGATTCCGGGAACATCAGGCCTCAAAATCAGGTTCCATTAGAAACTGCGTAATTGTAAAATTCCAAAGAAATTAAGAAAAAATTTTCTTTGAAATTTATGGATCTTTACATTACTCCCACCTCAGGGCTTTATGTCCCCGTAAAGCTTCAACACACGGTAAGGAGAATGAAGTGGTACTGAGCACACATCTGATCCTTCCACTCCCATGTGCTCTCTTGGAGGTTCTCGAGCAACCGGTGAAAGCGCACATGAGGAATCGACCATCCATGTAAGACCTGCTCCTGTCAATCCTTGATCTCTACTAGAACCTTCGCAAATATAGCCCCGTCATCGATTTCCAGCTCCCCGTGGTCGATGATATGGGTCGGGTCATGCACATATCTCCTCAGCTGATTTACATGGAAGATGTCATGCACCAGGTGCAACTGAGGTGGATGGGTCGAGTGGTAAACCACCTCGCCTACCCTGTTGAGGACCTAGAAGGGTGCAATAAACCTCAGAGATTACTTGTTGCCCGGGCCAAATCTCTGTAAACCATGTCGAGGTGAGACCTGTATGAAAATGTGGTCTCCATCCTCGAAATCTAGTGGTCTTCGCCTCCTATCAACATAAGACTTATTTCGGCTCTGAAATATCCTCATCCACTCCGGGATGACCTGAACCTTCTCTGTTCCTACAAGAGCTGCTAAGATTTATTCTTTGCCGATAAGAGAAATCCGGTTTCATCCCCGGGATGAACTACGTTCTTTGCCTAATACATTCAATCCTGACTTGAATGATACTAATCCATGCCATGGATGACATCTTAAGGCCTCGACGCTACTACAAAGAGATCCAACCGTTACTCTCTCCTCCAAGGGTTGAGTCACACTGTCGGCATCAGTGTGTGGTCACTAGGTCTCCTATAGTACGAATCTCAAAAGTGAGGGTCAAGTCAGCAGTTTAAACCGAAACCTCTTAGTACACAAAAAGAGAGGAAGCAAACATCCCTAGGAAAAGTGTTTTTATTACTGCAGCTCAAGTACAAAGACACACAACAACCACAAACAACAACAATGACAACAAGGAAACTAGAAGCACCAAGATCAAAGGTCCCATGCCTGGAACTAGTCCCGCTCTTGTCCGCCTGCTTCCGGAGCTCCATAGTCGTATGCTTTAGCTTCCTGAAGATGAGCTCTCCCATGTCCACCTATTCCCTGTGGTCAGGGTGGACCTCCTGGTGGTGGTGGTGGCAACACCTCGAAGCGTCGTCCACCTCCATCTACACTTCCAGCTCCCTTGCCTCGGTCTCACGCTCCTTGTGGTCTGCCTCGATCGAACCTCTGCCTCTGTTTGGGAGGTCCTTCATTTATTTTCTGTTCATATGTATGGCATGTCGGACAGTCACATGCCATGTGACCAACCCCGCCGCAGGAGTAACACTGTCCGCTCCTGGTAAGTCGTACTCCACCCCTGGTGATTCGCACACACGATCCTGTGTCATGCGGTCAACCACCTGTAGGTCTGGTCCTCTAGGACCTCTGCATCATCTGTCTACTGCCCGCTACAGAAGACTCTTCCGCATGCCGGATAGTGGTGGGTCCTACTGCTGGAGACTGCACAGCAAGGAAACTCTCCACTAAGAGGGATCTCTCTAACACCCCGATCTGCACCGAGAAGCTGTGAGAAACAACTAAAGCTCTAATCTCACGCTTGAGCCCCTGGTCGAAGGTTCGGGCCCTGATGAAATGGTCACATACCATATCTGTGGAGTAGCACGAGAGAATGGTGAACCTCGCTGAATATTGCGCCACCGTCATGCTACCCTGCTGAAGATGAGGTAGCTCCTGTATACGCACCGCTCGAAGGGTGGCTGGTACAAACTCTACCCAGGACAAGCTCTCAAAGTTTTCCCACATAATTGATGCCTCGTCGTGCACCTGGAGCATTAGGATCCACCGTCTTCATACTGCTACTTGAAGGAGGCTTGTAGCATGGATCACCATGATGTCTGCTGGCGTCCCTGCTTGCCTAAAGACTC
The DNA here is from genome assembly GCA_963277665.1 of Viscum album. NCBI lineage: Eukaryota > Viridiplantae > Streptophyta > Magnoliopsida > Santalales > Viscaceae > Viscum > Viscum album. The sequence continues at coordinate 2,056,777,886 of OY728127.1, read as the reverse complement.
TGACCATAGCCTCCAGCCAATCCTTAGCCACTTGCGGGTCCTTATCTTCGCGGAACCTGGGCGGTCTCTGGTGCCGAAACTCGTGCATTTCACTAAGGCAATGTGCACTCTCAACTGCTGGGGCTGGTGGCATCGATGGCTCGGTGGGTAGAGGTACCACCGGAACCTCTGCTGTAATGGGGCCCTGCGCCGAGGCCTTGTCGCTCAGTGGGCTGCCATCTCGTACAATGCTCGGAACCCTAGCTGGATGCCATCGGGGGGCCATCCTGAAAAGAGATAGGTGCGCCATGATCAATATTGTATACCTAGTGAGCTGACACAAAGTAATAAAAAAGAAAACTTTTGAAACACACATGCAATCAATGTTTTCGTGCATTGAGTCGGAAATTAGAAGTCAGGGTCCTGGTGTATGGATACGTTGGCCGCCACACCAACACTGGACTCTTTGGAATGATAACCACACACAATACCCTTAACACTATTTCTTCACACAAAAGAAAGATCAGAGTTATGAGTTCTGTGGTAGAACCGAACTCCTCTGATACCAATTTGTCACAACCCGTCCTCGGGGCCCGTGCCGTGACTACCCCAAGCCTGCCTTCCACAGGCCAGGGGCTGGAGACTAGCACCAAAGGCGTAAATCCCGATAAAAAGGTAAGGCATTGCCTTTATAAATGTAAAAAAAACACCACAAAGTATAAGCGGAAGAAACACTAAGTATGAAAGAAAGTGCTAAAAAGTAAATGGGGAAGAATAGAAACCCAACTGAAAAGTAAAGCTACAACTGAACAAAAGTAAAACAGCTGGAAGGTGTCGAGGTGCTCCTAGATCGTCCTCCGGGTTCCTACCTGAAGGGTAGGTACAGATGGCCACCTCAGCTCCCCACATCCTTTTGTCACCTCTGGGTACTGTCTCGTCATAAAGTCCACCTCCGTGTACTGACCCGTCGTGAGTTCCACCTCCAGGTACTTACTCGTCGTGAGGTCCACCTCTAGGAACAGTCCCGCTCCTCAAGCCTCAACCACGATCAGTTCTGTCCATCATCTGAAACCAACACAACGTAGTGTGGGAGAAACCCATGCAGGGGTGAGTATACGATACTCAGTAGGGACCCCGAGACCCCTGAAGGTCTCCATGAATCCACAAAGGGTAAACCAAAAAGAAAAGATACAATCATGAAGTAAAAACCAACTATACTTAGGTATATGCCCATACATATACCTAAGTCATCAAATCTAGTTCATCTCCAACTCATGAGCTCAAGTACAACCTAGTCCACTCAGGAAATTATAACTTAATCCACACAGGAAAGTACGACCCAAACCACAAAGGAAATCATGATCCAATCCACACAGGATATCAAGTCAATCACATCGAAGACAATGATTGAAAGTCAAGAATCAGCTCAAAACAGGATTTTATTCATGATGTCGAAACCACAGCTGCTGGAGAACTCCTCCTGTATCTAGTACAGTGGGCCTGTCACTACAACCAAGCGCTTCCCAGTAACCTTGGACTACTGTAGTACTCCAACTGTCAATTACTGTGGGCTTGCTACTACAACCAAGCACTTACCACCATGGGTTTGCTACTACAACCAAGCGCTCCCCCTCATAGCCTACAAAGGTACTCCTTCTGTTGAGTACCGCGGGTCTGCTGCTACAACCAAGAGCTCCTCCGCCATGGGTCTGCCGTTACAACCAAGCGCTCCCCACTGGGCTATCCGAATCACTCTGAGTTGATCGATCAGTAGTCGTCAAGTCTCAGCCAGCTACTAGGTCTCTGTACTCTTCTCGCTCGTCACCGGGAGGGTCTGCTCCCTGAGCTACTGGTCGATACTCCTAGTATCAAAAAGTCCCATGAAGAAGTATCCCAAGGGTCTGCCACGCCATAGGAATCTCAACACAACAGACGACGCGTCAATCGGACGCCCGGTCTGTGTGTTATTAGCCTTTTCATCCCAGGGGCCAGGTTGGTTTTGTGTACGACCAACCCAACCATTTCTAAACTGTACCCTGAACTCTCATAGGGTATACTCATATGGACCATTTCTCAACATGATTACCAATGCCGCTGACGGTTCGCCAAACGGTCGTCCGGTCTGAAAGTTATCAGCTTTTCCGTTCTAGGGGCCCGGTTGGATTTCGGGTACAATCCAACCTAGACATATTCCAACGTCGTCCAAACATCAGGTGAATTACACCAAAAGAACTGTCTCATAAATAGGAATCCAACAAAGTCGACAACACATCAATCATACATCTGGAGCTCATGATATAAGCGTTTCCACTCGGAGGGCCCGGTTGGTTTCGTGTTCAAACCAACCCGGCCATAACCAAAGTTCTCCGAAACCTTGAGTGTAATATATCTAAATGACCATCTGAATCCAAGGATCACTACCCAACTGATAGTGTGTCGATCATAGGTTTGTAGACCAAGTTTTGGGCATTTGAACGGATCTATTCGAAAGCAGGGGGTTTGGGCCTGGTCCGACCCGGCTGGTGCGGCCCGGCGTAGCCGGCGCGGGGGTCCAGCCCAGCGTGGGCGGTCCGGCCTAGCGCGGGTGGTCCGGACCAACATGGGCCGCGGCTCGGCTCGAGGCCGAGCTAGACACGGAGGGGGGGGGGGTGCTATTCCCCCCAGTTGACCGAAACGGCGCGACTTTAATGCCGCGCCTCCCCCTAAACATGGAACGGAGTTGCCATTCTGGTCTGCCGCAGCTCAGCAGCGACGGTCTTCCCCGGCGGCGCGTCGCCACCGCCGGTCGCTGGTGCCACCGCCGCTCTCCGCGGAACATAGGACGCGCACCGGTGGTCCATTTCACCCGCCGTCTGCGCCTGAGGTCTTTACGGGACCCGTACTTCACTACGGAAACTTCAAAACACTGCCACAGTCCCATTTCATCATCGCCGTCAATCCATGAAACAACAAAAATCTGCGGAGGGTTGTCGGGTCGTGTTTGTTCGGCCTGTGCCCTCCACGTTAGGTGTTATGAATTGGCAGTCATTTAAAACACATGCTTTTAATATTGACGAGGGTATAATTTATTCAAGTATAAATTATACTAACATCATACTAATAAACGCTCAAGAACGTGAGATAAAATAACTCAAAATAGAATTAAACAAAATTTCCCTTACTTAAAAGAGATTCACGGAAGCTTTCATTGCGGAAAACGGCATCGCAGAAATGGCGTTACGAGGAGAAGCTCCGTATATGATGACAGAGAACGTTCGAGGAGGAGCGGTGTCTCCCTTACTTTGACATGAGAAGAAGAACGAAGGAAGGCATGTCGTCATTATTCGGGAAAGGCGTCACACACCGGCTGTGGAGAGGAGAAGAGACGACACATTGATCTCTCCTTGCGGTGACATCATTATTCATCGAAGTCTTGGCGTTCTTCACGTTCTCTAAAGAAGAAGATGAAGATCCTCAAGACTTTGAGTATCCTCTCCCAAAATCCTCACACAACTAAACAACCCCAAATAAAATAAGGGCTTCCTTATTTTATTAACACAAGACATGCGTTTTCAAAGCTTAAAAAAAAAACTCAAACTCAAAATTAAATTAATTGAATAACTTAAATCAATCAATTTAATTCGAGAGTTGACATGCCATTAAAGAGGGAGAGTGGGTGAGTTAAAAATTAAAGGGGGGTTTCCAAAATTAAGAGGGGGTTTAGGGGAATTGAAGGGGTGGGGCTCGTGTGGGCCCCACCTTACTAATATCCTACTAAGTGGAGTTAGGATGTAGTGGGTCCCACCCCAACCTCCATGCATAGGTTATAATTACTTAGAATAGAAATAAAATTGTAGCAAAAATTTTATTTCACCCTTCAGTTAACCCATTTATTTAACAACACCACCCGAGCAAACACATCTCCAGAAATGGTCATCTTAAGCAATTACTGGTGTTGTGGCTTCATCGGTGCCCTCAGATTTCTATTCCGAGCACCGGTTCAAAAGTTAGGAAAACCCGCTCGTTCGTTCACTGAACATACCCTAGATAAACTTCGGAAATTGATTTCAGGCACACCGGGCCACAGAATCATGTGCCGTTAGAAACTGCGTACTCGTAAAATTCCAAAGAAATTAAGAAAAAAATTTCCTTGAAATTTCTGGGTATTTACATAATTAGTGAACGATTTTAATGAAATTTATATATTATACGTGAAAATTAAATTTTAGCATTAATATAATTTTTTTATAATCAAGGGATGTGTATAAATCTTGTTTATGGTTAAAAATATACTTTACTAAAATAGTTTTTGTCACATGTTGTAAATTTATTATAAAATTTATTTATAAAACATATTTAAAATTTTAATAGAAGAATTGATGTAATATTTTGAATTATGAGGATCCTATTTTCTAAATATTTCTCTTTTACTTTTGTTATTAATTATAGTAAAAATGGTAAATTTTTTTCTCCTTAATAAGGGTTAAATGTGTATATTATGGATAAAAGGTTGGGGTTTTCCATTTAATTCCACTAACACATGAATTGAACACATAATAAAAATTTATTTAGATAATTATCATACATTCCTTGAGGTTTTAAACACTTGGTGAAATTTCTCTTCAATGATAAACATTATATTGTTTTTAGAAAAGGATTAATAAAAAATAGAACTCTATTGGCATTAATAAAACATAATTTTTTATAAGGATAAAACAGTGATTGGTTATGTTAAAAATAATAATTTCAATGAATAATTTTTTATCATGTTAATTTATTAATAATTTTTATTGGTTATATCATTACATTAAATGCATTTAGAATATCAATATAATATTTATTCAATTATAGAGAATATAAAATATATGTCATTAAAAATATTAAAATTATTATAATTTTTATGATTTATTTTTTTCCTCTAATTATATATATATATATTTAAATTAGATATATTTAATTTTTTATTTTTTTAGAATAAAATCACTTTATTATAATTTTTTTTTCTGAAATTCAAATTAGATGAATAGTTCAAAAAACAACATTACTAAAATTGTATAATAATATTATTTTATTTAAATATTTCAAATTCATTAAAATAAAATCCTTATTCAGATGGATTGGACATGGTTTACAATAAAAAAAATTACATGTATAGATCCATATTTCTTTTATGATAAAATTATTGACTTTTAAAGTGTAGAATGTTTTGTTTTCACTATAATTGTTATAAAACTATTAACTAGTGTTGAATTAAAATTGTAAGGAAGAAAAAATTAACAAAACATTTTCAATTTTGATTGAATGAGATTATTTTGTTGCATATTTATATTATGATAATATTATATAAAACTGGATCAATATTTTAATTAAAATTAATATAAATTAATTTAATACTTTATGTTATTTTATGAGATTCCCACCCCTCACTTATAAAAGAGACCCCCCATATCCTTCTTTATTCATAGTTTTGTAGATTTAATTCTCAATAAATATCTACCATAATATATTCATAAATTTGTTCCCCACATATTATATCGTCATTTCATTCCAAAATACCATCTTTTCAAGTCTTAAGTAGAAATCTAGATGTTTTTTTTCTAATAAGAGATAAAACTCTTAGCTGAGTGTTTTCATTTTAATTTCCTCACATACCATATTTATATTTGTGTTTTCCATTTTTTAAAAATTAAATAAGTATCTTCTATAAACTATATTGTTATTATAATTATTTATCAATTATTATCCACATCCTTCTAATCCATTTTAATATGATTACTTTGATTGTAAATATGTGTGGACTAACACCTCCATGAAGTGTTGGCGTTCCTTTTTCTTTTTGACATTATGTAATTTGTAATAATTATAAAATTAGGGATTATATATAATATAAGTGATATAATAATAATTATTAAATATTTAATTATTATTTACATTTATTATCTTACATCCTTAGAAAAATAGAAACTTCGTTCCTACGTATATATGACCTAACATCTCTATGAAAGTTGAAATTATTAATTTTATCTCTATTATTTGTGGATGAGTCAATATATTATGAATATATTTTATATTTCAACAAATATTAAAATTTTGGATAATAATAAACCGTTATCATATTATAGGGATAGGAACTGTGAAACCAATATTCTCATGAAAACTGAATTTTTAGAAATACGAAAAAAATGATATTAACATAGAATTATTAATAAATCGCATTTAAAATGTTATGTTTGGATCACATATGATCTTATAATTATTTTCTTGAATATTTTATACAAGTATAAGAAATTGAAATTTATTATATAGGAGGATAATGTTCTTTAAAATCATGTCAAACATGAGAAATGTGATTTATGATACCGTCTTATTTTTTATCAAGATTGTTTATGATAATGTTTCTGATAATGAAGTATTATAATTTTTCACTATAGAAAATCCTTAAAATTCACCCCTCTAATAATTTAATGATACTACATATATTTTTTTCCACTATTTAATAAAAAATTACATTAAATGAATTTATTTATTGAAAAATAAATTTATTTCTCCCTTTGTTTGAAAATTATTTTTCTTCCATATACATATTTATAAAATGTTTTAAATTTTTTTTTACTAACCACCAAGGATTTTTTTTATTTTTTTATTTTTTATTTATCTTTTTAAAAATAGATTAAAAGGAAACTTCATGTTTCTTTCTGAGTGAGGTACTTTTTTATATTTTCCAAGAGCTTGAATGGAATATTTGTCTTAATGAATATGAAATGAAGGAATTTTACCCAATACTAAATTATAATTAATTTTTTGATTCCATTAGAAGTTTATAATGTTATTTAAAAATAATTTTTTTGACAATATTTTAATAACTCTTAGATTATACGACATTATTTCATATTGAAAAGGATATTTTAAACAAGGGATATTTTAAGTGGAATTTTAATGTCTTTATCATATTAGATAACAACCATTGATTTTACATATTCATTAATGGTCATTTGATCCAATGATACCCAAATTAGTCTTTATTATGGTGGTTTATGAATATAATGAGAATATGATTATGCATGATATTTATTTTCCACGGGTAATAATATGATGAAATATTGAAATTTTTGTGAAACATAATTTATATTCATGTCTTAATACATACGATGAATAGTTTACAATATTATAGAAAAATTATGAATGGATTATGAAGATGTGATGGGTGGGTCTGGAATAACATATCCCTCCAATTCCTTGGGTGAAAATTTATAAATATTGAGACTAAATGGAATGGATTGGGTGTGAACCTAGTTTAGTATAGGAAATTATTTACAATTTTAGTCTTTGAAGTGAACCTTGACTAACTATATTATGGAAATGGGTATGAATCCAATATATTATGATAGTTTTGTAAGTGATACATTAATCAGTAAATATTTCATATTATTATGTGTATTCCAAAAATATATTTCTTATGACAATTTAATACTATAATGGCTCATGTTAATTTATTACATAATGATTAATGACTTATAAACATAAAGGCATTATTCTATGAATCAAGATTATGTTCTTTGATATGAATGTTAGTGTTTTAAAATGTAATTATAATGATATGTTTTTATTATCATTGATATATCCCTAATTTAACAATAATAAGAAACTATTCTCACCATTTAGTTTGATTACTTTACACATGTTATGCTTAATAGATTTAATTTAGACATTTATAAGAAGGGTGATAATAATGAATAAATTAGTGGGAGATTATGTAAAGTTCCCATCAACAATATATTTATGTATCCAGTATCCCATACACACATAACCTATATGATTTTGGAATGGATTTTAATTTTTTATATTTAATATTAATCTAATGAGATGTGACATTTTTGTATGAAATTAATAAGTTCCTATACCAAAAGTTAACACTACCCTCCATCTATAGAATGCATAAAAATTATATATGGTGAATGTGATAAAAAAACTAAAATAAATACAGAAATACAACTAAATTCCATATTAATAAATTATCTAGGAGAATTAAAAAGCAAATTCAAAACTTTTAATAGATATATTTGCATATATAGGAATGAGAACATAAGCACCATGTAGACCACCACACACCTTGAAACATTTATAACCTTTAATTAAATAAAAATTTCATAATAGTTTTACATATAATTTTAAAATAAGGTTTTTCACAATCTGTTATATAATGAAAAAATATAACACAACCGATTTATATAAAACCACACTTTTTTAATTGTAAATAGTCTCTTTAAGCCCATTTAAAAATTGATGATTAAACTTTATCCAAAAAATCCATTTAAAATTGAATACATTAAAATTATCTGTAAATATATTTTAAATTAGTAATTATAATGTGTTTAATAAATAAATAACAAGATGGAATGTAAGGAAATCATTAATGGACCGCATCCCAAGTGACTTTATCATGCTGAGCATGTATTGTTCATTAGATTTTATATATGAAAAGGGAGATGAAGTAAATCCATTGTAAAAAATTTTCTTGAATAATATGCATGGTATAATGTCCTATAATAAGTCTATTCTAAATAATACCAAACAAAAATCATCTTCTAGTGTACTTCACACAATAACTCAATCCATGTGAAATCCATGTACCTGAACTCATCGGAGATACACATCATACTAGTAAATTACATGATTACAATTGGTGAGAATAGTATGTATGTGTGAATACATAGTAAAATATAAATAGAGATACCATATATAACATCTAATGAACATAATTAAATGGAAATGTAGATTAAAAATAGTGAAGGAAACAAAAAAGATACATTGAAAGAATAAAGAATAGTCCTAAAAAACATAAAACTACACCAATAATGTCATACAAATATCAATGATATAATGTTCAAATAAAATAACATTATTTTATACCTACCCATAGGGTTTACCAACCATGTATTGAAAAATAATCATGTGCTCAATAGGGCCACACACTATCACATCGACAATATATATATATATAGACACACACACACACACACACACACACAGACACACTAACACACACACACACACACACACACACACACATATATATATATAATGCAAGTGACATTTTAAAATGAAAACATTAAACACTTCCCTAAAATTGGGTATCAAAATGCTCATAATAATATACAACCCATGCGGGGTAACACATAACATAGGTGAAGGAAAAGGGTATAACAAAAAAAGGATTACATTATAAATTTCTAGAGTGGTATCCAAAGAAATAATTAGGCATACTAAAACTATTCATAAAAGTTTTCAATGATTTAAAAAATATTTCTTCACTAAATAAAAATAAATAAATTCATAAGAATAATTTATAAGTTTACATATTTATTTATTTATTTATAAATATCATTAAACATAACTCACTTATAATAAACCATTACACGAATCAAGCCTAAATTTTTTAAAAATTATAAGATTATTTAAAAAAATACATGAATCATTTTTACAATACATTAAAATTCAAGTATCACTTGAAATTATAATTAAATCAATAAATAATTATTTTAAATAATCAAAATATTATTTGGACACTCAATAACAATAGAAATTTCATTGTTGGTATTTATATAATCCACTAACATAAGAATTTAACATAATTATTTTATCAAATATATACAATAGTTATGCCTCCCAGTTTCTATGATAACCTATGGAAAATTCAATTTTCACTATAGAAATACAATTAAAATATCTAATACTTTCAACACTTAATAAATTTTTTTATAGGATTAAAAACCATAAATTACACAATTAAAAGGAAAGGTATTAGGAAAAACAATATGGATTGATTTATAATCAAGAAAAAAGTCATTAACCTTGAAAGAGAATGCTACCATAAGCATGAAGTGGTCTTTAAAATATCTAAACGCATAATCATTAAATTTAAGAAAAAACCCTAAACTAAAATCATGGTCATGGAAACCTAGGGATGTGAAAAGGATGTGATACACAGTGAAAGATAGGGTAGGAGGAAAAATAAGGAATATTGTATGAGTAATAGGGTGAGGGAAGGTGTGTTGGGTATCTTCTTCGGCTAGATATTTTTCACCTCATGGTGGTTTTGACCAGTGGTGCTGTCATGGCAAGAATATGGGAAGGGGGTTGCCCGATGTGGGGTTTTTTGGGTATTCCTATCATCAATTTTTTTTATTGTTAATATCATTTTTATTATTAATAAAATATTTTTTATTAAATTTATAATTACTTGAATTCATTTGAAATTATAAAATACTTACAACACAAATCCTCATAAAATTAATTCACCTCAATATAAAATATATATTTATTATTAAATGTAAAAAATGGGATTTACATTTTCCACACCATAAAAAATCTGTTGAAAAAGAATTATATGGTAAAAAAAGGTATAAATCAAGTATGATTATTCCTCCACTATGATAAACGGGTAAACAATCTTGGATATCACCACTATTAAAAACTTAATATAAACTGAGATGTGAAAATTATGAATCTAAAAATAACATAACATTAGAATGTAAAATATCAATAAATCAGACTAATTATACTCTACCAACGAAAGATAATCATAATATAAATAAATACATGTACACATGGAATGTAAATAATAATCAACCAGATTTCAAGTGTCATATATTCCCCCCTAAATATTTACCTTTACCACATTTCCCTGTGTTTGGTGTCTCTACGAATGATGGAATGACAATGTGAACTACCAGCCAGACAGAGGAAATGCACCAATTCATAGTCCATCTAAGTTCTATTTTTTTGGTAATTTCTCTATCCATGAACCCTAGTGTCCAACCAAGGGACATGTTCACCCATATTTTAAATACAATTACCAACCATTGTGATTATGTTCTATTTTAGTTATCCACAGTCTAGTAATATCCTGAAGTCATTATCACCATGGAGTAAACATAATTCATGGTTTCCGTATAGGTTGTTTTCACCCATACATAACCATAATCATTGTAACCTATATTAACATCTTTACACTAAGTGAATAGGAATATATTGACGCTCAATGGCCATGTTCAAAAGGGGATATGAATAATCACCAAATCATCGAGGGTCATGTTATCCATGAACCATGTTTCCTTTATATTCATATTTTCTATGGGTAAACAATAATCGTAGGATTGCATGTGGTCATGTTCACCCTAAGATATCCATATTCACTATGCCCCTTAGGGTCATGTTCAAATGGGGTGAATTATAGTTACTAAATTCCCTATGTACTTGTTCACACTAGGGTAACACTAATCACTCTTTCCTTATGGGTCATGTTCACACTAAATTAAACATTTCAAGAGTATAGAACCAAAATATGTACGATATTAAATTCTAAAAACCATTCATATTCCCTTAGGATAAATGTTTCAAAAACCATTAATAATTTCATAATGAAAACCATTTATAGAAATTTCTCCACAAATACAACTATTATTAAAAATTTCAAAAAAAAAAAAATCTAATAAAATACAACACGTACATTTCAATTATGTTAGAAAATCCACACTAAATAGAAACCAATTAACATGTTTCAATAAAAATTAAATGGTTTTACAATATCATTCAATATAAATTTTATTACTATTAAAATTAAAATTTTCTTGATATATTTATAGCATTTAAAACTACTCCCATATTATTTATGGTTGTGAAATTCCATTTGAAAACCATCAATTTAAACAAGGTTTCCTATACAACTAATCTAAAAATAATTAGGCCTTTAACGTCACCCAAATAAATCTTGTTTAATTTAGTTATTATTCGAAGAAATGGAAACTAACACCTCATAGGTTATATAAAACATTAAATTAAATTTTATTTTTGAGAGAAAAACTTTGAAAACCAATTAAAAAAGGTCTAAGAACATTGAAACATGCATGAACATAATATAAATGAATTCAAAAACTGTAAGGCCAATATTTTTTTAAATCTAAAGGAAACACCTAAAATAATATTGAAATTATTTTATAAAACCATTGATAACTTCTCAATACCATTACCTAATAATTATTGTTAATTGAACAATAAGTTATTTAAAATTTCAAACGAAAACTTCTACAGATCCCATCAATAAAACATTGTCGAGACACTGGATGGCCATTAGAAATTGGTTGTTGAGATTCAGTATCTCATCCACATAATCCCTTTGATAATGTACTCATGAGAACATATTCTTCCATAGGATCCTCACTATATATCAAAACCCATCATTATAAGATGTTAAATATACCATTATTCATTACCTTTTTTTAATTAGTAATATGAATCCTTAGAATCCATTTGTTTTCAATAAAAACCCAAAAAATTTAAGAACCATATCTATGATTTTTTCAGATCACACTATTTATTTCAACTATTTTACACACTCTTAATTATGTATAATGATTTTTCATTTCAAATACCATTTTCTCTTGAATATCGCTAATTTTAAACATATTATAGTTTTGGTTCAATGTAATGTATCAAAAGATAACAACAAATTGATAAAAAAATGCCCCAAAATTTCATAATAAATCTAATAAACCCCTATAATATATAAGTAAATAAAATATTTATATTATATGTTTCTTAAATTAATAATGGATCTTAAAAAGGATTCATCAAACTTAAACTAATTTCATCAATATATCACAATATAATCCTTGGATAACATCCCATTCCATTTCCACTAATAGAAATCCAATATCCATTGTGTATAAATAGAAATATAGTGATAAAAAATAGAACCATGAAAAACATGGTCACACAAGGACATTATAGGTTCCAATCATGGATGTTCTACCAATGTTCGTATGAGAAAATATTATTGGTTACTGAATGTTTTGTTATACCATGAAATCCACATCACCCTCTTTATTTGGACTCCATTTTCCTAAAAAACTATCATTTATCCATGATGAAACTCACCATGCCAATAAGGAAAAATAATCATCAATGTTAAATAAAATAAAATCAATAATTAAAATTTGAAAACTAACACCCATTAGAACATGAAACTCATGGTTGGACAAAATAAGATTGAACATACCTTATTCCAACTCCTATATTCAAATAATAAATTCTAACTGTTTTATGTAGTAAAATACATGACTAAAATGATATCTACTCATAAAAATAATCTGTAATTGCATTATATAAGACCCCAATAAAACTATTTAATGTCCCAACAAGGTTAATCCCTCTTCCAGATGCCCAAAACCTCCCACTATAAGTCCCAAAAGGTAATCTTAATCTCAATGAATTGAAAAATACTACTTGGAAATCATAACAAAAAAATTAGAAATAGTTTCCCAAGTAATATTATTAAAACAAATAATATTAATCTAATTAAATACCACTATGATCTATTTATAAATTTCACATCCAAAAAATAAAAATAAAAATATGGAAAAAGTTAATAATGCAGTAATGGAAAGTAAACATACAATCTCTCCACTCACCCCAGTCTCCCTTACAATTAACTAATATTGTAGCAGGTATAAATCCCATCATATCCTACCAAAAATATCACTACCTCCATTGAAAGAAATTAGTAAAAAATTACCATGAAGATAAAAGAAACCAAAATAAATATAGTCATAACTCCAAACACAAAATCAATAAACCCTTCAATAATATTCGAAACATATTTCAGAAGCACGTAACAAAGATGTATATTGGAGTGAGTACATAAGGACTCAATAAGTTACCTCTCACCTTACAACCTCTATAAATATAAATTAAAAATAAATTTAAAAAATTTTGTAATACATTATGAAAATAGTATAATTTAGAAGTTTATATATAATTATAACATACAATAAATTATAAATATATGAAAACACTATTCTTTATTATTATTAAATGAAGAAAATAAATTCAAAAATGCGTATAAAGAGACAAATACTCTTTATCCCAATACATCATTTGGAAATGATATTTTTTGAAGTCATTTTTAAAATATTTTAAATAATTAATAAGGTTATTTGTAAACACACAATAATCTGAATCAATATAAAATAAATTATAATACACCACACAAAAATAACATAAGAAATAATAAAATTAATTCCTCCTTATATGATAGGGATACATGGGGACATAAAGGAAATCATCTCTCTAACATCTACTATAATAATTGGAATCTCATCATGTCCTCTAACAAGGATATCTATGATATTACTAAACAATGATTGAACTATTAGTGTAAATGAGATCATAACACAATCCACATGACTACCCTATACTTGGATTCATCATAGAGTAACATCCTATTTTTTGTGAAAAATCAGACTTGTATTACCTCTTAAATAGGTAACCAACTCGAATGATCACATACCTAAAGTGTGTTCCTGATCCCCATGTTCTGGGGCCAAGAACCCAAGAACAAAAAAACTAGTAAAGGGAAAAATTTCTCCCAATATGAAACAATAACATGTAATATAAATACAATAGAGATAAAAAATATAATAAATAAATATATTCCATAACTAAAGGAGTATATTGGAAATGATTCAACTTGAAAATAGTAAGAACAACCCAACACACAAGTCCAACATAAAAGGACCACCAGACGGAAAATTGAATTCTCTATATGATGGTATGGGAAACCTCCCAAACTCTCACCACTAGTTATCAAGATAATGATAACATAATATTTTCGGCATCATGCCGTTTCACTTCCATTACCTATATAAAATGACATATAATGGTGAATGCCTTGCCAAAGGGGTTTATAGGGCATGTTCTGACAGGTTCAGTAGGGTCCCACCTAGGTGTTCCATAACAAGCATCTCTATTATAATCTGAAATTTATCAACATTAAATATAACAATTAATGATAAATAGTTTATATTTTTTATAGAAAAATAATGAAAAAGAATTATCTCTTCTATTTTTCCACATTTCCAAAATAATCAAGGTGAAATGATTTCAATGAATTTCATATAGAAAAATGAGTTATATAAAATCATATAATCCATCATATATCATATAAAATATAAGGTAGTAGAATATTTAATAGTATAATCCAATACAATTGGTCACTTCATGCCAAGTATCATAATAGGTCATTCTAGTAAGGACACTCATACATTAGCATTGACAATAACATTCATAATGCTTCTATATATATATTGAATCAAGATAGAATAAGAAGGCCACTAAAAGTGAGCCTTCAAAAAAGTCTATAGATTAAATAAAAAATATTCCATGAGAGAATAGGAACACCCCTTGAGTGAACCCCTTGAAAAATGTATGATGGCTATTACTACACCTTTAACATTAATATCTAATGTACACAATGTGGTAATTTTTCCAAACTATTTCATCAGAACCATGATTTGAAAACCATTTAAAAATCTCATTTCAAAATTCCTAGAAAAATCTATTTTCTTTTACCAAATTAGGGAAACCCTATCTTTTATCTAAAAACCATTTCCACACTCACAATCCATAAATAAATTTTGAAATTAAATATAGAATATTTTTATCAAAAATTGTGAAATGCTATTAAATACAACATATTCTAGAGAAAGAACCACCTACTTCATTGTTAGGTAGTACATTCCCACAATGAGTTCCACTGAAAAGGAATAAATCAACTATATTTAAGGAGGTCCTCGAATCAATCCAGGCATCATAGAATCGATTCAATTAATAACATTTTTCATGTAAGTGTAAAAAATAACCCAAACATCATAATACTCACATGTTGCACCACATATAACACTTTTTATAGCCTCTAAATGAATATCACATGAAGGATATTTTACAAAAAATAAGAATATGTTTGATGGAACAAATGATACATAAATTCAATAAACCAATGCTACCATGATAAAGTGTAATAATGAAATAAAAATGTTCTCTTTCTCAGAGAGATGCAATAAAACCTCATCGATGATCAAATGTCAAATAAAACAATCTAAAAGTTTCATAGGTATCAAAAATACACATAGATAGCTCCTATGTCAAGTGAAAAATAGTATGCAAATTAATTAAAATAGAAATCAGTCATACAGTTCCTTAAAATCACAACTTGAGTGGTTTAAATGGTGTGTAATCCCATTACATGTTGTAAAATCCCATTACATGTTGTGTAATACAATATTTAAAAACATAGTTAAAATAACATTTCATTTTTATTAAATTGAAACTTTTTATATGACATGGGCGAAATCCAAATACAAGTCTTGTAAACCATTCACACTTGCTAAATGTTCATGATATCCTTTTTTTGATCGTTAGACAACGTTTAATCCCATTTTATGACAAGTAAATGTCTAATAGACATTGAAAAGTCCATTTTCAGTAAAAAAACAAAAATCTATGTAAGTTTTCAAAATAAGGGTAGAAGTCCAAAAATAAAATATATATTTATACAGAAACTCCATTAATTAAAACATACATACATACCCAATCATTAGTTAATTTTACCTAGAAAATTATCTCTATCCAAGTGCATCGCAATAAGAAACAAAATAGGGAGGGAAATTAAAATTGAGAATTTAAATTCCTAAAATATAGTAATGATATGTTACATACTCACCACATTAATATTTTCCATCCATATTATGTCATTTAGAAGAATGTTATCTGAAAAATAGTTGAGTTCACTAGTCCCTCATCAACGACTCATGATCCAAAGTATTGTGAGAATATGATATGTTCTATGATAGCACTATAACCAATTTAATTTTCTTCCCATGAATTATCATGACATGATTGTCTATTATATATACTAAATCATCTACAATAGAAACATCTGGATATAACACAATCTCTTCCAAACTCAAAATGTGATAAGAACCAATATGGTATTTCTTGAGCGGTGATATGTGAAAATAATCAGGAATTCCAACCAAGTAAACTAGAATTTAACCTTGATAAGAATCCTAACCAAGAATCTAAGTGACCTCTAATGTTTCTTAAAATCATAGGGAAAAATTTACATTTTATCAAATAATATAATTAACCAATAAGGGATAAATATTATAGATAACCTAGAAACTTTTGAAATACTCAAAATGAAGACACGTATGATCTGTATAATATTTTTTTTCAACTATGAGCTATAAATAGACAAACAATTATATCCTAGATCATTGTTGATGTCTCTGGAATGATACTATGTCTAATAGAAGAGGTCTCCCCCAATAAATATGATAAAAGAGGTGATATGAAATGGAGGATATTCAAATAATTGAATGGATCCATTATGATCAATGACTAATAATTGGTTTTGTAAGAAGACTCAATCAGTCTCAGATGGACATCACAACTGAAATCTCTGACATAGGTGTAGATCATATCCTATAGGATAATTATTGCATGCTTTCTCTAACTGTCTATCTATGGGTGGGTCATCATACTCCTCCTAACCTAAGATCCCATCACCTTAAAGAGATTTATCCATAACATCAAAGTAACCCTTGGATATTTGTTTAAAAATATGTCATAAGTTACCCCATGTAACATCATGAACTTCTATACATATTTCTTATCCAAGTCATCAAAATTCATGGTTTTCTTGATCAAAATGTAATTATATGAATTTTACAACATTTCAATCACCACCATGATATCATTACTCTCTCAAAGTGTTATTTGTAATCCAATAACATAATCCATGAAAAGTACATCCAATTTCCAAAAGGTTATCATATGAGGATGTATAAAACCAGAATGTTTTAGATCCTCTCACTTTATCTATTGGAAGGTGTAACTATGAAAAAGATAATCAAAATTTCATGATTCATACCTGACCACCAGAATCACCGTCTGAATTTATATAACATCTTAGTAGTTCATGGAGGAATGTACCATTAAGAAATATAAAATTCTAAAAAACTAAACTCCTTACAAATGTTAAAGCTGAAAATCGATCCCCAAAATCAATAATAAAATTTGAAGAGAGGGAAAACTAGAAAAAGGATCCAAACCATATAAATCTTCATGAATTCTTCTGAACACATCATACTATTACTAAATCTACAAAATAGACGCAGAGAGAGTTGATGAAAACTATACACAAAAAATAACTATACATGAAACATTTTCCTAATAATTTCGGTGTATCTAATTAAATATCCCCATAATGTTCCCCTATTACATCAATTCTAGAATAGTCTGAAATAGTTTATACCTATTTAGGGCATCTAAAAAAAAATTTCCCTTCCCCAGGGTGTAGTCAATATCAATTTCAAACACCTAAAATAATTTATACAACTTCCTTTATCTGAGATTCAATTATTTATTAGAAAAGATACTACTCATAATCTCATATTCATAAATGACTAGGAATCCTAACACAATAATATAATTCCACAAAAAAATAAGTGATGTATAACCACATAAATATCTATATCATGAGGGGGGTAATTATTATCATGTAGTTATTGATGATGAGATCTGTAAGCCACCAATTTATCAAACTACAAAATCAAACAACCCAAACCATCACACGATGAATTAGAAAAAAACAACATACACATTATTGTATTCATGTAATAATATAATAGGAGATGATGTCAGATTTATTTTCAGATCATCAAAATAAGACTAAATGTTTTCATCCCATATTAATTTTACCCATTTCTTGGCGAGAGTAGTCAATAGTGACACTAATAGTAGAAATCATTGATGAACATTCTATGGTATGTAGTAAGACCAAAGAAGCTTCAATTTTTTTTTGATATTTGGTTCTTCCCATGTCATGAAATCCTCCTCATTATTTGGATTAATTGATAATACATTCTCAAAAATCACATTCCCAAAGAAATTCACTCCCCAAATCCCAATATTTCACTAATAATTCCTTCCATACAAATGTTGACTCCTCATGATTTCTAGAACCAATCACTATTAGGTCTGATGGTCATAATCAGATCTCCAATAATCTAAAATATCATCCATGAACACTATACCAATGTTTCATGATTCATATTTAATTGTTAATTCATCAATGTTATAAAAACTTCATGAGTGTTAGTCAGATCAAATAAAATCACAATGTATTCATAATGTATATACATGCTTCTGAATGTCATATTCATTATGTCAGACTCCCGAACTCTGAGATGATGATAACCCCACTGAGGATAAATATTCAAAAACCAATTCACCCACTATATTAAGTAAAAAAGTTATCCAAATGATTTAGTAGATAAATATTCTCAATAATTACTTGGTTTAAAATTTAACAGACCCCACACAATCAAAGTGAACCATACGCCTTATTTTGAATAGGGAACTAAGGATATCCTAGAAAAAAATAATAGGTAGAATAAAAGCCTTTTTCTAGAAACTCTTATAACTGAATAATGATCTCTTTAAGCTCCAATGGAAACATATGAGAATTATGTATCAAAATTGGTTGTGTACCTAGAAACATGTCTATTTCAAACAGTATATCAATCCATATAAAATGTATAAAGAAAAAATATCAGAAAACCTCATGAAATTCCAAAAAATTGAGACAACATCAATGATAGAAAAAATTCATTGGGCTTAACTACTATAACAAAAAAACAGAATCCTGAACTCTCTACAAGAAGGTCCTACATTATTGGATTCCAAATCTCTCTCTATCTTTGAAACATGTGTGATCTCCAATCATTCATAAGAAAAATACACATCATTGTTAACAATCAACCTCAACATTATGAGGAACTAGTAGATCCATCCCGATGATGATGTAAAATAAATATATATCAAAAATGATTAACTACCAATCTATATATATATTATCTTTTGATAGAGATCTATAAGGACACCAAAAACCATGATATATCCCTATTCCAAGAGGTGTCTCTAACCTCATAAAAATTACATGATCTGCATTTGAATTTTAATCATATCAAGAGAATGAAAAATATAAATGTGTGGGAGCCACTACTATCAAATAAATCAACTGATATTTAAGATGCATTAAATATAGAACCACTCAATATCACTGGACCCCTATCTACCTCAATCATAATGAAATATACTTCATGAAGTTGATTCACTATTGTGGAATGTGGATTGAGCCCTATAGTAACTGATGAATTCGAATACACCATAGTATTGTTTGGATCTGATGATGGATGACTATATTGAGGTGCAGGGATAGCCAAATAGAAACAATTTATATAAAGATAACATCCAAAATAGTTAAAAAACATTGGGGGTGTAGGAATATAATTTCAGGTGCATTCATCCTTGAAACCCAGATAGATTGTCTGAGAAAACTGGTAGATGTAACTGGAGTTTTAGAGGATAACTAGAAATGTGATCCATATCAACCACTCCTAGGATGATCTTTTAACTTCCACTTTACCCCTTGAGTGATAGAAGTGATATCACTATATGGATAAGGATTATCCTTTACTTCCATATTCTTATCATCCATTATGGATTTGCCTAATGTATCTAGATTGTTTTGGAATATTCATAAAAAATACCTGTGATCTGATATTCGATCACAAAACCTATAGGTAAATATAATATTTCAACTGGTCATTATTTACAAAATCTGAAGAAAAATGAACCAGATCAGTAACCTAATTGGTGTATTCCAACACTCAACACTATTACTTCCTTAAATGGGTATATCAAGAGACTTTATTTTACCAATATAGACTCTATAAAAACTTATTGAAGATTTTATTCTTGAAACAATACATGTATACACCAACCTAAAAATCCACATGTATAATAAAATCCCATAATAATTTTCTTGGACCATCTTTTCTGAATGACACAAACTTCACCTAGATATTTTTAGGTGTATTCATGATGTTTACAATATTATAGATATTTTCAAGCTAGTACTATGCCTATTGATGTTAGTTTTTATCTTTAAGGGATGGTGGATTATCCTTTATGATATCCCATGATCAATCCATGTTTCCTACCTCTTATAGTGATAGTTCAAAAAAATTGTTCTATACTTGGGGAACATTCTATTTGAAAGCAAGAACTGCCCGCATGATATCCTCAATATGATTATAATAAATATGATGATTCTTTTTAGGATATTATTTTTCAACATCATGAGAAAACCATAGAACACATCTCATATGAATAATTCTACGTAAAAATAGAATATAAGTTAGGAAATTTGAATAAGCCCACATTAACCTAGAAATCTACAAGAAAAAGATAAGATTAAGATAAAAAACTAGACAACCATCCCAACATCCCATTTTTACATGAGTCTCTCCATGGAAATAGTTTCCCAAGAACTCACCTATACGGTCATCTCATATCCTAAAAATACAATCTATTGTCTACCAAATGTCCCAAATCATTGAATATTAAGGAGATGGCATCCTCTAATATCAAACTATGATGAATAAAATTTTTATACCCTCTCAAATTGATATCCAACCCAAATTTACACAAACCCGAATGGAGTTATAGATCCCCATGATCTGGATACCATCACCCAATCATCAAACAAATTGAGAGGGAAGCAACATAAAACAACAAAATATGATATATATAAAATATAGGGAAATATTGGAATAAATAAATATATTCAATAACTACAAGAATATAGTAGGATATATATAACTAAAAAATAATTAGAACATAAAAAAACAATTCAATTATTTAAGAGATACCAAAACAAAAAATCAATAACTCCATGTGATAGTTTGGGAAACCTCCCACCATATCATCACCAACTACCAAGATAACTATGATAGAAACCTCACCACCTCACTATGGAACATTTAATTTCCTAACATTGAATGACATACAATATTTTATTCACTACATAAGGGGTATGTAGTGTATGACAAGAAACAATCAGTATGATCCCACTACGGTGTTCCACAATAGGTATCTATAAAAAAAATCCAAACATGAAATATCTTAAAGAAAAATGTCACAATTAACAATTTTCAGTTATTATATCAAAATCATAGAGAAATATAAATTTTTCCCTTTTCCACATTTAAAAAATAAAATAGCTAATTTTTTTTCAAATAATTTCATATACATCCATGTAGTCATAAAAATTAAAATAATAAAACACGTTTAATATCAAATATGTGGTTGAATAAGATAAAATATTACAATCCAAAATCACTGCTAACATCATCCCAATGATCCCTACAAGTCATTATAACTAGGAAACTCATACCTAATGAAATAAAATACCACACATCAAGAATATAAATATATGAATTGAATCTAGAGAGCATAGAAATACCCATGAAACTGAAAATCCCAACAAGTCAACCAAGTCCCTAAAACAACTAGCCTAGGGTGTAGAAGAACACCCCCTAGGGAAAACCCCAATAAATGGACATGGACTATTACTACACCTTCCACCTAATTACCTAAGGCTTCCCATGTGAACTATTTTATAATCCATTTCATCAAAAAAATTCTTTTAAAACCATTTGAGAAACACATTTCATAATTCTTTGAAAATACTATTTTCCTTATCCAATACAGGGGAAAACCAATATTTTAGCATAATTCTATTTTAACACACACATTATCTATAAATGAATAATTAAATTTATTTTTAAAAAAAATTAATAAATACTATTCAAATGATTTTAATCCAATATAGGATATATATAGAACCACATTCCTCAAACACAAGTCACAAAAGGCTGAAATGGAATCCAATAATAATGAAGAACTCGGTGTAAAAGATGGAGGCCCTAAAATCCAAACACACTACTTAGGGTTAATTAAATTTATAAAAAGGGTTATTGAATTGGAAGAATAAACCTATACATTAATAATATCTCATGTTGCACTATATAAAACATAAGGGTTTACCCTCTAGAGGAAGATCACACTACAGATCTAGAAGGAAAGAAAAAGAAACAACATAATAGATCAATGGATCCATGAAGTAAAAAAATAGGTATATTAGGATCAATGGAAAAAATGAAATATAAATCATATATGATATAGGGAGATGAAACTAAATCTATCTAATAGTATAATATCATACGAAGCGATCTAGAAAAATCAGAGGTATCTATAATGAATTGGGAGAGATCATTTGTTAAGAGAAAAAGAATATGAGACCAAATGAGAATAAAAATAATTTGTTTACCACTGTAAAATAAAAACTCTCATGGTTTATGTGGATTTTAATCCCATTACAAATCATGTAATACATGAAGTCATAAAATGTTATAAAACAAATTTCTTTATTTAAAAACCCTGTAATTTGAAATTACCTTACATGAACTCCATATAAAAGGCATGTAAACCTTTCAATAACTATAAAATTTCATGGAATAATATTTTAGAACTTTAGATGGAATTTCATCGCATTAATTTTTTTTAAATTTCTAGAATATTGCAAAAAATTATTGCTTTCAACCAAAATTATCCAAACCACACTAGACGTTCTCTAAGAATGGGGAGAAATCTGTTAACCTATTACATGTTTATAATCAACCACCATTAATTCAAAAAAATTATACATCCCCAAACATTAGTTCATTTTCTCCAAAACATTATCTCTATCATTGGGAGTGGTAATGCACACCCAAATAAAGAGTGAAAAAGTAAGAGTGATGTAAAATAGATGAATGCAAATAATGATATGTTACACTTGTACTAGCTTACAACAAAACTAGTGGTGACACAAGTTGTGTTTGACAAATTTTCAACTCAAAAATATATATATTACCCTAATCACATAATAAAAACTTGTACAAGTAAATTTAGGTGAGACAGATGGATAAAATAAAAAAACATGAATTTCAAAAAAAAAAAACAAAAAAAACCTCCCATGTATTGGATAACAATAATCACATCATACATGTTTAAAAGAAACCAATTTCAAATTCCATAAAATTATATAACTCTTTTTCCTTGGGCAAGGTAATCCTATCAATAACAATAATAGTGTGATCATGAGTTCCACACCCTAGAGTGTCATCAATTGAGCATAATATAAAGTTTTCACATCTTACCACATACCATTTCAATACCACACCTAAAAATGGGTAACACACATTTTATAATTATAAAACACACCTACTACGTAACAAAAAATACAGTTGTAGGATGTATATATCACATTTATAGGATAATTTCATTATGTTCTAATTGGTTAGCCTAAAAAAACAAAAAATCCATCCCCAATCACTTTACAAAAAATTAAATTCATTTAAAAATAATTTATTAAATCATCAAACTTAAAAATAATGTCAAAATTCATATAGGATTCTACATCACTCTATATAATTAAATAAAACAGAAGACATAATTCACATATATTTAACCATGACATGAAACATTCCAAAAAATTTCAAACTACACCCTTTATTATAAAAATCCAAATATTATTTTCAAAATACATGAAATTTGAGTTGTAACATCAAATGTAAATTAAACACAAATTAATTTCGTTTTCAAAAATTAAATTATTTTTATTAACTCAATAAAATTTTAATTCTGAATATCTTTAAGGAAATAAACAACAAACATGTGAAATTTACCATAATTAGTTTAACAAATTTTTAAAAAAGAAAAACCTCATTTTTTAAATGAAAACTAAATAAAAAATTTATTTTCTACCAAAAAATCATTTATTATAATAAATATTATAAATGAGTAATTATAACATCATTTAAAATTCAAATAAATAGAAGGATCTAAAAATTCAAGGTCTGTGCATTTGAAAATCTAACTATAATCAATAACAATCCTTTCAAATATCATAGACATAGACTAAGAAGGCTTCTATAACCAAGAAAAGGTTCTAATACCACTAAAAACCCCATAATCAAATTTTATAACTAAACTATATATGAAAATGATACAATGTAAACTAATGTTTAGAAATAGAGTGGAGAAATAGAGAAATATGGGAGATGAAGAAAATAGAGGTGTAAAGTTGAGATTAATAGAAGAGGGGAGGCATTCCGAGAGGATATTATATATGGGGTT
Organism: Viscum album; assembly: GCA_963277665.1. Taxonomy (NCBI): domain Eukaryota; kingdom Viridiplantae; phylum Streptophyta; class Magnoliopsida; order Santalales; family Viscaceae; genus Viscum; species Viscum album. The sequence continues at coordinate 2,056,753,001 of OY728127.1, read as the reverse complement.
GTTTTGTGATAAGAAGGAATTCACCCCTGGGGGTTTTCCATAGATAATAGATAAGATTTTACGGGGGGTATCACATCATGGGTGGGTGGGGGGGGGGGTTACACCATCCACATTTTTTCTTATTTATTATTCTTATTATTATTTTTTGTTTTTTTTTGTAATTAAAATTTTCTCATTCATTAAATTTTTTAATAAAATAATATTATAACCAAAAATATCAGAAAACTAATTTTCATTATAAAAAATTATATATTTAAATTAACTACAATACAAGGTTCGACATTCATATTGGTTATAATTTAGTTATTGATAATCATAACCTCTAATCCAATGGATAGTAGATGATAATCACATCTATATAATAACGTTTCCATTGTATATAATCTCTCATTTATACTTTCTATTGTATTTTTATATATTATCAAACATAATGATTTTCTAAAATAAAATGTATTTTAATAAACCATGGCTTTACACAATAACCCTTAAATGCAATTTTGTCCATGCAATTTTATCATATTCCAATAAAAAATGATTAAAGTATTATAATTACCAATACTATAGAATGGACGATAAATATTACCAAGTTGAAAGAAATACATTTTAATCTACATAGATAACATTTTGATTCAAAATGTATTCTTATTAATTTATTATGAATAGAAATCTTATGGTTTCTGAATATTTCTTAAACATTTAATTTTTCATTTTGAAACTGATAATTTTGAACGAGTTTAATATATCTAACCATTATAAAAGAGTAATATTTTCTATATATATCTCAATGGATTTAATATCTAGTTGAATGATATTATGGAGTTATTTTATAACTAATACATATAATGATAGAGAATATAATTACTTGATTTCATCCCAAAATATCATCACTTAGTTTTATTTTGAAATTCTTTCCACATATGATTCTTGACAAAAGATAAAAATAAAAGAATTAATATTCTTGTTTGGAGCATGCAAATTATGTTTTAATGTATTAAAAGATACAAAAAGGGTGAAAAAAATTATCATTACTTCTACACGCTACACAAAGAAAAAAACTGATTTAAATATTAATAAAACATCTAATATTAATATAGAATTATAATATAATTGATAAAACCTCTACAATAACACTTAAATATCAACCTGAATCTTTTCATAAATCTTTTAACATAAAACCCTTCAAAAATATTCATGATGAAATTATAAATCAAAATTAAAAATTATTTTTACACATATTATTTTTTATCATATCATTTATTTTTAAATAAGAATAAAAATTCATAAATCCACATTTCAAAATTGTGTATATCATAATAATATATTTTCTAAAATATTCTAATAATTAACCAAAATAAATTGTATCACCATAAAACCAGAACAAACAATTTATAGTTCTATAAAAAAAATTAAATCCATAGTCCTTAAATTAAATTCCATCATAAAAAATAGTATTTTGATTACCAGGATCATGTAATGTTACCAATATATTGATTTTATTGAAAAGTTATATTATTCAATTAATCACAAAATCGCATTTCAATCCCATGTTAATCTAGTCAAATATTCTCAATATATGATAACATCTTTATCACTATAAATAATTATTACATCATTATAAAATAATTTATTAACATTAAAATTTATGTGTTTTGTAAATAATATATCCCCAATATCTTTCTTACAGAGAAACATGACATGTAGTAACTAGTTAAGACAAAGGGTTACATATATCGTTATAATTAATTAATACCTAATTAATACTTCCCATAATATTTTTAGTATAATTAGGATCCCATAACATAAAATGAATTTTTTTTATCTAAGACATTAATGTTTTGACCATCAATAAACATAAAAAATTAAAATGGGTAGCTTAACTCACAAGTCATAGTCATCAGGAACTATATGTCCTCTAATGTTATCTAAATTCATATTTGACACCAACTGAGAAAGATTGAGGCCTGTGCAATTGGAGTCAATGATAAAAACCAAATCTATATAATTTTTTCTTAGATACAAAAAATTTAAAACATTATAATTTCATAATTATAATATCAATATACAACATTTTGTAACATAGATACCCAAGAACATTTACATTTATAGTTTTTGAGAAAATATAAAACCCATCATGTAACAAAAATGATATATTTCTCACATCCTTAGTTTTTGAAATCACAGGAAATGTAAATCAATGATCATATGTACAAATATGATATTAATAAAGGTATTAGATCAAAATTATTGTGCATGATAATAACATAATACAATTCATAGACATCAAAAATTGGATCATAAAACATGTTTTCATGAATAATTAGTTTTGAGAAGTCAAGATTAAAATGATTCCTCTATCATAAACCATGTGAAATAAATTTGGTTAAATGAAACTATTAAAACTCAATGTAATCACAGTAATATTGTGTTATTATTTCGGGACATCAGACAATAATTAAATAATCCACTAAATACGACCTATAATAACCCAACTCTTTATTACATATTAACTCATTATATAGTACACAAAAGTACACATAATTCAACCCAAAATATTGATTGGTCTATTTTAATTAATAAATGGGTATATATCATAACATATTTAACATGGGATGAAAAAATAATATTTAAAACATCTTTATAATGATTCTAAAATTCCACAGATTTTAAAAATGAATGGGTAACTTGGGGACATACAAAACAATGGGGTGAGTAATAAATCATAGTAAGAAATTTAACATGTAATAACATAATGAATTTAATAAACTTTATATAATAGGATTATATTTGGTGCATAAAAGTAATTATAATCATAAAAATGAATAATAAGACATGATATTGAATGATAACATAAATTGAACTTAGAAAATTTTGCAGGAACATAAAACACTACATCATAAACCTAGGTTAAGGAAAAATTCGAATAAATAATGATGGAAAAAGTCACAAAAAGGAATCAGGTTCACTTAAAATCCCAACATGACCTCTCTTGATACTAAATATTACCTAATTCATTGGAGCGCTATATAATTTTGAGCGCACTTTTCACATTCATTTAATTTTCATGATTATATATAGAACATTGATCATAAAAGATGGAATCATTTATAATCATATTTTATTCCCCCAACCTGGAGTGTGGAATAAATACACTTATGTACCATGTCAAAGAGGTACAATTGTAAAATTTCGAACACCCATTATAGTAAAGGGGTATAGTATTCATTATACTATTGTTTTGTCATGGAAATTCATAGGGAAATATCGGTAGCATAATGACGTCACTTAAAAATTCATAAAATGTTTTAATTAGTGATAAAGGGTTCTATTATCATTTTCAAATAATGTTTTATGTAATAGGGACCCATAATGACATATCCCATAACTAGGAATTCCAAATATAAGGCATAACATAACAATGAAACTTGAATAATTAAGAGAAGGTGAGGATCCCTTAGACGAGTGTGTGACTCCAAATTCTTGGTAAGAGATTATTGAGATATTTGGGAGAATTTTTATAACTATAGAGAGGGGGTGGTCAGTGTGAATCTGTGCTCTATGTATTTTTAGTGAAGGGAAATGCGAGCTTCGATTGGTTTATATAGGATAAGAGTGGGGAATTCATTAACATTTCTCAAACAATGGTTTTGGACTATATATAAAAAATACAAGCAAATCCAAAATTGTTTTAATGATAAAACTATATTTTATCATGGATACAATTTATAGTATTTATTTAATCACTTATTGGTATTTGTGATGTTATAATACACAATGTATATTTATATGGTATTTGATTTTTACCTAAAAATTTGATTGGCTCTGAATATAATGAAAAATTAACCATTGGATAATTTTTTTGTTATAATTCAAAAAATAATATTCATTATATGAAAATAATTTTCTAAATATTTGTATTTACACTTCTAAAATAGTTATTGATATTTATTAATAAATTATGGGGTTTTTGACAATATCAATTTTCCAAAATTTATAAAAATTACATTTTAATTCACAAAAAACATTTGATCATAATTATTTAATAACAATTATATAATAATAATATTTTATTAAAATATTAATTATTTCATAAATCCATTAATATCAATATAAATGTATTGATAGAAATTTTAAAATAATTAAATATATAATTCATGTTTTATTGTATCAAAATAAAATTCATTTATAATGTACCAATAATAGTATGAAAATATATTCATTATTCAACAATGTAAATACTCATATTTCAAGGGTATTGATACATATCCCTTTAGTACACCAAAAAATTCCATAAGAGTATGGTGAATGATGGTGAGACATTCTTGCATTGGGTTAGAATAAATTTTTTGGGAAACTATCTTAATGAGCTTGAAATTCTCCAGTTAATCATTTCCTTCATGCTTAAATTGTTGGATCTTAGATTGGGATTGGTCAAGGGAAATTCCAATTAATTATGTCTTCCTCAGAATATATGATAAATGGGATTCATTTTTTATGGTCCTGTTGGTTAGGTCCATTACATGCTTTGTGTGTGTCAATTGGATTTTTTAAAACCCAATATTTACACTACTCATGTGATCACGATTCAAATTTTTTTTAATAAATTTTAATGATGATTAATGGCCATTTAATTATAATTGGTTATAATAAATCCAATGAAGTTAATGTGTTTTACATAACCATAATTCAAAATAAGAAATTTAAATAAATCAAAAGTGAAATTTTATTTATCAGTTCAGGTTGTTATAATCATCCAACCTTAAGAAATTCCTCCCTCAAAATTTTCATTTTCAACTATGAAAAAGATGAGGGTAACTCTATTTCCCACCTCCTATGGTTCCCATGTATCTTATTCAACATTTAGTTTCTCCAAAACAATTTAAAAGTTTCATTGTCTTATTTTATATAACATTTTCTATATGATCCTAGATCTTCACAAGATACTCTTCATAGGAATGATCCTTATCCAGCAGTACCACCTGTATATTGAGTAAATGTGAGGGGTCTGGTATGTACTTCCTCAAAATGGATACATGGAATACATAATGTACCTGATATAGGTTAGGTGGGAGTTCTAGTCAGTAGGCCACCACTCTGATGTGATCAAATATATAAAAGGGGCCGACGTAACTTGGACTATTACTTCCCTTCATTTGAAATATCATTTCTCTATTCCATGGAGATATGTGGAGGGATACTATATCTAAAAAATTAGACTCTAGGCATCATCAATGATTTTCATCATAAATATTATTTTGGAATTTGAGTAGCCTCGATGTGCTATTGAATGGTCTTAACCTTTTCCACAATTTCCATAACCATTGAAGGACTTAGCAGTTTTTGTTCCCCAAATTCATCGCAACACGTAGGTGTTCTGCACCACTTCCCATAAAGGGATTCATTGGGATCCATATGGATGATTTAGTGGAAAATGTTACTATAAGAGAACATTACCATTGGATGGTGTTGGTCCCATCCTCCTATAAAGTCAATTGAGAATTCTCTTAACATGTACTTAACTGTCTGGATAGTCTTCCAAGACGGGCTGTTAGTTTGAGGTTGATAAGCCATGATGAAGTTCAGCTCAGGGTTTATAACCAGTTGGATAACATTCTAGAACATAGAGGTGAGTCTAAAATCTGGATCAGATACAATTGATAGTAGTACTTCATGCAGTATTACAACTTCTCTCATCTATATCAGTGAAGTTAATCCATTAAGAAAACATCTATAATCACAATGAAGTGTGTAGTCTTTGTAAGATGATCCACCACAATACAAATAGTATTATTACCTATTGATCTCTTTAGAAGACTAGTTACAATATTCTTGGTCATTTTCCCATTTTTATATTGGTATGTGTAATGGTTGCATTGTCACAAAAAATGTTTTCCTCTTAATATTCACTTGGTGAAATACCATGAACTTTGTAACAACTGGGTCTCGATGATAGCACAAACACCCTTCCTTAACGTCGCCATCAGGTCCTGGACCTCTCAGACCGGTGTTCGAGTAAGGGATTAGTAAGACATAGTGTTCGAGGAAGGGCTTAGTAAGACCTATTATTCGAGGAAGGGCTTTGTAAGACACAGTGTTTGAGGTCATGTGTGGATTATCGGCACCTTTAACCAAGAATCCATGGAGAACAATTACCGACTACCAAGGGGATGATGAATTTTTCTATCAATTGAAAGGGTCATCCTTTTTGTGGATGGAAAGGTGTATGTAGTATTTTCCACAATTACAAATAGATTTTGAAAAGCACCCCGATCATGAGTTGGAAGTAGTAGGCTTCACATTGATGATGTGGCGACACTACCTACATGGACGAACGATACCATCTACTCTAACCACAAGGGTCTCAGGTTTATATTCTCTCAGAAGGATTTGAACTTGAGACGAAGATGGTGATTGGAGTTCCTCCAAGACTATGATTTCGAAGTAGTATATACTCTTGTTAAGGGGAACTTGGAAGAAAATTCTCTCAATAAGAGATATAGTTCATTTTTTCTGAACAAGGAAATAAAGAAGTTGACCTCATTATAGTTATCCTTCATGGATGGGGATAAAGCATCTTATATCTAGTCATTAGTTCTTACCCGTCCACTCTTAAATGATTAAGGGAGTCACAACTCGGTAAAACTAACTGTGAGCCTTTACATGCTCATTTTTTCATAGGGAATACCCCTAATGGACATTTTAAAGGTGGGTAGAACATTGTTATTTTTAGAGGTTTCACGGTTTTAGCAGTGATGCCTGGAGTGACTAGATGCATTGGGGTATGTGTTTGGGTGTCAAGGAGGACATAGGGAATGATGGAATAGGTTGAAGGTGGTATTACCTGTTGAGATAAAATGCTGAACGCTTATATGAATCAGTTTCTTGGGTTGTTCTTTCCCTTTCCGGGGGTAATGAGAAGGAAGTGGGTAGGGATATTAGTTGACTTTGTGACGAGTTTACCACGTACATCTAGGAGACACGATACCATCTGGGTGATCATTTAATGATTCATCGAGTCGACCCACTTCTTAACTAAGTAGGATAAGAGTTTAGTATAGGGCTCAACATGCCTCTAAATTTTGGAAATTTGATTAGGGTGAGCTAGATGCTGATGATGAGGTGAATTTTGCGGAGTTTTTGGTAGAGATAGATGATCAACAAGAGATGAAACTCTATGGGTGATCGATTCCATTATTCCATGATCAGTGGAAGCATATGAATCTCTATGAGGGAACATGGGAGTGAGAGCTTCCAGTTCATTCTTGTACCATCATCTATTTGGGAATCCCTTGTTTTCGATTTTGGGGACATAAATCCATAAAGTGGGGGTGATGTAATAGCTCATATTTTCCCAGTTCTATTTTTAAATTTTTTTTTGGAAAATTATGAAACCAGGCACTGAGACGACGTGAGATTCCGAGACCAGGTGCGTCTGGAATGGCCCGTCGAAAAATGTTATGTTTTTAATAGAATTCTTGAGTGGTTTTTATTAAAAGGTGGAATAACTCTTAAATGGGTTACCAGATGAGAAATCTGGGGGCACCACTGCATTCATGATTATATGTTTACCCTAGGCACGACTTACTTTTAGTGACCACATGCCTCCAGCAAGAAATCCTGAAAATGGAATAAATGTAAAAAAATAATTAAAAAATAATTATTTTAATTTTAAATCCTTATAACTCACGAATGATGACTCAGATTGAAAATAAGAGACCAACGTTTAGCTCGTGAAGGTGTTCTTTACTTAGGTAGAGCCTAACATAGGCTGAGGCATGCCAATAGTGGAAAGTTGTTTTCGGCAATAAATAAAATAATTTAATAAAGATTATTTTATTTTAAAATCCTTATAACTAATAAACAGTAACTCAAATTGGAAATCCGAGAGAACTTTTGAGCTTATGAGGGTGTGCTTCCCTTAGGTAGATCCTAACATCGGTCAGCGTGGGATGGATATGAATTTTGGTTTTTAGGATGTAACCATAAATAAATTAATTTAAATCAAAAATTTATTTTGTTTTCGAATCCTCATAACTAACAAATGGTAACTCAGATTGATTTTTTGAGGCCATCGTTGTGTTTTTAATGAGATTTTATCCTTAAGCGGGGCATAACATCGATCGACGTGGGTCAAGGGTGAAAATTATTTTTTTTAACATTTTACAAAAAAAAAATAAACTTAGAAAAGGTTTATGTTATTTCATTTAACTTTTTGAAGTGACACAACATCGCTGTAATGAGTTGACGTGACGATGCTGAAACTAATTAATGCAATACATTAATGATTCAATGAGGCAAAAATATTTCAAAATGAAACAGAAAGGATGAAACTCATTTTTCACTGAAAATCATCTTAATTCATTGGGTATTAAGAGGATGATGGATTTTCCCTATGAGTTCTGAAGGAGAGGATAATGCTGGAGAAATCCATTTCATTGGTGAGTGATGAATGGTGACTCACTAATGATGACTGATCGAGGATCAAGTAATAATGAACATTCGTGGTGTGACACCAGTCTTCTCTATCAAACGATCCAACCTCATGGTAGGGTATCTGTTTAATTAATTTTCTTTCCTCATTTCTATATCTCCATGACGAGTGTGAATCATTTGATAAACAGAATGATTCAATGATCCTGCGTGCTAAATGCAGGATGGGTTTGATTTTGAGATAATCACCGGAAAACTCGATCCCTATTAAACCTATGAATAGATTCTTTCTTGTTTGTCCATTCATAAAATGTAACATGGACATATCATGTTCAACACAAACAAGGCCTAATCCATCCACCTTGGGTGTTCATGTGAACCTCTTCCTACCCTATTCATTATTTCCCCGATTTTCGTTGCCGCAAAAACTCCAGGAGTCAATGATCACAACGTGGTAGAACAACAATGATGGATGACGATGACACGCGGTGGCATGGGCGGCAGTGCACCGCAGTGGATGATAAGGCCTGTGGTAGGAGGCTGCAAGTAGTTCACAAGGGGATGTAGTGGTATAGGAGGTGCACCAGGGGCCGCCGCTCAATGGCCGAGGCTGTGTGGGAGGCGGTGCATGCTAGTATCACACCATAATGAAGGAGGCGGCATGCCACAGTAGATGAGGTGGCCGATGTTGGTGAAAAACTGCGGTGCCAGCAGGGCATCACGTAAGTCCAGGAGGCCGTTGCTAGTGGCACCAGTAGGTACTATGTCAAGTCAAGAGGCCAGTAGCTGGGCCACTGGTTGGTGCGGGGACACGGTTTATAGGACCGTGTGTGGGGGAGAGGTGGCCTGCCGATCTGGAAACATGACATAGGGAGGATGCGACACCTGCTTCTTCCAGGATGGACCAAACTGTCCCACCAGCATTGGATGGGCCAGGAAAAAAACCACGCCCTTGGGTGGCCCTACTGGGAAGAATCTGGTCTGCCAGTACAGGTAGGGCTATAGAAAAGGAACCGGGCCACTCGGCGGCCTGACAGGCTGGTCCCACGACCCAAAAGTCTGGGTCTAGCGGGTTTAACGGGTGATGAATTGGGGCTAGGCCGGAATGGGTTGAGTCATATGAATCGGGTCGGGTCGGGTAATTATTACCTGGTTGCCCCATGCCCAGACCCAACCGAACCCTTTTTAGTAAAACAGTCACACCATGAAATCCGTACGTCCGATTGTCAAGTTTTTTGCAACATTAGGACCCATGATATGAGATGGTTCTTTTGACATACTCCTAGTGAGTTTCCTTGGCGGTTGAGATATGAGGAATTTCTTGAGGAATAGATTCTCCCAGAACCAATCGTGCTACATGAAATAATACTATGATTGGATGTGACAATAAATAAGTGTCGAGCGGATCTTAGTGGTCCAGCACACAAATAATCATGTAGACCTGTGTGGCCCGAAGAATGAATAAATGTGCAGACCTGTGTGTCTTGACAGTTAAATAGCCCTGTAGACCTGTGTGTCCTGACATATGAAGAGTCATGCGGACCTATGTGGCCTCATATACGAGTAGTCGAGTGGACCTCAGTGGACCGTAAGACGAGCAGACTTGAGTGGCCCGATTGACATCAGTGACTCATCAGAGATGAGTACCTCAGTAGTTCAAGATATTCATAATTACTACCGAAGCAGTGTACTTTGCGTAGTTCTCAGTGCGTTCTCTTTGGTTTGGGACCAAATAAGCATAACCTCTTTTTTTATTTCTCTCATAACTTGATGGATCAATGAGTGAGTCCTCCCGGGATGAGCATGCCTTGAGAGGAATCCTATGACAAAGGATTTACTGTGATATCGAGACTTCCTGTGTCAGTGATACTAGACCTATCAATGAAACTTCTTGATGTATCAAGACTAGATGTTCTATTGGATAGTTTTAGTAGAAATTCCCTATGTGGTTACTATCTAATAGCTCGAGGAGTGGGATCTCTTGAAATTGAGGGTACTATGCATGAAACTATATGGCTTTTATCAGATGAGGCATTGTGTCTTGCAATCATTTATGAGTATATCTATATGTTCTTATTATATATGTTGATGAAATAGACCTATGTTGATCTGACTGTACCTTCTTGGTGGTGTCTTCCTTTGTGGTCTTTTGCTTTGTGGTTTTCGGGGACCCCCAATGAGTATTGCATTACTCACCCCTGAAGTGGATTTTCCCGCACAAGTTGCATCTTGTGTAGACAACCGATACATTGGTGGAGTCTTATACAAAATAGGACTAAGAACAGGACCATGAGATTACCTATGATATCAGATGAGTCGAGGTGTTTCTAATAGCTTCCTATAGTAGCTTCAATACCCTTTTTTGCAGGTCAGACTTTACAGTCGTCTTTATTTTAGTGGGCTTGTATTATGTCTGAGTTGTAATTTACTACTTTACTTTTTGTTATGCTCTATTGTTTGGTTGTAGTGGTATGCATGCATTTACTTTACTTAGTGTTTTTACACTGTAGACTTATGGATTTCTGTTAGGTGTGTATGTATAGGTTTTTAGGAAAATTCCCCCCAATTGTGGGATATTCCGACTCGATGCTAGCCACTAGCCCCTGACCCATCAAAGGCATTCTTGAGGTAGTCTTGACACAGGCCCAAGGGGACGAGTTGTGACACACTTTGATTTATATTAAGTAATAAAATTCTTTAAATTGTCCCACTAATAGTGTTATTGGATATCATGATAAATTCTTGTTCTTATTCGGTGGATGGAGAAGGTTGATCTTTGTACATCATCCAAAAACTCCTTCATTATCTAAGGATGTTATGGATCAAATAGTATTGATCCACATCTCACAAATTTTTATTCATTAACATGGAACTTCAAGTTTTTTACCTTATTTATATGTTCAACTTCTTATGAATACCCACTTCATCTATGTAAGAATACTTTATCATCTCCAGGATGGATAGTTGAGAAATTATTTGTGAAAGTTTAGAGTATGTTCCTTATTTTATGATTCTCATTTCCATTCTTTCGAATTAAAAGAAGATTTGATCACTCTAAATTCTCATAAATGATATAATTTTTTGATCCTTAATACATAGTGAATCTTCCACTTTATTATCATTCTCATGATAGTAGTGTATTGAGAAGTCAGAGCCCTTGATCAGCTCTAACCATCTTCATTGGAACATATTCATATGTTTCTATGTGAATATATACTTTAGGCTTTTGTGATCTGTATATATTGAACACTTATCCCCAGAGAGATAAAGATTCTTTATACTTAAAGAGAAGATCCATATTTCCAAATCATTATCATGATTAGGGTAGTTATATTCATTAACATTCATTTTCCAAGATTCAAAGGCTATGACTTTGTCATGCTTCATTAACACAAATCCAAATACCTTCTTTAAAGTGTCACTAAACACCACAAAAAGATATCCACTTGTGGGAAGTGTGAGAACATGTGCAGTGATAATACTCATTTTTATCTTCATGAATTTTTCTTCACATTAATTATTCTATAAAAAAATGACTCCGTTCTGAGTTATATTGGTTAGAGGTTTTGATAATCAGGATTCATTTCTCACAAATTGACGGTAACACCCAGGTAACCGAAAGAAACTATAGATATCTGTCACAGACTCTTCCATCAAACATCCTTAAAATTTTTATGTATTTTATGGTTATACATATATTCCATTTCATGTATTGATATTCTAGTTTAATTATGCTTCCTTCAACCATAGCTCACATTTTTTAACTTGGCATAATGTCCATCCTTTCAGTATGTCTTTAGCATAGTTCCCTAATGCTCCTCATATCCATCCTTGGTATTTTAAAATACTATAATATCATCTATAAATAATACCAAATTTTTTAGGTAATATATAAAGACTCCAGTCTTCAATTCTTTAAAGATTTATGGAGCATTAGTGAGTCTAAATGGAATTACTATGAAATCAGAGTGTGTGTACCTTGTACAAAAAGTAGTCTTGGGAATATACTCATTCACCATAAGTTGTAAAAATCTCAACTGAAGATCTACCTTGTAGAAGTATTGTGATTTAAATAGATTGTTGAATGAGTAGACTATCTATAGAATAGGATCCAAGTTCTTTATTGTGATCATGTTTAGTTAATGATAATCAATGAATAGGTGCATTGACCCTTCCTCCTTCTTGATGAAGAGGACTGGTGTACCCTATAGTGAGGCACTTGGGTATATGATCCCTTTATATAGATTCTAATTTATTTTTTTCTCAATGATATCATGTTACACGAAAACCATTAAATATGGAGTCTTGGATAATTCGAAAAACCTATTTATAAAATTGATTGAAAATTAAACATCTCGACTATGTAGAATACCAGAAAATTCCTCAAGAAAGAAATCAGTGTATTACATAAAAATAGAAATTTCTTAAAGGATGATTCTTTCAATAAACTCAATCATTTGATATAGATACAATTTCTTGTTTTTAAGTAATATCCATTCTTGAGATGATGGTAATAAAGAGGATTTATCATTCTCCTTGAACTTGTACAAAATCAGGGTGAGATTTGCATTATAGATAGTGATTTACTTCTCCAGGAAATTATTGTTGGCTATATATATGGAATTCCAATCCATACCTATAATTTCTTCGAATTCCAAAAAATTGAGTATGAAAAGTTTTTCTATGAATTTAAACACACAAATTCGTATAGGGGAGGAGTTATAAACTTGGGATGAAATAATTTCCCCATTTTCCATTTTCACTGATAACTCTACATCCATGTTTTTTAGTAGTGTTTGAATAGTTATACTAAACATTCATGATATAAATGAATTCATAGAACACAAATCAAAAAGTACATTCACTATTCATGAATTAATATCTACAATACCTTTCACCACATTATTTTTGAGATCCATCATTGAGTTTGTGATGCAACAAGAACAACCTTTCCACCTTGATGGTTATTGGTTGTCTCAAAAAACCATTGGATTAGTGTATTATTTTGAAACATGGCCTGATTATGTGAGGTTTTAGTAATAAAAACTATGATTATGGTTGAATGGAGAGTTAATCTCTTAAAATACTTAGTGGGTTTCTCATGTTAGAAATATCTAGCCACTTGTCCTTCCTTATAACTCCTAAATCATATCTTTATCCACCTCAGGAAATTTTGGGGTGCTTCTTTCCATACCTATGACAAGTTGGATGTTGAAATTTCATGGGACTATTTTATTTCTTCATAGTAACCCCATTATTATTATCCACATTCAAATTGTTATCCCCATGACTCCCTATAAATTCTTTAATTCCCATCTCAACATTGAATGAACATTAGATAATTTACTCATAGTAATCAAAGTCTAAGTTCACCAAGGATTTACTTAGACTATGTTTTAGCCCACCAAAGAAGTTGTCAACCTTTAATTAAGAATTAATAACAAAACACGAGGTGTATATTTCATGTCTCATGAGATTTCCTCATACTCCTCGATTTATTATCCTTGTTTCAGGGAAACGAAATCACATTCCATTTTATGATGAAGAGTGCATAGATAATATTTATCAAAATACATTTTCTGTAATAAAATCCACCCCATATATTTGATCACTTCATCATGCTTCTTATTCATGATAAATATACACCCCTGGTCAGATTATCCCACCATACAATAAAAAAATAGTAGAACCTTATCTTGTTAATAACATTGAACAATGGATAATATCTTTTTAATGAATTTGATCCATTGTTCTGCAATTAAGGGATCAGATGATCTATCCAAATTCAGAGGCTGATGCCCATTAAATATCACTATTGTAGTTTGTAATATATTGAGGGGATTTGGTAACTCCTCCTAATCCAAGATTCTTTTCAGAACCTGATTCAGTTGAGATAGTATCTTGATAATGTTTGGGATTCTTTCTCTTATCAGGTTGAACATCTCATTTGAGAAATCATCACATTTTCCATGAAATTTATTATTTACCCCATTTTTCCTACTTCTGGGCATAGGATAGAATAAATTGAATATTACATATGAGTATTTTAAACTATTAAACACACAATTGTGAATATAATGAAATTAAAGTGATGATATCTATCTTACATTTATTTCCATAACTTATTAATTTATAGTATTCAATATTTTTTATCCATGATCTATTTCATAACATATATTCTTATGGAATTATTTTGTTACCTTAATAATGGTTCATATTAGACATGAGCTTCTACAAAAGAATATCACACAATATTCTCAAAATAGATCATTAGTAAGGCTTGTTGTTGTGTACCATGTTATAATGAGTCAGGCCTGGCAAACATTTTTAGAGTTGTCACCCCTAGACACATCTATCACAGAACCATGTCTACTCATAGTATCCAGAAAGGGATGTATTTTTTGATAATTCACTTACAATATACATACCAAAATTTAGTGATGTTTTATTAGACATAGTTATATCCCAAATTCTTTTTTTTATATTTTCCTAATAATAATACCAAAATGAATAAATAATTAATATAATACCAACTATTACAACCCTAATCTTCAATGCGGATTAATTCATTATTTATTAAATAAAATTACACATAATATAACCTAGAAGATTGATAAGCTTAGTTTTTTTGGAATTAGGTATATAAAATAACGTCTTAAACATGGGATAAGTCAAAATTGTTGAGTGGGATATGCTATAAAGACCTATAAGGGAATAAACATGGAATAAAATGAAACAAGTTATACATGTTAGACAATAGTAATATAAAAGTGGAATTAAATTAATGATAATAATAATCATGAATGATAATAAATTATATATAATGATAATATAAAATAATCATGGGAAATATGGAAACCTTATAATAAACTACATCATAATCATAGGTCAAGGAAAACTACAAAGAAATTATGATGAAAAAAGTACAATAATGATATTAGGTTCACTACCAAACCCAAAATTATATCTCATAAGACTAAGAATTACCCAATTAATTGGAGTGCTATATAATTCTAGGCCCCCCAACACATTCATTTCAATCTCATTGTTAAGTGTTCCACATAAATCAGAAAATATTTAATCATTTATTATCATATTTAATTAAATTAGCATTGGGCATGAAATAAATACATTTAATTCCCATTTAAAATAGTTATATGTTTATAAATTTGAACACCCTTTATAGGAAATGGTTATGGTTTTCACTCCACAATTTTTTTGGCATGGATAATCATGGTAAAATTTCAGCAGCATAACTTTAAAACATAAAAATTTGTATAATGATTTGATAAGATAGAAATGGATTTATCATAATTTCGGAATCAAATGGGAGGTAATAAGTATATTAAAATACATATCCCATTATTCATAAATTGAAATAGAAGTCATAAGGAAATAATGAAACATGAATAATGAAGAGAAGGTGGAGATCCCTTACTTTAGTGTCTGAATCCAAATGCTTGGGAGAAGCTTTTTGAGAGCTTGGGGGTTCCTTAAGAGGACTATTGAGAGGGGAGGGAAGAGTAAGGTAATGTTCAAATTATTTTTACTAAATCTAAGTCAGATATTGGGTGGGTTTATATAGGAAAATAATGGGGAATTATTTATCATTTCTGAAACATATGTTTTATACTCTATATAAAAAAATAACAAAAAACAAAATCTTTCCTATGGGTTTTTATCATGGTTTCTTCCAAATGGGAATATTTTTATTTATAAGTATACGGTCCTAACATAATAAAAAAAAATACTCTTTCTTATGTTGGGGTGAGTCATACTATTGAATAGATGATTTCAAAACCTTATAATAAATTACTGGTTTCAGAGGATCTAAAGAAGATTTATAAAAAAATAAAATAAACCAAAAATAACATAATTTTATAGGGAATACATATATTTCTTGTTAGATACAATTTATATTATATATCACATCACATTTGGTTCATTATGATGTTATAATACACGAAGTATATTTATATGATATTTAATTTTTACCCGAATTTTTTTTTCTCATAAAATTTGGAAAAATACTATGTTGGATAATATCATGGTTACTATTACAGAATTAATATTAATTTTATCAAAATAATTTTATAAATATATATGTTTTCATATTTAAAATAATAATTTACCTTTATTGATAAATGCTGAGTTTTTTTGACAATAAATATTTTTTATCCTTTATAAAAATTACATTTAAATCATAAAATTTAAAAGATAATTTATAATTAGTAAAAATTATTTAATAATAATAAACAATTAAAATATTTATTGTTTAAAAAATCTATTAATTCATAAAAATAAATTTTATAATTGAAATTAAATACTAATTAAAAACAATGTAATTTGTTTTTTATTTTATCAAAATAAAAATATTTTAAAAAGTAATAATAGTAGGGAGAAAATATATTAATTATTTTATAATGTACATACTCATATTGTGAGGTTATTGATATATTTTACTTTAATAGACCAAAAAATTCCAAGAGTATAGTGAGTGGCGGTGAGAGTTTTTTGGGGTGGTTCTGCGTACATGGTTTGGTTTGTGATATAAATGAGATTGAAATTATCCTATAATCTATTTATCTCATGCTTATGTTGTTGTATCTCAGCTTGTGCTTGGCCTAGGGTAAATACCAATGATGTTATCTCCATCAGATTCTCTTATAAATGGGGTTCATAGGGTATCAACAAACTCGTTGAGGTCATCAATTTCTTTGTATGTGTCAATTGGAATTGATAAAACCCTATATTTATACTAATAATGTGATCACTATCATTGGGAACTGGCTTGAAAGCCCATGTGTTGTTACACTTGGTCCTATGGTTGGGGAAGTACATAAAGGATCTTGTTGGTGGGTGATGGACCCCTGATACCTTGTAACTCTTTGGGCCAAAATACCCAATGTACTTTTAAATTATTAATAAGAACAAAATAATGATAGAAAGAAGAATTGCTTTCGGAACCCTAGTGATGGAGATCTTGGCGATGGCAATGGCAATTTCAGGTGATCATGGAATCTTCTTTGATTTTATTCATGGAATCATTTAATCATGAGAGGGAAATTTCCTTCAAGGATGAATGGTACTCATCATAGGTTGATGGATTTCTCTCAGAATAATTTGATACTTCAGCTTTGAGGAAGAAGTGTGTTTCATTTATAAAGGCTCTTTCTAGTACTTCATCTCCATGCAAGGATGGTACATCCAGATCATCTAACATTAGTATAATTGATAATGGGGGTTTTGCTGTGATTGCAGATCCAATGTCCTTTCAACATTGAATTCATCTCTTCAAGATTTCAATAATGGGTCATGTGTTTTATTTTAAGGTTGAAAAAACCCTGGAATTATGGTGATTTTAAGTATAGGATCTCTCATTGCTAGGGCTTCGGTAACTTGAGATTAATTCCCAAAGGGATAGGTTTGTTCCATATAATTATACAATCAAGGGATGAATTAAATAGTTCCTAGGATCTTAGTAACCTAAACCTCAAGCCCGTTACTCTAAGAATATCTGAATGGAATGTTATCTTTAAATCATTTAATCAAAAGAAAATAAATGATCAGATTTGGGTCAGAATCCACAGTTTGAACTGGATGTATTGGCACCCCAAGATCCTTAATGATCTTTCTTCTAGCATTGGAAATTCAATTAGAATATATTATAAGACCCTGGATGGGGATCATGGGTTTTTTTCAAGAATTTTGGTTAACGTTAACATGGAAATCAAAATACCAACTAGTATCAATTTTCTTGCTAATGTTAATAAATCATAGGTAAAGGTTGAATATGAATATGTTCCTCACTTTTTCGATGTCTACAAAATTGTTGGCCATTCAGTTGTCAATTGTAGAATGCTCCAGAATAAGGTGAATGTGGTACCCAAACATAAGGATTGGAAAGAATTAAATAAGAATAAAAAGGATAAGAAGGTTCTTATAGAGAAAGAAGGGGTTTCAAAAGCTATACCCTCTAATATAATAGTCCATATGAAAATTTAATGGGAGGATATTGCTGATTAAGTGGAACAAGGCATGATTTTTTATTTACACAGTCCTCCAACTATGTTGGGTTATGAGGTGAACAATATAGGCAGTGCTGATCTCGATGAGGAGAATAATTTGTGTTTTTCCCATTCAAATGTGATTTATTGTCTTGTTTTTCATATGTATAGGGAAATGGATGAAATTTCTATGATGCACGATCTATAACAAGATGTAAATAAGTTGGTTCTTTCACTATAGAAGGGTGAGGATCTCATTGGGGTGCCCACTATAACATCTTTGAAAACAATTATCCTTTCTCTCCTAGACTATGATACAACCCTCAAGGCATCCACTATTTCCTTAGGGACCTCTCCTCATAAAATGGCTACCACTTCTCATGTTTCCAAATCTCCAAAGGATCATGCTAACCCATTTTATCTTCAAGAGGGAGTGACTAACACAAACACTAACAACCCAAATTTGAAGACTACCAGTGAAGCAGATGTTTCTTTAATGCTAGATATTTTTATTATTGGTTTAAAACATAAAGGCATCATCAGTAAAGTTAACAGTTAAGTAAATTATACTGCTTTAGCACCGGGTACTTCTGATGTTGGATGAGACCCAAAATACATCATCATCAAAGATGATGATGCTGCTATCACTATTCCTAACCAAAGTTTTTTTCCTTGTCCTACATGTAATTAAATGAGTATTAAACCTAGAACAAACAATCCTAGTATCTTTGATATACATGACCTTCTTAAAAGATATTTTTTTTCTAAAATAAGGGTTTTCAGGCCTACTAAATCAAGTAAGAAGAAATTAGTTGGGGTCAAAAAAGGGGGATCCAACCTCAGTCTTATGTTCAAACGAGGATTCATTTTTTGGAAAGTCTAGGGGCTTGACAACCATGAAACCATGAGGTCCCTATGTATTTTCATTCAACATCACATACCTCTTATTATAGGCTAGTCTGAACCTAATAGAGTCTTTTCTCCCAATGATTCTAATCTGGATCATTTGGGATATCATTATATTGAATCCAATAGTTGTGTGTTAGAGGTAAAAAGCCTTTGGTTCTTGGAACATTATTCCTTATATAATATTTATTCAATTGATAACAATGATCATCATGTCACATGATCCTTCAATTGACTTGTTTCTCATCATATTTGTTCCTTTATTTATTCCCATAACTACCTCTAGGATCAAAAGAGATTGTGGGTCGATATTGGTTCTATTGTATTTGCTACTACTATCACCTATCTAATTCTTGGGGCATTTAATTCTATCATGAATCCAGATGAGAAAATGGGTACTATGAATAATTCTATTGCTTACAAAGAATACAAAGATTTTATTGATCAAAATGGAATGATTGAGGTGAATCTGGTTGGGGAAAAATACACTTGGTACAGAAAAGTTTTGAACATATATGTTATATGTAGGATTGATAGGGAATTTTTCAAAGAATCCTATCTGGAATCTTGGGTGTCTATTTCATGTAAAAGTTTGTCAATAATTAATCTTTATCATCATCACATTTTGGTTTATATTATGGGAAAATATCCCAAGCCTCCTCTACCATTTAGATTCAACAAAACTTGGATCACAAATCCGGAGAGTAGGACAATTGTTGAGCAGAATAGGAACTCTATGAGATACAAGAATGATGAATTTTATTGTGTTATGAAGCTCAAACTTCTCAACAGAGACTTGAAAATATGGATCGAAGAGCATATCATATCTCTTGATTCTGAAATATACTCTCTTGAGAGTTCTCTTCTGTAAATACAATAGTAGATGACTTCGAGGGACTTATCTGATGGTGTTATTAAAAGAACTGATATTTTCATCAAGATGAATAGTCTTTTGAACCTTAAAGATGCCTTGAAAAGGGATGCTTTAAAGGATTATTGGTTGAAATATAGTGACTGAAATTCAAAAAAAAAAATTCTATTCAAAAAACCAGGAAGGTATCCAGGCCTCTATCCTTGATTAAAAATGGAAATTAGATTATTGATAACAGGAATGATCTCTTGGATCCTATGATTTATTACTTTAATGATCTCTTTAATGGTCCACCTCCCCCTAATGATACTATGGAATGTATTATTCCCTAACTTGTGACTCAATATGATAATCATAATCTTACCTCGATTCCCTTGGAGTTCTAGATTAAGGAATCAATCTTTACTCTCAAATCTAACAACTCTCTGGGTCCGAATGGTTTTGGAAATATTTTCATCTAGTACTTATGGGATATTATTCAAGATGATTTTTGTAGGTTTTCACTCATTGTTTAAAGGAGGTTTTCTTCCTCATGGCTCGAACACTCAGTTTCTCTCTCTTATTCCAAAAGTGGATAATTCAAATAAGATCAACCTCTTTAGACCAATTTCTATAGTCAACACCATTTATAAAATCATTTAAAAGATCATGGGTATGAGGCTGACCTCAATCGCAACCATAATTTTCTCCCACAATCAGTTTGGTTTTGTTAAGGGAATATCCATTTAGGATGGTCTCATTACTACCTCAGAATGTGTTAGACTACTTAAGAATCCCATTAGGGGTGGAAATATTGCTCTCAAGCTCGATGTCATAAGGGATTTTGATATAATGTATTGGGGTCTCATTTGTAAGATCCTTCATATGTTTGGATTTTATGTTGTCTTTATTTCTTGGGTCAAAACCATTTTTGTGTCTACCCACATCTCTGTTGTTATTAATGGGTCTCCTGAGGGGTATTTTGACTATTCTAGAGGTGTAAGGCAAGGTGACCTCTTTCTGCAATCATTTCTCAATAACTGAGGATTGTCTTAGGAGACTGCTTTACATTATGGATTGTAATGGGAAAACAAAATCTCTTTATGATGGAAAATAATTAGCTTCTCCTAATAATTTTTTGTATGCTGATGGCATTATACTATTCACTCAAAGGGATATAATAATTGTAAACAATATCAACCAGGATATTTCACACTATGAAAATGTTTCTAGCCAGGAGATCAGCTGGAGTAAGTCCTTTGTTTATTTTTGAAGGAATTTCTCTATCCCTAGGAAGAATGACATTATCTGGGTTTTGGGTATTCAAGAGGGTGTTCTCCCCTTCACTTACCTGGGGTCTCCCATGTTTTTGTGGAGACAAAAAGCCTCATAATTCAAAAATATAATTGGAAAGGTAAAAATATGACTTGAAACATGGAAGGGTAAATCTCTCTCTCTGGAAGGTCATGTTTTTTTGGTGAAGGATGTTATTATTTCCTTGTTTGTTTACTACTTTATGATGTATAAATGGACCATATCTCTCATCAAGAACATCAATGTTTCTATTGATAATTTTATTTGGAGTGGAACAATTCTTGATAGGATGTTAGTAATGGTATCTTGGAGCACTTTTTGTAAACCTTATGATGCAAGGGGATTAGACATTAAGAACATTGGATCCTTAAAAGACTCTTTGCTAGCTGTGTTTATATGAAGACTTGTCAATAGTGATTCTAAGGCTCATTTCTTCCTTTGGGATAAGTTCATGCATCATCTCAAGAATTGAATTTCCAGTTATATAAATTACTTAGTTTGGCTGACTATTAAATCCACATATAATTCAATTAATTTCCATTTCAGATTGTTGGTCTCAAGAAACTCTTCTCTTCCTTTTTGGAAGGTAAATTGGAATGTCCACCCCTTCCTTGAAACCCTTGAAGATGAGGTGAGTAACTTGGATCTGGATATTACTACCAAGGACCAACTGGAGAGTATGGGGGGTTATCTAAATCATATCATATGCAATTTTAATTGCTACTATTTTTCTGATGGAGTAGATTTTTGGGTATGGTAACCTGCTGAAAAAGGTATTTTTTCTTGTAAATTGTTTTACAAGTACTCTTTATCTTGCAACATGGATTATCAATGGATGCAGGATTTGAATAGAATACTCATCAGGCCTTCTTAGTCCATTTTTTCCTAGATAGTGGCTAATGGTAAGATACCAACCGATCATTATCATTAATCTTGTGGTGTTTCGCTGTGATCCTCTTTTGTTCTTTGACACTAGCACATAGACAATGCAGATCATTTATTTTTTTGTTGTGTTTTTTCTTCATCAATGTGGAAGATTGTTGTGGATATTTTTTATGCTAATCTACCTCATATGGATTCTATATGGGGGTTTATTCACATCTGGTGCAACCTAGTGTTGTCTCTGTAGTTGCTGGATCTTTTTCATGAAACTGCAACCGAATTGATTCACTTAATCTAGCATTTTGGGAATAAAATAATCCATTAAAGGTATTATTTCAAGGTTGGTGATGCACTGTCATTGATTCTTTCTGCCGTCCGAGAGGCCTGCACATCGAAAATAACCTTTTGTTTAATTCGGTGCATGTAATTTCTATCCTTAGCTGAGTTGATGTAAAAGGTTATTTTAGACCCCCTTATGGAACCATTGATGTCTTATGAAAGTATTCTCTTGATGGTTGTTTCAAGGTTAATATTGATGGTGCCTCACATGGTAATATGGCCCCCTCTGGTGATGATTCTATTTTTAGGAATCACTAGGGGTGCTATTGGTTACTTTCTGTGTTCTTGTGGTATTTCCTCCTTAATTGAAGTAGAGATGCTTGGAATTATCATTTGAGTGGAGCAAGAAAGGAATCAAGGGTTGAACAACATCTAGCTTGAGAGTGTTTCTACTATTATCACATCTTCCATTAGAATAGGAGGGATTTATTTTTCCTAAAGGCTCACTAATTGATGGAGAAAATTCATGGATTCTCTTTCCTCCATAGACCATATTATCACACATGTCTATAGGGATGCCATTGAGGTGGAAAATGGTATTTCAAATAAAGGTGTCAATAGTTTTTATTTTTTATGGTATGATTATCTAAGTGATGATATTTCACCTTTTTTGCCGTGGGATCAAGGTAAATCTTCCATTTTTAGAATTATGTATGTTACATTTTTTTACTTAATAAACAAGCCTTGATTTTTTGGGAAGGTATCATCTTATCACTAAATGGTTAATTAAATATAAAAGGATATGATAGAACCATATAAGTTCATACATTTTATATAACTATAATACAAAATAATACATTTAAATAAATCAAAACTATATTTTTATTGGAAATTATTCAGATCATTGTAGGACCATTCTAACATTATATTTTGAATAAATTACATCTTGTTTACTCTATTATGTCTTTGGGGTTACTTGTATTCTATAAAATTTTTCTCGTTATATCAGTAACATATATAATGTGAACTAAATTACTTTACCCAATGCATTGTATTTTTATATTAGGATAATCAATCATCATAATCTATATAACAATCACCCATCATCATAAACATATTCCAATAACCCAAAAATTAAAAAAGAAAATGGATCTTTATTTTCATCATAAAACACAGAGAGAAAACCTTTATTCTGTTTCATTAAATGATTAACCCTTGGGAAGAAATGGGATTCATAATTATATCTTCATTACAAAATTAAACCATTGAAATTGAATGCATTTCATAAGGTATTTATTAAAACCTCATCATAATAATCCATATGAATAACTAACAACAATGGAATTATAATATTATACCAAAATTATGAAAAAAATACTAAAAATATGTTATCATTGTTTAAAATAAAAATTTAATAGTTTTTGAAAAATTCATTGAATATACGAAAAAATGTAGTTTTCTTTGAATATCATTGAAAATAAAAAACATATAATATTGAGAAGATTATTTAAGTTTAAAATAATAATTAAATCATGTTAATTAGGATTAAAATCATTTAATCTTCATGAATGTGTGAAAATACATTTATCTGGTAAACATTAAAAAATTTATTCTTTTAACACCTTTAAAAAAAAAGTAAAAAAACTAATAATTGGGAAATCTTGTAAAAATTATATTTTAGATATTTTAGAATAAAGTAAAATATGATTTTAAATTACATTAAACTATCATTTGGATATATAAAATCTCGTTCATTGAAAACAGAATTACAATATATGGACATGGATGAAAACTATTCCTGGCCAAATAGATATATAACTTCAATATATATTGAAACCCTTTTCTAAAATATGTTACCTAATGAAGAGATAAAAATGGTATAAATTAATTAATTTTATTAGAATTACTAGACTAGAATAATCTATATTTTTTAATAATGCAAAATGATCATATTATTGAACTCAATGTAAATTTTCCATAGATAATGTCGAAGATAAATAATATTGTATCATAATCTCATACATTCTTGGTGACTTCTGAACCATAACCACAATGAATGAAATAATATAAAATTTGAAATTAAATACCATTAATAGGATGATATTTATGATATATTATATAATATTGGTATTATAAACACCATAAAAAAAAGAATATATTTGAAAACCTTTCTGAATGAAGCACTATATAGATGAAGAACCCTTATAGTTATGGTAAAATCTGAATCAAAACCTTATAAAAGAGGTAACCTAATATGGATGTTTATTTTCACATAAATTTCAAGAAAGAAATGATTATCTGAATTTATGTTATTTATATTCACCACAGAGAAGGCTAATTTTTCAATATGAATTATATATCATAGAAAAAAAATTTAGAGGAGAAACACTAACCTCAAGTCATAACATGCTTACTAAGAAATATGAATTTCCTTTATAATGAAATACCATTTATTATAGTTAATTATAATTCATATTTCATCAGATATATATATATATATTAAATATTCAATAAACATAAATATATGGATATTTATTTAAATATGAAATCTAAAATGATTTTCATCATTTCATTGAGGTGGTATCCCACATATATGCACAAGTGACATTAATGTTTTAAAATGTATGGGAGGAATAAAAGTTAGAAAATATTTTATCATTAATTAATAATAATTTGGTTATAGCCATCATTTATAATAATTAAAAACTTCTATATAACCAACCATGGGAGGTAGTGATGCTTAATATAAGACATCATTCATAGAGATAAATGTATGTACAAACACCCGACAATGTTTTTTTCCATTTTAATAAATTATAAATAGATAATTTTTATACTATTATACTAATAACATTATTGAAAAATAATTACAATCACTTAATTATGTTAATATTTTTAATGATGATTTTATGTCGGTAGTATAATAAAACAACTTAATTGTATTAGGTGTAAGGGATTGAATATTCCCTGATAAACCTCAATTAGGTATCTTCATTTGTACCCATGGGATAGAATAAAAAGAATACAATAACATGTTTACTATGAATAAGGGTGTTTAGAGTTGTTTTTTATTTGGTTAAGTCCATTTTAACAAGCTCATTTAGCTAGATAGAAGTGATGACTGGATAATCTCATTTATCATTGATATAAGAGAAAACATTGTAAATACATGATACATTAGTGTATAATATAGATTTAAATTAATT
This sequence comes from Viscum album, assembly GCA_963277665.1. Classification (NCBI taxonomy): domain Eukaryota; kingdom Viridiplantae; phylum Streptophyta; class Magnoliopsida; order Santalales; family Viscaceae; genus Viscum; species Viscum album. The sequence goes on along the minus strand of OY728127.1, from coordinate 2,056,727,130 downwards.
AGTTTCACCCCAATTTTAAATTTCATTAGTTATAAGGTTTTTATTTTTTTAAAAAGTTTTATAAATTTATATTTTAATTTGATTATTTAAAAATTTGAACTATATCTTTTTATTTATATCCTTGAGTTGATCCTTTTAAATTTATTCGTGGTTACAAAATACATAAACATTAATTGTAAATATTTCCATTATATAATTGTATGTGAATTTTAATTATAATATGGATCATTTTTTTCTTGAATTCTCCTTTCTCATGAAAAAATATATGAATTTTATGATTTTTAAACAATTCATTAGATATTGTATATTAGAAAATATCTGTAAATTCATTTTCTAAACTATTCACAAAATTTGACATGAAAAACATAGATATTAAAATATGGTCAAAATATGTATATTTTGAAAATTAATTATCATTTATTAAGATAAAAAAATCAGTATAGATATTAACTTATCAAATTAATAATTTTTTAATATTATAGAACTATTTATGAGGATTTTTCATCTTCTTACAAAAGTATTGAATCGAATATGTTTATCAATTTTTGCAATAATTCCATTAAAAATATTTAAAAAAATTTTAATCCTTAAATTTTTTGATATTAAATATAACTATTTACTACTATCGATGACATCTCTTTATTCTTTTGAAAACATATTAGAGATGTTAAATGAAGGAGAGTGTCATTGGGTAAATATTCATTAACAACATTAATATAAATTTCATAATACAAAAAAAAATTACACCAAAATATCATATTTTAAAATAAATGATTATTATTGATGAATTATACACAAAAAATGAGATTAATACATGTTTAAGTGAATTTTAGTAATTTCACATAATTGTTACCCTATATAATTCATTTGAAACATTACATAAGGTTTACTACATTACCATTATTACAATTCATTAGGATCAACAATTATGTATACTATGTTAAATAATATTAATTATTATGATTTCAAATTTTGAATTCATTTTATAACATTCAATTTCATAACTTTTTGTTAATTATTCTTATTATAGTTATATATAAAATGTACAAAAAATTATTTGAGAAAATGTATTTTTAAGTATAAATAGGATTTTATTATCATTCCATTACCTATAATAATAATTATACAAATATTTATATATAACTTTTTTTAAAATGTACCTGTACATTACAAAAAATTAGACACCAACAATGATAAATGAAATATACTATGTATAAACTCATTTTCCACATAAAAACAGTTCGTTGAAGAATAAAATGTTTTCAATTGAAATAGAATTATCAGCATTGGTAAAAAATTATAATAAATTTATGAATGATTATTAATTCATTTTCACAAAACCCCAATATTTAAAAAAATACAAGATCACTATAGATCATGATTCAAAATACTGAAAAACGGAATACCTTGAAAATTGATCTTATTATATTAAATGATATTGTTATAATATTTAAAATTGATTACTTATTTTCAATGAATTAATAAATATATATACATTAAGGAAAGAATTCATAGATATTTTAATAATATTTTTACTAGCATTCACACTCTTTAATAAAATTGCAAGATGATGAAGGTCAAATTTTAATAACCATTGTTCCAAAGAATATACTGGTTCATTTTTTCTTGGTGTTGCATGTTGTAAATTAAATAATAAAATCAATTATAAAAAATAAAAAAAATTATAAAATAATTGTGTGTTAAATTAATATTGAGTCAAGAATAACATAAAGTCATTCAGATAACTATTATTGTAGTTGTATCTTGGAGGGTCAAAGAGATTATGGGAGGACATGATGATTCTTCACTGTCTTATCTGAGTGTCCTCAAAAAATGAAGGGATGTGATAATTACCAATATTATATTTCATCATGTATCTTATAATGTTAAATTAGATATATTTAAATACATAATAATATAAATTAAAATAACATAATATTAATCTAAAATTCCATGAAAATTTTGTTCCATATGAATATATTAATAGCCCATCTTGATTTTTGTGGACATTAATTATCATTATTGATTTTCATAATCATAATAAATAAGATAAAGGATCTAATAAAAATTCACACATGTATTTTTAAAATATATTAAAATCATTTCCCATTGAAAAATTCATAAATTACCATCTATAAAAAATACCAAATAATTATGGGATTAAAATAAAGTAAATAATTATTAATTTTTACATGATGTTTTGGTAAGAAGAAATAAATTTTATATCATGTTTTATATAAGGAATGGAAATATCACATGTTTAGGTAGATGATGTGTCTAACAATGTAGATTTGGTAACTATAATATCTATAAATTTTGACTACCTTGTATCATGATGAAGAGGGTATACGTTGACAACAAATTTGAAAAAACCATTTTTTATAAGAAGTAAATTTTATTCATGCGATGAAGTTATATTTATACAATAAATATTTATTTTCAATTCTATATATTTCAATTTCATTCAACAAATCATATTATTTTATCAATTATATTCCAATTTTATATTTTAAATTATTATGATTAATATAACTTATATGAATTGTTTAATTTAAATGATAGATAAATTTTAATTAACATGATTTCTTACATATATATTTTTATAAATATATTATATATATATATATATATATATTTATAACAATTTGAAGAATTTTTATTGATATATAAAATTATAACAATTTTATAAATGTTATTAACAATCTAGGATACAGTAGAAGTTCATTTTTCCAGGAAATTTTTATTATTAAAAATTATATTATACTAGTTGATAATTTTTTATATTGGTAAATTTTATACAATAATTTTCATAGATTTATTTCCATAAATTTAATTGTATGTTTTAATCATCATGTTAAAACAACTATAAGTTATTATATTGAAAATTATTAAATCATAATACGTGATAGTAAATAGAAAATTTTATGTATAACCATTATATTTTTTATATAATTTATAATATTTGATTATAAATGAATTTTTAATTTCAATTTGTGTTAATTTTTTGTTTTAAAGGATTGATTTGAAAATTTAATATTTTAATTAAATGTGGTTTAATGTTGGTAGATAATTTTTAATTTAAATTCTTTTAAAAAATATATATAAATAACAGTTTGAATTTATATATATTTCAATTATTTATTATTATATAAATATATATTTCAATGTGTATATTTTATTAGTTCATGTTAGGTAATTTTATGATTTCATTATATCATGATTTCTTTCTTATTTATGAATTATTATTGATGTTTCTCATATTTTATATTAATTAAATTTTTAGAAATATTAATATATTTTTTATAATTTATTGAATCATAAATTTTTTTATAATGGGTTGAATTTTTTTCAATGGGAATAATCTCATAATTTAATTTTTCAACTTACTTTTGTCTTTATTAATGATTTTTTGTAGTGTTATTTATACATAAGTATATTGTAATCTCACTTGAAATTTACATGAGTTCTATGTGGGACATGTATAATATCACATGAGAGAATATCTAATATATCATAATAATTTTTCTATATGATATGAGGTTAAACCTAGGTGTGTGATTATTGAATGTGATGTAATTCAATATTAATGATGCATGAATATTCTAATATTTCTTAGTTATTCATATATGAGAATCAAATATTCCTTTAGAATAGAAACTTATTACATTAATCCTTGATTCATATTAAATGACCATTTTACCAATAAAAATCATTCATACTTAGAAATTACTCAAACTATGGAATTGTTTTAAAATTGTATGTGTAACATCCTGACCTAGAAGCCACACGATGGTGGCCCATGTCGGTTTGCCACATGTCCTCAAGCGCACCTCCCCATATGCTAGAGACTGCTGACTAGTAGCAAGGATCTGGTAAGTCGGCTATGGGGAGACTATACCATCATTTATCAGAGTAAAATGAAATTAGAAATAAATAAAAAAAGCAAAAGAAAATATAACTAGAAAAATAATCAAGTCATGAGATAACCAAACATGAAATACAATACTGAAATGAAAGGGAAAAAATTCTATTCCAATATAAGTGTTAAGTGCCTACTATGAAACTGAAAATTGAAGACACTCCCAAGTGGGTTCTCAAACATGTCTAGTTCCCTCATCCAAGCTCCATTCCCAATCACCCACATATCCTAAGGCCCTTTCTCTTATTGAGTCCTGCAATAATAAATCTATTTGGGTACCGATTAGGCAGCCTGAATAGGGTGTGAGTACAAATCAGTAGACCATCACCAAAGATGTCTAAAATAATTCCAGTCAAAATATAGTGCATGGAGTTCTATAAGGAAATAAGTAGAATGAAATAATAAATAGTTTATGACATTTTAATTTATTATTATGCAACTACATAAAATTTAGGGTTCCCAAGGATACTCTTACCTCAATACTAACTTAATCTCATACTATAGCGTAACGTGTTCCATAGATAATACCATATCTTAATACCGGATTCTAGTTTAAGCTCGAAGTATTCAAGGTGCTATGATATCTCAGTACCTGATTCGACTCATTCCAGAGTCAAATATTCTTGTGTGAGGTCATAACTCGAAGTTCCATTATTTCCATTATTTAATTTCACATTTCAATTCCCCATTTCCATAATTTCCTATATCACATATATATGTAAGATTACCATGTTACAATGATTACTCCTCAACATAATTACCAGTTTCTCATTCTTTTTACACCTGAGTATAACGACCATGTTACCATGTATACTTCACATTATAATTACTATATTTCCATTATCTGAAACATAAGTATGATAAACATGTTATAATTTTTAATTCTCAATTTAGGATTAACATATTCCCATTCATAAACACATAATTAATTTATAAATTATTCATCCACAGTAATTTCCTTACTAATTCAAAAAGTAGTTAAATATATCACATCCTTTAGTTAACACAATAATTAATTAAATGCCATAATCCAATTAATTAATTAATTAATTAACCAACACCACTACTCATATCCCATAATTAATTTTCTATAATTAATTATCTTATTCTAAATCTCAAATATTCAAAATTTATCCCACAATTAATTATCTAGATCATAATCTACATTACACAATTAAGTATCTGAACTCAGATAATTCGATGTCGCATAATTAATTTCCCAATTAATTAATAAGATTACCACCCCTATATATTATAATTTTTCCCCAAAAATAATTATATTATAGGGAATCCCCTTAGTCTCATGGTTAATTCCCCAATTAATCACTTATTTCAACAAAACATCAATAACTCAATTTGTCAACCTAATTAACCCAATTCAAGGAAATCAATTACCAATAAATGATAGTAATTCTACAATAATTAATATAAATATTAAATTCAAAACTATGGGAATTATATTTATACCACCTACCTAGATTCTTTGATGGATGTTTTCCTAACAAAAATCCCCAAAATCTGACCGGCATGATGACATTTATATTATGTCTAGATCTAAATCCCTTAACCAAAATCAAGATCAAATACATAAATATGTCATAAGTATATATTTAGATCCACATTCCTATATATATATATCTACAAATGGGTTTATATCTAAGGAAACGAAGAATATCTTCCATGAAATGATCATAGAAATATAGATGAAAGAATGAGAGAAGCATTGGGATGGAATCCACTTACCGAGAGAAGATATGATCTTCATTTCGAGATTTGGATATTGAAAAATGGTGTTTTTAAGGCTTTATAATCCCTACAGTTTGATGTTAGAACTTTACTTTACCCTTAGGAAAGTAAAATCTTGAGTTTGGTCCACATATAAGGTGAAAGAAGTCATTAAAGTTTGAAATCGAGTGAGATCCACAATTTTAGTATCTCACAGTTGGCCTGAACATGGTTTAGTCAGACTATTAGAAAAACCATGCATTAACTAGGAATTATACACTGATTCAATGGGGCACTTCGCATGACCACCTCTCATGGTCTCTCAAACAGTCCTTTAACTATACTGAAGCTATTTCCTCGAAGACCAGAGATCACACGATTTCTCCTAGGCAGACACATAATTTTTTAAAACCATGCGCCAACCATGCACAACCACTTTTCTCAAAAAGTTTCTTTGACTTAACCCAAATTCACCCCAAGACATAACTCCTATAAAAGTACTTATGTAACAATAAAAAAACCTGAAATCATTCTTGTGATAACTTCAGAAAAGTCTAGGATCTTGCAATCTCCTCACCTTATAATAGCTTGTCCCCGAGCTATACTTCCAAGACTTTCTAAGGTTCCGAGACAAAAATATTGGGCCATTTATCCCTCGTATCTACTTCTATTTCCCATATTTATTCTTGTACACATCCATGTTTCCATAACACATGAACTATCAACATTATTTTTCCATACAACACTTTCTCACTGCGATCCAACACACGTATCAGAAGCTCCTAAAAGTATGCATATATCTCAAGGTCAACCTCATCCACATAGATCAAATGAGAAGGGTTGGGGTGATACCGTTAACATTTTGATACATGAAAAACATCATTAAAAGAAGTGTATCTTTATGGAAGAGCCAATCAATATGCCACTAACCTGATTCTCTTCACTATCTCGAATGGTCTAACAAACCTGGGCCCCAACTTTCCATGACTCCATATCCAGTGGTAAGCCAACCTAGGAGACACTCTAAGGAATACACGATAACCCTCTATATACTATAGGGGCCATCTCTGGCAGTCATAATACAAATTATGTCTACTCTAATCAATTTACATATTTTTTTGAATCAAATGTACCTGCTCTGATGTCTCATACATGAGACTCGGTCCCAAAAACTTTGGCTTACCTTCATCCATCTAGTATAGCGGTGATCTACTTGGCCTACCATGAAGAGCCTCCTATGGCGCCATCTGTATAGTTTCTTGATAACTGTTGTTATTGGAGAACTCTACCCAAAAAAATTTCTTTTCCCAAGTCACACATAAGTCAAGCACCCAAGGCCGTAGTATATCCTCGAGAACCTGTATATTATGTTCTGACTTCCCATATATCTGTCGGTGGAAATTCATACTCAATAACACCTGTGTGCCCAATAATTTCTACAATCCCTTCCAGGAGCATGACGTAAAAAATGAATCAAGATCTGAAACTATAGTCATTGTCACTCCATGTAGATTGAATATCTCCTGAATATATAGTTCTCCCAATTGTTCAACTATAAAGGATTCCCTTATAGGAAATAAATATACCACATTTGTTATTAGATACTCAATGAACCAAATAGTTTCATTCATCCTAAGCGTATTTTGAATACCCACCACAATGTCTATGATCACATCATCCCATTTCCAATTTTTAATAGGCAACAAATGTTGTAATCCTCTAGTTTGTTGATGCTCTGCCTTCACCTGTTGACAAGTGAAGCATCTTGTCCCAAACACTACTATCTCATTCTTCATGGTTGTCTAGAAAAACTGTCTTTATAGGCCACAATACATTTTGGTTACATCTGAATGCACGACCCAATTGTAGGAATGAGATTCTCACATGAGATACTCTCACATGCTAATAGGTACCACAACCTGATTCCTCACATAGATAATATCATCTTCATCTATCAACCTGTCCAAAGATTCTTACCCACCTACAATGCATTCCCTTAAGGCTAAACAATATAGATCCTCATACTGTCTATCCATGATCTATATTACAAGTGAAGACTCCACTACAACTGAAACTAGAGTCATTTTCTCTAGAATATCCCAATCCACCACATGCATTTCAACCAATAAGGTCATCATCTTACACTTTTCACTTGACTCTTAAACCATATGAATCTGAGTTTTCTAGCTCAAGGCATCAGCCACACTGTTTCCCTTTTTAGACATATATTCGAGTTCAAAATCAAAAGACTACATATAATCAACACATCTCCACTGCCGAATATTCAAATCATGCTGTGAGAATATATACTTCAAGATCTTGTGATCTGTATAAACATAAAACATTTCACCATTAAGATAGTGTCACCAACACTTGAGAGTATAAACCAGTACTACCAACAATAGTTTTTTCATAGGGTAATTCCATTCATGGGGCCTCAACTTCTAGGACTCATATGCCACAACTCAATCTACCTACATCAACAAAACTCCATGTACGATCCCAGAAGCATCATAATAAACCATGTACCCCTCACATGATTCAGTTTGGATCAAAATTGGTGCTGATGTTATGAAATTTCTCAACTCTTGGAAATATCTCTAAAAATCATCTGTCCATTCAAAATTTACACCCTTTTGGTCATTCCCAAAAGTAGCACTGCCAAATGGGAAACCCCTTGGATGAATCTTCTATAATATCCAGCTAATCCCAAAAATCTTTAGATATAGAAAACATTATTGGGTTGCTCCGAAGAAACCACTACCAGAACCTTATTTGGGTCCACTAACACACCTTCCGCTGAGATGATGTGCCCAAAGAAGTGTACCTGTTCAATCCAAAACTGACACATAGATATCTTGGCATGTAGCCTATTCTCTCTTAGTGTTCCCATAAAGATTTATAGATATTGGGCATGATCATCATGAGTCTTGGAGAAAAACATAATTTCATCCACAAAAACCACCATGAACTGATCCGGATATGGATTAAAGATCATGTTCATAAAATCTATAAACATTTATGGTGCATTTTTCAAACCAAACAACATTATGTCAAATTCATAAAGGAATACCTACTTTTGAATGCAGTCCTTGGTATAATAGAAGTCTGTACCTTCAACTAATGTTACCTTGATCTCAAATAGATCATTGAGAGAACACAATCTCCCTTCAACTACTCAATCAAATCATCGATATGTGGAAAAAGATATTGGTTCTTCACAGTCATTTTGTTCAACTTTTGATAATCGACAGACATCCATAAATTACTGTTATCCTTCATTAAGAACAATACCAATGATCCCCTAAGGCGACGTACTTGGATAGATAAATACCTTATCCTACAATTACTCCAACTGATTATTATGTTTTTGAAGCTCAGTGAGTGCCATTATGAATAGTGGAAGAGATATTGGCTCAACCCCCAGAATGATCTCAATAGTGAATTCCACATCTCTCTTAGGTGGCAGCCCTGATAAGTCTTCAGTAAAGACATCATGAAACTATTCCACTACTGGTGGAAGGACATATTTCTTAACACCACCACCATCAAACAAAATACTATAACGTTGGGCTATGTGTTCTCCAAGATTCTGAGTAATTGGCCCTACTCAGGCTGCCTAGATATCCCACTCTCCATGATGAATACACTAGTTTACCTTAGGAGACACAAAGGCCACTCAACTATGGTAACAATTGATGTGGGATTAGTATGCAACTATCCATTCCATACCCATAATTAGGTTGAATCACATTATATCAAGAACATATAGATCCCATAGAAAGTGATATTTGTCGATATCTAGTTAACATCCCTTGAAATGAAAAATATCTCTAGAACACACTCCCAATGATGTATCTATAGTCATAACCCCACTCAAAAAATCCACTACTAGTCATAAAATATTAAAACGTTTTGGATATATAAAGGATTGAGGGGAACCAATATCAAATAAGGGACTAGCTAAATTTGAAGCTATTAGAATAGTACCTCTTACTATCGATGATACAACAACCCTACCAATAAGTGTAAGATGTACTGTATTTAACTCTACTTCCCCTCTTCCATGTGATGATGTCTAGCTCCCCAGAGTAACACAACTCCACAGATGTGGGTGATCCTACCTAGAAGAACCATGTACACTACCCATACCACCCCAGTATGTAGAACCCCAGCTGCCAGCTCGATATGGTGTAGAAGATCCTCTTTCCACACTCAAACTCTGCCCTGCTAATCCTTTAGTTCCTGTATATCACTGTGACCTGCATAACTTCTGTAGATGTCCCATCTAGTTACAAGATTGACACATTACTAGTGGTCGAAAACAATGCGGCTGATAGTGTCCTGGTCTGCCACACTAATGACAGATCACCCCAGTAAGGTCCAGTCCAACCAACCCTTCTGTCTGCATACTCTGCTTCCCACTAGAAAGGCTAATGTTTTAATAACAAAACTTTATTCTATCTGTGGTCACACCACCTGATCATCTAATAATAACTAAATTTATAGCACTGTAATCCTCCCTTAGGTTCCCTTCAGCTGTGAGAGCTTGATCCACCACTTCCATAATATTCTTCAGCTTAAAGATATTCACTCGAGACTTAATCTCACATTTAATTCCATCCTGAAAATGTTTTTCTGTATCTTCCCCATCTCCTGCTAACATTGGAGAAAAGTGTTAAAGATCTGTGTAGCTTCTAGCATAGTCCATCACTGATAGGCTACCATGGGTTGGATTCATGAACTTAATATCTTTCTCTTGTCTCAACGTCTCTGGATAAAATCGTTCTAAGAACCTTTCAAGGAGGTCCTTCTATAACATATCGTCAGTCTGTCCAGTTCACACCTATATGTCCCACCAATGAATCAATGATACCCATAGCATATCGGAATCCAATTTGAACCTCCTCTCAATAGATGTCTCCAAATGGTCATGTATAGTCTCTATGGACTAACCCCAGAATTCAGCTCCCTCAGGTCCACCCTCTCTAGTAAAAGTCAGAGGGCGCTATACCTAAAACTCCCTTGTCAACTCAGACATTCCTTTCACAACACACCATGGATCTCATTCCATGAATTTCATGAAGCATGTGAAGATTTCTGGAAACTACTCCCATTTATTACCATCTTGAATGATTAGTGACTTAGGTTCCCTAACTGGAAAAACATTCCTAGGCATACCTATCAGTCGTCCCTCAATAAGAGTTGTATAGGAATACTCTCTACAAGGTCAAACACACATATCATGTCTCATAACACATCCTTATATCATTTACATAGGAGTAATAAAACCATAAAGTATTTTTTCCCCACCTCACTACACGGTCAAAACTGATGTGCTATCACTACCCTTAACCATCTTACTCCTAGGTTTTTTTTCAAAAAGGTAAACACACTATCATAATCAACTTTCTCATTTTTACACCCAATTATTCTCATTTCAAATAATTTTTAATACCTTTTTCAATAAATTCTAGTCACTATTTTTCATTTTAATCTCACAAAAAGGGGAAAAAGCTCAAGTTTAACAACTTACCCATAACCGATTTTCTCGTGCATGTGTAAGTTGATGCATGTCACAATAACCCTAAGTTCCTAGAATGATGCATACAGACTCAACTCTCATGCCAATATAAGCCATAAATAAATAGTCCAAAATTCCCAAAAACAATAATCACATCACACCACAATTGAATCACCCAATGTGAAATAATATTCAACTGTAACAGAAAACAATAATAACAACAGTCCCACCCTCAGAACTTGGGTTTTCCCCTATATATGGGTTTGGATCTCCCATGCATGAACTCATTAACAAGACCCAAATCTTCTTATTCTATTGTATACCTTTCCAAAAAAAGTAATACAAAATAAGAATAAAGAAAATTAGACCTTTGATACTTCTTTGTAACGTCCCGACCCAAGTTCCATTTGACAGTGCCCCGAGTCAGTTTTCCACATGACCTCAAGCACACCTCCCCGTATGTTAGAAGTTTTCTAATAGTAGATAGGGTCAGGTAAGTCAACCATAGGGAGAATATACCCTTATTTATTAGAGTAAAATTCCAGTATAAATAAATAAACAATAGAAAAATCATAAAAGAAAAAGAAAAATACTCATGTCACGAGATAACAAAACAAGAAATACAATACTCAACCGAAATGGAAAAAATGAAATGCCAATATAAGTGTCATGTTTATAATATGAAACTAAAAAGTAAAGACACTAAGACTCCCCAAGAGAGTTTTGAACCATGTATGGTTCCCTCCTCTAAGCTCCATTCCCAACCAGCCACCTATCTTTGGTCATTTTACCTCATCTAGTCCCACAATAACATAATCTATTCGGGTATCGATCAGGCATCCCAAATAGGGTGTGAGTACAAATCAGTTGGCCACCACCAACGGTGTCTAAAAAAAATCCAATCAAAATGTATTACATGAAATTATATATGGAAATAAGTACAATGGAATGATAAATACTTTATCACATTTTCATTTATTCTTATCTTACTACATTAACTCCATGATTCCCAAGGATACCTGTACCTTAATACTAACTTCACCTCACAATGGAACCTAAAGTTTTCCCAAGGTAATACAATATCTTAATACCTAATTCTAGATGAAACTATAATTATTCAAGGTTCTAGGATATCTCAGTACCTAATTCGACTCATGCAGTTGTCCAATATTCTCGTGTGAGGTCATAACTCAGAGTGCTATTATTTCCATTCTTTAATTTCACATTTAAATTACCCATTTCAGAAATTACCAATATCACAAACTTAATTAAGACGAACATGTTACCATGCTTACTCCTTAATAGAATTACCACATTCCCATTCTATTTACACATAATTATAATGACCATGTTACAATGTATACTTCACATTAGCATTCCCATGATCCCATTATCTTACTCATAAGTATGATGACCATGTTACCATTTATACTTCTCAATTTAGAATGACCATGTTTCCATTCATAAACACATAATTAATTCATAAATTAATTATCCACATCAATTCCCTTACCAATTCAACAATTCATTAAATATATCAAATCCATTAGTTAACACAACAATTAACTAAATGCATTAATTCCATTAATTAATTAATTAATTAATTAATTAACCAACAATACTAATCAACTCCAGTAATTACTTTTCCAGAACTAATTGTCTTATTCTAAATCTCAAATATTCATTATTAAACTCACAATAAATTATCTACATCATAATTCCCGAAAACATAATTAATTTACAATTAATCATGTTAGCAAATCCAATTCAATGTATTATAATTAATTTCCCAATTAATTATCTAGATTTACACCACTATATCTTATATAAAAATTTTCCCAAATTATTTATCTAATAGGGAATCCCCTTAGTCTCAGGATTAATTCCCCAGTTAATCACCTAATTTAGAAAAACATCAACAACTTAATCTGTCAAATGAATTAACCCAATTAAAGGAAATCAATTGTTAAAGGTTGCTAGAAATTATAAAATATTTCATATAAATATCAGATCTACAATTATGGGAATTAGATTTATATCAAATACCTTTATTGTTTGATGGATGTTTTCCCAATGGAAATCCTTAAAATCTGAGCATCTCAACGACATTGATATGAGTTTTGGATCTAAATCCCTAAACTGAAATCAAGATCAAAGACATCCAGATCTCCTAAATATATATAATGATCCACAATAAAAGATCTAGATCTAACCACCTAGGTTTACATCCAAATAAATAAAGGATATCTTCCATGAAAAGATGAAGGAATGATAAAATAACGAATGAGAGAAGCATTGGGATGAAATCCACTTATCGGGAAAATAGATGATCTGCAATTCAGGATTTCAATATAGAAGAATAGTGTTTGTATGGACTTGTAATCCTAGGTCAATGGAAGGACCTTCCTTTACCCTTAGGAAAGTAAAATCTGGATTTCTGGCCACATAGTATGTGAAAAAAGTCATTATAGGTTTAAAACAAGTGAGATCCCTAGTTTTTGGGTCTCCCAGTTGGGCTGCACATGGTTTAGTTGCACCGTAACCATGCATTATCTACTCCTTCAAAGGGGCACTTCACATGACCACCTTGCATGACCTCTAAAACCATTCTTTAACCATGTTGAATTTAATGCCTCAAAGACCATATATAACATGTTTTATTCTAGGAAACTGTATAGTTTTTTCAAACTATGTGCCATCTGTGCACAACCTCTTTTCTCAATAATTTTCTATGAATTTACCCAAATGCACCCCATGATGTTACTACTATCCAAGGTACTTATGTAAAACAAAATATACCTAAAATCGTTCCCTAGATAACTCTATAAATGTTTGGGATATTAGAGTTTCTATCAATCAATTTAATCACTTCTATCAATCTATTCGTTCTCTTGAAATTCTATCTATAAATTTTTAGAGCCATAATTTTATTGATTACAGACACGTCCACTATTAATACGTCCTTTCCCATTCCCCAGAATGTTTTACTAACACATTTTTATCCTCTCTAAAATAATTTTTTATATAAAATGGGTATCCATGGATTTATATTGCAAATAACTAAAACAATTCTATAAAATTTGTTTAATTAATTAATAATGTAACTATTTTTTAAGGAAAATGTATGTTAATAATTTTAAAAATATATTTATTGAATTTATTTTCAAATAATATGATTTTTTTTAATTTTAATATTTAATAAAAGTATCATACATGATAAATAATTCCATTATTATAAAATAGTTTCACGATAGAAGTGTTCAATTGGCATTTATAAGAAAATGAAAAAAAGTATATTTTCAAAATATGAATAGTATGTGAAGAAATTTAAAGGATTGGAAAATGGATCTATGTAATTTATATATAAATTTTTGGGACATAAAATATTTAAATAAAATTATAATGTTTTTGGTTCTTCCTATGTTCATTTGATATGAATATGGTTATGAAATTTCATTTCCTTGGAGGACCATATGAATAACATTGTTTGGTAGTCTATTTAGTGATTAGTTGAAAATAAAGGGAAATAAGTCGGTAATTTATAGATGAAAAAATTTATACTTTTATTCTACTATGACATTTACATTTTAAAAAATCAAACTACACCCTTATGAATGGTTTATTAATCTAATTTTCATTGTTTATTTCTATAAATGGGAACATAAGTCATAATTTTTGAAAGATATAATAATTTTATTCATATTTATATCATCCATTATTACTTATTCTATAATAATTAAAATCATACTTTGGATTTTGATTATATTAAGGAATTCATTAGGTTTTATTGCAATGACGATCATTAATGAAGGATTTTAATAGGAATGAAAAGAATCAAATTTTAATTTATTTTCTATCATAATCATTTTCCTCGACATCTTCCTAAATCTAATTAGAATTAAAATATAATTAATATTCCTCCATAATAAGTGTATAATAATAAAAAAGGATTAATTTTTTTTTATTTTTATTTTTAAATTGTTTGGGTTGATAAAACACCAATATAAATGATTATATAGTAGTTTTTTCATTAACATATATTAATAAATATTAAATCATGGATATTTAATATTTATGCTATACAAAATTAATTAATATATTTAATTAAGACTATTAATATATTACTATAACTCCCTAGTACCCATATACCTGAATTATTTTCTACTGAATAATATTTTCATTCAAGGAAATCGAATTAAAAAATGATATCCAAATGTATGATTTCAAAAAATATACCATCAAACATAAATAAAGGGAAAATTACATACCTAAATACCTTTTTGGTGTATAATTATAGTAACTAGGGAAAAATAGTAAAATAAAACATAGATACGTAAAAAGAATGTTGATAAAAATTAGTGTTATCTCCAACTAAGTCGTTCACATATAGAAACATTCTTAAGAATATATTACATATAACCTTTATTCATAACCTTGGGAAAATAAAACCACACAAGGGTAACATAAAATTCCTAGTATGAGTGAAATAATTATTAAAAATTGTATTTCATGAATTATCATAAAATAAGGGTATGTGTATGATGAAATAATTTATGCGAATGATAAAATCATAAGAGAATTTATATGCTTCAATGCATATATAATAAAATAAGTGACACGGAATAAATCATTAATAGAAGAAAAGTGTCATATAATTTGAAAAACTATATTAATGTTAAAATATTTCATGAGAACAAAATTTAATATAATTTGTTACAACAATAGGAAAAAACGTTCAAATCAAGTAACATTATTTTCATATCACACTTATAAATTGAATAACCTACCTTATAAATTCAAATAATATCATATTATAAAACTATAACTGGATAACTCCATTATTTTTACCCAATGTGTTGGATATATCAATCAGGATCAATCATCAACACAATCAATTTCTAATAACTATAAAATAATAATTTCATATTAATTCATTCTTTTTATAACATAATAATAAACAATTATCATTCATAACTTGATTTATCTATAGAAAAGAAATGATTTCCATGAAAATATAGTTGATAATAAAAATCCATTAAGGGAAATAATTTTGATGGTATCATTAAAAAATATGCACAATTAATTATAAGTTAAAAAAATTTATTATTTTAAACAAAGAATTTAAATACTATTAAAATATCACTAAAAATTCATAAGGGAAATTTCTTTATCACTTTGAAAATCACTTTTAAATACTAAAAAATCACAAAATTTTATGAAAAAAAATTCCATGAAAATAACCAACAAAATAATAATGGATATATCAGATCATATAATGGTCCTAATTGTGGGAAAATTCATTCATGTTGTATGTGTTCAAAATTAACCTTCATTTGAAACATTTTTAAAATGAGTAAAAAGTGACCCATGTAGAAAATGTTATGAAATATAGTTTCAATACAATACAATATATGGTCAAAGAACATGTAAAATAAAATTTGGAAATACTTAAAGCTTAGAAAAAATTATTCTCGTTAACATTTTAAGAGACTTGGAAATATTATAGAAAGATACCAGATCTAAAAGGAGAATCATCACCAGTATTACACACAAAAAACATTCTTGATGTTTCATAAATAAATTATTGAAAAAATTGAAATTAATCATGTAAAAACATTATTATCTAGTGGAGGAGAAAATTTATTTTTTTCAAAAATTATGAGCATATTAATTCCTTAATGGAACCTTGAACATAAAAATCATCTAAAATCTAGGATATTATAACATAAATCCTTTACCAATTTGGAAAATATCAAATAAAAATAGATTTAAATTAAAAGTAGGATATAAAATTTTAAATCCCATTAATTTAATGATTTAATATGTAAAAAATCCTTCATATGTTAGTAAGTACAACTTATAATTAAATCATAGTGCTTGACATAAAACATGTCATAAGAAAATGTGATTGAGATAATGGAACCATTCATAAATTACATAGCCATTTATGTGATATGTATTTCATAAAGTGATATTTCATAATTATTTAAATAAAAAATAAACATTTTTAAATAAATCATAAATATATTTTGGGACCAATTCCTTTAAAATAATTTCATAATGAGGTCAATGAAATGAAAGTATAACCTTATTAATGGTAATTAAGTTATCAAAACCCTTACCAATTGGTAACATTCACAGAAAATAATCATGAATGAAATAATATAAAATGGTAATTAAAATAAAATTAAATATGAATGATTGATGATATAAAATTTAAAATAGTATAATATGAATAATTTAAATTAAATTAGAGCTTAAGAGTAAAATATTCCTTAATGGATTGAAATTAAGATGAAATCCTTACTACATTGTAATTTTAATGTGAAATCCATTTTAAAGTTAAAATTTTAAATTTTAATTAAAATATCATAATTTTTGAAGGACTCAAGATGAAATATGTAAAATGTATTTTTATATACTATTTATAATATTTTGTTTAATAACATTAAAATAAGACTCAATGAAAGGACATTTAGATGAAGTCCCTTGCTAAATTATTACATTCAAGTTAAATAATATTAAAGTAAATAATTCTAAATGTAAATTGAATTTACATTAAGATTTATATATTCATTATATAGAATTTAAAAGGGAAGTATACAGACTATTTTAAAAAAATTCTATGTATAACTTTATAAAACGTCTTATTGAATGAAAATTGAGGTGAACAATCTCACATAGATAACAGATTCCCATTGTATGTATTTTAACACATGTATATAATATATACAAACACACACACACACACACACACTATTTTCATTAATAAAAACATATTACTGTATTTTTTACTCATATATAATTTTTTAATTTTAATTTAGTGGAATATTTAATTTCTTAACCAGTTAAATCCACAATAGGTGTTTTGAAAATGTTTGGATCATAGTTAAAAAACAACATCGGTACGTTGAAATTCATAAAAAAGATACACGTGTCATAATATAAATAGTAATAATCATAAAATAATTATCATTTTTATGCATTAATAACAATTTAAAAACTATTCATGAATGATGGGTTTTCAAAATTATTACATTACAATCATTGATATATTAGGATATAATTATGCATGAGCAATATTTCTAGTTATACATGAACATGAGGGAAGAAATTTAAGTATAATTTTATATTTCTAAAATAATTATTATGTATGAAATATCATATTACCTCTTTTAATACCATATATATACAATCTATGTGATGTTGTGATGAAAATTGAATTCCATCTCTTTGTGAATGTAGTAATCGACATGTACACATAGATGACTTTATCAATATTAGATAGATTGAATGATAAAGAAAATAAATGTTATATTCTCATTAAAAAATGGTAATTATTACCTCAATATCATATTTATGAATATATCAAATATATATTTATTAAAATACATGAGTTTTAGTGATATAAAATGAATTACACTAGTTCACGAGATGGTAGTCCATCATACACACAAATGATTGTTTTATTTCTCATTTTACGTAAGAGGAGATAGATATAGGTAATTCAATTTTCAGAATAATGTATTAGTATATATAAGATTCATATGTTATTATTTCAACCAGTTTGAACCTAATTTTGATGATTAATAATAAAAAATAAAATGAAAATGATAACATAATAACTATACCCCTTCGTTTGACAACATATTTAGGTTTTTGTCATGACCCATCCCTCAGGGCCTGTGCCATGACTACCCCAAGCCCACCTCCGGAAGGCCAGGGGCTGGTGACTAGTGTCGAAGGCATCAACCTGTAAGTGAGAGGCATTTTCCTAAGTCTTTGTATGAACACGAAACACCCAACCACATCCCAAAAAACTAAAAAGGGGAAACAAGTACCACTAAAGCAAAGCTGAGTGCAAGTACAATTGAAAGTAAGTGGGCTAGAATACAAACCCAACAAGGAACTGAAAACAACAAGTACAGAAAGGAAACTCTGATGTCCATCTATAGTAAAGACCACCTGATCATGAGAGTAGTGAATCTACTAGAAGTTGAAGTAGTATGTCCCGTCTCCCCAGTCGTACTGGCCCCTGCTTAGTCCAAGGCCACCAAGTCTACCGTCGAATCTTCCTTCAGTCCCGTCTCCCAGAGCACCCCTGTGGAAACGTCGGTCGTCTACACCAGACACAACACATGTGGGAGAAGCCCATGCTGGGGTGAGTAACATTGTACTCATTAGGAACCCCAAAACAAAAAGGGAAACCACATGACAATTCCTCAATGTAAAGAACAAAACACAAGACAACTCACACCAGACATATTCTAGGGTAGTAACATTAGCATCGGCAGTCACAACTGTCGAACTCCTCAGTTTCTAGAAAACTCCTCCTCTATCGAGTAAAGTGGGCCTTCTGGGTTACACAGAGCCACTTCCCACAAACCTTGGACTACTGTGGTACTCATCCCTAATTAGTACCGTGGGTATGCTTGGTCACATAGAGTCGCTCCCCACAGTGGGCCTACCGAGTCACACATAGCTACTTCCCACCTTGGCCAAAATGAGGTAATCCTCTTATCAAGTACCATGGGTATTCCAGGTCACAGAGAGCCTCTCCCCACCGTGGGCCTACCAGGTCACAAAAATCCACTTTCCACTGGACAATTGTCAAGAAGTCTTCCGGTCTCAGCCAACCGGATGGTTCCGTACGTAGCGTTCTTGAGAGAAGTGTTACTCAAGAATTTTTTCATATATCTAAATCCATTAAAGTTAAAAAAAATCATGTTAAAAGATCCTCCTCATTGAGAGGGTCCCAACTACACAAACGACCAGTCAATTAGATGTGCGGTTTGCAAGATACATGTGTTTTAATAACCAAGAGACCGGTTGTGACGAGGTCTAGTCTGACCCGACCGACCTGGCCCAAGGGTTCCACATACTCTAGTTCATTTAGATGAACTCTACTTGACCTGGTATGGGTTGAAGTCGGTTTGGTTCAGCTGGGCCAATGGTCTGGGCCCAATATGCCTTGCTGGACCCGACCTCATTTAGCCGAGGATCCAGCCCACCGGGTTTCCATACAACCCCATCTAGTCTAGCCTGGCCCAAAGGGGTACGGGACTAGCCCTCCAGCATGGGTCTGGCCCATTGGTCAGTAGGATTGGCCCTGCCCGAAGGGGCATGGCCCGCTAGGGGGTGCGACCTAGAAGAAGTCGACCGCTCCTTTACACACTCGCGGCTGGTGACAACTGACCGCCCTCCACGTCACCTGTGGACTCAGTCCGCGGGTTGACCCCGATCAATGCTGTTACATACTGGCATTGCGGGTCTATAGTGCTGTGGCCCGATCGACCATGGCTTCCACCACACTGGCGCACTGCTCCACCTGGCCACTGGCATGGCTGACGACTGCTCCTCATGTCCGGCAGGTGGTTGGTGCATGCCGCTGCGGCCACCGTGTACTGCCGCTGTCGGTACCGGTGCACTGGAAGATACTTCAGCGGACCTCCTAACACCCTCTGGTGGTCAGTTCTTCTTTCTGACTATGCCTACGGCCTCCGGAGAACATCCTCTTTACCACAAATCCTTTAAGGATGCCTTTTCGTCACTTCAGACAAATCGTTCACTTGGTACGCAAAAACGGAGGGGTCTGGCCATTTGTTCATGTCGGCCTGCACCCTCCACATTAAAAGGTTTAAATATGGGGGAGGTTTGGGGAGCCTCTATTCAATTGTTACATACCAAGATTTCAACCCTAAAAATAAAACTCTAAGAATGAAACACCCTCCCACATAAATGCACGGATCACTGGTAAACCTATTCATGGGTTGACCCATGTTCATCGTTTCTAGAAATGTTCGGGGAAGAATAAAAAATCAAAAACCCCTACCTCTTTGAATTTAATTACCTCACATTCTTCCTCTAGGGGTTAAGAAGTTGGCATCGCTTCTCATCTCCAATCTTCGAAATCTGTGATGAAGAAGATGAAGTTCTACAAGTGTTCTTCATTCTTCGCTGGGGTGGAAGTCCATTAGAGGTTCTCCAGAGAATCTTCCAAATTTTTAATCTATATTTTCCCTAACAAATCGAACTATAAATAAGATCACGTCATATCATTCCCATTTTGATGTGGAATCACATCATTATGAAGTTTTATTGAAGAAAAAAAGTTGCTGTTACACGTCATTAAAGCATCGTTACACTTTGAGTTTAACAAGTTATTAATGAGAATCATTGATGCGCATTGTTTCCACCCTGTCGCTTCCCCACATCGTCGCTATCTACCACTCATAACTGAGAAATAAAATAAAATAATTAATTTAAATTCTTTTATTATTTTTCTCAAAAAAGATCAAAAAATAAAATTTTCACTCAGCCCTTTCCAGATGAAGTTAAGTAATTTTTAGGTGACTCCCGACGTTCTAAATTTAACAGTTCCCTCAGATATTCAATCTGAGAGATAGTTCAAAATATAGAAAATCTTGCTTACATGTTTATTGAATGTACCTTCAAAAAGATATAAAAATCCATTCCAGGATCTCAGGACCTCAGAATCACGTGCCATCAAATTTCACTGTCTCGAAATAAATCCATATAAATAAAAAAAATTTCATAGAAATTTTGAGACATTATT
Organism: Viscum album; assembly: GCA_963277665.1. Classification (NCBI taxonomy): domain Eukaryota; kingdom Viridiplantae; phylum Streptophyta; class Magnoliopsida; order Santalales; family Viscaceae; genus Viscum; species Viscum album. The sequence continues at coordinate 2,056,705,386 of OY728127.1, read as the reverse complement.
GTTTTTGAAAAATTAATTCCAAGGATGGATTTATGATCAATCAATGGATTCCAAGACATGTTGAGTGATCATAGTAAAATATTTATGTATGGGTTATCTGAAAAAATTATTTGGATATGTGGAGAGGATAAGAGAGTGGGTATGATTTTATAAGTGGTGGAGATGACACACATAGAATTTTTTCAAAATATTTAAATATTTTAATTTATTAATCAAGAAAAAATAATAAAAAAATTGGATATTTCCAATGATTTTATGATATTCGGATGATATATGATTAGGAAAAAGGATTAATTTTATATTTTATGTTAATTTATCCATTATCACTTTAGTTTAACCCTTTGTTAAATCTATTTTAATCGTAATAGAGGTAAAAAATTATAAATTTTATTATTATTAATTATGGAAAAACATTATGTTGGCCTTGTTAAAGAATATTAATTATTATAATTTAAAATATTAAAATGATTTTATCAAATTAAATTCAATGAATATTCAAAATTTAATTTCAAATTAAAGAGGTAAGATTTGACAAAAATGGTTTTTATGGAAGTTTATTTTTATATATAAAAATATATTTACACCGAATTGAAGAATAATCTTGATTAAAAAAACATTTTTTAAATTTTAATTAATAAAAATATAAGGATTAAAAATTAAAACTAATCCAACGTATAATTTTATTTTTTATTAAAATTAATATAAAAAACGTTTCAAAAAAAATAGTATTTCTCAATTTTAATTGAAAAATAAGACATTTGATAAATATAAAAAAATTAACCTAATATAATGTTGAGATGAAAATTTTAAAAATAAAGTTCATTTTTTTACATCATTGTAAAAAATGTATATGGTTTAATATGTTTCAGTTTGGTAAATTGGGTATTGAGGACCATCAAATGAATTTTTTGCGTTTCCATAGAACCTTGGATATGCACTGCATACCGGGCACAATTATGCATAATTTTAAAAATTTAGAATTAATGGGACATAGAGAACATTCCATGAAGTATGATTGGGGTATAAATCCATTTACACAATTAATCCCATTTAAATTCCAAATATATTTCCCATGACAAATTAATAAAATATGCCATATATTTTAGCAAATGTGATTTATGGGGAGTTTACGACACAAATACATAACTTAAAATAAAATCCCCATATTTTATGTAGGTTTCATGATATAAAATATTTAATCATAATTAATTAAAATACCTCCTATATTCTCCATAACCTAGGGTCATTCAAGTTTATTTTTTGGCCTCTGCTCCTCTCCCATGTTCTTTCTTTCAGCCCTCGATCACTAGATTTGTTGAGATGCTACTCTTTGAGTAAGAGGAATTTACGCCTATTTATTTATTTTATTATTGTTGTATTCTTGTGAATAATTTTATTAGGATTATGCTACTATTAATATTATTTGATCACTCTAGATCTATTGTGTGATTTTATTTTAGTGGTCAACCCTGATGTAAGTTTTGGTGTGGTGTGTGAGTTTCAGAAGGTATGTTTTGATCTATCCACTTCATCTAATTTTTTTATATATATAATTGATTTTAATACATGGGAATATATTTTAGGGACTCTGTTAACTTTTTTTTATTCCATAGGTTGTTTGGATCATGTTTTGGGTAGTGTGCGATTTGAGATTAAGGTAAGTTGTTCCATATCTAGCCTATATTATATAAACATTTGATTTCTATTATATTGTAAGAGATTTTATAAATAAGTTATTATTATTTTTAAATAATTAATTTCGGTGTGAGTAAATGTAATTGTAAGAAAAAAATTTTCCCCATGTTTTTATAAAGGAAATTTCATTTTCAATTCATTATAAAAATAATTGTGAACTAGTTTTCAAAAAGGTTTTCTAAGGGAGAATGGGATTATAAAATTGTTTTGTAAAATATAAAATCTCATTGAAATGATTTAAAATGGTGAACATGAGATCCCTTATTACTATAGTGGATGGTTTAGAAATAGTCCTCATCCATTAATAATGTAACATGTTTCATTCATGGATAATTCCTCTACTCCCTTTGTTAATTGTGATATGTTATTATTAAAAACTATTGGGGTGTTCAGTTTTTGGGGTGTTCCAATGTTACCTATATTCAATGAATATTTATAAGGTATTGATTAATTATATTTTTTATGTTGTGTTGTGATTAATCTATCTAGAATGTCTATGAGAGAACTTAATATATGTTTAGCAGTTATATGGATATATACTTTTTGTGATTTGATTTACCTTCCTAATAAAATTTTATTGAAAATATTATTGGAAATTGTTCTAACTATTTTTTTCAATCGAGGAAAAGGGGGAAATGTTTTTATATGTTTTTTATAAAAAAATTATTTTAATTATTATCATGTTATGTTATATATACTGATTGTATTGGGATTTATGTACAAATAATTGACACATAACAATAAGGTGGGATATAACTGAAGATTTTCATCTCACACCCTAAACACCCATTAAATGGTGTATAATTCTAGAGCTGTCTATTGATTATTGAAAATTACAGGTTCTACATTGAGGTGTTGTGTTTTATATCTGTTGTGTGTGGGTGGTTGGTGGATATATTATTTTAAATTCCCCTCATTATACATATATTATCATTTTATGGGTTTTAGTTGTACATTATGGTTTGTTAATATATACATTTGGATTTGATAATATTTTCTAGTTTTGTGGAATTAATTTTTTTTTCTATATAATGTATCATTTGACATTTTCCTTATAAATATGTATATATGATATGTATATTATTTCATGGTTCAGGAAATCATTCCCTATGATTGATGTTCTATTTCAAGGGGTTAGCCACCATAAAATTGGGATTAGGAATTCCCTTTAGTCATGTGGAATATTGGTTTAGGTACCAGTGTTATCTTGGTTCAGTTCATTAAAATTATGGCATCAAGAGATGTTTATGATTAGTTATGGGACATTTTTTAGTGTGGATATTGTATTTTTAGGCCATGAAAGGTACATATAACCATCGTCTTATCCATTAATTTTGATGATGATCCTCATGATATAATGTGATAATGGGATGTGCATCTCATGTGTCGATTTCGACCTTAATCATAGTTTTTCTCAGGTCATCTTATTTGAAATGAAATTATCATATTTCACGATCATTTATTCTATTTATATTCAATTGAAATATTATTCTAAGATGACTTCCACAAGTTCCACATGAGGGATCATAGGTTGATTCTCAAGGGAATTATAAAGTGGATCAGAATATTGTTATAGAAATTTTATTTGTATTTTAGTCTATGGAACATATATATACCATGATTTTAGATCCCAACAACTAAGGTGTAGCTAGGAGTTAGAGGGGAAATAGATTTAGATCGAGTTTTACTATAGGATAAGTAACCATCTATCAAGGGGATGAATGATCCTGAATAAGTGGAGGATAGATAGGACAAGAATGAATAGATATTGAATATTTGATATATAGTTGAGGTTATCGAGAGTATTTTTGAAATATTGAGGCATGAGGTTCCCAAAAAGAGGCCGTGGGACTCCATGGTACAAGAATATAGACATGTTAGATTTTATTGTATGGTATTGAAGGCCCTCTTAATTTAGTTGTTCATTACAATGACTCATATGAAGGCAAATTCTCCATAATTATTCTCCTTGGAATAATGTGAGTTTTTGGGGTCATGAGAAACCAATCATTTTTTGGAGGTGGTTATTTTTTCTCTAGAGGATGTGATAAATGATTTTAAAAGAGAATAGAAATACCTAGATAGTTTGAATGAAGATATTATATCATGACTATATGTGAAGAATATTATAATTATGGGAGAATTGAATATATAGGGGGAAATTTTCTATTAATCCTATTCTATTCCACATTGTGGAAAATTCAGTAGTGTGCTATGAAATAATAGGAATTATGTGATGATTATAGTTGTGGTGGAGGTGGTTCTCAGTAGTGGACCTTCAATGCCCCATAAAATGTTTCTAGTTTTACTTTTAATAACATTATATCAATGTGTAATGGATGGAAAAAGTATAATTTATTTATATTCAGATATAAATTTGTACATTTTTATGGTCTTAGAGGCCATATATAGCGATTATTCAAGGTGGTGTCTCTTCCATGTTTTGTTCTGAGTTATTCTACTCCAAAAACCACTTCAAGGTTGTCATAAAATTCAATATACATATTTTTTCATCCAGAAGACACATTATTATATATACTTAAAAAATTGGATTCTTTTTTAGTGGAGGTTGATGTAGGAACCATGGTAGTGAGAGGAACCATTTTTTCATCATTTATTAGAAGTTATTTTTTTTGTAGTGGTTCCCCACACACATTTATGTCATCCAAATTTTTTATGTTATGAATTATTGGATGGAGATAATTCACCTTCTTATGGAATTAGAGTTGAATCTTGGGAAGTGGAAATAATTAGGGTTTCAGTGTATTTAATTTTCTATATCAATATAAAATGTAGAGTTTGTCTTGAATTTCAAGGTTATTAGGACATATATTTTTTACATTATTATCATGATGTATTAAGTAGTTTTCACTCTCATGATATTTATAGTCAGAAAAGAATATTTAATCAATGAAATTTCATTTTTTATAATTTTTATATATAGTATAAAAAATTTAAATCATATAGGGAACCCAATAAAAACATTATTCTCATGAATTAATAGTGAAATAAGTGGTATTCATATAAATTATGAAACCTATAATGATGGAATAGTAAAATGACCATTGTAAAAGTAACATAACCATTTATAATTGTAATATAGTTAATAGAATAATATACTCTCCTATGAATGTATAAATAAAATGTTGATATCTTGTAAATTAAAATATTATATATTTATATCATTGTATAAGTAAATAAATATTGTAAAATTGATAAATTAGGTTTTCTTATTTTTGTAAAACATAAATTATTATATACTGATTTATGATTAATATAATTATTTTGATTTATTCTCCATAATATATATTCATAAATCAATTTTTTTTCTTATAATGATAGAATAATTTCATGAGACCTTAATTACCTTTTCAAATAGTCATTAAATCGGATAAAATATAAAAAAATTGTATTTTTAGAATAAATGAAATTTAATTAAAATTAAATTTATAATATTTTAAAAATTACATTAAAAAAATGGATTCCATTAATTAAATATACACTTCATAGAATTAATAGTGTTGTTTTTTGGGATTTTTCTAAAATAGTTATTTTTTAAGAGTAATGAAATTTAGTAATTTATGTTATTTGACATTTTAATCTGAATAATTGAATTTTTGAGTCATGGATGATGTAAGAACCCATTACATCGAGATCACATGTACTATTTACTATACATAGTCTCAATAAAAAACACTATTGGTATTCTTATTCCAAAATAATAAGAAAATCAATAAAATAATCAATAACACTCCTCTCCTCCCAATATTAATACCACCTCTCACCACCTCTTCTCATCAAACCATCTAATATTTGGGAATTTCTTATACTCTTCGAAATTCCTCTACAAATCATATATCCCACATCATGGACTTTCTGATCTAACCAAAGGACCATTTCCGAGTTCCTTAATGAAGTTCCCAAGGAGACGATTTTCAAGAAGTAAAAACCTCATTTTATTCAATTATTTTATTTTATATTCTTATACACCCCTAACATAAAACATAAAAAGTGAAATTATAACTCTAGTATTATACATGTAATTTAATATTATTTTTATAATAAAATATTCATCATAAAATATATTCACCACTACAATTTTTCTAAAAATGGGAACATCGTTTTTGGGGTGTCATTTCACTACATTCATGGAGGAGTAGTTTTTTGTTATCATTAACATATTCCATGACGGTCAGAAAACCATTTTTATGGTTAAACCATATTATAATATATGTATTATAAATTAATTAACGTTATATAATCAATATATAAACATAATACTATATAAAATAATCCTAGTTTGTGATGGTTGTAAAAACCATCAAAAATAAACTAATCATTGTACATTGACATATTATCTAATTAATCATCCTAATTTTTAAATATATATATATATATGTATGTATTTTTAAATTTAAATATATTTATTTGAATTTATGAAAAATAATTTTACTTATAGATAATTATTCCAATTTCAGAATAACTTCCATAATTATACACAAGCGAACCAACCATGATACCATGAAACGAATGCTCCTGAAGAAACAAAAATTAAACAATATAACTCATCAAAATCACAATAAATGAACATAATAAAATTATAATGAATAAAATAAATTTCCAATAGGTTCTGAGTAAATGATTTAATCGATCTATCTGATTGTTGAGGAAATTTAAGTGCAAGTAATGAACACATTTGATCACAATTTATTGGATTCTCTCTAAACCTACATTTTTTCAATAGTGTTATGGATTATCTCTATTTACCCCAATTAAATTCATTATTCTTATTATTTATACCTACAATATTATATGTTCATTATATAAATATATTTATTTAACTCTATTCATCTTTCATTTATATGGTGTATTCATGTTTTATAACATTCCATTTTCAATTCCACCCAAAAATCAAACTCGATTAGAGGGGGATTCCCAATTTCATACCCATTTTCTGGTATAATCCACATTCTATTATAAGGAAAATATATTTTTCTAAAATTATTCTTTTTATCATGAAAATATATCTTAGTACTTTTTTTTGAAAACAATTATTCCCTTTTCTTCTTTAAAGACACTTTTATATTTTCCATTTAACAACACTGATATGGCCAACATCAAAAGTTTATTAAATAGTATTTTTACATGTTTTAACTTAAATTGGAAATAATTTATCCAAATATATTACAATTTTCACTTATTAATGAAAATTTTGTATTTAAATATATTTTTTCATATACCCTGTCATGATATTCCCTTTGATTATGCCTTGTGACATGATTATGATACCCATTTATTTTCATGTGTAACCCTTATATTTATTCTATTTGTTTGATTCTTCATATATAACACATATTTGTAGACAAGTTATGATATTTTCTCCTAGATATACCTCCAATTCATTGGTTAATATTTTGTTTCATGAGATATCATATTGTGATAGGGATTAAACTTGATTCCTTTATGTGACATTGTCCACCATGTGACATTTTCTTAGTAGTTATCATTGAATCATGTTTATATCATGTTATATGTTCCTTACACATTAATATGTAGATATTATTACACGATCCCATGTTCTATATGTCATTATTCAATACATATATGTATCTTACAAGCCTTTCTATATCATCATGTTATGATTCCATCCCATGCGTTGTGATTTATTCCTATGTTCATTCCCTTACTGGGATTTTTATCCCAACCTTTTGATTATCTATCCCTCATGTTATACTATGAATATATAAGTTCTAAATTGAAGATAGAATATCATTATGAATATCAAAGAAATTATATCTTTATTTTACATTCTTTCTAATTATGTACCAAGTATTAAAAATAATATAGAATTTTTGATCGATGGATTGTATTGAATGTTTAATTATGCATAATATCATGTAATAATATGCATTAAAGGTTCGTGTTTCTATAGTTGGTATCATAGAAAGGTATCATAATTTATCTATATTAGTGTTATAAAATGTGATCAAGGAACCTAGAGATAATTATAACACCATGTAAAACATAGATTACAACTTAGGGAAGTCTTATATAGCATATACCTTTCATTTACATGTTTATCATTATATGTTGAAATATTGCTTTTATTATTCTTATTATATAGGTATTAAATCACCTTAATTTTATTTAATTTTTTCATATTAAATGTAATTAAGTATTAGAATCCATTACAAAGTCAATATGATAGGAAATGTGAATATTCACCTAATCAAATAACCAATATAATGGGAACTGGAGTTCAAAAAATCACGATAGTAGTTTCTTAATTGAATAAATTTATAAATAATAACTTCAATAATATTGAATTCATTCCTTATCATAAGAAAAAAAAAACGTTTTAGTCAAATTATTTATGTCAAATTACCTTCTATCATTAGTAGTTCTTAAGATCCCCTCATCAAAAAAAAATTATTAACTCATATGAGAAGATATTATCTATCATACCATGCTCATAATAATAGAATGTTGATCTTTTGGTCTATAATTTATATGGGGGAAGCCGATTAGTGGTGGAAAATGACCAATAAATAATAATATATGTACGAAATTGAGTCAATTTAATGTTAATAATTCATGAAAATATTTTTCAATAAATATTTTCCCTAAAAACTCCATATTAAGATTGAAGGGGAGTTCCTATCACAAACAAAAAAGGACAATGATTCAATTTGGGAATACGAGTAAAACATTTCAAGGAATTCATAATAGAACAATATTATTTTCATTAAAATTTAATCAAAGGTGGATATCTTATTTGTAGGACAAAATGCAAGTCTATACAATGTGTTAGAGATTCAATACATTAATATCTATGAGGAGATATTACATTGTTCCCTCAAGGTAGAAATGGATATCAGATAATCTCAGTTGTCTAATTGTCCTGAATAAAAGAAGTGGAAAATGGTGTTTAATATGGGAGGATCGGAATATAAATCTAATAATAGAATAAATAACAAACATCCCATGTGTCAATAGTGTTGGAAGAATCCTATTGTAAAATTTCTAAGGGGAACTAGGTGATGCTTCAAATTTGGAAGAGAGGGTCATCAAGATAATATTTTGCAAATGGATTTAAAAAATCCCAATAACGTGGAAGAATAAATGAAGTATTAGATCAACACGCATCCTATAATGTAGTGTCTCAACTACAAGGAACAAGTTAATTTTGCGAGCCAATTTCCAAAGAAAAGAGACTCCAAAGGCAATCAATAATTACCTCTAAGGCATTATGGAAGGGAATATACTATCACTACTACATAAGAGGAGCCTGAAAATGATATGGTGAGTAGTATGCTGGATATTCATTCAATAATAAAGAATATACTATTCGATTATATTTCTACAGATTTTTAATATGTTGAATGTTTATTAGAACTAATCAAACACCACCTTAAAATATGAGGGATGAGTTATATGTGAGAACGTAAAATGAGGTAATTATTTCATCCAATGTGTATACCACTTCCCTAGTAAATATTTCTATAGAAAACAACCCAAAAATATTTTCATAGTTCATTTAGTCGGGGTGATTATATATTGGGAATGGATTGAATGTCTTTATCCAAAGATAACATCAATTGTTGAGAAAGGGATACAAATCATCCCCTCCAGATGAATCCTTAAATTATATACATGTGTAAGGAGGATGATGGATCTTATTAAGAATAAAAATCTAAAATTGTGGATATTATAGTCTAATGAGTAAAAATATATTTCATAAATTATTGTTTAAAATTATATGATCATGCTCAAAGAGTTTCACAGTGTAAGGGACTACACAGATGTGTTCCTATTAGAATTGTATAAAATTCCTCCTTGATGAGTGGTTTAATTTTCAATTGATCTTATTACCTGATATATACCAATATCAAATACACCTTAAAAAATTTCCACCATTGATTTGGAAGAAATGAAGAATCAGTTACAATAGAATCTATACAAGGGTTTTATATGTCTGAGTGTTTCATCTTGGAGAGCTCAAATCCTCTTTGTCAAGAATAAGTATAGATCAATGTGCCTATGAATTTATTATTATGAGCTCAAAAAAATCATGATAATGAAAAAATATTACTTATCATGGATAAATGAATGTTTTAGCTACACAGGGTCCACTATTTCTTTAAGGTGGACATTCAGTAGAGATAACACCAAATAATAATGAAGGAAGATATTCCCAATACTGAATTTTGAACATTGTATGGAAAAATGGATTTCATAGTGAGACCCTTAGGACTCACTAATTATCTATTAATATTAATTGACATAATTAATAGAATATTTAATGATTTAACAGAATTTGTTTTGATACTATATATAGATGATATTGTAACATACACCATCATTGCGGATAAACATGAGTAGAATTTTAAAGCTATTCTAAATACATTGAGCATGAAGAAATTTAAGGCATTGTATAGTAAATGTTAGTTCTTGATATATATGTATCTTTATCAGGGAATTTTATTACAAGAAAAATAATTATTTTCACCTCTTCTATGATAAGGGAAATCAAAGACTGGAATAAGATGACATCTGTAATGGATATCCATAGATTTAATGGTTTATTAGTGTACGAATAACATTTTGTGAAGAATTTGTCATGATTTTCTATCATTATAGATATGTTAACAAGGAAAGTGAAAAAGTATGTATGAATTGACGGATTGTAGGGATGATTTAATGAGATCAATAAGAGGATAATCACAACAGCTCTGCTCACAAAAAACAATAAGTGTAGATGGTTTTGTGATATATAATGATGATTTGAAAAAAAAATCAGTTTTGTACTCTTAAAGAATGAAAATGTGATTGCCTATGCCTCATGGATGTTGAAGATAAACGAGTTTTTTTCTATGTTATAATGCATAGTTACCAGTTGTGATTTTTTACTCGAAAATATAGTGGTACACCATCTATATTGGGATGCATGATATATATACTGATCATAATAGTCTAATGTTGGTTTTCACATAGAATGAACTCATCATGTGTCAAATGAGATTTTTAGAGAAAATCTAGGACTATGATTTATCTATTTACAATCATCTTGGGTGGGAAAACAAGGTAGTTAATTATCCTAAAAGAAACAAAACCTAATAAATTATCCCTCATGAGGATTTAGAAAGAACCCATATTCCTAGAAATGAAAAGGGGTATGGAAGTCATAATAATAGGGAATATATTATACCTTTCACAATTTAATTTCAAAGAATATATCCTAGATAATATCAAGGAGGAATAAATGAATGATTTGGATCTACCAAAGAAGTTGAAAATATTAATGTAATAGAAGATACATGAGTTCCACATCAAATAAGATAATATGATTCTATTTAGAATTAGGTTTTATATGAATTTCTCACTAGATATAAAAAGGGTCGTAATATAGAATGCACATATATCATCTTTATCCATCCATCCTTGAAGTAATAAGATGTATCATGATCTTCAAGAACACTTCTAGTGGGAAAATATAAAAATAATATTTCAGTGTATATCTCAAGGTGTTTAGAATGTCAACAATTTAGTGTAGAGTCACATAATTATAAGGGATGATGAAACCATTTACTATAATAAATTAGAAATGGTATAATTTCAATATAGAAATTTTCCCTGGTCTCATGAAAACATCCGAAGGAAATAATTTGAAATTGGTTGTGGGGGATTGACTCATAGGGACTACACTCTTCATTACTATTTCAGATGATTTCTCTCTTGAAAACATTTCATGATTGATGTGAATTATGTGGTGAGGCTGTGTGGGGTACAACATTTGATCATAATTTATTAGGATCCAAGGCTCACATCGAAATTAAAGATAATTCATCAACATTATTTTAGTACTAAATTGAGTTTCAATGCATCCTATCACCCCGCAGCTGATAGGAAATCTAAAAGGACTATTTTGAATCTTGAGGAAATTATGAGTTCCATATCCATGGAATCTAATGGTGAATAGGAAAACCATATCCCATCAGATGAGTTCTCATACAAAAATAGTTTTTACTCCATTACTCATATGGATCCATATGAATATCTATTTGGGAAGCAATGTTGAACTCCATCCTTTTTTGATGATGTTGGACAATGAAAGTTACATGAACATGATATTATGAAAGAGATGATATATATGGTTTAAGCCATGAAAAAAATAATAAATCTAATCATTTTTGGAAAAATAACTATGATGAAAACCATCAATGGGATTTGGAGTTTGATGTTTGATACAATGTATTCTATTAAATATCACCATTGAAGAGAGTTATGTGGATTGGAACGAAATGAAAGATTATCGTAAGGTAAATTTTACCCATTGAGATCATTGATCACATAGGAGAGGTGTCCTATTAGCTTGATCTTCCCCCAAATATAGATCAAGTTCATGACGTGTTCCATGAATCATTCCTAAGGATGTAAATACTTTACCTCTCCCATGTATTGGATTAGGAGGTATTAAAACTAGATAACAACCTCTCATAAAAAGAGCACATGGTGAATATCTTTAACCATATAGACCATGTCATATTAAATAATACAACTCATCTTGTCAGTCTATTTTGGGGAATCATATGTATGAAGGAGCAATATGGGAACCGATAGGAAGAAATGAAGGAAAACTACATCTAACTATTATCAACCTTAAATGTAAAACAAAATTTTGAGAGAAAAATATTATATGGGGTAAATAATTTAATGACCCAAAATTTTATCAATGAAATATACCCTATTATAATTATGTTATATACTATAAATTACATAAATATGATAAATAACCAAATAAAAACATTATTCTCATAAATTTACAATGAAATAAGTCGTATTAATGGAAATTATGGAACCTATTATAATGGAATAATAAACAGACCATTGGAATGGAAATATGACCATTAGGATGTGTAATTTGGATTTATAATAATTACCTCATGAAATAAATTATATATAAATTTTATGTATCTTATAAATGAAAATTTGATATATTTATAACATACTAGAAGTAAAAAAATATTTTAAAATTGATAAACTAAGTGTCTGTATTTTGTTAAAAAGTGAATGATTATTTACAATTTCAAAATTAATATAATGATTTAAAAGAAAATATATTTTCATTAAATAGATCCATTAATTAATAATTTTTTGTCTTATGATTTTAATATATTTTTATATGATCTTAATTAAGTTTTTAAAGTGTCATAACATCGCTGATAATAATAATACCCATTTTCTTGAATAAATGATGATTTTTATAAAAACTTAAACTTCTCATATTAAAAAATATATTTTAATAAAATGGAGTTTTCTTGAAAGATAAACATCAAAAAGTGTTTAAGGTGAATTTTTTGTTTTTTTCTATAATAGTTGAATTTTTGATGAAAAGTGAATGTCACGAACCAGATCTAGGTTCCAACCAAACCGGTGCCCAACCAAGTCCATGGCATAACCCAAAGGGAATTCCTAATCACCACGGGCTGGAGAAAGTTATCAGGTATCATAAATAACGGGATGAGAATGATTTAATTGAGTTTAGAAGCATTATACAACCAACAACAATAAATTAACTTAAGCAGAAAATTTAATCCAAACAAGCCTTTAATTAAATTCCGAATTTAAGTACATTGTTTTAAAAAAAACCCCAGTGGGATATATCTCAATAGGAGAAGAAATTATGACTCAAGAACCACCGCACTGTAAGGGGACATCACCCCCAATCCTTCTCCACAACACCACACCTGTAAAAGAAGAAAACAACCCGAACCGCCTTCTCTAAGGGCCTTTCCCTTACATGCATCAATCATTATTAAGTGAACTTAATCATAATGGTGTAGGTAGGGTCTGAACCTAATCATAATAGGTTTCCACCCAAAAATATTCCTTGTGATAAACATTTTAAGACATAAACTATGCATGTTTTTATAAATAAGAAATGATAGAGAAATTTCTAAAAGGTGAAACATTAAATGAAAACATCCTTCAGGAGGTCGATTTGGAAGAATGTAAACTTTAAAATAAAACACACATGATACTGAATTATTCATAAGAACACACCGTATTCCAATGGAAAGTGCAATACAGCCAATGAGAATTGGCAACTGTAACTCCCTAGGAACTAGCTAGCAATGGGACACTAGGTTCATCGTTTCTCAATATAGAAGAATCCAAAAATAATACACTTCTTGTCCACAAAACACAAGGAGGAGAAAACCAATGTTATAGTGGTCCCAAAACATCATCAATGTTTAGTTAGTTTCATCATCATCATAAATTTCGAAGTGAAAATGGGATGATGCCACTACAAGATCACTAGTATACTAGTCTTAGTTTTCCCACCTAGATACCTAGGTTTCCCTTTTTGTGATCAATCAAGTACCACATGTTATAAAATACCAATTGCACATGAAAGTTCCATTTTCACATATAAATACCATTTCTCAATAACACGCATCCCAAAAAGTGCACAAAGATGTTCTATACCCTCAATGTAATTTAGAAAACCCATTAAAGATTTTAAAATACAATTTCTAGAGGTAAGGCAATTGTTTATACAGAAAGTCCATTCAAAAATACTTTATTAAGGACAAACAAAAAACAAAACCACACAGAACTTGATTTGGAATCCCTAAAAAAATTTAATAAACCAATTCCATGTGTCATAAAACAACCCAAAAAAAACAACATGGAATACACATGAAAAAAACTCATTTTCATACAGAGAAAAATCATTAAAATATTTTACATAATCAATGCTACAAAAAATGAGTTTCAAACCAAACATAATTGAAGAGGAAAATGAAAAATAAATTATTCATGAAATATTAATTCATCAAATAATTTCTACTCATAAAATCACCTACCATAGATGTCAAAACCCCAAATCATTGTGTGAAACTTCATCTGCACCACCAATACACCATAGAGGGATGAAAATGAATCATAATCAACAATATTGAACCTTGAAACAAAAAAATAAGCCCTAGGTACAAAATCCTAGTCGCTGGACATTTGGAACATCAATAAGGAGGAAAGAAACCCTAAGGTAATGAAACAAAAACAAAGAAGGAATCACTTAAGTGAAGAATCGTGAAGTTACACCACTAAAAGACCCTTCAAAATTGGATTCCAAGGGAGATTTAGGGAGATTGGGAGCATTATATGGCTACTAGGGTGGAATGGGGGAAGAAAGGGGTGATATAGGATTAACCCTAGAAGGTAAAACTTAGAATAACAAATAAATATTTATGACATAGAAACCTGTGCATGGTTTTTTCGCTCAGTTTAGTAAACTGTGCGGCCAAACCATGTAGCCTATTCTGGAAACCCAAAAACCATCATTTTCTTCCAAAATTATTAGGGGGTTCAAGGGGGATCATAGGAGAAAATATAGTCAAATGAGAGAAGATAAAAAATACTTGAAAAGAAGGAAATGGTTGTTACAATTCTCCCCACTATAAAAAATATTCTTCCTCAGAAAGTCATCTAAAAGCATCATCAGAAAACAAGAATGTGTACACTTTTTCAACCCAATAATTCCACTCTATTGTATCATGTACATAATTTACTTATTTCCAAAGAACTTGTACATGTGGAATAGAATTCCCCAAAAGAAAATTCTCTTGGTAATTCACTATTCTCACCGGCCACTCAAACACTAATAAATCAAGCTCTATCTCCAACTCTTACCAATTCACCATGTGGGAAAAATTGAGATCGTACTTCATCAATTAGGAGACATGGAATATCTCATGAATATATTTAATCTAAGAAGGAATGGATAACCTGTATGATATCTTTCCAACTGGATTGGTGATCTCAAAATGTTCGACATACCACGGTGTTAGCATTAACTGCTTTCGTAAATGACAAGGACCCAATTGAGGGGCCGCCTTAATGAATACCAGATAACCCATAGAAAAAAATATATCTCAACAGCACTAATTAACATAATATTTTTGGTGAATCAGAGCTATCAATAACTACTTCCTGATCATCCGGACCTTCTCAGATGTCTCTTACAAAAAGCCTCATCCCCAAGAGTGAGGTCTCACCTATATCATCACAACACAGAGGTATCGACATGGTTGACCATATAGAAACTTAAAATGAGGAATCTGAATAGCAGATTGATAACTATTATTATAATAAAATTTAACCAATCTAAAATGACTATCCCATGATCCTACAAAATTGAAAACACATGCACAGAGAATTCCATCTAAAATCTGATTTTCCCACTAATTATGACCATCTGTTTGAGGATGGTATACCACGATAATCATAATATGCAACCCCAAATACTTCTAAAGGACTTCTCATAACCGAGAGGTAAAAAATGGTCTTTATCTGAGACAACTGGTAATAGAACACCATAAAGCGTTACCACCTCCTGAATATACAATAAACCCAACTCATCCACTTTAGCAGTATCTATGATCAGAATAAAGTGGGTTTATATAGTCATGAAATAAATCACCACCAAAATGGAATTATTACCCAAAGGTGTATGAGGTAATACAACAATGAAATCTAGGGTTACCTTGTCCCACTTCTAGGTAAGAGTGGGTAATGGATGAAGCAAATAAGAGGGCCTTTGATGGTTTGGTTTTACATGAAGACATGTATAATATCTTGAAACAAACTCAGCTATCTCGTCTCATAACTATCCAGTAGAATTGTTGACAAACATCATAATACATTTGGGTAGCTCCCAAATGAACAACCCACTAATATTGTTGTCTATCCCACATCACCACCTTCCTCAGAGAAAACTGTACCACTGAATAACCCTTGAAACACAAGATTCCATCAGGATATTAAGACTAATCAAATGATGTCTCCCCACCAAGAGGAAACTGCATAGACAACTGACACAACTCATCACTGATCTTCTCCCATTGAATCAACTCCAAAATAGAAGTAGTCAACTAAACTCTCTACAAGAACACACCTTTACTATGCTCATTGTTCTCCACATGAATACGAGAAAAGACTCCCACTAGAGTCCACTCATCAATGGAATTCTTCGAAGACTAAACTGGTAATTTTCTGCTCAAGGCATTAGCCACCACATTACCCTTTCCCGGGGTAGAGACGATATCAAAGTCAAACCCTTGAAAATACTCTATACAACTGTTCTACCTTAGATTAAGATCCTTGTGTGAGAAGATATAGGCTAAGATCTTATGATTAGAGTGGACCAAAAACTTCTCCCCAAAGAGGTAATGAAACCATGTCTTCAGATCATGCATCAACACTGATAACTTGAAGTTATGGGTTAGGTAATTCTTTTAATGTGGTCGGAGTTTGCACGAGCCATACACCACCACATCATCACCCAACATAAGCACACACACGCGATCCATACCTAAAGAATCACAATACACCACATAGCCCTTTACATATTAAAAAAATATCAAAATGGGGGGGGGGGGAGCATTCAACCACCTCTTAAATTCCTCAAAGGATTCCAGACATTCTGGGCCCCATTCAAACTTCACCCCTTTTCGGGTGAGCGTGGCCATCGATGAATTAAGCCAAGATAAATCTGGAATAAACTGCCTATTATAACCTTCATGGCCGAGGAAACTCCAAATATCGAACTCATTTTTAGCTACTCACATAAAATAACTTCACTAATCTTATCAAGGTCCAAAAAAACCCCTATTCCGAGATGAAATGACCAGGAATATTTATTCCATAATCCATAAGGTTTACTTAGAAAACTTTGCATGATGGAGATGATAGTGCAAAGTGCCCAACATGATTCAAAAATGACGCTCATACTCTTCCTTGGATCCAAAGTAAACCAGGATTTCATCCATGAATACCACCATGAAGGAGTTTAGATACCTATGGAACACCCTATTCATGAGTGACATAAAGAGCTCTAAAGAATTGGTCAATTTAAAGAGAATGACCAAGAAATAAAAGCGGTCATACCTACATCGAAAAGCTGTCTTTGGGATATCCACCTCTCTCACCCAAACTTGGTGGTAACCCGAATGAAAGTATATCTTGGAAAACCAATTTTTCCCCTTCAACTGACCAAACAAGTCATCAATTTTTGGTGAAGGATATTTGTTTTTGATGGTTACCATATTCAGATTCTGGTAATCAATTCAGAACTAGAGGTACCCTCCAACATTTTTTGTAAAAAGCATAGAAGTGGCTCAAAGAGAGATGCATAGTTGAAGGAATCAATTGGATTATAAATAATCCTACTTTATATTTAATTCCCTCAACTCAGTGGAGTCCATATGATATGAGGGAAGAGATATCGGTTGGGTTCCCAGTGCCATATCCATCGAGAACTCCAAGTCTCACTCTGGGGGAATGCCTGAAAAATCATCTGGAAATACCTATGGGAAATCATCCAATACATGAGGTAATCCACCATCATAATAATTTCCATCTTCATCTAGAATAAGAAATAATAATAGGAAGATAAGTTTTCCCAATTCTGAGAGTGGAGGTGCCACACGTCCCGACCAAGGATCCCATTACCCAAGAAAAACCTGAGGACTCCCATATGGTGCCATCAAACTCACCCGCAACCTATAACAATCGATATGTGTTTTAAAGTTATCTAAACAATACATTATGAGGATTACATTGTAAAGTTCCATATCCAAGTCCAGGAGGTCCTAATCTATCTGAACGTCTGACACAGAAAGTGCACATGACGGTCACTTGAGACCTTTATCCTTCTTCTTAGCCAACAACATCACCAACTCCATCAAAAAATACAACAACTCAGTTAAAAAAAATAAGTAGGTTCACAGAACAGGAAGATATAAAAGAAACCCTATAACTAGTGTCAAGTAGAACAACAACTAATGAATATTAAATCACAATGGTACCTTGAACTATCTAAGGCCCCACATCTGATCCCACTGGTGCCTGAGCATCAACATGGAGATGCCTCATCGCTTCTTGTGAAAGACCACTCGTATGTGGCCCTACCCTGAACTGGATCTTCCCAAAAGATGATTTGGACCTACCCCCATGGCCACCAAATAGATATACGACTATTCTAGATGGCTCTGTCCTAACTAACACCCCCTTGGAATCCACTGATCAAGTCCCACTCTGTATGGACACATCACATTGCAAAATAACTACAAGTTCCACACAGCTCCAAATTGATAACAAAGCCTAAATAGATATGTACATGAAGATTGGGTGTTCCATATCCTCCCATAGTGTCAGCACACGACGAACCTTGTATTAGAATCCACAGATGAGAACTGCCTGGTAGGATAACCTAAACTACCACATCCTTTTCCCCCTTGTCCAATCACTTCCTTTTCTTATTAGTTGAACTACCAATTCCCATCACTAATACAATCATAGAGAAACTAGAACTTCCATTTCAATCATTCTACACCATAAAAACCCGATCAATGGACCCCTCGTAGGTCTTTTTCTTGAACGAGAATACATGAGAATAGATCTCTGACCACAAAACCATATCTATCTTATGGGACTTCATCTACTCATTATAGAACCTTTTATGTGCATATCAGAATATCTCATTGAAGTGGTTGGAATACTCCATCACTGACTGACCCCCTAGATGTGTTCCATAAATTCCAAGGATCTGGCATAATCCAAGATTTCATGATAATACTATGCCTTGAAGGTAACCTTGAAGTCCTTCCCACAAATATGCTCATGCTTCCCATCTTGAAGTACTGATTTCCACCACCCGCGGTTGGGACCCTCTAGAAGAAATGAGTTAAATTTCATCCTGATCTCCTCAGGTGTGTTAAGGAACCCGAACATGCATTCGATCATCTGAAGCCACTATCTTCTTCCTTAGGTTCCATGCTACCTTAGAAGGTAAGATTCTTGTTCATTAGAATCTCACGAGTTTTTTCATTCCTAGGAGTAGGTTTATATTTTATAACTAAAGAAGGAGAAGGAATATGAGATTCTCCCTATTATAGGGCTTGGAAAGCCCAGACCACAACTTCTACCAACTTGTGATCAAGCAGTGAGGGAGAACCCTTTTCCTCCTCCTCCCATGGGTCCATGTGGGATTTCTTGGGGAGGAATGT
The DNA here is from genome assembly GCA_963277665.1 of Viscum album. NCBI lineage: Eukaryota > Viridiplantae > Streptophyta > Magnoliopsida > Santalales > Viscaceae > Viscum > Viscum album. The sequence continues at coordinate 2,056,685,620 of OY728127.1, read as the reverse complement.
TTCTACAAAAAAAAAACAGTCATAATAGGAAAGTTTAGTAAAACAATTATTAATTTTTTTAGTAATAACATAAAATATTAATAAATCAAACTCATATAAACAATTAAATGAACCACTACATCACTCCAAACTAATGTCCACGTGCTGTCTATAACCCACACATACCACCTTAAAGAGAATTAAAAAGAACCCAACATCCCATAGAGACTCAATGCCTTCCTTGAGAGGTGTGCTCCATGAAGTCTACTCTTATATTTAACTCCAATAACGAATAGTTAAAGATTTCTTCTACCCAAAATCATCGCAAATAATATGACCCAAGACCTTAACATTGATTTGATACCATTTTATCACGATCCCGATCTGGTCTCTATCCAAACTGGCATCCCACCTGGTCCATGGCATAACCTGAAATGAGTAACCTATCCCCAAAGACTGGAACAAGTGCCCATGTATTAGAAATAATGGCTCGGGAATGATTTAACTGAGTTTATAATCATTAATAAAAACCAAAATGGAAAATTTAATCCAAAAATTCATAATTGAAGTATATTGTTTTAAGAAAAACCCCAAGAGGGACACAAATCAAAAGAAGAATTAATTCCTACTCAAGAACCACCACACGACAATGTTACATCACCCAAAAACCTTATCAACACCACCACACCTAGAAAAGAATCTAACAAACCGAACCACCAACTCCAAGGAAATTTCCCTTACTTTTTGTCAAACATTAACAAGTCTACATACAAAAAAGGGTGTATGTAGGGTGTGATCCTAAGCCCAAAAGGATTCCACCCAAAAATATTCCATGTGATAAGCATTTTAAGACAAAAATCTTGCAATTTTTTATTAAAAAGATATGCTAGAATAGTTTCTAAAAGATGAAACGTTAAATGAAAAATGCTTACAAGAGGGAGATTAGGAAGAATGTAAAATTTTAAATAAAACACAAATGTTACTAAATTTTCTTGAAAACACACCGTATTATAATAGTAATTAAAATATAGCCAATGTTCATTAGTAATGAGAACACTCTTAATCACTGGGTAGATGTGGGGTCCTAGGTACATCGTATCTCGGTGTAAAAGTATCCATAGCCATCAACCATCTCATGCACAAGCCACTAGGAGGGGAAACACCAAAGGACTACTGGTCCCCAAACATTATCAAACACTAGTTAGTGTTGTCATTATCAAACTTTATATGGGAAATAGGGATGATACCACTACCAGATCACTAGCATACTAGTCCTACTCTGCCCTTATAGATACTCAGGTTTCTATCTTTGTGCTTAATCAAGTTACACATGTTATAAAACCCCAACTGCACATGGAAGTACCATTTTCACCTATAAATACCATCTCTAAATCATACGCACCCTAAATATTACACAAACATGTTCCACACCCTCAATGTAATTTAGAAAACCATTTAAATATTTTATAAAACAAATTAAATAGGTAAGACAATGGTTTGAACATAAAATCAATTCAAAATCATTTTTAAGGCCGAGCATCCCATAGTACCACAACTACCCAGATTTTGAAGCCATGATACTATTTAATAAACCAATTACATGATTTATAAAACAACACCAAAAGGCACAACATTGAATACACATGAAAAAAACTCATTTTCATACAAAAATGAATCTTTAAAATCAACCACTTAATCAATTCTACCAAAAATTATTTTCAAACCAAACACAATGGAATAAGAACATGAAAAATAGTTCAATAGAGAAAGATAAATTTAACAAATAATGTATACACATGGAATCACCAACCATAGATGTCAAAAACCTAAAATCTTTGTGCCAAATGTCAACCACACCACCGCCACACCATAAGGGGATGAAAAGAAACTGTAATCCCCAATATTGAACTAAGAAAAACAAAATTAAACCCTAGGTATGAAAACCAAGTTTTTATACAATAGTAACTTCATTAATAATGGATGAATCCCTAAGGAAATGGAAGGAAAACTAAGTAGGAATCACTTACTGTAAGAACATTGATGTTCCACCACTAAAAATACTTTCAAAATTGGGTTATATGGGATCTTGTGGTAGATTGGGAGCCTTATATTGTAACAACCCGAGAATTCATGTTTTGTGTAATGATATGTTTCCCCTCTTAGCTGGACCATCTTGCTTTAAAAAGAAAATGAAAATAAACGAAAACCAAAGCAACAAGCATGAATGAAACACTCTTTTATTAAGAAACTTGACGTTTACAACTTCCCGCAATCAAAACATCACTAACCGAGGATTCCAACCAAAAATCCGATTACAACGATAGGAAGACTGCTTAGAACTACTAGGAGCCCGAATATGCGGTAGGGATTCCGAACATCCATCATAAGGAACGTAAGAATGGCTGACGCCACCGCGACCGTGCTCAACACCAAGGGGATCATACGAACCATCCTTGCTTCTCCTTCAGCCACTTGTGGTAAGGGTCACCCGAGACCTAATCCTTTTATAAGCATCAAAGATGACCGTTGGACCTCAAACGGCCATAAATCCGACCGTTGGTATTCAACGAATCCCTTGACCATTTTGACCGTTGGGAGTAAAAATGATCAGAATGATAGGTGGGCTGTTTTTCTAAAATGACACCAACGTTAATTACCTATTGTTTTCCAAAATAAGAATTTTACTTTATGTTTCAAATGGAGAAAAATTAATATTATTGTCCTCTTCCACTATACTTTTTATTTGAATAATTAAACATTTGTTTTTCTAGTTATATCAAACCTGTTGGATTTCATTTATGAGTTTGCATCAAAATAGATACCTTATTTCTCGTATGATTAAACCTTTTATTAATTATTTTAGAAACTACGTCAAATAATGGTTTATATCACTTGGGTGTTTTGTGGTGATAATATTTTCACCAACACACTTGTATGTGTGATAAAACATAGTTGCATTAAATGATACCTTCTAAATTAAGAAAATTAGGATAGTTAACTAGCAAGGGAAATTAAAATATATATACTTGTGTCATGTTTTAATGAAATAGTATGTAATTAATAATTAAGGATTAATAATAATGTCAATCTAATATTAAATTTTTTTTATGTTTCAAAAATATATATATATACATATAATAGAAATGTTTTGATTAAATCAATATTTTTTCCCCATGATATATTTTAAATAAGAGTGGTTTAATAATAATAATATAAATTAGTCTTGATTAAATTGATTGACAAAAGACTTTTTATTAAAATAATTAAAGTTGTAAATAATTGAATGTTAAATAATGATAAAGTTTAAAAAAAAAAAATTGAAAAGCGGGTAGGGGGGAAAGAAACCTGTGTTCCCTCCTTCTTTTGCGCCGCGTCTTACCTCAGCCGCTGGATCGGGCCGATTTAATCCCAACCGTCGGCCTTTTTCTCCTTCTCCACATCGCATTCCTCCTTCTTGCGTCGAACCAGTGGCGTTGCTGCATTTTTTTTTGTCTTCTTCACCGTGTAGACCCAGAAAACCCTTCTTTCCACGCACTGATCCCGGCCTTGGTCCCCCGTCGCCTCCCTTGCGCGAAGTTCCTTCCGGCTTTAAGACCTGGTTACACCGCAGGCAAGGGTTGTTCCTACACCGAAGAGATCCTCCTTGCACTGAGACCTCTTGTGCCGACCTCTAATCCAGCATCGGCTGCATCCTCTTCCTCCTCCTCGACGAACTGTTGCACCCTACTCTTCCTCTTCTTCGCCGAGTTCTGGTAAGGGTCATCTGTTTTTTTTAGTTCGTGTAAATACCGGGTCTGTATATAGTTATATATACTTTTATACTGGTTATATATGTATATGTATGTATTCTATGTTTATACCTTCTGGATCCCGTAGTTGCACCCTATTTCCCCCTCCTCTCCGGGTTGAGGTAAGGGAGAAGCCCTTTTACTCTTTTTTTTGAGGTTCTTGAGTTTCGGTTGTTTTTACACACATATATATATATATGGTATGTATTTATATAAATACGTTTTCACCTGATGTTAGTATAACCAAGTACACTGAATCCACTTACCCCATTTATCAATTCCTATCCTCCTCTCCAAAGGTAAGAGGCATGATTGTTTGTTTTCTTTTTAGTCATGTTTTATTTTCGGAGTATATATATATATATATATATATACATTTATATACACAATAATAATAAGAGTATATATGCAAAAAAATACAATTCTTCTTTCGTGTTTATAACCCTGATTTTTATTTCGCCTATAAACATGAAGGTTATTGGGTAATTGTACGAACATGCAAAATCATGCAAGTATACGAAGTATATTGGTAAATACATATATGCGATTATATCAATGTGTAAGTACACCAACGTGTACTTGGTTTTCTTATCCCTTTTGTAATGAATTTTGGTATAACATGATGAATTTATGGGTTGGTTGGATTTCAAAATCGCTCTCGAAACTAAGAATTTTCATTTATCATTGCTTCGGATAATCAGGATTTTTCTTAAAATGGATAGTAAGGGTTTCTGAACTTTTATAAACACATTCATGTATTAGTAGGTGTGTTCCCATGTGATAATGGAAAAGTTTACACAAACGTACATAATGAACTGATTATGCACTTTGTAACTCCAGCTGCCTGTATTAAACGCCTAGTATATCCTTTTATCACATGTGTAATTAATGGATGACCATGCCTTAATTGGGAATTTTGATGTATGGAATATTAAGTGTTATGGTTACTTTATTAAAACCCATGTGAACTTTTTATGTGCACGAAGCATGAGCATGCAAGTCTTAATGTTTTAATGAAAGGGTTCTGTTTTAATTTCGGTTGAGTTTTTACAAGAATCGGTTGTTATATAAATATGTATATACATGTAAATCATTGTGAAAGTGAATTTTAAAGCAACGGCATGTTTTCAAGATAGAAAACTCCAGTGAAAATATATATGTAATTAAGGCAAGCTTAAATTTTTTTGGAAAATTCGGTGCTTGACCGTTGTAAACAGGAAGGAATTGGGGAGTGAACCCATCCTTCGTTAAGTGGGTAGGCCCAGACAGCCTTCAACGATTTCAAGCGACCTCAGCATGATGTTTTAATTTTAAAAGCTTGCGTATTACTTTCACAGACACTGGATTATTTTTATGAAATTTTGAACGTATTTATTTTATAAAATGATATAGTAAGTAATTTAAAACTATGTTTTAAAAACGATATTTATTGAAAGTATTTTCAACTCATGAAACCGAGAACATTCATTTATCACTGCTTGGGGTAAATGAGGAATTTTGTGAAAATGGGGTTTAATTAAGAATGCATGAAACCCTATGAACGAATGGCCACGTCAAGATATGTAAGGGATGTATAGGACTACATGTTACGGGTGCGCCCGGAATTATATAGCGCTCCAATGCATTGGGTAAAGCAAGAGTCTCATGAGACGACCATGTGCGACGGTCTTGGCAGTTAGCCTTGACTTGTGCTAAAGAAACAGGGCGGGCAGTGAGCCTCGACCTGTTAAGTACGTTTTACGGTCATGATGAAAAGTCATGACAAGTCCAGGATTATACATTCCCTCTACATGTAATGATAAAGGTTAATCAGGGGTTCGTCCAACTAACAGGATAACCCCTAGTTGAAAGCTCCCATGTTCATGAAAATGTACTTTATGTGACAAGAACTGTTTTTCATGTGGCAAACTGTTAAATGAAACTGCATTCTACACACAAACCCTGATATGCATGTTTTACTTCTTAGCCATAGATTTTCCCTTGGAATTAAAGTAACCTTGTTTTATCATTATGCATTGCTTACTCTGTTTATATTTGCGCACTCTGATCATGTTTACATTAAAACTCATTTCAAGTACGTGCTTCATATGCAAGTGGATTTTCAAAGAAAGATGGTTTTCTTGTTTTAAGAAATGATAATGTTTCGATTTAGAAAAGTATTTTTACTCCTTTCAAAAGGACTGATTTAAGAAAGATTTTTCTTGAAAATGTTTTAAAACCCCCTTACTGGGCATTTTTGCTCACCCTACGTTTTGTTTAAAATTTTTCAGGCACGGTTGATATTAATGAAGCTATTCAGAAGCAGCTGGTTTCCCAGAATCCCGAGCCTCACGATCCTCTATTGTGATGAGACATGATATTTAAACTTGAAATGATGAAATGTTAAGTGTATCATGTCTCATTAAGCACCCCGGTTTTGGGGGTCGCTATAGTTGGTATCAGAGGATGGGTTCAGGAAACTCTGGAAAACCAGGTGATATAAATATATTGCTAAGACTAATTAAGTAAAAACGTTATGATTTTCAGATGGGTGATGTACCTACTGACCTTTTGTCACTTCCCACCGAGGCTCTAGAGAACATTATATCTCTAGTTAGCTGTGGAAACTTCTTGAACTATGCTCACATTCGCATGACGTGTAAGCACCTATACGATGTGTCGAACTCATCTAGGGTGCTTAGTCTCCACCGAGGAATAGGGATGGATTATCTCCTAATGATGATGACCCAGTTTCCCTCGTATGCACGTCGAGGAAGGTATCACGAAGGACTCTTCCGAGTGTTTACAGCTGGCGAGGAATTTGGCACAATGCTAGATAACCCTTTCCAAGAAGCTGCTGCTGCCGGAGATCTTCGAGCGTCTTATCTGTGTCAGGTCCTGCACTATGGCTTCTGGGGCCAGTTAATGGACTTCGGAGCGTTGGAGAGTGAGTCCACACATGTGTCTCTTAGGAAAGAAGTGTACACCGACGTTTCCCAACTCCACACCCCCCACGCTAAACTCAAGAGGCGATATAAATGTCCCCATGACTTTAGTCCTGTTTGTTCTTCCTGTGTTTGGTTTGTGGAGTTAGAGAGTTTCGCCTCTCTTTGTGGTGTCCATCTGGAAAACTCAGACTTTAATGTGTAAATTTTCTTAATTAAAAAGTTTATGATCTCTTTCTTCTTAGTGTTGATAGGTGACCTCTCTTGTTTATCTTTTCTTCCAGATGGCAAGTCAGATGAACCTCTCGTCTCTACCTGACGAGTTAGTAGAGGTTGTTTTGATCAGAACTTGTATGGTGGACTTTCCCTCTTTTCTCCACCTACGAGGGTCCTGCCAGCGTTTTCTGGATATAGCAAATAGTCCGGAAATTCTCCGTGCATGTCAGGAGAATGAATATGTGATCCACCTCCTTGCCGCCACCCAGCTCCCCTACTATAGGCGAAGGGGGAGATACCATGAAGGGCTCTTTCAGTGTTTCTCTCTGGCACGGAACTTCTCCGCCAGAGCCTCCTTTCTCATAGCAGCTCAGGACGGTAACCTCAGAGCCACCTACATGTTTCAAATCCTGAACGTCAGCCTTCTCAATCGCGTCGTACCCCTCAACTACCTCGAGCGTAATGAAGTTCGAAGGGTTACTAGGGGATTCGTCCGCTCAGACGTCTCGGAGTTGTTTATTGCACGGGCCTCCCTGTGGAAGCCTGTGTGTAGTGACCATGAGCAGGAGTACAAGTCTTATTGCTCAAAGTGTATCTGGGTCAGGGAAACAGAGGAGCTGTGTACCAGTTTAGGGGTACCGTTAACTGAGCCAGGCCTTCAGTTTTGGTAATGTTGGGAGACCGAAGTTTTTCTCTTGTATTTTTACGAATAGAATTGCGAGGACGCAATTCTTTTAAGGGGGAGATAATGTAACAACCCGAGAATTAATGTTTTGTGTAATGATATGTTTCCCCTCTTAGCTGGACCATCTTGCTTTAAAAAGAAAATGAAAATAAACGAAAACCAAAGCAACAAGCATGAATGAAACACTCTTTTATTAAGAAACTTGACGTTTACAACTTCCCGCAATCAAAACATCACTAACCGAGGATTCCAACCAAAAATCCGATTACAACGATAGGAAGACTGCTTAGAACTACTAGGAGCCCGAATATGCGATAGGGATTCCGAACATCCATCATAAGGAACGTAAGAATGGCTGACGCCACCGCGACCGTGCTCAACACCAAGGGGATCATACGAACCATCCTTGCTTCTCCTTCAGCCACTTGTGGTAAGGGTCACCCGAGACCTAATCCTTTTATAAGCATCAAAGATGACCGTTGGACCTCAAACGGCCATAAATCCGACCGTTGGTACTCAACGAATCCCTTGACCATTTTGACCGTTGGGAGTAAAAATGATCGGAATGATAGGTGGGCTATTTTTCTAAAATGACACCAACGTTAATTACCTCTTGTTTTCCAAAATAAGAATTTTACTTTATGTTTCAAATGGAGAAAAATTAATATTATTGTCCTCTTCCACTATACTTTTTATTTGAATAATTAAACATTTGTTTTTCTAGTTATATCAAACCTGTTGGATTTCATTTATGAGTTTGCATCAAAATAGATACCTTATTTCTCGTATGATTAAACCTTTTATTAATTATTTTAGAAACTACGTCAAATAATGGTTTATATCACTTGGGTGTTTTGTGGTGATAATATTTTCACCAACACACTTGTATGTGTGATAAAACATAGTTGCATTAAATGATACCTTCTAAATTAAGAAAATTAGGATAGTTTACTAGCAAGGGAAATTAAAATATATATACTTGTGTCATGTTTTAATGAAATAGTATGTAATTAATAATTAAGGATTAATAATAATGTCAATCTAATATTAAATTTTTTTTATGTTTCAAAAATATATATATATACATATAATAGAAATGTTTTGATTAAATCAATATTTTTTCCCCATGATATATTTTAAATAAGAGTGGTTTAATAATAATAATATAAATTAGTCTTGATTAAATTGATTGACAAAAGACTTTTTATTAAAATAATTAAAGTTGTAAATAATTGAATGTTAAATAATGATAAAGTTTTAAAAAAAAATTGAAACGCGGGTAGGGGGGGAAAGAAACCCGTGTTCCCTCCTTCTTTTGCGCCGCGTCTTACCTCAGCCGCTGGATCGGGCCGATTTAATCCCAACCGTCGGTCTTTTTCTCCTTCTCCACATCGCATTCCTCCTTCTTGCGTCGAACCAGTGGCGTTGCTGCATTTTTTTTGTCTTCTTCGCCGTGTAGACCCAGCAAACCCTTCTTTCCACGCACTGATCCCGGCCTTGGTCCCCCGTCGCCTCCCTTGCGCGAAGTTCCTTCCGGCTTTAAGACCTGGTTACACCGCAGGCAAGGGTTGTTCCTGCACCGAAGAGATCCTCCTTGCACTGAGACCTCTTGTGCCGACCTCTGATCCAGCATCGGCTGCATCCTCTTCCTTCTCCTCGACGAACTGTTGCACCCTACTCTTCCTCCTCTTCGTCGAGTTCTGGTAAGGGTCATCTATTTTTTTTAGTTCGTGTAAATACCGGGTCTGTATATAGTTATATATACTTTTATACTGGTTATATATGTATATGTATGTATTCTATGTTTATACCTTCTGGATCCCGTAGTTGCACCCTATTTCCCCCTCCTCTCCGGGTTGAGGTAAGGGAGAAGCCCTTTTACTCTTTTTTTTGAGGTTCTTGAGTTTCGGTTGTTTTTACATATATATATATATATGGTATGTATTTATATAAATACGTTTTCACCTGATGTTAGTATAACCAAGTACACTGAATCCACTTACCCCATTTATCAATTCCTATCCTCCTCTCCAAAGGTAAGAGGCATGATTGTTTGTTTTCTTTTTAGTCATGTTTTATTTTCGGAGTATATATATATATATATATACATTTATATACACAATAAGAATAAGAGTATATATGCAAAAAAATACAATTCTTCTTTCGTGTTTATAACCCTGATTTTTATTTCGCCTATAAACATGAAGGTTATTGGGTAATTGTACGAACATGCAAAATCATGCAAGTATACGAAGTATATTGGTAAATACATACATGCGATTATATCAATGTGTAAGTACACCAACGTGTACTTGGTTTTCTTATCCCTTTTGTAATGAATTTTGGTATAACATGATGAATTTATGGGTTGGTTGGATTTCAAAATCGCTCTCGAAACTAAGAATTTTCATTTATCATTGCTTCGGATAATCAGGATTTTTCTTAAAATGGATAGTAAGGGTTTCTGAACTTTTATAAACACATTCATGTATTAGTAGGTGTGTTCCCATGTGATAATGGAAAAGTTTACACAAACGTACATAATGAACTGATTATGCACTTTGTAACTCCAGCTGCCTGTATTAAACGCCTAGTATATCCTTTTATCACATGTGTAATTAATGGATGACCATGCCTTAATTGGGAATTTTGATGTATGGAATATTAAGTGTTATGGTTACTTTATTAAAACCCATGTGAACTTTTTATGTGCACGAAGCATGAGCATGCAAGTCTTAATGTTTTAATGAAAGGGTTCTGTTTTAATTTCGGTTGAGTTTTTACAAGAATCGGTTGTTATATAAATATGTATATACATGTAAATCATTGTGAAAGTGAATTTTAAAGCAACGGCATGTTTTCAAGATAGAAAACTCCAGTGAAAATATATATGTAATTAAGGCAAGCTTAAAATGTTTTGGAAAATTCGGTGCTTGACCGTTGTAAACAGGAAGGAATTGGGGAGTGAACCCATCCTTCGTTAAGTGGGTAGGCCCAGACAGCCTTCAACGATTTCAAGCGACCTCAGCATGATGTTTTAATTTTAAAAGCTTGCGTATTACTTTCACAGACACTGGATTATTTTTATGAAATTTTGAACGTAGTTATTTTATAAAATGATATAGTAAGTAATTTAAAACTATGTTTTAAAAACGATATTTATTGAAAGTATTTTCAACTCATGAAACCGAGAACTTTCATTTATCACTGCTTGGGGTAAATGAGGAATTTTGTGAAAATGGGGTTTAATTAAGAATGCATGAAACCCTATGAACGAATGGCCACGTCAAGATATGTAAGGGATGTATAGGACTACATGTGACGGGTGCGCCCGGAATTATATAGCGCTCCAATGCATTGGGTAAAGCAAGAGTCTCATGAGACGACCATGTGCGACGGTCTTGGCAGTTAGCCTTGACTTGTGCTAAAGAAACAGGGCGGGCAGTGAGCCTCGACCTGTTAAGTATGTTTTACGGTCATGATGAAAAGTCATGACAAGTCCAGGATTATACATTCCCTCTACATGTAATGATAAAGGTTAATCAGGGGTTCTTCCAACTAACAGGATAACCCCTAGTTGAAAGCTCCCATGTTCATGAAAATGTACTTTATGTGACAAGAACTGTTTTTCATGTGGAAAACTGTTAAATGAAACTGCATTCTACACACAAACCCTGATATGCATGTTTTACTGCTTAGCCATAGATTTTCCCTTGGAATTAAAGTAACCTTGTTTTATCATTATGCATTGCTTACTCTGTTTATATTTGCGCACTCTGATCATGTTTACATTAAAACTCATTTCAAGTACGTGCTTCATATGCAAGTGGATTTTCAAAGAAAGATGGTTTTCTTGTTTTAAGAAATGATAATGTTTCGATTTAGAAAATATTTTTACTCCTTTCAAAAGGACTGATTTAAGAAAGATTTTTCTTGAAAATGTTTTAAAACCCCCTTACTGGGCATTTTTGCTCACCCTACGTTTTGTTTAAAATTTTTCAGGCACGGTTGATATTAATGAAGCTATTCAGAAGCAGCTGGTTTCCCAGAATCCCGAGCCTCACGATCCTCTATTGTGATGAGACATGATATTTAAACTTGAAATGATGAAATGTTAAGTGTATCATGTCTCATTAAGCACCCCGGTTTTGGGGGTCGCTATATATATGGCTACTAAAGTTGAATGTGGGAAGAAAGGGGTGATAGAGGATTAATCCTAGAAGAGGAAACATGGAATAAAAATTAAATTTTATAACCTGGACACCTGTTTACAATTTTCCCGCACAGTTTAGTAAACTGTGCGGCCAAAACATGTGGCATGTTATGGACAACCAAAACCCTCATTTTTTCCAAAATTCAATGGGGTTCAAGAGGGATACTAGGTGAAAAATATAGGGAAAGGATAGAATTGTAAAAATTTCCAAAAATAAGGACATGGATATAATAATGAAATAAATTAATTTATGGTATTTAATATTTTAATCCAATTACATTAATTGTATTTCCATGCCTGATGTATTCACCCATTATTTTGAACTCACATGAACTAGTTACTATAACTAGATATAAGAATGAAATACATTGATATTCATGATCAAAAATAATAAACCATTGATTAAAATAAAAAATAACAACCCTCTCCTCTTAATATAAATCCAACCCCTCACCAACTATTTTCATTAAAGGTTATAAGAATTGGAAATTTTTTATATTATAAACAATTACCCTCATAGTACTCTTCCCTATTACTTGGTTTTTGTTTTATAAAAAAATATCATTTTATGTTCCTTATAAAGTTTCTCAATGAGACGATATTCAATAGGTGAAACCCTCATTCTTTCTCTTTTATTTTCATTTCATCTCTTATCCTCCCCTCACAACCCTGAAACAATGTTATAATATAACTCCATTATCATATTTATAGGGGAATTATATATTTTTAATGGAATACCAATCATAAAATCTATTATCCAATAATTGTTTTTCAAAAATGAAAATAGCGTCCTTGTGTTGTTGACTCACCACCTTCAGGGATGATGAGTTTTTTGATTTTCATTACAACCATCTAGTCTTTTAATAAAACCATTTTTATGGATATTAATGATTATAAAATGTGTATTATAACATATTTACTATTTTGGAACTAGTATATAAAACATAATAATAAAAAAATGTTACTAGTTTTGTTCTGGTAGTAGAAAACCCGCCAAAATAAACTAATTATTTTTCATTAACATCTTATATAATGAGTCATCTGCATGTAAAAAATGATAATGAAATATTAAACTATTTAACACTTTGGAATTTAATTAATTACAATTTATTTAAATTTTTTATAATTATTCTAATTTGCAAAGAACATTAATAATTATACACATGAAAACCAACCATGAAACCCAGAAACAAACTTTCCTGAAACTACAAAATGAAACTTCATTAATAATAAAAATAGGCATAAATGAATATAAGAAAATTATAAAAAAATAACTATATTTATAAAATTTTTATAACTAATCAATTAAATTATATAATTTTATTATCTATAACATTAAATGAAATTGATAGACACTTTCATACAACAGGAAAGTGATTCTCTATAAACAACCATTTTTTCCTTCACGTTACACATTCCCTGTTTTTAATGAAATTTAAATATTAAATATTTTTATTGACTCATCCTATATTTTATTTTTATTCTTAATACATATTTATCTCAATAAATTATTATTTCATTGAGGATTAACTAAAATTATCATAAGGTTATCTTTTCAATTCCTCCAAATAAGCATGCCTGATTAAAGGGAACATCCCAATTTCATACCCCTTTCCTATAATAATACAAAATATTTTTTGGCCACCAATATTTTAATAAAATAAATATTTTTATAATGAAAAATTAAATTAGTTCATTTAAATTTTTATCCAAACAATTAGGATTTTTTTCATTAAATAATCTTTTATATTTTCTTTTAAACTGTGACGAAGTGGATTATTTCTAATGTTACTGAAACACTAATTTTATATTTTTTCACATATGCTGGATATAATTTATCATCACATATGCCCAATTTGTCTTATTAATTTCCATTTATTATTTTAATCCCTTCTTTCATGTACACCATTTTGATATTCAATTTTTAATGCCTTATAATATGATTATAAAACCCATTTCATTCTATGGCTAACCCTTATGTTAATTCCTTATGGATGGTTTTTCATGTCGAACACATATACATGAACATGTTGTGATGGGTGTGAATAGATATTACTCTATGTAATTTGGGTACTATTTAGTCACATGAGACGTCATGTTGGGATATAGAGTAAAACAAATTCCTTTACGAGACTTAGTCCACATTGCCATATAGTCTTGGCAGTTATCCTTTACTCATGTATATTCCATGTTTTATTTTTCTTACACATTAATATGTATCAATGATTACAAGATCCCATGTTCTATTTGTTATGGTTCTATAGGATTATTCATGTTCCCTTCCTGTCAATATTGGTATGTTATTTCTTTTAACATGTGTGCCATTTTTTAATACTTTGTTTATTCCCTTACTGGGATTTTTAGACCATCCCTTAGTTCATGTATTCACCTGGTTATCCAATGAATATGTAAGAGATAAATGGATTGTATTATCTCATTATGGAGTTTAAATAACATATGTATTTATTTTGGTTTCATGATTTTTAATTATGCACCTAGTATTACAAAGACAATAGACTTTAAGACACTTGGTTTTTATTTTATGGTTTAATATGCATAGAATCATGTAATGTTATATTTAAAATTAAAGGGTATCTATATTGACTATATTCATTGGATTGTTTTTTTTAATTTTTATCTATAGGACAAATAATGTTAATCAAGTAGAGTGGGATATGAGGACAGTTTTAGAAGACCTCCCCAACAAAAGACTAATAGTATTTTTTATACTATTGTTTTCAAGATGATGTTGTTTTCTGATTTTTGAGTTCTTTATGTGGTTGTATGGGTAATTCCTAATTTCTTACTTGTTTACTTCATTAGAATTCCTCTATATATAGAGGTATAGATTATGACTGATCTATTGTCAGGTTCACAGTTGATCTCAATTACCTCTTATGTTAATGTACTAGTAGAGATGAAAGATAACACTATCATGTTAGATGATTTTATATAGAATTTTTTTTCAATAGTTTTTAAACATGGTAACCTCATTTAGATTTCTAAGAATTGTGATGGTTAACATAATTTTTTTTAAAATGAAAAGTTGAACCAAGAGATTATAAATTATAAGTACTCTTTTCCATAGATGGATGAATTGTTTTATCAAAAAATAGGGTGATGTGGATTTCAAAAATTGACCTTTGATTAAGTTATCATTATCTTAGGATCTGAGAGTTTGAAATTTCGGATAACTCTTTGAGTAGTAGGAATGGAAAATATAGATATCATGTGATTCTATTTTGTATATGTAATAATCCTTTATTTTTTTGGTCTTGATAAAATAGATATTCTGTTATCATGTTCACCATTCTTCCATTTTGTTTGTATACAATATCATTGTTAATTAATTATTATAACAAGAGCATGAGAACCATATTATTAATGTTTCTGAAATATTGACGAGCCATCAACTTCATGGGAATGTTTTAATGTTAAATTTATAGATTCATGTGTAAAATTCATTGAGGAAAATGATTTATTATGAGTGACAATCTATTATATCCTATGATGGTGGAGACTATTTTATAATAGGATGCTCACTAGAATGTTTTAATGATTAAAAAAATCTTTGGTCATTCTAGACACTAATGTTGGTTCATCAATGATTTATAAATTTTTTCATCTCCCTTTAATACACAAACCAAGAAAGGGGTGAAGTTCACATGTCATAAAAAATGTAATAAATATTTTATTGATTTAAAATGGCATAAAAAACCATATCTTATTCTGATCTAACATGAGCTTAGTAAGTGGTAAGTTGTGTAATATGATCATTCTCAAGATGGTATGGTTTTTTTCTTATAAAAGATGAATATTTTGGGTCATATTTATCTCTTTATATTTTAATTCATGAGAGAAATTACCCATAGTTTATTTAGAGATTTTCATTTTTATTCTTGTGTGTAAATTTTGGTGGCACTATCATTTTGGGTAGAGGTTCAAAGTATTATTTAATCAAAAGAGTCTAAATTATATGTTCTATCATAAAGACTTGAATATTAGACATATATGATAGGTGGAATAACATAATATTTAATATTTTAAAATAACATACAAACCATGGAATGGGATTATTGTCACATATACTCTTAGATTTAATTCTCCACCACATGTAGTATTGAAATCAATGTAATAGTGGAACATGATGGGAATATCCACATAGTTTAATCTAGGAAAATAATTTTATGATTTGGGTATGGATCCAAAAAAGTGTCTATGTATATTCATCTCAACTTAACATTGTTCTACAATGTCTACAAATGTGTGGCGAGTTCATAGGAACTACATAATCCTAAAATAGGGGGTAGGTTGTTTCTATTCTGCATCTCCTTTCTTATGGTATTCTCTAGTTATGAATTGTTCTATTGTCCAATAATCTTTGAGGAATTTAGACTATCATGAAAGAAAAATTTCACTATGATCAATTCATTCATGCACAAAAATTATGTATTGTGAAGTGATACTACAATTATGGTGGATAGGTAAGAATCCTTCCATTGATTATTTTTTTTACCATTGTTACAATATACAATAGATAAATTTCGATGACCTATAGTATTCTTGTCTAATATATCCTATTATTTTTTCATTTTGTAAATTGGATGATGTGTATATGGATATTTTTTTGATATTTTCATAGAATATAAAAGTGTAATAACATGATTTGGAAGTCAATTGATCCGTTGAAAAATCATCTCATATTCTTCCATTTAGAGGCTACTAATGTTGAGGATCATATTAAGTAGTATTTATATGATATCATGAAGTGACTTGGAGATCCCTCATCCATTGTACTATATAAGGATTCTTGGTTTATTTTCAAATTATAGGACAACCGCCATTATGTTATGGGAACATAGGTTTATATGAGTTCATGATACTATCCATAGATTTCTATTTAGATGGAGAGTTCTATTAAAATAATAAATTATATGATTTGTGTTAATGTATCGAATATTGTTGGATTGTTGGATACCCATTAGTTACTGGATGAGTAGTCATATGAAAATAGTTATTATTCATCGATCATAAAGTCTCCCTTTGAGGTTTTTTGTGTTCACTTGTGTAGGTCACCATCTTGTTTGAAAGAGGTGGTTGAGTCCTCTATTGTGGGACTATGTCTAATTTAAGGGAAGTCAATGAGTATTAATGATGTACATCAATTATTAATTATATTTTATAGCCGTCATAAATCATATTTGGATCATTGAACATATCCTTTTGAGTTTCCTGTAAGTGACCATGTTTTCATGACTAAATCTACCCAGTTAGGACACCATCATATGGGAAAATAGGGAAGCATAAATGAAAGATATGTTGGAACATTTGAGGCCACTGATATGATTGAGCATGTTACTTATTTTTTTGAATATCTGGATCATCTGTTTGGTGTTAATGATTTATTCCAAATATCTTGAAACAAGAATAGTCATCCTGATACTTCCTATGTCCTGAGTTGGAAGGAAATTTAGTTCGATCCATATGCTTCTATTATGGAGTAAAAAATAACAACCCCAAACCCCATATCCCATAGTTGGGTTTTATTTTATTAAAACAGTATAGATACAAGATATCAAATTACAAAGGATCGATCCGTTTCATAGTCATGATGAAAAAGATACATATAAGGTTCCCTTATTAAAATGGTAATAAAAAATAGAAAAAATGAAAAATAAACTACTTCCCTAACCCATATTAAATGTTTTCATCTTTATAAAAAGGGGAAGGAAGACAAATAAAATAGTGAGATAAAATTCTCAATAAGAGTTTGGTAAAATGGAAGATAACTTGAATAAATAAGTATAATGAAAATGGTAAGATAAATACATCAAAAAACCCATGCCAATAAATAAATTGAGAATAAAAATGAATCCATTTATTTTGTTATATTTAAAATATAATGGATATAAATAAATAAATATATAATGAAGTGAATGATTAATTATTGGAAATCATATATCAGGTACATGAACCACTTCCATCAATATAGTTTATATATTTGAGTAGAAAACCATATGATTCTACATGGAAAAACATTATTTTCTTTCTGCAAACTGATTTCGTATCCTGATACTTATGATGAATCAAGTGGCTATCTATTAACAGGTACCACTCATAGGGATTGCATTACCTAGCCCCCAACCATAGGTCATTCTTTAACCAATCCCCAACCCATGTCTTACTAGTATAAACTATTCCACATATAACAAATAATTTATTTAAATAATAAAAAATATTTTTTTATCATTATATATATATATTAAATTAAATATATATATTTATCATTATTTCCATGTTAGTAAAATAACTATCAATGAAAAAACCATATCAAAATGTAGTATATATATTTGAAAATAATAATATCAATGATTTTAAGGATTTAAATGATGATTTTGGAATTATTCATGATAAATTATGTCCAACTAAAATAAAAACATGTAACAAGAGTTTCTTAATAAGTTGTATAAATGATAAATTTTAGTGCTGTTTAGAGGGAAAATATAAAAGAAACATCAAATATGAAAATGTCATTTTTTATTATACAAAATGGAAATGTAATTTTTTTCTTTACCAAATGTGTTAATTTATAAAAATACTGGTGGATTAAAACATGTTATATAATTTACATGAATTAGATTAATAAATTGGGATGTTCCATTTAATCAAACTTGCATATCGGGAGGAATTTAATATGGAAGATTTTAAGAAAATTTATTTAAAATAAAAGAAGGATAAATTGATCTATAAAAATAATTTTAAAATATATAAATAGAATGTAGAATAATTATATATAAATATTTTTTTGGGGTAATGATATAGAAAGAAATCCATGAAGGAAAATGGGGGTTCAAAGAGAATCCCTTACAAAATTTTCCTCAATCAAATAATTTAAGACATAAAATTAACAATAATTAAATAAATCAATTAAAAAAATAAATATAAATAAATTCATGATATTATATTTTTATGGGAATAATACATATACCATACACAAGAAATAAATGGTTAATAATCCATATCTCAATGAAATAAAAGTGAGATGAGAAACCCATTACAATGATAATATCATTGGAGTGAGGATATATCAATTAATTAATTTTGAGTGAAAAATATAAATCCGCACAATTAAGGTGGATATACAATAGGAAACAACTAGTGATCATTTCACCCATAATCATAGAATACAATAACAAATGACGTACAAGTTTAACACAATGAATGGAAATTAAGTTAAGAAATATCTTACCACATACTTGACTTCCTTAATACATGTACAAACCTCTTGTATTCTGGTTGTAAACATATTATTGTATTATAATATAATAATATTAATATTTTTATATCATTATTGATCCCATTATTACATTTTACCACTCGTTAGTCAATGATATTTCATCATTACCCTTGTTTCTGATGTCAACTGATTAAATTTACTATAAAGGATTTCTTATTCATGTTGTCATTTTATTACAAAAATTTTCAATCCAAAATATCAATAATAACATTAATATCATAAATATCATATTTAATCATTACAAAAATTTTTATAACAATATTTTAATGTGGAATATATAAAATTATTCACATCGCTTCTTGGAGATTGTAAGTCGTATGTATAAAAGCGCGGTGCCTTCATTTTTCATAAGATGGATAAAAGGTAGAATGTGAATTTTTAATATTAATAATAACAGATCAGAATATATATGATACTTTATTTTTTTTATAATATAAACCACACATTAATAAGAGGTAAAATAAGAAATGAATTTTAATAGGTTGGTAAAAATGATTATTTCTTTTTCAGTGGACATCCATTAGTTACCTTCTTAAGGGATCTAGAGATGGATTTTCATAAAATACCTGACCTCTAGAAAATGGATAATAATTTTATTAGGAGAAATGGGAATAAAAATTTGGAGATAATAGGCTCAATGTGGTGAAATGAGATGAAGTTAGAGGGCCCTTTTATAATTGAGGGGAGGGGCACCCTTGGAAGTCCTCCAAAATATTAAAAAATAATAAATTTATTTTCTATCCAAATAAAAAAATGTCCAATGATTAGACTATAAGATGATATAATGTTTTAATATATTAAGAATTTTTTTGACATGTTTTGTTTTATTTTAAATCTTATTATTTTTATTTAATTTAGTTAATATAATTTATTTTAATTATGGAAACAATTTAGTAGAAATTAAAAAGTTGTAATTTGTAATTATTAAATTTAAATTGGACCATAAATGAATAATATATAATATTTTATATGATATAATGTCAAAATATGTATTTTTTTTTATTTTTTTATATAATTTTATAAGAAGTAATTTTGATCCAATATCACAAGTTTCAATTTTGACACCGTTCAACACATTAGAGTTTTGGAAATCATTAAAACTGGGTAACATAGAAACAAGACAATTTTCATTTCTATAATATGTCATAATTTTCTAGAAAATTATTTTATAACCTTAATTAATTCAAATTATATTTATTTTAATATTTTTACTATCATTTATTTGATTGTTTCTTTAAGAAAATAATTACATCATCATTGTTTTATAATTATTTACATTAAATATTTCATCCATAAAAATTTAAAAAAGGTACAATGATATAGATAAATCTATAATATATTTAAAATTATTTATGTAGTCAAAGATATATTCAATGAATAATCAAATTATAAATAACATATTTATTAAAAAATTTATATGATATAACTCTATTTGTAAATAAAATACCATAAATGTCATAAACTAATCTGAATGGTTTCCAAAAATATAAAAAAATTTCAATCATGAAAATAGATTTATTATATTAAACATGTACACTTAGATTCATTCAGTACCATTATTTTTCCTCATGTAGACACGCAATAGATATATAAAATAATGAAAGTGAAATTTGTGATTACCTTTATTTAAATAATTCAAAAGTCATTATCAAGGACAAGTGTCAATTAATTAACTCCAATTCAAACCTTATGTTTGAATTTTCGAATATAAATCATCTTGTAATTTTTTTAATGTTTCAGGGTAATTTTATAATCCTTATAATTTTATTTTTAATTTAAATTACCCAATTTACCCTTTACCATGGTAACAAAAATTACCAATCTTATTATTCATATTGGTCATAAATGAAATATCATTTTTTACTAATTTATTATATTCTGAATATAAATATAAAACCCATATTTCATTATTCAAAACATAGATGTGAATGAATTTAATTTGAAATTAAATCAACAAAAAGAAACTTATTTTTTTTCAAATGCATTATTAAGCTCAAAAATTTAATTATACCAAAATATAGAATATTGATGAAAAATAAGATCCTTTATAAATTAAATGTATTTATTTTAAATTGAGATCGAATTCATATCATGAATAGATATTTAATATAACAAAATAGAATTTTTTTTTTAAAAATTGGTATTTTCAATATTTATTAGAAATTTTGTTTCCAGAAAAATACAACAAAAATTAACTTAAGATAATTTTGAAATTACACTTTTAAAATAAAGTTTCATTTTTTCAATAGAATTTATAAATGTGTAAAAATTTAGTTTAAAAAAAATTGTGTTATTAAGAGGTTCTAAAACACCATTCAGAAAAATTTATTCTTTTTTGCATAAAATTGGACTCATTATATATTGTGCCTAACAAAATAATTTGAATGAATGTAAAAATTTTTTATTGGATATATAATAAATAAATTTAATAATGTAGTTAATAAAATTAAATCCATTTAATTTAACAATTAGGTTATTTCAGTCACATTTTTAATAGTATATTATGGTTTTTAAACTTGGTGTTGTGTGATGATTTAGCTATCAATGATGTTAAATTTAAATGATACATTTCCTAAAAGAATGGGGTGTTATACTATTCCATCATTTGATAAATTGTTTCTTCAAAATTTTAAAATTTCACATTGAAAATCAATGTTTGATACTTGATAATTTTATTTCAGGAAACCCAAATTATAAATTTGGTTTATAAAACATACACCAAATAAAAGGAAAAGAGAAATACGAAGGTCCCAAAAAATAGGAATATGAATAGGAAGAAATTAGAGAAAATATGGGAATGGAATAAATATATAACTAGCATGTTATTATGGGTAGTGATATTGAATATGGTTATTAGAATGTTAACCATAAAAAACCTTAAATCTATGGTTGGTTAAAATACAATTAATTTATTATAATGGAAATAAATGAAAAAATCCTTTTCCAAAATGTGAGGGATTCTTCTACTATCCTGATAAGAATTTGTGAAAATTAGCACACTTGATTTATTTCAAAAAAAAAAGAATAATATCATCATTTAGTTGTTCTTCAATTTATTTACACCT
The DNA here is from genome assembly GCA_963277665.1 of Viscum album. Taxonomy (NCBI): domain Eukaryota; kingdom Viridiplantae; phylum Streptophyta; class Magnoliopsida; order Santalales; family Viscaceae; genus Viscum; species Viscum album. The sequence goes on along the minus strand of OY728127.1, from coordinate 2,056,663,453 downwards.
CATTTTTTAAATCTTGAGATGGATATTTGAATGTGTTACCAATTGTCACCTATCGAAAATTCAAGGTTCCGATGCTCTGCTAATGTGTATAACAACACTCATGTCAAATCCTCGACGATGATACTTTTTAATAGTCAATTGTTTTTAGCTGATTGTATTTTGATTGTGGGGTTTGTTTTAAGAGATTAATTGAAAGTATTGATTGATTAATATTGATTTAACAATTTTATAAATATTGGGGGTAGTTCATTATTTGGGAGTTATTCTTGTGATATCATTGAGCTTTGCATTATATTGCATTTAAATTAACACCCACATCACAAGTTAACATTGATTAGAATTCCTATGTGTTAAGGCTTTAATACAAGCCTTAATATAACTTAGGGTTCTAAAATAAATCAGATCTTATTGATGGTAGTGTATTTATTGTTCCAATAATCCAGGGAAAACCCTTGTTAAACAAAAAAAATCATTAATCAATGACCTGTTAAGTCCAACATACACAATGTTAATTCAAAGAATATTCATTGAGAAAAATTTATCAATCAATTAACATACCTTAATTATAACACACCTCAATGAGATATTTACTCAAAAATTAAGATGATTATTAATATGGTTCATTATATTTATGATGATGAATTAATAAGAGAAGAAAAAGAATGGGATAAGAAAAGAGTTGGGCGCCGAACACACACACACAAACGATGATGAAAATTAAAAATAGAATTTTGATTGGATGGGGAAGGAAAAAAAGGGAAGGGTTTAAACTTGATTTCAAATATTTTAAGATAATTAATATTTAATAAAAGAGATTGGATGATTAAAATATAATATTAAGAAGAAACTTTTACAAAAACAGAATTACAAAAACAACACTTACGAGATTATAAATGAAGAAATTTACAAAAGCAAATGAATGCAAAGACAGAAGGAAAGGTCCCTCAAGTAAAAACATGAGAATGGAAGGTACTCCAAATAATTTTTCAAAGAGTGGGTCAGGCCTATGTGTTCTCTTCTATTCTAAAATTATAGCTCCTTTGAAAGGAGAGGATGGGATGTATTTATAACCCATGTTGGTGGACTGTTTCCATTCCAAAACTACCCCTCCACTTGGCTCAACTATTTGGACTTCTAGACAGTTTAATCTAGAGATATATCCTCCTTAAAAGTTTTATTAAATAATGTTGGTGGACTACTCTCAAAATTTGGAGCCATTTGGACTTAGGTAACCAAAGTTATGGTGGTTGGAGTAAACAATTGTAACCTTTCCATTTCAATCCAGACTTTTCAGATGGTCAAAATTTGAATGGATTTTTTAATAGGAATATGCCCTCAAATAAAAATAGTTTCTTCCATCATGTTTTCTAAACATATATTTTCTTTCACACTAAAATATACCAGGCTGATTTGATGACTAGATCATGAGAAATGTCATGAATAGTGTCTAGATTTTAATTCTTGGACAGAATGGTGGGCTAGACTTCAAAGAATACGTTGGGCCTCTTGTTCTTGTATTTGGACCTTAAATTTTTTATCCATGACTCATTTGGTTAATAAAGAACATATGGTGGAATTTCAAAAAATTTGGGCTTCGGGATTTGGACTAGTAACTCAATCATAATTTCCGGTCTAGTTTTTTCACAGATTCTTTGGGTCTTCTTGTGTGGACAATATAACCCTTTAATGGAAGAATTGGCCCAAGATCCCTTCTAGTGAAATGTTTTATATTGGAAGAGGAATCATAATAAATAATAACCACACAATTTAGACAAGTAGGGAGATATTTATAAATAAAATAGTAATATGAAATTGATTGGATTAATTAAAATAATGCTAAAAATTTTTATTTAATATTTAAAAATTAATATTTCACACAAATTAGGCACATTTAATAAAAATCTGTAAATGGAGTATATAAAAAGTTATGAAAATATTATTAAAATCAACTCTCCAACACTTATTATTGTGCATTTCCTCATGTTCAATAAATATAAAAACATAACAAAATCATTTTTACTCACCAAAAAATATTAAAATTTTGTTTTCCCCACTTAGGGGAGGTATAGAAAATTTACCTCATCTATATTGAATTCCACCACAATTTGTTACAGAAACAATGTTCCAAAAACAACTCATTTTTTCATGCTCAAATTTAGAAATGGAAAATGTGCGCACTCAAAACTCACTCCTCTCAAGAAGAAAAAAAATTTATTTTTGGAGGATCACTCACTCACCAACCAAAAGTGAAAATCTTAGAGTTTGAAAGATCTCTAAGATTACATTACCTATCTTAAAGTTTAAAAAATTGAAGTGGAATTTTTAGGGGTTTTTTCTGTGGCTATGGGATTATAGGAAGATTATATCCAAAAGATAGGAAAAATGGGGTAAAAAACCAACATGGAAAAATCAATGCACATTATTTTTTGAAATGAGACATAAAAGGAAATGTAAACACATTTTTAGGAGGGAATGAAAATGTGAAATAATACAAAAAAGAGGAAGTAAATTTGAAGTTAATGATATGATGAAATATTTACAAACCACGAAACTTCCCCCAATGACATAAGTGTTAATTTTTTTTTGAATTTTTTCAAAATTTTAACTTAAAACATATCTCAAACTTATCTCCCATCCCATGTTTTATCTCCTCAAGAAACTACTTTTAATAGTTATAATAAGATAAAAGTTTTAGAAAGAGTGATTTTTAACCCACCCAAGACACTACCCCTTCTTATTTTAAGTTTTTGATTTTTTTGGATATTTTTTTTGAACACTTTTAAATAAAATTTGTAAAAGATAAAAATATATACATTCCCAAACCCCACTTAGTTAAAACCTCTCCCCCACACATAAATTGATGATTTACCTAAATCGTATGATAACATTGTGAAAATCAACAAAAGGGTACCCAAAATAATACCCATTCCCCCCACACTTAACGTTCAAAAAATTATCCAAGGAAAATCTATGCTGATATTGGATGGGATAAGGTATTGGTCTTGAAATATGTCTATCAATGAAAAAGGTTTTTATAGGCTCGAAAGAGATTTCAAAAGGAGGATTAATGTACGGTTAATGGGAGGCTATTTTGCTATTATAATTCTCATGTGTTTCGGAAAATGACTCTATCATATTAATGCACACTAAATTAGAAAATTAAGCTCAAATGTCCACAAAATCAAGATTCAAAAATGGGGGTGAAAAACACACATTTTGAATAGATTTCCATATGCGGCCTTATCATGAAAGCTAACGTTGTTCTGCATAGTTGGGGAAATGATTTTCCAAATCAATAATTGAGCATTCAAAATTTATTTATTTTGACAAAATATTATTTATCCTAATATATGATGAAAGAATAAGGTTTTTGAGATGAAATCATGTCATTTTGACTCCCCAAAATGGTTAGACAGAATTTCAAAAGATGAAGGTGAGTAATTATGACTCATGTTTTATTTTATTTTTTTATTTGTTTTTAGTTTTTTACTAGTGTTTTTAAAATACACACCCACACAAAAGAGAAAGTGAACAATAAAGGGTTTGATGAAGAAAGTGGTAAAAAAACTAAAGAGATATGAAGAAGTAGAAAAAGTTAGAGATAGAGAATGAGGAAGAAGAGATAAAGAGGGAGTTTAAGGGATAGTGGTGCCCCTAGTTTGGATTTGGCGGGTTTCCATCTCCATCTGGTGGTGGGTCTACTGTAGAAGTCGTGGATTTGATGGAAGTCAATGTGGTTACCGGGATGTGTGTCCTCTCATGAAGATTCTTTAACTGATGTCCCCTAACTGTGAATGTCCATTTAGGAGAGGGGTATTGGACTTGAACTGAACCAAATGAGTAAACTATACTAATAATAAAAGGAACTTACCAATGAGAATTAAGCTTACCTGGGTGAAGTCAAAATCGATAATTGAAGAGAATTACCTTTTCACCTTCATGAAATACCTTTCTCAGGATGTGTTTATCATGGAGTGACTTGGATTTTTCTTTGTATAGATTAGAATTCTCATAAGAATCAAGTCAAAGGTCCTCCGGTTTATCCAATTACAATAATATTTCTTCACCAAGATTTTTCAAAATAAAAATTACAAGTTTTCACAGTCCAAATGACTTATGTTAGATTTCAACTACAAATGACCTGCTTTACCAAAACTATCCTAAAAGGAGACATCCTAATGGGTGTTTTATCGGAAGTTTAATAAGCCCAAAGTGCTTCACCAAGTCTTTTAAGATAATATTTTCTAGTGGGCATAACAATTCTCTCAAGCAATATTTTGACTTCTCTATTAGAAAGTTCAGCCATGACATTTGTTTGGGGGTGATATGCTGTTGAAGTTTTATGTATAACACCATTATTTTAAAAAATATGGTTCTATTACAAAAATGGGTTCCAATGTCACTTATCAAGGCATGTGGGGTGACAAATCGGTGGAAGATGTGTGTCTTTAAGAACTGACTAACATTATGTGAATCATTCTTTCTAGTGGGTTTGGCCTCAATCCACCTAGAAACATAATCATCCGCAAAAAGAATGTATGATAATACATTGTAAAGGGGGAATGGTCTCATTAAATTGATTCCCCAATCATCGAAGATCTCACAAAAAATTAATGGCTTTTGGGGCATTTTATTTTTCTTTGAAATTGTGCCAAAAATTTGGAAAGTGGGACATGATTGAATGAACTCATTTTAGTCCTTGAAGAGTGAAGGCCAAAAGAATCCATAGTCTAGGACCTTTTGGGAGGTTCTTTTGGTCCAAAGTGGTCACCTCTACGAAGTGAGTGACAGAATTCTAATATGGAGGAATTTTCATCCTCATCAACACATAATTTAATTACCATGTTAGCCCCAGTTTTCCAAAGTTTATTATCTTCCCAAAAATAGAATTTTTAATCACTTTTCACCTTATTTTTTTGTTCTTTTGAAAACTTTTAAGGAAATATACCAGCAACCAAGTATTTTATAATTGGGGAATACCATGGTATCCTTGGAGTGAGAGATGAAAGGTGCTTAGTGGGGGAGTTCCGGATCGTTGTTTTTTGAATGAGAAGTATTAGAAATTCTTCTCAGGTGATCAACCACATGGTTTTCTTTTCCTCATCAATCTTTGACTTAAAGGTCAAAATATTGGAGCCTTAGGATCCATATTATTAGCCTAGGTTAGGAATCACTTTTCTTGAGTACGAAATTTATAGTATAATGGTCTGTGAAGATGATGATTTTGGAACCTAACAGATAGGGCCAGAATTTATCTAAGGAAAAAACCACAGCTAAAAGTTCCTTTTCAATCACAGTGTAATGAGATTGTGTTTCATCCAAAGTTTTTGAGGCATAATAGATGACATGATGAATTTTTTCCCTTCTGTGACCAAGAACTACACCAAAACCTCTATCAAAAGAACCACACATCAATTACAAGGGTAAGGAACAATCTTGGGGTTGGATTATTGGGGTAGATGTAAGAGCAGTTTTGAGTTCAACGAAGGCTCTCTTGCAAACCTCATCTAAATGGAAAGTGACATAATATTGGAGAAACTAAGTGAGTAGGAGGGAAATCTTATAGATTTTATGGATGAATATCTGATAGAAACTAGCATGACCAAGGAATGAATGGATGTATCGAACAGAAGTGGGTTTAGAAAGTGATTGGATAACTTAAATTTTGGTAGGATCAACTTCAATACTATCTTGTGAAACTATGTGCCCTTGAACAATCCCATTTGAAACCATTAAGTGACATTTTTCAATATTTAATACAAGGTTACACTTGACACACTTTTGGAGAACTAGAGAGAGTGAATACAGTCATGATTCAAATGATTCACCATAAATGGTGAAGTCATCCATGAATATTTACATGCAGTGTTCAATGAATTCAGAAAAGATACGCATCATACACCTATGGAATTTTTCAAGAGCATTACAAAGGCCAAAAGGCATTCTCCTATAAGCATATGTTCCAAAGGGGCATGTGAAAGTAGTATTTTCATGGAACTGAGGTGCGATTGGGATTTGTATGTAGCCGGTGTATCCATCAAGAAAGCATTAGTGTGACTTTACGGCTAATTGTCCTAGATATTTGATCAAGGAATGGAAGAGGGTAGTGATATTTTCATGTTTAAAAATTCAATTTCATATAGTCGATGCACACAATCTATTTGTTCTTCACTCGAGTTGTGACTACCTCTTCCCCATCATCATTTGTAACAACCATTATCCCACCCTTATTAGGTACAACTTGAATTGGACTAACCCATTCACTATCATAAATTGGGTAGATAATACCAGCTTTAATAATCTTGGTGATCTCTTCCATAACTACCTTAGGTATGAGTGGATTGAGTCTTCTTTGTGGTTGTATAATTGGTTTGGACGATTACTCAAGATGGATGTGATGCATGCAAAGAGTAGGGTTGAATCCTGGCATGTCATCTAGGGTCCATCCTAAGAACTTTTTGTTTTCCTCAATAACCTGAACAAGTTTGGAATCCTCAATTTAGGTAATTGAAGTAGAGATAATGAAAGGATAATAGTTTTCATGAAAAAGGAATGCATATTTCAGGTTTTCAAGAAGACATTTTAGAATAGTCTCATCGTTCATTTATGGGATAGACAACTCAAAAATGGAGTAAAGGACTTCAGTTGATTCAGATTCATTTTCCTAAATATTTTCCATGGTGAAGCAGTAGATATCAATGTTGATGTGGGATTCATGATATTTTCATGATCCTCTAGATTGATGGAGCCTATTAATGATAGGTCTATATCAACTTCACCATTTATGACTTGGTTAATCATGGTGCAGATTTCAAAAGATCTGTTGTCATTATACCATGAAGAATATGATGGATTGGGGTTCATTTTAATCTTAGAAGTTTCCTCGAAAGCATGGATTGAGAATGAAGAGTGATCCTTAGATGAGTATCGTATGGCTAGGAAAATGTTGAAATTTACTAGTTGGTCACCAAATTACATGGATAAGATGTCTGAATGGACATAAATCTTGGTTCTCATTGTCATTAGGAATGTTCTTCTGAGAATTAATGGATATCAAGAAGTGTTCGACTCATCTTCCATGTCAAGGACATATAAATCAGTGGGGAAGATAAGATCATTCACACAAACAAGGACATCCTCAATTATACCCTCAGGACTAGCAGTTCATAGATTAGCCAATTTAATGACAACACCTACTGGGTGCAAGGGACCTAGACCAAGGTTGGAGAACAATGATTTAGGTATGACATTTATTGGGGCCCCTAAGTCTATAAGTGCATAATTAAATTTTGAACTTCCGATTTGGCATATAACTGTAAAGGTCCAAGGATCTGTGCATTTTATAGGAATAGACTGTTGGGTGGAAACATTTTATAAGGTCCATTGTTGCCTTTATGGGTGCGCAATTTGTAAAGACCTGTAAAATTCAAGAGAAATTTTTTCTTAATTTTCTTAGGGATTTTAAAACAACGCAGTTTCTGACGGCACCTGATTCCGAGGCCCGGTGTGCGCGGAATCATTTTCCGATGTTTAGCTCGGGTATGTTCAGTGAGCGAACGAGCGGGTTTTTCTAACTTTTGAACTGGTGCTCGGAATCGAATTCCGAGGGCACCGATGGAATCACAGCGCCGGTAATTGCTTAGAAACACCTTTTCCGAAGTTGCGTTTGATCGGGTGTGGTTTTTAACTTTTGGGGTTAAGTAAAGGAATAAAAAAGAAAAATTGGACGCACAATTTTTATTTTAGGTCAAGTTTTTCAACCTAACCTAAGTGTTTGAGTGGGACCCACAATATCCTACCCACTAGGTAGGATATTTGTGAGGTGGGTCCCACACGAGCCCCTCTATTTCCTTTCTTCCTAAACCCCCCTTTATTAAGGTAACACACCTGCACCCATATTAAGTGGAAGTCAACCCTTGCGTTTTTCTGTTATGAAACGCCGCAATTAATTTGGAGGTTTAAACATTGCAATTAATTCACTTAATTGGTTGTTTGGGTTTTGAATTTCATAACTCATGGCATGAGAAATAAAATAAGACAAATATTATTTTATTAAGGGTTGTTGGATTGTGAGAGGCTTGGGAGAGTTTTCTTGAAGTTCTTGAAGTTCTTTCTCATCGCGAAGAACGCGAATAACACAAAGAACACCGACCTCCGGCGAAGGTCGACAAGAACGCAGGATCATCGGAGATCGATGACGCGACGCCGACGAATCCTCCTTCCGCGACACCTTCTTCCGCGATGATCAATTCCACGACGTCCCCTTTCCGCGACAACCTCGTTCGATGACGACGCTTGAGGTAGGGGTTAATTTTGTGTAAGTTTATATTCCCGTGGTTCTTTCATTCTAAAACAAAGAACTCGGATCAACACATTCTCAAGTTGATCTGCCAATGATTTCTTTTGCGGGATGGGAATATTTATTTGCGGGGAAAACTGTTGGGGTTGATTTCTTTTGTTCGTGAAAAATCCATGGTCATTATTCTTCTTTTTTTCCACTTGTTATCAACTTAACGAGAGGAGGTCAGACCGCACAAACACGGTCGACTCTTCTCCCCCTTTGTTGTTTTGTTCGTTGCAGCACAAACAAAGGTGGCGCGATGAAATGACACCGCGTAGAAGCAAGAATGAACACAACGAAGAAGAGTGGCGCCGTCGCGCCGCACCGTTGAGGCCAAACAAAACCGCGGCTAGAGTCGGGGCCGCGTAGACGAATTGAAGACTCCGCTGGTTGATCGTTGTGCGCGGATTTACGAGTAATGACAAATGGGACCGCAAGGTCATTTTGAAGCCTCCGCAGTGAAGGTCAGGTCCCGGGAGGACCATTGGAAAAGGCGGCGAGTAAAAAGGACCACCGAAGCGCGTCCGGTGGTCTGCGAAAAATCTTGCCGGTGCGCCACGCCGACATTGCGGCCGGCAGCGGCCGGCCGCTAGGAAGCGGCGGTGCCCGGCTCGCCGCCGGGAAGGGCGCCACGGCTGAAGCCGCGGCGACAGGCCGCTGGTCCCGCAACTATGCGGGACCGAGGGAGGAGGGACGCGGTTCTCGGCCGCGTCCGTTGGAAAGGGGCAGCCCCCACATAGGGGGCCGCAGTTTCTTTCAAGCGGGCGACCGCACCCCCTGTCCGCTCAACCGGACAGCTGAGCGGCCACGTGGCCGTGCCAGCGCGGTAGGCCAACCGACCGGGCCTCACCCAGGCCGGTCCGGGCCACGCCCCCCAGGCTGGGCCGCACCCGTTTGGGCCAGACCCAGACCCGGGTCGGGTCGATTCAGTTCGGGCCGACCCAGGGGGTCTCAGGCCAGGTCCGACCGGGCCCGAACCCCCTATTTTCGGGAAATTTCCGTTCAAACGCCCATATCGTGGGCCATGGACCTCTGATAAAGGCACCGTCAGCTGCGTAGAGATCCTTGGATCGAGGCGGTCATTTCATAATATTACACTCAGGGTTTCAGAGAACTTTGGGTACAGCGGGGTTGGTTCGAACACGAAACCAATCAGGCCCTTGGACCGGAAACACTTATATCTTGAGCTCCGGACGTCCGATTGACGTGCCGTCGACTTTGTTGGTTTCCTCTTGATGAGACGGAAATTTTGGCATTATTTTCTTGAGTTTTGGTTGTAGTGGAATGTGGCCGGGTTGGATTGTACCCGAAATCCAACAGGGCCCCTAGAATGGAAAAGCTGATAACATTCAGACTGGACGTCCGTTTGACGAACCATCAGCGGCGTTGGTGATCACATTGAGAAATGGTCCCTATGAGTATACTATAAGAGATTTCGGGTTACAGTTGAGATACGGCCGGGTTGGTTCGCACACGAAACCAACCGGGCCCCTGAGACGAAAAGGCTAATAACTCACAGACCGGGCGTCCAATTGACGCGCCATCTGTTGCGTTGAGACCCCTATGACGAGGTGGTCCTTTGATATACTTTTTCATGGTAATTTGAGATACTTGGAGTATCGACCTATAGCTTGTGGAGAAGACCCTCCCGGAGATGAGCGTATGGAGTACGGAGACCGTGTAGCCGGCTGAGACCTGACGACTACTTGACCGACTCGACTTGGAGTGAGTCGACTAGCCCAGTGGACGGAGCACTACTTTGTTTGGGTGCAGACCCATGGCGGATGGATCACTACTGTGTGATAGTGCAGACCAGCGGTACTCGTCCGGAGAGTACCTCTGTAGGCTATTAGTGGGTGTGCACTACTGTGTTTGGGTGGCATACCCCGGCGGGAAGAACTACTGTGTTTGGGTGGCTGACCTGCGGTACTCGACAGGAGGAGTATCTTAGAAGTCTTAGGTTAGTGAGCAGTAAATCAGAGTCATGACATGACCAATGTACACTCCAGAGATGATGCTCTTCAGCAGTTATGGGTTTGATAAAAAAATCCTGGTTTGAGCTGAGTCTATGATCTTTGTGTTTACCTCATGATTGAGATGAGTCACTTGATAACTTAGGTATATGTATGGGCATATAACTGGGTAGTGGTTATCCATTGATTTCATAATCTTTGTGTTTCCTCATGTTTGAGATGGGTCACTTGATAAATTAGGTATATGTATGGGTATATACCTAAGTAGAGGTTATCTATTGAGATCTTATTTGTGGTTATCCTTGTTGGTTTTAGTGAGATCTTGGGGGTCTCGGGGTCCCTACTGAGTATCGTTGCACTCACCCCTGCACGGGATATGCCCGCACCTTGTTGTGTTGGTTGCAGACGACAGGCAGAGCTGACAGAGTCTAAGTGTTCAAGGACTAGACGGTACCCGGAGGTGGACCACACGATGAGTCAGTATCCGGAGGTGGACTTCACAGAGAGATGACACTCAGAGGAGGTTAACAGGCAAGAGCGTTATGGAGGCTATCTGATCCTACCCTTCAGGTAGGATCTGTGGTGGACGATCCCGGAGCTGTGCTATCTATACCTACCCTTCAGGTAGGATCCAAGGAGGATGACCCAGGAGCTGCTTCCTTTCTTCTAGCTGTTTGTATTTTCTATTGTACTTTCGTTCAGCTGTAGCTGTACTTTCAGATGGGTTTGTATTCTGGCCTATTTACTTTTTAGCACTTTCTTTTGTACTTAGTGCTTTACTTTTTCTTGTACTCTGTGGTGTTTTGTTACTTTTATAAAGGCAATGCCTTCCCAGTTTCGGGATTTACGCCTTTGGTGCTAGTCACCAGCCCCTGGCCTATGGAAGGCGGGCTTGGGGTAGTCATGACACGGGCCCCACGGACGGGTCATGAAAAATTGGTATCAGAGGAGTCGGTTCTACCGCAGAACTTATAACTCTGATATTTTTTTCTTTCTATGAAGCAATAGTGTTAAGGGTACCGAGTGTGGTTTTCAGTTTAGGGAGTCTAGTGTTGGTGCGGGCGGCCGACGTATCCATACACTAGGACCCTGAAAACTGATTTCCGACTTTGTGCATGAAAACAAAAATTGCGTGTGTGTTTCCAAAAGTTTTTAAACGTCAGATCAAACCAGGTCAGCTCACCAGGTATAAATCGTTTGACTGTGTCATGTATGTTTCTTTCAGGATGCCTTTCCACGGATGACTACCTAGATCCCAGAGGGATGTGCGTACTGACAGCCTGCCGAGCGACGAGGCTTCGGTACATGGCCCTCTTAAAGTTGAGGCACCAGTGGAGGCACCAGTGGTACTACCATACGTTGGGCCACCGATGCCACCAACCCTAGCCGTAGGCGATGCATGCCACTTGAGCGTGCGACACGAGTTCCAGTGCCAGAGGGAACCCAGGTTTTGGGGAGAAACGGACCCGCAGGCGGCTGAGGATTGGCTGGAGGCTGTGGTGAGAGTCTTCAGGCTAGTGGGGACGCCATAAGACTTCATGGTGATCTTTGCTGCCAGCCTCCTTCATGCAGTAGCGGGCAGGTGGTGGAGCCGCTTGTTCCAGTTTTTCGATGGTATGACCTTCACATGGGGAGACTTCGAGACATTTTTCAGGGTGGACTTTGTACCAGTACCTCTGCACCCCGAGCGTGTTCAGGAGCTGCTGCCTTTGTCGCATGATTTTTGATCAGTATCCGAGTCATCTGTGGGTAGTAGACAGATAATGCATAGGTCTAAGAGGACCAGAGCCAGCCGTACGTGGAGAAGGAGGTGTTATGAATGTGGCAGGAAGGGTCCCCTGGCACATGACTGTCCGACCCCCCCGCACAGTTGATCCGCATGCTTTGGAGGAGCCACTGATGCAGAAGCAGTGGCAGGTGCTTGAGCAACAACCGAGAAGTGGACAAGGCAGTAGAGCTCTGGGAGCAGGTGGACAGGAGCGGAACTAGTGGATACGTCCCTTGTACTTCTAGTTCCATGTTTTTATTGTTTTTGTGTCTTTGTACTAATACCTGCAATAATAAAAAGACACTTATCTTTGTGATGTTTTCTTTCCAATCCTTTTGTTTGGTTGATACTGAGAGGTCCCGGTTAAAACTGTTGACATGACCCTCACTTTCGAGATTTCTACTGTAGGAGACCCAATGACCTCACACTGATGCTGACAATGTGACTCGACCCATGGAGGCAAGAGTGACAATTGGATCTCTTGGGAGTTATGTCAAGGCCTTACGATGTCATCCTTGGCATGAATGCATCATTCATGTCAGGATTGGCTGTATTAGGAAATGGGCATGGTTCATCCGGGGGATGAGACCGAGTTTCTCTTTTCGGAAAGGGAGAAATCTTAGCAGCTCTTTCAGATCATAGGCAAAGAAGGAGTAGACAATCCAAGACTGGATGGGGACTGCACAGTGCTGTAAGAAACAAGAAACTAGCACCAGTCTTAAAGACTTTGGCGTGTTAAATGTTTCAAGAAGAGGAAGCTTTAAGGAGAGATGAGTCTGTAAAATAGTAGATTTAGAGGGAGAGCTAGGAGAGCAGCATGAGGTGGTGTACATTTTAACATGCTACAACCACCCGCCTTAGTTGTCCCCACCAGGCTCAGGGAGCTGGAGGGAAGGGGAAGAGTGCGGCTTCATGCGGTCAAGGAGTGTGACCCAATGGCTCCAAAAATGATTCAAGGGACAGTCTGTGTCTACTACTAGATTCTGTAGTAACATACATTGATATGAATCATTCCTTCCTTCCACAAATCATGTCCCATACCTAGAGTTTCCAGAAAGCCGTAGACTTGACCCTCACGTCTGGAGATACCATGAGAGCAGACTCAATAATCACACTTACACCGACAGTGTGGTCTGACCCTCAAGGTGAGAGTTTCGGTTGGAATCTCTTGGTGGCAGTGTCGAGGCCTTACGACATTGGTTTGAGTATGGACTGGGCAATCACAATTCATACACAAATTGACGGTATTAGGCACAAATTTTGTGGTTTAACTACAACGTCAGGATGAGTTTTCCTTGGTCGGTGAAAAGGAAACCCCAGGAAGCACCAGATAAACTCATGCATAGGAAGGATTGGCTGATCAGTCTTGAGTCAGCCAACCTTACCCTCGCGGCAGTAGGAGTTTTCAGTTTTAGTTCCAAACAGGAATTGGAGGCCTCTTGAGTTTGAGGATGATGATCACATCCTTATACAGGTCTCACCTCGACGAGGTTTACGGAGATGTGGCCAAGGTGGCATGTTATCTCCGAGGTTCAGTGGACCTTTTTAGGTCCTCAGCAGGGTGGGTGAGGTGGCTTACCGTTTGACCCATCCACCTCAGTTTCACCAGGTTCACGACGGCATCCACGTATCTCGACTAGGAATATACACGCTTGACCCGACGCATATCATCGGCCATGAGAAGCTGGACTTTGGTGATGGGGTGACTTTTGCGGGGTTCCATTAGGAGTTGAGGATCGACAGGAGCGGTCCTAAGAAGATGGTCGATTCCTTTTGTGCACTTTCATTGGAAGCACGAGAACCTCCAGGTGAGCACATGGGAGCGGAAGGCTAAGATGCATTCTCAGTACCACTTTTGTAACCCTAGTTTGTGTTAAAGCTTTACGAGAACGTAAATCCCTGAGATGGGAGTAATGTAAAGACTCGTAAAATTAAAGGGAAATTTTTTCTTAATTTTCTTTGGGATTTTACAGGAATGCAGTTTCTGATGTTACCTGATTCTGAGACCCGGTGTGCCCGAAATCATTTTCTGAAGTTTAGATCAGGTACGTTCAGTGAATGAACGAGCAGATTTTTCTAACTTTTGAACCGGTGCTTGGAATTGAATTCTGAGGGCACCGATGGAATCACAGCGCCGGTAATTGATTATAAACACCTTTTTCGATGTTGCATTTGCTTGGGTGTGGTTTTTAACTTTTGGGGTTAAGTAAAGGAATAAAAAAAAAATTGGACGCACAATTTTTATTTTACTTCAAGTTGTTCAACCTAAACTAAGTGTTTGGGTGGGACCCACAATATCCTACCCACTAGGTAGGATATTTGTGAGGTGGGTCCCACACGATCCCCATCATTTCTTTTCTTCATAAACCCCATCCTTTATTAAGGTAATGCACCCGCACCAATATTAAGTGGAAGTCAACCCTTGCGTTTTTCTGTTGTGAAACGCCGCAATTAATTTGGCGGTTTAAACGTTGAAATTAATTCACTTAATTGATTGTTTCAGTTTTGAAATTCATAATGCATGGATTGAGAAATAAAATAAGAAAACACTTATTTTATTAAGGGCTGTTGGGTTGTGAGAGGCTTGCGAGAGTTTGATTGAATTTCTTGAAGTTCTTCCTCCTCGCGAAGAACGCGAAGAACACGAAGAACGCCGACCTCCGGCAAAGGTTGAGAAGAATGAAAGATCCTCAGAGATCGACGACGCGATGCCGAATAATCCTCCTTCCGCGATGCCTTCTTCCGCGATGATCAATTCTGCAACGTGCCCTTTCCATGACAACCTCGTTCGACGACAATGCTTGAGGTAGGGGTTAATTTTGTGTAAGTTTATATTCCTGTGGTTCTTTTCTTCTAAAATAAAGAACTCGGATCAACTCATTCTCAAGTCGATCCGTGAATGATTTCATTTGCGGGTTGGGAATATTTATTTGTGGGGAAAACAGTTGGGGTTGATTTCTTTTGTTCATGAAAAATCCATGTCGTTCTTCGTCATTTTGGCCGCTTGTTATCAACTTAACGAGAGGAGGTCGGACCGCACGAACACGGTTGAATCTCCTCCCCCTTTGTTGTTTTGTTCTCTGCGGCACAAAAAAAGGTGGCGCGGTGCAACGACACCATGTGGAAGCAAGAAATAACGCAACGAAGAAGCGCAGCGCCGTCGCGCTGCGCCGCTGAGGCCGAACGAAACTGCGACCGGAGTCGGGGCCGCCGAGGCGAATTGAAGACTCTGCTGGTTGATCGTTGTGCACAGATTTATGGGTGGCGACAAATGGGTCAGCAAGGTCAATTCGAAGCCTCCACAGGGAAGGTCAGGTCCCGGGAGGACCATTGGAGAAGGCGGCGAGCAAAACGGACCACCAGAGCGCGTCCGGTGGTCCGCGAAAAATCCTGCCGGCGCGCCCCACAGGCGCGGCGGCGCCGGCGGCCGGAGGCGGCGGTTGGCACCGGCCGGCCGCCAAGAGAAGGCGGTGCCCGACGCGACGCCGGGAAGGGCCGCTGGTCCCACGACTGCGTGGGACCAAGGGAGGCGGGACGCGGAACTCGTCTATGTCCGTTGGCAAGGGGCGACCCCCACGCGGGGGCGGCAGTTTCTTTGAATGGGGCGGCCGCACCCCCTGTCCGCTCAACCGGACAGCCGAGCGGCCACGTGGCCGCGCCAGCACGATAGGCCAACCGGTCGGGCCAGGCTGTGCAATTTTGGGCTGGACCCGCACCCTGGTCGGGTCGATCCGGTTCGGGCCGACCCAGGGGGTCTCGGGCCGGGTTGGACCGGGCCCGAACCCCCTATTTTCGGGCAATTTCCGTTGAAACGCCCATATCTTGGGCCAAAGACCTCCGATCAAGGCACCGTCAGTTGCGTATCGATCCTTTGATCGATGCAGTCATTTCTGTATATTACACTTAGGATTTCGGAGAACTTTGGGTATGGCGGGGTTGGTTCGAACATGAAACCAACCTGGCCCTCGGAGCGGAAACACTTATATCTTGAGCTCCGGGCATCTGATTGACGTGCTGTCAACATTGTTGTTTTCCTCTTGATGAGATGGAACTTTTGGAATACTTCGCCTGAGTTTTGGTTGCAGTGGAAAGTGTCCGTGTTGGATTGTACCTGAAATCCAATCGGGCCCCTAGAACGGAAAAGATGATAACTTTCAGACTGGACGTCCGTTTGACGAACCGTCAGCGGCGTTGGTCATCACTTTGAGAAACGGTACCTATGAGTATAATCTAAGAAAGTTAGGGGTAAAGTTGAGATATGGCGGGGTTGGTTCGCACACAAAACCAACCGGGCCCCTGGGATGAAAAGGCTAATAACTCACAGACCGGGCGTCCGATTGACGTGCCATCTGTTGCGTTGAGACCCCTATGACGAGGAGGTCCTTTGAGATACTTCTTCGTGGGGATTTGAGATACTTGGAGTATAGACCTATAGCTCGTGGAGTGGACCCTCTCAGAGATGAGCGTACGGAGTACAGAGACCGTGTAGCCGGCTGAGACCTGACGACTGTTTGACCGACTCGACCTGGAGTGAGTCGACTAGCCCAGTGGACGAACCACTACTTTGTTTGGGTGAGAACCATGGCAGACGGAGCACTACTGTGTGATAGTGCAGACTCGCGGTACTCGTCCAAAGAGTACCTCTGGAGTCTATTAGGGGGTGTGCACTACTGTGTTTGGGTGGAATACCCCGGCGGGAAGCACTACTGTGTTTGGGTGGAAGAACTTCGGTACTCGACAGGAGGAGTACCTCAGCAGTCTTAGGTTAGTGAGCAGTACCTCAGAGTCATGACAGGACCACTGTACACTCCAGAGACGAGGCTCTTCAGTAGTTACAGTTTAGATAATAAAAATCCTAGTTTGAGCTGAGTCTATGATCTTTGTGTTTACCTCATGATTGAGATGGGTCACTTGATAACTTAGGTATATGTATGGGCATATACCTGGGTAGTGGTTATCCATTGATTTCATAATCTTTGTGTTTCCTCATGATTGAGATGGGTTACTTGGTAACTTAGGTATATGTATGGGTATATACCTAAGTAGAGGTTATCTATTGAGATCTTCATTGTGGTTATCCTTGTTTGTTTTAGTGAGACCATGAGGGTCTCGGGGTCCCTACTGAGTATCGTTATACTCACCCCTGCACGGGCTATGCCCGCACCTCGTTGTGTTGGTTGCAGACAATGGGCAGCGCTGACAAAGGCCGAGTGTTCGAGGACTGGACGATACTCGGAGGTGGACCACATGACGAGTCAGTATCCGGAGGTGGACTTCAAGGAGAGATGACACTTGGAGGAGGTTGATGGGCGAGAGAATTATGGAGGCTATCTGTACCAACCCTTTAGGTAGGATCCATGGTGGACGATCCAGGAGCTGTGCTATCTGTACCTACCATTCAGGTAGGATCCGAGGAGGATGACCTAGGAGCTTCTTCCTTTCTTCCAGCTGTTTTTCTTTTCTGTTGTACTTTCCTTCAGTTGTAGCTGTACTTTCAGTTGGGTTTGTATTTTGGCCCATTTAATTTTTAGAACTTTCTTTTGTACGTAGTGTTTTACTTCCGCTTATACTCTGTGGTGTTTTGTTACTTTTATAAAGGCAATGCCTTCCCAGTTTCAGGATTTACGCCTTTGGTGCTAGTCGCCAGCCCCTGGCCTATGGAAGGCGGGCTTGGGGTAGTCACGACATGGTCCCCAAGGACGGTTCGTGACACAATTCCTTACGAAACATTGCATAATTAGGGAATAGTTTTATGTCATCTAAGAGGGGAATGTTGACTTCAACATGTCTAAACAGGTCATGCATTTTAGGATCAAGTTTAAAGGACTTTTTTGGATTAGAAATGGATTGAGGAAAAGGAATTGGATTCTTAAGTGGAATGGAAGGGGGTGAGGGAATGGAATCATATTCCTTTTCAAGTTTCTTTTTCTTTTCATTTTATTGGTCAACATTCAAAAGGGGGTTAGAGGACTTATCTTGAGGCATATCAATTTTATTCCCTGAACAAAGTGAAATTACACTTACATCACCTTTCCGGTTGGGTAATGGTTGAGTTGGGAGTTGAGATAAAATTTATTGTTTTTTCTAGCTCATATGGGATGCAAGTAGACTAATTTGGTTTTTAATGTTTTTGAGGTTGGAATGAGTGAAAGAGACGAGATCTTCCACTGAACTTTCCCATGGTTTCTTGGAAGAAGAGGATTTTCCTAGATTGGGATTGCCTTGATTTCAGTTCTTGGGAAAGTGATTGTATTGGTTTGGTAAGTGAGAAGTCTCACTAGGATAGGAAAATCCAGGAGGAGGAAGAGGTGGATTGATCCTTTAAGGTTGAGGAACAAAATGGTAAGGTTGTTGGAAGTTACCAACACTTTGACCATATTGGAATTGGTTTGGGTTTTGAGGAAGGAATTGAGGGGGATGAGAAATGGGATTACCATAACTCAAGCCATAGTTGAAGGTAGAAGAGAAGGGATCATGGTGGGGTTGGTTGATGTTTCTAATGAGATGACATAATTGTTGAGGGTTGGTGTTCCTATGAGAAAATTCTACATTGTGATCCATTGGTCAAGATAAATCACAGGGATCCTCTTGAAGTTGTGGACATGTGTCAGTTGGATGAGATGGGGAGCTACAGATTCCATAGTTCTTGATAGGTCCATGAAACAATGATTGTGGATAAGATGAGGTAGGGGATTTGTAAACCACAACTAGGTGTCACACAAGACTTGTACGTCCACTCATCCACTCTGTCATCTTGTTCGGCTATATAGATTTATTATCTTGAGCTTGTTTGACTTGACAATGTGCTTGAGTATGGAAATTTTTTGTGTTTTCATCCATGTTACTTTAGAGATCTCTTGCATATGCTAGAGTTTTATCAACAAGAGAACCGCCACTTTCAGCATCAATGAGGGTTCTATCCATAGCCAATAAACCCTCATAGAAGTATTGGATCAAGAGTTGGTCAGGGATTTGGTGATGCAGACAAGTTTCCACAAACTTTTTGAACCTCTCCCATTACTCATGGAGTGATTCATTTGGGAATTGAAAAATACCACTTATTTCATTTCGAATAGAAGAAGTACGAGAAATAGGAAATAAAATCTCTAAGAAGAGTCACTTCATATCATCCCATGTAGTTATGGAACCAAGAGGATGGTAGTAGAGCCTTGAAATAACAATGTGAGCTTGGGAGAAAGGGAATTCTCAGAGTTTTATTTTTTCCGCAGAAACCACTTGAGGCTTCATGGAAGAGCACACCACTTGGAAAACATTAAGCTGGAGATGTGGATCTTCACCGGCTAGCCCATGGAAATGTGGTAGAAGATGAATCAAAACCTATTTGAGTTTGTAGTTAGCATCTATGTTTTGATATTGAATACCAAGAGGTTGTTAGTTCTTATATATTAGGGGCAACAAGTTCTTTAAGTGTTTTTCCCCCGTATTGGCCACTTCTAATTCAACTGGTTGGACGAGGACTGGTTCTTTAATTATTTGATTATCCATAAAGATCCTCTTATGTTGGAGAGTTTTCACTCAATTACAGGTTCAAAAAAATCCAGGGTATTGTTTGGGAGGATACAGGGAATTTAGAGAGCTTTTGGAATAAAGAATAAGATGAGTTTTTATTTGTGTTTATTTTCCGTTTATTATTTTTATGAGAATGCTGGGTTTTCTTTGTGTTTTTTTAATTTTTTTTGGTATTTTTTACAATAAAAAAACTAACTACTACTTAATTTCAAAATCCCTGGAAATGATTCCATTTGAAAGCATGGATGATTATAACCTATCAACCATTCAAGGTTCCGATGCTCTGTTAATGTGTATAGCAGTACTCTGTTCGAATCCCCAATGATGATACTTTTTAATAGTCAGTTGTTTTTAGTTGATTGTATTTTGATTGGGGTGTTTGTTTATAGAGATTAACTAATATTATTGATTGATTAATATTTATTTAACAATTTGATAAATATTGGGGTGAGTTCATTATTAGGGAGTTAATCTTGTGATATCCTTGTTATTTTATTTGTATTTCATTTAAATTAACACCCACTTCACAAGACAACATTGATTATAATTAATAAGTTTCAAAGCTTTAATCCAAGCCTTAACATAACATAAGGTTCTAATATCAATCATATATTGTCGATGGTAGTGTATTTATGGTTCCAATAATCCATGGAAACCACACATTAAACAAAACAGTTCATTAATCCATGACATATTAAGTACAATATACACAATGTTAATTCAAAGAATATTCATTGAGAAAAAGCTCTCAATCACTTAACATACATTAATTATAACTCACCCCAATGAGAGATTTAATATTCCATTAAGACTATTATCAATCTGTTCTATTATATTTATGATGATTAATTAATAAGATAAGGAAAATAATCAGATAAAAAAGAGTTGTGCGCCGAACATAAACACACAAATGGTGATGAGAATTAAAAATAGAATTTAGATTGAATGATGAAGCAAAATAAGTGAAGGGGTTTCAACTTGATTTGAAATATTTTAAGATAATTAATATTTAATAACAGATGGTGGATGATTAAAAATGAATATGAATAAGAAACTTTCACTAAAACAGAATTACAAAAACAACACTTATGAGATTACAAATGAACAAAAGTACAAAAGTAAATGGAAAAAAAGAGTGGAGGAAATGTCTCTCAAGTGAAAAATTGAGTATATAAGGTCCTACAAAACCTTTTGAAAATATTTGTTCATTACAATGTGTACTAATATCTTCTAAAATGCCAACTCTTTTGGGAGGAGTGGAGGGGGGGCATTTATAGCCCAAGGTGGCAGACTGTTTGCATTCCAAAACTACCCCTCCACTTGGCTCAACGATTTGGACATAAAAATATCTGAATCTATAGATTTTTACTTCTTAAAAGTTGTGTATAATAATGTTTGATCACTACTCGCAAAATTTGGATCCATTTGGACTTATGGAACCAATGTTATGGGGGTTCGAGTAAACAATTGTAATCAATCTATTTCAATCCAGACTTCTTAGAAGGTCTAAATTTGAATGGGTGTTGGAATATAAAGAATACCTAAAATAAAAATTGTTTCTTCTATAATGTTATCTACAAATATAATATATTTCCCACTAAAAATACCAGCTACATTTTATTATTAAATCATGAGAAATTCTATGAATAATGTACGGATTTTAATTCACATCCAGAATGGTGGGATAGAATACAAAGAAACATTTGGGATCCTTGTTCTTGTAGTTGGACCTTAAAATTTTTATCCATAATTCCGTTGAATAATCAAAAAATATGGTGGAATTTTATAAAATATGGAATTCATTATTTAGACTGGTAACTCAATCATCATGGATGGTCCAGTTTCTTCCCAGATTCTTTGGGTCTTCTTGTGTGGAAAATACGACCCTCCAAATGGAAGAATTGGCCCAAGATCCCTTATAATGAAATGTTTTATATTAAATTAAGAATCCTAAAAAAGAATAACCATGAAATTTGGATAGGTAGGGCGAGAGTTATAAATAAAATAGTAAACTGACACTGATTGGATTAATTCAAATAATGCTCAAAAATTACATTTAATATTTAAACTTTAATATTTCACATAAATTATGCACATTTAATATAAAAAAAAGTAAAGGGAGTATCAAAAAGTTATTAAAATATTAATAAATTCAATATTAAAAAATATTATTCTAGAATAACATTTCAAAATCATAAAATCCAATATTCATTCCCTTAGTCATTAAATTTTTACTAAAACCAAAATTCTTAGCACAAGGTATCCAATATGATAAATCATAAATTAATATTTTTCAATAATATAATTAATCCAATACATAATTAGTCAACTATAAGAATCATCTGAAATATACTTATCCACATTTAATGACAAAAAACATAGATAGATGGTAACTAAATTTCTATAATAAATTTAACAAAATAATTCCCCAAATAATTTGGCTCATATTTTCAAATACCAAATTTATTAATGACTTAAGAACCTTTAGAGCTTTATAAAACTTGTATTATTCCATGAATAAAATCACTCTTTATTAAATATATTCCTTAAATCCAAATATCTAATAATTAGAGCACAACATAAACCATCAGATCATTAACCACCAAAACTCTCACCAATACCATCTCAAAAAAATAAAATTATTATTATCTCAACATAAATAACATATTGAGGGTTATATTTCCCAATTCCTCATATTAAAAAATAATCACCTCCCTTGATTACAGTTGATATTCATAATATGCATCCAATTATTTAATAAATAAGTACTATCGTAGAGTCCTTATATATCTCATGATTTATATATATAGAAATTTTTTCAAAAAACACTCAACTAAAATAATTATTAAATCAAAACACTGACATATTAACAATTAATCTTTGTATATGGTAGTATGATAATCATAACCAAGAACCATTATCCTATTTTGGGTAACATTTCGTTGATATACATGACATTGATATGCGTAGTATCCCATCTTTTTATAGATGAAGATTTTTATATTGGAAACCATTTTATTTCCCTTGAAATCAAAATAAAGGTTTCATTTCTCTCTAAACATGTAGAAAACTCCCAATACTTTTATCCAAGTACCATAGTGGATCATTTCACAGTTATAATATGTGATAAAATACAAGTTTATCTGCATTCATTTGTCCAAATTTTCCCTAGACGTGCTCTTGATCTTGTTCTTCCCTCTGAATACATAATACGTAGATAATTATTTCTCTATCTCGTTAGTATATGATATTATATTATTATATGATTAAAATGTTCATGAAACTAGTTTCCATTGAACGATTTGCATAAGATAATAAAATATTTTATGCTCCTTAATCTTAAGATATTTTTCATTGGTGGGGTTCCCATTCCTTCTACAAGGTGCCATTTATAAATGACATTATATAATAGAATATATCCTATAATTATGAGAAAAAATGTATAATCCCCAAACAAGTGAAACAATTAAAATAAATTGAAGAATTTATTCATATATAATTTCAAATACATGGTCTTTTGAGATTTTTTTTATAGTTATCCTCTATTATTATATTAAGGTTATGTTCCCCAATCTAGGATTTACTATAACTAAAAACCCAGGTTTATAATACAATTTCTCTAAAACCAATTGTAATAATACCAACCCTAGTATCCATATGTATATGGTTATTTTATTACAATGGTATAGATACAAGAGATCACATCAATAAGGATCGAACAATTTAGTAGTCTTAAATAACTATATAAATACATGAGACCCTAATTATATTGGATATTAAATATATAACACAACTAATGTAAATAAATTTAGTCCTTAAAAATTATTCATAATTTCCATCTTTATAACCTAGGAAAGGGAAAAAAATTCAAATCAATGCCTAGAATGTGTTATGTACAATAGAAGATAACTTTAATCAATAATTATAATAAAAAAAAAATGTTTCATAATTGAAAATGACAATCTAATTTGTAAAATAAGAATGAAAATACATCCATATATTTTATCATAGATAAAATCTTATGGATAATAACAACTTAATATTGAATGAATGGAATGCTTAATTTTTGGAAATCATTTATAATTCACATAAACCACTACTATCAAGACAATTTAGGTCTATGGGAAGACAAAAATATGATAGAACCTATAAAAATTTGAGGAGGGTTTTCTGAAAACTAATTTTGTCTCATTATACTACCGATGCATTAAGGGGATATCTATAAATTCACCCCACCCATAAAACATGGATTAACCAATCCCCAACCAGTTGGTCGTGCAATAACTGGTTCAAAACCCATGTAATACCCATACTAATTATTCCTCATATATAATTTTTTTATTTTAATTAATAAATAATTTTTTTATCATTAAATATCCATATTTAATAAAATAAACACATTTTTCAATATTTACCAGTTAATAAAATAAATATCAATGTAAACTACATATGTAAAAGTGGTGTACATATCATATAATAATAACATCCATTAAAGTATAGATTCAAAATAGGAAATAGTAATAACTCATGATAAATTATTTCCAACTGAAATGAAAACATATTAAAATATTTTTTAAGAAACATTAGAAATGATCCATTTCAGTGAGGTACAAGGAGAACTATAAAAGAGAATTTAAAGTGGGAAATGACATAATTTTTTGAATACCACTAGAGATATGAAAAGATATTTTTTCATTATACAAATTTCAATTTTAGAAACATATTTTTGGCATAAAATAGATAATGGAGTTTACTTGAATGTGGTAAGATATTGGTAACTTCCCTTTAATCTAGCTTTCTTATCTGTAGGAATTGAAAAGGGTACCTTTTCCAAACATTTTTTTCTTACAAAAGAAGAATGAATTGATTTGGATACATATTTTTGGGACAAATACATTATATGATCTTGACCTTTTCTAGAGTTATATCGGGCAAAATTTTAGGAACATTTTGTGGGTTTTAAGTACCTTTTGATTGGAGTTATGACTTTGGGTGAATTTGGGTTTAGTTTTAAGAAAGGATTAAGAAAAAGGGGATGTTCATGGTTAGCGAATAGTTTGAGAAAACCATGCACCGAAACTGAGGTAACCGTGCGATGATGGACAGTGAGTGACTCACAATTGGTGCATGGTTTTCCCTAAATGTGCGCCCTACTCTGAAAACCTTGTGTACAGTTATTAATCACCCAAAAATTAGTTTTAAAATAACTTGAACCTCTGAAACACATCCAATTATACCTAGACTTGGACATATACATTTCGGGATGATTCTAGAGCTTTCTGGAGGGGTTCTAGGGATGTATGACCTCCATTCTTCAAGATTCAAGGCCCCAATCAAATATCTTCTCTTCTACGGGTAAGTGGATCTTATCCCGATGCTTATCCCATTCATTCTTATCTATTTACTTAATCTATTTGTAGAAATTTATCCTATTTTTCATTTATATATAAACCAAATTAGTGATATATGGATATTGGATTGTAGATCTAGATATAGATTGATAAGATCCTGATATCATTGATCTTAGTTTAGGGATTTATATCTGGAACTCAGATCTACATCACGATGCTACACAGATATTGGGGATTTCTGTTCAATTAATGTCTATCAAAAAATTGTGGTAGGCGGTCTAAAATATAATACCCATAATCATGGAGTTTAATGTGTGTATGAAAAATTGTAGAATTGCTATCATTATTTAGAAAGATAATTCCTAAATTTTTTTAATTAGGTTGACCAATTTATTTATTGATGAATAATTAAATTAAATGATTAATTGAAGAACTAATAATGAGATTAAGGAGAAGTACTATTAGAAATTAAATTTTTTGGAATTTATTATGACATTTAGGGGTTTTAATTTACATAATTAATCATGGGATTAATTATGAGATATTAAAATGTCTAAGTTGAGATAATTAATTGTGAATTAATTATGTTATTTTGATATTATTAACAAGATAATTAATTGTGGGATTAATTATCAAGCATTAAGATTTAGAATGAAATAATTAATTCTAGAAAAGTAATTATTGTCTGTGAATTGTGATATTGAATAATTAATTGATTAATTAATTAATGGGATTGACACACTTAGTTAATTGTTTAGTTAACTAATGGATATTATGTATTTGACTAATTATTGAATTAGGAATGGAATTAATGTGGATATTTAATTATGAATTAATTATGTAGATATAAAGATAACATGTTCATTCTAAAATGATAATTATAAACTGTAACATGTTCATTATATTTATGTGTAAAAGAATTGGAACATGGTCCTTCAAAAGAGATGTATAAATGTAAAGATGGTCATTGTACTTATGAGTAAAGGAATGGAAAAATGGTCATTCTATTGAGAAATAGGAATGATAACATTTTCATATTACTTATGAATTTATTATTGTTAACTATTGAATTTATGAATGAATTTAAAGAATGGTAATAATGGAACTCTGAGATATGACTTCCCACTATAATACATAGAACTCTGGCATGAGTAGAATCAGGTACAATGATATCATATCACCTTTTAATACTTTGAGCTCTCGCATGAGTCAAAGTAGGTATTAATATATGATATTACTTAGGGAACAATTCGGGCTCCAACATGAGTTGAAGCTTGCATAGAGGTACATGTACCCCTGTGAACCCTAGTGTTAATATGATTAAATAAATAATAATTAAAAAAATGGGATATTTTTTTTTGAATTGAAATATTTTTATATTGAATAGCTAAAATATCATTTGACTAAACTTGTTTTAGACACCATAAGTCGTGGTCTACTGAGTTGTAGTCACACCCTATTCAGGATGCATGAGCAGTACCTAAATAGAATTTACTACTGAATGACATGTAAAGGTCAAGGGACCTATGTTAGATTGCTAATTGGGTTTGGAGCATGGATGAGGGATCCATATATAGTTCGAGACCCTCTTGAGAGTCATTAGTGTATTTATTTCCATTTGTGTTTTAGGAAATCTGACACTTTTAATGGCATAACATGTTTTCCCGTTTAGTTGAATATTCGATTTTCTAATTTTGAAATATTATTACGTTAGTATTGTTCTAGTTATATATGCTTCTAAATTTGTTTATATACTTTCATTGGTGTTTTAATCTGATAAATGAGGGTATAGTCTTTCTATATCAACTTACAAGACCCACACTTCAAGTCAGAAACCTCAAGTATGTGGGGAGGCATGCTTGGGGTCTTATGACTAATTTGATCGGGGTACCATCACATGGATCCTAGGATGGGATGTTTCGATGTGGTATTATAGGTCTAGTTTTATTTCTTCTCTTTTTTTTCTTACTATTTTGGGAAAGGTAAATAAGAGTATAGAAAGATTTGGGTCTAGGAAATGAACTCTTTAATGGATGTTTCAAACCAAATAACAAGGGAAATCTGGACTACATAGGGTGGGATTGTTGTTATTGTTGTTTTTTGTTATAGTTTAATATTATTTTCACCTTGGGTTATGCACCTTTGGTGGAATGTGAATGTTGTTTCTAAGAATTTTTTAGAATTTATTTGGGGACCATAATGTCATGAGAGTTGATTCTTCATGCAACATTCTAGGCATAGAGGGTTATGGTGACATGTATAATTTTAGAAAAGGATGGGAAAGTGGGTTAATGGTAAGTTGTTGAACTTGAACTAATTAATGTGTTTGTGAGATTAAAATGGAAAATGGTGGCTAAAATAAATTGAGAAAGGTTTTAAAAATGATGCAAAATGATAATATTTGGGAATCTAAATGAAAAACTTGATTATGATGGGGTGTTCAAACTTGTTAAACAATAATTTGGCATTAGATGGTTAAGGGTAGTAATAGAGCTTCAATGTTGACCACATGATGAGATTTGGGAGAAAGATTTTTTTATATATAGTGATATTTTCCCATTAATGAAAAATGGTATAAGATGTATTATGATTATTTGTTATATGTTGTGTGTTTGGAATTGTAGAGAACATACCTCCACAATCCTTCTTGAGGGGATGACAGAGTGGCTTGGAAAGGAATGCTCTTCTAGTCAGGGAACATGAGGCATGTATACTTACAAATGAAGATGAATGGGAGCAGTTTTGGGAGAAATTTTCTCGATTCATGAAATTCATGGAATGAGAACCAGGGAGGGGTTTCAAAAGCATGTATAAGGTGACAAAGGAGTTTTAGTTGTGTCACCCTTAGACTTTTATGGAGAGGGTGGACCTAAGGGAGCTAAATTACAGGTCAAGTCCATAGAAACAATACTTTAACATTTAGAGAAATCTACTAATAGGAGGGTCAAGATGGATGATTTTATGCTACAAGGATCAACGAAGCACTGGTGGGACATTCAAGAGTGAATTGGTCAAACTAATGACAAGTTATGCAATGAATTCTTGGTGAGGTTCTTGGATAAATTTTATCCAGAGACATTTAGACAAGAAAAAGCTTAAAAGTTCATGCATCTGAACCCGAGGAGCACATCCCTGATGTATTATGATAGATGATTCATAGATCTATAAGGAGTTTATGAAACATTATCAGGATATGAGGAAACTATGTATAAACACTTTTAGAATAGAAATAGTGAAAGATTAAGTCCCAAGTATATATTTTCATATTAAAGAAGTTTTCTGATGTGGTGGATTAGGCTCTCATAGAAGAAGAGAACCGTAGGGCGGATTCCAGTAATAGACATGTACTTGTTACTAGATGATCAGGAGGTGTGACTTTAAAGACCGGGAAACACAATTTGGACAACTTTAGATATGTCAGTAGAAAACATAGTAATTATATAAGAGGGTTGGTTGGATAAGACCTTACTGGGGTGATCTATCATCTATCTAGTAGGACGTGACACTATCATTAACAATATCCCTGACCACTAGTAGAGTGTCAGTCTGGAATAATTATTAGACACTTATAGAAGTTCTATATGTCACAATGATAGACTGGAATTTATGGAGCATCTGGGCAGAGTCATAGTGCGAGAAGGGTATCTTCTACACCATATCGGCCTGGAAGCTATAGTTCTACTAGAAAATGCGGTAGAGGTAGTGTAATTGGGGCTTTAGGGCTAGATCTCCCTTATTAGTAGAGTGGTGCTACTCAAGGGAGTTAGAATCCATAGAAAGGAATAGGGGTAGGAAAATTACATGCAGTATAGTATACACTTGTGGGGAGCGAGGTTGGTCCATCGATAGTGAGAGGTAATATTGTAGTAACTTCTACTTTAGCTGGTGCCTTATTTGATACTAGTGCCCCTCATTCCATTATATCTACAAAACATGATAATGGTTTTAGTCTAGAGGTGGAGTTTGTGAGTGGAGTAAAGAATATTGATACATGATTAGAAACATGGTCTAGAGACATTTGTATATGAAAAGGATATTCACTATAGATTAGGGAATATAATTTTTATGTGATCTCTATATTCATGATATGACTGGCTTTGACCTAATTATGGAAATGGACAAGCTAGTTGCATACCGATCCTACATCGATTATTACCATAGGAGAGTGACCTTTGTGTCTTATAAGGGTGAATGATATATTCACTGTGGAGAGTGGTATATCCCAGAGGGATGAGAAGGGATAATTACTCAGTAATTGGGAAATCTCACATCCCATGTTTCCATTCTATTACTGGATGTTGGGGGTGTTAGACAAGATGTCCTTCCACTAGTAGTAGAACTATTTTAAGATGTATTCCCTGAAGACTTCTCAAGGATACCTCCTGAGAGAAATGTGGAATTCACTATTGTGCCCATGTGGGGGATGAGCCAGTATTTATTCCACTATACAGAATGAAAACAAATGAGCTTCAAAAGTTTAAGAGTCATTGGGTGGTGTTTTAGGATAAGTGATTTATCCGTACATTTATGTTTCCTTGGGAATTTTTGGTTTTGTTCAGAAATAAGGCCAACAAGATTTTATGTTTGTGTGTCAATTATTTGATGATTAATAATATTACTTTGAATAACTAGTATTTTCTTTTGCACATAGATCATCTGTTTGATTAGTTGAAGGGATCCAGTTTGTTATCAATGATCGACTTGAGATCAGGGTATCAGTATTTGAGAGTATAGACTTATGATATAATAAGGACTATGATAAATTTTAGTAAAGACCTTTTTCAGTTTTTCCTAATTATTTTTGGGATGAATGATGTACCAAAATTTTTGATGCATTTGATGAACATGATCATTCATCTATATCTGGATCAGTTTGTGGTGGTGTTTGTGGATGAAATATTGGTGTACTCAAATACTAATGATGATCATTCCATACATATTGAAATCATCCTAATCACACTGGGAGAGAATCAGTTATACACCAAGCTATCTATGTGTCAATTTTGAAATGATCAGGTTCACCTCTTGGGGAATATCATCTCGTAGGAAGTTGTGTTAGTGAACTAAGAGAAGGTTTAGGAAATGGTTACATGGGAGTGACCCAAGAATTTAATTGATATAAAAATCTTCCTAGTATTAGCTAGATATTATATGATATTCCTTAATACCTTTTCCATTTAGCTGCGCCTCTTTCAGTCTTGAAAATGAATGGATAAATTTTGAGTGGACAGAAACATGCGAGAATGATTTTCTAAGTTGAAGTAGCATTTGAACATTACACCTGTTCTGATCCTACCAGAGTTAGGTGAGTAGTACACAGATAATTATGATGTTTCTGGGATGGGATATGGAGATATGTTAATTGGAAGAGGATCGAGTCCTGGAATATGGGTTTTGGCTTTAGAGACCACATGAATGGATCTACCCTACACATGACCTCATGTTGGAAGAAGTGGTTTATAATTTTATGTGATGGAAATTATACCTTTTGGGAGAAAAGTTTAAAGTTTATAAATATTACAAGATATTGAAGTATATCTTATTACAGTGTTATTTGATCCTTTGAAAATGGAGATGGTTTTAGTATATACAATCTTTTGATTTTGAATTGGTATATATACCCAGGAAAAGAAATAGTGTTCCTGGTGCCTTGTGTAGGGAAACTCAGAATAATATGGTTCAAGACTCTAGTTCAGAGTGGAAGATGGTGACCCTGCATGCTGAAATGAATGTGTTAGTTCAGGTGAGTCGGGAATAGAAGAATCTAGTTTCTGTTTCCATGGAGTCTACACTGTTGAGACGAATCAAATTTAGAAAGTATGAGGACCCAAAGTGCTTAACCAAGAAAAAAGCATTGAAGGCAGGGATACACATTTGGACTAGTTTAAAGACAAGGATGAGATCATCAAAGTGTGCAATTGATTTTCTATACCCACAAGTATACGAGGGAATCTCATGCGATAATTTCTTGCCTCTATGTGGGTGCTGCTTCCAGGTGTGATCAAAATATACTGTGACCTATGAAAAATGTTTTGGTGGACAAGAATGAAAAATGAGATAACATTACTTGTGATAAGATTCTTAACCTATCACTAGGTAAAGGAAGATAATCAAATACCAGGAGGTTTACTATAACTGTTTCCCATTCCATAATGGAAGTGGGAAAACATGAAAATGTATTTTCTTTTGGGTCTTCCAAAGACACTTAGGAATAATGACTATTTGGTTTATTGTGGGTTGACTAAAAAAGGTAGTTCATTTCTTAACTATATGGGAAACCTTCACAGTAGAGCACTTGGGGGAACTGTATGTTTGGGAGATAGATCATCTACCTGGGGTTCCATAGACTATAGTTTTAGATCATGATTCTCAATTTACTTCATGCTTCTAATAAGGCCTTTATAAAGTTCTTAGTAAAAAAGTTTTATTATATACTAATTTACATCCATAGGAAGATGGGTACTCAGAGCATACTATACAGGTGCATGAGGATATGACGTGGTCTTGTGTTCTTGAATTCAATGGGTCTTGGGATAATCACATGTCTTTAGTGGAGTTTTCATATAAAAATAGTTATTAGGAAACTATAAAGATGAAAGTATATGAGGCTCTTTATGGTAGGCTATGTAGATCACCACAATTATGGATGGAGGTTGGGCTGTGAGAGTTATTGTGACCGAGTATCATGTTGGAGACATTAAATAAGGCGCATTTGATTCAAAAATGTATTTATATTGTTCAGAGTAGGTATAAGTATTCTAATGTTAGTCGAAGATGACCCCAAGAGTCAATAAAGGGTGATCATGTGTTCCTTTGGGTATCTTCTAGGTTGGGTCACCGTAGGATATGATGGCAGGAAACGTTGGTGGAAGGTTTGTTGGACCGTTTGAGGTAGTGGAGAGAATGTGGATAGTGTCATATTGATTGGCTCTTCTAGAAAAATACAACTCTATGCATGATGTCTTCTATGTGTCACAACTGTGGTGGTATCACCCTGATCCTTTTCATGAGATTGATGCGGATGAGGTGTAAATTTAGATAGACGTGTCCTTTAATGAGAATCGGATACGTGTGCTTGATCACAGTGATAAAGTGTTTTTGGAAAAAACCGTGCAGATATTTCATGTGTTATGTAAAGAAAGATATGCACAAGATGAAACACTGGAAAATGAAGAATATATGAGGGCTCAATAGACTGATATTTTTGTAGTGGAATCTTAAAAAACCCATGTAGTATAGCTCGAGGAAAAGATGTTTTATGGTGGGGAGATTATAAGATCCTGTCCTGTTCTCGAGTTATCTTAGGAGATATTTTAGGTAATTTTTGTTGTTTTTATGTACCTATTTATTGTATTTATTAAATAGGGTGACTTTGGGTAGATTTTTAAGAAAAATATATGAAAAAAGAGCAGTGGATGATTGACCCATGGTTAGAGAAAACTGTACGCCCAAATCCACATAACCGTGTGACCTTGGATAGTGAGGGATGCAAGGTTAGACCACGGTTTACCCTAACCATGTGCCCCATCCCATAAAAAGGTGTTCATGTTTTTTAGTTTCCTGAAATTTAATTTTTAAATACCCTAAACCCTCAAAACACCTATTATTCAACCTAGACATAGGCATTGATGTTTTTGGATTATTCTAGAGCTTTCTGAATGGGTTCTAAGGCCATTTGACCTCCATTCCTCAAGATTCAAGGCCCGAATCAAAGATATGATCTTCTCCCAGTAAGTGGATATCATCCTAATTCCTATACCATTCATTATTCTCTTTTTATATGATAATTTGGTTTAATTTTATCCTCTATGTCTTTATATTTAATCCTAATTGGTGAGATATAGATCTAGATTGATTTGATCATGACATTTTTGATCTTGATTTATGGATTTAGATTTGGAACTTAGATCTACATTGTTGTACAACTCGGATTTTGGTGATTTTCCTTGAATGAATGTTTGTCATTGAATTGATGTAGGTGGTCTAAAATCTAATTCCTTTAGTATTAGATTTTATGCCTCTATAAAAATTGTACAATTGCTAGAATTATTTATAACTCCAATTCCTAAATTAGGTTAACTAGGTTGACAAATTTATTTACTGAATAATTTTTGAATTAAACAATTAATTAATGAATTTATCATGATATTAAGGGGAAGTAATATTAGATAAATAATTTAGGGGAGTTGATTATGAGACTTAGTGGTTGTGAGTTTGATAATTAATAACGGGATTGATTTTTAGATACTGAAAATTTTATGTCGAGATATTTATTTATGAATTAATTATGTGATTTTGATATTAAGATCATGATAAATAATTATGGGATTAATTATAAAGTGTTTATATTTACAATAAGATATTTAATTTTGGAAAATTAATTATGGGCAATGAATTGTGACATTGACTAATTAAATGATGAATTAATTAATGATATTGACACACTTAGTTAATTGTTGATTTAAATAATGAATGTGATGTATTGGAATAATCTTTGAATTATGAATGGAATATATGTGGATAGTTAATTATAAATTAATTATGTATAAAGAAGGATAACATGTCCATTATAGAATGAGAAGTATAAATGATAACATGGTCATTGAATTTTAGAGTAAATGAATGGGAACATGGCCATTCAAATGAGAAGTATAAATGGTAAAATGGTCGTTGCACTTATGAGTACAAGAATAGAAACATGTTCATTCTATTAAGAATTATGAATGGTAACATGGTAATATTACTCATGAATTTTTTATTGGTAAAATTTTAATTTATGTGTGAATTTAATAAATAGTAAAAAAGGAAATCTTATATTTTTCCTCACCTAATAATACATTGTACACCATTATGAGTTGAATCAGTTACTTATATATCATACCACCTTTGAACAATTTGAAATCTTTCATGAGTCGAAGAAGGTATTGATATATGATATTACCTAGGGAACATTTTGGGTTCTGGGATGACCTGAAGCTAGTATAGATGTATGGGTATCCTCGAGAACCCTGGAGAAAATATTATAAAATAAAGGATAATTGACAATGTGATAACTATTTATTTATGTAGTGTTTACTTTTCTTTACATAACTAATACACTATCCTTTGAGTGGGTATGTTTTAGACAATGTTGATGGTGGAACATTGAGTTTTTACTCACATCCTATTCGTCCTACCTGATCGGTACCCGAATATAATTTTCTATTACAGAGAAGGTAAAGGGAAAGGGATTTTTATTAGATTTCTAATTGGGTTTGGAGCATGGATGATGGAACCAGTTGTGGTTTATGAACCATGTGATAGTCGTTAGTGTCTTTATTTCTAGTTTTATTTTAGGCACATTGAAACTTATATAGGTATAACATGTTCTCCATTTTAGTTGAATATTGTATTTGATATTTTTGTTATCTTATGACATTGGAATTATTCTAGTTATATATTATTCCTCATTTTTTAAAATATTTTTTTTGGTGTTTTACTCTGATAAATAGGGTATAATCTCCCCATCCTAACTTACTATAACCTCATTGCTAGTCAGTATCCTCTAGTGTATGGGGAGGTGCTTTAGAGGCCATGTGACCAACTCACTCAGGGAAACATCAGGTGGCTCCCACGATAGGAAGTTTCATACATAGAATTTAGTATAATTATCTAATAATAAGTAATAGTTGCATTGGGTTTGTGAGAGAGAAAGCATAACCTGAAGGGAAAATGGGGGATCAGAGTGAATACCTTACCACTTGGTTATTAATCAAATCATATGCCCCATAATAATAATAATAATATAAAACATTGAAAACCATGAAGATAAGTGAATTAAAGATATTATATATAAAATTTTATAATACATACACCAGACAGATGAAAGAAGTTGAGAATAGTGCATATCACAGAAAAAATAAAAGTGATATGAGAAACCCCTTAAAATGATCACATCATTGGAGTGAGTATAAATAAATGAAATTATTTTGTGTGAAAAAATAAACCCACATAATAAAATTGTATATATAGTATAAAAAATCATATTTTATTTCACTTATATTCTTCACATAACATTACTAATGGCATAAATGTTTAACTCAATGAATGAAAATTGAGTTCATAAATCCCTTACCTTAATTTCGACTTCCTTAAATCTTGTACAAACATTATATATGGTAGTTTTAACAATATTATTAAGTTATAAAATATTCATATTAATTTTTATTATATTATATATGATCCCTTTATTACATTTTATCACTTTTTTCATTGATATTTTTTTATTACCCTTGTTTAGGGTGATACAAATTTTCTTTCCTATGCATGTTTTCTTGTGTAAGGTGCTATTATCTTTCACGGAGTATTGATCCAACATCTCTACATTGAAATTAATGTCATAAATATTATATTTAATAATTAAATACATTTTCATAACTATTATTGATTGTTGAACATAGAAAAATATTTTCACTACTACTTAGAGATAATAATTTTTATATACACATGTATGGTTCTGTAATTTTTCATTTGAAGGATACAAATAATAATATATTTATTTAAAAATAATAAAAAAATACTAATATATATATTATAGTAGGTTTATTAATTAATAAATGAAAAATTCATTAAGATAAGTAAAAAATAAATGAATTATAATGAGTTGGTGAAAACAATAACCTCTTCCTTATTTGACTTACTTTATATCTCTTCCTTTGGGATCTAGATACTATATTTATGGAAATAAAATATATCTTGAACATGTATAAGGAATTTATAAAGAAACACTGTTATTACCAGGTTAATATAAGAACCAAATGATAGTAAAATTAAATTTAATATGGTGTTCCCATATATAATTTAGGTTAGGGGAACACTTGGAAATCCTAAAAATAATAAATTATAATAAATTCATTTTCACCCAAAATACAACCAATTTTCTATGTATTATAAAATAAGATAAGAGAAAATTATAATATCATAAACCAATAAAATTTTGAGATGTTTGGGTTTTACTTTTAGGTTTATCATTTTGGTTGATATTAGTTAACATAATTTGATGCTAATTATAGGAATACTATATTTAATATAAAAATGTTGTAATTTTTACTTCTAGAATGTCAATTGGACCATAAATGAATAATTTATGCCATTTTAGACCAAATAATTAATAATTTATATGTTTTTATTTTTTAATGATTTTTAAAAAAATGTAGTAATATATTATTTTGATAAAATATCATTATCTTCAAATTTGAAACTATGATTACTTTGGACTTAATAAAATAGAGAAAACTTGATAAAAATAAACCTTGTCATTTTAGAGAGACAAAATATGTCAGAATCATTCAAAAAATTCTTGTAGAATATTAATTAATTAAATTATATCTAAATTAATATTTTTAATATAATTTATTTTATTATTTAAATATTAAAATAATTATTACATCATCATTGAATAATTATTTATGGTTATTATTTTTTCCCTAAAAATTAAAAAAAAATAACGGTGCACATAAATTTTTTAAATTCTCAATTTATATAAATAATTTAAGATATCTTCTATTTAACATCATATTAAAAATAATTTATTTATTAAAATATGAATGCTACATCATCATTTATCTAAATAAAATATTTTAAATATCAAAAACTCATCAAAATGGTTTTTAGAAATAAAAAATAAATTCATATCATGAAAATAAGAGTATTAAGTTTAAAATCTAAAATTATATCCACTCAAAACTTTTCTTTGTCTTCATATAGACTCATAGGAGATATATAAGACAAAAAAGTGGACTCTATGATTTACTTTAATTTAAATAATATAAAACACATTCTCCCAAGAAAGTGTCCATTAAGTAACTAATATTTTATAGTTAGGTGTTAAGGGTTAATATAAAACAATAAATAAAACATGTTATTGTTTTATGGTAATTTTATAATCAGTATCATTTTATTTTTAAACTAAATTACCCAACTTACCCTTTACCATGGTAACCAAAATAACAAATGATACTATTCTTATTGGTCAATTATAAAGGATTCTTATTTAATAAATTTGAAAATTTTAAACCTATATATTATATACATATTAAAATATTCAAAACATATCATTTAATTTAAAATTAAACCGATAAAACTGAACTACGAACATTTTTTTGAAAATTTATTATTAAGCCCAAAAATGTTCTTATAACAAAATAATACATAATGATGAAATAAATTAGATTAAATATTACTAAAAACAATTTATGTTATGTTGAGATCAAATTAAAATCATAAATATAATTTTAATATAATGAAACTGATTATATTATAAGAATGACTATTTTCACTAATCAGTGATTTTTTTTGAAAAATACAAAATCTTTCACCTAAGATAATTTTTTAATTACACTTTTATAAATGAATTTTATTTTATTCATTAGAATTTATAAATGTTTCAATATTTTGTTTTCAAATGTTTTCTCTATTAAATGGTGTTAAAACCACCTTTATAAAAAAAACGCCTTTACGCATAAAATTGGATTTATTATTATCTTATGCCTCTGAAAATAATTTGGATGAATGAAATAATTTTTGATTGTATATTAAATATTTATTCTTCAAAAGGTTTTTAATACTATTTATTGACATGAAAATAACATATAGGTTGTAACTATCACATTTTAAATAGTATATCAAAGTTTTTAAACTCAGTGTTGTGTATAATATAATATATCAATGATTTTAAATTTAAAAGAGACATATCATATAATAATATAGTGTTATATAAAATATGTAGAGAATTTATTCATAGGATAAATAATTTCATGGGGTTTATATTCAAATGTTCAGATATTTTTGGTTAGAGAGATCATATTCTTATAAGACATGGGAGTATGTATTAATGGTATGTGGGTGATGGCCTCACCTATTTCTTGATCATTCATCAACCAAGTCAATTATTGTGGATGGAAGTTCATATGGTGGTGAGAATATTTTATCTTGTATAATAAGGCATGGTCTTATTCATGATTAGGTGCTTTTTTTTTGTAATTCAACTATTTTAAAGCCTTTTTCGGTGTTTCTATAGATCATAATATATGGAATACTTGTAGATAAAATTTACTTTATAAATGGCTAATTTATGGTGTTAATCACTTTT
This sequence comes from Viscum album, assembly GCA_963277665.1. Classification (NCBI taxonomy): domain Eukaryota; kingdom Viridiplantae; phylum Streptophyta; class Magnoliopsida; order Santalales; family Viscaceae; genus Viscum; species Viscum album. The sequence continues at coordinate 2,056,625,361 of OY728127.1, read as the reverse complement.
AGGGAGTATGATAACTAATCGATTAGCATCATAAATATAGTTACATCATAAATACATTTTTACATCGTAAATATATCACATCGGATAAATTTACCAAAGGAAATGTATAATTCATCATACATGAGTTACATGGATTTTGTGCCATAATTAATTTTTTACTATATAATCCCCTATTGCCTAGTAAATTTTATGTGATGAAACATAGGGTCATAATTCATTCAGTTTTATAGTCCCTTGTACAGACAACATGGCTCTTCCATGATATTTTCGGTGTCTCCTCCTCTCTTGAGATTCTCTATTCATTTCATAATCTTCTACATGGTAAAATATATTATTTATGGGTATGCAACATTTCTTCTTATCCATTTAACTTTTTTTTTGTTTTTTGATGTGTTTAAGGATTTAATTGATCATATGTTGGTTTTTATTTGACCCTTCTAGATCCATTTTGAGATCTCTTATTAGAGGCTGAACCTTGGGTTGTTTTTGGTGAGGCAATTGATTTTCTTTAGGTTTTTTCATACATCCTATAAACAAACCATTTCTCTTATGAAATCCATTCTGAGATGTGGGAATCAATGATAGGACCACTTTCAGTTGTTCTTCATTTCATCCGGTGTGTAGATTACATTTTGTGTAGTGTAAAACCCTAGTTTTAGAAATCTAGTTCTGTATCAAGACTGTGTTATATGACTTGAATATTTATCATATTTTTTAAACTGTTTTATTAATAAATTTTCTAGTTTTTTAAAACATTAATTGGAATTTAAATAAATGGATTTCAGTTAAAATATGGTTTCCCTTAATTTTGGTAAAGGAAAGGTTATTTTCAAATAATAGTGAATGGAATTGTGGAATAGTATCCAAATAAGGTTTTTATGGGAAAAAGGGTGTTTGAAATTGTTTTTTCAATTTTAGTTTCCCTTTGAAATAAATTTAAATTCATCACATCGATGCTTTGGGTGCTTTGGTTGAACATATTGTAATAGGCCTTTTCCATTTATACTATTAGGGGTATCATTAATGGAGGTGTTTTTTTCTCTAAATGAAAAGCCTCCCAGAGAATTTTTAGACACTATTATGGGGTTAAAATTCTATGGGGTTACACTGCACCTTGATTAAATTCATATTACTAGGGGATTTATTAGACAATTATTCCATTTTCTATATGAGTGATATTTCAATATTATTAAAGAGTAACACCTTCAATAATTTTGTTTTTCTCGATATTTGTAAAATTGTAGATTTGATATATAATCAAGTTAAATGATTATGAAAAATATGACTGAGTCTATTGTTTCATGATTATTTGGGACTATTTTTAAAATAAGAAAAATTTTCTCTATTATTTTGATTTTAAATATTTTACTGTATTCCCATCCATGTTTTGTAAAATAGTCATATTTGGATTATCGTGTGGAGAAATGATATTGAATACAAAGTTGGGTTCATAATAAGGCTATTTACCGAATACCCTACACATACCATTATTAGTGTGTAGACTTAGTTTCTTATTTTGATGTACGAAAAGTAATTTATTCATAGTGATATGTTGTGATTTATTTCATCTAGGTGCAATAGCTATTTTTGACGTTGTTGGAAATTTTCCAAAATATAAAAAGTAGTATGGGTTATTTTTTCTTAGTTAATCATTTTGGGTTTTTTGAAAATTTTACCGTGTTTGATATTTTTATTCTATTTACTCCACTATTATTAATTAATTATGTCAAATATAATTTTTTTATTATATCTGATAATTTTTGTCAGATATCTTGATTTTGGTTGGGTTAAATATTTCCCATAGGTTTTTTTCAATTCTTAGGTGTCAGTCTCAAGATTTTTGGGATTTATAACACCATTTTATTCTGTTTAGTTATGGTTATTTAACAAGTGTTGACCCATTTTTGTTCGATATAATTTTTTTTTCATTTAGAAATTATTTAATTTTTAAAATATTCTTTAAGAAAACATTATAATACATGAAGCCTGAAATTGGTAAGAAATAGATCCTTTACTTTTAATTGAAAATTTATTTATTAATATTATAATAAATATAATAGTATAAAATATAAATAATTAATTTTAATAATATATTAATTTTTTATCTTAACATCACCTAGGTTTTAACATCATTCCCCCTTTTTGAAATTATATACTCATAATTTTTTCCCTCTCATAAAATAATGGATTTGTAACATTTAAAAAATAATTTCCATGGAGATGAAGATAAAATAAATTGATATTAAAGGAATTCAACATTAATATTTAAAAATTCCTTTTTTAAAAACCCAATTATTATAAAGTCATAATAATAAATCATTTTGAAATGAGGAAATGGGAAAAAAGGTCATTTGGAATACCACATAACTATTCATTAAAATTAGAGAATATTTGAGGTAATAGGAAATATGGATATATAGGAAAAAGAAAATTTAAAATAATAATGGGGAGTGATAGGGAACATTTAAAACAAGAAATAAAATCATTATGGAAATGGAGACACAATCAGAGAAGAATTTCCCCAAGGCTACTTGTCAACAACAGTTATCAGGTGATGCGTGTGATCAATCCTTGGAACAACACATAGCATTTAAGAAGAAGTGGTTGAATAGGTTTTATCACTCAATGATACTGAAGAATATTCCCCTAGAATGATGTGGAGGTTATTAATGGTGACTATAAATAAGGAGTAGTATACATGAATTGAAATTTAGGACTATATTTTAGTTAGGGGATTTTGTAATGGGAAGAGCTTCCATGAAGAGTACATCTAGTTTTGGGTCAAGTTGGAATTTCAGTTTAAAGAGATTTTAATAGATGAACCAGAATCTCAGGTAAAAAATTTCACTTATAAATTATTTAGGGACATTCAATATGGTTGAATTAAAATGCTTTTAATGGTTCTATTATTTTGTTTTTTGAATGAAATAATGGTTTCTCACTTTTCCCTTAAACATTTTCTAGTAATAAAAATTTAATTTTCATTTAGTCTGAAAACAATGAGTGTTTAAGATGAATTTTTATACATGAAACACAAAAATAAATATCCAATAGATCATGTATCTATAAAAGTTTAACATTTTGTTACTCCAATCATTATATATAAACAAAAAATGAAATATTTAGTAAATGGTAATGCAATTTATGGAAGGTATAAACAATCATATGAATTAATAATATATTTATCATAAATATTTCCAATATAACACCATTGTATTAAATTAGATTACTCTATAAATATCTAATAATTTATCCCAAATAACTGCAATTACATCAAAATTAATGAATGTTATAACCTAAATTATCATCTCATATTTTCATTTTACATCCCTAGAAATGTAATGATATTCTTTCAAAATAATTTTTCATATTAAACTTAAATGTAATATATACATCAAAAAAATAAAAAATCATCAAAGATATCATAAATCAATTTTAAATCCCATTAATTAAAACTAGTAATGGGGTATCCATTCCCTTGAACATAATATGTACCTTAAATATATATACCCATGATATTATCCAACACTATCATGTTAAACTCAAATGAACACTTCTTAATCTCAAATGTCATCTTACACATTACTATGATTCAAACTATAACATTATTGAAACATCAAACCAAAATTTGGTTTTAAATAATAATATTTACATTTTGGTATTTTATATTGATGAATGTGACATGAATTTTACCCATTACAATAATTTATATCAAAACAAAATATTGTATCACATACATACCAATAGAAATATTATATTTAGAGAATTAAAGAATTTGGACAATCTATTACAAAATAACGTGGGTACAAAAATAATTCAATAATAAAAAATTACATCATCTCCAATTAAGTTATTTATATCATTTTACCCTCTTAGGTATAACATACATAGAATTGTTTTTATAACCTTGAAGAAAATAAACATATAATGGTTATGATAAAATGTTGAGTAATGGTAAACATAATCATTAAAAAGAATACACTCAGTTTTCATTAGATGATAATAAGAGTATGATACCCTAATGTACTTTCATTAAAATAATATTAGTTAACATATAACCATACAATGTAGGATCAAAAAAGATTATTAATTTCATAAATATTTAACATAATAAAATATTCATTTAATTCTATAATCATGGGCGAAGTTAAAAAATAATCGACAAAATTATTATTACCAATTTGATGAAATAATAATGAAAAAATATTGGTTACATGGAATATCATTTTAATATCACCCATACAATAAATCAAAAAAATGGAATTATGTAAAATTTAATTTTCTATTAATTCCTTAGGAGAAACCTATAACAAGTTAACTCTGTCCCTTTACCCAATGTTTTTGAGAGTCATATCAGGATAAACCATAGTTATGAGCTATATCAGGCTCAAATTTTAGGATAACAATTTACAAGAAACATAAAACAATCATAATATATGAATTAATCATGTTTTTAAATTTAAAAATAAAAATTATTTTTCATATCAGGTATAGTCATGTAATAGAAATGGATTTCATGAAACTTTCCTTCAAACAATGATAATCTATCTATCTAAAGTATTATTATGGTATCATTACAACATATCCCTTTTGTATAAAATGTAGAATCATGCGTTGTTACCATTGACGAATATAAATATCATTAAAATACCATTAGAAATATTACAATGAAAATAACCATTTAAACATTAGAAATTAAATTCAAAAAATTAAAAAATAATGTGAATATATATTTCATTGAATATATAAATGGAATAAATCAAAATAATATTTAATAAAAAATATTAATTATGGTGGGAAATATGTTTTTATTTTAAATATGTAAAATTATAGTTCTTTTCAATCTTATTTAAAGACATTCATGGGTTAACCATGTATCAAACATTAATAATTTTCCTTCTAATTATTTAATAATGTAATCCATGAACATGTAAACTAAATATTTTAAATATTTAATTTTTATGATAGAAAATTTTTGGAATCATTTTAAGAAGCACATATATTAAAAATATTGATCTCTAATATAAAAGTTGGTAAAATAATTATCACATATAAAAAATTGTATTGATTATTCTTTAATTGAAAAGGTATAGAATATTAATTACATATGTAAAATAAATTAGTAAGATATCTATAAGAAAAGAGATGTGGTTTATTAAAATAATATAATATTATTTTCCTAAAGTAAAATTGAATAAAAATAATCCCAAATGGAATGGTGGTTTTAACATAAAGCCTTTTACCACATTAGTAATGTTAAAATAAAAATTCATTGAAAAAGATAATATTATATGGATCCAGAAAAACAATGAATTTCATTATGTGATATGAAATTATTATTTCATGAGGCATTAATTACACCATAAAATGATATCATGGTGCACCAAAAGAAACACCTCTCAGGGAAATGCGATAGAGACAAATATAAATCATCCAAAGATCCTATCATTTGAAGTGATATTTAGTCTGTTATTTATTATTTTAGAAAATGTAAATACACCTAATTTATATGTAATTACATTCTGAAAAAATTATGATAATAATTAAAAATTAATAAAAGTGTAAAAAATTCATGGAATAATAAGTATAATCCAACGAATGGTGACTAAGTTAAGAAACCAATTACCACAATACAACATTCATGTCAAATCCACCTGGATGAATTAATTTGGATTGAAAATTAAAATACCATGATATTTGAAGTAATGATGATATAAAATGAAAAATGTATTTATATACATTATATTAATGAAATTATTTTTGAAACATTAAAATTTTATTAATGATAGGAAACTGAGACAAGGTACCTTACATCATTATTACATACAAGTCAAATCCATTTCCATGAAATAATTATAAATGTAAATTAAAATACCATTATGTATGAATTATCCATGATATAAAATGTAATTTATATATATAGAACATAAAAATTAAATTAGTTTTAAAAAAATATATTCCTCAATAAAAGGAAATTAAGATGAAATCCCTTACTACTTTGTAACATTCATGTCAAATAACATTGAATACAATAATATTAATTTTAAATTAAAATAAAAAGTTGTTTAAAAGATTTTTTATACTAATTTTAAAATGTAATTATATATATTATATAATAAATTATATAACATTAACAATATTCATAAATAAATGGAAATTGTTATGAAATAAGTTAACTCAAGTCCAAACATTCTTTATATGGATTTTTAAACCAAAAGATTAAAAATATATTATTTTATTTCATGCTTTAAAATTTTATACAAGTTTAATAAATTATAAATAAATCATTTATTTCATTTATTTTATATAAATAAATAATTAATTAATCATTTTAGTAGAATTTGTGCGTTTTGAGGATGTTTCATACATAACGTCAAAAAAACAGCTATTTCTGACCATGGTGAATAATATATTTTTTACCTCATATATAGAATAATAATAATGATACAATTATAATTTTTATAAATTAATTATAATAATAAATATAATAATGAGTGATGGATATGAAAAATGACTTATAATAAAATCTTGGATATAGTAGGTAATACATATGTGTGAGTAATGTTATAATTTTAAATGAACATGAGGGGATGATATTTAGAGTTATGTGGACTTTAAAAAGTATGATTTTAATATAAATATAATATTATATCATTAAATAAACTTATATGTACCTCCCTTGTGATATTCTATTGAAAAACAAATCACATCGCATAAAGGGATAATAATCCACACGTACGAATATATTATTTTTCAACGGATTGAAATGTATGAAAATATATTATATATAAAATTATTTTTAATTGTTATTATTTATTTTATATTTTATATATGAATTAAATACATCATTATACCAATCATCAAGATGCATTGTTGAAAATAGAAATGCACCGGGTTGTGATGTGATAGTCCAACGTACATACAAAAGATGGTTTCATTTACTATTTGGTAGAAGATTATATGGATATATTTTATTTTATAAAATTAATATATTATTATTATTATATAAGATATAATCATTCAATTATTAAATCCTAGATAAATAATTTTAGAAGTACATATTTTATGAAATAAAAAACCAGTCACTTAAGAACTATACGTCTAAACTGGAAAATCTCTTTATGTTCATAAATAAATCCTTAATAGAATGGTTTTTTGATCATTATAGGGCATATAAGATGTGTGTAGGGATATTATAATTTTATTTTTTTAGTTATTAGAGGAACCAAAATGATCATGAAACATAAATAAGGGAGGATATTGAGTGTACCTTTATATGTTGGGGAGAGGAAATACATGGAATTTTCTAATTTTTTTAAAATATTAATATATTACTCTATCTAAATAGATAAAAATGGAATATTTATGAATATTAGTTGATATATGTTCTATAAATGGTTATAAATTATGACTTATATATAATTTTAGTAAATTTCTACTATTATCAAATTAGAAAAACCCACGATAAATCTATATTAACTTTAGCCATGGTATCAGATTTCTACTCCTTTTGCTATGAATTAATACTGAAAAATCAAGTTAACATTTTTATATAATATTTATTATTCTCAATAAAAATATTAAACAAATTGTATCATTTATATTAATATATTATTTTGAATTAAATTTAAAATTAAACCCATTAAACGGGTTATAAAAAATCTTTTTTTCGGAAATATAGATTTATGTATATAAATGTATTAATGAAAAACTGAAATTTAATTTTGATTCCAATAATAAATATTGGATGTTTTTTATTCAATATTAAATGATGAAAAATTAATACTTATTAAAAATAATTTTTTAATACCTAAAAAATGGCATTTGTTAATAAAAAATAGTATATTTCAATATTAATTGAAAAATCACAATTTTTTAAATATTTATAAAAAACACCAATGTTAATTTTAATGTTACTAATTCAAAATGAATGTTAATTTTACAAAAAAAATTAATTTGGAAAGAAATATATTAAATAAAACCATATAATTCCTAAAATACCATATTGGTTATAAATACTATCTTTTCCATTTGGAACATAAATTACTAAAAATTGATATAAATATTATAAAAATAAAATATATAATTAATTATTATTAATAATACTTGAAAATAATTTATCTTAACATTACATTTGTTTTTATAATATTAATATATTATAGAAGAATATATATTTTATTTTTAACCTAAAAAATAATTTTACAAGGATCAATGACCATTTTATTTACAGTAATGATGATTTTGAGTTATAACCTAGATTATATAAAAAATCCAAAATTACACAAAAAACCTTAAAACAAAAAATATTTTAATGAAATAAACCGAGTAAAAATTATCTAATTCATTTTAATAAATACATTATTTATAGAATATTATTATTGATGATATTGATGACATGTTTAGTAGGTTTGGAGTCATGTTAAGGCTTTTATTATCAAAATTTTTATTATTTTTTTACTTATTTCATTCAAATAATTATCATGATTTATAATTTATATATATTATCAGATGAATTCATATTATTATATATTATATTCAATTAATTATAATTAATGTTCCTTTTTTGGTTTCCTCTTTCATAGTATTTTAATTAATCATTATAAAGATTATAATGGGCTTCCGTTAAACCCATTATATTAAATTTTGTGAATTATTTATCATAAATATATCTATATTTTTTCTATGTGTTTTATTTATCTCTTTTTATTATATTTATCAAAATTATATGTTACAATATAATTTTCCATTAAATATGGAATTGATAAACCCATACATAAAAAATGGGGCTAATATAAAAACATAATCTTATGGGTGGAATATGACGAATCCACTTAATATGGGTTATTTTTTTAATCGCTGGAATTTATTTTCATATAAGTGATTGGATTTCATTTTAATAAATATATTGGGAATGATGTAGATATTATGTTTCCTGGAATTTACCAAGATGTATCCAAGATCATTAAATGAATAATATAGAACATGGATGATTAAATGAAGATGATAGTGTTTGGATTATAATGATGATATGATGCTGGAATCCGTTCTTATTTAAGATGAAATTAAATAAGCGATCATTTGATAATTTATCTTTATCCAATAAGTATATAAATTGTGTTCTTATCATTCGATGATTACTAATATTTTTTGTTCATGAATGAGAATGATTTATTGAATTTTTGAGTGTATTTTTTTATGTAATTTTATTTAATCCATATGATGATTAATGTTATTTTCTAATGTCTATAACATGTTCTATATTGTTTATAGAATCTAATTTATTAACCAAATTTTGACAATTCCACTTCAAATGTTACTGATAGAGTTGAATAAATTTAATGAACATAGAAACATGAATCGATAAAAAGGTATGATCATATGAAAAATGGAACATAAGTGGCATATTGATTGCATTCAAAGTAATATATGATGGAAAATGACTGAACAAAGATAAATATGTTGACTCTATAATAATATCAAGAGAATAAAATATCATGAATCTTATAATGAATTCATTATGAAATATATTTTTTTTGAATGGAATAATTCCATTGAAAATATACATTAGAAAAATTATTATTAATTCTATATTTGGAAATGAGGTTTCCAGACCATGTTCACCACATAAATGAAGGCATAAATAATTGAGACGAATGAATATATTTAAGAAATACTGGACTATGAAAGAAAAATGAAATGATAAATCTTTATTCATATAAAAAATTTTATTAATATAATTTTATTTAAAATTGTTCTAGATGTTCTGAATGGTATAATGTTTCAATAAAATAAGATGAAGAAACATGGATGTTATAAATTAATATATATTAAATATATAATGTTGGATGGGTAATTTTACGTTCATGAAATAAAATATTATTTATGAATCCATCATACTGGTGTATCTGAATGATATGATATCATTATTTGAGAATAATCATTAGATATATATTTATGAATGATTTTATATAGTGTTCATAAAGAAGTAATATGATAGAGGAATATTTTTTTGATCATTAGACATAAAAATTGATATCATCTTATGAATGGATGTTTTAATAATCATCATATAAAGGTATCATAGTGATGTCATTGAACCGTGTAATTTTATAGAGTACTCTAAGATATTTAACCAGAGTGTTCCAGAAAAATATAACCAGATTTCTATTATTGGTGAGTCTATAGGATGAATTTATTCCATAATAAAAATAATCTTATAAATAATTTTCAAAATGTTTTTTGAGGACCTTTGTACCATAAAAGGAATTACCAAAAAATGTTGTGAAAATGAATTTGTAAAATATGATTTATTAAGGATCTATATATATTTTTGAAATCCAAAAAATGTGATGATATTGATATGGTTATTTAATAAATCAATAATCCTATTGAATTATTTTGATTCCATTGATATTTTATAATGTTTAATAAGGATTTTTGTTTCCAATAATTCAACAATATTTTAATGGAATTTTTTCACTAATATTAACTCATATGTTTAAAAGAGTTGAACTAAAGAATAGTTAAAGTTCAAAATTAAAATTTAAAATCATAAAATTATCATTTTATTTTTTATACTCAATTTATTTAAGGATATTTTTAAAGTGGAGTAGGTGTGCTTAGAATTAGTTACTAATAAATCAAGAATAACTTTTTTAACATAAATTCAACATTTAGGTTCTGATCAAGATGATAAATTAATTTTTCATAAATTAGAGGGAAAATAAAAAATAATTTCTTAATGAATGGGAAACTGAATACACATTAAGGCGTTATAAAAATATGTTAAATGGTAAAGAAGTGATGGTACAAGGAGACAAATAATAGATACGAGCAACTGGTCTTTGGGGTAACATTTTTGAATGAATTGGTATCAGATGAAAAATTTACTAGATGTAATATTTTGGATTATAAAATAATAGAATGGGAAGTGAATAATAAAATATAATGGTTTCTAACTATGGATGAAAAATATTTTCCTTCATGATGGTTTTTAGTATGCGTTGAGTAATAAGTAAAATGGAGCAAAGAGACATTCAATATAATTTAAACTGGTGGAACTATTCTTTGAGAATGATTCAAATGAAGTTAATATATTTATTATATAGAAGAATTATAATGATTTATTTGGATGAAATAGGTAGAATATGAGTTCACCTGCCTATGATATCCATATATTCTCCACCCCCTTCTAATCTTTCGAGAACCACATATAGGTTCATGACTATTTCAAAAAAACACAACTATAATTTATATCTTATTAAAGTTGATAATTTATGTATCTTTTACCACTTTAAATAGCAAGGACTACATTCTAATATAGGCATCTGTCATTTTAAATTTGGCTCATGTTATCGTTTATAAGATTTGATATTCTATTATATGCAAAAAACAAGAATAAGAGAAGAAGGATAATAATTGGTCTATGATGTAATATTATAAAAATTTTTAGTAAATTTTATAAGTGTCCAAAAACAGATTCACACCTCTTAATTTTGATTATATCCCAATTTGATCCATACCATTCATATAAGAGTAGTTTAATCACTGTTTGATTCTCTATTGTTGTCTTATTTTTTTAATGATTCTATTTTATGTCTTTTATGTAAAATTATGTGTTATTTATGTTTATAATTATACATATATTGTTTTATTTAAATTCCTACCAATAAAATTATGAACATGATAAATAAATAGAATAGAAAGATGAATAACATTTTCCTCTTATTCCATGATGACAAATAATTTCAAGTAACTACCATCCATGATAACATAGAAGATATTTCTTTCTTAAAATGAATAGTGCAGGGTTTTAAAATCCAAAATTAAGGGAATGAAAACATTACAACCACAAAGGGAACACGACTATGTGATCTTGAGGTGTGTGAAAATTCATTAAAAAACATTTCTCAGAAAGGTGAACCTAGAATTTGTGTTTATTAAGATCTATCATAACATATTAATAAAAAAATGTGTGTAGATTAAAATATATTTTTCATTACATTCTTCTACAAAAAGTCAATATTTTAGGTGGATTCACTTAATATATTTTACGAGAGATTATTCCACTACAAGGTAGATCAAATAATTGTAAATGAATTACTGTAAAACATTTTAGAAAGTTTAATTATCCCCAGATTAGTCTGATCCATTGTTAACATAAATATATTACATGAAATTAATTTTGAAAAAAAATAAAAAGTAGTTTCTCAGTAATAAAAATGATGGTTAGGTGTCATGGAGACCCTTGAAGAAAACATCTAGGAATAATGTTTTGTTAGAATAGTGGTATCGAAGAAATAGTTTTGAAATTTGATTTGATGTACATGATAATCAAGGAACATGACTCATTGTTTCAAAATAATGCTATAAGGAATAACACAGATGATTAAAGGATAAATAAGTATTGTTAAGAGAATGAGATCTTGATTTTGACAATTAAATAACCATGAATATGAGGCGTCTTGAATAGGATACTAAATTAGTAAATCATAGAAATTAAGATATTGGGGATTCATAAGAGTATTATAGTGTTGTTATAATTCTCTACCAATGATTTTGATAATAAATTTCCTCTAATATATGGAAAATATAAAATGAAATTATTAAATCAATAATAGGGATATTATGTGAATAATATTTTTATAAACTCCTTTTTGTAACATTTTATCTAAATTTATTTACCTGAATTTTTAATGATTAATGTCAAAATATTCCCATGTACGAATGAAGTAATTTGTTGTGGATCCTCCCAACATATCTCGGGTGGATTTGAAAAGTACTATTGAAGTTGGTTCCCTATAGTGATTCTAATAATATATGATGAAAAAAATCACAATTCCCATGTTTCTAGAAAATCTAGATTGCATGAAGATTATATAAGAAGATATTTTTTTCTATTTCGTTGTTTCATCTTCTTCAGGTGTGCTTCCATAGATTGTTTTTTACCCTATGAACTCATAATAACTAATGAATCAACATTCAAACTGTATAATTTAAGATATTGTGATACAAAATCCAAATATTATGAAAAATATTTATAGTTCAAATATATTTTAATTCATTAATGTATAAGTCATGTATGCAATAGTGTTTTCCGTAAGAGAGGTTTATACTGATGTTAACATGTATCAAAATAAGATAATAAAATAAGACGACATAATTTAGTGATGAATGTTGAAGATGCCATCTTATGTAAGTCTAATAGTGTTGTAAAAATTAATTCTCCCACAAGGATATTAATGAAGATATTTTAAACGTTTATCGATACTAGATCCAACAAGCTAATGAGACATGAAATATCAGAAAACAATTTCCATAATAGAATTTATATGAATATATCAAGAGACTCTAAATTTTTCCAATGAATCTAATGATAGGTTATAAATTTGGTAATAATATAATGATAATGATAAAAAGAATAAAGTGAAATATTAAAGAACTAGTTTCAAATTAAAATAAAATGTTTCCTAAACAACAAGAAAAATATCATAAGAGGTTGAAAATGAATGAAAACCATTATGTGAAAAAATTTATAAATGAGAGATATAATGATGCAAACCACAATTTTATATCACGTCTTATTATTATTAAAAAAAATAATTATCCATTAGAGGAATTATTAATATATTATCCATGATGTACTTTGGGATTAAAAAATCCCTAAATAATATGGAAGATTATGTCACTGTATAGATTCAGCCAAAGTATAGATTATAAATACTATTCAAATTTTCTATAATACAGAGTGGGTGAAATTGAGTATCTTGGCTTGAAATATAATAAAAAACGTTATATTCAACTTGATAAGAAATAATGAACCACATAATTCCGTTAACCTTTATGCACAATTTTTGTGATAATAATGATGAGAGTTAAGGTGATGCATTTTTTTAAGGGGAACCTAATGTATTTTATGAGAAATCAACATTAGAAACAAATATATAAGGAATTTATTATACATGAATGATACCTATTTTGGAATAATGAAAAATAAAATTATAGGACCATCCTAGACGAATTAGAATTGGTTCTTCCCAAAACATGATAACAAATCGACGAAGAACCCATTTTGGTTTGGTCGTAGAATTAGAATTTCAAAGTAGTATATTAAATAAAATACAACCATATGATATTATGATATTAATAATTTCATTAGAGAAAATTGAATATTATATATTGTGGTTTAATATCAATCAAAACCAATCAATATATGCATAATTTTAAGAGAAAAAATAATGAATAGTTTGGGGATTGTATCCTTGAGAGGAAAAAATGAACTATTATAAAGAAGAAATCATGAATATATATTTATTTTAAAATCTAACTGTTGTAGAATGTTATCAAAGGAATTCGACTATTATTTATGTATATTTATAATTATATAATCCTTTATTACTAAAATTACAAAACATACCCCAAAGGGAGATAAATATAATTTCTCAATGACATATGTAAAGTGGAAGAATGAAAAATTATATTTCTTTTAAATCATTTTCTTAATCTATTAATATTTTAAATATGTATATTGAAGTAAATATATGTGTTTTATGTTAATATATTAGATAAATATTGTTTATAAATTTTTTATGGTTTTCCTTATATATATATTGATAACCTTTTAAGACAATATTTTTTCACTCATACCATTGGTATCATGCCTAATTAAATGGGGAAATTAATTTTTTCTAAATTAAACCATATTATTTTCAAATATGATTATATCATACATAGAATTATATTAAAAAAATTGATTCCATATATATTATGGATTGATTTATACACATTTGACAAGTTTTTACAGTTTTGTATCAACATGGTGGAGATTAAGTGAAATGATTATTTCTTGTAAATGAGGGAAATAAACAATAAATAACTCTCATATTTAAATATTCCTTTTTAAGGTATTCAAAATAATTAAAGGGGGAGTTTATATGTGATTATTTTTTCAATATTTATTGTTAAGTATTGTCAACAAATATTGGGTATTTCATTAATTTCAATATATTTAGATAGTTGTATGGAAAATGTTTCCTTGATGTTTGGTTTAGGTATCCTTTCTTATTAATGAAGAAACAATTTCATGGATGATTGAATATAGATGATAAAGTCATAAATATGAAGAAGACAATTAAATAGTATAAAAGATTTATAATAATGAAAATGTGGATGAGAATATTTTCCCATGTTTTTTTATCCTAGAATAAGAAAAATGGTTTTCATTCTTTTTGAGGATTTTGAAAATATTCATTTCAATAAAAAAATGATTTCTTCATTATTTTGTGTATATTCATTATTATAAAGATATTTTTTTGATGAATTAGAATGATTTTCAATTTATGATTAACATAAATAAATTTTTATTTGAGGTTTTATAAAGTACTATTTATAATGAAATTATGAATTATCTGTATATAATGTTCTGGGTAGATATGGTAAAATTGAGCATACTAAAAAACAATATATAACTAAGTCTGATCCTAATAAATGGGAGAAAATTATAGGTAAGATTGTATTTGTAGTTATATCAAGCATATAATGATCAGAAAAATATTAATCTGGTTATTCTCTAATACTAGAAAATGTATCAAATAGAAATGAAATTCTATGGATTTCATGATTTGAAGTATATTTGGTTGATGGAATATATTGGTGGATCTTGGTTTTTGAATAAATATTTCTAGACTACATTTGTATTATAATAGTTATTTCAATATATTCACTAGACTAAAATGTAAAGACCAAGAAATTTCAAGGAAAATTTTTTCTTAAATTTTTGGAATTTTTACGAGTACACAGTTTCTGACGGCAACTGATTTTGAGGCCCGGTGTGACTGGAATAATTTTCTAAAGTTTATCTCGGGTACGTTTAGTGAACGAACGAGCGAGTTTTTCTATATTTTGAACTGGTTCTCAGAATTGAAATCCGAGGGCACCGATGAACTCACAACCCCGATATTCCCTTAAGGGGACCTTTACCATAGTTACGTTTTATGCGGGTTGAAAGTTAATAATTTGGAATTTAGAATAAAATAAATAAAACTGGTAGTGCACAATTTTATTTATATCTATGGTAGTTATATCTAACAAAGGGGAGTTAAGGGTGGGACCCACAACCACCTAACTTCCCATGTGTGGATATTTTTGAGGTGGGGCCCACACGAGCCCCAACCTTTCATCTTCCCTAAACTCCCTCTGCCCCCCTATATTTAATTCATTGACAACTCCCCTTATTGAATGAGAAATCTTCATCTCCCTCTCTCTCTCTTTATTGTTTCCCAACACACCTTAATTAATGAATTTAACCTCTTTAATTAAATAATTAAGTAATTTGAATTTTGAATTTCAAGTGTAAATACAATAAAATCCATAGCTATTATTTTATTTTGGCCCACTTTTTGGTTGGATATTTGAGAGATCTCTTGTGTAAAAGAAGAAGAGAGTTCCTTTTTCGCTGAAGAACACCATACATCCATGAAGAACAAAGCCTCTTCGATGAAGAATGCTGACTCCACTAAGAGTGATGACGTGTCTTATTTCCTCTTCTCTGCAACTAGTGTGGAGACGCCACTTCCACGTCAGATGCACTCCGATGTCATCAATGAATCCTCTCCCCGCGACACCGTCTTCCGCGACGCCCGACGTGCGATGTCAATTATCGAGGTAGGGGGAATATATACAATTTTTGTTGATTAAGATTTTTCTTGTTCTTTGTTGAATTTTCTGAAACAAATTTGGCCAACTGTTTCCACCTAACACAGATGGTGCGGGCCGAACACACATGGCCCGAAGACCCTCCATAGTTTCTTTTATTTGCGATTGAGACTATGTCGGAAAAAGGTGGTGACGAATAGAGGCGATGACAAATTAACGCACCAACCACATAAGGAAGAATTGCGGCCTGCAACCTCGGGCCGCTCAACCAGGAAAGATCCGGCTGGCTATAGCCATCCTGGACGAAGGGAGGAACCATGACGCCCCACGACGCCGCACTATAGAAGACTGCGACCTGCGTTACGCGGGCCGCTTCGGTGGAAGAACTGGACGGCCCGTCAGTTAGTTGGGTGAAGGAAATCCGCGATGCCGGTAGAGCACCGCAGAGGACAAACCGTGGCACACCCGTGCCGGACGCCTGCGCCAAGAAGGTCGGTCGGCTTCCGCCATCCGATTAGGGACGGCGGTGCCACTTGGCGCTGCTAGTTCGGTTCACCCGCCTCCTCAAACCACTCAGCCTGCCGGTCGAGCCGTGGCCGGGCCGCACCGTCCCGGGCTGCGGCCCTCCGTGTTGGGCCGGGCCGCACCACGTCGGGCAGGGCCGCGCCCCCTCAAACCAGGACACGTTCCTTTGGGCTGGGCCGCATGCCTCGGGCCGAGCCATGCATTTCATCAGGCCGGTTCGACACCCCTTCCGGGTTGGACCGGACAAAACTGGGATAACCCGACCCGTCGGCCCACTGGGCTTAATGAGCCAGGCCCGTTTTCACTTAAAGGTGAATAACTCGAAGACCGGGCATTCGATCAATGCGCCGTCTATGGCACTGAGACCATCGTGACGAGGTGGTCCTTTTTCAATACTCTAAGTGAGTTTTGAACGACATTGGGGAACGACCGGGTTAGAAACAAGTGTATTTTTAACCGGGCACCTTGAAAGGCAAAGCCAATATCTCTCAGACCGGGCGTCCGATTGATGCACCGTCTGCCGCGTTGAGTTCTTATTGATGAGACATAACTTTGGTATAAATCAACTCCAGACATTGTGATAGTTTATGTATCGACCCCCCTTGGCTCGTTGAGTGGACCCTCTCGGAATCGAGCGTTCTGTGTGCGAGAACCCTAGAGCTAGCTGCGATTACGACGACTACCGTGCTGGGATCCTCGTTGGGTTCGACGACAATGACCACTATACTTGGATCCTCCGTGGTTTCAGCAGCGATGACGACTGTACTTGGATCCTACGTGGGTTCGGTAGTGACATCTACTGTACTTGGATCCTACGTGGGTTTGGCAGCGGTTCCGACTGTACTAGGATCCTCTGTGTGGTCGGCAGTGACGACTTCTGTACTAGGATCCTACATGGGTTCGGTATAGGAGATGATTCAGAGGCTACATATAATCATCTCCACCCCTCTTCGAGAGTAGTATTCCTGTGTAAGATGAGTCTTGACTTTCAATCAATACCAACGATGTGATTGACTTCTTTCCTGTGTGAAATGTGTTGTGCTTGGGCTTGGGAGTTGGAGTCGAACTGGAATTGATGACTTAGGTATATGTATGGGCATATACCTAAGTAGACTAGGTTGATACTTCTTGATTGTATCTTTACTTTGTGTTTTATCCTTCGTGGATTCTTAGAGACCTTCAGGGGTCTCTAGGTCTCTACTGAGTATCGTATACTCACCCCTGCACAGGTTATGCCCGCACTACTTTGTGTTGGATGCAGATGACGGACAATGCAGATCGAGGTGGAGGTTTGTGGAGCTGGACGGTACCCGGAAGTGGACCACTTGGAGGGACACACACGGGGCGGACGAACGTACCCTAGGAGTTTAGGAGACCATATGTACCCACCCTTTAGGTGGGATATCTGGAGGACGACTCAGTGGCTACTGATTTACTTTATTGCTGCTGTAATTTCTTTTTAGTTGTACTGTATTTTCAGTTGGGTTTGTATACTGTCCCATTTACCTTTCATCACTTACTTTTGTACTTAGTTTTACATAGTGCTTACTTCACTTACATACTATATTGTGTTTTTTTTCTTTTATAAACACAATTTCTTCCATTTTACCGGGATTTACACCTTTGGTGCTAGTCAACAGCCCCTGGCCTATGAAAGGCGGGCTTGGGGTAGTCATGGCATGGGCCACGAGGACGGGTCGGGACATAAAATGTGATTGAAATATAAGGATGAATGATACTATTTATGTAGTACTAGACAATGATATTATAATGTTGTATGTCATTTTTTAATCAAACAATGAATATATTTATAATCATAATAATAATATTTTGAGGACATTCCAAAAATTATATTATTTTAATATATACTCGATGAATAAAAAAGGTGATATGAATGAAACAGAATAAGATAGAGAGTATTGGATGAACATACGAGAGTTAATCAGAGAGAATAATTTATTTATTATCATATGATGTGGATTTATGAATGATATAACATATCATTTAGATAATAATAATCTTACATAGATTTTTAAATAATAATATAGTGGATTATTAACAGATTCATCTGACATAGGAGGCATGTGAATATAACTGGATATAGAAATTTTTATCATTTTACGAATATATGGTTAATGAAGAATCATAATGTAGTTTCTGAGTGATTTCATCTAACTAATTCAATTTAAAATGTACTTGAAGAGAATAATAACGAGTGTTCGAGAAATAGAACCCCAAATAGACATTTTTTGTGATTCCATTAGGTATAATTGATATAGATCTAATGAAATCATGTGATGAATTTATGGAAAAATGTTTTGGGTTTTTATTACAAGGATGAGATATAACAAATGATGAAGTTACTATTAAGATATTTCAGATGATTTGTTATAGAACAATATAATTTTTTTTAATTCCATAAAGGTTTTTAATTTTGAGTTAGTAATATAACACATAATTATTTTTGATGTATGGATCCTGATTCTAGTGATGATAAAAGAAATATTAAAGAGGACTATTGACACTTTGAATTGAGTAATTTTGTTATGATGATTATTGGATAATATTAACTTAGATATAAAAATGTGGTAAAAAGAATGATGTTTTATGATAGCTCTATATCCTCACACCAAGATCTTATCCTAAAAAAATAATTATATTTCAAGAATTGACACTCATAAACATTAACCAAATTATATTATCTACTCAAAAAATATATATTATGAATATTAGATCACATAAATACCCCTAAACATTTTATATTTATTTTTAGTGAATTAGGAATCAATTTTAGATAATGATAAGCATATAATTATGTGATCATTTATGTCACTATACCAAGAATTACTTATTATAGATTTACACTTCAACATTATCGATAAAATGATTCTCTTAGGACTTCATTCAACATAGAATACATTAAACATTATTCTTCATAATCTATGGAGATGAAAAAATGATGAAGGGTGATCTTAAACACTCTATAAGGGTAAACCTAATCATTAATAATTTAATATAATCATTGAGTATAAGATGATAAAATGGAAATAATTACATAATAAAATTTATTGAGCACAACATAAGAGAATTAATAATCATAATACCCTTTAGAAAAATTCACGAGGCATGTCAAAATGTTTTAACATAATTTATGATTCATATATGTCAATAATAATTAGTAATGTTAATAGAATCCATATAGAATTGATGAATTTTATCTTTATTAATTAATATATATTTTTTGATAACATGGAACATTATTATCATATCACTATTAAAAAAGGAATAATTTACTTCGTAACTTCCAATAATCACATAGGTAATATATATAACCAGTTAACATTGTCATAGTACCCATATCATTGGAGAGTTATTTAGGGATCAATAGTGATTGCATTATAATAGAACCAGTATGTCAAGGATTACAATTGAACCACACATTAATCATCTAGACATATTTCCATATATCAGTGAATGATACAATAATTAGAAGCTTACACTATTGAATATAAAAACAAGAATAATTCTTTTATATCTGAATTTATTGATTTTATATAAACATGTTCCTTGAAATTTGTATGAAACTAGTGTAATTAATCTTGAGAATATATAATAATGGTATCATTATAACACATCCCTAGTATTGAATAAGTAACATCAAGGGTGTAACACCCCTAGTTTCAGGTTACTAAACAATTATTATTATTTTGATGTATGTAAATTTTTTAGGTGATGTTTGGGATGGTTTTTAAGAATTTTGAAATGTTTTTTTTTGTAATTTTCTAGAGGGGAAAAATTTGGTATTGATTAGTACAAATAGTGAAACTCATATAGAAAACCATGAAAAGTGGGGTAGTTGGAAATGGATAGGTTCATGGTTTGGTGCATGGTTTGGAAAATTAGTGTGTCCAACTAGTAGAAATATTTCATTTGGTAATAGAGTAATTTTCACATTTAGCACATTTTTTTCCGAACCGGTCACCCTAACTGTGCACAACTACAAGTTAAATACCAAAATTATGGATCTAACTCAATTTTTCTCCTTAATGAATATTTTTCCCGTAATATGACCCTAACTAAATTTTATATATTGAAAAATGGTATGGAGAAAATAATAGTGGATCATGGAGTGAATTTATCAAAAATATTTTGGAATTAACAACTATATTCCTAGGTAAGACTATGTTCTTGGTTTTTTTGTTAGATATATTCTTTAGTCCCTCTCTTGGATTCATATATCTAGAACATTAGGCGATAAATATATGATTTTTATTCCATCAATGTTGATATTTTTATGGGTCAATGTTAGGTAATGAGTTATGTGGAGCTTTCTTGGAGTTTCAACAATGTTTTGTTGACGAATCTGTGTCATTATTTGTTTTTGACATAGTTTCTGGGATATGGTGGCTCACTCTCAAATCCTCTTGTTAAAAATGTAAGGCTCGATTTAAAATTTATTTATTTTCTTCAATTAAATTTAGATTTGTTTTCCAATTATTGATGGAAACCCAAATTAGTGAATGGTTTGGAAATTTTGATAATTGATTGTTTTGGTGGAAAGTGAATTTAGTAACATGATTTTAAAATGATTATTCTAAAATTATGTTTCATTTTTGATGCAAGGAAAATGTTTTTTTAAATGTTTTAATGAAATAATACATGTGTAAAAAAACTTTTTGGCATGTTTTTTGGGAACACATGGTTGTGTGTGTTCATATTTCATATGAGGCCAAATTCGAATATAACTTTATTAATGGTGATAAAGGTGTAATGGGACTTGTGATTGAATACCTTGAGATGGATTTCTAGATCACTGAGATATCTCTCATGAGTATGGAGCTATCACCTGGTTAGGAATGTAAATATGTCTTGACGTTTGGAAATGTAATCGGTAATCCAGTCGATTGGAAATGGTTTTGGTTTGGAAATAGTTTTGGTTTGGTAAACTATTTTGGTATAAAAATTTGTTTTTATTAAAATATTTTTGAATTTTATATAAACTCATTAAAAACATTTATATAAATTCTATTATATAATATCCTAACATCTTATATCAAAGGGGAGTTAGTATAGAAGTCATTTGGTGAAAATAAATTGATATTAATTACCGTCCCATGCTTGTGAAATTTCGTTTCATTTCATATATTGTATATGAATATAGGATTAAAGTAAAAGTATCTCAATTATTTAATTATACCTCTAGATTTATTGGGTTAGGAATTGTGTAGTTGTATATTGGAGCATGTTGAGAGTTATGGAGATTTTTCTTTTTAGTCTTTGAGATCTATTGGATTTTTCTTCCACTTTTTACTTCGTTATAGATCTAGATATTGTTTGGTATTGTTGTTAGTTACATATTTCATTTAGTTTTATTAAATTTTTATAATTCCTCATAAAATGTTTTTTGTTATGTTATACTTGATTATGGCTGTTTTATTTTCAAATGTAAAATCGCCCCATATTTGTATTGATCCCCTTTGAATCTATTTCCATCCTTTGGGAACATGGGGATGTCACCTAAGGCCAAGTAATGTTCCACTTCCCTCTCAATCCAATGAAGTTGGGTGTGATATTACAAATGGAATCAGTATTTTCCGATCCATTTTTATTTTTGGATAAATTGTATTGCATTTTCAGTCTTGGAGTAGAAATATTATTCTTGATTAGTGCTTGAGTTTTATTGGTATAAATGAGTAGTATTATCAGGATTTGAAATTTAGAGCCTAATATAGTGTAGCTAACCTATTGATTCTGAACATCATGTTACCAGGGATTTTGGTACACAAGTGTTTTGAGACACTTATTGGAGTGTTACATCATTTTCAAGGGTTTATCTAATTAGATGAGCATGCTAAGAATTTTCTAAATGGATTACCACTAAGAGATTATATTTAATTTTGTGTATTTATTTATTTTTTCATGCAATAATGATGATTTTTTAAAATCTGTTCAATTTTTTTTCAACGTTGAGATTTTTTAAATGCATGATATGGGTATTTTTAAAATGGGAAGAGTTTCAAAAGTTTGCTGAAATTTTCATATAGGGTTTCAAAACATAGAGTATTTAATTTTGGAAATCATTTTTGTGATAGTTGTGATTTGTAAAATTTGAGTTTATAAGATATCCATTTATAGAGTATGAGACATATAATGTTTTTTTGTCATAAAAAATGGAACCGAATGGGAATTGTTGAAACCAACCAAAATAAGATGCTTGGAAAGTTGTCAAACCTAAGCCATATGTGATCCAATATATGGTTTAGAGTATATTAAAATATTTTCAAGCTGCGAAGACATGAAATTTGAGGGATTAACCATGGAATGTGTATCATTCTATTCTATTCCAAAAGAATAATTCTCCCATCTTATGGGGTGATTTAGAACATGATAAATAAGTTTTGTGACAAAATATGATGAATAAAATACTTTATTTCCTCAGAAAACTATTACTGATGAATGTGAATTTGACATCATACACGTTCGAGGACCTTTCATGCCAGTGGTTGGATAATGTATTTCACCCTAAATTTGACAAACGAATTGTATTAGGGGATTATGAAGAATTGATCAACAAACAATTCTATCCCAAAAAATTCAAGATTTCTAGAATGATATAATTTTTAAGCATAAAGCCAGAGAACCTCTCAGTGATAGATTATGTAGCTAAATCTATGAATTTATTTTTATTCTCACTGGAAGTGGATGCTATTTCTTCCTTGAAGGAAAAAATTTTCAATTGGGCAGGAGGACATATATTCACTCGATCCTTATTATATTTTGTATAATAAATTATATAGAGATGGTTAATAGTGTGACAATGAAAGAAAGTGGAAAATCATAAAATATGGATGGAGGAATCATGTTGATACCTATGAGAAATTTTAGAAACTAAAATCATGGGAACAAGTGGAAGAGGGACACATATTTACAATGTATCAGGCTGACTCAGAATCAGACGGTTGAATCAGTGAATCTTCCTAGTTAACCCAATTCTATCCATGAATTTTTCCATGTGGTTGTATAGATCAAATAAATAGATATCATAAGAAAATACCTAGATAATTTTAAATTTGAAACCAGATAGGGAATTTTCATTATTATTATAACTACTCTCCATGTTTGGGAGTTTGGAAAACATATCACTATTTGTAGACATCATGCACTTTGATGAGATAAGGGTTGTGGAATTCCTCTCATCAGAAAATCTTTTCTAGGAATTTTGATTCTAGGAATACCATGAATCCTCAATAAAGAAAAATCTATAGTGAAATAAAGAACAAAGTTCACCATGTAAGCAGTAGCATAGAGTTGATAAAGTTATTATGGATGATCAATTCGGACCATCAAAAATGATTTTTTTTATTTTTATGAATTATACCCTCATGAAATATATTTTTGATACATGTGTATAAAATTCATTAATTACTTATCTAGATTTTTATTTTATTGGTTTAAATGTTCAGATGAAGCCATCTATTTTGAAACATTAAACTCCACTTGAACAAAGAGAACCTGAAGCACTAATTTTCATAACATGTTCTATAACAATTAATAGAGCTGCGTTAATATCATATTTCTCTATTCGTGTGATTTATCTTTGTAAAATAATACTAGTTATGGTTTTATTAATATTATTCAAGTATAAACATGATTGTTATTCTAGAAGGGTTATTTTTATGACTAATGATGGTGTCGATCATCTCATTATTGGATACTGCAAGGAAATGGTGGGTGAAACTTGATTATTGGCACTTGAAATATGAACCATCTAATACTGGTTTTATTCATTGACATCTCTATCAATGGATGAGATTGAGAATATCAGTTTTCTATCATTTTTTGTTAAGTTTTATGATTTTCCCTGTAAATTTATCAACGTTTCCACCCATAAGAGAAGTGGAGTTTACAATTTTTCTCATTCCAGGGATCAATACAATTTCCATTTCATCTTATAGGATGAATCAAATATATTTAAGGGAATTTAATGTCTATTTGGATGAGTTTCAAATAAGGGAGGTCATTTTTCCGGGCACATCTTGATGGGATCAACCGATCCTATTTATGAAAAAGGATAATGAATCTAAATAGATATGTGTGGATTATGATAAGAATAAAAAAGTAATGACAAATATTCAGTATCCACATATACATATTGGTAATCTATTTAGCCAATTTATGGGGTGGTTGGGGGGGGAATAGTTCTATGTAAATTGACCTGAGATTATAATATTAGGAATTATAGATTTCTAAGGGGGATATTCCAAAGGAATCATTCAGATATAGATATAGACATTATGACTATCTGGTTTTTCTTTTAGGTATCTCAAATTCACCAACAATCAATATGGAATTTATGAATATGATATTTTAGTGGTATTTGGATTATTTTGTGGTTTTTTATAGATGGCATATTGTTGTATATAAGGATTAGGTTGTTAATGAGAAACACATAGAAACATTTTTTAGTGTTTTTAGGATCAAAAGTGGAATTCCATATTACGAAAGTTTTATTTTTTGATTTAAGAGGTACATTTCCTTTTCAATGTTATATATGAAAAGTTTGATTATTTTGATCCAGAATAGAAAAATCTATGATATCTTGGAAACCACCAATAATTTTCTTTGAGAAACATAGTTTCAATGGATTAGATATTTTTTATCATCATTTTGCTCATCAATTTTCAGGACGTGCTTCACCTTTCAAAAATTTGAAAATGAGATGTGTCCTATTACAATGGAATAAGAAATGGAAATATTCTTCTCAATTGAATAATGTTCACTTTATATTAGCACTGATATTGACTTTCTAGAATTTGGAAAATGGTATGTGGTGTATTGTGATGCTTCAGGATCTTTGTTGGGATGTGTTCTCATTTAAGAACATATTCTTATTACTTATAGCTCATGGTAGTTATATTTTCATGAAAACAACTACTCAACACATGATATTGAGATAGATTTTCTATCCCATTCTTTGGTTAGTTGGCATCATTTCCCCATTTCATAGAAATTTATATTGTTTACTGATCATAAAATATTGAAAGACATTTTATCACAAAGAGATTTGAACCTGAGATACAGAATATTGATGTAATATCCCCAAATGTTATAAATTAATTTTATGTATACATTGGGTAAAGTAAATTTAATGGAAGATGAATTATGTATAAATTGAAATTATAACATGGAAAAAGAGTCCTAAAAAAAGTGGAAATTGATTTCTCGAATAACATAAATTCATATGGATTGTGATGAACAAGGCAGTATAGTAGTTTTATATACAATTTTTTTGGTTCAGGATCTAGTAGAGATGGTTAAAGTGGCACCGACATGTAGTTCATAATTTTTTCTATGAGGTTAAGAATAAATAATAGGGAGACCATTGAGGGATGTAATTTGAATTGCAGTTCAGTTTAGTGGTTTTGAGATTGGATGGTCATACCATTGGATTGTCAATTAAAGATTAATTATTCTTTCAACCATTCACTAAATACAATTTACCCAAGAAAAAATATATTTTTAAGGAATTTAGAGAATAGTTTTTGTTGGATGGAATCAAAATGGAATGTGAATAATTTTTTTGAGATGCTTCCCATGTTATCAGATTATGGTGGAGAATCAGTGACCATAAGGGATGTTATAGTATAAACATTTTCTTATTTTGAAATAGGAGAATATAATATTGGATTTTTTGGAGGGTCTCTCTAGAATATCAATGAAAAATGATTCCATATTCTTCCTAGTTGATTGGCTCACACGGTTATCCCATTTCATCCTTAATCATGAATAACATACAGTATAGGACTTTCCTAATATATATATATATATATATATATCTGAGAAGTGGTAAATAATCATGGAGTAAAAATTTCGATAGCATTGGATCGAGATCTAATGATTACTTATCATTTATGTTAATCCTTACAAAATTCCCTTGGAACTCAATTTACTTTGAGTACTATGTATCAGCCTCAAAAAAATTGATAATCTGAATGGATGATACACATATTTGAAGACATTATTTGTAATTGTGTGATGGATTTTTGTTGCTCATGGGAGGAGCAAGTAATATATATAAATTTATCTTATAATTTTTTTTCAGACTTCTTTTCATGTCCCTTTTTGAAGAATATTATGGGTGTCATTTTGATTCTCTACATTGTTTGGTGGAAATAGGTGAGACATCACAGGTTGGACCATGCCTTGAAAAAGAGATAATCAAAAAGATTCAATTTATTGGGAAAATGATGGATATAGATTAGATTCATCTGAAAATGGTATGTGGATCATCGTTGGCAGTCATTTTCATTTGAGCCGAGTGATCATTTTTTCTTTATAATATCTCTAGATCCTTAGCATCATCATTTTTGAATGTGTTAAAAGTTATCACATTGATAAATAGTCCCAATTCATATACCGAAATGGGATGTTTTGGTGGAATATTGGTTGTTCTTGTCACCTTGATTCGGTGTAGTGAAATATTTGTTTCAGTTATTTTAGTTGAAAAAGTATCATCTTGATCTTGAACTTCTGATTTGACATGATCACATTGGTCTGGATCCATATTCATTACTGGTTCAAATTCTAGTACAAATTTTGGATAAGAAAGGGAATTTCTTGTGTGAAAAAATAATCGATCTAGTTCAGGGATTGGGGAGACTTGGTTAGATTTAGGTAGAAAATTGGGAATGTGAGAAGGAAATGGTCAATCAATGACACGAACTCTTACCAGAAGATGGTGGTTTTATACTTTACTATGATGTAATGACTAATGGTGTAGAGATTTTATAACACCTAAATTTCAATTAATTGTCCCCTTTTTATTATTTTTATATATGTAATGTGTTGGTTGATGTTTTGGAGGATTTGGAGTAGTTTTCGAACATTTTAGGGGCTTTTCTATAGGTTCATAGTTTTAGCGTAGTTTGTAAAAACCATAAAATTCCTTCAAATATCTATGAAAAGTGATAAATTGGGCTCTAAGTAGGAACATATTTATGTTCATTGTTTTTCAAACTATTTTTACACCTATGAGAAACCAATAATTTTGGGATATATGATTTTCATGATTAACTCATGGGTTTCCTTACCATTAACCTTAACCATGCATGGATATATGATAGATCCATAAATTGTGGCCCTAAGTTGGTTTTTATCATTAATGGATTGTTTTTATCCTACTATGGCCATAATTTAATTTTCTATATTCCCAAAGTCTTTGGAGATGATTCATCTTATTCTTCGAGTGATCCATCAGTAAATCGTGGTTTGTTGAAGGCCACATTGCTTGGTATGTTTACGTTCATGGTCGTATTTCATATATCTATTATTCATACCTTTCATAGATTTATAAATCTAGTATGATGGGTTTTGATCCATTATAGTTGTTGACAATCATGTTTTTATTTTTTTGTGTTGCTGTTAGGGAACAACATCTAATGCATGTTTTTTGGTGTTTCAACCCGATTATGTTGATGAATGTTTTTCTATAAATCTTTTTTTACATAGTTTCAATGGTAGGGGCCTTCACTATCAACTCATATTTTAATAAATATAAGTATTTATTTCCAATTTAATGTTTTTATTGAAAAAATTGGGGTTTAGTTTTTCAATCCTTGATGAAAACCCTCTTTAGTGATCTTTTATGAAATTGTGAGAATTGGTTGTTTTAGTAGAATATAAAATTTGTAACATGATTTTAAAATAAATATTTTAAAATTATGGTCAGTTTTTCTGACTTGGAAACTATTTGTTTAAATGTTTTTAATAATGAATGTCTTTGTGGATTTTTTGGCATGTATTATTGGAATACTTGGTTGTGTGTGTTCATGTGGAAAATGTAGCCTGGTTGAAATATGAAATGGTGCTCAGTTTTAAAGGTGTAATGGGACATGGTATTTTTTACATTGTTATATAATAGTAGATCATTGAGATACTAATCATGATAATGGAACTATTTTCTGGTCATGAATTTATAGATGTGTGGATGTGTGGAAATGTAATGTGTATGACAATCGATTGCAAGTGGTTTTGTTTTGGAAATCATTTTTGGAATGAAAAATGTTGTTCATAGAAATGATTTTGGATTTGATATTAACTATTTTAAATTGTTTAATATAAGTTTTATTAATTAATGTGACAGCACTGTCTTTACTAGTGGCATGAATAAGGATTTCAATTAGGGAGAACCTACTCAATTTTTGTACTCACCCCCAACAAGGGGACTTTGGTTCAATCATAGATATCCTTCACCAAGACTCATGAAAAAGAAGAGTGTCTCTTTTTTAGTGACTTGTCTTTATAAATTGGGTCATGTATTAGGGAGTTGGATCTTGGATCACATTGGATTTTTGGGAATTGTGTCTTTGGATCCTTTGAGCTTTGGTGGTTTTGTCTCCTTTTTTATACACTTTTATGGTTCATGAAGTATTTTGGTATTGTTGTCAGTTTATTATTACATTTAGTGGTATTATATTATTACCGTGAATCATATAATTATTTTTATGGTATGCTAGGTTGTGGTTTATTTATATTCAATTGGAAAATATTCAACCAATTGTATTGAATCCATTGTAATTTATTCCCATCCCTTGGTATCTTTGGGATGTCTCCTAAAAAAAGTAATGTTCCACCCCATTCAAAATCCAATTAGGAGGGGTGTGATGTTAAAAATGGTTGTTATCATTGATGGATATATAAAACATGAAAATATGGTTAAATTTTTTGAGACTAAAATAATATTTCTATATTCAAAAAAAAGATATAAAAAATATTTATAATAATAATTTCATTGAAGGTAACTATGGAAATATTAAATAAAAAATTCAATGAAAAAATATTCCTAATGATGTAAAAAAGGTTATGTAGTATAAGTAAAAAAATTATATTTCATAAAAAATTTAGTAAATAAATTCATTTTTAATGGCTAATGTTTAATATTTTAATTTCCAGGACAAAAATATCACTAGAAATGTAGCCGAACTGATGGGTCAGATGGCCTCAAGGGTGCCTCCACAGACATTATAGGGTGTAGACTAGAATTTTGGGTGTATGGAGGTGGTATTAGGGATACATAACCTCATTATCAGAGTATCCCAATGATATATCAGATGGTAATAAATAGATAAAATAGAATTAACTAATAAATGAAAGAAATAACAGTGGAAGAAAAATATGAACTGAAAAAATGGCCAAACCAATATGAAAACATGAATTCATGTCCAAAATGGTGATACATAAACTAAAAACATAGACATATCACAACAAATAATATACACTAAGACATAAGAATAAGAGAATAAAAAATTCCTATGGGAAAACTCCATGAGACTCTTGACATATGGATCAGTCTTGTTCTCCAAACCCTTTGGAAATAGCAAGAAAAGTCAAGAAATCAACCAGGGTCCAATGAAATTATAGTACACTCAGGAACCCACAGTGAAATGGAAGCCTGAGCATGGTGTAAGATATAATTCTTTGTATTTTAACACCAACAATATCTACGAATGAATCCACTTTGTGAGTATAAATTAAATCAATGTACATTTATAATAAGTGTGGAAGAAATTAATAAATACCCGTCATCTCAGGTTCTAAAAGGACACCTAGTTGACACTACTAACATCTACACATGGATGGAATGCTGTTTTGATTAGTAACCATATGTATATAGTAATAGTATATACATAGTATACTTCTATATTTCATACACCTATATGAAACATGTACATGCAGACGTATGTGGCCATATAACTAGAATACTATGTATGGGATAGATAGGGCGTAACTCAGTCATCAATACCATGTCTAAATTATTCTACATGCTCAACAAATAGGTTATATTTCTTACATCCTAATAGAGTTTTAGACTTTATACACAACACTCGGTATGGCGAATTATCCACCATGTTACCTAACTATATGGGGATGTTGGGTCCTTATCCAAACCTCCTACATAGTTCCAATGGAGATATATTCCACGACTCAAACTCTAATGTAAGGGAGAAAAATTTTCTTCCTTACTCAACAGATCCCTTTCTATAATTCCACATCCCATTTAATGCATAATAATATAACAATAATAATTACCAGATTCATAAGTCATTACATGTCATGATTTATATTTACCAATAGCATTATAAACATGGTCATTACATTTATTAGAATTATAATTTATCATGTACATTATGATTTAATAAAAAACATGTCATTTCCACCCTTTTCATTTCATTTCCATCAAACCATTTGATTCATTCAAGACATGTAAACTATCATATCGAATACCATTCAATATAAATAAGAAATAACATTTAAAACATTTAAAATATTAAAGGAATGAATCCATCGCATCAATCCATTACATTAATATCAGAAAAATCATTTTAATAAACAACCATCATAAATAAATTATTTTAAACTAACATGTGTAATTGAATCTAACATAGCATAAAAATTACTTTAAAAAGGCTCAATGTGTTTCATAGAATGTACCATATAGTAATTGGGAAATTTACTATATGGTAAACCCATTCATAAATCATGTTAAACACTTAAAAGAAGCATGGTCAATTAGTTATGTAGATATTAAGGGGCTGCACGATTCAATTAATAAAATAGGCCATTCAATTTAAAGGTTCTCTAGTTCATTTAACATTTATATAAAGGGGTGATATGTCATTATGGAATGAAAAATAACGCCATGTAAAAGACATTCCATATGTCTTATAAAACAAAATAATAGAAACATAAAATTCAATGAGGCTAACAAAGATTCAAATAAATTTACCAAATATGATTTTAAAAAAACATTGTTCAAATGTGAATTCCATTATTAATCTCAGATGAATTTTTATAAGTTATTCCAGGAATTCAAACATTTAATTATGAATGGGTTAATTAATATCGAAAACCCATGTTTTTTCCATGATCGTGGTTGAAATCCTCTATACACTGAAAAAGGATCAATGTGAGTTTATCTGGGTGTGCAAATCAATTTTATATAAATAACTCAATGAAAAGGAAATGATCAGAAAATCCATTTCATGTAACAATGATTACATATAATTTAATGTAAATTTAGTGATAAATTAGTGGACCACCTACATTATTCATTGGTTTCATCTATCATGGAATATCAAGCTCTGATTCAGTGTGGTTTGGAAGAAATCAACGAAGCATACATTTTAACTAAAGATAGGAAAAATGATCTTGCACCTCAATAACTTCACCATGAGAAGATTAGATAAAGAAAGGATAAAGGGAATTTAGATCATACAGATGTAGATCTATATAGAACCATGATGCCATAATTAGGCATCAGACGAGGGATATCTTGAATATCCAAGGAAGAGTTTAGGAGCTCTATATGCATAGGGAGGAGGCTTCATGCAAGTGATATAGGAGGAAAGAAAGAAGAATTTTTTCTGTGTCATTATGTAAAAGATGATTATATTACCCCCAAAAAAATTAGCACAAAATTTGTCCACAAGGATTGGAAAAACTTTCACCAACTGTATGACACCCATTACTTAATAAACATTCTCACATGGTCGGCCCACATGGTTTGAAATAATTGCTGCCAACCATTTGTTGAATAGTGACATGTTACTACCTAAGTGAAAATACCCATTTGGGCCCTACAAACATTTGGATAAACCATGTGCAACTTTTCTAGGTCATCTATGCTCCCTTACTACAACCACATGGTTTCATACTGGGGACTACACTTTTCAAAAAATTAGTGAACCCTTGGATGTCCTTCTAAAACATTGATTTTTGAGACCTGACACTCCCGAAACTCAATGAGACAACTATATAACCTCTTGGTCCTTTACTGAAGTCAAAAATAAACCCATTAAAGTTTTACAACTTTTGGAATTATATTTTTATGATTGATTATAATAACAATATTTTTAGTGAATGCAAAAATTCAAATTCCCTTGTAATTTTTCCTTGGCTCATGACAAAACTCATTAAAACCTACCGACCTTTGAACTTCTCATCCATGAGATGGCTTCAGGAAGAGTGAAAATATCACCCAACCTACCAAGGTCTGGATGTATCATTCTAATAGTCCTTGAGTGTTTCCAAATTCCCAACTCACCAGAAATCATTAATCAAGGATAATACATTTATGACACCAAGGCTTGATCGAACAAATGTTTTTCCAATGAAACACCTAAATAGATGTAACCCAATCATGTTTATCTAGAAACACAATCAAATCACCATCTCATTAAACACCAATCAAACCATTCTCCCCACCTCCAGATTTACTATCATAAAGGGCCAATTACAATGCAATTGTACCTATACCATAATAATTTCTATATAGAACATGCCTCTAATCATTCAAGAGATGCTCTCAGTGTGGTATCTTTAACAAGGTGAATATAACTACATTAGAGGCCATATCACGTTATTATGTTTAAGAAATAGTTGAAACATGATTGAACAAACTGAAACATGTCTCACATAATTTCTCCAAAGGCACTGTAGATCATTAAACCCAAATTTCATTAACCTTGTGATTTTCATTAAAACTATTTCCATAAAATTTAAAAATCAAACAAGTGGAATTTGTTTGAGCTAACCTCAGCTGACCATTCACAAATTCCTTTCATAGATAGTCGTTATCTTACAATATAACTACAATTTCTGTTTTCAAGGCCTCCAATATTTACTAAAATCATTTTCAATAAATTATATAGTTGACTTCAAGTTATGTTCCTTGATAAAACCCTCACTTAAATATTTAATTCGGTCATGCCATAGCACAAACAGGTAGGTAGACCATATCAAACCCATTGGACTCATTACCCTTTAAACATCACATCTGAGTCGAACTGAAAGTCCAAGACAACCATAGATTCATTAAATTGGAGTTCAAGGAACTAACCAAGATGAAACTAGACACAACATTTATAATAAAGATGTTGGTAAATATATAAGAAGTACACCCCAGATCATTGACTTATCCTAGAGTACCATCTATCTTGTGGTCATGTAAAATGAAAACAGATAGTGTCTGAGATTCCATCCAAGGCATTATTACACAGAAACCCAAGTATCACTATGATCTAACTATGCCTCGATGAGAACCCCAAGTGTAGTTTCAAATCCTGATATAGGTCAATAAAAAAATCCCAACAACTTTTAAAACATTAATGCAACATATAACTAATACTATCTCAGTTCACCAAGGATGACATTAAAATATGGAAACTTTATCTCCTAATAATGATAATAACACTAAAAGGATTTGAATGGATTCCAACACACTAAAAAACCAATTGAAGAATGGTTGAAATATTAATGGTATACTTCATGAGAGAATCTTAGCTTAGCCTATCAATCTGTCACCATTGAAATGTCAAAAGACATTACCACCTGAGGTGTTTTGTGGTTGTTTGACATGACCACCAATGTTCATCCAAGACCAACCGTGTTTAAAAAAATTTCATGAACAACCAGAAACATCATATTCGTGATTCTGATAAAGAACAATCATTATTCGAAACATGAAATCATTAAGTGAGTTCACGAAATATCAACTATTTCCAAATTTTCCTCTTCAGTTGTGTTCCTTCTACTTTGAATGAAACATAACTACCAAAAATGAAATCAATCTCCCCACCATAGGATTATCTTATTTAGAAAAATAATAGGTATAATTAACACTCATAATAATGATAGATCTAATTCAACTTAAACATGTGTGTTCCAATCATTCAAGACACAATCACAATCATCATAACATTTGGAATGAG
The DNA here is from genome assembly GCA_963277665.1 of Viscum album. Classification (NCBI taxonomy): domain Eukaryota; kingdom Viridiplantae; phylum Streptophyta; class Magnoliopsida; order Santalales; family Viscaceae; genus Viscum; species Viscum album. The sequence continues at coordinate 2,056,590,415 of OY728127.1, read as the reverse complement.
AGATAAAACCAAACTGACAGGCATGTTAAAACACCTAATCCACTTAGAGATTCATATTGAGACTTGGGATAAACATGATTCATAAACTCATAGGCCACCAAATTGTATAGAAGACCCATGAAATTATTGAACAACTTATCACTCAATGATTCCACCAAATTCTACTGGTTTGTTACATATTTAACAACCCAATGGGTATGGGGTATATGAACAACCACCAACCCTATATTATGTGGGAAAGATGAAATATCCTGAATACTACCCAATGGCTTCCCACCCAATAAATTCGAGTATTAGGAGGTCCATATGTTTTTTAACCCATATTCCTATTTACCCATCTAAAAATTAACTTGGATGATGACATACAAACTCTTACATTATAGATGAAGAAAAAAGGGCCAGGAAACTGACTAAGCGACTGACCAAGCCCATGGCAAGTCTAAACTGCTTAATCTGAGCATTAATCGAAGCCCATGCCTAAAGAACAGTTATAGAGAACATGACCACCCATCTGATTTAGTTTTTCATTTATAAATTAAGATTACTACTAGCGATAACAACAATCAAATACAACCATAAAAACAAATCTCACAAAAACAAAATTTTACAATTAATATAATATCTAAAGGTGATACCTACCTTAGTCTAAACCCTTACAAATAAACAAGAATCAAATCTATCAGTATGTCACACTAGACAGAACGTCACTAGGATTATGATCCCATCATTTAATCCTTTATTAAATGAGAATGACCTGCAAAAACTACTGACAAACACATTCCTAAGAAACTCAAAAGAAAGATATATTACCCTTACACGAGGCTTTAAACAATGGAAACCACATAGGATTCCATTTTTAATTATTTTTTTTGATTTTTATTGAAAATTTTAATCATATAAAAGAATTATAAATTATCATAAAGTACCAATTATAATGTAAAATCACTAGGTACCTAATTTTAATTAATTTTCGAAGGGAAAGTAGTAAAGCCTTATCAAAATTAATTTCTTTTAAACACAAAACATTATTTACATCCCGTAATAAATAAAAAATTTCAAATAATTTCCACTAAATAGATATGGAAACATACTAGGATCCTCTTTAACCCATCCGAGTTCATAAAAATGCAACCTAATAGAAGTTGTTAAGTTATCAATGTTTAAAAAAACCATAGTGGGTCATCTCATAAGAAACATGCCCCAAATTACCCACATGGGTCCATTTCTGCATTAGAATATAATAACTCCATCTCCATGCATATGTAATAGAGTCCCAATCCATTATAGATGAAATAATTCCATTTTTTTTCAAAGTTAGAAATTTTTTACATTTACCCGAATTTCAAAATACAACACGATCATGTATAATAGTTCAGATATATGGGTTTCCATATATCATTCAATAGTGCCACTATACACATTATAAATTTATGCATTTGTCCCAAAATGAGAAAAATAATTTCCCTTTGAAATTTTAACATTAGATGCCTTTACATTTTAACAGATCTCTCTAGACATATACAAATACCAAAGGATGGTTCAAGTATATTGGTTACCATTTCCCAATTATAAAGAACCCAAACACCTTAAAATTGAAAAAGGGATCCTATTTAATCAAAAACCATAAATTCATCACATTCAAACAATAATATTTTAACATTTTAAATTATAAAGTCATTACAATAAGTAAATACAATAAAAAGGGTAGAAAAATTGGCCGTATGGCATACAATAAAAAAATTATTGAAAAAAATTAACATGATAAATAAATAATCAAATTTTTTTTAAAAGATAGGAATAATAATAAATCAAATGAATGGTATATAATCAAGAAACACAATTAGAATTATTAGGAAGCCTATAAATTCAATCTCATGGTATCTAATATGCATAACATGTGAATTTCAATGTTCTTAATACGATGAATGTAATGCTTCATCTTTACTGTACCTAGAAAATGGTAAAATTTTAAGATCTCCTAAATCGATAAGCATATGTAAGTAACCCATTCACTCATGGTGAAATAATGATATACTATAATAAAAAAAATGAAAATCAATCCCATTAATGGAAGCTTGGAATATTCCCCAGGGGTGGGGTGATAAGTCCCATATATGGCTATTTATCAAGTGTCGACACATTCACAGTCTCCTATATTCATACCCAACACATTAAGACAATGGAAAAGAAACACACTATGATACCACTTTGTAATTTCCCGACCTGAATGACCACTAAGAGGATTACTGGAACAGTTGGTTATGTTACCACAAGCACACCTCCTCATACACTAGCTACTGCTGACCAGAAGTGAGGGTGTAAAAAGGTGATAGTAGAGAGACTATACCCTCAATATAAGATTAGAAAATTAGTATGTCACAAGGTAATAAATAGATAAAATATAAATAAGTAACAAATAAAAACTGTGTAGTGGAAGGACAAAAAAATTAAATATAAACACTGGAAAATACCATTATAGAACCATGAATACATGTATAAATGATGATACATAAACCAAAATAGTAAATATAAACCAAGAAACAATATAAAGTACAGAACACGATTATTAAATGAAACAAAGGCCTCTATGGAAAACTCTATAGACATCTTGATAACCTACTCAATACTCTACTCCTAACTCTTAGGTATTATTGTGAAAACTTAGTCTGTAACATCCCAGGTAAATAAAGAATAAAACATTTTCATATTTATTAATATTTTCAAATTAAATATTAATTTTACTTTAAAGGGGTTTCTATATTCGTTAGCGTACCCGATACGCAACAAAGAGATTCTTTGAAATCATACGTTGCACACTAGTAATAAAATAATATTATTTTAAATGGTAGCTAACACATAGACGTTTTATTGGTGGGAATGGATTGAAATAACTAAAATATGATTATATATGTTTGTTAAATGTTTTTACATTTTCCAATAAAGGATAAAGGCTCAAAATACGAAAAGAAATCAATTTTAGGCATAGATATTCTAATATTCACTAAAAGGTCAAACTATCACCTTTTGATGGTGAACCCTATTTAAATATAGTTTTGGTCACTCTTATAGATTCTATTGGACCAAATAAAATTATTCTTTAGAATGAGGACATCAAAATTTACTTTGTGTAAGTTTTGGGTATCTTCTGATAAAGTTCATTTTTTAATGAATAGTGAAAAATGTTGTATTTTAATTCAAAACGTCTTTTTAATCTAATTTATTTATATTATTAGATTATCTTTTGAATTGATTTTAAAGTGAAATTATAATATATTTTTACCATTTAATGTAATAGTGGTTGTTGGAAATAATTTCACTTTGAAATTGGACTTAAACTAGTGTCAATCTTTTGATATATATTGTTTCATAAAAACACGCTATTTGTCCTGACAGCGGGAATTAATTATTAAATTAATTAATGTAAATTATATGTTTTGAATTTTTTATAATAGACATCAATTTTTAATTCTGAATATCAAATATATCTTGGGGTGATGTTTTGGTATTTTTCTGAAAAACATCAATTTTTGATGAATAGTGAAACCACTAAGTGGTACTTAAAAAACTGATTTTTCGTTTAAATGAAATTTTACCACCTCTGTGTTTTGAATTTCAAAAATATGACATACATGGTTGTCATTAAGAAGTAATATGCGGTTCAATGGGATTAAAATATTTTTTGGTGAGTAGTAACTTTTTAGTTTTTAATCGCGATTAGAGGTAATTAGTGTAGTTTCAGGTAAAAATGATGTTTTAATAATACGAAATGACCTTGAAAAATGTCCTACCATTATTTGATGAGTCATGGAAGACCAAGAAAATACATGGGTCAACTTGGGGACCCCATGGAGTCACTTTGGTAGGAAAATGACATTAATAACTTTTTATTTAAAGTTAAAATTAAAATGTCACAAACATGAGTTGTTTTTCTAAACTTTTTTTTACAAGGGGTTATAAAAGTCATATTTTTGACTATAAATATTCATTGGAAATATAAGAATATTTCCTACATAATGATATTTTTGTAATAATTTTTAGAAATTAAATAAATTAAATTATTTATGACACCATGATGATGCATCGATTACCTCATTATTTAATGATTTAAATAAAATGAAAAGATAATGTAAAATCTAAGAACTAAAATTGTAAAAAACCTATTGGATGGGTGGATTTAGAACTATTATCACCTTATCCTCGAAATATATAATTTTGGGACCAATAAAATCTGAAATGCAGTTTATAATAAGGTAGCCTTTTATAACTTTCCAAGAGTGCCCCTCCTCTCCTCTTATAAAAGGCCCCCACCTCTACCACCTTACCCACACCTCTCAAGACTTTGGCTTGGCCAAACCAAGCCCATTTTGTCTCTCCACGTCCCTCTATTTCCCCTAGAAGTCTCACTTTGGGCAGAAGTCTTTCCAAGGAAGCCTTTGAGCTCAAATAAAAAAGTGTTACCCGATTTAAAGGTAGTGTCTTCTCTTGGGTTCTTATGTTTTATTTTGCTTCTCTACCCCATAAACTCTTTTTATTACTTTATTTTGTAACAAAACCAGTATCTTAAATATACTAGGATGTTTTTATGAGAAGTATTAGAGATAAACCTACACACACCATCGTCTAATGGTTAAAGAACATACTGTTTCTGTGGTTGGCGATTTTCTGCCTCACGAAATGATGATTGTTCAATCTTCTTGTAACACCTTTCTTGGTGGACATTAAGATGTAAATATATTTATATATGATATATATTATGTTTATGTTTTACTTATTCTTCTGTATTTTTCATTTGTGGCATACCTTTATGGTTTCCATTGTGGGTAAACATGATAATTTCATTTTAGGAAGTGCGGACTACCACCCCCTCAAAGTGATTTGATTCGTTAATGCCATATGTGGGACGTATAAAGGATAGAGTTGATGTTATTATATATGGTGTTATACTGGAATTATAATATACCCTTATATAATTATGATTTCACCCCATTAAATATGAAATAGAAATGAAAGTAGCGTTAATGCGTACGTACGGCTTACCGTTTCCATGAACGGTGCATTTCATTTCTTACCTCTAAATGTTATGTAATATTATAAATACATGTATATGATGGATATATATTATATATATGATATGAAAATAATGAATATAATTCTGGATATAATGAACCTTTGATCACATAAAAAGAGGAAGGGGAAAAAAGATTACTCCTTGCTTCCCCCTCCATTGGAGACCCGCTCTGCGAAGAAACTACCGGTGACAATGTCCAATGTGGTGAACCAGGATTTAAGCAAGGGGAACATAGATGAAATGGAAATTTCTACTGGGAAGATAGGGACTAGAAAGGAACCCATCCTTAGATCCGAGGAGGATATGGTCGAGGAGTTTCTTTATGTTGACATTCCACAGGAAGAGGATGATATGATGGGAAGGGCGGTAAGAGTGGAAGTCAATCACGAGCAGGCAAAGTGGATTGACAGGAAAGACTTTATCCTAATGACAGGATTCAATGACAAGAAAATCAGAAAAGAGGAATATATCCGCACTTGGGACAAAATGGAAAACTATTTGGAAGATGTTATTGGAGAAGATCCTGGGGCTAAGGTATGGATAATACATTGGAATCTCTACAGGGAAGAAAGCAATAATAGGCTAAGGTTGTGTTTTGGTAACATTTCATTTTCTTATGACGCTTCACCCCCGGTTTGACTTGGGAAGTGTAGTCGGGGATTCCTCATCGGGCTAGAGCACTCTACCATTTCCTTGGCAGGTCATTTGGGACATGGCTGATTCGGAGGGATGGCAACATCAGGAGGGCCCATGCTTGCATGGGATCGCCGAGTGTCCAACTTAGGGATGGTGGCGTTGTTGTTGCATGTATGTGGTAGTTCCTTCTCTTTTCGGTGTTTTTTTGGGTTTGTTTGGCTGTATTGTTGGACTTTTGGTTTCTCAATTTTTCCTCAAAGTGTTTTCTTAATAAAAAAATAATTGTCAGTCAGTAAGAAGTCCATTTTTGACTTAAGTACCAAATATCGACAAAATGAACTTTATTATATTAAATGATTACTTAAAGTTTATAACATGGAAATAAGTTATATAAAAGGAATAATAAACTTGAGAAAGGTTCTTAAGAAATTATAAATTAACTTTAGTTTATTATTCAGGAGATTAAGGAGAAATCGAGTCACGTCGGACACGAGGTAAGGGACATCGTCTCAATATCCTTTCATTGAGGCATGTTTTGTTCTAATACAAGAATGTCTTTTATACGCTATATAAAACTCCTTTGAATTTTCATTTCATTCAAAGGGAATCTATTTCTACAAAGCATTTTACTAAACGACAAAAAGGAATGTTTACTTTAACGTACGCGGTGAAAACGACCTTTTTCACCGCCGTGAGTATTATTTGGTCTTTGGCTTCCTCAACAAGCCGTGATGTTTTATAAAATGAAATAAATACCATATAATCTTTTATTTATTTTGGTATTGAAAATGGTTTTTATAATGGATTTGTTATGTCAATATATTTATGTGATATATTGTGTTTGAAATGTGGAAATGTTTTCTTTCCATTATATTTGTTTTATGTATTATGATTTTATAATGGAACTTGGAAATTTGACGGGTGGTTACGTGATAAACCATATGACAGGTGGTGTCGTGAATACCAGGATGGGTGGTTATGTTATAACCTCCAATTCATTGGGTATGGAAGTCAGCCGTATGGCTATTCCATTAAGTGATATGTGTGGAAGTCAACCGCATGGTTATTCCATTTCAGTATGTGTATGTCCCAAGTTACATTTATATGTTATGTGTTCATTATATGGGTTTTATGGTAATCTTTTGGTTATAAAAGGGTAACTAATGATATTTTATTCAGTGAAGAGTATTTAATACTCCATAAAGGTGAAAAGTATTACTTTGATAAAGTATTCATGGTTTACTTATTGTTTTGAAAAACTAATAGTTCTCCTTCTTTGTGTATCCCTTACTGAGCTTTTTATGCTCACCCCCAGTTTTTTTGAAATGTTTTTCACCAGACATAATGTGGAATAGGGTCAAGGATGGGATCAAGGAAAAGTCATGCTTTCTTAAAAATGGAACTAGAAATGACTTTTTTTATAGTTCATGTTTTGAAAAAAAAGGAAACTTTGTAGAAGTGTCTACTGTGTAATATTTTGAGATGTAATAGTTATGATATAATTATCAAAAAATCTAAACTTGAAAATATACTCAATGGGAATTATTCATTTAATTCAATATTAAGTAATGTTTAAGGCCGTGGCCTTATAGTTGGTATTAGAGGTCGGTTTAGACAACTTTAGGAGTTATAAAATTGTTAAATTATAAATTAATTTATGGTATGATTGAAATGATATAGCATTTAAAGATTACCATGTTTCTTCACCTAAGATATTTTTGTGTTCATAATGGTTTTCCTCAGAGGAAACAAGGCATCTATGTTGGGACGACATCAGGAGGAAGACAACCTTCCAAATCAGCATCTTGAGATGGTCGGAATTGGAATGGAACAGTTTGTTGCAGTGATGGAAAAATTGAATCAGGCTATAAATGGTGGTGGTATCCATGTACAAGATCAGCCAGATCAACCGAAGAAGAACATGTCAGTGGTGGAACATTTCATGAGGCAACATCCCCCATCATTCAGAGGATCATCTGACCCTGTGCTAGTTGAAGGGTGGATTAAAGCACTAGAGAAGATTTTTTATGTCATGGGGTGTTCAGAACATCAAAAGGATAGTCTTGTTATTTACCATTTTGAAGGTGAAGCAGATCAGTCGTGGTCGATGATGAAAAAAATCAGGGATAGTGATGAGATTGATGATCTTCATTGGGACAAATTTAAAGGTATGTTTCTTGAGAAATATTTTCCTAAGGTGGTTCGTCTTAGTATGTGAAAACAATTCCTCGAATTGAGGAAGGAGGATGACTCGATAGATGATTATGAAGAAAAGTTCACTCGACTAGCAAGGTATGCTCCAAACATCATATGAGATCTTGATAGTAAAATCAACTGTTTTTACTCAGGGTTAAAGCCAAAGTAACGAAGGGCTTTAGCTTCTCATGAGATCAAAAGTTATGAAAAACTTATTCGATGTGCGGAGAAGGTGGAAATGGAGTTTTATGATGACCAGGTGTTCATTGACAAACAACAGAATAAGAGGTCCAGTTGGCAGGAAAAGGGGAAGAATTCATCAAAGAAAGAAGGAGGTAAGAAAAGAAAATATCCATCCTGTGAGAATTGTGGTAAAATGCATCCTGGAGAATGTTTATCCAAGTCTGTAAACTTCTTTCGGTGTGGTAAGTCAGGTCATATTGCTCGTAACTGTAAGGAAGATGATCAAGAAGGCAATGAAAATCCAGCAGTAAGATGTTTCAAGTGTAATGAAATGGGTCATTATGAAAATGAGTGTCTAACGAAGAACTCAATTGGGAGAAAGCAGCCATAATACAAGCAGAAAGGGGTGGTGAAATCCTTTTCAACTAATTTAGCAAATGTTGGGCCGTCGAATGAAGTAGTATCAGGTACACTGTTTGTTTTTTCAGATTATGCCAATGTGTTGTTTGATTCAGGGTCTACACATTCTTTCATTTCTGAGAAGTTTTCTAGTAAATTGAGAATTACATCTCAAGATACGAATCCTGATCTTATGGTAAAAACACCCGGATGGAACGTTGAGACAAAAAGAAATTATAAGAACCTTCCTATCCTTGTGTGCGGAAAGAATCTACCTGAAAACCTTATTGTTTTGCCTCTAGTAGAGTTTGATGTTATTTTGGGCATGGATTGACTTTTTGTTTATCATGATAAGATTCACTCCAGAGCTAAAATTGTTTGTTTTCCGAAAGATTTTCACTTTGTGTACAATAATGAACCCTTGATTTTGATATCATATCAGGAAGTTGAGAAACTAGTAAAAGATGGAAATGAATGTTACCTTGCACATATTGTTTAAAATAAAGGAACTGTTCAGATTAATGATGTGCCAGTGGTAAATGAGTATCTTGATGTTTTTCCTGATGAGTTTCTTGGTATTATTCATGATCGGGAAGTTGAATTTACTGTTGAATTAGTTCCTGATTCAAAGCCAATTTTAAAACCCCCTTATCAAATGGATCAAGTTGAACTTTTAGAGTTAAAGAAACAATTTAAAGAGTTATTAGAAAACGTTTCATTCGACCTAGCACATCACCATGGGGTGCTCCTGTCTTATTTGTTAAAAATAAAGATGGTTCAATGAGACAATGAATTGATTACAGAGCCTTGAATAATATCACTGTTAAAAACAAGTATCCTTTGCCTCATATCGATGATTTGTTTGATCATCACTAGGGAGCTCTGTATTTTTCGAAGATTGAATTGAGGTCGGGGCACCATCAGTTGAAAGTAAAAGAATCAGACATTTCAAAGACTGCATTTCGTACTAGATATGCCCATTATGGATTTGTATTTATTCCTTTTCGGTTAACCAATGCACCTACTGTATTCATGGTCCTTATGAATAGAATTTTCCATGAGTTCTTGGATAAGTTTGTGATTGTTTTCATTGATGATATTTTGGTGTTTTCTAAAAGTAAAGAGGAGCATGAAAGTCATTTAAGGGTTATCTTGCAAACCTTAAAAGAAAAGAAACTGTATGGAAAATTCAGCAAGTGTGAGTTTTGGTTACAACAAATTTCTTTCCTTGGTCACATTGTTTCAAAAAATGGCATAACTGTTGATCCTACTAAAACAAAAGTTGTCGAAGAATGGCCAAGACCAAAAAATGTTACCTAGATCTATAGTTTTCTTGGTTTGGCAGGTTACTTCCGAAGGTTTGTTGAAAATTTTTAACGGTTATCTAGTCCAATGGCTAAGCTAACTTGGATGGGTGTTACGTTTATCTAGACAAAAGAATGCGATGATTGTTTTCAGGAGTTGAAAAGAATATTGGTGAATTCTCCAGTTTTGGCACTTCCTTCCAGGAATGGTGAGTTTGTTATATACATCGATGCTTCACTGAAGGGACTGGGATGTGTCCTTATGCATAATGATCAGGTAATTGCACATGCTTCACGTCAGTTGAAAACTCATGAGGTAAATTACCCTACACATGACTTGGAATTAACTATTGTTGTTTTTGCTCTAAAAATTTGGAGGCATCATTTGTATGGAGTAAAGTGTGAAATATATACTGATCAAAAAAGTTTAAATAATATATTCACTCAGAAATAATTGAACATGAGACAGAGGAGATGGCTATAATTAATCAAGTATTATGATTGTACAATTCATTACCATCCAGGAAAAGAAAATAAAGTGGCTGATGCTTTGAGTCGAAAAATTAATGCTTCATTAACCATGCTACGTTTGGAATGAGATACTTTGGTTTTTTATTTGATGAACTTTGGAATATAAGTTGTTGGTGCAAGAATTTATTCTATTTTGTTTCAGGTATCAGTGGGATCATCTCTATCAGACAGAATTAAGCAAGCACAGAAGAATGACAATGGGTTGTAGAAAAAGGTAGAGCCAGTTTAGAAGGGTAAGTTTCCAGAATTTAACATTGATAATGATTGTGTTTTGAGGTTTGGGAAGGGATTATGTGTGCCTAGAGATTCACAGTTGATGAATGAGTTGTTATGTGAGGCTCATAGTTCCCCATTTTCAGTTCATCCTGGCTGTACTAAGATTTACAGAGATCTGCGGGAGTATTACTGGTGGGATGGAATGAAAAAGATATGACTTATTTTACTGTGAAGTCTTTGACTTGTCAGCAGGTTAAAGCAGACCGATAGTTACCGAAAGGGATGCTTCAGCCTTTACCAGTGCCAGAGTGGAAATGGGAAAATATAGCAATGGACTTTGTTGTGGGATTACCAAAGACATCTCGAGGTAATAATGCAATCTGTGTTACTGTTGATCGCTTGACTAAAACTGTTCATTTCCTTCCTATTCGTGATCCCATCATTACTTATAACTTTTGGAAGGTCCTTCAGAAGTCATTGGGTACTGAATTAAATTTTAGTACAGCTTTTCATCCTCAATCAGATGGGCAGTCAGAACAAACAATTCAGACTTTGGAGGATATGCTACGTGCTTTTTTGATGGATTATCAGGGAAGTTGGGACCAACATCTTTCTTTGGTTGAATTTTCATATAATAACAGTTTTCCTTCCAGTATACAAATTGCTCCATTTGAGGCATTATATGGTAAATGGTGTCGAACTCTAGATTTTTGGGATGAAGTGGTTGAATGGAAGTTGATTGGACCAGAATTGGTAGAATAGATGGAAGAAAAAGTTCAGTTGATTCAAAAACACATGAGAATAGCTCAGAGTAGGCAGAAGAGTTATGCAGATAACCGGAGGAAGGATCTATCTTTCTAGGTAGGTGATCATGTTTTTCTCAAAGTTTCACCATGGAAAAGTGTGATGTGATTCGGTAAGAAAGGAAACTTGAGTCCAAGGTTCATTGGACCATATAAAATTCTGGATAAGGTTGGATCAGTTGCTTACTGAGTGGCTTTACCTTCGAGTTTATCTCAAGTACACAATGTTTTTGATGTTTCGATATTGATAATGTATATTCCAGATCCATATCATGTTTTGAGCCCATAGGTAGTTCATTTGGAAGAGAACCCCTTTTATGAGGAACAACCATTCTAGATTCTTGACCATAGAGAGCAAGTGATGCGAAATAAGGTAATTCACCAGGTAACGGTTTTGAGGAAAAACCATATGGTTGATGAGGCAATGTGGGAATCTGAAAATGCTATGAGGGATAAATACCCCCACTTATTTTGATAAGTGAATAAAATTTCAAGGACGCAATTCCCAAAAGGGGGGAAGGATGTAACATCCCAAGTAAATAAAGAATAATTTTTTTTCATATTTATTAATATTTGTGAATTAAATTTTAATTTTACTTTAAAGGGTTTTCTATGTTCGATAGCGTACCCGATACGCAATAAAGAGATTCTTTGAAATCTTACGTTGCACACTAGTAATAAAATAATATTATTTTAAATGGTAGTTAACATGTAGCCATTGTATTGGCAGGAATGAATAGAAATAACTAAAATATTATTATATATGTTTGTTAAATGTTTTTACATTTATCCAATAAATGATAAAGGCTTAAAATACGAAAATAATTCAATTTTAGGCATAGATACTCTAATATTCACTAAAAGGTCAAACTATCACCTTTTGATGGAGAACCCTCTTTATATATAGTTTTGGTCACTATTATACATTATATTGGACCAAATAAAATTATTCTTTAGAATCAGGACATCAAAATTTACTTTGTGTAAATTTTTGGTATTTTTCCGATAATGTTCATTTTTTAATGAATAGTGAAAAATGTTGTATTTTAATTTAAAACCACTTTTTAGTATAATTTATTTATATGATTAGATTATCTTTTGAATTAGTTTTAAAGTTAAATTAGAATATATTTTTACCATTTAATCCAATAGTGGTTTTGGGAATTAATTTCACTTTGAAATTGGACTTAAACTAGTGTCAATATTTTGATATATATTGTTTCATAAAAACACGCTATTTGTCTTGACAACGGGAATTAATTATTAAATTAATTAATGTAAATTATATGTTTTGAATTTTGTAAAATAGACATCATTTTTGAATTCGGAATATCAAATTTATCTTAGGGTAAAGTTTTGGTATTTTTTTGAAAAACTTCAATTTTTGATGAATAGTGAAACCATTAAGTGGTACTTAAAAAACTGATTTTTCGTTTAAATGAAATTTTACCACCTCTGTGTTTTGAATTTCAAAAATCTGACATACATGGTTTTCACTAAGAATTAAATTGTGGTTCAATGAGATTAAAATAATTTTTGGTGAATAGTAACATTTAAGTTTTTAATCACGATTAGAGGTAATTAGTGTAGTTTAAGGTAAAAATAATGTTTTAATAATATGAAATGACCTTGAAACATATCCTAACCTTATGGTATGAGTCATGGACGACCAAGACAATCCATGGGTAAACTTTGGGACCCCATGGAGCCACTTTGGTAGGAAAATGGCATTAATAACTTTTTATTTAAATTTAAAATTAAAATGCCACAAACGTGTGTTGTTTTACTAAAACATTTTTTACATGGGGTTATACAAGTCTTAATTTTGACTATAAATAATCATTAGAAACATAAAAATATTTCCTACATCATGATATTTTTTTATAATTTTTAGACATTAAATAAATAAAATTATTTATGACACCATGATTATGCAGTGATTACCTCATTATTTAACGATTTAAATAAAATGAAAAGATAATGTAAAATCTAAGACCTACACTTGTAAAAGACCTATTGTATGGGACGATTTAGAACTCTTATCACCTTATCCTAGAAATATATAATTTTGGGACCTTTAAAATCCGAAAAGCATTTTATAATAAAATAACCTTTTATAACTTTCCAAGAGTTCCCCTCCTCTCCTCTTATAAAATGCCCCCACCTCTACCACCTTACCCACACCTCTCAATCCTTTTGTTCGGACAAAACCTCCCCATTTTGTCTATACACATCCCTCTATTACCCCTAGAATCATCACTTTAGTCATAAGTCTTTCCAAGGAAGCCTTTGAGCTCAAATCAAAAAGAGTTACCCGATTTAAAGGCGGTGTCTTCTCTTGTGTTCTTATGTTTTATTTTGCTTCTCCAACCCCATAAACTCTTTTTATTACTTTCTTTTGTAAAAAAAATATCTTCAATATACTAGGATATTTTTATGAGAAGTATTAGAGCTACACCTACACTCACCTTCGTCTAATGGTTAAAGAACATACTGTTTCTGTGGTTGGTGATTTTCTGCCTCACGAAAAGATGATTGTTCAATCTTATTTTAACACATTTAATGGTGGACATTAAGATGTAAATATTTATATATATGATATATATTATGTTTATGTTTTACTTATTCTTCTGTATTTTTCATTTGTGTCATACCTTTATGGTTTCCATTGTGGGTAAACACGATAATTTCATTTTAGGAAGTGCGGACTACCGCCCCCTCAAAGTGATTTGATTGGTTAATGCCATATGTGGGAAGTATAAAGGATTGAGTTAATGTTATTATATATGATGTTATAATGTAATTATAATATACCCTTATATAATTATGATTTTACCCCATTAAATATGAAATAGAAATGAAAGTAGCGTTCATGCATACATAAGACTTACCGTCTCCATGAACAGTGCATTTCATTTCTTACCTCTAAATGTTATGTACTATTATAAATACATGTATATACATGTATATTCTGGATATATATGATATATATGATATCCAAATCATGAATATCATTCTGGATATAATGAAACTTTGACCACATAAACAACATGTAATTGTAAGAAGTCCATTTATGACTTAAGTACCAAATATCGACAAAATGAACTTTATTAAATTAAATGATTAAATAAAGTTTATAACCTGGAAATAAGTTATATAAAAGGAATAATAAACTTGAAAAAGGTTTTTAATCAAGTATAAATTAACTTTAGTTTATTATTCAGGAGATTAAAGAGCAATCGAGTCATGTTAGACATGAGGTAAGGGACTTCGTCTCAATCTCCTTTCATTGAGGCATGTTTTGTTCTAATACAAGACTTTCTTTTATACATTGTATAAAACACCATTGACTTTTCATTTCATTCAAAGGTAATATTTTTATATGAATCATTTTACTAAACGACAAAAAGGAATGTTTATTTTAACGTACGCGGTGACAATGACCTTTTCCGCCGCCGTGAGTATTATTTGGTCTTTGGCTTCCTCATCAAGCCATGATGTTTTTTAAAATGAAATAAATACCATATACTCTTTTATTTATTTTGGTATTGAAAATTTTTTTAATGGATTTTTTATGTCAAATTATTTATGTGATATATTTTGTTTGAAATGTGGAAATGTTTTCTTTCTATTATATTTGTTTTATGTCTTATGATTTTATAATGGTACTTGGACATTTGAAGGGTGGTTACGTGATAAACCATATGATGGGTGGTGCCGTGAATACCGGGACGAGTGGTTACATTATAACCTCCAATGTGTTGGGTATGGAAGTTGGCCGTATGGATATTCCATTAAGTGATATGTGTGGAAGTCGACCGTATGGTTATTCCATTTAAGTATGTTTATGTCCCATGTTACCTTTATATGTTATGTGTTCTTTATTTGGGTTTTATGGTAATCTTTTGGTTACAAAAGGGTAAGTAATGATATTTTATTCAGTGAAGAGTATTTACTACTCCATAAAGATGAAAATTATTACTTTGATAAAGTATTCATGGTTTATTTATTGTTTTGAAAAACTAACAGTTTTCCTTCTTTTTGTATCCCTTACTGAGCTTTTTATGCTCACCCCAAGTTTTTTTGAAATTTTTTTCACATGAAATAATGTTTAATTAGGTCAAGGATGTGATCAATGAAAATTCATGCTTTCTTATACATGGAAATAGAAATGAATTTTTTTTGAGTTCATGTTTTGAAAAAAAGGAAACTTTGTTGAAGTGTCTACTTTTTAATCTTTTGAGATGTAATAGTTATGATCTAATTCTATAAAATTATAAACCGGAAAAGATCCTCAATGAGAATTATTCATTTAATTAAATATTAAGTAATATTTAAGGCCGGGTCCTTATATAGTCAATCAACCATGGTCCTATGAATATGTGGTCTTCTCAGGTAAACTTGTGCAATGGATGTCTGACCAGGGCGTGAGATAAAATTTATAGTAGGTAGCCACACATTATGTATATAAATGAATATAGTCCATGAATATAATGTAAATTACTATATAGGTAAAACATTACTGAATAAATAAATAAATAACATTTTGGATCTCGTTCCAAAAGGACACATTTCCAACTCTACCTACTACAAAACACAAACATAATGATGTTATGATCAGTTACCATATTCATATAGTTATAACGTAGAAATATTTTAGTTCATTATTTCATCAACCTTTATGAACCAAGTACATACAGAAGAAAGTGTCCATATACCTCGAATAATTTTTGTTGGTAGGTCCAGGTGTATCTTATCCATCCATAATTATTATAAAAAGGTTTATTTGATAAAGGAGTATGTTAAATACCCTATATCCCAATAGAGTGTGAGACATCATGCATGAAACATCAGATAGTGTGTTATCTATAATGTCAACACTCTAAACAGGGAGCACAATGCGTCATCCCAATGTCTTATACCGTATCAATGGTGCGAGATGCTATTACACAATACCTGATATAAGGGAGAATGATTTTTGGCCATGCTAAACAGATCCCTTACCTTCTTTCCAAAACCTATTTAAATTTTAATAGTATAACCATAATAATAACTGGATCCCTGAGGCATCACATATCACACTAACTATTTACTAATCCCATTATAAGTAAGGGAATTCCATTTATCTCTCTTTGGATTGAGCATGTACATAAGAATTAAATTAATGTAATGTATTTTCCACCATTACCATATTATTTAAATTGAATCATTTAATTAATTCATGTAATGAAAACCTTCTCAAAGAATTACCTTCAATATTAACATGGCATAATATTTAAAAAATAAAAACAATCAAGGAGGGAAATAAATCATATTAGTCTATTACATTTCTTTAAAACAATGCATTTTATGAAACAACCAACATTAATACACCAATTTAGACTAAAAAATTCAATTAAATATAACAAATAATGTATATTACTTTAATAAGGATCAAGGTGGTGCCTAAATGGTACCATGGACAAATTGGTAAATTACTTATATGGGAAATCCAAATAATTAAACAAGACAATCCCTTATAAGGAAATTGGTCCATTAGTCATCTAGATAGAAGTGGGATGAGCCATTAAATTTATAAAATAGTCCGAGAACATAGAAGGTTCTCTGGTTCATTTAACATTTATATAAAGGGGAGATATCCCACTTGGGAATGAAAAATAAGGCCATGTACAAAACAATCCCTTTTTCTAATAACTAAATCATAGAAAACATCAATTACTTGATCAATGAAATATGTAATACAATTCATCAAATATGCATTTAAAATAAATACCAACAATGGGAAATTCCATTATTAATCCAAGTCAATTGGTTAGAAGGATTTCCATGAATTCAACCATTTAATTATAAAGTTTTTTATTAAACCAGAACACAGAAGGAATGTCCTTGATTGAGGTTGAAATCCCCTATACACTAAAAAATTATCAAATAGAGTATATAGAGGTGTACTAATCAATTTAATATGAAAAACTCAATTAAAAGGTGTCTCTCATAAATGGCCTTTATGTGGCATAATGGTGAAATTTAGTTCAATTTAAATTTAGGAAAATCTTAATAGAGAACCTACTTTTTGATTAAGATGTATCACTCATCCAATATCAATCTCTGATTCGGTTTGGTTTGGAAGAAATATACAAAATGTACATTTTCCCAGAAAATATGAAAAATGAGGTTTAATCAATATATCTTCATTGAGGGAATATTAAAAGAATAAAGGTTAAAATTGAATCCAGATCTTAACAATAAAGATCCATAGAGATTGAAAATTCTCAAATCGAGCATCATAAGAGGGAGATCTTGCAAATCCTATGAAGAGGATATTGGGAGATCCATTTTTGCAGGGAGGAGGCTCTATGAGGGTGCTAGACGAGGAAGAAAACCAGAAAAATTTATAATATTTTTTAAGGAAAAAATGAACATTTTACCCCCAAAACTGAGTCACGTAGCATGGTTTCACTGTATTTACAAACTGTGTTCCAACCTTGTAACACACATTCCTTAAGAAACCATTTTACATGATCTACCCACATGGTATGTCCTAACCATGGGTTAACCAAAAAATGAATAGTGTGAGGGTATTGGCTATGTGACACTACCTGTGTGGACCAGAAGGACTGTCTGGTTAATGAGTGTGCATACCATGTAGGGAATTTCTTTTCCTTTACTGTATTCACATGGTTTTCTTTTGGGGGCAACATAGTTTCAGATAAACCGCGTGCCCTGTTAAGTCACTAAAAACCCTTCATTATAGGGTCCTAATGGTCAAAAAACTTACTTAAACAACTGGATAACCTATTGATCCATTAACTAAGTCAAAAATAAAATCATTTAAGTGTTACAACTATCAAAATTATGTTATGATGCTTGGTTCAGTGAACAAACCATCTATTAAATTCCCAAATTCAAATTCCCTTGTAATTATACCTCACCTCCAAACACAGATTGTTATAGAATTTTTATTTTTCAAAACCATTGATATTGATTTCAATGACACATTAATATTATATTAATAATTATTTTAATTTTAAGTGATATAAAATTGAAATTATATTAAATTTTATTTTGATGAGAATGATTCCAAATCTAAAATTATATACAAGATTGGTATCACACTCACACAATATTACTCATGCATATTTAATAAAACGAGAATAAATGTAAATTATACATTAAGACACATTAGTAACTAGAAGTTATGAAAATAGATATGGTTAATAAATTTAATAACATATAACTCCCAAATGATCTTTAAATATAAATAATTCAAAGAAAAGATGATATTGTATTATAAATATCCTTTATTTTTTGTTAACATTTTAATCATGATCTTTTGAAAAAATGACTTCAAAAAAATCCCTAAATAACATTAATATATGATGGTAGATGATATATCCTATAATATGGGTGGATATAATCTAAATAAGTTGTTATATGTCATTACATTAAATATATTTCCTAAATTTGGAACATTTGAGATGAATAACCATTATGAAGATCATATCATTGAAACAGTAATTAATCATTAGTTTCATTATGTGTAAGAAATTTACCCCATTAAACCACAAAAGATAGAAACAATATAAAAAAAATTCATTTCACACATAATATTGGTGTAGAATAGTCATTTTTGAATTGAAAATATCTGATTAATGGAAATTGACTTTTGAAAAAAACATACCAATTTGGTAAATTCTGAATCAAAACCCCTGGCATTATGTAAAATGAATTTCAATATAAAATAAAATTAATTATGAATTATTCTTGATATAACATTTAAAAGGAAATTATATAAAAAATATAAAATAAATTAGCATCATTACACAAAAACATGCGTTAATGTTGTGAAATTGAGAACAAATCTCATTACTTGAGTCGAAAAAGTTTATGTATGTCATTTAAATATATTATAATAAACATATAATAATTATTTAAAAATTTTAATTTTTTTTAAAATTTTATTACATTATCATTAAAAATTAAAAATTAAAAATTATTTATTTTAATGGTATATTTTATTACATAAATGGTTATGTCTATGTTCTTTATGATGTGAATATTCATTTACTACATTCAAAATGACATTAATATGTTGAAAATTATAAAAAGGTCATTATTCCATAAAATAAAAAATTATTCACAAGATATAATTATTATTTTTATGCATTTATTATAATTTTAACAACAACTATGTTAGGATTTTATGAAAAATGATTTTTTTTGAAATCATAGAGAAAATAATTTATACATAATCATTAGCGACATTACCATTTTTCAACAAACATTAAGCATTAAATGTAAATATATATTTTTTCATTTTAAAATTATTTATATATCATAAATAAAATATTTCCACTTTTAATACCCTTATATAGACCATATATGTGATTTTTTGATGAAAAATGAATCATATCTCTTCATAGAGGTGGTAATCCAAACATATGCACAAGCAAGGTTATCATTTCTCAACAGATTTAATGGTCAAAAAATATATGATAACATGTTATTAAATAATGATAATTATTTACTTAAAATAATATACTAAACTAGATCCAACATTGTTAATAGAAATTAATGGTGTAGATGAAAAATGTTTTTTTTGTTTGAGAGGCTGTATTCGGTCGTACAAAATAAAATAATGGTTTCATTTAATATTTGATAGAAGAAGTCGCCAGTAAATGTAATCACATCAACATAATAACATCTCAAAGTATGATAGATGAATAGATAATTATATTGTAACTTTTAATTGATTTATTATTGAAATTAAATAATAAATATAATAAAAACACATATTTAGTATCTTTAATGCTTCATCGAATGACCTTTACAGAATTATACCAATGGTATTATAAAGATAGGATTTTCACTAAAATATGGTATCATAGATATTTGGATAGATTTTAGTTCGTTGTTTTTGAAGTAAATTTTTGAGATATAATGATTGAAAGGTTTTAGGAAGAGAGGAGAGTGGATAAAATTTACATATGAGGTTAGGGGAACTCGTTTAAATTTTCAAAACATTAATGTGTTATAGTCATATTCATTGTAAATTAGTTTGAAATTGGAAAAATATATATGTTATTATGATATATTATTATAATAAACTCATTGAATATGATTTAAGATATTTTTAAATCCTTTTAACACAAATATCATTATTTTAACAACATGTTATACCTTATAATCCAAAAATACATTAATAAATTTTCAAACTAATAAGGGTTATAAAATTATTTGCATGGTATAAATTGGTTCATAATTACTTAATTGATAATATTTTAGACCATTTCCCATTCCAACTATCCATTTTTGTCATTTTATGATCTTTTAATCACGTAATAAAAAAAAATAGTATTATATTATTAATGTCATTTTTATATTATTCATATATTTTGACATTACAAATAATCAATTTATTTATAGAATAATAATATATTATAAATAAATATAAATTTTATATTATTAAAAAATTATGACTTTACTTACACCATAAGTCAAAGAAATATTATTTTTATGCTATCGAAATCATTTACTTTGATTATTCTAATGATTTCACATGAACTCTGTCATCATTTTATAAGAATAAAAATTAATATACTATTACTAAATATTAAAAATAAATTAACACTTTGAAAATTAATAAATAATATTAAAAATATACTTTTAGATTCATTTAAAACATGTTATATTCTCTATGAAAACATATATGATATATTTTAAAAGGATTATATTTTGTAATATGTCTTTACATAAAATAATATAAAGGTTGTTAGGAATGAATTATGGAAATTGTTTTAATAAATTTGAATATATGAAGATTATGGTTGAACTAAACTCATCTAATTGAAATTAACATAGTTTTAGATTTATTTTTATATTCATATAGAAATATTTTTAACATTAACTACAAAATTTATCTTTATGTAGGTGAAAAATATTTTTAACAATGACTATTAATTATTACCAAAAATAGAGATGAACTATATTCCAAATTCAAAATTTTTGATTTAAAATAAGGGATAGATTTTTCATGATTCAATATTTACAGTTAGATGAAATAAAATTTAATATAAAATTCAAAAATTTAGCAAATTTTATATTTTGTAAAAAATTAAATTTGAAGTATATTAAAGAAAATATATAAAAAACTTCTATATTTTGAATAGGTATCTAATTAATTATATTAAATATAATAAAAGTTGAGATATGCTAATTAATTATCATTTTAATTCCGTAATGGGTTTTCAAGTGAATATAAATTATAGCTATACATAAATCATTTTTTTACAATTCACTGGAAAATAATTACTTCCATAAAAATCCAAAAAATATTAATCGAACGTAAATTTTATATTATAATTTCTAAAATGATATAATATTTATCAAGAAAAATTTATAAAAAATATACGGATCGATACAGAATACAATTAAATAATTTGAGTATTTATTTTTGAATTCGATTTTATTTATTTTAACAACTCTAATGTTTTGTTATTTATATATTTATCTAAAAACATGTTTATAAAAAATTCATATTTTATAAAGTGTACACTTTTAATCAAAATACATTTGTTTAAAATTATGAAAAATTTAATATGTTTTTTCTCCTCATGAATCATCCATATAAAATTGAAGTCGACTAATTATTTTTTTCATACTATCCTTTAATCCTTATAAAAACAATTTATGAATATGGTATGGGAACAAAAATATAAATAAGGTATGTAAATGTAATAAATCAATTTATTCAGTAAAAAACCTAGAAACAGATAAACTTTTAACCATTTGAAAAATATTCATTCAATGTATTAAATAAAATATATTCAAATAAAAAACACTTTTCTTTAATTAATCCCATTAAAATACATAGTAATAAAATAAAAAATCTTTTAAGAAAAATCAAACATTGTATTCATAATAGGTATCAGAAATAACTATAGCCCATGTAAATCCAAAGGGGAATCCTCTCTAGTCAATTACCTCATTTTTAATACGATAAAAAAATAGAATACAATATATTAGAGAGATATATCCAGATTACCCATTGTATAATATATATTGGGCTCACTCATTTTATAAGTTGTAACAAGCCCACCCATCATTATGAAATATGAGGATCACCATTCATATATGATACATCGGTCCAATGCAACATTTTCAATAAATATCAGGTATAATATCATGAATAAAATATTTTATGGTTTCACAAATTCAATATAAATCCCTAATAAATTATTTTTGAACCAATATGAAATTAACATTGATATATCAAAAATTATTTCATTTAAAACATACATTTAAAAAAAATATGAGGAATATAGGGAAATAAGATTTTTCATTGATATAAACATGTTTTTTTAGGATTAAACACATAGAACAAAATTTGTGGTTGTGGGGAAATATATTGACACTGAGAATGTTGAAATAACACATTTAATTTGAATTTTTTCAAGAACATAAAAATTCTCCATATGAAAAATTTAAAATAGTCCTTTTGAAATAGTTTATAATAAATTCAAAAGAGACATAAAATATCCATCATAAAACATCAATTTATTTTTTAATACAGAGATAAAATTATTTTAAGATTATATACTTGTATAAAATAGATTTTGAAACTGAATCATCAAAATAATAAAAATATGTTATATGTTTATGTTCCCCTTACATCTAGTTTGAATCGTCACATATGATTTATTATTTTCATAAATAATAAACATAAGTAAAATTATAACTATAATTAGATCCATTTTCATATGTATTATTCCATATATATATATATATATATATATTTCCATGGTATATTCACATAAATAATAATTTATGTTCATGTTAGACATTTTTATGATATTCATCTTATAGTTCAAAAATTACTTCAGAAGGATAACTATGTTCAACTATGAAAATTTTCAACCATGTACATAAAATTAATCCCCAAATAATAATTTTCATACATTAGTAATAATTTTATAACCTTATATTAATTGAATTTAAGGGAAACTAATCACATCATTTCATGAAGGATGTAATCAAAATGATTTCATGAACGATATTATCATTTTCCAACAAATGGAAAGTTATGAAAAAAATGTTTCTGTAATATCATTCCATAATTATAAAAATATAAATAATATCATACATATATATTTATATATATTTGTAAATGTAATGAATCTATAATTATAAATAGACATGAGAGTATTGGTTGAAAAACAATCACATCACTTCAACGAGGTGTTTATCCACTGGTACACATGAGTGATGTTTTCATTCCTCATATGATTGATAAGGATGTGAAAAAGTTTTATAGAATAATATTAATAATGAAATTATATTTTTAAGATATAAATTTTATTATCATACCATGGATACAGAGTATTTGATAGGCTCAGAATGAAAAATAAACATGGAATATGTCTCTTTGGGTTTATACCATATCCTCAAATATCCTCTTTGGTATACACCTTAAGCCTTTTAGGTTTTTAATTTTTATTAGAAAATGACCTATTTGAATTATGGGGTTATGTTTGGGAGATTTATGGGTGGGTATTGGACAATATAAAGTTCTAAAAAAGTGTGAGGTAGTGTAGAGAGGAGGATACCTTTTATGAGTGATCATAGAATCACTATAGGAATAATATTAATGATTAAATTAAATTTTTTTTTTAAAAAAATTCTAAAAAATTAATATATGTTGAATATATAATTATATTTAGTTGAAATCATCTATTACATTAAAATCATGACATGTTTAGATGATTACTTCACCCTTATCTATATGTTTTAACCCAAGGTAATATTTTTGGAGAATAATATGCTATCAAAGATTTCAAAACTAAAAGAATCATAAAATTTAAAAGAAAAGGGAAATAGACACATAAGTAGACCATTGATGATATTAAAAACCATATATAGTTTTCTTGGCCTATTTTATTATTTACATTAATTTTAAATCCATTAATTTTTTTTGTTATAAAATATCACTAATGTCATTTTTCAAGCAACATATTTTATTTTACATTAATGAAATAAATATAGTAATGAAATTATAATATAACCCATTTACACATCCCTGATATATAATATTAATCATTAATATTCATTTATATTATAAATCTCCCAAAAAATATTATGTTTAGATATTTTAATATAGTTATTCTTATTTTACAAGATCCTTTTCGACATTGTATATAAATATATGGTAATTATCTCATCACTAAAAAAACTATAAATATACATGATTAAAATATTCATATATATTTCAAATAAATATTTTTATGAGAACCTAAAAGCATATTTTATTTATATAATTTTTTACAGATTTTATAAAATATAGATTAACATTTTGTTGATATTCATTATTTAAAATAATTTTAATGTCATTATCAATGGTATGGGTTTTTAAAATAATTAATTATTGACCAATTGATTATTTTTGTTGAAAAAAACCTGTTTAATAAAATAAATAAATATATAAAAGAAATTTTAGTCCTTGTTACAGTATTTTTTGCCTCAATTAATTGACTTACCCCTATTAGGATGAAAAATATATAATACTATTACTATTAAAAATGACTTAAATATAAAAGAACCTATATACCAATTTTTTACATCCCAATTAAAAATATAGATTCTATTTTTTGGGATTAAATTTGGATAACTTGGTGAAATTAATGTATGATAAAAATATAAAAGGGAACAAATATAGTTTTTCAAAAATTGTGTTTCTATCCCCAAAAATGAACTTATATAAAAACTAGGTATAATGATTATTTATATATAATTAATTGTATTATTAATTATTTATGTAACAATATCTAATATTATGAAATATGTGACTTTATTATAGAGACATGACCCTAGAAGTCCTAAAGATCGTGTCTACTCCTATTACATTAACATGATTATAAGGATTCAAATCCCAAAGGACAAAAAGTATAGTAGTATTGGTAAAGTAGATACATATATGGGTCTTGAATTAAAAATTAATACACTAATTATAACATAATTTTTTTCCAAAAAATATTATCGAGGATAACTTTATTTCATTTATAATATAATTTCCTATCATTCTTACTTTTTGGATTCATAGAGAAATGAATCATAATTAGTTGGAGATAAAATGCCCAGTAAGGGAAAACTACAATAAAAAAAATAATGAATTAATTAGAAATATAAAATGGAAAGGTAAATAATTAAAAAAACATACCAATTAAACAACATGCTAAGTGAATTAACTATAAGGAAAGGTAAATAAAAACAAATGTAATTCAAATAACTGGAAAACGAAAAATAAATATCGAAAGGTAAGAATCTGAAACACTTGCTAATTAATCAATAAAATGAAAATTAAATACTCCCCTATATATATCATTGAGAAATATCACGGATAAATACAAAAGGAATATAAATGCGAGAAATGATTAATTACTAGACCCTATGTTTTCTAGGTACATGGAAGATGTACCATAAAGAAATTTCATCAGATGGTTCATAGAATACTTGGTACAAACGGCTTTTATTTGTACTACCTTATATCTACTATGAATAACTTTCACAAAATAGTTTAAAAAGAACTATTTAGAAATAAAAAGGTTCTATCCAACCTAATATCATCCCACGAGACTATTGATGCATCGAGGGGTTTTCATTAACTAGTCCCCAACATTAAGGGAATACCTTAAATAATTTCAAGACCATATCTTCCCTATCTAAAACATTATTCATATCGATTAGAAAATATTCTTTATAAAACATATGTATTCAATAATGTATATGAAATTATGAATATTTCTCCAAATAATCAAATAACTATAAAAGTAAACAGAATATGGAAAATAGAATATGTTTTAGGAATATATCATATCCATGAAAACGTATATGGATATATAGGGGAAATTAAATGTCAAATGATTATAGCTAATTGAATGTTCCAATGGGACTAAATAAAATCAATGAAGTTAATTTGAATAATATAATTATATAAATTAATCATAAAACATACATAAGATTAATAAGGATGTTTTCAAGAAATGATATCCAATGTGGATTAAAAATAAAGGGTTTTTGTCATTGATGAATTGAAATTAAAACATCTCTTAAAAAAATAGAGGAAAATATCATTTTGTTTTGAAAAACCATTTGAACAACCTTTTCTTTGAAAATATCTGTTGAAAAAATAATTATTTTTAAAAAACTATACATTAAAACATTAAATGGAATATTCAATGAAATGATGGTGGGTAATTCAGTATATTCCATTCTAGGTACACAGAATAGTCCCTTTTCATAGTATAATGGTTTGAACAATGGATTTTCTCTAAATAAAGAAAAATATTCCTTTTAAAACATTACAAAAAGTCAAAAATGATAAAGACTTATTTATTAAATAATTTTTTAACGTCTGAAATCAATTTTCAAATTATTTTATAAAACATGATTCTTGGTAGAAAACATGTTCTCTGACTAAAGTGAGAAATGATGTCAGTTTTTCTTAAAAACATATTCTAAAACATTTTGATTACCAATGAGTGGTAAAATGTTACTAATTATTGAATGAGGTCATGAATAACCATATAATAGGAAAATAAATGGTTTTATTAAAAAAATGGTCCAAAAATTTCTTCAAATTAAAATAACATTGATAGATAATTACTATTATTATTGAGGAAAACAGTCCTTAAACATTCCAAACTAAGTCATAACACCTAGAATCATTTGAATCATAAGCCTCATGAAGGAATAAAATAAAATTAAAATTTTAAATAGAATTAAGGTAAAATTATTAACGATATTATATATCAAAAGGGGATATAGGTACACTACACAGATAATTTAAGGGGTGAATATTATATTTATCTCAAGGATTTAGAAATTGAGATGAAAATCCCCTACATTGCATCTGACTTTTATCATGTGTCCTTATATTCTTTAAAAAAAACTTATGTTAATAAATTACTTTATTTATAACATTTTAAATGTTTATAATAATATTTATTTGACTTATTAACTTGTTTTATTCAACTACTAAATCACTTATGTTTTTGTCGGAGGTTTTGTTAAAATTCAATTTATGTGTTAAAAAATAACTTTGTTAGGACAACTATTGTCAAAGGGTCCTTATATAACATATTTAGAATAATAATAAGGATATAATTAGTCCATTTAACCATAAACTTGGAATTAAAATATAATTATTATTTTTTTATGAAAAATGAACAAATGTTACAATGATGGAGACAGTTGGTTGTATGTACACATGAGTTACGTTCAAATTTTCAATGATCATTGTGTAAAGAAGTTATATAAAATTTTATCTTTATAGAATAATATTTATATCATAAATACCATATTATAAAATAACATATGCTTATACATATAATTATTCTCATGTATATTGAATCACAATATTCTTAGGTGGCGGCAGTCCACACATCCACGACTGACATTATATCTTTTTAGTGTGTGAAGGCATATAAAATAATTTGATATATATATATATATATATTACTTCCTAAATGGAAATTATTTCCTTCATTTCATAGAGGTGTTTTTTAAGAAATATATTTTTAATTAATACAATCCTTTATAAACTCCATATATCGTGTGAATTATTGACATCGATTTTAGGAGGCGGTAGTCAAAATTTTCACAAACAATATTAGCATATTTACATGAAATGGAAAGTGTAAGGGAATGTGTTATAAAAGATTTAAGAATAATAAATTCATAATAATTATCATATATTTCATATATAAATAGTTTCTACATCATAATGATTACCATAATGGGCAATATATGAACAACAAACAATCATCATTTTGTGAGGTGATAATTCACCATTCACATAAATAGTTTGTTTGTTACCCATTAGAAGGAAGTGTGTTCGAGTGTACATAGAAATATTAGCATAAAAACAACTTAGTATATTTAGGATACCATTTTTATCATATAATCAAGTAATAATAAGAGTTGAGATATTGAATAGTGGTTATAAAATGAAGTAGCTTGAGGGAAGATGTTACCTCAAATTTGGGAAACTCCTTTTGGTTTTCACCAAAGGGCTTCCATGGATGTATTTATTACCATTGGTAGGATTATAAGATGAGGGGAGAGATATATAGGATAAATTTTAGCATGTTTTTTGAAATAAAATGTGGATTGAGAGGTCTGACGAAGTGGTCGGAGATGAGACATTTTTATAGTGGAGGAGGAGTGACACTCTTATAAATTTTCAGAAAGAGAATTGCACCCACATTTTTTCCAGTATATGTGGATCCTATAATATTCAAAAATATGTATAATTGAAGATAGATATGAAATATTTCCATCTAATTATCATTACTCAAATATATAGTTCATTTGGGGACTTATGTTTAAGTTTTAGTTCCTTATTAGTCTTAATTTTACTTTAATTGTTACAATTAATTTTAATTACTTTTAATATTTTTTAGTCGAAAAGTAATTTGAGATTATTATCCAAAATAAATTTTTATAATAAAAATAATGAATTAATTTTTAAAAATTAAAATACAAAATATGGAATACATTAATTTATATTTAACCCTACGCATGGGATATCAATGAGTGTTTTAATGTAAAAACGTTTGAAATATTTACTATGCTTTGATAATAAAATTCAAAGTTAAATTGTTTTTTATGTCCTAAATTTTATTAATTGATATAAATTTGATAAAATTAATCAATAAAAAATTCTTAATATTTATTTCAACATAATAATTAAATTATATGAAA
The DNA here is from genome assembly GCA_963277665.1 of Viscum album. Classification (NCBI taxonomy): domain Eukaryota; kingdom Viridiplantae; phylum Streptophyta; class Magnoliopsida; order Santalales; family Viscaceae; genus Viscum; species Viscum album. The sequence continues at coordinate 2,056,561,325 of OY728127.1, read as the reverse complement.
ATGAAGTTCTGAAAATAAAATTCAGTACTTTTCACTATTCATAAAAAATGAAACATCACGTAAATATAAAAAAATTTACCCTTATCTAATTTTTACATTTCTCTTTAAAATTTGAATTTTATTTTTAAATATCGGATGAATATAAAAAATATTATTTTTAATAAATAATATATATCACATTAATATCACTCAACAATTGTAAATAATTTAATTTATTAGGGAAAAATAGTTTCTTTGAGAATAAAAATGAATTTTTTTATAAAATATTCCCCTTATTTTCAGCAGGATCTTACATTAATTTATAATGAAATTGTTACCAAGTAATTATAATTGTTAACCATATATTTTAAAAATATAGTTAATAATTTTCATATCACATTGTTTATATAATATAATATTAAATAATAATAATTTAATTATATATTATAATTCGGTAAAACCCTGTCTTGAGTGTAATGAAATCCATTAAAGAAAATCATTATTGTATGAGACATATGTTAACTAAGTATCATGTGCATTATAAGATATATCATCGATAAAATTTATTTAAAATAGTAAATATATAGTATATTATCTTATTATTATATTTATTTTTGAACTTGGTGATGCGTGTGATACATTATATCAAATATAATGTCCTTAATTTATAATTTCAGGGAGTAACATTCTCCCCAACATGATTAAATAGTTATCTTGAAATTTAGACTCTATCATGGTGATATATTATTTGATATTTTCTATATTTAAATACCATATCATTATAAGGATTCATAAATGTTTTTATAGAAAATAAGGAAATGTTATTAAAATGGTCACTTAGAAAAACCTGTAACTAGCTATATAAGTATGGGATTATTAGTGGTAAAGAGAAATGAGTACAAGGAGGATAGTCATTAATATTTATTTGGAGTGATTGAGGTCATCAATAAAAATAATTGAATTATTAATAGAATGTTGAGGGTCTCAAAGCGATAAATATTAGATTATTTAAAAGGCAATCAGTTCAAAAACAAGTATTCCAGTAGAACAACATTTGCTTAAAGATCATATTCCTAATATTGATAAATTATTTTACTACCTAATTTAAAATTAAAATATACTACCATTATATAGTTCATTAAACACAATTTTATCCATTGTATGTGCTTTAATGAAATTATAATTTGTATATTACTTCATGAAATAGATATTAAATAATTAACTTTGATTTATGAAGAATTAAAATAAAAATTTAACAGATCATAAGGGCCATAAAATTGTTAAAAGGATAAAAATTTGAGTCTAACTATTCTCCAAAGCCAACATGATAAATACATTAGTCTCTAAACCTCAAAATTTACACTACAGGAATATCATTAATATTTATTCATCAATTTTTCAAATTAAAACAATGACATTTTTACATGTTTTTTTCATAGGTAAGTGGTTAGCATGAAACCCTTATTGTCCTTCGGTCATGGGTTCAAGACCCATGGCCATTCCATAAATGATTGGTTGTCACTTATCATATATGTTTTCATTTTCTAAAACCAAATTAATAAACTTCTTAAATAAATAATTTGGAAATATTTAAAATAAGGTGAATCATTAAATATCCCTTTTTTATTAATGTTTTCACTACAACCTGAATACATAAATACTTTATCCATATTATTTCTACAGAGATCCTTCATTATTACAAGGGTTAACCTCAATCATTAATTTCCATTATTTATTAATATTTTTCATAATGGGTTGTAATGAAAATATAAATTATCCTAATTATATCCCTAGTGAGTGTCAGACATGATTTTCAGTAAGGATCACTGCCATATACCAGGTTTTTTCATTTTAGGCTTTACACACCATGTTGGATTTTTTACTATAAGGTACATATATTCCAAAAACACATCCACTTGATGTATCCAAATTAGTATTCATATCTAGAAAAAAATTAATAAATCTTATATAACCCAAAATTTAAGATGTTCTTCTTTACTGATTATCTAATTATTCCATAAATATATGTTCTAGGATTGTTTTTTCCAAAATATTATTCCCAAAGTTTCTACTAAAATTCATTTGATACCAACTATAATTGAGAAACCCCAAAAATCCCATAATAAGTGTCTAATACCATTATATTGTCTTGATTACAAGGAATCAAATCTCAAAGGACTGAGAGTACAGTTTTCTTCATAAAATCTATTTGTACATGAGTATTGTATTATAAATTAATACACTAATTACAACATAATTTTTTCCTAAATAAATTCAAGGATAAATTTATTCCATATAGTATATCTTGGAATATCATTATTACTTCTTACATTCCTGGGTAAAGTGAAAAAATATGGGAGAGATCATATGATAGGTTTGGGAAAAGTATAGTGGAATAAATAATGAATCAATTAGAATAATCCATAGGAAAGGTAAATAACCGTAAACACATTCCTTGTAATTAACAGGTCAAAATGGAAGTGAATAAACTATAAAGAATGTTAAATGAAAACACATTGCATTTAAATAAATATATAAGGAAAAATAAATTTATAAAGGTAATAAGCTGAACACATTCCATTTAATTAATGAACTAAAAATTAAAATCATCCATATATAGGTCAAAGTAAAATCTCATGGATAAATAATAAGTAAATATAAATTAGTTAACTAATTAATTATTAGATTCCTTGTTATATAGGTACATGGATGAAATACAATCAAAACCATTCACAATATGGTTTATAACATACTATGTACAGATCAATTTTGTTTAGGCAACCTTATCTCTATTTTTAAGAACTTTCTCAATATATTTTATAACAAACTGGTAACAAACATGAAGGGGTGTTCCAACCTAATCTTTTCCCATGATACTATTGATGAATCACATGGATTTTATTAACCAGTCCCCAATCCATAGGGCTTACCTTAAATGGTCCCCAAACCGTGTTTTACCTATCAAAATAATTCTTCATATTGAATATAGAATATGCCTTATCAAAAATCCACATTGAATAAAGGATACATATTTATCAATACTTCCCAAAATAATAAAATACATGAAAAAAATTAAAACCTTATTGAAAATGGTATATAGTTTATGAAATAATCATATTCATGAAAATATATTTGGATATTTAGTGGATATTCAATGTCAAATGATCATATGAAATTGGATATTTCAAGTGTACTAAAAGGAATGAATGAAGTTAATGTGAAAAATATACTTGGACAAATGAATCATAAACTATCCATATAAAGACTAAGGATGGTATCAATACAACATATATCTGGTGAATTAATAATAAATGGTTTCTGTTTATGATTAATAGAAATAAAAAGATATTTTAAAAACATTCATGAGTAAAATATCATTTTTAATTGAAAAACCATTTGTTTTTTTATATTTCAAATCACTTATGAAAAAACATTATTTTTTTAAAAAATTAACCATTTAAAAATTAAAATTATTCTTTATTAAAATAACATCAATTAATTTCATATATTCTATTTGAGGTAAAAATAACATTACTTTTTCACAGTAAAAATGATAGAAAAATTCCTTCTTCAGAATGTAACAAAAAGATTTATTTCAAAACATTGGTAAAAGAAATAATGGGTAAAAAGTTATTTAATAATTCTTTTTGACAAGTAAGAAATAAACTTTTAAACATTTTCATATAACGTGTTTTTTTGGAGAAAATGGGATATCCTTCAAAAGAGAGAAAAGACATCAGGTTTTCTAATTTTTTTAATACATTTTGAGTTCAAAATATTGAAAAACTTGCAATAATGCTGGAAATATTCCATGAATAACTACATTATAGGAAAACTAATATATTTAATGAACAATGGTCATATAACTTTCTCTAATGGAAATACCATTGATAGAGTACTAGTATTATTCTTTTAGAAAATAATAATTAAATTTTAAAAACTGTCCCATACCACCTTGAAACATTTGATTCAGAAGCCTAATTAAAGAATAAAATTATAAATATCATGCAGGTAAATTTTTTAATTATAAATTATATCCAATTTTTTATTATATATAGTAGGAAAAATAATTTTTTGAAGAATATGAAATTTATCTCACCGATTAAAAAAGTGAGATGAAAATCCCTTACCTTGTGTCTGACCTGTCTTGTGTGTATTTATATTCATAAATAGATAAATTATGTTAATTATTTAATTTATTAAAAAAATTCAGGTTACTAATAAATTTTATTTCACTTATTAACATGTTTTATAAAACCACCCAATCAATTATGCACATGTTAGGTGTTTTGACCAAATTCTGTTTAGGTATTAATAAATAAATTTGGTTGGTCTACTATGGTCCAAGGTGACATTATAAGAAATATTAATAAAAATACTAAAGAGATTATTATTTTACTTATACAGAAATTATACTTTTAAAACTAATAATTAGTTTTTTTTATGAAAAATAAACCACTGTTACAATCATAGAAATAGTAGGTATAAAAAACATCTTATATAATCATATATAATTATATATAAAATAATTTTTATTTAAAAGTGATCACATCTTGTCGATGGGGCTATAGTATATAACCCCATGACTGATGTTATCAATTTTTCATTTGTGAAAGGGTAACACATAAAATGATATATATAAAAATACTATATCCAAAAGTTAATAATTTCATTAATATCATAACTATTTATTTTATTTCATATATTTTTAATTAAAACCATCGTTTATAAATTCCTTGTATCGTGTGAATGAATCACATCGCTTTTAAGAGCCGGTAGTCCACACTTCCTCAAAAGACGTTTTCATATTTACAAAAAATGGAAAGTATAAGGTTATGTGTTATAATTGAATTAAAGAATCATAATGAAATAATGAGAATAATATATATATAATATAAATATAGTTTCCATAATAATGAACATGATGAGAGGTGGTAAATAAAGAATGAACAATCATCATTTTGTGGGCGGTAGTTCTCCGTTCACATAAAAAGAATGTTAGTTACCCTTTTCCTGGATGTGCATGTGATTTTATGTCTACTACATATAAAGAGAACATCATAGTATATTTATGATACTTTTGATTTTATATAATCATAGAATATGATTATTTCATGGGGTAATATTGTAAATAAAACAAAATATCTTGAGGAATGATGTTACGTATTATTCGAGTAAAACCTTTTGGTGTTGGAAAAAAAGGATTTCTTGTATGGTTTTATTCCCAAGGGTGGGATTATAAGATTAGGGGAAGGTTTTTTAGGATCTATATGGGTAGATAATGTTTGATAAATAAGGTATTTAGATGTCCAAGGATGTGGGAGGAGTAGAGGCCATTTATAGTGGAAGAGGAGTGACACTATTGGAAATTTTGGGAATAGAAATTCCACAAACATTTTTTCAACTGAATTTTTATCCAATAATGAAAAATATTAAATAAAATTGTATATAGGGATTAAATATGGCCACAAAATAGAATTTGGATAATTTTATATGTCATTTAGACCTTCAATATTAAGGTTTAGTCCCTTATTAATCTTAATTTCACCTCATTCATTATAATTATTTTTTATTAATTTCAATATTATTTTTGGAAAAAAACCATGTTGACCATATTAAAAATTATATAAAATTATTATTCAAAAAATGGAATCAATTTTTTCAAATTACAATCACAGAACTGTCAGAAATTCATTTTAATTCAACCTCATCTATAGGATCACAATGGTAGTTTTTAAAGTCAATGCAGATGAATATTTTTTTTTGTTTCTGTAGCCAATTTCAAAGTTAAATTGATTAGAATGAATTAAATTGTATGGATTTAAAATAATTTTATATAATTATACTTTAAAACCAAATTAAATTTTAATTTATCTTTTTATTTATATTATATGTAAAAATGGTTTAGAACTAAAATTCTACATCTTTCACTATTCATCAAAATATGAAAATTCACAGAAAAATTCAAAAAATTACTCTATAATAATTTATTTATATTTTTAATCCAAATATAATGTTTATATTGAAGCCTATAATCTATTAAATTTCTAAAAATTGTGTTTAAAATAGTTTTTAAATTAAAAATTTCAAAAAATAATTTAATAAAAATATAGTTTTAATTTGTAATATTGGGTTTATTGCTAACTTAGGCTTATAAAATATATTAGATGAATATATAAAATATTATATAAAATATAATTTTTATATATTATATTATATTAATATCACACATTAATTTTAATTAATTTAATTTATTAGGGTAGAGAAGAATAATTGTTTTCTATAAAATATTCCATTTCTTTTAAAATGGCTCTTATATTAATTTCTAATTAATTTTAAACAATTAGTTAGCTGTGTAAATCCTATATTTTCATAATTTAGTTAATACTATTCTTAAGGGATAATTTTTATCTTATTATATTAACTGATAATTTTTTAATAATATACCATTGCTCGATAAAACTCAATATTGTTTGAAACACAATCCATTGAAGAAAATAATGTTTGGGTGTTCCATTTACAAACATAGTATCATGTGCATTTCATGATGTATTGTTGATATAATTTTTTAAATGCTAAATATAGTGTAAAGTCTCGGTGTATTATATTCCCTCATGCGCTTAGTGATACATGTGATACATGATATCAAATTCAATGTCCTTACATTAGAATTTCATTGGTATAAATTTAAAATAATTTATTTAATTAAATGAATATACACTTTTTAAAAATCTTAATTTTTCAAAATTCACTAAAAAATAAATATTTTCATAGAAATAAGAAAATTTCACTATAAGACTAAATTTATATATTGATTTTAATAAATTGGAAAATTTTATCAAATAAAATAATTTTATAGAATATTTTATTTTATATAAAAAATATTTTACATAAAAATGAATTTAATAAGATTATAAATATTTTCTTTTCAAATAAACCAATATGTTATACCCATATAATGTATATAAATATATAATATCAAATTGATGAATATTTATAAATAATAAAAATTATTATTAACATTACCTATGTGGGAATATTATTCCTACATTTGGTAGATTACATCATCACAATTGTATTCATTATTTAAAAAGTGGTGGTATTTTTCTATTATAGAATTCTCTGATTCCCATATTGATAAATCAACATTGTTATTTTTTTCAAAAAAACCCAAACCCTATGAAATGAATTATTTAGAATCATTATACCGTAGTGGTTGATAGTAATTATTTTAGGCTCCTCATAAGAAAAGTTTTATTCCAACTGAAGAGATTCAAGTCTTAAAATATAAGATTAGTCCATGATATAATTTCATAATAGTGAAATTTAAAATATTTCATGTGGATTTGATATACGCAGAGGTAGGTCAAATTAGTAAGAAAATTATCCAAATTCCTCTATGATTTTATATAGACCAATAAACTATAGATTTAACCTTCCTTTAGTTCTCAAACACAAATACATTTCTCAATATATACTTTAAGCATAACTCAATCACCAACCTCAAAAGAACGATTTTTCCCATTGGTTATCTATATAACTATTGTACATTAACTGAAATATTTACATGTGATACTAGATAATCAATAACTTCTAAACAATATCTTATAAAATAATTATTCCTAATAACAACCATTCACCTAATCCTTCTATAAAATATCATTTGTGAAACCTCCTTTCATATAACTCCTCAAATTAGGGAACCTTATTAATGCATTAAAAATTAATTTTATATTAAAATTATACAATATAAATATAGTGATACTAATATAATGTAGAATCTATTGAAAAGAATATATACTATCACCCAAGGACATAATACTTCACTCATCTATCCATAATATTATGGATAAAAAGATATACTGAAATTTAATTCATTTCAAATCTATTTTTTAATTAAATTGAAAAAATTAGACGTAAGTTCTATATCAGGATATGATATAACAAAGATAGAAACACCATGGAACATAACTATATTCTTGAGATATAACTGAGAAGAAAATAAAAAGATACAATTTCTTAAATGAGATGGAAATGCTATGATTTAGTTAACTGATCATTAATAACAAAAATAATATCATCACATAAAAATGATTTTTTTGTAATCCAACCTCCATATCCATGGATTTCTATTCCCATTTTCACTCAGAAACTAGAAAATGTTGAATTATTCTATTTGATAAATATATTTCCCCATTTACACACTAAAAATTGAAAAATTCATTGTAAACTCAAATAATATTTTTCTCATTCCATCACAGAAGTAATAATCTTGATGTTATTGGAATATTTTTAATTAATATGACAAATAGAAAATGGATATCTGTTGGATTTGGTAAAAGAACCCTTTTTATGATGCAATCTGACAATAAAAAACTTTAATCAAATGAATAAAAAACTTCTTTACTATTTTTAAATTTAGGCAACTTACATTTATTTTAAAATATCATAGTTCTTTTCAAATCATAGTCCACCTTATAAAATTACTTAAATATATTTTTCAATTTCAACTACACTAAAACCCGAAACAATATAGAGGGAGTTCTAGTTTCTTATTTTTCTTATATATTATTCATTAAATCATTTATAATTTGATCATGTACCAAAAAATTTCATGGTTAATGATTAATTATTATTATAAAGCAACGAATCAGATACATTGAATATTTTTCCTAGATATTTATGAATCTAGTTGCCAATATCCTTACTCAATTCCACCCAACCTCTGTATCTTAGGATGAAATAATTCAAATTGAATATATATATATATATATTAATTTTTTATTATAATATATATCTCATTTCACTATATAAAATTCATGTCACTATATTTTTCAATAAAATCCATGTAATCTAGATTCATATCATTTTCAGGATAATTTAACATATCTGGTTTCAAATTATTTTAATTATAAGTAATTACCTGATCATTATTGACCACAAAAATAAATCATTTTACTTCTATGTATCATCATTATAAATGAAAAGTTACGAATTTATAGAGGTTAGGGACGAAACTATATAACATATTAATTTTTTTCCATTACTCGATATAATAATCACACATGTTTATCATGATGAATGTAATTCACTTTTGAGTTATATAACATAGTTTGAAATAAAATTGATCAATTTTACCTAAAAACTAAAGGTAGTATACTAATAATCGAAAGAAACTTACGAATATTTTTGAAATTTTTCGTTGATGAAAATTCTTCCAAAATGTTTTATATGTAAGGGTCAAATATTTTTCTATCCGTATAAAAAATATTCATTAGAAATGAATTCTACTGTGACCAATATTCAAATTTACTAAACCTATCGTATATATATATAATTATAAAAGTACTAAAAAAATTCATTTCTTCATTTTCATTATCGTTATGTAATTTTAAATATACACATATATGATCAATAAACACAACCACTAACTTATCAAAATGTTACAAATAAAAGTCTATTAATAATATCGATGGACGCATCTAGTGTATTAGAAAATCCAATGTGTATAACTAAAATCTAAAAATTACAATATCTATCCAAATACTATGTATCTAGAATGTATTCATTGTTCACCATCTACTATTGCCATCATAACAAGAGGTTAATATTTGAAATGTACTTCTCTCCGTGGAGATAATCAAACAAGTCATCGATATGGGGAAAATGATACTTTTCATAGTAGTGGTGTATTTTAATGCACTATAATCCATTAAATATCACATTGGAACATATTTTATTGTATAAAATAATTTATTATCACCTCATATTGAATTTATTCAATAAATGAATCCTTTATCATCTAATTCATAAAAATTAATTTGTAATTTCAAATGTTTCACTTGATCTATTTTATAAGGAGGTATTAAAAAAGAAATAAAATCTGGAATAAGTTCAATATTAAAATGAAACACTTAAAATTGTATAAAAGTATGAAAATCATCAGGAAATTTATCTATATATTCATTCACTACTATGACATCATTAATCCAGAACATTTGATTCTATTAAAAATCATGAGCAATATAACCTTCACAAAAATCTCTAAATATTTTCATAGCATCTTGATAGGTTATAAATGGTATAGAATAATTTACTATTAAATTTTAAAATTTTAAATATATAATTTCATGATAATAGTAAATAAAATTCTTTCTAAAATAAAAATAAAAACAACTACTATGATAAGATCAATAAGATTTACAGTAATGACTACCCTATTTGATAACAACATGAAGATTCAAATAAATCATTATTTCAATAATTTTTGAATTCATTTTTTTAAACAAAAAATCTATATTATTTAATTTGTTGATATTACCATTATACATGATATTTTCTTATAAATAAATGAATTCCACAATATAGATTCAAATTGAGCTTTGGAATAATTCAAATTACCATGTATCAAACCTATCAACACTTTATTAGATTACCAAACATCAACCGTAGAAGTGGAAATTTATTTTACACCTTTTGGTTTTATAACATTATTATTTTCATATTGAGTGATTTCCATTAGAAAATATTTTTCTTAATTCACTAATACATTGAAATTATTGTAGCCCACATTGGATAGCTCTCTATTACACCATTCTTGGAATGTTCAGGATAATTTTTTATCTTCGCGAGCCCTATGACCAAACTCAATAAACCACAGACACATTCCAAATCCTTTAAAATAATCCCTAATTTTTATAACACTTAGAAAATTTTGGGTTTATAACTCTAGTGTACATAATTGATCAATTATACATTTATTAACACCATGTTAATATATTAAACTTTTCATCTCAAAGAACATAATTCTTAGTGAACTCCAACTAAGCTTTCTCACTATAAAAAAAATATCAAAACATTGAAATGATCATAAGTCCAAAGAAATTATTTTTTATTCTCAATAAGAAGATAATTCTATAAATTATTTACTATCATGTTCTGAAATAAAATTTCATCCTAGATAGACCATCATAAAAATTTTAATTCATATGATACTACATAAGTTTAATGAATCCTCAATTGAAATAATTGATTATCTATCTAGAGATGAACATCCTTACAGATATATTTATCTAAGAAATGAGTCTTAAAATTTTCCAATTCAATGGAGTCTAACTCATATCTCTATTTGGTGTTCTTAACCGATGAAAACTGTTAACCATCTTCATTAGAAAAATGATTAGCATTATGAGTTAACATTAAATGCTTTGATCATCGCTTGAAATCAACAATATTTTATAGATCATTGATTCATAATTTATAGACCACTATATTTGATGTTCAACCTATAACTAATATGTATTATTTAATAAAATACTAAATTATTTACACATTTATCTATGGTAAGTATTTTTTCTCTCAAATATGGGTTTAACTTACCTTTATAGATTGCATCAACTAAGACATCACTTCCAAAAACGTTTCTTATTTACTTTTATAAAATTGATAGGATGATGAATCGTACAAATAGTTTCCTCTCAAAATCATCCTACATCAACATGCCTATTACATATATATAAAACAATTCAGAAGATTCATATATTAGATAGATAAACAGGATAATAATAAAATTATATATCATTTAAAAATAACCATAACATTTAATATCTATAAGGTATTATATTGATATTATCCTAATTATTAATATTATATACATATTTACTTTGATACCAAATTTAAGGACTGAACTATGAAAAATTAAATAATCATATATTTTCCCAAGAATTCAGTTTCATACATGTTAGTGATCATTATAGTTATTTTTAGAGAATTAGTTCATTACTATTAAATAACAAACCCATATAATTAATGGTTTAAACTTCTAGAAAATATCTATTTTTCCTTAAATATACTAATTTAAAATGAAACATGATATATTTTCTCAAAAAATCTTTATGACTATTCGCAGTACATATTTATTGATTTTAGTCACACTTAAAAATTGAGAAAAAAATTAAATAACCTTAATGAACACAATGTGCTCAAAAAGGGAAATAAATAAAAACCTTTTAGTTTCTTTAAATATTTTTCTACTTAATAATTTTTCACATGTATCATAATATTCAATATTCATATGAAATAAATCATAACTACTAGAAATAAAAAATAATTTTTTCAATTAAAACCAATAAACCCATTTATATGTGAAGATAATTCATTTTAGTAATCCTACAACATTACATTAAAAACACCTGTTTGATATTGCTATATCCCAGATAAATCTATAGGTGAAACCTACCTGGTTAACTCCCTCTATTATTCCCTTGATGAAATGGAACACATCCCAATACATTATAGAGATATATCAGGATCACTCATCATATAATCTATATTTGGAACACCCATCATATACATAATATTGGAATTGTATGAATTTTTTTTATATTTGGATCACCCAATATATGAGCTATGTTAGTATAAAAAATAATAATATATAACGATAAAGAACCATATAGTGATTAAAATGTTTTATTCCTGAAAAATTTCATTATAAAACGCTTAAAAAAACTCTTGATCTGATTTTAAATGAACTTTCAAATATTGAAATACCCTTACCATTCAAAACACAATTTTCAATTTTAAATATTCAGAAAAAGAAAAAAAATTTATTTGATTAAATAAATTATGGGATCTTATAATGGATGAAAATGATCATATACATATTTCAGTGATGGAAAAATCCATTGATTCCTTTTATGTCAAAATATAATATTTCATTTTTATTTTGTAATGAATTTAAAAACATTCAATTTAATGTAAATTTTTTAGTTTTTTTAAAACATTAATAAGAAATTAAAAATAATAATACAATTTCAATTATAATTAATATATTTCCATGTAAGTACATTAATAATATATTTATTTGAAATTGAATATGGAAGAATGATATTTATTGATTATGTTTTTAAAATAATTGAAATGAAGTTTTAAATTATATATCCCTTTACCATGAGTATGAATCATTACATGGATTCTTTATCTTCAGGACTAATTAAATTATGTAATATATTTATTTTTATTAGAATATACTTCATTTTTAATAATTATTTTTATTTATTACAATGGTATACTTAATTACATATTTATTTCAATTTATGCCATACATTTTGACTATATTTTGCTCAGATGAAAGAAATTGTGTTAGTAGGTTGACAAATGTCAAAGAGATCATTGTTAAATAATCACTAAATTTATTATATTGACATAATAATATATATTTTTCATTAATAGACATTTTTAATCATCCGTGATTGGAAAATAAAAAAATTAATCAAATCAATTTTTGGAGATTACATTTTATACACACACATAAACGACGTTGTCATTATCCAATAGATGGGAAATTAAGTGAAAATGATATTTTATCATTATATAATGATAATAATGTCATGAAAATAATATATATTTATATATATAGATTTTAAATCCATAACTATAATTATAAATGAAAAATATAAATTGAAAATGAAACACATTACTTTATAGAGGATATATTGCATAGAGGCATGAGTGATATTTCATTTCCTATATGATTGATAAGGCTTTTAAATATAGCTGTAACATAATCGGTAAATGATTTAATTATATTTTAAAATCTAATATTATTATTTCATCACAGATATAGATTCTTTTTAGGGATAAGTGAAGAAATAAAATTGAAATATGTCGGTTATGGTTTATACCATCCGCTATTTTAGCTATTTGGGAAACAACTTATGCCTTCTATGTTTGGTTATGCTGTGAAAACAAAACCTCCTGGATTTGGGTTATTATATTGGTGGGTGTTTTTCAGATGTATTATCTTATCATGTGTTTTAGTAATTGTTAGTATGATATGAGAGTATGTTCCCTTTTATAAGTGTGGGTAGTGCTACACATGAAATTACTTAATGTATTATTTTTAAACAAATTAATTTTCATTAAAAAATTTAACCAAATTTATATATCTAGAATATGGAATAATTATGAGTCTAAATTATCTAAAAAATAATTTTTGGTTATATTTATTTTATGGTGTAACCCTTATGACTTTGTTTTGACCATATAAACCATTTTTATGATTATAGTGTTATCAAAGAATTTAATGATAAAAGAGTCAAGAAAAATACTATTAAAGAAATCGTGATCCATTAATGGAAAATGGTATATATTATCAAACTTTCCATATTTACTTAATTTATGATAATTTTTTATTAAATTTAAATCATTTATTAAATTATTATTTATTTAAAAATATCAATAATTTATTTTTTGGGACTATTCATTTCATTTAAAGATCATGAAAACTATATAGTAACGTAGTTATAATTTGAAACATTAATTAATATGTAATATTCTATACCAGTATATTAAATATTATTATACTATAAACAATTCATACTATATTATATTTAGTATTTTAAAAAATCATTTACATTATTTATCAACACCATACTAAAAAACTGTATCAGCCATACATAATAATTTAATGTAATTTTTTAAATAAAAAAAATTAAAAATAAGGTAACATGATGGAAAATACTCCATATTTATACTAAATTTTTTAATTTAACATATGTTACCTTTATGAATATGAAATAATTAAATATATTCAATTAAAGAGACTGTGATTTTGTTATTATCATTGTTTAAACATTAATTAATGTCATTATAAAGGTTAATGGAATGAAATTTCAATAATTATGATCCATTGATGTTCATGGATGAAAAATTAATCTGCAATAAAATAGTGTATATTATTAATGAATCTTTATAATTTATTGGAAATTTTTTTACCTCAAATTCCAGATTTACACATACATAGGTGATAAAAATTTACTATGGTCACTATTCAAAATGACCAAAAGTAAATGATAAAAATTTTCAAAATTTGGACCAGATAAAAAAATATGAACCCATTTTTTTAGATTATTTATATAGTAGTGTAATATATAATTTTTTGATAAAAACAAAAAGTGTGATGATTTTAAAAAAAATACATTTTTCAGACTAAAAATAATCCAATACAATAAATTGTCACTATAATGAATATCATGATATTAATTATATTTTTTTATAATTAAAGGATACCAATGTTACTTTATGATCAAATTTTATCTTTTAATTACATTATTAATTAAATAAAAATATAGCTTTAAAAATTAAAATTTTAGATTATTTAATGAAAAATAAATATCTTCAAAAAAATTTAAAATACTAATCATTGTATAAAAACAATATGATTATATATAAAAATTATTTCCTTTAAAAAAATTATTATTTTAAAATTTAGAATATAATATTTAAAATAAAAAAATTATTTTATATGAAAATTAATTTATTATAAATATTTTTTTTGTTTTTTTTTTCAAAAGGTACAAAATAATTTTATAATGAATATATATATTTAAAAAATAATTCAATAATATTATATGTAATGAAAATTATTAGTAAACTTATTCAAATTATTATGAAATTAGTAGAATTTAATTTTAATATTTCCCCACAAAAATTATTAATAACAATTTTTTAATAAAATCTAATTTTGAAGCATAAAATGAAATTAATAATAATTGAGTACTTAATTTTTACACATTGATCAAAAAAATTAATTAAAAAATACCTTAATAAGTTTTTTGTTTTATGTTTGTAACTATTGAAAAAAACCATTTTAATTGACATTATATAACTGTCAAATATTTATAACAATATTTTTATATCATATCACAATTTTCAAAAGTATTTGTGTTTCATGGTATGTAATAAATCAATAATAGTATTATTATTAAAATATAGGGTATTAAATTCATTCCTCATTAATAAAATAAATCCATGATTTTTTTATTGAGCTTAGTAATCAGGATTTTTATATTTGAAAAGACATGTTTTGAAATCCCACCTCTTAAAAATGGTTAATAACACTTTATTTTGAAACAAGGGAATTTGAAAAATAAATTTTATCAAAGAATAACACTTATATAGGTTTCCTACAAGGTTATAATTAGAGAGAATTATAAATATTAACATGGCGAAGAAGTTAATTTGTAAATAATAATAGAGTGTGAGAAAGGAAATTGATCAGAAGAATGTGGATTATCCTGAGAAATAAATAAAAAAATAAATGTAAACCAATAAAGAGTAAAAATTATAGGATTTAGTTATAAAATAATATAACATGAAAATACAATTATTTCAGTAGTATTTTCATACAATAGTGTAATTCCATAACAATTTAGGTCAAAAAAATATGAAAATATACATACTTGAATTTTATCATTTTTATAAGATCCTAGTTATCAATTTATCATTCTATATTACTTTCCCTTTTCTAAATATATCTTATTACATTAAATGAATATTCAAGAAGATTTTTTCCTTCTGTAATAAGTAAAATGAACTTTTAATAGACCACATTTTCTATAAATATGATAAAATGTTATTCCACCTACCGATAGTGTCACAAACCCATATATACATAATGTAACCTTCCAAGGATAGTAATGAGATAAGAGAGATATTAACACCCAATTCTCACCTCCAATAGGCCCTGGGTTGGTGGCTATCACTGGGGGTATAGTCAAAACACATAAGAAAGGCATTACCAACTATGATAAAACATAAAAAATAGAGAGATAAAATAGACACAAAAAAACACATGATTAGACTCCAATATAAAAGTAAATCCAATGTACAAATATTTAATGTCATGCAAGAACTACTATAACTTAATGGAAAACTAACAGTACCATAGGAAAAGTAAATACAATAGTATCCATGATGCCCAAACAGCTCATACAAAAAACAAGATAGTAGTATCCATCCAGATCTCTAACCTCCTCGAACTGACCTAAAAATAGTTTATATATAAGTAGGGTAAGTATAAAATTATTCTTATTAGGATCCTCCTCAGAGCCTCTCATGGAATATTTAAAGCAATATTTCTAAATCACAATGAAAAACAAGAAAAACTAACATGTTACCTAAATTGGAATTTTAAGTTACCATCCTCATTGTGCATGTTATCTCCAAGTATTGTATATAAGAGAATATATTATAATAAAAAATATTAGGGGTACCCTACTACCAGTTCTCCACTGGTTTTCCACTCTTCACTGACACTGCATGTCCTGAGCATCTCTCTCCAAAAAGGCCATCTCATAGAATCTCAAGAAAAGTACCACAACATGCACCTCATGCAACACACCACCATGTCTAGAAAACCAAAATTAACTATGTTTATTCTAGGAGACCCACATCCTGCATAGTGTGTATTATACATAGGTTAGTATACCGCAATACATCACATCCCATACACCAAGTAAGGATCTATAAGCCATCATAGCCTATACACATTACATGTATAATAGTCCGTAGTAGAATATATCTAGTGTAAATGTGTATTAAATAAACACAAGCCATTACATAAATCTACATGTATATATGGGAAAAAATAACTGACGTGCATACGAGCACAAGTAACTTCCAAGAGAAGAGAGCGGGGAGAAATGAGGGTATTCATCCATCTATCTTCCCATAAGGATGTTTTGGAAAACACCCACACAGTGGTCGGAATCCTTGGGGTGTCAGTTTCCCTAATCGACAAGGTGGTGTAGAGTATAGAAACAAAAAAAATACATGATATAATATTTCTCGTAACCAGAATACGGTAATAACCTAGTCTCAAACTCAACTATAGATAACATCTATCAGACTCCCAATTGCCTCTACAAAGACCGAATATCCTATAAGCACAAACCTATTTAGAGAGATAAATTAAATAATTTTATTCCTTTTTATCAGTTTAAATTTATGTTAATGAATTCTTTAACCATTAATTAACAATTGATAGTTTATACATTATATTAAATAAATGTTCCATTTCCATCCAAGAATAATAAAACCAACTCCATGAGTTCTCCTAATTATCACCTCAACATTCCATCCCATCAAGCTACAACTCCATGGGATTAACTTTTATTCATTTATTAACAATATCAATTTCCACATTACTAGGTATTCTAGGAAAACATCCTAAGCTACCAAACTCAAGGGGTTCTACAAGGTGAGTAGATGAACTGCCCGTTGAGTCTTTTCCACCTATAAGATGAGTTTAAACTTGTCCATCCTCAAGAAACAAAATCATGAAAATCTTGTGGCATAAACATCACATCATTTACTCTATTGAAAAAATATTAACTAAAAGCATCTGCCTCAAGCAGTGGGGAAGGAAAGAGGATAAAAAACAACACGTCCGTCTGCCAAACAACTACTTCAAAAAATCATCCATCATTAATAACAATGGGAAAACCCATATTTGTGTTGTTCTATCATCTCTAAGATCCTCCCTAACACCTACATGCATATACCAATGCATCTTTCCACTATATGTCTCAAATTATACCACAAAAATCAGACCTCAACACCCATCATACCACAAAATCTCTTAGGGATCAGCCATCCCAAGATCATAACACATTCGAGCCTCCCTTCCCCACATACAATAATAGCCCATCAGGATCATCAATTATAGGATCAAATCAAATGACAAGCAGTAGGAAACAAAAAATAAACAAGAACATTGCCCTAAAATAAGGAATTCATCTTTTACACACACTAAGATCTCACGGTTTCAAATAACAAGGAACAAGGACATTACTAGAAAGAAGTAATATCAAGCCCTGCTAAGGCATTACCTTTTATCACATAACTAGTTCTTATTCCATCTTGAATTAACCAATTCATTATCACAAATTCCAACTATGGAAAACCTAAGAAACAATATATCACATCTATCAAAAATTAATTAAATAATTAATTTAAAATTCATTTATATATTTTATCAATAAACATTAACATACTTCATGTTCCACAAATAATTAAATTAATCTTGAATACGTACATCACATTTGTTATCATAAAATTTTAATAACCAAAACTAGATTCATTTAAGCATGCATTTTTAATTCCATAATCCAATTAATTCTAGAACTATGTTCTTTAAAAATTTCACATTAAAAAATAGTATGAAAAATCACAGCAAATATATAACACTATCTTGAAAATCAAGAGCAAACACATTTTCATGGTAAAACCAACAACATATCCTTACAATTGATTACAATTATTCAAACGGTTTCATTTAATTAATATATTAGTTTAATTATAATCTAGTGCCTAATTTATATTATCTCCACAGTGATAGGAAAATAAATAGAGAAGAAATGAATCCCCTACCTTAAAAAGGTGTCAATGTTCATTGCACAAGAATAGACCAATTTCACGGATCCCGATTTCCTATCCTAAAAGAAATTCATCCATATATGAATGTCAAAACCCAACCACACTGACAACAACCAAGATAAACACCATTAGAAACATGGGTAAAAAAACTCCATATCAAGGAGAGAATATATGGGAGGAAAAATATCAAACTCGAAGAAATAACTATATAATAAATGAAGAAGGCACCCTGGATCACCAAAGAACACCATGGATCAAATATGGAATCCTAACGATTGATCCCCCGTAAAAAGAATCAAAATCACTAATGGAGAGGGATTTTGAATACCAAGAATGAAGAAGAGGGCCACTATAACTATAATTTTATTAATAACATGATCATATAAAAATTATTAAAACAACACTGTAGTGGGGAATTACATGACATGTAATCCCCATTAACATCCTATTATCCCTATGGTTCATTCCTCCAAAAAGAATCACATATTTATTTTATTTATTTTTCTATCCTGGATTCATTACAAGTCATGAGGAATAATTTCAAAATAATCAAAAAATATTACTCATTTTGAAATATATATAATTCCAACTACTAGAAAAGGAACTTTTCTAAACATCCTATCAGCATTCTCCTTGCGCCTCAGTATTTGAAAAAACACAAAGGGTTGATCCATGAAGATCTTGGAACATACATTATATAACACTCAAATAATTCTCTTCCTAGATAATCCCAAACCAATCCAAATAAGAAACAAAATGGGTTCATCTAAAAAGAAACTCGAGGGGATACCTCTCAAGGATCTCATCCTTACAAGCGCTCAACCACCAAAACCAAGCACAAGGGAAAACCAACACACAAACCTGAAATGGTTGATAAAAAAAATGAACAACATTATTAAAGAAAAACTAAACATGAAATATCTTGGGTTACTGAACATGTATCTGTGACTCATGTTCCCAAGTACTCTCCTCCACTCCACTGTGTCACCAAAATACACAAACCAAGGGGATATCACACTTTCCAACAACCTTATCCTAGTGATCCTGGATATCTACTGGTCGATCCTTGAAGTAATCATCATCATCAACATCAATCTCCCCAAAATAAGTCACATGTGTGTCACCATGATGATAATGACAAAGCAGTGAAACAGGAAAAACATTGTGTATCGGGATCATCAGTGAGGAAACCCTATCAAATATTCCATAGTTCCAACACAATACAATACCTTAAAAGAAAAAAAAAACTTAGGAGAAACCTCACTAACCTGACGAAACCATCACATCTCATGATGGGGAGTCAACTTCAGAAACACATGATCAACAACATCAAACTCCAGAGGTCTCCTCCTATGACCAACATCAGATTTCTAACAATCCTACATAGTCTCCATCCTCTCACAAATCACCTAGACCAACTCAATTGTATTATATAACAGTTTTAGACTATGAATTACTAACTCTACAACCCTAATACAACATAATTTAGAGTGGAAGGGTCAGTTATACGGGGGTTCAAATAGGTCCATATTGATGGTGGAGTGAAAACTGTAGTTGTAAGAGAACTCTACCTAGTGAAGGTACGTCATCCAAAAACTTCCCAAATTTAGGACACAAGAGTGGAATGTGTCTTCAAGTGTCTGGATGGTCTACTCCCTATGAGAATCCATACGTCTATTAATGGTGTTAAGGCATAGCTAAAAACCAAAAAAATAGGAATACCTATTCATACCTTATATGAAAAATGAGTATCTCAAACAGAATTGATCATCCTCGGTTCTTCGTTGAGTCTCACCACCTCCTCCAGATATTTCCTTGAAAAAAACTCCACTGAGCTCGAATTCTTAACTTCTATAAAGTAGGTTGATTTCATTAAATGATCTACTACCACCCATATAGTGTCACAAACTCCGTATGAACGAGTTATTATGATAAAAAATTCCATTGATATGTACTACCACATCGTATGATGAATATATAATGAATAGAGAAACCCACAGGGAACATTGTGCTTGAACTTCACCATATGTCAGACCAAACACCGAGACACAAACCCTTCCACTACATGTGTTGACACCTTCCACCTTAACTGACATATCAAGTCTCTATAAATATTTTTCATGCTAGGATGTACAACCAAAAGAAAACTATTGAACTACCTAGGAACCATATCATGCATCACCAAAGGAACGAAAATCCATCCCTGGAACAACACACAATGTTGTTCAACCTCAGACCAACTATCAGGGGCCTCAATATAAAAATCATGGTCTTTCAATAGCTTCACATTAAGATCCCCAACTGGACTCCTCGGCACATTGCACCACAAATGACTACACTATCATCTGAAAAATACTACCTCTTCCCCTTAAATCTCCCATATCTAGATGAAATGTTGAATGTTCATTCGTCACTCTCCCATAATCACCATATCCATGCATTTCATTAGTACACAATATTATTCTCAACTCATCAGCGAAAATTTCCCCCTCTATAGGTGTATATGAAATTTCAATGTCATAGTCATGTAATAACACGGTCCTTTGACACTGGCACAAATTCATGTAGGATTGGGGGAAAACATACATCTAACTTTAATGATTGGTTAAGACCAACAAATACCCTCCAATGGGGTTATATATCCACAACATCAGGGTAAAAACCACTACCTACAAGTCAATATCATGGGTGGAAAATTTACACTCTTGGGGGAGAAACTTGTATGTCCCATAAGAAAATGATATCTATTTCATCAAAGAACATCCCAACCAAATCTGTGAAGCATCAACAAAAACATAAAACTTAACTCCTTCTTTTTATAGGGAATGAATTATAAAACTGACCAACATTTCTTTCAGATAATCAAAATCTATCTAAAACTGACTAATCCTCAATAACACTGGATCCTTAATTTTAAGCACTAGAATATGAGTCACAAAAAATATAAATTTACTATGAAACTCTAGTAATAGACTCCATGTCCATGGAAACATCAACCCTTCGCCACTATCTTGTGGGCTTCCCAAGTCAGAAATTCTTCTATCATTAATGGATTCACAACTACTCCATAATAGGATACAACATTTCCTATAAAATGGTCTTATGAAGCTCAAAACACTACTTTGAAAAATTCCCAAACAACTTATAATGATGTAGAACTCCAAAAATTTCACACAGATGCTCTGTGTGCTCCTCCATAGATACAGATTATACAAGGATTTCATTGATGAATACCACAGAGATCATATCTAGGAACTAGTGGATCACAATGTTCATTAATGTCGTGAACAAAACTAGATAATTTGTTACACTGACTGGCATCACAAAAAACTCACAATTCCCTGACGAAAATATAAAGAATTATTTGGGATATCCTCATTATTTACACGGATTTTATGATATCCTAACTGAAAATCAATATTCAAGAGACAACTTGCACACATCAGTTAATCTAATAAATCATCAATCCATGGAAGAGGGTACGGGTTCTTCACTGTCACTTGGTTCATGCAATGATAATAATTAAACAAAAAAAAACATCAGTTTTCCTTCTATGAAAAAAATAGTTCACCCCACTATGACACACTTGGACAAAAAAAACCATATTACAATAGACTATCAATCTATATACACAACAATCGCAAATTCATAAGGTTTGATACTATATGGAGAATGAAAGGTATGATAGAAGAATGGTTGTAGTTCTATCTCGATCATGATCTGTTTTCAAGGGCGTAACTGTATCATCCCAGGTAAATAAAGAATAAATTTTTTTCATATTTATTATTATTTACGAATTAAATATTAATTTTACTTTAAAGGGGTTTTTATGTTCGATAGCGTACCCGATACGCAACAAAGAGTTTCATCGAAATCTTACGTTGCACACTAGTAATAAAATAGTATTATTTTAAATGGTAGTTAACACATAGCCGTTGTATTGGAAGAAATGAATAAAAATAACTAAAATATGAATATATATGTCTGTTAAATGTTTTTATGTTTATCCAATAAAGGATAATGGCTTAAAATAATAAAAGAATTCAATTTTAGGCAGAGATAATATAATATTCACAAAAAGGTCGAACTATCACCTTTTGATGGAGAACCCTCTTTAAATATAGTTTTGGTCAATCTTATAAATTCTATTAGACCAAATAAAACTATTCTTTAGAATCGGGACATCAAAATTTACTTTGTGTAAATTTTTGGTATTTTTCCGATAAAGTTCATTTTTAATGAATAGTGAAAAATGTTGTATTTTAATTCAAAACCTCTTTTTAATCTAATTTATTTAAATTATTATATTATCTTTTGAATTGGTTTTAAAGTGAAATTAGAAAATATTTTTACAATTTAATCCTATTTTGGTCATTGGAATTAATTTCACTTTGAAATTGGACTTAAACTAGTGTCAATCTTTTAATATATATTATTTCATAAAAATACACTTTATTCTAACGATGAGAATTAATTATTAAATTAATTAATGTAACTTATAAGTTTTGAATTTTTTAAAATAGACATCATTTTTGAATTCGGAATATCAAATATAGCTTAGGGTGAAGTTTTGGTATTTTTCTAAAAAGCTTCAAATTTTGATGAATAGTGAAGCCCCTAAGTGGTACTTAAAAAACTGATTTTTCATTTAAATGAAATTTTACCACCTCTGTGATTTGAATTTCAAAAATCCGAAACACATGGTTGTCATTAGAAAGTAAAATGTGGTTCAATTGTATTAAAATAATTTTTTTTGGTGAATAGTAAATTTTATGTTTTTAATTGCGATTAGAGGTAATTAGTATAATTTAAGGTAAAAATAATGTTTTATTAATATGAAATGACATTGAAAAATGTCCTACCCTTATTGGATGTGTCATTTCCGACCAAGAAAACCCATGGGTCAATTTGGGGAACCCATAGAGCCACTTTGGTAGGAAAATGACATTAATAACTTTTTATTTAATGTTAAAATAAAATTTTCACAAACATGAGTTGTTTTACTAAAACAATTTTTACATGGGGTTATAGAAGTCATAATTTTTGACTATAAATATTCATTGGAAATCTAAACAGATTTCATACATCATGATATTTTTATACATTAAATAAATTAAATTATTTATGACACCATAATGATGCAGCGATTACCTCATTATTTAATGATTTAAATAAAATGAAAAGATAATGTAATATCTAAGACCTATGCTTGTAAAAAACCTATTGGATGGGTGGATTTCGAACTATTATCACCGTATCTTAGAAATATATAATTGTGGGACCTTTAAAAACCGAAACTCATTTTATAATAAAGTAACCTTTTATAACTTTCCAAGAGTGCCCCTCCTCTCCTCTTATAAAAGGCCCCCATCTCTACCACCATACCCACACCTCTCAAGCATGTTTCTCGGCCAACCCCTATCCATTTTGTCTCTCCAAAGCCCTATCTTACCCCTAGAAGCCTCACTTTGGGCAGAAGTCTTCCCAAGGAAGCCTTTGAGCTCAAATCAAAAAGAGTTACCCGATTAAAATGTAGTGTCTTCTCTTGTGTTCTTATGTTTTATTTTGCTTCTCCAACCCCCTAAACTCTTTTTATTCATTTATTTTGTATCAACACCAGTATCTTCAATAAACTAGGATGTTTTTATGAGAAGTATTAGAGCTACACCTACAGACACCTTCGTCTAATGGTTAAAGAACATACTGTTTCTGTGGTCGGTGAATTTCTGCCTCACGAAACGATGATTGTTCAATATTCTTTTAACACCTTTAATGGTGGCCATTAAGATTTCACTCTATTTATATATGATATATATTATGTTTATGTTTTCCTTATTCTTCTGTATTTTTAATTTTTGGCATACCTTTATGGTTTCCATTGTGGGTAAACACGATAATTTCATTTTAGGAAGTGTGGACTACCGCCCCCTCAAAGTGATTTGATTCGTTAATACAATACATGTGACGTATAAAGGATGGAGTTAATGATATTATATATGATATTATAATGGAATTATAATATACCTTTATATCATTATGATTTCACTCCATTAAATATAAAATAGAAATGAAAGTAGCGTTCATGCGTACGTACGGCTTACCGTCTCCATGAATGGTACATTTCATTTCTTACCATTAAATGTTATGTACTATTATAAATACATGTACATGTTGGATATATATGATATATATGATATCCTAATCATGAATATCATTCTAGATATAATGAACCTTTGACCACATAAACAACATGTAATTGTAAGAAGTCCATTTTTGACTTAAGTACCAAATATCGACAAAATGAACTTTATGAAATTAAATGATTACATAATGTTTATAACATGGAAATAAGTTATATAAAAAGAATAATAAACTTGAAAAAGGTTCATAAGCAATTAGAAATTAATTTTAGTTTATTATTCAGGAGATTAAAGAGCAATCAAGTCACATCGGACACGAGGTAAGGGACTTCGTCTCAATCTCCTTTCATTGAGGCATATTTGGTTTTATACACAACATTCCATTATACGGTGTATAAAATCCTTTTAATTTTACTTTTATTCAAAAGGAATGTTTTTATATGAAGCGTTTTTACTAAATGAAAAAATGGAATGTCTTTTTGTCATACGTATGCGGCGACAATGACTTCTCCACCACCGCGACCATTATTTGAGTTTCGGACTTCCTCTACAAGACATAACATTTTTTTAAATGAAAAATAAATACCAAGTTTTACTTTTCATTTATTTTGGTATTTAAAATGGTTTTTATAATGGATTTGTTATGTCAATATATTTAAGTGATATATTGTGATAGAAATGTGGAAATGTTTTCCTTCCATTATATTTGTTTTATGTCTTATGATTTTATAATGGTACTTGGACATTTGAAGGGTGGTTACGTGATAAAACATATGATGGGTGGTTCCGTGAATACCAGGACTAGTGGTGACGTTATAACCTCCAATGCATTGGGTATGGAAGTCGGTCGTATGGCTATTCCATTAAGTGATATGTGTGGAAGACGACCGGATGGTTATTCCACTTAAGTATGTTTATGTCCTAAGTTACCTTTTTATGTTATGTGTTATTTATATGGGTTTTATGGTATTCTTTTGGTTACAAAATGGTATGTAATTATCTTTTATTCAATGAAGAGTATTTTATTCTTCATAAAGGTGAAAATTATTACTTTGATAAAGTATTCTTGGTTTATCGGTTGTTTTGAAAAACTAACAGTTTTCCTTCCTTGTGTATCCCTTACTGATATTTTTATGCTCACCCCAAGTTTTTTTGAAATGTTTTTCACAGGACTTAATGTGGAATAGGGTCAAGGATGGGATCAAGGAAAAGTCATGCTATCTAAAGCAGGAAACTAGACATATTTCTTTTTTAGAGTTTTTATTTTATGGAAACATAGTAGAAGTGTCTACTTTGTAATATATTGAGATGTAATAGTTATGCCCAAATTCTCTAAAACACTAAAACTAAAAAGATCCTCAATATGAATTATTCTTTTAATTCAATATTAAGTAAGGTTTAAGGTCGAGGCCTTATAGTTGGTATCAGAGGTCGGTTTAGACAACTTTAGGAGTTAGAAAATTGTTAAATTATAAATTAATTTATGGTATGATTGAAATGATATAGAATTTAAATATTACCATGTTGCTTCTCCTAAGATATTTCTGTGTTAAGAATGGTTTTTCATAGAGGAAACATAATAGATTTTCTGGGAAGGCATACAGAGGGAAACAACCTTTCAAATCAGTATCCTAATATGGTCAGAATCAGAACTAAACAGTTTGTTTAAGTGATGGCTCAGTTGACTCAGGTGAAAAATGTTGGTTATTTTTATTGATGATATTTTTGTGTTTTCTAAAAGTAAAGAGGAGCATGAACGTCATTTAAGGGTTATCTTGCAAACCTTAAAAGAAATGAAACTGTATGGAAAATTCAGAAAGTGTGAGTTTTGGTTACAAAAACTTTCTTTCCTTGGTTACATTGTTTAAAAAAAAGGAATAACTATTGATCCTACTAAAAAAAGTTGTTAATGAATGGTCAAGACCCATAAATGTAACCGAGATCCATTTTTTTCTTGGTTTGGAAGGTTACTACCGAAGGTTTGTTGAAATTTTTTCACGGTTATCTAGTCCAATGACTAAGCTAACTCGGAAGGGTGTTAAGTTTCTCTGAAAAAAAGGTGATGATTGTTTTCAGGAGTTGAAAGGAAGATTGGTGAATGATCCAGTTTTGGCACTTCCTTCCAGTAATGGTGAGTTTGTTATATATAGAGATGCTTCGTTGAAAGGACTTGGTTGTGTACTTATGCAGAATTATCAGGTAATTGCATATGCTTCACGTCAGTTGAAAACTCATGAGGTAAATTACCCTACACATTATTTGGAATTAGCTGCTGTTGTATTTGCTTTAAAAATTTGGAGGCATCATTTGTATGGATTAAATTGTGAAATATATACTGATCACAAAAGTTTAAAGTATATATTCACTCAGAAATAATTTAACATGAGATAGAGGAGATGGCTGGAATTAATCAAGGATTATGATTGTACAATTCATTACAATCTGGGAAATGAAAATAAAGTGGATGATGCTTTGAGTCGAAAATGTAATGCTTTATTTACAATGTTGCATTTGGAACGTGATCCTTTGGTTAAGTATTTGATGAACTTTGGCATAGAAGTTGTTGGTGTAGGAAGTTCTTATGTTTTGTTTCAGGTATATATGAGATTATCTCTATCAGACAGAATTAAGCAAGCACAGAAGCGAGACAGCGAGTTTCAGAAAAAGGTAGAGCTGGTTCAGAAGGGTAAGTTTCCTGAATTCAACATTGATAATGATTTTGTTTTGAGATTTGGGAAGAGATTGTGTGTGCCTTGTGATTCACATTTGAAGAGAGAGTTGTTATGTGAAGCTCATAGTTCTCAGTTTTCAGTTCATCCAGGTAGTACTAAGATGTATATAGATCTTCGAGAGTATTATTGGTGGGACGGAATGAAAAGGGATATTGCTGATTTTATTGTGAAGTGTTTGACTTGTCAACAGGTAAAATCAGAGTGACAGTTACCGAAAGGGATGCTTCAGCCTTTACCAGTACCAGAGTTGAAATGAGAGAATATATCCATGGACTTCATTGTGGGATTACTGAAGACACCTTGAGGTAATAATGCAATTTGGGTTATTATTGATCTCTTGACTAAATCTGCTCATTTCCTTGCTATACGAGGTACTTTTTCCCTAGATCAACTTTTCGGTTTGTATCTTAAAGAGATAGTCAGGTTACATGGAGTTCCACTCTCCATTGTATCTGATCGTGATCCCAGGTTTACTTCTATCTTTTGGAATGGTCTTCAGAATTCGTTGGGTACTAAATTAAATTTTAGTACATCTTTTCATCCTCAGTCAGATGGGTAGTCAGAAAGAACGATTTAGACTTTGGAGGATATGCTACGTGCTTGTTCGATGGATTATCAGGGAATTTGGGACCAACATCTTTCTTTGTTTGAGTTTTCTTATAATAACAGTTTTCATTCCAGTATACATATGGATCCATTTGAGGCATTATATGGTAAACAGTGTCGAACTCCAGCTTTTTGGGATAAAGTGGGTGAAAGGAAGCTGATGGGACCAGAATTTGTAGAAGAGATGGCAGAAAAAGTTCAGTTGAATCAGAAACACATGAGAACAACTCAGAGCAGGCCGAAGAGTTATGCGGATAACCGGAGGAAGGATCTATCTATCGAGGTATGTGATCATGTTTTTCTCAATGTTTCACCATGGAAAAGTGTGATGTGATTTGGTAAGAAAGGAAAGATGAGTCCAAGGTTCATTGGACCATATGAAATTCTGGAGAAAGTTAGATCAGTTGCTTACCGAGTGGCTTTACCTTCGAGTTTATCTTAGGTACACAATGTTTTTCATGTTTCTATGATGAGAAAGTATATGCCAGATCCATCTCTTGTTTTGAGCCCAGAGGTAGTTCAGTTGGAAGAGAATCTCTCTTATGAATAACAACCAGTTCATATTCTTGACCGAAGAGGGAAAGTGTTGTGAAATAAGGTAATTCACCAGGTAAAGGTTTTTTGGAAAAACCATATGGTTGAAGAGGCAATGTGGGAATCTGAAAATGTTATGAGGGATAAATACCCCCACTTATTTTGATAAGTGAATAAAATTGTGAGGACACAATTTCCAAAAGGGGGGAAGGATGTAACATCCCAGGTAAATAAAGAATAAAACATTTTCATATTTATTAATATTTATGAATTACATATTAATTTTACTTTAAAGGGGTTCCTATGTTCGATATCGTACCCGATACGTAACAAACAGTTTCTTTGAAATCTTACGTTGCACACTAGTAATAAAATAATATTATTTTAAATGGTAGTTAACACGTAGCCTTTGTATTAGCGGGAGTGAATAGAAATAACTAAAATATGATTATATATGTTTGTTAAATGTTTTTTCATTTATCCAATGAAGGATAAAGGCTTAAAATACGAAAAGAATTCAATTTTAGGCACATATACTCTAATATTCACTAAAAGGTCGAACTATCATCTTTTGATGGAGAACCCTCTTTAAATATCGTTTTGGTCACTCTTATACTTTCTATTGGACCAAATAAAAATCTTCTTTAGAATCGGGACATCAAAATTTACTTCGTGTAATTTTTTGGTATTTTTACGATAAAGTTCATTTTTAATGAATAGTGAAAAATGTTCTATTTTAATTCAAACCTATTTTTAATCTAATTTATTTATATGATTAGATTATCTTTTGAATTGGTTTTAAAGTGAAATTAGAATATATTTTTCACATTTAATCTCATATTGGTCGTTGGAATTAATTTCAATTTGAAATTGGACTTAAACTAGTGTCAATCATTTGATATATATTATTTCATTAAAACACGCTATTTGTTCTGACGAGGGGAATTAATTATTAAATTAATTAATGTAACTTATATGTTTTGAATTTTTTAAAATAGACATCATTTTTGAATTTGGAATATCAAATATAGCTTAGGGTGAAGTTTTGGTATTTTTCTGAAAAGCTTCAGTTTTTGATGAATAGTGAAACCACTAAGTGGTACTTAAAAAACAGATTTTTCATTTAAATGAAATTTTACCACCCATGTGTTTTGAATTTCAAAAATCTGACATACATGGTTGTCATTAGAAACTAAAATGTGGTTCAATGGGATTAAAATAAATTTTTGGTGAATAGTAACTTTTATGTTTTTAATCGCGATTAGAGGTAATTAGTATAATTTAAGGTAAAAATAATGTTTTAATAATATGAAATGACCTTGACACATGTAATACCCTTATTGTATGTGTCATGGACGACCAAGAAAATCCATGGGTTAACTTGGGGACCCCATGGAGCCACATTGGTTGGAAAATGACATTAATAACTTTTTATTTAATGTTAAAATAAAAATGTCACAAACATGAGTTGTTTTACTAAAACAATTTTTACATGGGGTTATAAAAGTCATAATTTTGACTATAAATATTCATTGGAAATCTAAAATTATTTCCTACATCATGATATTTTTAGACATTAAATAAATTAAATTATTTATGACACCATGATGATGCAGCGATTACCTCATTATTTAACAATTTAAATAAAATGAAATGATAATGTAAAATCTAAGACCTATACTTGTCAAAAACCTATTGGATGGGTTGATTTAGAACTCATATCACCTTATCATCTAAATATATAATTTTGGGACCTTTAAAAACCGAAACTCATTTTATAATAAAGTAACCTAATATAACTTTCCAAGAGTGCCCCTCCTCTCCTCTTATAAAAGGACCCCACCTCTACCACCTTACCCACACCACTAAAGACTTTGTCTCGGACAACCCCTAACAATTTTGTCTCTCCACATACCTATCTTACCCCTAGAAGCCTCACATTGGGTAGAAGTCCTCCCAAGGAAGCCTTTGAGCTCAAATCAAAATGAGTTACCCGATTTAAAGGTATTGTCTTCTCTTGTGTTCTTATGTTATATTTTGCTTCTTCAACCCCCTAAACTCTTTTTATTCCTTTCTTTTGTAACAAAACCAGTATCTTAAATATACTATAATGTTTTCATGAGAAGTATTAGAGCTAATCCTACACACACCTTCGTCTAATGGTTAAAGAACATACTGTTTCTGTGGTTGGCGAATTTCTGTCTCACGAAACGATGATTGTTCAATTTTATTTTAACACCTTTAATGGTGGCCATTAATATGTCACTCTATTTATATATGATATATATTATATTTATGTTTTAATTATGCTTCTATAATTTTCATTTGTGGCATACCTTTATGGTTTCCACTGTGGGTAAACACGATAATTTCATTTTAGGAAGTGTGGACTACCGCCCCCTCAAAGTGATGTGATTCGTTAATTCCATACGTGGGACGTATAAAGGATGGAGTTAATGATATTATATTGTATATTATAATGGAATTATAATATAACTTTATATAATTATGATTTCACTCCATTAAATATGAAATAGAAATGAAAGTAGCGTTCATGAGTACGTACGGCTTACCGTCTCAATGAACGGTACATTTCATTTCTTACCACTAAATGTTATGTAAAATAGTAAATACATGTACATGCTGGATATATATGATATATATGATATCCAAATCATGAATATAATTCTGTATATAATGAACCTTTGACCACCTAAACAACATGTAATTATAAGAAGTCCATTTTTGACTTAAGTACCAAATATCGACAAAACGAACTTTATGAAATTAAATGATTACATAACATTTATAACATGGAAATAAGTTATATAAAAGGAATAATAAACTTGTAAAAGCTTCTTAAGCAAGTATAAATTAATTTTAGTTTATTATTCCAGATATTAAAGAGCAATCGAGTCACGTCAGACATGAGGTAAGGGACTTCGTCTCAATCTCCTTTCATTGAGGCATATTTTGTTTTATACACAACTTTCCTTTGTACGATGTATAATTCACTTTGAATTTTACATTTATTCAAAATAATTCTTTTTATATGAATTGTTTTTACTAAACGACAAAAGGGGATGTCTTTTTGTCATACGTATGCAGTGACAACGAATTCTCCACCTCCGCGACCATTATTTGAGTTTCAGACTTCCTCTACAAGCCATGACATTTTTTTAAATGAAAAATAAATACCAAGTTTTACTTTTCATTTATTTTGGTATTGAAAATGTTTTTTGATAATGGATTTGTTATGTCAATATATTTAACTGATATATTGTGATCGAAATGTGGAAATGTTTTCCTTCCATTATATTTGTTTTAAGTCTTATGATTTTATAATGGTACTTGGACATTTGACGGGTGGTTACGTGATAAACCATATGACGGGTGGTTACGTTATAACCTCCAATGCATTGGGTATGGAATTCAGACGTATGGCTATTCCAATAAGTGATATGTGTGGAAGGCGACCAGATGGTTATTCCCCTTAAGTATGTTTATGTCCCAAGTTACCTTTATAAGTTATTTGTTCTTTATATGGGTTTTATGGTAATATTTTGGTTAAAAAAGGGTAAGTAATGATCTTTTATTAAATGAAGAGTATTTTATTCTTCATAAAGGTGAAAAGTATTACTTTGATAAAGTATTCTTGGTTTACCGGTTGTTTTGAAGAACTAACAGTTTCCTTCTTTGTGTATCCCTTACTGAGCTTTTTATGCTCACCCCATGTTCTTTTGAAATGTTTTTCACAGGACTTAATGTGGAATAGGGTCAAGGATGGGATCA
The DNA here is from genome assembly GCA_963277665.1 of Viscum album. Classification (NCBI taxonomy): domain Eukaryota; kingdom Viridiplantae; phylum Streptophyta; class Magnoliopsida; order Santalales; family Viscaceae; genus Viscum; species Viscum album. Next base: position 2,056,528,324 of record OY728127.1, on the reverse strand, counting down.
AGGAAAAGTCATTCTATATAATGCATGGAACTAGAAAATTTTCTTTTTAAGAGTTTTTATTTTATGGAAACTTAGTAGAAGTGTCTACTTTGTAATCTTTTGAGATTTAATAGTTATGTCCTAATTCTCTAAAACACTAAACCTAAAAAGATACTCAATGTGAATTATTATTTTAATTCAATATTAAGTATGTTTTAAGGACGAGGCCTTATAGTAACACTACAACCTGCTCTAGAAATTCATCAGGGTACTCCACCATGATCTTTGAAACACCGACTACTAAACCTCTGGTGAATTCAGAATCATCTCATCCATCAATGATGAAAGGGAAAAAATAATACTATTATATATCATAGGTTATTTCTTTCCAAAAACCACTAATAGTTATCTAGAAGAATCTAATATCACTACCTGCCTCCTGAAGAAATCCATGATTTCTTACACAAGAAACAATAAATCCACTCAAAGGATGATTTTGTATGGTATTATATGTAAACATAGTAAATATCCAAATGATCAGTTCTTCCCCAACGCAAGGTCATAGATTCTACATACATAAGAGAAGTCATCTTGACTTCCAACTAGTGTAGTCAGTGCCAAGGGAACACAATTACTCTCAACCTCAACTCCCAAGGCATGGAAAAGGGAAGGTGATATGAATGAGTGTGTCTCTACAAGATCAAAAAAGGCATGCACCCATGTAAGAAAACAAGAAAAAGGTACCTCAAACTATATTTTCATCGCTTGATGCTAGAAACACTCTAGAATGAAGAAGACCATGACCTACTCCATAGCCTCTCTGAACTAGCTGATGACCACCTCTGTGGTCGCGCTCTACTATTTGAGGATGGGTAGCATCCCAGGGCTATCCTCTGCCTATCTCATCTACTCTATATTGATCCCAATCTATAGTAACATGTTGCTACTTCCTTGGTAGAATTTTTCTTAATGGAAGAACCTGATGTGGGAAAACTGTCACATAATGACTGCTCAAAATGGTCATGCACTCTCGCAACTGATGACCTAGACCTCCAAAAGAATAAACAAGCCTTTAATCCCAGGGAATTGGCCTGATATCCTCTTCCCCCCTAGAGAAATGAGACATTGTGGGATGAGACCTAGCCAAAACTTATTTGAATATCTTTAATCATGATAATTAGGTACCCCAAAGAACAACTCTTCTTCATGAGGAATCAAGAATACTACACTCTGGTGATGATCCCTTTTTGGATAACATATTCTCGATGACTTCTTCTCTTAATAGAACCTCAAGATATGACATCATCATAAACGAGGTGACTTGAAGCTAGATCGCATGACATAAATCCTCCTAGAAATGATTCACCCTAGCCTCATTTTCTAGGAACCTGTCTAAATAAAATCTCTAATGTTTCATGAAATGTTTCTCAAAATCATGCACACTTGAGCTCCCCTGTCAAAGGGTAATAATCTCAAAGAGAATGGTATCCTTCATGGTAGAAAAATAAACTCGACTCTAAACTAGTCTTGGAACTCCTACAATGAGACTGCTGACTCCTCGCGATCCCCAAGGAACAAGAACCACCACTTCCCCACTTCCCCATAAAACATTGTCAGAACATACGATACCTAGAGCTCCTTCTAATAACTGATTGAACTGAAAAAATATCCACCCCCTCCAACTTGTCTTCTATGAATGCATCTAAAATAGACCCCTCATACCTCTACAGGCTCTAGTTCTGAAACACATATAATGTCATCCTCCAAGTGATGCCATCATTAACCAACACTCTATGGAGATCTACTGGCGCATCTTGGAAAAAATCATCCACGGAAACCTAATGGAAACACTGACCTCAATGCATTCCAATAATAGAAACATAGTTAGATATCCTAAAACTATATTATAGAACTATAACATTGATTGATTTATTTATTTTTTTTCATTTTAGGTTAAAACATATCATGGTATGCCCATTCAATCCCAGGAACAAATAATAATTATGTATTATTCTTTATGATGACTCTACCCTATAACCATTATAACTTTTTTTGGTAGGCAGTTTATGCCAAAAGTTCGATTCATCAGATCATAGGAATCCATAAATACCTTTTTTCTTAGATTTTCTCCAATATTTTTACCACACTCTAAATGTATTTGGAATCGTTTCCCTATAATCCAATTCAGCCTCACATGTTTCTAACTCCAAACACAACCGTTTCCCAAAACAACACCTCCAATACCACTCTTTCATGACCCCATCCACAAAAGTGTACCCCTCCTAGGCTTGAAATGTGTGAAGAGAAATAGTGACACTCGATTCCTACTTCCAATAGGCCCTAGGTTAGAAAATATCACTTCGAGTATAGTAAATACACAAATGGGAGGAATTACCCTCTTAGAGAACACAAGAAATGGAGAGATATGATAGACACAAACCAAATACTTTTCAAACACAAATATAAAATAAAATCAAAAGTAAATATATTTAATGTGATAAAATAACTACTACATGTAAATGGAAAAATAAAAATACCAAAGGAATAGTAAAAACATTAGTGACCAAGAATCCCTAATAGCTCATGTAAACCACATGCTAGTAGTAAGCATCCAAATAATCAACCTTATACAACTAACCAAAAAAATAATTTATATAAATAGGTTGAGTAAAAAAAAATACTCAGCATGATCCTCCCTGAAGCCTCTCATGCAAATGGCATAGAATTAATTCTAATGAAAAGGGAACAACAACTAAAACTAAATCATCACCTAAACATGCACAATTGTTGTAGGCCTCACCATAGCTACCCTCACAAATTATCACATAAAAGAGAGTATAATCTAATAATAAATATAAATTATACCCCACAATCTCTTCCACTTTTGTTTTCCACTCTGACCCAATGTTGTATGTCTTGAGCTTCTATCTCCAAAAAGGCTATCCCGTCCACACCAGGGTGAATCACCACAAAATTAACCTAATAAAACACACCACCACATCGATATATCCAAAAGTAATCAGGTTTTTTTGGAGCCCACATATCCCGCATAATGTGTATCATACATCACCAATTATACTTCAAGACATCACAACTCATACCCCAATTAAGGATCCCCAAGACATCACAAAAAATACATGTTATACCTATAATAAACCTTATAAAACTATATAAAAAATACATGTGTCTGAAATAACCCCAAGACATTACAACCCTCTACACACATATATGGGAAAAACAATTTCGTGCATAACAACATAAGTATCCACCATGAGAATTATGTAAGGCCAAATGGGGTAGTCAGCCATCCATCCTCCCACCAGGATGTTCGGGAAAACACTCCCAAGAGATCAGAATCCTTGAAGTATTGGTTTTTCTAACCATCAAGGGAAGAGTATATTATAGAAACGAAAAATTTACATGATATAATATAGCTCAAAACCACACTATTCGAATAAAATAGTCTCATAATCAACTACATAGAACATCTCTTAGTCTCCAGGCTGCCTCTATTATGACTAAATATTTTATGAGAACATAAAAATTTAATAATCTATATAATGTTATTTAATTACTTATTATATTTTTATATTTACATTAATTAATTATTTAAAATTAATTAACCATTATAATTTTCCCTAATACATTAACCCAAAGGTCCATAACCTCCAGACATAAGCAAACTGAGTCAACAGTTTCTCATAATTATAATCTAACATTGAATCCTAGATAGAAACAACCGTATGGGATAAATCAATGTAAATAAATAACAATATGGACATCATCTAAAAAACTAATTCAAATAAGATTATGGCTTTCATAATAATGATTAATCCAAAAATCAACATGTTCTTTCATCTTTGGTGTCCGTCGAGACACCCACATGCATATATTGATGCATATATCCACACCAGGAATTACATTATTCCACAAATATTGGGCATCCTCATCCATCATACCACAAAAACCCTCCAAGATCAGCCATCCCAGGATCACGACACTTCTGGGCCTCCGTTCCCCACATACCATAACAACCCTCTAGGTTATGACACCTAGGGTTCACATCACATCATAAAAATCTGGAAATAAATTAAGACAATCAGGCACTTGGCCCCAAAATAAGGCATCCATCCTTTACATACTATGGAATCTCATGGATACAATATACCAGACACTCAGTCCCTACTGAGTAACTCTATTTTATCAAACAATTGTTTATTTTTACATCTTGAAAAAACTAATTTGGTATCTCATGTTCCATCTAAAGGAAACCTAAGATAAAATGTAGCACAGCTATCACAAATTAATTAAACAATTAATTTAATATTCCTATAATTGTTTATCAATAATCATCCACATTCATTAGTTTCCTTAACAAATTAATTTAAACATAAATACTTACATCTATTTTAATATCATCAAAGTTCAACATACACAATCCAATTCATTTAAACATTCCCCTTTAATTATTTTATACAATTAATCATCAATTAATTCGGTCTTTACATTCTTTAAAAATTTCTCATGATAAAATGGGAACAACAATAACTTCATATATATTACACTATCTAGAAAATAATGTGTCATCCTTTAGTCATGGTACAAACAACAACATCACTGTCCAATACATACTAATTCGTTAATCCAATTCAAGTGACTAGAAGGTTAATTACATTACAATATAAAGGGATAAATCATTATAGATCTAACATTTCATGTAAATAAATATAGAATAAATGAATACCCTAACTTAAAAAGGTTTCAACGTTCTTGGCATGAGAATAGAATAATATTGCAGATCCCAATCGCCTCTCTTGAAAGAACTACATCTATCCAAGGACGCCGTGGAAAAAAAACACAAAAAAAACTAAGATAAACCCCATTAAGAACATGTTTAAGTAAAAACCATATCATGATGAGAAGATATTGGATGTAACATGATCAAACCAAGAGAAAAATCTAGAAAACAAAGGAAAAACCCACCTTAGATTGTCAATGATCACCACTGATTGAAGACAAAATCCCAAGAATTGATCCCCCTCAAAGAGAATCCAAAATGCTGAAAGAGAGGGATTCTAGATACCATGATCAAGGAACATAGTAGATATAGTCATAGGGTAATGAATAACTTGAGTAGTTAAAAATACTTAAAATAACAATACAACATGGAATTTCATGATGTGTAATCCCCTTTAACATTGTATAAATTTTAGGGTTTGGTTCCACTTAAAAATGTGCCACCTTTTTATTTTATTTATTTTTCTAACCCAAATAATTAAACATACAGAATCCAAGATTCACATTATGTAAAATTTTTACACATCATGAAATCTCCCTGGCTCCCACTTCTACCAACCAAACACCTCCAGACATCCTTGAATCCTCCTCCCAACACCTCGGTCTTTAAAAACATGCAAAGGGTCAATCCACGTGTATTATAGCCATTGCAGATAGAAATTAACAAATAAAAAAATGGTTAGAATAAGGTAATATAATACAAAAAATGAATAAAATGTCATATATATTAATATTTCAATAATCTAAAAAATTCAAGAATATCTCTAATGGTTCAACTTTGATTATTCCAAAAATATATATCCCTATATCCCATGTGACCTCAATAAACCCAACAAAAATTAAATTTTCCTCCCAAATGGTTGTCTAAAACCTTTTATAATACATCACTACAAATGTAATAACATTCATCTTCAATAGAACTCCAAATTATATAAAAGGGTTATATATACCTCAATATCTTATTAAAAATAACATCACAAAAAACCAAAATAACTCCATATATGAATTTAATCTTATGATCATTATTAATAATATAAATAAATTATGGTTTCTCTACCAATTAATACGAATAAAGATGAAATAATCCAAATATATAATTTAATCTAAGATTTCTCTTATAATAATTATAACAAAACTGAACCTAAAATCCTGAAATTGGTGATGCATACTAAAATTTTACAATTCATTCATTCATATCTTATAAAATGACCCAAATAAAATCATAAAAAACATAACACATAAAATGAAAATATTGAGTCACTTATATTCTCATGGAATACTTAGGATTTATATTTTATTAAATTAGGAAAAAATATATCATAATGATATAGATGTTATTATGTGTTAATTTTTACCAAAATTCACATCATCACATATTCCAAATAATGTCTTCATCATATTCCATAAAATTACCAACACATAAATATTTTACTGACAAAACTTATATAGCATCAGTCTCCATAACCAAGGAAATGGAAAACAAAAGAAGGGTGAGATAAAAATATTAGTGAGGCAAAAAATAATTGTTAACAATTGAATTTCATATTTTAGAATAAGATGAGACTATTGGTATTATGAAATAATTATGGTTATTGAGATAACATAATATAATTCATTAAAATCTAATCCTATATCAAAATTCATGATAGATGCTGTAAAGATTTAAGAAAAGAAAAGAGTAATATATGTCAACAATCATGATCGATAATAAAATCATCAATAATATAATCATATATTAGAACATGATTCCTAAAACTGGAAAACATGCTACTAACATGGAACACAATTTTTATATATCTATGATAATCACTCACACAAATGGAGTATCCTAGTTGTTAAATTCCACAAATCTATGAGGATAAACCTATAACATTTTATCTCTATCCCTTCACTCATTTCATAGGATAACTATACTAGGATCATATGTCCTTGGTTTATAACAGAATAATACATTATTGATTTATACAATAAAACCCTAAAAATAATATAATTTTTTTTGATGTACTACATAGTTATCAAAAAAATTATAAAATTAAAATTTTAAACGAAACATTAAATGTTATATATTCGTCGAATGATTTACCTATCGAAAATTAACCTGTTCCATGAAAATATCTTTAAAAAATTTATTCCATATATTTAAAGAATACCGATGAAGTCATTACAATATATCCGATGTGGAAAATATTTCATAGTAATTTTTTTAACATTTATGAATAATAATATCACTAACATATCATTAAAACCATTCCTATGGAAAACACCCTGTTAATATAGAAAATCACTTCTAAAAAGATATATTATGTTAGTTATAAATTTTCATTAAAAAATCATTTGAATCATTCAAAAATATTTAGTTCATAAATACTCATGGTGACATAAAAATATTGATATCCATTATACGATAAAATTAAACATTCTATTAAGAACTTGGTAATGAAAGTCAAAAAAATTTCTTGTGAACTATGTTAAAATGATCAATTTTTAAAACAATTATAAATAAAATCAAGGATACATTAATATTACCATAATAAATCATTGATTTGTAAATAGTAGAGTTCTTGATATCATTTTAGAAACCATAGAAACATAGAGAACGATTTCTGATATAATATAAGATTCAAGATTATTATCGCATACATAAACCATTACTAATATATCTTTAATAAATTATGGATGAATTAGAAATTGACCACATAAAAAAATTTATAACTATAGTATAAGAAAATATATTTCGTTCACAAAAACAATAACATATTATCTATCATATAGAAATATTGAAAAAAAATAATCTTTATATTAGAAGAGATTGATTCAAAAAATCAATAAAATTAAGGTGAATTCTGAATCATAATCTAATGAAATCAATGACATGAAAAAAATAAATATAAGCATATACATGATATAAAATTTTATGGGGAAATATATAAAACTCATAAAATAATAAAGTGGTATAATATAAAAATAATTCCAAAATGATGAAAATTTGGGATGAATAATCCTAACAAAGATCATATCATTGAATTACGTTTTTATCAATAGAGAAATTATGTGTAAATAATATAAAATATAATGAAGATAAGTTATAATCCGTAATTAATGAATAAATTTCATTTCACACATAATCATTTCGTAATAAAATCAAATTTTAATTGATATAACATACAAACCATAAATTGGGTAAAGAAACCACATTCCTCTTTAGTGGGCTCCAAATCGAGATCCTATGAATAATGTGATTTGAATTTTATAATAAACTGACATGAATTGTTTATATATCATTATATAACATTAAAAATGGATTTATATGAATTATAGAACATAAATTAGGCATATAACATAATGAAATTCCTCAATAAAGGGAAATTGATAAGAAATCTCTTACCTTGAGTAGGTAAATTATGTGCCTATCCATTAATTCATCTATAATATATTTAAATTAATTAGTTAAATTATTTATAACCATTTCATTTTTGTTACTTTATCATTTACGAAGTTATTTCAATGAAAAATTTAATTACATAATCAATTAATTCCATGTGAGGTATTTTTAGGATGTACGTATCATAATTTTAAAATGGATTTAGTATTTTTACCATTGTAAAAGTTGAAATTTTTTGATCCTATAAAGAATAATAATCATGAAATAAGTATAATTTTTAATAATTAATTATTAGTTTATAATAATCTAGGTATTTTTTTTATAAAATATGAATTATGTAACATCATTGCATTGGTACCCAATATGTACGAAAGATTAACATTCCAATTTTCTGATGACCATGTGGGGAAATACTTTGAATTATTTAATGATTTGTGACTTTTTAATATATCATAAATTTCATTATACCTATTTAAATACCCTTTTTTATTCAAGATATGTTATGTGGTGCTGAATAATTAATCAATTCTGGTCGTAGAGGTTGAAATCCAAATGTATGCATGAAGGAAATTATAATTTTTTAATGGTTGTTAAGGCAAGATTTTATGTGGAATATTATCATTTAAAATAGTTATTATTTCATGGGTAATATATATATATATATATGAAATAAATCATTATAACCATCCATGGGTGGAACCAATGAAAAATAAATAATATTTATTCATGATGCGGTAGTTCTCCATACACCAAAATAATGATTTAATATCACATTTTATGGAAGAGGTAATGGAAAATATTATCCCATAACAATAGTAAAATAAAAGTATATGATAAATAATTATGTTATTAAATTGATATTTTTAAGGGGTTTTTGACTAAGATAAAAGTGTAAATTAAATAGAAACATGTAGTTTTGATATTTACCACTTACCGAGATAGTCTTCTGATAATAACACCATTTTTTCCTATGGTGGGTATTATCTGAACAAATGATCTATATTATATGTATGGTATGTTATTAAGGGATATGGAGAGGTATTGGTTGACCTTGACTGGTAAACTGGAGAGGGGAATATAGAAGAGAAGGTTCCCTTTTAAAAGATAATGAAAACTCACTCTGGTAATTTTTCAAAATTAACATATATTATAAATATTTGTTAACAGACATATGCTACCCAAATGGTTGAATTTATATTTTCCATTAATATTTTATTTAAATATACACATATAATATTTTCAAACAAATTTTTTTACGTCTTTTTAACCCTTATCTTTTATGTTTAACCCCCATTAAATATTTTTATCCATAACCATGGAACTAAATTTTTAAATAATTAATGATTATAAATTTACTTCTAAAGTAAAAATTTGTCAAAAAATGGGGCTTGGATCATATTTTATACCATTTACCAATAATCTTTTAAACATTCAACATTTGTCTAAATTTTATGTAATTTACTAAAATATTATATAACATAAAATCCCACTAATGTAATTTTGGAGGTTATTAATATATTTATATTTTAAAAAACATAAAGAATTTTTTTATAATTACAATATTATACTCTTATATATCTGTTATACCTTATTCTTAACCAATTTTTTTGTTTCTCCATTATTTGTCCAAAAAATAATACATCTGATGTTTTTAAAATTATTCAGTTTTATTTTTACTACATGCATAATCACTGTTTCAACATTACATAATCATTTAAGGTAAATAAATAATCACTTAAAATTGATAATAAATTACCCTTGTAAAAATAAATAAATAATGTTATGTAATTTCTGCTTTATTCATTCCTAATATATTAATATACTTTTGTAACTATATAATAAGAATTAAGGGAAAAAGAGTGACAATTTGGACTTTTCCATTATAGTATTTAATATATAGGTATCTATTATGGAAAATGGGTAGCAATTCACTAAATTATAATATTTTAAGGGTCTTATAATGCCTAAAAAATACATTTAAGAAATAGCAGAGTTAGATATTTTTTTAAAACCTTATCAAATAAATTTTTATCTTGATTAAAATATTTACCCATACCAGGTTTCAAATATTTACCATAGTTACCATGAAGTAAGGCTTAAAATAATGTCAAAATTTATGAAAAATTTGAATCTTTCAATTAAAAACATTGAACTAATGTTTTATGATTCAATTTCCAGAAGGGAAAAATTAATTTTATTATAAATTCATAATATGCAATGAAAATCAGTTTTTATACAAATCTGTATTTGAAAACAAATTTGAAATTTAAAAATGTGTATAATTAGAATTAATCAGTATTTAATTATATTTTTTCTTACTGAGAGAGTCTGATGCTAATTTAATATAAAATTCAGTGAATGAGGGATCATTTCCATAAATTAAAATAATAGTTTAAGAAATTTCTTTTCCAACTATTTAATGAAAAATAAATCATTTTATAAAAATCCCAAAATATCACCCTAAGGTAATTTTTATATTATGATATCGAAAATGATATATATTTTTTGAAATAAAAATTATAAGACTGAAGAAATTAATTATAATATATACTAATAAAAACCAATAACATTTATTTAATTTTTTTGGAAGCGTAAAATGAATATAAAACAAATTCAGTGATTACTTAGTACAAATTTAATAAAATATTTAGATTATATAAATCATTTATACATTTATTTAATATCATGGTTATTAATTTTTATACCAACAAATTTTCCGTACATATTATTAAATTCAATTTTAATTAATAGTTTTTATAGTATATCACAATTCATCTATTTCTCATTGTGGCATGTTAAAAAAATCTGTCAAGAATATTAATCTTTAAAAATAATGGGTGATTAAAAGTTTTTAGTGGGAAATTACAATTTTTAAGTTATAAATTTAAATTAAAATTCACGAAAATAATATACTTTTTAGAGAGAAACCACTTACACTCTAGGGATAATGTATGTATAGAATGTGATTTTAAATTATTTAGAATAACTTGAATTATAATATGTTAATAATAAATTGGTGGAACAATAAGAATAATATATTTTGATTATGTTATGGTATCCTAACTAAAGGTAACATATGGAATTGTAAGGTACTAGAAAATAGTGTTACCAGAATAATAAGGATTGGTATAAAAAGAAAAATTGAGGATTAGAAGACACATTATTAGTTGAATAGGATTGAGGTGAACTGGTGTCGACTAAATAGTATTAATAATATGATGTTTCAACTGAATATGTACTAGGAAGATATGTAAAGAATCATATTAATGGTTTTATGATTGGGAAAGACTATATTATTTTTTTTCAAGATTATCAGTTTAACATGAATAAGAGAGTGAAATAACCACATTTTAGTTTTATACTGCGAAGAAGAAAAATAATATGTATATATTATGTCATTCAATTACTATATGAAAAGTTGAGTTCATGATTCTATTATGTGAAGGTAGAATGTTTTGTGAACAATGTTTCATTAATGTAAATAATAATGAAAATTTTAAATAAAATCAAAGTGAAAATACATTAATATAATGAATAAAAAAGTATCACTATAACATTCAACTAATGTAACATTTATAGATGACATTCCTATTGTTGAAAATCATATAATAATGTCTAATAATATATATACATGGAGTATAAATATCCACTAGGGTTCTATTAGTGGACTATGAATTTAGTAGTCTTGGGAATTAGGATAATTTCTAACCCCGATCCTAAATTATATGAAACTACCATTAGGTTCAATATTTTACCAATCTAAAACATTGTAATTTAAATATTATTATAGTGTAAATTCTTTCTATATACCTTACCAATGTCAAAATAATATAAATACACATATTAGGTTGCGAACCTTATTAAAAAAAGTGTATTCCATAATTTATATTCATTTGTATACATGCATATAAAAATTAAGGGATGATAAGATAATTGTGATCATAATATGTCTAAGAGGAAAACATATAAAAAAATGTTTATTAGTAGTAATTGTCAGAGTAGTGACTCACTATTCCTGTAATGAAACTGAATTTATATATAGAAATTTAACTTATAAATATATAAATATATTATATATGTTATTATATATAATAATAACTGACATCACCATATTAATAATTTTGAGTATATTATGTTTATATTATTACATATGGTATAATATAGATCTTTTAGATATATTTACATTATCAAAAGACATTTTAAAAGAATCATTTTCATTATATTTAGGAATATTTATAAAAAATAAATTTTTATATATTATATAATTCCAATATTATAAATTGAATATAATTTTATGATTCATAATGAAAAAATTACAATATGAGTATTATTTGGTATTTTTCTAAAAAAACCTGTTTTAGAATAAAAATATTATTTTTCCCAAATTTTGACACATGTCAGTCTTAAAAAAATGAATATAATTTTCATTATCGAATACATATTCATTTATTAATTTCATTTATATTTCATTTATATTTTTTAATATATATATACCATATCTAAATACATATAAAAAAATTAATATTTCATTTCCAGTAATTTTTTTGGACTTTTAATTTAATGAATTAAAATTTTATAAAATTTGGTTTTTACATGATTTTAAAGTTAAATAATATATTAAATTTTATAATAAGACAATTTATTTCCTATAAATACAATAATTATAATTGTATTCCATACAATTGTTTTTTGCATAAAATTATCATTTTCAATGAAATGTTTTTTGTGCCATATGTCCTAATACAATTTTTAATTTTTCTAAATCATAAATATTTTAATTTATAAAATATTTTATATATGTAATATAAAAATTCACATATTAATAAATTATTTCAATTTTAGTTGTATCCATTAATATTAGTTCAAAATGTTTAATGTTTAGTTACCTTAGTAAGGATATTTTTGGGTAAAATTAGTTTAACATAGTAAAAGTTATTAAAACATGATGACAACATATCTTATAAATTCCATTGGGGTTAGAATCGAACACATATCATTCCTTATAACCACATAGGAAATTTTTTCGAGGCATTTCCACTGAATAATTAGGTGATATTTTTGAGAAATAATACACTCTTAAAAGAGTTTTATTATCTTAAATTATAAAAAGAGAGAACCTGCTCCCTTATTATTAACCCATTACAAATAATTAGGTTAACCAACAATATTTCACCCTCTATATTAAATTTATTCCATATTTTATTAATGAATTGGTCTAAAAAAAACACCTCTCTAAAAGCATGATATGAAAACCGCGTACAAGAATAGTTTGCGAGGAGAAAATGGTTTGTAGGGATGTTGGGAAGTACATGGAAGGAATGTATTATGTGGGATGGATTGTTGTTAAAAAAACAAGGCAGTGATTTGGGAAGCCACAAATGTCATCATTCGTAAAAATGTGAGGGTGATTTGGGCCACTATGAAGGAGGAAAGGCAGTACGCATACCACATTGGGAAAAATATTTCGCGGGTGAAGTGGTATGCGGTTAAGGCGGTACCACATTGAAGATTTGGTAAATATTGGATTAGATGATTTTGGGGATATATTTTCCTATATAAGGAGTTCTAATACAATAACTATGTATAGATAATTCCGTTAGAGAAAATAATCACTCTTTGAATTCAGTGATGTCTGAAGGAAGTACATGAGGGAGAATTCTATGAAGGCTGAAGTAGATCACATGGATTAAATTATGGTGAATGATTTTACGAGGAACTATATCCTAAAAAAGAAGAAGCATCCACAGAATGAATGTGGTCAGAAAAGGAATAACAAACCTATCAAAGCATAGGCGTTTCGCAGAGTCGATATGTTAAAGTCATACATGAAAGCACAAGCAGAGACATTCTATGAGAGAGGCAATCCATGAATGAGAAGTGGAATGTGAAATTGGAGGTAGCTCAGGGAGGTGGAAATATGCCTAGAATACATTCTATAGTGTTCATAGAATTGAAATGTTGGTTCTCATAGGACTCACGAAAGCATTCGAATGCTCAAAAATAGTGCACATATACAATATCCACGAACCAAATAGTGTGTAGAAAAGTAGACTTTATCGACAAGTGTAAAAGGATGTTAAACCTTTATTATATATGTATTTGGTGATATTTTATTTTATGAAAATTAAGGGGAAAAAAATTTCATAAACTATATGTGGATCCCTTCCAAGAGAAGTGAGCGAAGGAAGAGGATGATGGTTATCCTCTCCCCCAACAGTGAGACATAAGAAGAGACATGGGGAGTGACCCTTGGGAATAAAGAGAGAAGAACATAAACCTTTTAATGGTAGTGATCCCAGTCCTAGAAGATATATCGCGAACCTTTTAATTTGTTTCGATTTATAGTGGATTTGGTATTTCAGCACATCGTTGTTGTATTTTCCACGGATGTAGCCCAGTGTGGGTGAATTATGAAAATATTGTTGTTTCCTGCACATTATTTCATTTCTATTTATATATTTCTATGGGACAAAGAGAGATGTTTTTTGATTAATTAAGAAACAAGATCCAAATGGTTAGTCATTTTATGTTTTCATTCTTGGATTCAACCCCCTCTTAGGGTATTTTACCTTGTGGGCCTAACAATTTGTATTAGAGGGAAAGGTAAAAAGTTAGTGGTTCTCTCTTAGTAGAAGATTTGGAGGAGGCCAATCACAAATGAATTTTTATCTTTAATGGTAACAATTTTCAAATATAGAAGAATCAGATACAAAACTACTTCTTATCATTTGTAATGGATGTATTAAAGGAATATATTAATGGAATATAATTCGATATTAATAATGGTTCTTTATCAAGAGATGAACGAAGAGAATTAGAAACATATGCTAAAAGAATCAATGCTTTATAAGTATCCCTATCAAATTAAATTCATATAGAGGTGATGTCATATAGAATATCACATGATTTGTGGGAAAATCTGTTGAGTATCTATGAAGGAAATTCAATGGTTAGAGAAGCAAAGATGTATATTTTTTGGAACTAGTACAAAGATCTGACAATGAACCCAAATGAATCCGTTGATGCATTATTTTACAGGGTGAATGTTGTAGTTGAATGAATGCATGTTATTGGAGAAAAAATTAAAGATATAATGATGGTGAATCATATTTTAAGGAAACTTCTTCCTTAGTTTAATCTGAATATTTTAATATTAGAATATAAAGATCCAAAGGAGCTAACATTGTATAACTTGCGCTGTAATCTTTTTTCATATGAAATGAGAAATGATGATAATGAGGCTGTGGAAAAAGGGGAATCCAATGAAATTAAACTCAAGACCATGAGGAAGATCTCTATTTAAGATAGCCCAGATGAATATAATCTTGATGATGTCATGTCATTTCCCTATTCAATTATGCCAATCGGAATAGAAATTTCTTCAAAATGATGAATCTTCATTCAAAGGAAGATGAAAGTTCAGAATAATTTGAAGTAGAAGAGTTAAAGAACTGCAAGGATAATCAAGTCAATGTTTTGGTGGTATTTTTATTAAATTTAATAACAAAACTAGAAATTGACAATGATGAAGTGGAAGATAAAGGAAGAGTTGAACTTTAGGATAAACTAGAAGTTGTTTTTGTAGATGTAGATGACTGGAGATCCAAAACAAAGAAATCTAACAAAGTCATTCATAATTCCAAACTCTATATGAAGAAACATGAAGAAGAGAAGTTTGAGCTGAATGAAGAAATTGAAAAATTGAAGTCTTTAACACTATAATGATAAAAAAAGATGGCTGGGTACAAACTAAAAATTGAATGATAGAAAATAGAGATCTATAGTTTGATTGAATCTAAAAGAATATAAAATAAAACTTATCGAAGAACATGATGTTGAAGTAATAATTCTATAAAAAAGTGTTAAGCATCAAGAAAAATTATGTACCCATAGAACAACATCGGGATAATAGACAAGACATGAAATAGAAAAGATAAATGTGGAGCATATTTTTCTAGTAGAATAGAAGAAATAATCAAATATGGCTGGTATAGTACTTGATTGAACACATAAAGCAGTAAAAGCTCAATTCAAACCATAAGAACCTACTATAATATTAATTTTTTATTTGGGAATGAAGCAAAATCAGAAGATTAAAAGAAACCAAGGGATAACCAGGGATGTAATATTACCAAACAGTAATGTACCCCACATAAGATACTATTTTTGTGGAAAGATGACACACACACAACATGTTTGTTCCATAGTAGGTACCAAAGGGAACATGACCAACAGAGTCTGTCATTCAGAGATCAATTTTCTAGGTCATCATTTGATGGTATCTATTCTAGGTGTGGATGATTCAGACACATGGAAATATATTTCTCATCAATAATACATTGGAATGTGGCAAAGAAAACTGATGTCTGTTATAAGAAGCAGACAAATGTATCATCAAATAAGCTGAAAATAAAAAATTAAATTTTAGCTACATAAAATGAAGATGTTCCATCATATTCTAAGTAATTTAAAGAGTATCAATCCATACCGAGTATGAAGTTAGAAACATGGATCAATAACAAAAGATATGAGCAGGCAGTGGTTGTAGATATTGCATTCAAGCAACAGATCTCACTAAGATATGGTTAATTAATAGTGTATGCACCTCCCATATGATAAAAAATAAGGATCTAATGAAGACAATCATGTCTCATAAAGAAGGTTTCATAATATTTTCTAATGATGAAGGGTTGAAAATTATTTGATCTAAGAAATAAAGGTTTGGGGGAAAGGACCTGAGATGTGAAAATGTCTTGGTTTTTGAATCTCTTAGTCACAAATTATTAAGTGTAAGTCAACTATGGGAATCAATACATACCATAGGGTTTTCCATGAAATTTTGTGTCATCAAGGAAAAGGATGGTGCTATTGTATTGTAGGTAAAATGTAAAAAGGGGAATCTCTACCTCATGAGTTGAGAAGAAGATCTATGATTTCTGTCCAAGGAAGAAGAAAATTAGATTTGGTACAAATTATTTGGCCCCATGAGTCAAACATCCTTGGAATATCTGGTGAAATACGATGTTGCTCGAGATCTCCCTAAATAATCATGTGATCGTACACATATGTGTGATGAATTCCAAAAAGAGGAGATTATTTGAAATCTATATATGGAAAAAGAGAAAAGACCAAAATAATTTCTTGAGTTGGTTCATATTGATGTCTTCAGACCAATTTCACAAAGAGCTCTAGATGGGAAGAGTTATTATGTCCTCCTCATTGATGATTATAGTATAATTTCATGGGTTTAAGTCATCACTGAAAAATATGCAGAATTCAGTTCCATAAAAATATATTTAACGGATGTTAAGAAGATGCTGGTCCAAACAATACAAAAGATATGAACAAATAATGGATCAAAATTGACAAATTTCTAGTCAAAGGATTGTCTTGAGAAACATGGGACAATCCATCATGTTTCAGTTGTAAGACCTCTAATAAAAAATGGAGTAGTTGAGAAAATAAATTGTATTATCAACTATATTTTCAGAATAATGCTCATTAAGAAATACCTTCCCTAGAAATGTTGGAAAGAATTAGTGAGGATAGTAGTCTGATGATTAAATAGAGAATTTATATTTCTGAAAGAAGAGATGAATCAATATGAGATATGGTATGGAAAGAAGACGTCATTTAATTAATTTTTGAATATTTGGCAGTATTTGTTTCATTATTAATAAGGAGAAACAACTGATGTTTATATCCCATGGACATGAATTGATATTTATTGGAAACTAAAAAAATGAAAATCATATAAATGTATCAAAAATAGGATACACAATTTTGTTGAAAGTCATGATGTAACCATAGTGTAAAATGAGAAGAATATTTAGAAAATACACGATCAATCTCAAGAGGTTAGTGATGAAGAAAAAATAAAACCATGGGATGATCCAGTTCTTGAGGCTGATTCAAAATAAGACTTAGATGATGAGAAGGATGAATGTAAATTAGTATCTGCACAAAGATAGAAGAGAAGAGCTTAAATTTATAGACCAAACATAATTGGGGATTAGACTGTGCCAGTGCAGATAAGGGTGATGGAGACTCTACAACCAACATCATATATATTATAGGTATAACCTAAATATTTTGTTGAAGAATCTTGTGATGAGAATTTGGTTCAGGCTATGAATGAAGAGCTTGACCAAATTGAGAAGAATCAGACATGAGAGATTATTTCAAGACCAACAGAAAAAATTTCATCAGGACTAAATGTGTATTTTGAAAAAAATGAATTAAGATGGTGTTTTTATTTGAAACAAAGCATGGATAGTGTGAAAAGGGTACACAATGATAGAGGCTATCGATGTTTGTGGAACATTTTCCCCTATTTTATGGATAGAGAAAATTAGATTATTCTTTTACATAAATGTGAAAAGAATGTTTAAGCTTTTTCAGATGGACATCAAGTCAGAATTTCTGAATGGGGTTCTCGAATAAGAAGTTTATAATGATAATCCAAATGGTTTTCTCATTAATGACGATGATAATAGAGTTTGTCAACTGAAGAAGGATTTATATGGTTTGAATCAAGCACCAAGAGCATGGTATTCAAGGATAGAATAGTTTCAGAGAAATCTTAGTTTTCAGTGTGGTGGAGTTGTTTAAAATATATATGTTAACCATGATTTTAATCAAAGGATGATGGTGCTAGTATAAGTCGATGACATAATCTTTGGATGATCAGATGAAGTGAAATACATTCAGTTTTCCAACTTCATGAAATGTTATTTACAAATGTCAATAATTGGTGAAATGATGTTTCTCTTTAGTTTAAATGTAACAGAAGGAAATGATGAAATATTAATTTATCAATATAAATATTTTAAGGAGGTTTTGGGAATGTTTGTAATGGATAATTTCAAAGATATTATGAATCCAGTGGATGTTTAGATGAAACTATCTCCAGATGATGAAGGAAAAGAAGTCAATGTCGTGGAATACATGTAGATCATTGGACACCTATTGTACATAAACAGTAACATTACAAAATATTAATTTTTTCACATGTCAAGATGAATTATATCAATGTAATCATAAGTAAATCAAAATAATTTTAGTAAAAATAATAATTCGTTATATCAAGGGCACTATGCATTTCAGTTTGATGTATAATAATAATTCTCATCCAAATATATTGGGATATATTGATGGATATTGGACCAGTTCAATAGATAATAAGAAATCCATGTCAGAAGGTGCCTTCTATCCTGGTAGATTTTGTATTTCTTGTCTAATAAAAAACCATATTTCATTTCATTGAGAAATATTGAAACTGATTATATTGTGACCACTCAAGAATTCACAATGTTATTGTGAATGAAACAATAGCTTGAGGATGTGAGGGTTGAAGTGAAGTGTCTGATAGGAATCCATTTTGATATTTCATAGGCTATTAATTGGAGAAAAAGTATAGTTCATCAGTCAAGGACAAATCACATTAAAATAAAGTATCATTTTTTTAAGGAGAAGGTGGAATAAGGGATTTTGATGTTGGGTAATGTGCCTATAGAACAACATATTGCAAACATTCTGACAAAATATATAACCAAAGAAGCATTTGAGATTCACTGATTGGGTCTTGGAGTCTATTCAACTCCCCATACATGAAAAAGTGTGGATGTGGATCCCATATCCCTGATATATGGTGTGTTTTCCCCAAAATGTGCTAATTTGTGCTGTTTAACCTATTATAGACCTTAATGGAATGGATTCCAGGTTCATTGACAAAGGGTGACAAACTATGCAATTAAAATGGAGAAAATATCTTAGTCGTGACATGAAGAGATGTTTCTAGTTGGAGTAATGGGAATGAGGGAGATGAATCTATTATGGGGAGCAGTGATATTTGAGGAGTATTAAATTTGACGATGCTAGGTATGATCGATCAAAGGGTTTAAATCATGATAGATGAGGTTCTTGATGAAATAAGAATAATGGGGTTGGAATGGAATGAAGTGATTCATTGACGAAATTTTGATTATACTCTGGTTTCTAATGCTATGAGTTTCCCATTTTTTCTTAGAGTATGTGTTGAGTAAATCCTTGACCACTATTTTAATTGCATGAAGAAAATGTTGTAAGTAGAGGGAATGAGCTTTTATAAGATATTAATTTATGAGAAGAAATGTCAAAAAACCCAAAGGGGGATATTGTTGGACAAAATCCCCCAAGGTGTCCTCTCAGTATGTTTTGGGTGTGATTTTATTTGTTGAAAAATACAGATGACCAAAAATGATTATGGTTGGTGTCTACCGAATTAGGTGTTCAATGTGGAGTAATTTCCCAATGTTTGCCAAATTTTTGGGCCTCAAAATCAAGAGTTCTGTTTTTTGAAAAGTAATATTAGATTGTAGAGGAATAGAGTACATGGACCATGAAGAAAAATTTGTGTGATGAAAAATTGGTACAATGATCATCGATGAAAATAAATGAAGCAAAATGAAAAGCATGAGATGTAGACCACATACGAGAACAATTCGTGTGGTGAAAACTATCTACAGAAAAGTCATGATGTACACAGAAGGCATGTGACAAACAAGATGGAATTTTGTTTGAAAAAATGAGGAGGTGATTTTAGACGCTACAAAGAGCATCATTCATGAAAACGTGATGGTGATTTGGGCCACTGAAAAGGAGAAAAGGCAGTACACAGACCGTGTTAGGAAAACAGTTCGTGGGTGAAGTGGTTTGCGGTGAAGGTGAAACCACATTGAATATTTGGTAAATATCAGATTAACAGATTTCATGGATCAATTTTCCCATATAAGGAGAAATAATCCCATTATTTACTAGAGAGTATTCTATTAGATAAAATCATCACTCCAAAAATTCGGTCAAGTCTGATGGATATTTGTGGGGGAGAATTCCAATAATGGTGAAGTAGTTCACGTGGAAGAAATTATGGTGAAGGATTTTTATGAGGAACTATAGCCAACAAAGGAAGAATGGTTCACTGAATGAAGATGTTCCACGGTGTAAGAACTCAACTATATAATCATAGAAAGTATGTTGAAGTGCTACACATAAGCGGTTTGGAGAGTCAGTATGCAAAGGCGGTACACGGAAGCGCAAATAGAGGTAGTCCATGGGAGAAGGATCCCTTGAAGATTAAGTGGTACATGGAATTGGAGGTAGATCATGGAGGAGGTGATCTATGTAGCATACTCTCTATACATTTCACAGAATAGGAAAGGTGCCTTGTGGAGGACATAAGAATTCTTGTAAAATCATTAAAACATTTCGCGAATGAAATTTCTGCTAACCTAACAGTACACAGAAAAGTGGACTTCCTCAATAGTGAAAAAGGAACTTCAATAGAGCATTTATTTATAGTTAAGGATGCATGATTTCATACAAATGAAGGGACCTATAAATCAATAAACTATGATTGGATCCCTTCCAAGAGCAGTGAGCCATGGAAGAGGAAGATTTTTATCCTTCCCAACGGTAGTGAGCTAGAGGAAGAGACATATAAAGTGACCCTTGGGAATGTAGTGAGCATACCCTAAACCTTATAAAGGTAGTGAACATAGGCATATAAGACCTATCCTGACCCTTGTAATCAAAAGCGAGCTTTAGTGGATTTTTAATATTGTCACATCGCCAATATAGCCCAGTTAGGGCGAACCACATAAATTTTTTTGGGTCATATGTATGATTTCATTTTTATTTATCTATTTCTATGGGAGAAAGGGAGACGTGTGTGTTTTAGTGATTAAACAAAATCTGAAGGTGTATTAGTTTTAATCTCTCATACCCTGATTCACCCCCCTCTCAGGATATTTGACCCAGTGGACCTAACAAATGTGTTCCTAAGTAAGAGGCAATACTCTCAACCCATATATTTTATGTTCTTTTCATTCTCTAGAATCCTAAATTTTCTATTAACCATAATGTAATGATATCACCCAAATTTTTCTATAGTGAAATGTTTTTTCATGTTTGGAATATTCAGTTTAGTATTTCATCCAAAATCATTATGTAAAATGAAAAAATCACAATGTTTGTGTGCGAACTATGACATTCATGAAGGAAATTTTTTTCTAAGACAATTAAAATCTTACAATACTAGTACATGAAAATCAATAAAATATATAAATAATAAATGTTTATATTAACATTAACTGCATTAAATGGAATTTTCAATGAACAATTAATAATTCTGATCTCTTTTTGATCATCCATTTAAACTAATTTATTTTAATTGAATAATAATGTACATAAAACCCCAAAATTTTGAATATCAGGATTTTATTTCACAGCATAATTGAAAACAATCAAGAAATTTAATGTTTCATAAATGAATTAAAAAACAACCCTGATTAACCAATGCATGAAGGAATAGTATTGAAACTAAATAGAAATAATAATAAATGGAATATAGAAAACTGAATATAGATGATTAACGTAGTAAATTATATATTAAATATACTAAATATTATTTTTTATGATCATATATGAAAATGAAAATCAAATTTGGACATTAATAAATGGATATTATATATTTCCCCCTCTATTTTTGAGTAACATTTTATCATTTTTTACTTTTTATATAACCTTATTCAAATGAATTTATTCTATTTTAGTATATATGAAACCTAAATATATTCTAATAAATATATCCTTTTTATATGGTAGGCTTATACATGTTTTTAGTTCCCTTCCAAATTCTCACTCTTAAGTGAATATGAATTTAGGGATCTATCCTCTATCATGTTTCATGTCAAGAATCACTTCCCAGAAATGTTATGAAAACTTGATAGTAATATGAAATCCATAATAATTTTCTGGATAACCCACATGGTTTAATTAATTCTTCCTATTAAATATTAAGCTATCATTCCTTAAAAATATATGTTCTTATTTTATATTGTGTCATGAAACTATTTTATTTTTATTCATAATTATCATAAATTCCATGGATAAATTTTATACATTTTAAATACATGTTTAATTATTAAATATCCTTTTCATTAATGGATTTTAAAAAGTAATTACATAATTTCTCTCTTAATAATCCTTTTAATTTAGTAAAGAGTTGTTCTTTAGTTTAGAATTAGGAATCCCACCTACTTCTAATGAGTTTTATCACTCTTTTTATTTATAAATATTTCATTTTACTTATAAAGAATGTATATTTGTGATTTCAATTTCATTGATTATAGATAAATTCGTCATATATCCCTAAAAACAATTGGTAAAACCATTAAATTCCATGATATTTCTTGAGAGATATTATTGATTGAACATGATCCCCGAAAAGACTCAGTCCATTTTATGATGATGAATATGGGAGTGATTGTTGACTTATGTGTATGATATCATATTTACTTTGATTATTAAATAATTATTAATATATTAAGATATCATTAATTCAAACATTCCAAATTTCCATTCTTATTATTGTCCTCTTTATGATATCATGTAAATCTTTTTAACTATCTTTTAATGATATATTTCAATGATCATTCATGTGATGTTCCTTTTACCTCATCCTTTTCCTATTTAACTTTCAATAGTGTATATTATAATATTTTACATGATCAATATGAGTTACAATAATAGTTTATAGTTTAAATTAAATATTATTTTCATGTTTATGATTATGCATTTTTAATTATAATCATTTAAATACACTAGACCTCTTGATCTTTAGTTTATATATATTTTTTGGAATGTATGTTAATATTCATGAAATAATATGTGTTTAATTATTGGGTATCTATACCCTCATTATTTATTATATAATAATGTTTTTCTAATAGAATAGAATTTTTTATGAGTGTAATTATATTGAAAAAATAAATCCTTTCGTGTTTAATTCATGTAATTACCTTCTGTGGATTTAGGATATTTTTTTTCTAGTTGATATATATATGTATTATTATGTGTTGTTTGGGGTATAAATTATATATAAATTAAATTCATTGGATAATTATTTATATCTCATGAGAATATATGTATGGGAGTGGGTTGTGAGCCTTATTCAATTTTAATAATTGTCCGTTAAGTTTATGGGATAGATTTTAATCCTAATAAATTTAGAGATTATGTATACAATGTGATAGGTTATGTATTAACGATCCTTGAAATAAAAAATTAATTTCAATGAATATTTGTGTGACTTATTATTCGGAAATAAGTCAGGTTATCTCATGGATTCCATTCACTTAGTAAAATTGATATCTATTCCTTTTTCTTAAAAGAATTTTATGTTTTTCAAAGTCATAATAATATTTTACAATTATTAATACCCCATTACTATGATTTTAATCCACATCCATATTTATTTAAAAAAATTCTTCTATATAAAGATGAGTATAAATGATTATAATTTAAAATTTATAAATATTAGTGTTTAATACTAAATTATGTATATTCATCACTTAATGAATTTGGAATGTTGGAAAAAAAAATACAATTTTGGTGAAAAATTATAACTTTCAATATATGGTTTTTATCAAATTCACTAAAACTGTAATATTTGGAATAATTGAATTTATATGTGACTATATATTTTCTTTAAATATATTAATTATTAATGTTTATAACATATAAATATCAATTGGGATAAAAGAAGGATTTTAAATATCCATCAATGTCATTAAACTATTGAATGGAGACAATTTAAGTGATATCAATTCCAATTTTAGTTAACATATTTAATGTTTATAATAAATTAAATGGTATATATAGAATTATATTGAATATTTCATTTAAGATAAATTTAATTAATGAAATTATATGAGATACATATTTAGTTTTAGAAGGATTACTTGAATGGGGTATAAATTTACTTTGGGAAAGAATGTCATTTCATGTTTAGTTAATTAGGGTTGTTTATGAGTAAAATTTTAATCTTTATATAATTTATGATGTGTTCTATTGATAACCATGGTGAGTTAAAAGTGACATTATGATAATAAAATTACTATAATTGTTTAGAACATTTTTTATATCTTTGGAAAAAATACATTATTATGCTATATATATTATAATTTCAAATTTTATCCGTTTATGGAAAATCGGTATATCTTACAATAGTGATAAAAAATATGTTAAATTCTAGAAAAATTTACTTTTATAATGGTTTTTATAGTTATTCAAGATACCCTGTTAAAAATTCAAAATATTTTCTCCATAGAAAAAATTATGTTTGATTATTACTATTATTTTAGATGCAATAATTATTTGGTACATGTTAAAATTATATATTTTAGAAAAAATTTAATTTTTTGTGTTTATTTTGGTAGGGATAATATTAGAAAATTTATAAGGTTTAGTTAATTTTTTGAAATATCTAATGAATAATGAATATATTAAATATAATTTAAACTGTGTTAAACCAATGGAGTTGTAATTGGGATTTAATGTGATTTTAGTTAGCGTGAAATAGTATTAATAATGTTATTTTCATACTTTTAATTGCATATAAAAACATTAATCATTTGGGTTTATATTAAATTGAATAAAATAAGAAACAGTGACACAAACCTCTCATACATAAATATAAAATCTTACTAGCGGAAGAAAGTTGGATATATCAATATGTTTCATTCTAAATAATTAATGTTATACTGTCTTTGGAAAGATGGATACATAATTTTTTTTAACTAAATGATCTATATCATTTTATATTATGTTCTTCACTAATACCACCCTTATTTGACATAACATACCTTATTTCATTATGTATAAACTAGTGGTGGTAAACACAATAAAGGGAGAGATAGATGATCTATATGGGTAAAAATTACAGATATACTGAAATGAACATAATTAAAATTTATATAATTATAATTATTTTTGAACATTAGTTTAACATTATAAAATAAAACCCAAAAATTAATTTATCATAAACATGAAACATGAAATTTAGTTTTATCAATAAAAAGAAATAAGGAAAATGTGTTAAGAGTCAACATTAATATTTCACGAACCATAAAATCATATCATTGTAATAATTCATATTTTTTTGGTATGCATATAAACATATAAAATCATTTCATTATTCATGGATCATTGTCATGACTATCACCGGGATTTTTCTTACCCTACATTCCATCATATCATTTTTCAAGGCTCACTCCTAGGATTGTGTTATTTGATGAAGGTTATAACAGAATTATGTTCACACCAAATTCTATTAATTATTATTTCATAAAATATCCATCTTTACCCAATGCATTGGAGAGATATTTAATATCATGAACACTAATCCTATAATAGAAAGCATGTATATTTGTTCCATAAGGTTATAATATATTCATCATATTAAAAAATAATTACATTTTTAATGTGTATAAGTTTTATAAAAATTCCATCATCATCATTATAAACCATCCTTGCAGAGAATAATAATTTTATAATTTCATCAAATCCCTTAAAATCATATGCAACATCAAATGATGTGGTTATATACCAATAAAATATCACTATATTTTTTAGAGTAAATATCTAGTTTATTTGGGGAATATTACTTAGAAAATAATTTGTTTCATAAATATTAACTAGATTATAAATAAAACGAATAAATGAATTATTAAATAAACTTTTATTAATGATAGTGTGGAAATATGTTCATGAGTTATAAGATAAAATAAAACAAACTCCCTTCAATTTTTTGTAAAATGTTATAACAACCATGTTATGGATATGATGAGACGATTACACTGAATCATATTTCATTAAATTAAAAAATGGGTAAATTTTATTTTAATAAATATTTTATTTTGTGTAAAAACATTGATGTATTAAATTTAAATAAAATATGAACAGAAAATGAAATTATTATCGACCTGTGAGAGAAATAAAGATTTTTTTTCTAAATGCATTCAAATTTTTATTAACGAATAATAGAGTGGAAAATGGATAGAAAAAATGAAATCTAAAAAATAACAAGATTTTATTATATTAAAAATTATATGGGAGAGATATATATGTATTATGATCAAAAAAATTTCCATAAACATTATCAAAGAAAATTGAGTCTATAACATAAAAATCATACTATAAGTATGTCTTTCTTTATATTCACTCTATAATATTATATAAAAAACATAAATTCTAGTATAATTATATATTATATTTTTTATAATATCTATGATGCATTATATATTTTACTTAAACCATCATAAGAACTATTCATTAAAAATCATTCATTATCATCATCATTTCAGTAATTAATTTCTTCATTTTTTATATCTATTTCTTTTTAGAGGTTATTATTGTATGAAATTGATCATATATTGGTCATTTAATGAATTATAATAATAGAATAAATATAATATATATTCATTAGCTACACAATTACATACATTAATATAAAATGTTACTGAAAAATGAATTACATCACTTTGTAGAGATGCTGGTCCATACGTAGGCATGAGTGAGGAATCAATTTTTCAATGGATAGAATGAAATAATGGTAAATATCAGTTAAAGATTCACAAAAAATTAATATAACATAACTTTTAGACATAATAAATTAATATAGCATTTGAAAAAACCATGAATAATGGTGGTGTAAAATTAATCTTTTTACTATGTGGAGGAGTAGTCCACACATATGTATAAGTGATATTTTCATGTAAAATATAACTTGTAAGGGGGTAGAATTATGAGTTCTATCACCATAAGAATATCTCAATATATTTATTAGACTAGATTCACAATCTTTTGATAGATACATCATGATTTTAGTATATTGATGAATAATCCGTATTGAATGTGATTTGTTATGATCTAATCTTCATCAATGAGAGACCTCATATAGTTACACCTTATCCTTGAATGATGGGTATTAATAGAATACACAAAGATATATGATGATGTGATGGAGTTTATAATGGATAATCACTAATGAATTATTATGATGTAAATTATATTTTACAACTTTGCGGTGGAGGTAGTCCGTACAAATGCACAAACTATACTATTATATCCCATTTGATAGATAAGGTTGGAAAAATGGTTGTGGAATTATCATAATATAATTTTAGTAAATTTATCTCGATGTATTTATTATGTTATTTTGGACACAACATTTTTAGATAATGCATGAGAAAAAATAAAATAGAAAAATCCTAGATAATATTTATAACTCTTTTTTTTGTGAAACTAACATTAACATACACCTTAAATAATGGAGGATTAGACTTAAGATAAGAGAAAATTAACAAGGAAAAAGTTAAGTATCCTAGGAAATATTTTTAACAAGGATTGGATAATTTACAGGGCTAATTGTTTTTTAATATTATAGGAGTAGTAGTTTCATTTTATAGATATGAGGATGTTTTCACATGGAATTTCTTAAAGTGTATCAATTACATGAGGAACAATTCAATGGAAATTTCCTCTAAATGGATAATTATTCAATGGTATTTAATTTTTTTAAATATCATTAATTAATTATAATTAGATTGATCTTGGTTGTAAACATACTATTTTCAAATAGTTTAGTCCCCCAAAAATGTTTTAACTTTTATCGTTATATATTTTTTCAATTTATCTATCCACTATAGAAAAAAATTAATATAAACCTATCAAAACATATTAATTATTATGATTCAAAATATTTAATTTGGTTTACTAGATTAAATTTCTTCAGGTGATAGAATTTAATATTAAATAAGTGTAAAAACACATCGAAAACCAATTATAGGCAAAAAATTATTTAAGAATAGAACAAAATTTACATATATTAATTGACTTATAAGAACAAAAAAAATGAAATATAAAATATTATATTGAATATATAATCTACAAATTTCATTAATTGAATTAATAAATAGTTATTATATTTATTTATTACTACGAAATACATTGTTAGAAAAAAATGGTTTCTAAAAAATTATTTTTAGTCCAAAATATCATGTATACCTAAATATATTATAATTATTTTACATATGTAATTAATTATATTATTTTAAAACAAATAGGTATTTTATTACTTTTAGATCAAATTAAAAATATAGTGGGACTTTTATGTGAAAAGGAATTATATTTTTTTAAATAACTATGCATTTCTATATTAGTGTAAATTATATCAATTTAGAAAATTCATAGGTATCCCTAAAATAATATTGAAATTATTATTTAAAAAATTCAATTCAAATCCTCAATTAATATTTAAATAAATATTGTAAGTTAATTATAATTTATGTTCACAATATTCAATAATAAAATCATTTGATGAAAATATATCATTGAATCATCAGATTAAATTAATAAATTTATTAATTGTTTATTATGAATTAATTATTACATTTGAATTAAATGAATACAATTTTCAAATTAATCATAATATATATATTACTATTCATTAAGTTTAATTTAACTACTATGATATAATAAATTACAACATTACAGTTTATTTACAATTCTGGTCTATTGTAAAACAAGATATCGATTAATTGATCATTATTTATAGGAAAATGAATATAAAATATTCAGGTGTTACATTGTGACAGCATTAAAATAATTTTCTATTTAAAATATCCTTAGGTATGATATTAAAAAACAAGGATATATTTGATTTAACACATTCTTTGGATCAAAAATATATTCTATAATTTTATTATTCCACTTAATAAGATTGACTACACAAGTTTCCTTATTCAATATAACACTATCTCTATAATCACATATTTATAATAGGTTTTTATACTCGAGTCTTTATTTTATGGTATTTATTTCTTTATTTTCATCCCATTTTTGTCTATTGATGTTTCAATGCATTTTTGGATAAAAAAGATGTTTTTGGGCATTAAAGAATAGTGTGCATGGTTTGTAAATGATTTCCCAAACTGTGTTCCCTTGGCCAGGTAATCATATAACTATTTTTATATTTTTATATTGGCTAATCATATAGTTAGCGTGAAGTTTTTTTAAATTTTGTGGGGTAACTATTTGACATGTCCTTCTTGGATAGTATTGGTTCATGGTTTCCACAAAGTTTGACAAACCGTTCAAGAAAATTGTGCTACTTTTCTTGGTGATTAGAAATTTTAAGGTGATGTATTTTTACTCTCTCAATTTAACCACAAATCAACTGTTTTATTCCCAACTCAGGTTTTTTAGACCTAGGAAATTTAACCCTCCTCCTTACTCACATGTACCTCGATTATTGAGTTGATTTTGGTGTGCATTCTTCATGAAACCATCAGGTATGTTGTTTAATTCTTTGGTTTATTTTCTTTTTTAGAGTCTATCTTCTTATTTCACCAAGTTTCATATATCTAGTGGGTCAGGTGACCTATTTGGGGTTTTTTTTTATTTAGGGCTCATTATCGTTGATTATGTTTTGATTATGACTTTATAGGGTTCTCTTATGGTGTGGTTATAGTTTCACATCAATTTAAAAAAGTTCCTACACTTGAGGTAGGTGGTTCCATGCTTAAACAATATTTGTTGACTTGAATATGATTTCTTTGATTCTAGGTTTTGATCTATAAATTTTTTATGTGGTGAGAAATTTCTTTTTTAAAGATTTTAATTTGTGTATGGCTAAAAATTGGGCAGTCTAAGGGAAATTTGTTGTTTTAAAGTGTGTTCCCTTGATTTGGCTCTTGTAGGTGTTTCATAAATTATGCATGTGGTTTAATGAACTATGTAAGTGATGTGAAACATGTTTGAATTTGGATTTGGTGTGTGTTTGAATTTGAAAGAGTATTTTATTACATAAAATGGGGTTTTTTGTTTGTTCAAATTATTTTTTTGTTCATCAGAATGTTAAGTAATATATATGAAATGTGAAATAAAAATTGATCACATTGGGGAATCCTAGGTGACTATGTGTGAAATTAGAACTAGTCCCCTAGGTATTCTAAAGTGGAAATACCATATTATTCTTGTAGGTTGATGCTATTTTATTTGGAAGTGGAAATTCCAAATTCACAAAAAATTATTGATGATTATAATAGTAACTAAATTATGAAGATAATTGGTGGACAGAAGTCCCTTGGGATCTTCCCTTGAAGCTGATAAATCATGATAATGATATGGCTTCTAGTTTCTACATCATCCTTCACCAAGACACAAGGTTTATAGTGTCCCAATTTAGCTAGTTCTTAAAGGGTTTTACTGTGAATTAGTTATCTTTTATGAAATTTATTTTACTATTGGCATACAGTGAACATGGATGGTTACAAAAAAATTGTATCTTGTTTTTAATATTTTTTAAAAGAATTATTTTAAATGTTATCAATAAAAAAATTTCTAGCCTTTTTTTTAAACAGGTATGTTGATTTGTATTATATTATCTTTTCATCGAATCTTATACATTGTGTGGGATCCTACAAGGCTTTGTCTCACACCCTTTATGTAACTTCAAGGGTATGTAAACATGGTTATGTTTTACATTGGTAAAGGTAAGAAGTATTGTGATGGTGGTATGAATTTATAGTGGTATTATTCTTGTGGGTGTTATTAGTGGTGGCTTGAGTATAATCCCCACTTATTTGATGGTGGGTTTTGGGATATTGTCGTTGTTCCTTTTTTTTGTATCCCTTTTGGGTTTTGATTTAAGTTGTAAATAGGAATCTATAATTTTTGTTTTGTGTTTTGATATGATTATTCATTTATGTTTTGTTTATTACTGTTTTTACTTATGATTATTTAAATGGGTGAAATAATTCCCAAACCATATTGTGATACCCAAAAACTTGTTTATAGCCCGTGGGGATTGGTAATGCCCTTTGGAACATGCGCCAGACCGGTTCATGTTCCAGGTTTAATGGAACTCTAATTTGGTTCATGGAAAAAATGGTATTAGAGTGGGTTACTATATTTTGGTTCAAGCTATTTTAAGAAGAGTCTAGATAGATAGGTGATAGAAATATCGTGTCATGAGGTTCTGGTAACAATTAGGGTTTTTGGAAAGCACACTTCATGAAAAATATTGAGTCTCTCGGGGATTTGGTGATTTTGTTTGAATTCTCCTTTAGATGAGACGTATAGGTTGCATACAGTATATGGACACTGGGTGGGGGTGGACTAGATGCAGTTTTTTAGAATAGTTTTATATTTGTTTTTATTATGGAAAATTATTATAATTGTAGTATTGATGGTTTTCATTGTGATTGTTGTTTCTTGTATAAAAAATGTCTCACCAAAAAATTCCTAGGAAACCATAGGAAGATTCTGGAGAGTGTTCTCCCTCATGAATTGATCACAGATTAGTAATGTTAGTGGGTTTAGAAGTATATTATTTGTTACAAGGAGTGATATCTAATCATTCTCATGTCATAGAATCCAAAGTAGGTCTTATACTAGAAAAAGATAAGTAATTTATTAACACAAATTCTCCTTCAATTAATGGTATTACTGAACCTCTAGAAGTTGAGGAGTAGATAGAGAATATTGAAAGGATCTTTGAATTTCTTGATACTCCTAGGGAAGTTCAAGTGAAATGTGATTTTTCCTTATTGGAGGGTCCGTGTCATAGGTGGTGGGACTTGGTGGTTCAATATTGGAAGCATGATATGATGGGTTGGAAAGACATCATGGTCATTTTCAACAATAAGTACTGTCATAAATTATTGGCCTATGCCTCGTCTCAGGATTTTATAAAGCTGAGCTAGGGAGAATGGTCAGTGATGGAATATAATAATAGATTTTCAAATATGGTTTGATATGAACCTAAGATCATTATTCCTAAGAAGATGAAGTTTAATAGGTTTGATAGGGGTCAAAAATAGATATTTATTATATGTTCTTTTTTGTTTATGGTAAACAACTATGCTGAGGTGGTGGATCATGCTTGTATAGTGGATATTGATCTGAAAGGAATTTCTAGATTCTTTTGATCAGTGTCATCTATGGGTATTGGATGTTATTAATATAAGAAGAGGAAGAAGAAAAATATGTGAAAAATGGAGGTGGTATTTTTAAACATCATCCTTGGCTATCTTCATATGTGGCTTCTGACACATAGTCTTCCATGTTCCATCAGTGTGGGAATGATGGGAATATACGAACTACATGAAAATATCCTCCTAGACCATTTCATATATGTGGCATTATAGATCAATTGATGCATTTTTGAAATGTGACATTCCCATTTCAGAGTGGTACATGATCAAATAATTATACATGTTTTTAGTCATGTAAAAAAATTCCAGGTCAACGGGCTCTTCATTGGGTGGTCATGGCTACAGTGATAGATCATATTATGGGTATATCCAGTTTACTGGTGAACCATAGACTAGTGGTTTCTCTTAGTGTATGTATGAGATGAGGAAATTTCATGTGGTGGATTGAGCACTTGTGGAATGAGATGCAAGGCATGAAATAGTTTAGGGTAGAATTATTATTTCATCACCGAGAGATTTTTTTTTGATTTATACTACTACTTCTATTTATTTCATTATAAAATCTTGTTGATATATTAAAATTTACATTTGATATCATGTTGTATGCGATAGAGTTGGTGAAGCAGCTCGGTAAGAAGGGATAGTAGGATTTCATGTGTCTGTCTTGTGAACATACGCTATCAGGGTTTGAGTTGGAATTAGATCTCCTTGTATTGGAGGTGGACCTCTTTGAAAAAATCATAGTTATGAATTTCACAGTGCGCTTTCAGTCACACATCAATTTTTATAAATAGAGTGTGAGTTTTGTGGAACCTGATTAAAGTACCCATGTTTTTCATGGTGAAATGGATCCTTGGTTAGGACATGCTAGACATCCTCTTATAGAGTTAGGAAATCTAATTTTTCACATAGTGTCACTCACACTGGCAGATGATGAGAGTTCTCCCGAGGGTAGATTAAATATTCTATTGGATGAGTTCCCATAGGTTTTTCCATTAGATTTCTATAGATTATATTTTAATCGAGATATATAGTTTACTATTGATTTGGCATGAGGACCAGAATCGATATACATAACCTCATAACATATGGACCCCACTAGGTTAGAAGAAATAATGATATAGTTGGAAGATTTGGAATCCAGAGTATTTATTCACCCAAGAATCTCTCTTTGGGCCTTCCTAGTTCTGTTCATGAAAAATTATGATTGATCTCTCTAGAAGTTCGTTTATTACTATATTCTAAACAAGGTAATGATCAAGAATGAGTAACCATTCCTTAAATTGATGACCTCTTTGATCAAATTAAGGGGTGAGGTAGTTTTCCAAAATCGATTTTCATTTCTGGTATCCCCATGTAAGAGTGAGAGAGTTTGAAATTTAAGAAAACAATTTGAACTAAATATGGCCATATTGAGTATTTGGACGTTCCTTTTGGATTTAAAATAAGCACTAATGGTCATTATGGAACTTATGAATTGAGTGTTCTACCTTATCCTGAATCCATTATTGTGGTATTCATGGAATACATCATCATTTATTCCGAATCTGAGGAAGAACATTAACAAAATTTGTGGATCATGTTGGGAACTCTTTGGAATCATCATCTCTATGCGACGTGTTTTAAGTGAACTGTCTATGATTAAGAGGAAATGTTTTTGGGACATGTGATCTTGGAACATCAGGTTTTAATGGACCTAGAGAAGATTAGTGCAGTAATTTCAATAGAGAAGCCAATGATTTTTGTTGATGTCAGGGTCCTTCTTAGCTTGATAGGGTATTAAAAGAAGTTCATTTGAGACTTCTCTTGGCATGATTCATCCATGATGGTGATCACCCAGAAAGAGTTGAATTTGGAATAGATCCCAGTGTTCTACGTGTCATTTTAAGAGCTTAAGAGATGAGTGAATACCGCTCATGTGTTATCCTTGGCAGAATCTCAGAAGGGCTATGATATTTTTTGCGACACCTTAGGTTTGGGTATCGAGTGTATTCTAATGCAATGTGACCTTGTTGTAGCTTATGATTCTTCAAAAATATGAACAAATTAAAATAATTACCCAAAGTATGTCCTGGAACTAGAATCATTGATGCATACCCTAAAAACATAGAATCATTATATTTTTGGGGAGATTTTTATAGAATATTTAGATCATAAAATCTTATCCAATTTATTATCCCAAAATGACTTGAACTTGATGTAGTGTAGTTGGGTTGAGTATCTCTAGGGATTCTATTATTATATTTTTTATAACCCAGGAAAAGGTAATATTTTGGTAGATTCATTGAGAAGGAAGGTTCCAGTGCAAGTGTTGAAGGAGTTGAATGATGAGTAAACCATTTCGGGGCTCTTTTCACAGATGCACCTGGATACCAATGATCACAGTGGAGGTGTGTTCTTGTGTATTATTCATATTATTTCCTATATTCTATAATTTATTTGGTAGATTCATCATAATGATGATCTATAATAACATTATTTTCATTTTCATCATGGTGGTTAGATTACTTGTGTTTTTTATTGGAAATTGGTGGAGTTTTATACTTCTAGGGTTGTTTTGTGGTGCCGATATCTAGGAGAATGGTGGTGATAGAGGATAGCCACAAGTCTTAGTGGTGTATTCATCCTATTTCTACCAAGATGTATTATGATTTGTGTTAGTCGTTTTGGTGTCCATGTATGAGGTGGAATGTGGATGACTTTGTATCGAGGTGTTATACATGTCTGTAGGTTAATATAGAGCGATAAAGGCTATCTAGTTTTCTTCAACCACTGCTCGTTTCTAACTAATAGTGGGATGAGATCAATATCGGAATTATTTTCCGAATACCTCATATACCCTAGGGAAGGAATTCCATCTGGTTAGTGATTGGTCATCTGACCAAATCATCCCATTTCATTCCAATCAGATATTCAACCAATGCTTTTGAGATGGAACAATTTTATTTTTATTAGGTTTTGAGAAATGATTCTATGACTTTAAAAATAATCTATAAAATGGAATCCTATTTCAATCCATGGTTTTGAGAAGGCTTTCCAAAGGTGATGGGGTTGTAGGTCAAGCTAGTCCTGGAAAAATCAACCATAGATTAATGTTCAGATAAAGTGGGAAAATTAGATTTTTGAAGGCATTCTTTGGGAATGCGTGTTGTATTTAGGAGGTTCGTGGGATATCCAATTGGGAATTTTTGAGTTTTCATATAAAAATAGTAACCAATCATCATTGCGAATGGGTCTTTTTGGGGTGATTTTTTATTAGTCATCTCTGTCACCTTTGTATTGGGATGTGGTGGGTGAGACTTTACTGTTGGGACTAAGCCTCATGCAAGAGAGTTCTAATAAATTAATTTTAATCAAGAATAATTTTTTGAAACATTAGAGTCTTAATATATCTTAGGATAATAAGATCCCCCAAGCTTTATAGTTTTCTATGGTTGATTGGATGTTCTTAATGGTGCCACCTTATTTGGGTCATCTTCAGTTGGGGAATCATGGAATGCTAATTTAAAGTATGTAAAACCTTTCTAGGTTCTTGAAATGATCAGTAAGGTGAAATATAGTTTTTCATTTCCCTATTAGTTGATAAAAATTCATGAGGTTTTTCATGTATCTTGTCTCAAAAAGTAAAACCCAGATATGTATCTTATGTTTAATTGGGAAGAGATTGAGTTGGAAACTAATTTTTTAGTGTTTTAGCGGCCACTATGGGTTTGGATACTGAGGATAAAGTTGTTTTTGGTATGTCTAATAAGTTTGTCACTATTCTTTGACAACATTTCAATGATGAACATGTGACTTGGGAATATAAGTCTTGGGTTGTGCAAGAGTATCTATTTTTTTCTCAGATCAATAATTAGTTGAATTTCATGGTTTGTAATGTTTTTATAGTGGGGATAATTGTCACACCATGTATTCATTTATAGGAATTTATTATATTTATTTTTATTAAACATTTATTGTAAAGACCCGTAAATTTCAAGGGAATTTTTTTTCTTAATTTTTTATGGAATTTTACAAGAACACAGTTTCTAACGGCACGTGATTCCGAGGCCTGGTGTGCCCGGAATCATTTTCCGAAGTTTAGCTCGGGTACGTTTAGTGAACGAATGAGCGGGTTTTTCTAACTTTTGAACCGATGCTCGGAATCAAATTCCGAGGGCACCGATGGAATCGAAGCACCGGTAATTTCTTAGAAACGCCTTTTCCGGAGTTGCGTTTTCTCGGGTGTGGTTTTTAATTTTTGGGGTTAAGTTAAAAATAAAATAAAGTGGTGCGAAAAACTTTATTTTATTTCACTTAAAGTCGCTTAAAGCCACTTAAAGCTTCTTAAGCTGAGTTGAAGCGGATAGGGTGGAACCCAAAATATCCTACCCTCTTGGTAGGATATTTGTGAGGTGGGGCCCGCACGAACCCCACCGTTTCTTTTCCACTAAGTAACGCACCCACGAAAAACCCTATTAAACGAAAATCAATTGACACGTTTTCTAAATTCTTAACGCCCCTATAAATTGGGCGGTTAGTTCGTTTCAATTAATTCTATAAATTAATTGTTCGTTACTTATCTTTGTTTTTCAAATTCATTAGTTGATAATAAAATAATATGAGGACTTATTTTATTATCTGGTTGTTGTGTTAAACCTTTGGAGAATCTCTAAAGATCTTCATCCTCCTTCACGAAGATTTCGATGAACGCGAAGAATGTGAAGAACTCGAAGAACGCGAAGAACGCCTGCCTCTGATGAAGGGCAGCGTAGAACGCCAGGCCCCCGGAGATCGACGTGACGCGACGCCGATTCTTCTTCCGCAACGTTCCATCCCCGTGACAATCATCGATCGGCATCTTGAGGTAGGGGATTGTGGTCCTCGTAATTATTTGTGGATTATAACATCAACGTGGATTTAATTGTTATAATTAAATCTGTATGTTCTTGATCCTCGGAGTTTGTCTACGCAACGCCGATTACCACACGACAGCAACGCCCTTCCGTTCCACGACGGTCAATTCCGCGACGAACTCGCATCTGAC
Organism: Viscum album; assembly: GCA_963277665.1. Classification (NCBI taxonomy): domain Eukaryota; kingdom Viridiplantae; phylum Streptophyta; class Magnoliopsida; order Santalales; family Viscaceae; genus Viscum; species Viscum album. Next base: position 2,056,490,322 of record OY728127.1, on the reverse strand, counting down.
GACGACGAAGGTATGGGTAATTTTGAAAATGTTAATACCCATGACGGTTTTCCTCCAAGGCAAGAACGCAGACCAACCAATTAACAAGTTGGTCCACGGATTATTATTGCGGGTCGAGGTTTATCAATTACTGGGATTTATGGTGTTGTTTCAAACCGCTAACGCGGTGGGTGCGGACCAACGAACAAGTCCGAACCCACTGACCTTTTGTTCTTGGTGTGCAGAACGGTGGACAATGAAAAAATGGGCCGCAGAGATGATTTGTTGATTCAGAAGTGAAGAACGGAACCCGGGATGAGCTATTGCGCAGACGGAAATGAAATCGGACTACCGGAGCAACTCTGGTGGCCCACGGACTCCACCGGTGGCACCGGAAGCCGGAGGCGGCGGCGCCCCGGCGCGCCGCCGAATGGACTAGAGGAGCGGGACACGGCGGCCCAGTCGCGTCCGCTAGTGAGGGCGGCCCCACGCGGGGCCGCAACTTCTCTTTACGCGGGGGTAGCACGCCCCCCGCGGTTTCCCTTGCTCGGCCGCTCGGCCGAGCTGAGCCAAGCCGACCCGCTGGACGGGTCGCACCCAAGCCGGTCCAGGCCGTCCGGGCTGGGTCGGGTCGCGCCCATACGGGTTGGACCCAGACCCGGGTTGGGTCGACCCGGTTCGGGCCGACCCGGGGGGGGGGGGGGGGGGTCGGTCCGTGCCCAGACCTCCCGTTTCCGGACATTTTAGGTCTTTTGCTCATAACTTGAGCTATGGGACTTCGAATGACGAGCCGTCAATGGCGATGCGATACTTGGATCGATACGTTCGTTCGGTATATCACACTAAAGGTTTCAGAATATTTTGGCTTCGGCCGGGTTGGTTCGTACACGAAACCAACCGGGCCCTCGGAGCAGAAATAGTCATATCTTGAGCTTCAGACATCCTTTTGACGTTTTGTCGACTTTGTTGAATTCCTCCAAGTGAAACGGATCTTTTGGCTCACTCCGCCCAAGGTTTGGACGCAAGTGGAGTACCGTCGGGTTGGTTTTTCCTTAAAAACCAACCAGGCCCCTGGGACGAAAAAACCAATAACTCTCAGATCGGGTGTTCGATTGACGCGCCGTCAGTGACGTTGAGTTCCTGTTGATGATACAGAACTATTGGATACATCAACTATGGACTATGTGTCAGTTGATGTATGAGACTCTCGGATCGTGGAGCGGACCCTCTCGAACGAGCTTATTGTGTGTGGGAACCCTAGAGCTGGCTGCGACTGCTACTGTGACGACGAAGACTGTGCAGAGATCCTCAGTGTATTCGACGGAGACGACTACAACACTTAGAGATCCTGTGTGGGTCAGTGCTACCGATCATGTGTGGGTCCGATCCTATGTGGGTCAGCGCTCAGCGGTCCTGTGTGGGCCAGCGCCTACAGATCCTGTGGTCCGATCCTGTGTGGGTCTTTGCGGGGGTTAGTTACCTATCGATCCTGTGTGGGTCAGATCCTATGTGGGTCTTTGCGGGGGTTAGTTACCTATTGATCCTTTGTGGGTCAGATACTTTGTGGGTCATTGCGGGGGTTAGTACCTATCGATCCTTTGTGGTTCCGATGGCTTAGATGAATTAGTGGCAATATCTGGTCATCTTTATCGTCATACAAAGAAGTATACCTGTGTGAGATGAATCCTGTTTTGCCTTCCTTTGTGGATTGTGTTATGCTATACTATGTGGATTTACGTTTTTCTTTCCTGTGTGGACTGGGTTGAACTTGGGCTCAGATGTTGGAGCCGAACGAGAATTGATGACTTAGGTATATGGATGGGCATATACCTAAGAAGTTTCAGATGTTATTCGTGATTGTATCATTACTTTGTGGTTTATCCCTTGTGGATTTTGGGAGACCTTCGTGGGTCTCAGGGTCCCTACTGAGTAGCTTATACTCACCCCTGCATAGGCTATGCCCGCACTACGTTGTGTTGGTTGCAGACGACGGACAACGCTGATCGTGGTGGAGGCTTGCGGAGCAGGACGGTACCTGGAGGTGGACCACTGGGTGGGACATACTCGGAGTGGTCGGCTGGACCTGAGGAGCAGTGGAGACTATCTGTACCCACCCTTCAGGTGGGACTTCCATTGGACGGCTCGACGTTGCGGCTTTACTTTTCAGTTGCTATTTTCTCTTTCGAGTTGTACTTTACTTTCAGTTTGGGTTTGTATTCTGGCCCACTTACTTTTCCGCACTTACTGTTGTACTCAGTTTTTACTCAGTGTTTACTTCTGCCTACTTTCTCTGTGGTGTTTGTGGTTTACTTTACAAAGGCAATTCCTTCCCTTTTTACCGGGATTTACGCCTTGGTTCTAGTCGCCAGCCCCTAGCCTATGGAAGGCGGGCTTGGAGTAGTCACAGCACGGGCCCCGAGGACGGGTCGTGACAAATTTGTATCAGAGGAGTTCTGTTGTACCACAGAATCTGATCTTCCTTCTGTGTGAAGAAATAGTGTTAAGCGTATTGAGTGTGGTTATCAGTCCAGGGAGCCCAGTGTTTGTGCGGCGGCCGACGTATCCGTACACCAGGACCCTGACTTCTGATTTCTGACTTAATGCCCGAAAACATTGATTGCGTGTGTGTTTCAAGTTTTCTTTGTGATTAATTTGTGTCAGATCACCAGGTATACTGTTCTGATCGTGGCACACCTGTTTCCTTTTCAGGATGGCCCCAGGATGACAGCCAGCTAGGGTTCCGAGAGTTGTACGTGACGACAGCCCGCCGAGCGACGAGGCCTCGGTGCAGGGCCCTTTGACAGTTGAGGCACCGGCGGTACCTCTACCCTCCGAGCCACTGATGATTCCAGCCCTAGCCACTGACGATGCATGTCGCCTCACAGCACTGCATGAGTTCCAGTGCCAGCGACCGCTCAGGTTCTGCGGGGAGATGGACCCCCAGGCAGTCGAGGACTGGCTGGAGGCAGTTGTGCGAGTTTTCTGGTTAGTGAGGACACCAGCAGACCTCATGGTGATCCTCGCAGTGAGCCTACTGCACGCAGCAGCGGGCCGATGGTGGAGCTTGATGCTCCAGGTGCATGATGAGGCATCTCTTCTCTGGACGGACATTGAGAGCCTCTTCCGCTGGGAGTTCTTCCCAGCCACCTTCCGTGCGGTGCGCATCCAGGAGCTTCTTCAGCTGCGACAGGGAAGCTTGACGGTCGCCTAGTACTCAGTGAGATTTACCGATCTCTCGGGTTACTCGACAGACATGGTATGGGACCCATTCTTCCGGGCCCAGACCTTTGAGCAGGGATTGAGACATGAGATCAGGGCATTTCTGATCTCCCTCAGCATTCTGACCCAGGCAGGAGTACTGGAGCGAGCCCTTTTGATCGAGAGCTTCCTTGATGAGTCTTCATCAGTAGCGAGACCTACCGCAGGGTGACACATAGCAGAGACTTCTGCGGAAGGCAGTCGACGGATGACTCAGGGGTCCAGGCAGACCAGACCCTCACGCAGATGACCTCAGGACACTGGCTCAGCAGTGCGGGGCACACAGCGTGGAGCCAGTCTTTCGAGAGGCAGGTAGTGCTACACATGCAGCGGGTAGGGTCACATGGCTCGTGACTGCCCGACCCACCGTGCTGAGGAGCAGTAGACAGTTCAGGGGCCACCTGGCAGAGGCAGAGGGTCGACCATGGCGGTCTGCAGGGAGGAGGCAGACGAGGAAGAGGAGCTGGCCGAGCAGCAGGTGGTGGGCGACGCTTTGAGGCTCTACCACCACCACCACCAAGAGGTCCACCCCGACCACAAGGAACTGGCAGGCAAAGACAGGCACCGCTCCAGGCAGCGGAGGCCTATGACCACGACGCGCCCGAGATGATTCGAGGTACGATCTGTGTCTATTCCACCCTTGCTTCAGTTCTTATAGACACATGAGCGAGTCACTCTTTCATAGATGCTGCCCTTGTTCGGAGCTCAGAGATTCCAACAGAGCCGTTGGCTCGATCCTTACGGCTAGAGACTCCTACAGGAGAAGACTCGACGATTACGCACTCGTTCCGACAGTGTGAGCTTATTCTATGAGGCGAGAGCTTCGGTTGTGATCTTCTTGTAGCGGCGTCGAGGCCTTACGACATCATCTTGGGCATGGATTGGTTATCTATAGTCCATGCACAGATTGACTGTATTAGGCAAAAGGTGTGATGTGTATGCACCGACGTGAGCAGGTTCACCTTAACAGGTGAGAAGGGAGCCTTCACAGCATAGGATGGACTCTCGCAGAGGAGAGGACAACCCATCACTCATCAGTTGGCTAGCTTCATCCTAGGAGCAGTTGACGTGCGGAGTCCTAGTTTTCCTACAGTGGTAGATCAGTATGCAGACGTGTTTCCTGACGACGTTCCAGGACTACCTCCTCATAGAGAGGTAGACTTTTATATTGATCTGTACCCCGGGACATCCCCAATATCCACTCCAACATATTGGATGGACCCCTCTGAGCTTCGATAGCTACGGGTACAGTTGGAGGACTTGCAGGGCAAGGGATTCATCCGACCCAGTGTTTCACCCTGGGCTTCCCTGATATTGTTTACCAAGAAGGCGGACGGGAGCTTGCGACTTTGTGCCGACTATCATCGCCTGAACCAGGTGACGCTGAAGAAAAAGTATCCTCTACCAAGGATTGATGACCTCTTCGATTAGCTCAAGGGAGCATGGTTGTTCTCAAATATAAACCTCAGGTCAGGCTATCATCAGATCAGAGTTCGGGACGAGGATGTGCAGAAGATGACCTTCAGATGTCGGTATGGCCACTATGAGTTCTTGGTTATTCCATTCGGTGTAACCAATGCTCCAGCAGTGTTCATGGGCCTTATGAACAGGATATTTCAGCCATACCTCGATCGATTTGTCATGGTCTTCATCGACGACATTTTGATATACTCGACGACTGAGGAGGAGCATGCCTACCAATTGAAAGTTGTACTGGACACACTCCGAGAGCACCAACTTTATGGAAAGTTCTCGAAGTGTCAGTTCTGGATACGTGAGGACCACTTCCTGGGACACGTCATCTCTGAGGCGGGAGTTACAGTGGATCTTGCGAAGATCGAGGTAGTGCTAGGTTGGGAGCCACCCAGGAGCGTGACAGAGGTGCGAAGTTTTTTGGGAATAGGTGGTTACTATCGGAGATTTGTTCCAAACTTCTCCAGAGTTGCGGAACCACTCTCATATTTGACGAATAAGGGGAAACCCTTTATATGGTCAGACATATTTCAGCAGAGCTTCTAGGAGATAAGACAGAGATTGACCAGCGCCCCTATCTTGAGGTTGCCTGAGGAGGGAGTAGGGTACGTAGTCTACTGTGATGCATCAGGTACCGGAATCGGATGTGTCTTGATGCAGTAGCGGGCAGTGATCGCCTATAGATCACGTCAGTTGAGGCCTCATGAGCAGAACTACGCTACCCATGACCTATAGTTAGCAGTAGTGGTCTTCGCTCTGAAGAAATGGTGACACTATCTGATGGGCGAGCGCTTTACAGTATTTTCTGACCATCAGAGTCTCAGGTACATCTTCTCTAAGAAGGAACTGAACCTGAGATAACGGCGATGGATCGAGTTCCTCCAGGACTATGACTTTGAGATAGTCTATACTCCTGGTAAGGGGAACATGGTAGCCGATTCTCTTAGCCGGAGGATGGGCATTCAGCTACTCGAGGAGGCGACAGAGCAGCTAGCCGCTTTGAGGATATCCTTCGTGGATAGGGATGGAGCAGCCTTCCTTCAGTCTCTCACAGTCTCTTCTCTACTACTGCAGCGGGTCAGAGAGGCATAGCGTGGGGACGCTGACTATGAGATGCGGCGTGCACATATATCCTTAGGACATGCACCTGATGGATTATCCTTTGGAGAAGAGAACAACATCCTTTTCCAGGGATGTACCTTGGTACCAGTTTCTTTACGGGAGGAAGTGCTGAGAGATTTTCACACTTCTCCCTTAGCGGTACATCCTGGAGTGGCAAAAATGTTCCAGGATCTTAGACGACAGCACTGGTGGCCAGGCATGAAGAAGGCTGTGGCAGAGTTCTTTTCTTAATGCCTCACCTGCCAGCAGGTGAAGGAAGAGCATCAGGTACCAGCAGGCTTGGTATAGCCCGTGGAGGTCCCGGAGTGGAAGTGGGATGGGATATCTATGGACTTCGTGACTGGACTTCCACACACTTCCAGAGGTCACAACTCCATTTGGGTGATTGTTGACCGACTCACCAAGTCAGCTCACTTCTTACCCATCGGAGAGTAGGGCTCAGTGGAGAGCGTGGGAAGTCTCTACATTCAGGAGATTGTATGGATTCACGGTGTGCCATCATCTATCATCTCCGACAGAGATTCTCACTTAACTTCCCGGCTTTGGAAGGGGTTGCAGGAGGCATTCAGGACTCAGCTACGTCTGAGCACCGCCTTTCACCCTCAGATGGATGGTCAGATGGAGAGGACCATTCAGACTCTCGAGGACATTCTTCGCGCATGTGTCCTTGACTTTTGTCACAGCTGGGAGGACCACCAACCCTTGGTGGAATTTGCATACAAAAACAGTTACCACTCCACCATCAGGATGGCACCATACGAGGCGTTGTATAGAGGACCTTGAAGATCTCCTTTGTGCTGGAAAGACCCTAGGGAGTCATCACTTGTGGGGCCAGAGATGGTCCGGGCCACGACAGAGAAGGTCTAGGTCATCCAGGAGCAGATGCAGACAGCTCAGAGCCGGCATAAGTCTTATGCTGATAGGAGGCGGAGGCTACAATAGTTCGAGAATGGCGACCACGTCTTCTTCCGTGTCTCACCTTGATGTGGATTACTTGAGATTTGGTCAAGGCGGCAAGTTGTCTCCATGCTTCATCGGACCATTCCAGGTCCTCAGCAGGATTGGCGAAGTGGCTTATTGCCTGGCTCTACCACCTCAGTTGCACCAGGTGCACAGTGTCTTCCACGTATCTCAGCTGAGGAGATACGTGCACGACCCGACGCACATTATTGACCATGGGGAGCTGGACGTTGATGATGGGGTGACTTTTGCGGAGGTCCCGGTGGAGATCGAGGATCGACATGAGCAGTTCCTACGTGGATGATAGATTCCTCTGGTGTGAATCAGATGGCAGCACAGGAACCTCTAGGAGAGCACTTGGGAGCGGGAGGCTCAGATGCGTGCTCAGTACCCACATTTGTTTCCCTAGCTTATGATGTATCTTTATGGGGAGGTAATGCCTGGAGGTGGGAGTGATGTAAAGACCCGTAAATTTCACGGAAATTTTTTTTATTAATTTTCTTTGGAATTTTACAAGAATGCAGTCTCTGACGACACGTGATTCTGAGGCCCGGTGTCCCCGAAATCATTTTCCGAATTTTGGCTCAGGTACGTTCAATGAACGAACGAGTGGGTTTTTCTAACTTTTGAACTAGTGATCGGAATCAAATTCCGAGGGCACCGATGGAATCGCAGCACCGGTAATTTCTTAGAAACGCCTTTTTCGGAGTTTCTTTTGCTCGGGTGTGGTTTTTAATTTTTGGGGTTAAGTTAAGAAATAAAATAAAGTGGTGCACCAAACTTTATTTTATTTCAATTAAAGTCGATTAAAGCCACTTAAAGTTGCTTATGATGAGTTGAAGTGGATATGGTGGAACCAAAAATATCCTACCCTCTTGGTAGGATATTTTTGAGGTGGGGCCCGCACGAAACCCACCATTTCTTTTCTGCTAAGTAACGCACCCACGAAAACCCCTATTAAAAGAAAGTCAACTGATGCATTTTCTAAATTCTTAACTCCCCGTATAATTTGGCGGTTAGTTCATTGCAATTAATTCTATGAATTAATTATTCATTACTTATCTTTGTTTTTCAAATTCTTTGGTTGATAATAAAATAAGATGATGACTTATTTTATTATCTGGTTGTTGTGTTAAACCTTTGGAGAATCTCTAAAGATCTTCATCCTCCTTCACGAAGAACACGAAGAACGTGAAGAACGCGAAAAACGTGAAGAACGCGGAGAACGCCGGCCTCCGACGAAGGGAGAAAAGAATGCCAGGCCCCCGGAGATCAACGCGATGCGACGCCGACACTTATTCCGCAACGTTCCATCCCCGCGAAAATCATCGATCGACATCTTGAGGTAGGGGATTGCGGTCCTTGTAATTCTTTGTGCATTATAACATCAAAATGGATTTAATTGTTATAATTAAATCTGTATGTTCTTGATCCTCAGAGTTTGTATATGCAACGCCGAGTACCGCGCGACAGCGACACCCTTCTGCGACGTGACGATCCTTTTCTTCCGTGATGGTCAATTCCGCGACGAACTCGCGTCCGACGAAGACGAAGGTAGGGGGAGTTTTAAAAATGTTAGTACCCATGTTTGTTTTCCTCCAATGAAAGAACGCGGACCAACCAATTAACAACTTGGTCTTGGGATTATTATTGCAGGTTGAGGATTATCAATTGCTGGGATTTATGGTGTTGTTTCAAACCGCTAACGTGGTGGGTGCGGACCAACGAACAAGTCCAAACCCACCTCCCTTTTTTTCTTGGTGTGCGGAATGGAAGGCGACAACAAAAAGGGCCACATAGACGATTTTTTGATTCCGCAGTGAATAACGGGACCCGGGATGAGCTACGGTGTAGACAGAAATGAAATCGGACCACCATAGCAACTCCGGTGGCCCTCCGGCGCGCCGCCGGACGGACCCACTGTGGCTGAAGCCATAGTGGCAGCAGCGCGGTCCCGTGACCATGTGAGACCGGAGGAGTGAGATGCGGCGGCCCAGCCAAGTCCGCTGGCGAGGGCGGCCCCACGCGGGGCCGCGACTTCTCTTCACGTGGGGGCAGCACACCCCCCCGCGGATTCCCTTGCTCGGCCGCTCGGCCGAGCCGAGCCAAGCTGACCTGCCGGCCGGGTCGCGCCCAGGCCCGGCCGGGCTGCCCTGGTCGGGCCGGGTCACGCCCAACCGGGTCGGACCTGGACCCGGGTCGGGTCGACCCGAGTCGGTCCGGGCCCAGACCCCCCGTTTTCGGACCTTTTTGGTCTTTTACTCATAACTTGAGTTATGGGCCTCCGAACGATGCGCCGTCAGCGGAGATGTGATCCTTGGATCGAGGCGGTCGTTCGGTATATCACACTCAAGGTGTCAGAATAATTTGGGTTCGGCCGGGTTGGTTCGTACACGAAACCAACCGGGCCCTCGGAGCGGAAACACTCATATCTTGAGCCTCGGATGTCCGTTTGACGTGCCATCAACTTTGTTGAATTCCTCTAAGTGATATGGATCTTTTGGCTTACTCCGCCCGAGGTTTGGACGCAGGTGGAGTATGGTCGGGTTTTTTTTCCTTAAAAACCAATCGGGCCCCTGGGACAAAAAAGCCAATTACTCTCAGACCGGGCGTCCGATTGACGCGCCGTCTACGACGTTGAGTTCCTGTTGACGATACAGAACTTTTGGATACATCAACTCTAGACTATGTGTCAGTTGATGTATCAGCCTCTCAGCTCGTGGAGCGGACCCTCCTGAACGAGCTTGCTATGTGCGGGAACCTTAGAGCTGGCTGCGACTGCTACTGTGACGACGACGACTGTGCAGAGATCCTTAGTGGATTCGACGGCGACGACTACAGCACTCAGCGATCCTATGTGGGTCAGTGCTACCGATCCGGTGTGGGTCCGATCCTGTGTGGGTCAGTGCTCAGCGGTTCTGTGTGGGCCAGCGCCTATAGATCCTATGTGGGTCCGATCCTGTGTGGGTCTTTGCGGGGGTTAGTTAACTATCGATCATGTGTGGGTCAGATCTTTTGTGGGTCTTTGCGGGGGTTAGTTACCTATCAATCCTTTGTGGGTCAGATCCTTTATGGGTCATTGCGGGGGTTAGTACATATCGATCATTTGTGGGTCCGATGGCTTAGATGAATCAGTGGAAATATCTGGTCATCTTTATCGTCATACAAAGAAGTATACCTGTGTGAGCTGAATCCTAATTTTCTTTCTTTTGTGGATTGTGTTATGCCATCCTGTGTGGATTTACGTTTTTCTTTCCTGTGTGGACTGGTTTGTACTTGGGCTCGGATGTTGAAGCCGAACAAGAATTGATGACTTAGATATATGGATGGGAATATACCTAAGAAGTGTCAGATGTTACTTCGTGATTGTATATTTCCTTTGTGGTTTATCCCTTGTAGATTCTGGGAGACCTTCGGGGGTCTTGGGGTCCCTATTGAGTATCTTATACTCACCCTTGAACGGGCTATGCCCGCACTACATTGTGTTGGTTGCAGACGACAGAAAACGCTGATCGTGGTGGAGGCTTGCGGAGAAGGACGGTACCTGGAGGTGGACCACTGGGTGGGACGTACTCGGAGCGGTCAGCTGGACCCGAGGAGCAGTGGAGGATATTTGTACCCACCATTCAGGTGGGACTTCCAGTGGACGGCTCGACGTTGCGGCTTTACTTTTCGTTAGCTATTTTACCTTTCGATTTGTACTTTAATTTCAGTTTGGGTTTGTATTCTGGCCCACTTACTTTTCCGCACTTACTGTTGTACTCAGTTTGTACTTAGTTTTTACTTCTGCCTGTTTGCTCTGTGGTGTTTGTGGTTTACTTTAAAAAGGAAATGCCTTCCATTTTTATCGGGATTTACGCCTTGGTGCTAGTCGCCAGCCCCTGGCCTATGGAAGGAGAGCTTGGGGTAGTCACACCATGGGCCTCGAGGACGGGTCGTGACATTTATCACTTTACATTGTATAATTTTTTGGCTGAAAATTATGTTTTTAGACTTTACATCATGGTTGTCACTGTTAGCACACTGTTTCCCACACCATACACCCTTTACCAGGTAACAGTGATACTATTTTTATTTTTGGATTGTGTATAATCACCTATTTAGTGCATAGTTTTTAAACAATGTCATCTAACGATGTGGAATTTTATTCTACGATATTTGGGGGCACACGTTTTTTCACAAAATTCAAAAAATATTGCAGGAAAAATGTATGACTAGTCTAGATCATTATAAATTTAAAAATAATTGTTGTTTCCTCTCAGAATTTAAACCTAAATCACCAATGATCTTCAATATTTTGTATTTCTATCCATAGTACCCTCCAAAACTACTTTATGATCCCTTGGAACTCTATTATTGAGGTGATTTTGGTGGGGATTCTTCAATAAACTATATAGTATGAGATTTTCTTCCACGATTTCTTCTATTTTCTACGGATTTTATACTTTTTTCTTAGGTTTTCATATCTCCAGTGAGTTGGAAGACATGTGTAGGGTTATATCTTGTCCTATAGGGTTAAATATTTATGTTTATGGTTTGATCATTCATCTTTTGTGTTCTATTGGGGTGTGGTTCTATTTTTCTCTCATTTATGGAAGTTCCAACTCTTGAGGTAGGTGGTTTCATGCTAAACCATAATTTGGTTCCATGAATATGCTATATTTTCTTCTTGAATATGATAATTTCATTTTATGTTATGTGATTTTTTAAATTTTTTTTAATATGTCTACAGATCGAATGTAGTTTTTAATAGGGAAATTTCTTTTTTTAAAGTGTGTTCCACTATGATTATTCTTGAAGGTGTTTTATAAATTTTCCATGTGGTTTAATTTTTTTTGAATGTTATGTGAAACATGTTTTTAAGTGGGTTTGTTACATGTGTGGAATTTAATGAGGTTTCTCATTTGTAAAATGGTGGTTGTATTTGTGTATTCACATTATTTCTGTGTTCATGGGCATGTGATGTTAAACATAAGAAATGAGAAATAGAAATTGAGAAAAGGGTGAAACATTGGTATCTAGGTTGGAAACTAGAACAAGTATACTAGTTATTAAAAAGTGGAATGCCCTGATTCATATTGTAGGTTGATTCTAGTTGACTCGGAAGTGGAAAATCCTAGATTCACGTAGAAAGATTTATTATTATGACACTAACTAAATTATGATGACAATTGAAGACAAATTGGCCCCTAGGATGTTCCCTCATAGTGTATAGTGCATATGAAAGATGTGGGTTATGGTTAATATACCATGTATCACTAAGATACTAAGTTCTAGTGTCCCGTTTTATCTAGTTCCTATACGGGTTTTTCATGACATAATTATCTTGTTTATATTGATCTTACCTTCGATATATAGTGAATTTGGTTGGTTCAATTATAGTAAAATCATGATTTCCTTAGTAAACAAATGTTTTTCTATTAAATTTTTTTCTATAAAAATGAGTCTAGTTTTTTTATAAAACTTGAATTTTTAATTTTCTTTTAATTTTTGGGTGGGGAATATATTTTATTTTGTGGAATGATAATGGGATTTGGATCACACCTTATAAGCACCTTCAAGTGTATGTATACTTGGTTATGTTTTATGATATTAAAGTCAAGATGTATGGTGTTGGTCGTTCTGGTTTCATGTGGTATTTTTCTTAGGGGTGTTTTTTGGTGGAGTTAGGGGGATTATTCATTGTTTTTTCATAGGGTTTAATGGGATAATGTCATTGTTCCCTTTTTGTAGACATTTTTTTTCTTTTGATTAGTGTGGAAAACATAAATCTATATTTTTTTCATGACATGTTTGGTTATGATTTTTAATTTATATTAGGTTTATTTTTTTTGGTTTCATATGATTATATAAATGGGATAAATCATTATAAATGTATATTGTGATACCCAAACACTAGTTTCCAGCCCATGGGGATTAGGAAAACCCTTCCAACCATGCCATAAACCGAGTCTGGTGTAGGGTTGGATAAAACTCTCATTTGGTTCATGACATAGTTGTTATTAATATAAATGATAATTAACTATTATTAAAACATATAAAATTATTAAATGATAAGGATTATATATATAAATTCTTAATATGGTTACATGGGACACATTGGGAACCATATAGTGGTTTGGTTTTAGTTAAAAGAGATAATAAACTGTCATAATTTGATCAAGATTCATGAGATGACCAATATATCCCTGGACAATATTTTTATTCTTTTCAAATATGATAACAATTATAAGTGGGTAAATTCAATGGAAAAAAATGTCACCAACATCAAATATCATATCTAGTCAATGATTGTAATCATAACTCTTATATTCAGTCATATCGGCCTTGATGTGCTACAAAATGGATATAATAATATCTATGAATTCTTAACTAACTAAGGTCCCAATAAATTGTTTTCTACACCTATATCCAATTATATTGTAATTTTAAACTTATTTTATTTATATACACATGGGAATCCACATTTTTTTTAGGAAAATATATTATTGTATGAAAAAATCTATAGTATGTATTAATTGAATCATGAATTTTTTATGCATAAAAGATTCATTACATTTTACAATAATTAATAACACATATAATATATTTATGTTTTGTTTCATAAAAATTTGTAATAAAATACATGAAAACATAAAAATTATTCAGATGAACTTGAATAGGATTTCATATATTAATCTTAGGTTACTTTTATTACATCTCATATCCATATAACATATACAAAAAACGGATCAGAATAAGTCCTATAAATAGTTTAATTAAAGGATTTTTTCATGTGATCATGAGGCATCACAGTAGGGAATTTTTATAATAACATAATACATAACATAATATAATTATTCTGACGAATTTATCTCTAATAATGAAAAAATGAGTCATTTTGAAATATATCATCAAGGATTATAACTACAATTTCATAAAACCTAATTACCAATGTTATTCACCAATGTTTCATTAAACATGTCTTCTATATAAATTACTTCATTATTAAACTAAATGGATCTATATCAATGTACACACTTAATATATTGAGTTCATTTATTTTTTTGTCAAATATAAGAATCATTTTATTAATTACCCATGTAAAATAATTAATTATTTTAATTTCAAAGTCAGTTGACATATATAAGATTAGCATACATTAGTATTTAATATAATTTAACCCAGGAGAATGGAATACAAGTACAATATTATGATGTCTTGAATCAATTAATCAAGGTAAAATCTAGGTCAATTGACATTAAATAGGAAATCGTTTCACATTTTTTAGTGAATATATATTTTATAAAATAGAGAATTAAATCATAAATAGAATTCTTTATCATGACGGGTATGCAATTTCAATTATCGAAAGAAAATAATTTTATGGAAAACATTCCTCCTAGTAAAAATGAATCATTTTAGTTGTAATTGGTTAAAAAATAGAGGGTGAATTGATTAAAATTAAATATTTAGAAAACATACCATATAGTATGTACATGAATGGAAAAGATTAAGATTTCAGTTCCCTGTCCCTGTGAAGTACCAGCCAAAATCATAGCGAGGAAAACAATAGAATCATAGAGACACCACATAGGGATATTAGAGATGGAAAATGACAAGGAATTAATTCATTATGGATTGTTATTGGAGACGAACATGGGGAATGGGAAGGTATTTTTAATAAACTAGGATGACCTATTCCATAATATTTATATAATGGTCCGGGAATATTAGGTACTGTAAAATGAAAACCCATTTTTTATACCCATATTTATTGATCATGTTTTTAGGAATTTAATTCATTTTCTATTAAATATTTGTCCAATAGAACCATAATCCATATTTTAGTATTACACTTTCCATATAAAAGTATATTTTTAAGAATATTTAATTTTTATATACTTAATATCCATTTTAGACTTTTGAAAGTCATTTTTTGGATTGGAAATTGATTTTAATACATAAAAATATATATTATTAGTAAAATAACATATTTTTAGTCATTGATTATGTAAAATGTGGTAATAAATTGTTATTAAATAAATATTATTGAATAAAACATATTAGAAATCATAAAACTATATATTTATTATTCAGTGTAAAATAATTTTTTTAGAAAATTCTCAAAATTTATCATGAATATAATTTTAAATTTATGATTTCATATATAATTTTTATTTTATAAAAATAATTCTCTAAATATAAAAAATCTATCATTTAAATAAAAAATTATTATTTATTAAAAGATTATTTATTTTTTTATATAGTAAACCACCATTTTTTAAATATATCTTAATAAATTATAAAATTACATGATCATTTATACATATAAAAAAATATTGTTTTAAATAAATATTTTATGAAAAATAAATTTGTTTTTAATACCAGAGTTTATTATAAATATTTTTTCCCTAAAATAATAATAATATTATTTTTTATAATATTTTATTTATGAAAAAAATTTAACATGAATTTATATGTTTTTAAATAAAATCATAATGATAGTGGGTCTAATTAAACAAATAATTTATTTAAATGAAATTAAATATTTATAATTAAATTTTCTAGTTTTATATCACATTATTATATAATGATATGGCCTAATAAAAAATCATGTTGTGGATGAACTAATATAGACATAGCGGTGATTGTAAGGAAACATCCACAATATATTAATTCATCTGGAATTTACTGTCATGATTTAATTCTATAACATTTTAGGATATTCTTAGTTAATAATTTAGAAAATTAGGTCTTAAATAATACAGAAAAAATACAATAAATTTAAATGTGGTAACTTTATGTAAGTATCAATTTTACATCATTTAAACCATTTAAACAAAACATTATTTTTTAGTACCAAATAGTTCTCACTATAAAATTAAGATATTCCTTTCCCAAATCCATCCTAAAACTATATGATGAAATTTAAGAAGACATGGGATGAGAAAAAAAAGCTTAAAAGGAAAAAAATTTCTATAGTGACAGAGAAGAAATAACAAATAATGTTTACCTTTTATCATCAACATTCTTTTAGCAAATAAAATAAAATATTTTAACATTAAACAAAGAGACAAATGTTTTTTCTCATATGAAGCATTTGAAACCCATAATAAGAAATAACTAAATATTATATATGAAAACTTCTATTATAATCAAAAACAAATATATTTCGGAATAATAACGGCTCTCAATAATTTTATATGCTATATAAGGCTCACCCCTGAGCTATAATGGGAATAAAACCTTGGTATAAGATATATCAAGTTCACCCATTTCATATATATTTGGTGTACCATGTCATGAATAAAACATTATTATTCTTTCACTTTTCATCATAATTCTTTTATTGAACTCCTTAAAATCACATGTTAATCAATTTTTGATATCAAAATATATTTTTATTTTTAATCTTTATTTTCCGTTCCAATGAAATCAAAACAATGTAAATAGGGTTTTTGGTTGATGAAAATATCATAAATACATTTTTAAGAAAAATTAAATTTCGATTTTAAAAATAATTATTTGTTTAGAAAAAATGTTGCACACTTATATATAAAAACATTTTATTCTAAATTATAAATTTAATAATGTATAATAATATTAGAAAAACTACTATTTTATTATTGTGTAAAAATCCTCTTATTCCATATATTTAAAAATTATATTTCTTGATAATTTTGTAAAAAAAATCATAAAAGAGTTTTTAAAAAATAAAATCCCTTTAAAAAATAATATTATTGAAAGAAGAATTATTAAAATGAATTTATTTTGTGTATAAGTTGTAAATATAGACAAATTAAGTTGAAATAAAACAAACAATATTGATTTTTGTACACATAAATATATCATGACATAATCAATGAATATTAAGTCTAACCCAAAGAATGGAAATTTGTTATGAATTCCATTACCTTATTCCCTATTAATTTATGAACATGTACTTAATATCTGGAATTATAAAATTAGATTAATTTAATAAATAATTCAAAACTTAGTCCACATAATTCTTATGTGTTATAATTTTATTATGTTTTTTGAAGTCCATTTAGATGAGTTATAAAGATCAATATCGTCGTTCTGAGAGTGTTCATTTCATGGTTTAATCATTGGTTAAATTGTGAATATTTATTCGTGTTATTATAAAATGTGTATCAAAATCCCTAACTGAAATTTTTTTTATTCATAAAAATATATAAATTTAATGTTCTAATATTTACATTTTCATTATTCTATAAGGATTATTTATTAGATAAAATGTTATTTATAAATGTTTAGTTCAAATTAGAGGATTTCTTCCAACCAAAATGATATTATTTTATTTTATTTAATTATGAAACTATATATTTGTCAGATAAAGTGAAATAACTTATATTGTACTTATTATAATATTATTTAACAATAATAATAGTTTTTTTATCAACCTTGAAAGTGATAATGGAAAATAAAAACTCATTTTCCATGGAGATAGTTTACCACCGTAATTTGGAAAATGGTTTTATTTCATTGAATATAATGATATGAGAAAATGGACGGATATAATATATTACATTAGAAATATCAAATTACGTTATATACATGATAATGGAGTTATTATTCTTTTATGGGCGAGTGAGGTGATGAAAAGTTATAAGATGAAAATATATTAAGAGATGTGGTTTAAGAACGATTACGATTGATTTCCGCCTCCGTGATATATCCCTTAAAGAACATGGAAATGGATTTTTAGTAGGACTAGAACACAAATAATGTGTCTAGGGAAGTTTGAAAGATAATGCTATAAAGGATAGTTGAGATAGAATGTTCATGGTAGTGAAATGAAGTAAAGAATGAGGCGACAATTGAAAATTGTGGTGAGTGGACCTTTATAAATTTCTAAAAATTTCAAAATATAATAAAACTATTATAGAGAGAAATAATTTAAAATAGTCATTAAATAAATATCTAATGACAATGTTGACTATATATTACCCCATATGGAAAATTTTAATTTTTTTATAATTTTTAATACATTTATAAAATAATATATTCATAAAATATGATTATTGTTAAATTTTTACAATAAATTTCAATGAATTTAAAAAATCATTAAAAAATGTAAAAATTAAAACTAGATTTGTTATTATATTCAATAAATGTAATAGTTTTACATAAATTTTTCTGTCACCTTTTTAATCACCAATTATATTTATTTTAATATTTCAATTATTATTTATTTTATTTTTTATTTATTTATTAATCGTTATATAATTATTATGAAATCCATTAATATAATTATTTCCTCCATAAAAATTAAAATATAATTACCATTATGAATACAAACATAATAACTTTCATGATACTAGTTATAGGAAGACATAGCTTCTAGTGGACTACATATTAAAAATATTATACTTATTAAAAAACATTGTGTGAGAAGATTTAATTTTCACTAAATAAAATACTATAAGGGATATAATGATTTCCAAGTGGCTCCAAACGGTCATAAATTTGAAAAAATGATGGTTTTGGTCAATTAAAACTGATATAATTAAATTTTTAAATGTTTTATTGTAATTTTCTAATCCAAATCTTATTATTTTTACCCTTCATTATTCTATTTACCCTTAATCGTGGTAATAAAAATTTATATATTTTCTATTTATATTTTGTAAAATTAAAACAAAACTATTTATTAAATTAATACATTCAAATTAAAAAGACGGAATATATTTTTCAAAATTCAAAAAATAGAATTTGTTGAATTTAATTTAATATTAAAAAAACACAATAGAAAATATGTTTTTTGAAAAAATGACTATTTTAAATATAAAACGATTAAATACTAAATTCAAGTAAAAAAATATTAAAAATTATAATTGGATAAAATTAAAATTAAATTGAACAAAAAACAAATGTTAAAAAATTTGAAAAAATAATTGGGCATTGTAAATAATAAACTATTTTCAAAATAAAAATTAGTAATTTTCACAATTCAAAAAAATATTAATATTATAAAAAATTTATTTTTAGATTATTTTTACATTACTAATTCAAAAATTATTTTTTTAACTAATCATTTCCTTCCATAAAAACATTCACTAAAAAAATTAATAAAAACTTATTTTTGATGAAAAAATATTTGTTTTTGAAAAATAAAAGGACTATACAAAAAGGCACGTCATTATTTTCTAATCACTATCCAATATATTATTATTGAGTTGTTCTATTAAATTTATCTCATAAATTATTTATTCATATTCATACATGATAATTTAATTATTATTTTATAACGATTACATTTATATAATAATACTTTGATCGTTGAAGCTTGATGAGGCATCTTATTTACACTATCCAAGATAGTGTCTCCCTCTAAAAATCTCAAGATGTTAAATTCCCCCTCCCCTTTAATAATTTTCATCCTTTAAATATTAACACGAACATATAACATATGGTTTGAATATTCACGATACCATTTTTCAAAACAAACATAATGAAAAGGATTAATAAAAAATATGATTTAAAAGAGATTAAGGTAATTAAGAACGGAACATGAGGTCACACATACTTTATTAATATTTACTAAATTATTTATCATAAAGAGAATAAATACTTAAAATTCCTTAAATAATATGGCTGTGATAATTCTAACATGCTCACAATTTTAAATATGTGATAGGTTGAACATGTCATTGATTTCAATGTATAAAAATTAGATATATAACATTTTTATTCAAGAATACATTATATCCTAGTCTAAGAATTATAGAAAATTTACTGAAATGAAAACATTGATTCATAGTTAAATCAATTTCCACTTAAAATTAATATATTTCTCAAATTATGTGTATGAATTTTTCTTTTTTGAATAACTAATAAAAAACTCTACATACTACAATATCCACAGAATAAAAACAACGTACTAATCTAGACTTCAGAAATTAACCAATAAAAAATGGTTATGATTTGATAAGATAATTCTAGAAAATAACTAATATGTAGAATTCAAAAAATAAGTATTTTTAAAATTACATAAAAATATTCTAGAATAATATTAAATACTAAAAAACAGAAGGTATTTATCACATAGTCTTCTTAAATAAATTTAACAATTAATTCCAAATCACATATATCAATTTTATTTCCTAAAAAATGTAATATATTACATAAAATAACCTATATTATATGCTAAAAATTTAAAAATATCATTAATTACTAGAATTCAAAAATGAATATATTCTTTAAAAATATAATTCAACATTTATTCATTAAAATTCCCATTATATTATGTTTAGCTCAATTATATAGGTTTCCCAAAAGACTGAACACACTCCAAAATAATATTAACAACTTAGTCACCATACAGTTTTTCAATAATAGATTTGTTCCAAAATATTAATGTCCTATAATTACATCATACTAATAGATAATATAAAAATAAAGGATACAAAAAAATATAAAATTATTTCCACAAATATTAAAGGAATTATCCATGAAATATCATTATTCATATCGTAATCCTAATGTATAAACATACCCCAAATATTAATTATAACTTGATAAATTTCTCCCAATGTATTTCCATTAAATGAAACATTAAAATAGGAGTGTATAAAACATTAAACATGTGACCATTATTTAAAAAATACGAGTCTAACTAAAGTTATCATAACTTCACTAGAGTATCCAACAAAAACTATAGCAGTAGAAGATTAATTTTCCACCCCATTTTTCATCAAACCTAGAATATTTCCACCCATATAAAGTATCTTCATACACACATTAGTATAGTTTTACATCTAATTATAGCTAAAACATTTCACTATTTAATTGATATATGTTATATAATTCATCGTTTGTCAAGGAATGTTTTCATTATTGTAGCAAAACCCGTTTCCATATTTACCACACATGTGAAACATTCAAGACCTTAAAAACATTCCAATTTTTTTTTACCACACATGGAATTTTATTGGGTTTAACCACTAAACTTTTAAGTTGGTATCTTTTTCATTTCTTTCCACCTTTATTGTTTCTTAAACATTCCATTTCATGGAGCATAAGAGTTTAAAAACTAAATCTCAACATTCTTAGAAAAATAACAAACATTCTATTTACTTTTAAATTCTGATGTAACCAAATATATTCATAACTATGGTTTCAATCCTAGGTAAAATATACTAATTTTACTAGAAGTTCCCAAAATAAAATGTGGATTGTACCTTGAAATCCATGTAATATTTTCTTTATAATTATCCACTGAATAATCTTCATTTTTCACAATTGAATGAATTAGTTTTCCATCTAATATGAAAATCCTTAGTGAAATATTATTTAAGTAAAATATTCTTAATTTTTTCCCATTCCATATCTTCAATATCATCTTTTTATATGGCATTCTCAACCAAAGACTACTATCAATCAAATTCACCTTTAAAATGATAAATGGAAATTGTGTAAGGTCTGGAATCCACACAGATCAAACCTTTGCATTGTTTCGAAGATTGGGGTGCATGGAATAGGATCAGAGGAATTATGGAGGTGTTCAGTCCTAAGAAGCTATAAATACAGTGGATACATGACATGAAAAAGGGTACACAACTTTTAATGATTCTTGTTTTGAAAAATAAAATGAATTCCAAGGAGATGGGGTTTTTAGTGGAACCCAACCGCGCGAAATTACGCAACATGAATAAGAATAACATGTCATGTACTTATCCACCACTGTATGTTTTAAATACATAAATAGTGCACTGGTATTTCCAACCCTATGGACAAGGATCCCCTCCCTCTAATTCCAGGTGTCCCAGTAGACCACTCCATGGTGTTTTAGTGATCTCTTCAGCTAGGATCAATTTCAGGCTTCTTTATTCGACTCGTCTTCAATATAAGGTGAGATCTACCTCCATTATTGTGGTTTCTCAGATCAATTTTCTCCCATTTAACGTTTTCATGTGATTTATCTTGATCTACATGGTTATAATAGAGTTTTATTAGCTTTTGGTTGGTGTGGTTGTGATGCAACATCCTCAGGTGGATGCAGTCGTTGCGAGATAGGTGATAGTGATCCACTACGTCGGACTGTTCTCATGCAATGAATGTTGGAATCCTTTTGATGTATGGGATTCACTGCATATCTTTTTCATACATGAAATTTTATAGTTAGAATGTTTTATCCCTTGTAACATAATGAAATCAACTTAATAATTACTTGAACTGGATTAAATAATTGGTATCAGTCATCTGTTTTTTCTTTATACCATGATAACGTTTTCCCTCTTGATTTTAAAGATACTATGGTTTCTCTGAAATTATTATTTATTATTTTTTTCTTGGTGGAAATTAGTAATAAACAGAAAGGTTGGATTAATTGTAAATTAATTGGCCAAATATAAATCAGCATGTAAATGAATTTGGTTTTTTTGTAATTTGATGATAATAAAATTGATGCAGTAAGCATGTTTAATTAATTTTTGATAGTTGTGGTAGCTTTATGGTTAAGTTCTCTATATTTGGAACCTAATAATAATGAACCATTTGTTTGATAACATATAATTCCTAGTAGGTTTTCGAGTTACCCTCTGGCTTGTGATGTCCAAGAGCCTTATTCATTGAGCTGCGAGTGCTCGATGTCTGTGGAGGTTGGATTATTTTCTTGGGGACAAGAAGCCAGTTGATTTGTTATTGTTTTTCTGTTTCTTATGATGTTAGACCAGGGATGTATGAGCCTTATAGGCTATTGTAATTTGTGGGGAAGGGTGACCTAGAGGTTGTGGTTGAAGCGGTCGATGCATAGAGTGGTGACATGCATCATTTTATGCATGTGGGTGTTGTGGAGGACTCTGGGGATGATGGAACGAGGTGAAGTTGGGCTTACCAATTGATGTGAATGGGGTTTCTTGTTGAATATAATATATTTTTTCAACTTTACTTTCCCCACTGCTTGAGTAAGTTTCTCTTGATTATCCTCCTTCCAAAGTAGGTGAAGTCACACAGAGTATTCCATTTGATTTATGTGTTTAGCTTCTAAATGATTTATGGGTCTACACACTAGCTATAGGTGGATAAGACTCAACGGGTTGTTTATCTACTCACCATGTTGATCCCCTTATGTTTGGTAGCATATAATTATTTTCTAAAATTCATGGAATTATAGGAAGTATTAATTATGTTCATAAATGGTTGAATAAATGATGTTAAACCATGTGGTAGGAGCTTGCTATGATGCAATGTTGAGGTTATGATTCTGAGGAACTGTGAAAATGGTTCTGGTATTCCGAGAGGTCATGAAACTCTATTGGGATGATAATGAAACATAATGTGTAATATAGTTAATGGTAAATTAATATTTAAATAATTAATTAACGTAAAGTGAAATTGATTAAAATGGATAAAGTAACTTATTTTAGAATTTTAAAGGATTGTTTTTTTATAGGATATGTAGTCTTAGAATTAGAAGACAAGAGTCTGAGAGACATGAGTTGAGGTTGATTCTAAGACTAGGTTATTAACATAGTGTGGTTTTGAGCCATATTATATTCTTTAACTTTTGTGTTTCTATACACTACTCCTCCCTATATGTCAGCTAAACTGGCACCCTAGGGATTCTGAACCCTGGGGGTGGTGGTAATTTTCCTAGTATATTAATGGGAGGATGGATGGATTACTTCCCCATTTGGCCCAACTCTCTTCTCTTGGTAGCCACTTGTTCTAGTAGGCATGATGATTAGATTTTCCCTTATATATGTGGGTAGGGATGTAATGTGTTGTTGTTATTTACACACATTTATTCTGGATATATTTTTCTAGAGACTACTATAGGTGTTATATTTGTCGTCATTGACCGATTTTGGATCCTTAATCGGTGCATCAAATGTAATGATTTGAGGTATTATACCTAATGTATGATACATGTTATGGGATATGTGGTGGCTCCCAGAAAATACTTGGTTACTTTGGTTACATTGAGGTGGTGGTAGTGTGACATGAGGTTCATGTTGTGGTGCTTTTACCAGGTGTCTGTAGGCACGCCTTTTTTGAGAGATATTCTTAGAACGTGCGACATTGTTGAAAAGCGGAAAACTAGTGGTGAAGGTTTAGTAGGTCACCCCTCATATTATTTATAATATTATATACTCTTTTATGGAATACTTGGTGGGAGTATCCATGGTGAGGATGGAAACATAATATAACTATTTATCTGAGGATTTAGTTTCTATTGGTGTCCACTGTGTTTTAGCATGATTTCTTTACATTTACACGAGAGGATATAGTGATGACCCTAATGAGTAAACTATTATAACCAACCTATGTTATATAAACTATTATTCAGGTCACATAGAGCGGGTTGGAGATTGGGCTGGTTACTACTAGATCAAGCGTATATGAGCTGTTTGGGCATCGTGGTTGTAGCTGTTTTACATTCTTTTGGTACTTACTTTTTTTCTTTTAGTTGTAGTATTTGTTTCATGACATTAAATATATGTACTTGGGATTTATATTATATTTCCAACTATGTTATAGTGGGTTCGTGTCTCTCTTATCTCTCTATTTCACACGTGTTCTATTAGATGGTAGTTCCTTTCATTTGTGTGCTTACTACACCCTCGATGCTAGTCTCTAACTTGTGGCCTATTTGAGGAGGGACTCTAGGGTCATTATCTCTATTTTCACATTTTTGGCCGAATACGAGTACACTTTGTGTGGAGGGGTTCGTGAAAGAGTGGCATCATAGGTATGGTTGAGGGATACGATGGATTTTGGCGTTAGGCACATGTGAGGTTGAATTTTTTGGTAGGTAAATAGATTTAGATATATTTAGAAAGAATTTTCAACTTTGGAGACCAGGTGAGAAATAGGTACCGAGGGCACCGTGTGATCTAATGCATAGACCTTTATGTTTGTAGTGGCTAATAAACGAAGTGATTCTGGTTTTAGGGTAGAGTCCTAGGAATAGATCATGCATCATTCATCTTTGTACCTATTATTTAATGGGTAGACCTTTGGATAAGTTAATATAAAATGAATAAAAGTAAAAAAACCTAATTAATTAATTTTTAGTCTTCCATATTCTAGGTTTTTGAGATCTAACTATTTTTTATAGGTATGGATCCAGGTCGACATCCTCATCAGGTTTGCACAGATGATGTTTAGCAGGTTGTGGCAGCTAATTACAAAATAGAAGAGGTAGATGATGATGAAACTTGGAGGAGGACACTTAGAGAGTTTCAGATCCAGAGTTTATAAAAGTACGAGGGATCCATTTCAAATGTCATCATAGATGGTTAGTTGGAGGAGGTTGAGACAGCTTTCTTATAAATCTGTGCTCGAAAGGAGCACTGGGTTTTGTTGGTTTTGACAACACTACATGGGTTGCAAGTAATTGGTGGTTCTTATTTATTGGGTATAGTGAGTAGTCAATAGTATCCTGGGAGGAGTTTTGAGACATGTTCAGACACAAATATCTTTCTTTAACTACAATGGAGGCCAGTTTCCTTGAGTTTCATACCCTTCAACTGAGGGGCTCCAATGTGTGAGAGTTTGGGATCCATTTATATTACCTATTAATACATGCTTCGGAAAAGTTCTTAGATGAGTAGGCAAGGGCAAGGCATTTCAAGGAGACTTTGTGTCCAAATATCCATCACCTGGTCACCCCATCTATGCCGAATACATATCATGAGTTTTTGGAGAGGTAAGAGTTCATTGAGATGACGTTAGCCAGAATTGGATTGTCATGAGAGGGGAGTCGTCATGATTCCTCACAAATTAGAGATGTGGTTTGGGGTTCCCAATTTCAAGGGAATAAGTACTTTCGTTCATATGGGGGTTGTTCCCACCCCTCAATGTCTCATTTCTATAGTGTTAGCGCATCTCAGAATTATGATAGGGGATTAAGACTTTGTTTTTATTCTGGAGGCTGAGGCCATCAATACCAAGAGCACTTGACCTTTCAAAGAAGTCATTGTATGTTAGGTGTTCCACTCTAGGCACATCTGTTGAGGCAGTTATAGCCGTGACAGCCGTAACAGGTTGCACTGGCTTTGGATCCACAAAGAGTAGATTAGTTTGGTAGAGGATTTCCCTAGGTTTCTCCCCTTACTCAAAGAGTATAGTGCATCCATGGTGGTGGTCTTCTTTATGGTAAGAGAGGCCATATAGCTGTTCGTGGTCAGCTTCAAGCTTTAGCATTGCAAGCACCATAAGATCCAGACATCATTTGAGGTTCCCTTTTCTTTTTTTATACTTAGGTGTATGCATGGTTTGATTTTGGAGTGAACCAGTCCATCATATCACCTTCCATGTCCATGCTTTAGGACTTGAGTTAGAGAGGCTTCCAGTTCCCTTGGTGTGGACTATACTAGTTAGAGGTTGATCAGACTTATTTGATGAATGTAGATACTATGAGCTAGTGATGGGGAAGCACCTCACATATGAAGATTTCCTATGTTTATTAATAAAACCATATAATGCCATCCTTTGCATTGATTGGATGTATTTTTTAGGCCATCGTGGATTTATTCAGGAAGTAGGTGTTGTTCTTCGATGTAGATAAAGATACATTAGTGTTTGTTGGGGATAGGGAACCTAAAATGGGTTTGAGGTGAGTTCCTTACTTGTCATTCTTGATGGATCAGCTGATGATGAGTTCATCAAAGGTTCAATAGTCATTATTTCTCAGGGCCATGGAAGATAACCTTGATGTCTTTCCAGAAGAGGTTATAGCATTACCCCTTTATGGGAGATCAAGTTTAGGATCAAGCTATAGCAAGGCGTGTCTCATATCTCTATGTATCCATATTGGATTCCGCCTTTTGAGTTGTGGGAGCTGTGTACACGTCTCTATAGTTTGTTACAATGTAGTTTTTTTTTCAGCCGAGTGTGTCACGTGGGGCACACCAGTTTTGTTTGTGGAAAATGATGATCGTAGTTTGTGGTTGAGTATCGATTATCATCTATTGAAAAAAGTTACAGTGAAGAACCACTATCCTTATCTATAGATTGATGAATTGTTTGATCAAGTGAAGGGTGAAAGTTAGTTCTCTAAGATTGACTTGTGGTTAGGATATCATCAGATGCGTGTGAATGATGGGGATATCCTAAAGACAATTTTCAATTATAGTTGTGGGTATTACGAGTTAGTTGTGATGTCGTTTGGTGTGACAAATGATCCAGTTGTACTCATGGGATTGATGAACGCTACATTCCATGAGATCCTAGATATGTTATTGGTAGTCTTAATTGATGGAATCCTTGTATTTTCCATGTTTAAGGAGGAGCATGCCGAGCTTATATATGCCGTTTTGGGAGTCCTTCACCGAAAATAGCTATTTGGGAGGTTTTTAAAGTGTGTGTTTTGGGATCGAGAGGTCTATTTCTAAGGGAATGTTATGTCCTGGTAAGGAGTAGCTATGAATCCTTAAAAAATATAATAGTTCTGTCTTGGGAAGCCCCCAAGATAGTGGAGAGGTTCAAAGTATCCATGGTCTCACAAGATATTATAGGAGGTTCATAGATGATTTCCCTCATGTTGTGACTCCTATGACAGTGTTGAAAAGAAAGGATACAGTGTTTGTATGGACTGATCAGTGTATGTAGTCTTTTGAGAATCTGAAGGAGAAAATTCATGGTGATCCATATCTTTCCCTACCATCATAAGGGTTTTAGTTAGACATTTTCTATGATGATTCATGTTTGGGGGTAAGGATGTATTCTAACTCAGCAGAGATTAGTCATTTCTTATGGGTCTCATAAATTATATCCCCATGAGTGTAACTATTCCACCCATGATCTATATTTGGAAATAATGGTGTTTTTCTTGAAGTAATGGGTCCGTTACATCATTATAGATAGATTTTTGGTCTTCAGGAATCATAAAATCTTGAGGATTCTTTTCTCCCAATGTGACTTGAACATGAGACAATATTGGTGTATGGAGTCCTTATCGGATTACGACTTTGAAATATCATACACACCTGGTAAGGGGATTGATATATCCAATTAATTGATAAGGATTCCACATAGTGGTGCAATGTGTAAATCAGGTGATTTGTGGAGTGTTGTGGAAGAACATTCATCATGACATCTCTATATGGGAAAAGTTGGGGGAAGAGGTTTTCTTTTTCAAAAAATGGTTTTTTCTTATTTGGTGAAGTAGTTGGAAGATTCCCAGTTGGAGGATCTTGTTGTGGATATCTAGAGAGACCAAGTTGTTTTTGGTGAGGCCCCTAAAGGTTGGTCTGAGGATGAACAACACCGGGTGTTGTTTTGAGGAAGGATTTTCATTACTTTGATGATGTGGGATTTGGTTCACTTGGAGTTCCATAGTTCACCTTTATTGGTACATCATTTTGTGTTCAATATGTTACAAGCTTTGAGGAATAAGTGTCGGTGTCCTAGGTTGAAGCACGCGGTTGTAAAATCTCTGTCTTGATGTTTGGTCTTCTAGAAGGTAAAGGCTGTGTACTGAGTTCGCAGTGGATTTCTCCAGCCATTAGATGTTCCTCAATGAAAGTGGGAGGACATCCTGATGGGAATTTTTAACGGTTTACCTCGATCTTAGAGAGGATATTATTATAAATGGTTGGTATTGGATAATTTTTTTAGGTTTTTAAAATTTATAGCAATCATGGAGTCGAGATCAGTGGAGGTTTTGTCGAGGCAGTATCTAGAGGAGGTGGTGAGACATGACGCGGTCCCTAAGATGATCATTTATGATCAAGACCCTAATTTTTCTTCTAGTGTGTGGAGAGGTATCCAATATTATTTTTGTTATCATCTATTACTTATCTTGAATTTTAATCCATAGATGGATGGTCAGACATAGCAGACCATCCAGACACGTCAAGACATTATGCACTCTTGTGTCCTAAATTTTGGAGGTTTGTCGATGAGGAATTTACCCTAGTTAGAGTTCCATTATAAAAATTTTTTCCACTCCACAATCATAATTACACCATTTAAATCCTTTTATGGAAAAAATTTCCATTCTCTATTATGCTGGACTGGGATCGGTGAGCAATCAATTATCTGTCAGAATTGGTAAAGAATACAATTGAGATGGTTCATGTGATTCGTTAGAGGATGAAGGCAGCTCGAGATCATTAGAAAACCTATGCTGATCATAGGAGGAGACCTATGGAGTATGAGGTTGGAAGATCATGTGTTTCTAAAGGGGACTCTCTATCGTGAGCAGTGATTGTTTAGTCATGAGAGTAAGATTTCTCAACAATTTGTTGTTCCTTTTGATGTGTTTTCTCATTTTGGATCCATCGGGATCGGGTCGCACTTCTCATCGAAGATGAGAATGATACCTGTTTTTTTTCACATGTCCCATCTCCTTTGTTATATTCCTGAAGACTCTCATGTCATTGATTGGGGCGAGATCGATATTGATGACGAAGTGACCTTCAAGGAACAAACTATGGAGATCAAAGAACTAAAAGAGAAGGTGTTACGTGGTCATGCTATCCCCTTAGTTTTTTTAGTGGTGGAATGATTTCATGCATAATAGCAATGGGGAATATGAGATTCATAATCATGCTCAGTACCCTGAGATTTTTTTATGTTTTGATTTTTTCTTGTAGCAATATTCGTTTTATGGCTGTAGACCTTTCCTATTGATGAGATGGATTTGTCATCTTGTTTGTTGTGGATTTCTCTCTTTTGAGAGGTATCTCTCCTCGGAGAGTGTTTGGGAGTTTTTTGAGGTTGTCACATTGTTTTACACTGTTCTTTTTCTTAATAAGTTGAACTCCAATGAAGCTGAGAGACTTGAGTGTTATTTCACGGGGTGGCAGTTTAGAAAACTCATTCCTTTCTTTTTTTTCATCTCTCTAGGTTGGGTTTGGATTATCTTGGATGAGAATGTTTTGAGAAGTATCTAATGCAAGGTTCATAATCCACGGGGATCGACCCTTTGTGTTTTTTCAAAGAATATGGTGCTAGGATGACATTCAGAGGAAGTCTGGAGTAGTTCGATAATGAGAAGCTAGAAATAGGGAGGATACACGACATGACCAAGGGGTACATGATGTATACTATTTTCGGTTTTAAAAAATAAAATAAATTCCAAGGCAATGAATTTTTCGGAATAACCGACCTCAAGTCATTACACGATGTGAATGGGAAGTACATGTCGTGTACTGAACCCCCACAATATGTTTTAATGACATACAGGATGCTCGAGTCTTTTTAAACCTATGACCAAGGCTCCCCTCCCACCCTCCCAAGGAGACCTAGAAGACCACTCCAGGGCATTTTAGAGATTGATTCAGCTAGGATCAATCTTAGGCTTCCTTATTCAATCTATCTTCGATCCAAGGTGAGATCTACCTCGATTCTTCTGGTTTCATCGATCCATTTTATCCTATTTCCCTTTTCCATGTGATGGTGCTTGATCTACATGGTTTTAATGGAATTTTCTTGGTTCTAGTTTGTGCAGTTGTACTATGGCATCCTCGAGTGGATGAATTCATTGCGGTAGAGGTGATCGTGATATGCTGTGTTTTCCCATTCTTTAGAAAATAACGATGGAAACCTTTTGAGGTAGGGGATTCATTGCTTCTCTTTTTGATACGTTCAATTAGAGAGATCATGTTTTAACACTCAGATCGTAATGAAATAAACATAATAATTACTTTAACTAGATTAACGAATTGGTTTTGATCATATGTTGTTTATTTATACCATTATAATGGTTTACCTTATTATTTGTAATATATTGTGATATCTATTCCTTGCATGTGTTTCATGTTTCACATGATGGATATTGGAAACTAATATAAAGGTGAGATTATTTTTAAATTAATTGGCCAAAGATAAAGAGAAATGTAAATGAATCTGTTTCTTTGTTGTAAGTTGATTATAATAAAATTGATACAGTAAGTATGTTTAATTAATTTGTGATAGTAATAGTAACATAATGGTTGGGTTTTCTATAGATGGAACCTAATAATAATGAATCTGTTGTTTGATAAAAGATAATTCTTGTTAGGATTTAGAGTGGACCTCTTGCATGTAAAGCTCGCAATACTTATGCTTGGAGCTGTGAGTTCTTGTTGTGTGCGAAGGGTGGATGCCTTTCTTAGGACCAAGAGCCTAGTTTCTTTGTTTTTGTTTTCCTAATGATTGTGATGTGAGACCGAGGATGGCTATTCCTAGGAGGCTATTGTGATATATGGGGTAGGGAGGCCCTATGGTTGTGGGGGAGCCAAATGACTCATAGAGTGGTGAGATGCAACGGTTTATGCATGTGGGTGTTGGGGAGGACACTAGGGATGATAGAATTGGTTGAAGTTGGTCTTACCCACAGATTGAAATAATGTTTCCTATTAAGTGCACTATTTTGTTATTTTCTTTACAATCCCCACTGCTTGAGGGAGGTGTTTTTCCTTACCATCCTTAAAAAAGAGGAGAAGACACATAGAGTATGCCACCAGATCTCTATGTCTAGCTTCTTGACTATGGATGGATCAATTATCCTGTGATATTTCTCAAAGAGTCAATGAGTAGTTCATATACTCACCATGTTGATAAACTTGTGTTTTTTATATTAGAATTATTTTCTATAATTCCTAAAATTAAGGGATGTAACAATTATATTAATAAATTATTGAATAAATGATGTTAACCCATGGGGTTGGTGCTTGTTGGGATGCAAATATGAGGTTCTGCTTCTGAGGAACCGTGGACTTGCTTTGGTTATGCCTGGATTGCACAAAACTCTATTGTGATGATAATGAAAGGTAATGTGTAATATATTTAATGGTTAATTACTATTGAAATAATTAATTAATATAATGTAAAATTTATGAAATTTTATAAAGTAACATATTGTAGCTCATTAAATGGTTGCGTGCTTATAGGATATCTAGTCTTTCTAGTGGAAGTTGGGTGTCCGAGATATGTGAGCAGTTGTTGACTCTAAGAATTGGCTATTCCCATAGTGTGGTTGTGAGATATATTATATTCTTTACATATTTTGTTTCTATATACTTGTCCACCCTTTCAGTTGGGGGAACCGACAACATAGGGATTTTGTGCCCTAGGGGGGGAGGGGGTGTTTTCCCCAACATCCTCATGGGAGGATAAATAGAAAACTACCTCCTTTACTCCCACTCTCTTCTCTTGCTAGCCACTTGTGCTGGTATGCATGATGGTTAGTTTTCCCCATATATGTGTATAGATGGATGTAATGTCTTGGGGTTATTCACACACATATATTCTGGATATATTTTCATATTGACTACTATAGATGTAATATGTATAGGTTTTGATGGCTTGAGGATCCTTAATTGATGTATGGTGTGTAATGGCTTGAGGTATAATAACATTTGTATGATACATGTTATGAGAGTTGTAGTGGCTCTAGAAAATAACCATGATAATTTGGTTATGTGGATGTGGTTGTTGTGTTGCATGAGGTGCATGTTGTGGTTCTTAGACAAGGTGTCTACAAGCAATAATTTTTGGGGAGACATGCTTCGGATGCGAGACATTGGAGAATAATGAAAAACTGGTGGGGAATTTTTAGCGGGGTACCCTTCATATTATTTATTATATTATATACACTTGTATGTGATACATGGTGAGATTATCCATAGTGAGGATCAGAACATAGTAGACCTCTTAAGGTGACGATTTAGTTTCACTTGTTCTTCACTATGATTTAGCTTACCTTATTTACTTTTTCATGAGAGGATTCAAGGAGGATCCTATTGAGTAAACTGTTGTACTCATCAAATGTTATACAAAAAGTTTTCTGGTCACTTTGAGCTGGTTATATATTTAGAAGGTTACTACTAGCTTGGGGTTATAGGAGATGTTCGGGCTTCATGGTCACTGCCATTTTACTTTCTTTTGTTACATGTAGTTTTCCTTTTAGCTGTAACAGTTCATGCATGACATTACATATGTGTACTTAGGATTTATTTTATATTGCAGTATGAGTTGGATTTGGTTGGTTTCTATATTATCACTCTCATTCCCATGTGTTATCTTAGAAGGCAATGCCTCCCATTTGTGTGTTTACACTACCCTCTGTGCTATTCTCCATCTCAGGGCCTACATGAGGAAGGAATTGGGGGTGGGGGTTATTATCTATCATCTCACAATTTTGGTCCTAGACAGGCACACTTTGTGGGTAGGGGTCATGAAAAATTGTTACCAATTGACACTTCGAACATCCCATGACATCAAATAACTTTTTCAAAAAATTTATACATCCTTTTGAAACCATAGTGACAAGTTTATCAGTTGTGATTCTAACCATTCCAGGAAGCTCATTTGGAAGGATATTTTCCTATTGGTGCATTCATACTACAACAAATATATTTATTCTAGTGAAAACTATTCTGTACAAAAATAGATTTGATGCGGCCTCATCACATTCATAAAATGATATATCATTTCCAAAACACCATAAGCTAAAATCTATCTAGGTAATTATATTAACATTATTCTAACCTATAAAGTTATATATACAGACTATTGATACCAAATATAATGAATCAACCATAAAATATTACACAATAATTTTTAATCTATGAATTAATTCTCTTATATATGTGAATTTTTTTAGTTAAGAGTTTAAGATAATTCTGTTATAAGACATATAGAAAAAGTATAAAATACGGTGTCTGAAATTCTAATCAGTAACCATATTTCCCACCATATAATAATTTTTTTTAAAAATGACTTCTTTCATGAAAAAATATTCATGACTTCCAACATTACATAATAATTTACCTTTCGAATACTTAAACTAAATGCAGAGATTTAAAAAACATCGGATGAGCACAAAGATCTCAATAAGGGACATAAAAATAAAAATACACATTATTCCATTGAAAAACTAGAAAAAGCATATAATGATTAACTTTTAACATAAATTTTTTTCAAGTGTATTACATAAAATATTTTCACATTAAAAAAACATGCACATTTTCTATAAAGAAAGACTTTAAAAACTTAAACATGAAATTCATCCCCATTTTTGGAAACTTAGAAAATTATATTCATAAAAACAATTATAAAAAAAGTATTTGAATAATAATATGACAAAAATATAATATAAAAATTTACCAATTTATTAGAGATATATAATAGGGTCCACCCTTCATATAATATATATTGGGTTCACTCGTGACCTATAATTGGGTTCAACACTTCGTATACGATATATCAGGATCACCTGTGAGCTATAATGGGGAAAAATCGTCATTAATGCAATATCAGGCTCACCCATGAGATATAATTGTGAAAAAACTTCAAATAAGCTATATCAATATCATCATATTTCTAAAATTTTATTATGCCATATCCTGAATAATTTTTTTACACTTTCAAATTTAATCATAAAACCATTGAATATCTCTTTAATGATTATATAAAATCAATTTCTTATATAAAATTACCATTTTATTTTATTAGAATATTTTTAATACCAACATAATGAAAACATTTAATTGATTTTTTATTGAATAAAATATCAATAAATTTTTTTGAGGAAATTTATTTTTCCATTTGGGAGACAATTATTTTTTTTAAAAAGTTCACTTATATAGGATAAAAGTTTCTTTCAAAATAAACATGAAAACATGTAGTGGATGATTGAAATAATTAATGATTAGTGAATTAAGTAAAAAAATCATTCCATATATGTTAAAATATACTTATATTAGATTTTTAAAAATGAATCATTAAAATAGTATATTTAAAATTATGTCCCTTAGAAATATCATATTGTTGAAATGGTCATTAATCATATAGATGAATTATGTGTATAAGTAGAAAATCCATATAAAATAAGTTGAAATTAATTATAATATAAAATATTTCAATTTACAAATAATATTATAATTACATAATCAATCCTGTAGATATTGAACCCAAAGAATGTAAATTAGGATAAGAATTGATTTAATTTATGTGTAAAAGTGTTATGCACTTTCACATAACTACTTGGATAATAAAATTAGAATAATTAATTATATAATTAAGAAACTATTATATATAAAATTTATTTATTATAATTTTATTATGGTCAATTAAAAATATTTCAATGAGTTATAATGATCAAAATTATGGTTTCAGGAATATTCATTTCATAGTTTCATTGTTGTCTTAATAGTGTATAATTATGAAAATTCTTGTCAAATGAGAATAGTACACCAGAAGATAATTTATATGGTATTAATGAACATAAAATAGTTTAAATGGTTTATATACCCTTCATCATTCTATCATGAGGTTGATTCATCTGATAAAATGTTTTTTTAAAATTGTTTAGTTTATTTTTTCTTTTTTCAGTTAATTGTGAATTTGTTTCATTTTATTTAATATCACACATATATAGATTATTTAAATAAAATTAATTAAGATATAATAAAATTATTAAAATAATATTTGATAATATTAATTCTTTTTAATACCATCTTCAAATGTGATAATGGAAAACAAAAAAACACATTATCTATAAAGATGGTTAACCGACCACATTTGCTCAATGGTTTTTTAAATGAATTAGTGCATATGATAAAATAAATGGATAGATGAAAATATATTAAAAATATAAAATCACAATAAATAAAAGATACATTAGTTATTAGTACTTGAGGTTTGAGTGTGGTGAATAGAGGTTAGAAGAAAAAAATAAATTAATACATGCGGCTTGAGAAGGTTACCTCGTGATTATCACCTCCTAGAAGGATCCCATAGAAAACCTAGATTTGGGATTTTGGTTTGAAAATCACATATATAATGTGGATAGGGAAGTTTTGAAGAGAATATTTCTTATATTGGTTTACCTATAATAGACATGGTTATGAAATGATGTTATTTATGGGGTTCTCTTTTATATTGGAGTTGAGGGGCACTTTAGGAATTTTACAAAATATAAAAAATATGATGATTATTATGGAGAAAAATAATTCCAAACATCTATCATATGAGAACGAGATTACATTTCCTACAATATAATACATCATATGTCATCATTTAATATATCTATAATTTTTTATATATAATAAAATATTATATTCTGGAAATGTCATTATTGTTAAATTTAAAAATATACATTACTATGATATTAAAAAATAAATATAAGAGTAAAAATAAAAAAATATATTTTTTATTATATTATTAATATTTCATGAAAATATATGAAATTAATTTTTCACAGTTAATATTAAAAATTATATTTATTTTAGTATTTTTATTATCATTTATTTTATTTTTCTATTAATTTATTCATTATTTCTTTGTAATTATGAATCCTTTAAAGGAAAATATTTATTTAGTAAAAATTAATAACAAATGATCATGATGAATACATATATTTTTTCTCTAAAAATACTATTACTGTATGAACTTAAAATCTGGATGACTAAATAAAAAAACACTATACTTGTTAAAAATCATCATGTGAAAACATTGATATTTCATTAAATTAAATACCATAAGGGACTTACTATCAATCATGTGGCACTAAAGTGTCATAAATTAGACCCATGGATGATATAGGTTTATATTTATTCATCCAATAAAATTGGGACATTTTTTTATTTTAATAATCCTAATCATAGTATGTTTACAAAAAATTACCAAATTTCCCCTTAATCGTGGTAATAAAAAAAATACATTTCCCTCTATTTGTATTTTAAAACATAAATGGTACATATTTAAAGATTTTGGACATTAAAATTATTAAATCCATTTATTAAAATTGAAAACATAAATGAGACCCATTTTAATTTAAAATTAAACCATAAAAACATAATAAAAAAAATTGTTTTGAAATATTACAATTCCTAAATATAAAATGTATCTAAAATAAATTGAACACTAAAAAAAATTTTAAAATTAATAATTTAATTAAATTAAATCAGTAAAAACTAATTAATATTTACAAATAATACAAAAAATAATTTGAGTATTTAAATAAAACATAATTTTCAAAATAAATCCACTATTTTTCACAACAAATTGAAAAAGTAATATTTAATGAAAACTCACAAAACAAAATTTCATTATAATTTGTATATAATGAAATCATAAATTAAATTCATGTTTTAAAAAAGTATACCTTCTTGAAATTATAATTTTTACTCATTAAAAGAATAAAAACACATTTTTTATTAAAATAATATTTATAAAGAATAAATTGAATGTATAAACAATTACGTGATTATTTTCTAATCACATAACAAAATTTTTTTGTGTCATTAAATTTATATCATAAATCACTTTTTTATATTCATACCCTCTAATTGGATGACTAGGTTATAATGGTAACATTTAAATAATAATCTTTAGTTTATCATTTCAGATCGATGTGGTATATCTTATATGTTGTCGAACGTAGTGTTTGCACCATAAAATATATTTATTTTACATTGAAAACCCCTAAATTTATCATCTCTTATATGTGATTTTGTTCGGGACTCACATTTTGATCCTCAACTTGTTATTATTTTCGTAAAAACCATAATTTCTTTTCATTTATACCATGTTCAAAAAAAGGATTCAAATGGAATGAATCTAGTAATTGATTCTTTTAATTTTCATTTCGACATTAATTATCATTTGTAATTACCATTTATAAAAAAATATAATTATAACATTATTATAATTGGTTATAGTTCTCAACTGTTATATTGACCAATGACCATGTAATGGTCTATTCTAAGTGGTCATTTTCCCCCTATACACTATATATAATATAAAATTCATATATATTTACTACTTTATTTATAAAGGTTTTAAAAAATCCTTTGAAAATTTCAAATAAAAATATATTATTTATTTTTCATCTAAATTCTTCCATTTTATTTTTAATCTTATTTTTAGAGTTCAATCATATAGAAAATATCATTTCATAGTTATTATTCATTGGTTTTTATATCCATACACTAGTCATAGTTGTAGTAATCAGTATTATTTAATGGAATATAATATTAATTTTATAATATTAATTTTATGTATATCCATTGTAAATTATAATAATATAGACATTAAAAAAATGATTATTTAATATATTAGAAAATGAAGTATTTTTCCAATCATTATATTCTACACAAAAAGAAATTTTTTTCTCAATAGTTGACTCTTAAGTTATGGAAAATGATAGCACCTTTCATTCATCACTTATCATGTTTCAATATATATTCTTCAAACTCATAGCCCCACCATATGAAATTCACATGTCTTGTTATATATTTCATCATCAATTGTTATCTTTTTTCACAGAAATGGATTACTTACTCCGAATGGGAAAATTTCGGTTCTAAATCAAAAACATTAATATCATGTATATGTGTTGGGTTAGACATATTTAATCTCATTATAGACACATGTAAGATATAATGGACATTGGAAATATTTTGAAGTTTTTATAATTAATAAGAAATAACACCAACACACTTTATAATATGAAATTGTCCAAAATAAATTGGACATTGTTATCATTATTTCCAAATGATATAAATTTTTACCTATTTTATATTATGAATAAAAACAAGATAAAAAATGAAATCTTTTATAATTATTTTTCATGTCAGCATAATATTTCCATCATCTCTGAGAGAAACATTTATTATTTTTAAATAAATTTATGTTTTTTTGTATCATTCAAAATTTATGGTCATATTATTTTCACTTCACTAAAATTATGAAGACATGTTGGATTTCCACTCATTTTTCATTAGGGATATTCCAATTTATTCTATATGAATATATGAGTGAAAGTTACAATTATATAAGAATTAAAAATTTTAAATATGATGGTCCCAACTCCCTCGAAAATAATGTGAGATATCTCGTAGAGTGTATTTTACATTTTGAATTATCCTATAAGAGTTCACCTCAGATTTTGGATGATAGGAATTTCTCAGGTTATCTTTGATATTCATTTCGTAATTAAGGATACTCCAAATCATAAATTTAAGTCATTGATCATGGTCAAAAACAATAAATAGTTAAAACCTAGGGAAAATAAATACATTTTGAATTTATAGGTGATCTAGTAACTCTATAAATAAATTCTCCATTTAATCAATGAAATAAGATAACTTTTCAGTATATTTCTGATTTCCCATATATCATTATTTTCCTTGGATATCTTATATAGGCCAATGAATATGACTATAGTGACGTTTTACAAACTCTATAATGGTATGCGTTATTATTGTAAAACAAGATTAAAAAGTGGTTACTATAACATCACTTACATAAAAAATAAGAAACATGAAATTTAATCAATAATATTTACTTTTATATTATACGACCAATAATGAGAAAAAAATTTCCATTTACATTTTAGTGATTCCACGATATAAAAATAATTTAGAGGATTTTTTTTCATCCCAAATATCCAACTTTATCTCTATAATAAATGGAATACATTTCTTCATGTTAATTTATATACATAATCTTGATCAATAATAAATGTATTAAATATAAAAAATTTCATCGCCAATATATTTTTTAATCAAAGGAATATCTCTCCTACATTTCTTAATCTTCAATGGGAATAATTGATTAGAAATAATTTGTGAAAGTATTAATAAAAACTACTACCTTTTGATGAAAATGTACAAACACACTATTTCCACTATTAGTGGATCTCCATAAGTCCACATCATTGAATGATCACTAGGATCTTTTATAATGAATGAAACTGTGACATTGTTTTCTTATACAAAGTGATGATGAAATGAAAAATAATAAGATATAATAATATAAAATCATATTAATTTTTTTAGAATAGTTCCTTTAGTTTTAATAATTTGGAAAAAATTTCTGTCCCTCTGTATATATCACAATTTAATTCATAATGATTGTGAATCCACATCTTCAGTGAAAAATGGACTATAGTTAACTCCACGTCATGAGTAGGATAGTTCATCCCATTATGAAATAATGTTCAATATTGATAGGCGATCACCTTGTTATTTGTAATAATAATAAATCTAATAACATTCTATGATGAATCAATAGAGATAAAAATAAATCTATGATAGATTCCTTAGTCAGTGTTGGTTCACCAAACAACATATTTTTTAGTTGATTGAAATAAATTTCATGCGCATTTTCCCAAAAAAATCA
This sequence comes from Viscum album, assembly GCA_963277665.1. Lineage (NCBI taxonomy): Eukaryota > Viridiplantae > Streptophyta > Magnoliopsida > Santalales > Viscaceae > Viscum > Viscum album. Next base: position 2,056,450,461 of record OY728127.1, on the reverse strand, counting down.
TGAATTGTTTTTGAGTTAAAAACAATATGTGGATTAGAAATGTATTATTTTTTTTCAAAGTGAATCTATAAAATTATTTAAAAATATGGAAACTGTGATTCTCTATAATAGTTATAGGAATGGGGAACACGACTATAGTCTATTTCTTAGAGTAATCAATTTATATTACTTTGCTAATTATATTATGCCCTAGGATTGTATCCTTTTGTAACCACAACTCAAATTTACTAAATTTTATAAACCTCTTAGCCTTTATTATAGTTTTTAAAATATTAATTAGAAGAACTTCTAGATTCTAGTGACTAATTAATATATTATAATATCATCAAAAATTACCACCAAAAATTTATCCTCATAGTCTGTAATTAATATATTGATAGATTAAATAAATATGGTTTTATATTTAATTAATCTAAAGGCCATAACAACAAAATAATAATTCAAATATATTTATTGGATAGGATTATTTGTGATATATTCTTTCTCCAACCTGTAATTATGTTTCGAAAATATGTACTAAATCATGGAGAACAATTGAGTCCCATGAAAATAGTTAATGAACAATACATACATGGAAGATTATATTTGTTATTCACTATGATACAATTATTTTCCATATAATCATGGAAAAAAATTTATTGATGCACCATTCCCTATAGAAATAGACATATTCTCCAAATTGGGATTTATTTTATTAAAAGCTTTCTCTAAAGGATACTGATTTCTATTCTCCAATTCATCTTACTCTAAATTTTTCATTCTCATTGGTGTATTTAATATTATATTGGATCCCAAAATGAGATCATTTGAGATCACTACCTTTCATTATGTTAGAGGTCCAGGTAACTCTTTTTGAAATACCATAATGCATTACAAAAAATCGATATATATAAGAACTCCACATTCTACTTTCCCCCCTTATTTCCTAATAATTTCCCAAAAAATGAATTAGGTGATGATTCTCAATGAGAATCGGGATTGGATATATATCATATATATATATATATATAATTTTTTGTTGTCCCTTAAATAATTAATGAAATATCCATGCTTATAATGTTCATTGTGATATTATACATTTAAACCAATCCACAAAAACTATTATGTGATATTAAACAATTGGAATGGCCACAATGTATATGGTGATATTAAATTGATTGATATATTATGGGTGAAATTATATATATTTTCTACTTTAATATTTCTCCCAGGAGTCATAAATGAAAACAATAACACTAGAACATCAGGATTTAACTTGAAAATCCTTGCAAACATGAATGGAATAGATGAATGTAGGGAAAAAATTCAAAAAACATCAATTGATATATTGGATTATACAATGATATTAAAAACATACACATAATTTAGGTCATTAAAAAATTCCATTGTTATAAGAAATATTGATTAGCCTCAAGTGGTGTCTACTGGTGTTCATGGTGGAATTCCTCTATTTTCTTCATATATGGACATTGATTATTGAAATTTCAATGATTACCAAACATGACTAATTTCATGGTGGGTCTTTATTCCACAATATTCCAAATTACATTATCATTATGTTGTTTTTTTACTATATTAATTAGAATTCCAATCTATATGGCCATATATTCAACACTTATATATCATTAAAATTCATTTATATCACTTTCCCAAATTATTCATCCTATTTTTTAATGAATGATATTTTTGACGTTAAAACCATTAGAGTTTATTCATAAGATTATTTTTATTTTCTATTATTTCCATTTTTTTGTCAGTCTATTAGGGATTTATGAAATACATTTTAACATTGAGTGTAAATTATAATATACATTCTTTATTACAAATGTATTATATTTTTAATTATTTTAATTAATGGGGTATCATTGTGATAATGAATTGTTCAAAATTCCTATATAAATCTAAAAAAAATATTTAATCATATTTTTAAAGAATTTTAATCCTCAAATTATAATTATACACTAATTTATATTCACTTTCACCCAAATAAAGGAATTACCTCTCCATATTACTTCATAGGGTATGATGAAAATTCTGGTTGAAGAATATTTTTTAAAAGTTTCTTCACTCCATGTATTCCACCTCAACCCTTTTATTCATGTTCATGATTATAATCCCTCATATATTATATTCCCAATATAATTAATATACATAAACTTTATATTTATTTTACTAAAAATAATGTTTTATAATATATATCATTTCTATTTTATTTATCTAGAAACCTAGACCCTAATAGCTTGGGACCTATAACTGCATTAATACATTAGAATAATTTATAAGGAATGAAATCCAAAAGGACCATGTATATTAATAGATTTGGTTAACTATATATATAAAATATGTTCATGTTATATTTTTAGAATAGAATAAAACATAACAGATATAAAAATAAATTAAACTACATTCTTGAAAACTCATTCTAAGAATTCACTTATATATCATGGAAATTGGAAAAAAAATTAAAAGTGAGATCTAATGTTGGGTATGAGATAAGTGTAGTAGAAGAAATCAAGATTCAATAATATTAATAAATTTGGAAATATAAATAAATAAACATAGAAAAAACTTATATTACCTAACTATAATGGTATGATATGGAGGAATCAATTTGGAAAAGAAAATAATTGAAAACACATTACTTTTAATCAATAATAAAATGAATACATATATAATAACAAAAAAATATAAGGTATGATAATAAAAAATAAATTTACAGTGAAAGAAATTATAAAATATTTGACATTGTGTTTCTTATACAAATGATTCTTTTACAATCGAGATCTATCCTCAATACAGTTTAAAATGACAAGGTAAGTATCAATACGATTTGGCTACCTAATTCTTATCATGAGACTACTGATTCATTGAGGAATATCTATAATTGGGATCCGTCCATGTCTTTTATTTAAAAATCATTTATAATGTATAAAATAGAAAAATAAAGTAATAATAAAATTTTCTTATATTCATGATTCCTTACTGAGTAAAGGATAAAAATTCATCTATATTTCCCCAGTAATGAAAATAACATTTAAAGTAAAAAACATAATAAAAAATTTTATATGGTTTAGGAGATAATTAAATAATTTACAAAATAATATTAAATATTATGATAAATTTGACTTCAAATGAAAAATTTATAATAATAAAATGATTGTTTCTGTATAATTGGTACAATCACAGTACATTGTTAGATTTCACAATAAGTTTTACAACTTGGTAATTTTCATTTCAAATCCCATTAAACACTATAAATCAAATTGAATCATAAAATCACATTAATTATGAATGAATCATGATATTAAATGGTATATGGAACTATATATAGTATATAATATATATATTTCTTCATAATATTACTATACTCCTCAATGTAGTGAAATTGAGATGAGGTCCCCAATAATGATCATATAATTAATGTTGGAATTAATCAGTGAATCGATTATTTGTATATGACATAAATCCACATAAAATAAGTTTATATAAAATATAAAATAATATATTTCCATTATACACATAATTCTTGAATGACGTAATTAATGAAGTAAAAGTTTAACATAATGAATTAAAATTGCGTTATGAAATGTCTTACTACACACATTACTTTTAATGAACATTTACTAATAAATTAAATAATGTTTTTATTAATTTTATTAATTTACAAAAGAACCAATATCATAATGAAAATATCATATATGATCCTACTATAAAATGTATGAAGTTTTAATAAAATCTCATTAAATTATCTGTTTTATGTGTTAAACGATTTGATTTCTCATTAATTATTTATCCTAGAATTTATTATTAATGTATATGTTATATTATTATATAATTTCTAGAATAATATTAATTACATAATTATCATATTATAACATCAATTAGCCTTTCAATAACTACAATGAAATATTTTTTTGACAAAATAATTATGTTATGATCAAGGAGACTAAAAGTTTTACGTACACATGAGTTAAATTTCCATTCTCTAGTAATCAATATTGAATAAAGATGTGTGAAATATTATCTAAATAAAATTATAATAATATTACATTTAAAATATAATTTCATTAAATATAGTAATATATATCATCCATGTGGTGTCTTGATGAAAATAGATTCACATCATTTTGTGAAGGCAGTTGTTCACATGTACGTGAATGACCTTATCTTATTTAATTGAGTGAAAATGTAAAACAGATATATATATATATATTATAATTTAATAATGATTAATATATAATTTGTAACTTTTTCCATATATATCACAAATAATCATTATATTTTCCCTATCACCATCTAGGTAAAGCGTTAGTAAAAGGAGAATCACATAAATTTGCGAGTCAAAAGTTCAACACACACACAAGTAATGTTCTCATATTTACAGTGGAGTAGAAAGTAAAAAATTAAATATTATGTATTTAATAAAAATTTATAAATATTTAATAATTTTAAAATATATAATTTATATTCATCATCACACTAAACCATAGTGGTGGTAATGGAAAAATTAATGATATCAGTTCACAAAATTGTAGTCTGCGATACACACAAATTATAATTTTATATCTGATTTGATAGAAGTGGAGGTTGTTGAGGATAATTATCTATAAATAACTACATAAAATTATATAAAATATAATGTGGTTATATTTTCATCATGGTTGAAAAATTATATATGGTGGTGGTGGATGAAATAAAATAACAAATCTTATTGGAGAACGCCACCACATCTTTTGGTATCATCCATAGGATTGCACTAATCCATTTCTAGGATGCATTTTATCCCAAAATAATTATTCATGGATGATTGTATGGAATTATTATTTGATTTTGGTTTTTATTGGTCTATATTTTTTTTTATGTTTTGAATTAATTAGGAGAGTGGGTGGCCTTTTATATGTGAGGTGAAGGGATCACTTTAAATTCTTTGAAAAGAATGAATTCTAGCAATATTTTTTCATGTCACAAGGACAAAATAATGGAAAATTAACTACAATAAAATTTATAAAGTTAAAATATGATAATGTAATATATTTATGCATGTTATTAAGATATTTTAACATTTATGTTTTTAGTTTAACCCTCAATAAACACATTTGAATCTTAACATTGGTAATTAATTTTTACGATTTTCACTATTTATTTTTGTAAAAAATTATGAAATCATTACTAGATAATTTAAATTATTATAATTAAAAATATGAATTTAAAATATTCATATTTTAATCAAATAATCGAAAGAATTTCATACCATATCAATCCTGTTAACACGACAAGAAAACAAATTTTTAAAGTGAAAATAATAAAAAAAATTATAACAATTTTTTATAAATATTAATTATTACAATTATTAAAAAGAAATAAATTTGATGAATATATATAAAATTAAAATAAATTTAATTTATAAAAAAATTATTATAAAAAAAATATTTTAATTTATTGAAAACAAAACAGTGTTTTCAATTAAAATACAGTATTTTTCACAATTTAAAAAAAAATAATCAATTTAGAATAATCCAAACATTTAACTCTAATATAATATTGAAATTATTATTTCAAAAACAAAGTTTATATTTTCAAATTAATTGTACATTTGTGTTCAAAATTAATTTTATATTAGGTGGGAAAAACATGACTAGACCATCCTTTAGAAAAAAATAAGATTTTTCATAAATTATTTTTTCACATTTAAAATGATTATTATTTTATTTCTTATAAAAATGTTATAATAATTTTATTAATTATGTATTACTATTCATACCCCCTAAATTAATAGGTATGTTATCATGGTCACTTTAAAAAGATAATATAATAGAGTATTTTTGTTTAAACCTGATGCTGTGTGTGTCACAAGATATTAACGAAGTAAAATTTATTCTAAAAGAAATTTATTGTGAACTCTCAAGATGTGATATTCAATTATACGGTTGTTTTTGTGCTTTATATGTGATATTTAATATGATTTAAATATTTTAAAATACTAGGGCGTTACATTCTATCCCCCACCTAAATAAATTCCATCATTATAGTATAATATTGATCCTATAAATCAATAGTTTTCCATTTTAAAAAACCATTCCGGGAACACCCTATCATGGTACGGGTTCATAAAACATCCCCTTGTTAAGGATAATTTTATTTTCTAAAATCATCTATAATAACGTGTAATTGGTTTCCATGATAAGAGAACATAGATAGGATGAAAAAATGGACATAAAAGAGAAAACTAACACCAAAATACTGATCGAGAGTGATATAGGTCATTGATCAAAAGATATTTGGTGATATAGATTACGTTTATGACAAAAAATTTATAAACCAAGTGGTGTAAGATAGGTCATTAATTACATGAAAAATTTTCAAAAACATATAAAAATTTATTTCAATTTCATTTTCCTAATATTTGTGAATTTTTTTATTATCTATGAATATATGGAAACATACTTTATTGATATAGTTTTATTTTATTGGAACAATTTATCCTATTGGTTGTTCTTCGATCAATTTATAAAATATCTCTTAATCTATGAAATGAATTTCCAAAATTGATTATTTTTCATGATGAAGTAAAATTTTCACGAACTGCTTGGATACCCTAGTACCCTAATAACTGAACTGAAACTAACATAGACTGGATAAATTTCTCAATCTGATCAGGTTGGAAAATAGCACTAGGAATCCTAAAACAAGAAAGAAGGAATTATTTTTCCTCAAAATTAATAGAATGACTAGATACATATTAGTATAATGAATGAAAACTCTAAGGAGACAACAATACCAAAAGATAAAACATGTATATCAAAACCCAAACCTAACAACATCAATGTACTAAAAAACTATCAAGATAAAAAACCACGTACCAATTGGATGAACACCCCAAATCTAGATGATCAACCCCAACCACCACCACTATTTTGTGATATCCCCTTTCTCAAACCTATAACAAATAAATATTCTTATTACGAAAGGAGATTGATGGGTGTGAGATAAAAACCCTGTAGTCTCTCACCATCTGTACTAAATAAGATTAAATAATAAATAAAACAGGTCAGACATTCATTTTCAAATAAAAAATTCATGGTAATACAATTTATCATTTAAAACAAAACATGATTTTCAGTTCAATTAATATAATGTATTAAAGAAATGTCTGAATAAACATTTTATATAAAACATTAGTAATGGGTAAAAAATTTCTATAAACAACTATATATATATATGTGTAAATATTTATATTATAGTAGTTACAATAAGAAATGTAGTTATGTACACCAATGTATGATAGTTATGTATTATGATATCCACGCATAATCATATATTTGATAATGGAAATATGAACAAACATCCCTTATGAAAGTTGGAGCAATAAACATACCACTAAGGATAAGATCATCCAAAAAAGGTTTTTGTTATATTTGTAAAGATTCAATTTGTCAATAGGGAATTTTTATCCTCGACTTTTAAAAAAAAATAACGAACAAGGATCACATATAATCAATCATAAATCAATAATGGGAAAATTATTTCCAATATGTTTAACATAAAAATTCCCCAAATCGGGTTTACATATTTCAATGATCGGATAAAAAACATTTGTTTTTAATATTTTCATTCATTTTTAATATTTGAATCATTTTTTGGTTCTCCTGAAATATTTTTTAAGACAATTTTCTCAAAATCATTTCAGAATGAATTTTACAAATCAATTTTAGTCTTATTTATAATAATCAATTCCACCCATTAATTTAAAATATTCCTTCATTTCAAAATCACAAACCAATTTCTAATTCTATTGTATTTAGGTGTGTTTTCCAAATAATTCCTACCAAATAAATTAATATCCTAATTTTCATATAATTTGAATTTCATAATTCAAATGTAAGAAATTTAATTGAAATAAAATAAAATAAAGGGTTTATAACATTGAAAATCTCAATGGACCCACCTAAAATTATAATAGAAAATCAGGGCCAATATCATAACCACTGTAATATGAATTATCAAAACAAATGTTGGAAATATAGATCAAGAAATAAAACATATATTCATGATCAAAAAAAATTATTTTATATCGATTAACATAAATATGTCATAACAAACCCTATGTAGGAATGATAGAGGGAGAGAAGGAACTATAGAATATGTCTTACCTGAGTGTTATCAAATGATGTTTTCTAAAGCATCTAACTACCGATGAATTTTTTTTGATAGGATATAAGGGGTTCATGATAGCTAAAATGACCTATAAATTCTTCCAATATCGATTTTGGGTTGAATGGGGGATAAAATAATCCTCATATATTTTTTTAATATCGAAATAAATAATTCTGATTGAATATCCAGTTGGTCAGGGTTGCATGTTTTATGAAACCATGCACCCTTACTATTCACCCCTCAAAATTGGGGCATGGTTTCTACAAGGTGGGTGGATTATTTTTTCAAATTATATTCTAATCCTGAAAACCACCACTATTTGGTTTTTCAGGGTTTACCCAAGGTGGGAACACAATTTTGGATAAAAATTAACCATCCATGCACATCCTATAATTTTCCAAAAATTTAAAATTTTACTCTGAAGATATCCATGATGATCTCCAGGAAAAAATGATCAGAATTTGAGGTTTATGAGTTCCCAAAAATAGAAAAAATATGTTACAACCTCATTATAATATAAAAATTTATTTTCCATAAATCGTTTCATGAAGTCACCATGTCGAAAAGATGATGCCACTACAATCTCTATAGTGCCTCTTTCTCAAACATATCATAAGTATCACAACTATCCTTCTAATAGACATGAACCAAAGGTATCATCCTCCCATGAATTTCATTCATTTCATTAGGAACTATCCTATTAGTATTCTGAGTAATATACAAATCAGTCACAATAACATGATCCATCCAGCTCAATACCTAATATGGGAAAGGATGATACTTTTGTAGTTGTGATACATAAAACACGTTATGTATTGACATCAAATTTGGATGAATTTTTAAAAGTTATCCCTCTTTCTCCACCTCCTTAACAACATTAATAGGGAACTAAAAATGAGTAGAAATCATCCCTTTTCTCCCAACCCATTAGTAACACAAAAGATGTGATACTTTAAGAAAAGATATTCAAAATATGAAAATTCCAAAGGTCTATGTCAATGACTAGTATATGATTTATATGAGCTCTATTCCATATACATTGTTGGATGAATAAACTGAATATTTATTATCATAACATAAACTAATTCCAGTCCATCTAAGGAACATTCACTGGTCTCTATCTGCCACATTAATGATTTACAACGATTTCCATACAAGGCCTCAAAAGGATCCATTCTGATCACAGAATGGTAACTATTTATATATGAAAAATCGACCAATTCCAAATGATCACCACCAGTTCCACCAAAATTAATAATGTAGGAATGAATCATATATCCAAGAATATATTATTAAATTATAGTCTTTCCATCCATATGGTGATGGTATTCCATACTCAAATGAACCTAAGATACATGTGTGTCCTCAAGGACTCTCTAATATCTTTAATAAAGTGGGGATTCTGATTAGAGACTATTACTTATGAAAATCTAGGAAATTTAAATCTCTGGTTCACATATATATTTTATACTTCCTCAATATTGGATGTATCATGAATTCAACTAATGTGAGAATATTTGGTTAGCCATTCAATCACAACCAATATAACATTCATCTTTTTTTGGTTTCATGGAAATGTTAATAATAAGTCCATAAAGATCTCTTCCATCTTCTGAGTCAACACTGGATGTGGTTGGAGAAAACCCAATGCTATTTAGTGGTCATCCATAACCGATTGTCACATATAACAATGAGAGATTTTTTTTTTAAAATTCTATATGTCATACCTATCCACCAAAATCATCACTTCTTGCTATAGAACATATTTTTGGTTTATGGGTGCAATGCCCGTAGTGAATTACAAAAATACCCCATTAAAACTTTTCTCAAAACAAATATCTCAAAAAGATGATTCTAAAAACATAAAATACCATCCATGAAAATGAACAATAAGAAATAGTCTTCACACAATAAGTAGTGTCTAAAATTTAACAGAATTCATCAATAACATAGTACAATTAAAGTATACTCTAGAGAAGAGTACATGTCAACCGAACACTTTCCAACACAACCTCAGACCCAGTTTCCCTTACTCATATATGAAATATGAAAATATACATCATGTTCCACTCTTTTTATGATTCTTTCACATCGTTGGTTGGATGACATAAATTAAAAATGTATTCTATGAAATTATATATAAACGAGGTATTATCAATATCAAAATAAAAAAATGAAGGTATTCGACCAATATCCTATGAATGATATTCAAATCATTTTTAGAAAAGATATCAAACATAATCTTTTATTCAGAATTCATGGATAACCATTCTCTATTATGGTCACTCCACCATATTTTCAATTCATGCATAATAGCTATATGATAAAGATCATGCGTTGGATAATTTTTCTCACATGGACTATGCTTATGAGAACTATAAGCAATGAATTGATCACCCATCTGAATAACATAGCCCAACAATATCCTTATTCACTACAGAAGACCAAATATCTATGCCCGTCCTCCAAAGGTGTCAACACTATTGAAACTATCAAAATTAATTTCAACTCATCAAAATTACACTGAAATTTTTCATCCCATGAAATTTTTTATTTGTTCTAAGTAATATTTGTCATCGAATAATCAAAATCCAATAAATTCGTTAGGATCTGGTTATAGTTCCTATCCAAAAAAATAAATATTAGAATTTATAAAACAATCCTCAATTGTTCCCATTTAATGATTACATTCACCTTCTTAGGATGAACTAGGATATGATGATCTGGAACCATGAATCCCAAAAATTTTGATACCCAAATCAAGAAATAAAATTTTTATTTCTTAGTATAATGTTGGTGATTTCACAAAAATTCAAAAGCTTCTCTTAGAAGAGGTACATGGCCCTCCTCGTGCATAGTGAAAATAAAACATTCATCTACAAGGAATACCATGGATGTATTAAGATACTCAGGTATGGTTTGGTTCATCAAAGCTGTAAAGGCTTCTTGAGAATTGGTTAGACCAAATTTCATGGAAATATACTCATAATGGACATAACATAATTTGAAAAAGGTTTTATGAATGTTATATTCATTTATTATCAACTGGTGATAACCAGAATGAAGATCAATCTTCGAGATAAAATTATACCTTATCAATAGATCAAACAAATAATCAATTTGTGGAAACTGATACTTTTTTGTTAGAGAAACTTGTTTTAGATTTCATTAATCAACAAAAAGGAAAAGTGACTCATCAACATTTTTAGCAACGTGAACTGGAACTAACCATGGTTACACACTATGTAGTATATAATAATATCAGTAAAAGGACATAAAACTGATTCACTATCTCATTAATTTATGTTGGCCAAATGAGGTAAGAAGTAATTGTAACTAGTTGAGTATAATTAAGTAAATCATTATAAAAAACTAACTCCCGTACTATTGTGAAACAAGAGAAGTCATTAGAAAAAATGTTGAGAAACAAGATGTTAATCGGTGGCTAATCATCTCTCATGGTGAAAAGTAATTTATGATATTATAATACAATACTATCGATTATATGGTCTATCTCTACTCGACCATGAGTTATATTCTTCCTATAAGATATGACTAACCCCATCCATCACAACAAAAGAGACTAGTAAAAGATAACTATCAATTTGCGATTTGTTATCAATGATTCAATCCATAATGAATATAAAATCATGATGTATCATGTTGAGAACTAGAAAATCCTTAGTAAGATCAATCTCACATAAATAGAAGGAACATATATTAAAACAAATAAACTTCTCTCTCTTCATTCCAAGGAGTTCAATAATATCAATAATTAATGTTAAAATAACTATAGTAATATTTATATGATTAAACAAATGGGTTCATATAAAGGAATGAGATGCACTGATATCAAATAAATTAGTCACTATAAATGTAGAAATAGTGTGGGTTCCTCTCATATTTACTATACCTATATCTAATTCCTATGGAGGATCTTCTACTATGTGATGAAGCATGATTCCAGATGCATGTTTCTAGTAACCCTTTGTTTGTGAATAATTAAAATTCACATTAGTATTTTTTGTTCATTAAGATCCCATGAAACTATGTGAAGAAGAATAGATATAGAATAACTTCATTAAGTTGTAGGAAAATCCATAGTTAACACATATCTTGGGTTTCTTAGTGAAAACATGTTTTGAGTGCCTATACTAGACATAATTGTATAGAATTAAAGTAAATATTCCCAATACCGAAGGATGTCTATAAAAACCATTCTATTGATATCGATCTTGATAATTATCATTATTTCTCTTTCCATTAAAAGAACTCACAGAACTACCACAGGAAGAAAAAGGAATTAAAATATACCATAACATAACAATTAGATCAAGATCAACCATCAAATTCATGTATAGAACATAATCATAGAAGGATTTCCTCAACAAGAATCCCTAAGAACAAATTTTAACCTAACGTCCCATGTGAAACCATTGAGTCTATATCTTCAAATTTGATATATATCAGGTGAAAACTAGACAATCTCAAAAATGTTATTTGTATACTCAATCATCATCATGTCAGACAACTCATGTTTGAAAAAATAGATAGCCACAGAAAACACCATAGACTCAGGAACGATTTGGTCGGCGAAAATAACATTATAGTCCTTCAACTCTAATACCCTATGACTCTTATCCATTAGATTCATGTCTCACCATCTCTTGTTAGTTCCCTCTCACATAATGGTGGAACATTTTAAATTTATAGAATCTATATTCTAAAAAACAAAATAAAATATCAAATCTTATAAACGAATCATTAGGATCTGGATGATTATTTGAGCCTTGGAACACCAGAAGATTATAGTAGAAGAATCCATAAAACAAAACCTAAATTCATTACTCTAAGGTCCCACATCTGATTCCTAAATGGGAATGGGCTCAGGCGCATGTCCTAGAGCATGGACAACCTACATAATAATGTCAACTATATTATGGTCCATGGGATGACTTTCATACATTGCTTCATCTTCATCTTCCTCCTGGATCCTATCGACACATATTCTCAGATTCGTGAGGCTACACATCATCTAAAACCATCATTGAATATATTATATGATTACTTATATCAACACTAAAACAAGTCAAAAATGAAATTAATCACAACATTTAGATAGAAAATATTTGTATTTCAATCCATTTAAATCAATACTATTAAAGGGACAATAAAATAGTGATGGAAATAAAATTACATATTTCAAAATGTTTATTTCATTTCCATTTATGCAATCCTTTGAAACAATGTATTAATAATATATATATATATATATATATAACTTTTATATAACATATTTGGAATGAGTAAAAAACATCCATAAACATTGGAATATATATATTATAACAATTAAAATTATTAACATGGTCATATACATTACTTTATAGTAGTTCTAGGTTATGAGATACATAGACACTCATATCTAAAATCCTGATAATTTCCACAACCACCACTCCGGAACTAGTCAAAGTGGATTCATTGACATCCCATTGGGGGTATGATCTGCAAAATGAGGTTTTTTAGAGAAATAAAGTATCAACCCATGCCAATGGATTCCCATCCTATTATATTTATCCCAAATAAATAACTAACTATATGGGCTCTCATTTTCATTATCAACAATAAATCATGGGAAAATTATTTCAAAACTTCTTAAAATATAATTTCCCCATCACTAGTTTCAATATGGAAATTTCTATTTATAAATCATAAGACGATTTTTTAATAATCTCATTATGTTTCCATGAAAAAAACTAATCGTTGGTTCTCATCCAATAAATTTTAAAACATTTTTAGGCAAATAATTTCATAATAGATTTCAAAATCAATTTAATCAATTTTTCTCAAGATTAATTGCACATATTTGCTTTAAAAATTCCATCAATTCTAAATCAAGCCCCAATTTCCAATTCCATTATACATGGAGGTTTTCCACAAAAATTCATGAAAAATAAATTCAAATGCCAATTTTCTTAGAATTTTACATTCTTAATTCATTGGAATTAAATTAAATTTATATAAAACTAATCGAGTGTTTATAATATGAAATATCTCAATGGAACCACCTACCCTTATTAGAGAATCACGTATCACTACCCCTGAAATAGAAACTGTCAATGAAGAATGTTGGAAATGGATATCATAGAATGAAGCCAATATTCTAGTTCTAAAAATAGTTTATATCCATGAAAAAATATATTTTATAATGATTTATATAGAGGAATAATAGAGAGATTGATAGGGAAGGAACTGTAGAATATCTCTCACCAGAGAGGAATCGAATGAAATACCCAAAAATTAGATATGCCTTCGAAAGTTTTTTAGGGGAAAAAGGGTTTATGAGTGCTCAAAATAATTATTAATTCATATAATATAATTTTAGGGTTGATTGTGTGATAAAATAGAGGTTTTTGGAATATTCATAATTAAATTGAATAAAATTGTCAGCGCATATGGCCAGCTAGGCATGGTTGCACATTTTTTCAAATTGTTCTCCCTAACTGTGTTCCACTCGGATGGGGTGAATGGTTTCAATTAAGTTGTCAATCATTTTTCAAACTATGTTATAATAATGAAAATCCCCCATTTTTTGGTTTTTACGGTTTACCCAAGGTGGGTGTACAGTTTGGGAAAAGTGCACGTTTATCGTGAAGAACCCATAATTTCCAAAAAAATCAACTTTCCTCCTGAAGGGACCATAGATTAACCCTATTCAAAGAATGATCAAAAAGAGGGGTTGATTAGTACCTAAAAATAGAAGTAGTATGTTATTAAAATATAATTTTAATGTTTTATTACATCTATAATAGAATTATAAGTCATTCTTTTCATGTCTAGTTATTTTTAAGAAGTCATGGATAATACATGTTATCCAATATGAATAAATATTCATATGAAGAAGTAATAAATTACCCACTAAATACTATTACAATGTTCATCATAAAACATTTCATATATATTTTAGCTTATGACCCTTCCAAAATATTAATATAAAAAACTCTAGAAAACTGGTAACTAAATTTCAAAAATAAATGTATCAATAACCCCCCCAATGAATTATCTCTTAATCATCACATACCAATCATTTGAATGCCGTCATATTTTATTTTCATGAATCTTGTTAAGAACATCATTTTCAAAAAAAAATAAAACATGCATGATTCCATATTCTAAAAGTAAAACATTGATTGTTGGATACATTTGTTAAATAAAAATATGTTGTATACTCTATCATTGAATATATTAAACACCTTGTTAAAAAATCATCTGTAAAGTCACAGAAATTCTATATAATTTTTTTTAAATTACGTGGGATTATTACGAGTCTGTGAAAATTGATGGCACTTGATTCCGAGACCAGGTGTGCCCGGAATAGAATTTGGAACATTTTTATGGTATGTTTAGTAAATGTACGATGAGTAATTTCTATCTTTTTAACCGGTTATCAGGATTTAAATTTGATGGCACCATTGAATTCCTATCCTCAAGATTATTTTAAGAGAGGCTTAACCCCGACCATAGTAGGTCGGGTGAAAAAAATTGTTTTACAGATTTTTTGGAGAATAGTAAAATAATAATAAAAATGTTATTTTAATTTTTCTATCAACTGTTGAGAGACGATGGAGGGACCACTGGGTTTTCAAGACTTTTAGATGCATGAATATTCTATTATGTTACCACACCATTGATAGTTAATAGGTTCATTAATTAAAAACTCATTAATGAACCTCACTAATTATTACTGTGCATTAATCTCCCGAACCATCTATTTAAATTGATATTGGGCTTGGGTTTCTGACACGGAAGAGAGGAACCTATGATAATGTGTTGCGATTTATTCCACCGACCTATAATGGAGGTTTGAATGATGTCGTTGGAGGAATCAATCTAGAAATGATGAACACCGATAACTTCATCATACGTGGAATTATTCTTCAAAAACTATGACATATCCTACGAATACAAGGTAAGGTTTTTGTTTAAATTGAAGTGAATTTATTTCAAACTACCATTCCTGAAAAACATGATGAACCAAAATTAAAAAAATAGTTAATTCATGATTTTTAAGAAACTATTGGTAGTTAATGCATGAATTATTTTTAATGGTTATTTAATATATCCTTTGATGTCCATACTCTTGTTTAATTTCTATCACGTATGGCATGAGCCAGCCGAACAAGGCCTAGACCCACCACCACGTCGTTTTTGTTGTGTTCTTCCGGGGAAAAAATTTCAACTCATCTGAGTCGGAAATCTGGAAGCCACACAGTAATTGAAGCATCCTGGGAGGCCTGTAGGCGCAAACAGGAGGGAAAATGGACCAATAGAGCTCAACCAGTGGCCCGCAAAAGTTCTATCGGCGGCGGCCGACAATCGCCAGCCACAGAGGAGAGGTGGTGCCCAGAGGCATTGCGGTGGATGGACAGTGTGGCCTGTGTGGGCCGGCTATAGTGGCAGCAGGGTTGCTGGCTGTCGCGTTCTACGAGAGGCAAGCCACGTGATCGAGCCACGGGGGAGGGGACCTGCGCCCTGGAGGTCCCGCTGACAGAGAGGTGACACCACTTGGAACCGCCATTGTAAAACAGAATAGATTTCAGCCATTCGGGAAGGGTAAGGGTCCCCACATGGGCCACCCAGCTGAGGGTAGCTCTAGCTAGTGGGATGGGCCACCCTGCGGGCCTTTCCCAACCAAGGAGGGTCAGGCTGTTCTGCGACCTATAGGGCCTATCCCGCGGCCCATCCAACTCGGTCCTGCCCAGCTGGTTCAGGACGGGCTGAGTCGTATCCAGGTCGGACATGAACTAGGTCGAGTCAGATCCGGTTCGGAATCGGGTTGGACCAAACCGGGTCGGGTCAGATCTGGGTCGGGCCCTCTATGGGTCGGGTCAGAAGAGGTCTGGTCGGGTCGGACCGGACCCGAACCCCTTTTTGGCCCAGATATTCTTAAAAGGTAGTACCTCACAAAACAGACGTCCATTTGATGAACCATCTATGGTGCTGGAATCCTTGAAATGAGATGGTACTTTTGAGATACTCCTCCAGATTTTTTGGAGAATTTTGTAGTATGGATAGTGTTGATCGACCCCGAATCCAACAGGGCCCTCGATACTAAAATGCTTATAACTCACAGACTAAGGATTCATTTGACGTGATGTCTATTGCATTGGAACACTTACGAAATGGAGGTCCTTTGGGTAATTCGTTTTGGAACATCATGGATGTTTGGGAACAAACGATATATAGAGGAGTAGATACTACGGAACTCAAGAACACTGGGTGTGGGGAATCCGATGGGTGATTATCAATTGAACAACGACCCTATGTGGATCAGCAACATTGCGACCCTGTGTAGATCAACATCATAGCGACCTTCTGTGGATCAAAATCATAGGACCCTATGTGGAACAACATCATATCGACCCTATGTGGATCATCATCATAATGAACATGTGTGGACCCGCATCCTAGATACCTTGTGTAGATCATCATTGTGTGACCCGACGAGGACCGGCCTTAGAGCGGCCCGTCATGGATCAGTGACATATGACCCTATGTGGATCGATAATGGAACAAATTATTCCTGTTTCAGTTGTGGAAACTTACATATAGAATAAAATGATATAGCATAAGAGTAATCATCATTATTCCTGATCTAGGAGTTTTATACCTAGATTGAGGTGAGCCTTTTCTTGTGCTTTGTGATTGAGATCATACTTTATAGTTTTTACTTTGTGTAATTCTGAGAGACCTTCGGGGGTCTCAGGTTCCCTAATGGGTATTTTTATACAAACACTATAGGGGATTCACCCACTCATTTTTGTGTCTTTTGCAGAGAATGACCAGCTTGGCTGAGACTTTAGGAAGCAAGGACTTGAAGGTACATGTAGGTGACTGGTTGACATGGATAGATGTGGAATCAAGTTTTACCTACCCTTCTGGTAGGATCCCAGGTGGATGATCTCTGGAGGTGTTTTATATTGTATTTTAATCATTTCATTTTCATTTTATTTACCCACATTTACATTCAGTACACACCTTTACTACTTCAGTTTTACTACGTGGTTTTCATCATTCCATATTATTAGTCTGTGTGTTTTCATGTTTGAAGGAAATGACTTCCCACTTCCATGTATATGCATTTCCGATGTTAGTTTCCAGCCACAAGACTTAGGAAGGTGGGCTTGGGGTAGTCACAGCATGGGCCCTGGGGGACGGGTCATGACACAGTGGTATTAGAGGAGTCAGTTCTAACAAAGAACTAGGAATCTGATCTTTACAATGGAGAAATAATGTTAAGTGTTTTGAGTGTGGTTTTTAGTTCTAGGATTCTAGTGTTTTTTTGGCAGCCGACATATCCATACACCAATACCTTGAATTCTAGTTTCTAACTCAATGCATGAAAACACTGATTGAGTGTGTTTTTGAAATGTTTTACTTTTGATCTATTTTGAGTTAGCTCACCAAGTGTAACTTATTGGTCGTGGACCAACTTTTTTTAGGATGCCTCCATGTATACAACCATCCAGGATTCTAGAGAGACTTCGCTTTGATGACCCACTGAGCGATAAGGCTTCGGTGCAGGGCCCTCTTACCGCGATAGCACTTTCAGGTGGTGCACCGGCATCACTACTACCCATTGGGTAGTTGTTTCCACCATCCCCACTTATGGATGGAGCACGCTAACGAAGCACATTGCATGAGTTATAGCGGCATAGGACTCCAAGATTTCAAGGTGAGACAGATCCCTAGGAAGCTAAGAACTGGAAGGAGGTTGTGGCTAGAGTTATTCACTTAGTCGAGACACCAACTGAGCAGATGGTGATCCTAGATACTATCCCCTTCAAGGGAACATCATGAAGATGGTGGTGTCTGACACTCTAGTTACACGACAAGAACCCCCTCACCCAGAAAGACATCGAGAGCCCCTTCTTGGAGGATTTCGTTCCAGAAACACTATGATCTATGCATATTTAGGAGATCCTACACTTACCATAGAGAATCCTGACAATAGCCCAGTACTTGGTGAGATTCATTGACATCTCACACTACTCCAATGACATGGTATGTGACCCATTCTTCTGGGCCCAAACCATTGGGAAGGGTCTCCAGTGGGAGATTTGAGTGTCATTTATATAGACAAATATCTTGATATAGGTTGGAGTGATCGAGAAAACATTATTTGTGGAGATCTTCATAGATGACCGGGCACTGACGGTGGGAGCCACCATTAGATGAAAGGTAGCTGAATCATCTGCAATAGGCAGTAAGAAGTTTAAATAGAGGTACAAGTGGGCCATACCTTCTAGAGAATGACCCTAGGATGTAGGGTCAGAGGTTCGGATCTCACGAGGTAGAGAAAGCGAGCAGAGGAGCTGAATATGATTCAGGTGTGGTGGGCAGAGCCACATGGATCATGACTGCCCTACCCGCCATACAGATGATCTGCAGACGGTTGATTGACCCCCAAGGAAGAGGTAGATATTTGAGCGAGGTGGTCTGGAGGGTAAAGGGTGTGTCAGAGGAGCAACTTGTTCAATAAGCGATGGGTTTTGATTTGAGGTTCTACAACCACCACCTCTAGGTAGTCCACCTCAACCATAGGGAGTTGGAAGACAATGATGAGCACAACTTTAGGCAGCTGAGGCCTATGACCACCGTGATCCAAAGGTGATTCGAGGTACGATCTATGACTACTATACCGTATCTCAAGTAGTAACATGCATAGGTGCCAGTCAGTCTTTCATTTCCACAACACTCATTAAGAGCTCAAAAATTCTGGTAGAGCCATTAGCTTGATCCATATGATTTGAGACTCCTACGAGAGAGGATTAGATAATTACACACTGGTTCTGACAGTGTCAACTTACTTGAGGAGGCAAGATCTTTTACTGGGATCTCATAGTAGTAGTGTCGAGGCCTTATGATATTATATTGGGTATGGACTCGTTAACCATAGTCCATGACTAGATTGACTATTTTAGGTGGAAAGTGCGGTGTGACTTCAAGGATGGGATCAGGTTTTCCTTCATCATCGAGAAAGAAACCTTTGTAGCACATGATTGAATTTCTCAGGGGAGGGTGCAACTAATCACTCATTAGTTGGATAGACATACCCTAGGAGCATTTGATGTGAGGAGTCCATGTTATCCTATAGTGGTGGACCAGTTTGTTGATTTCTTCCCTGATGATGTTCTAGGACTACCTCCTCGCATAGAGGTAGACTTCTACATCGATATATACCCCAGGATGACATTGATATCTACTGTAGCATATCAGATGGCTCCCACAGAGCTTCGTA
Source organism: Viscum album (assembly GCA_963277665.1). Taxonomy (NCBI): domain Eukaryota; kingdom Viridiplantae; phylum Streptophyta; class Magnoliopsida; order Santalales; family Viscaceae; genus Viscum; species Viscum album. The sequence goes on along the minus strand of OY728127.1, from coordinate 2,056,430,009 downwards.
AGTTGAGGGTATAACTGGAGGACTTGTACAGGAAGGGGTTCCTAAGAACTAGTTTTTCTCTACGGGAATCCCTGATTTTTTTCCAAGAAGGTAGATGGGAGTCTAAGGAATTATGTGGACTAATGGAACCTGAACTACGTGACCATGAGGAATAAGTATCCTCTACTGAGGATTGATGATCTATTCGATTAGTTGAAGGGAGCTCGAAGGTTTTTGAAGATAGACCTCAGATAAGGATATCATCAGCTCATGGTGCGAGATGAGGACGTACCGAGGACGATCTTAAGATGACGGTATGGAAACTATAAGTTCTTGGTGATGCCTTTTGACATGAAAAATTCCCCAAAACTGTTCATGGGAATAATTTATTGGATCTTCTAGCCTTAACTTGACGGTTTCATGGTTTTCTTCATTAATGACATCTTGATATACTCGACGTCGGAGGAGGAGCATTCCACACACATTCAGATAGTTCCAGATACACTCTGAGAGCACTAGATTTATGGAAAGTTCTTGAAGTTTCATTTTTGGATATGGAAATTCCACTTCCTGGGGTAAGTTTTCTCAGAGGATGGAGTTATATTGGATCCAGGGAAGATAGAGTAAATTCTTTCTTGGGAGACAATGAGTAGTGTGACCGAGGTGTGGAGTTTCCTGGGATTGGCTGGGTACTAATGGAGATTCGTACCCGACATTTGCAGAGTTAAAACACCCTTATTAGGTTTTAAAAAGAAGGGATAACACTTTGTTTGGATGGAGAGATACCATTTTTGTTTTCAAAAGTTGAGGAAGAGACTGACGAGTTCCCCCATCTTGCGACTACAAAAGGAGGGTGTTGGGTATGAAGTCTACTACCATGCATTAGGGACCGAAATAGGATGTGTCATAATGAAGGAGAGAGATTTTATTTCCTACAACTCTTAGAAGATATGAAAATATGAGAATAAATACACTACCCATGACCTGGAGTTAGTGATAGTGGTCTTCACCTTGAAGATACGGCGACACTACATGATGGGAGAATGTTTTTTAGTCTACTCTATTCACAAGAGTCTCAGGTATATCTTACAATAGAAGGACCTGAACCTAAGACTGTGATTATGGCTAGAGTTCTTCTAGGACTATTAATTCATGATAGTTTATACTCTTGGTATGGGGAATGTGGTGGAAGACACACTATGTAGGAGGTCCCTTCTGTAATTACTGAGTGAGGAGACATAGAATCTAGTTGCATTGCAGTTATCAATCGTCGATAGTGATGGAGAATCTTACCTCTAGTCTGTGGTAGATACCCCCCACTCTTTCATCAAGTCTGGTAGGCACAACATGGGGATGTGGATTGCATGGCCTGACGTGCTCAGATATCATCAAGGCAGGCTCCTGATCAATTTTTTGAATGTGGGGAGCACGTCATCCTCTTCAGAGGATTCACCATGGTGCCTATGATGCTATGATTGGAGGTGTTGATGGAGTTACACACATCCCCTTTAGGTGGTATATCCTGGAGTGGTGAATATGTACCCGGACCACTATTATGTGTACTGGTGTCCAGGGATGAAGAAAGTGGTGGAAGAGTTCATTTCACGATGCCACACTTGTCAGAAAGGGAACGTCAAGCATCAGGTACCCACATGCTTAGCTCAACCACTTGAGGTTCCGAAATGGAAGTGGGATGGTATATCCATGGACTTCGTGATAGGGATACCATGTATGTCTAGGGTCCATGATTCCATTTGGGTGATCATTGACCGACTCACCAAGTCGGCCATCTTCCTACCATTCGAGAGTAGAGATCAGTAGAGAGCTTGGGACGTCTCAATGTAAAAAGGATTGTACAGATTCACAGGGTGCCATCAATGATCATCTCACATAGTGAATCTCATTTTACATCCCACTTCTAGAAGGGATTATAGGAGTCATTTGGGGCTCAGTTAGGTTTGTGCACTGGCTTCCATCCCCAGATAGATGGTCAGACGGAGTGGACCATACAGAAACTCGAGGACATGCTTTGTGCCAATGTCCTTGAATTTGGCCCTTGTTGGGAGGAGCATCAGCCACTCATGGAGTTCTCATACAAAAATAGTTATAACTACACCATCGACGTGGATCTGTTTGGGGCCCTATACAGGAGACCATGCAGATCACATCTATACTGGAAAAACCTAGGGGAGTCAGCACTTATGGGTCCAGAGTTGGTAAGGGCTACCACTGAGAAGGTGTAGATCATCCATGAGAAGATTGTGAATTCATAGATCCCAAATAAGTCTTATGATGATAGGACACATAGAACCTTGGAGTTTGAGGATGGAGAGCATGTCTTTCTATGGGTCTCACCCCGACGAAGATTATGGAGGTTTGGTCTGGGTGGTAAGCAATCTACGAGGTTCACTGGACCTTTCTGGATCCTTAGTAGAGTAGGTGAGGTGGTGTACCATCTATCCCTTCCCCCACAGATGCACCAGGTGCAGAATGTTTTCCATGTGTCACTGCTGAGGAGGTATGTGCATGGCCCATCACATGTTATCAACTAGGGAGAGCTGGAAATCAATGATGGGGCAACATTTTTTGTGTTCCTGTTAGAGAAAGAGGATCGAAAGGAGCGGGTCCTTCATGGAAGGTTGATTCCTCTGGTGCAAGTCTGTTGGCAGCATATGAATCTCTAGGAGTGTACATGGGAGAGGAAGGCTCAGATACATGATCAGTACCCCCATTTGTTCCACGAGTTTTGTTGTAGCTTTCGAAGATGAAAATACCTAAAGTTAGGAGAATGTAAAGGCTCAAAAATTATATATATATTTTTAAAAATTATTTGGGATTATTATGAGTCTGTGAAAATTGACTGTGCTTGATTTCGAGGACCGGTGTTCTCAGAATGTATTTTTTTACTTTTTTAATGTATGTTCAATAAACCTGTGAGCGTGAATTTCTATCCTTTGAAATAGTGCTCAGAATTGAAATCCAAGGGAACCATTGAATTCTCAGTGTCATGATTCACTTAAGGGAGGCTTAACCTAGACCATAGTAGGTAGGGAGATAAAATAGTATTTTGGAGATTTTGGAGAATAATTATATTATATAAAAATGTTCTTTTAATTTTAATACCAAATATTGAGAGATGGTGGTGGGACTACTAGTTTGTCGAGACATTTAATCACGTGACTCTTCTATTGTGTAACCACAACATTGAGAGTTAAGTAGTAAATTAATTAAAAACTCATTAATGAACCTCATTAATTATTAAAATCCATTAATCTCCATACCTATCAATTTAAATTAAGCCTGGTCGTGGGTTTTTAACATGGAAGAGAGGAACCTCTAATGATGTGTTGCGATGTCTTCCACTAACCTAGAATGGAGACTTGAACGACATCGTTGGAGGAATCAACCATGAAATGATGAACGCCAATGTCTTCATCAACCATGGAATTTTCTTCCACATCTGAAACATCTCATGCGAATATGAGGTAGGGTTTTTCTTTAAATCGAAGTTAATTTATTTCATACTATCATTCTTTTAAAACGTGATGAACATGGATAAATAAAAAATTATTTTATCAATGATTTGTAAGAAACTGCGGGTGGTTGATGTGGGTATTGTTTGGAATGAGGTCTTAATTTATCCTTAGATTTCCACACCCTTGTTTAATTACTAATACGGAGGGCGTGTGGCAACCAAATAAGGCCTGGAACCACCATAGAATTTTTTTGTCGCATTCTTCGGGAGAAGGATTTTCTACTTGATGGAATCCAGAATCTGAGAGCCACGCAGTGATGACAACATACCAGGAGGCCTGTAGGCACCAATGGAAGGGAAAACAAACCACCGGAGGTCACATGGTATCCTACGGAAGTTTCACCATCGCCGAGGCACCGAAGTGGACGGAAGATGCAGGTGATGTTGGATAACCATGGTGGAAACATGGAGGCGCACTATTGCACATCGTGGGAGGCAACCCACGGCAGAGGGGACCCGTGCCCTGTGGGTCCCACTGATAGGGAGGTGGCGCCACGTTGCACTGTCATTGAAAAAATGAATGAATTTTAGCCATCTGGGAAGGGAGTGTGACCCTTGTACGGGCCACCCAGCTGGGGGCCTTCCAGAAAGCAGGACAGGCTACTCGGCGTGCTGTTCCCAGCCAAGGCGGGTCAGGCCAGTCCGAGGCCTAGTAGGTCGAGCCCGCTGCGGCCCAGCCAGTTCGGGCCGGGATGAGTCAGATACTGGGCGGACCCATATGGGGTCAGATCGACCTAGGCCGGGTTAGTGTGACCTAAGTCGGGGTGGGTCAGGTCAGTCCGACCGGGTCAGACTAGACCCAGACACCTTTTCATCCCAGATAAACTTAAAAGGATGTATCTCACAAACCAGATGTCCGTTTGAAGAAATGTATATGGTGATGGAATACTTGGAATGAGACAGTCATTTTGAGTTACCTCAACTATGTTTTGGAGAATGTTGGAGTATGGATGGGTTGATTGAACCTGAATCCAATTGGGCACTTGATACGAAAATGATTATAACTCACAGACCAAGCATCCGTTTGACGTGCTGTCTGGTGCTTTAGAGCCCTAACGACTTGGTGGCCCTTCGGGTTATTCCTTGTGGAACATCGTGGAACTTGGTTCATGACCGATATTTTTTGGAGAAGATACTAAAGAACTCAAGTGCACCGGGTGCGGGGAATCTGGTGGCTGGTTGTCAATTAAATATCGACCCTATGTGGATCAGCATCCTAGATACCTTGTGTGGATCAACATCATAGAGACCCTATCTCAATCTGCATCATAGTGACCCATTTTAGATCAACATCATTGCGACCCGGTTTGGATAAAAATCATAGAGGCCCTGTGTGGATCTTCATCTTAGCGACCCTGTGTGGATCACGAGTGCACGACCCGACGAGGACCAGCATTAGATCGACCTATCATGGATCAGTGACGTATGACCCTATGTGGATCAGAGATGAAACAACTTATTCATGATTCAGTTTTGGATACTTACTAACAGAATAAAAGTATTTTTGATTAGACTAATCATCTGTATTCTTAATCTAGGTGTTGTATACCTGGGTTGAGATGAGTATTTTCTTGTTCATTGTGATTGAGATCATACATTTTGTTTTTTACTTTGTGTAATTCTGAGAGTCCTTCAGGGGTCTCTAGGTCCCTACAATGTATTCTTATACTCACCCCTGCATGGGCTTCTCCTGCACATTGTTTTTTCTTGTGAAGACAACGAGCATCTTGGGTGATAATTTAGGCAGCCAGGACCAGGTAGTACACAGAGGGGACTGATTGACGTGGAGAGTAGCGAAGACAAGTTGTACCTACCCTTCAGGTAGGATCCCTATTGTATGATCTCAGGATATGTTTTCTATTATAGTTGTATCTTTTTATTTGGGCTATTATTCTGACCCCTTTACATTTAGTACACACTTTTACTACTGCAGTTTTACTATGCGGTTTGCACCTTGTCGTGTTCTTGGTCTCTGTGTTTTCACGTTTAAAGGAAATGCCTTCCCACTTTCAGGGATATTCCTTTTAGGTTCTAGTCGCCAACTGAAAGTCTATTTAAGGTAGATAAGGGGTATTCATAGAACGGGCCTCGTGGTATGGGTCATGACATCATCAACGAGTACCAAGGTAGTTATTAATATCAAATTTAATTTTTCTTGATCATTAATTTATTTATCTCATCATCAATATCTTAACATTAGAGACATATTATGGGTTATCATTCCCTCAATCATGAGTTTTATAATAGGTTTATCTTTCCACTAAATCATTTTCATGTTAATCAGTACTATTAACATATGATTTCAAGTCCATAATTAAATACTACTTCATTACATTCCTGATAAATTTCATTATTCTTATAATGTGGATGACATTTAAAATATACTTGAATGACATGATTAATGAATCCAAATAGAATAATAATAATCCAAACACTTATTCTATAGTAATAGTATATTCATGAACATGATACATTAGCTAATACTGATGTATATTATTGGATATTTGAGTCATTACAAAGTGAACCATCTCTTTATAGTTGAAGCATTTTACATTGGAAACCGTTTTCTTAATCATTCAATCATATGAACAATGTCCTTTCTCTAAAAACATATTTAAAACTCCCATTACATTTATGTAATCAACAATGTGTTTCATTCCATAATTTTAACATGTTCGAAAATCATTATTTCCCATCTTCCCTTTAATAATGTTTTTCCCTTCCATTATCTTGTTATTTTTCTTCCCTTATAATCCATATGATTTAGAGTATTATTTGATTATATATTTAACACAATAAAGTATGTCTTCATATGTTTCAAATATTATGGATACTAGTTCCCCATTAATGGTGGTCTCAACCACATCAACGAAATGATCATTTGTACACTTTTTCATTACTATAATTAATGGGATTTCCATTCTTCCTAATTGGTTAACTTTATAAATGATAGAATACATTATATTTTTTCATATCACTTTGTAAAATTATGCACATACCCAAAACTAGTGAAATAAATAACATAAATTGAAAAATTTATGCATAAAAATTTAATAACCATAAACACGGTTTCACTGAGTATATATATAATTAAAAATCATTCATAATGGGTTCTTATTAAAATGTGAATTATCCTACAAATATAACCTATGAGTGTCAAACCATGTTGTATGTGAGGAAGGTTTACATGCACCAGGTGATGGTCATGTATAAACTAATGTCCCCCTTTAGAGTTATTCCCCCTATATACCTCTCAACAAGAATCACAACCAATTGTAACATAAATAAGTAGATGTGTTTCTAGGAAAAAAAGAAAATCAATTATTTATTAGAACATCAATGTGTTACAGAATACTTATCCAAAAATTATATCATAGGTTTATGTTCCCTAGAAAATTTATTTCTCAAACTATTTCCCAAAGTTTATACTAAAAATCCTCTCATAACAGTTGGAGAAACCCTATCTCTAGTAGCATAGGGTTGGTTCAATATTAAATAAACTATAACGAGATTTGAAAAAACATATCCTATAGGACAAGGAAGTATAATATTATTGGTAAAATTTATATATACATGATACCAATTTTATATTGGGAAAATAAAATAAATAAAAAAATAAAAAAATGAAGATGATTTCCCCCCATGAAAAATCATTCCATGAATAAGTTTTTATATCAGGGGGAAATGAAAAAAATAAGGGTAATCAAAAATGCACAGTTAGGAAAAGTATTTTAATAACCTATGTTTTATGAAAGAAATACTATGTTCGAGAGCATAAATGATATGCTACATTGAGCTTAAATGAACAACTAAATATTAAAATTTGAATGTTACAGTTATAAATAAGCTATGGGAATAGAGGGAATGAACAATATTAACTGAATTATGAAAATTCGGTTTATTAATATTTATGATTAATTAGATAGAAATTAATTAGACAAGAATCTCAAAACAAGTTGAATATAAAAGATGTGTTTTTCTGAAAAAGTTAGTTAAATGAAAATAAGTGAATTTATAAAATAATAAAATCAATATTGATGGATTTTATTATCTATATATAAATATTTAAAATATTAAATTTAATTATTAAGATCTATATTATATGTTTTCTAGACCTTACATAAGAACAAATTCAAATTTTCAGATAAATGAAGTATTTTTTTGAAAAAATAAAATTTTCCAACTTTTGATGGAGAAACCATTTTAAATATATTTTTTTGAAAATTATATAGGTTGTATTTTAAAAAAGTAAATTATTTTATTGAATTAGTACTTAATATTTTACCTTGTATAAATTGTTTGTATCTTTATGATAATATCCATATTTTAATGTATAAAGAAAAATGATGCATTTTATTTCAAAACTATTTTTCATATAATTTGTTTATATTTTTATAGTATCATTATAATTGATTTTAATTTATATTTATATTATTTTTTATCATTTAATCCAATTTTTATCTTTGGAGTCAATTTCAAGTGGAAAATAGATATGAAAACATTTCAATGTTTTGAACATTTCACATTAAAAACATGCTTTTTAGTCTTGTTTGTGGAATTACATTTAAATTTAAATTTCATAATTATGAGAATTTAATTAGGTAAAATGGATTCCATTTTTAGAATCATAAGGCCTAAATTAGGTTTTTAGTAAAATTTCATATTTAGGTATTAAAAATATACCATTGTAAAATAATTATTTATCGTAGTAAATGTAAAATTTTGACAATGGTTAAAATTAACAGTTAACATACCAACCTACCTAAAAACAACAGAATTTAAAGGGTGGTTAAGGTTTATATATACCCAATCCATCATATAAGAAATATATTACAATAAAAATCTGGTTAATGTAATGCATCCTCTATATGGTTGGATTTTAATATAAGATAACTAATAAACTAAGGACTTGAACTCGCCTCACCTAAAGTATAAATACAACCACTCAAAGGGACTTGTAGCTCTTCAAATTTGTACCCAAGAATCTCAAAATAACTCTACCATTGTATAGGTTCTTATGGTCTCACCAAAATACCAAATTCATGTACATAAAGGGACTTGCAAGGAGGGGATATTCAAGAGGTAATTTTCTCAAACTACAACTCTTATTATATTTCTTTTTCTACTATCTCCTCACATACTTAATCCATAAATTCATGAGTAACTCATAATAATATATATACTAAATTGTTATTTTTCTAACAAAATATCTCTTATCTAGTTCATTTCTCACCTCCTCTTATTCAAATAAACGAAATTGTTTTCCACGTTCGGCCGGTTAATCGCCTCCATGAATAATGTTTTTGTTCATTTTTCCATTACCACCTTCATGGGTGGTATTGAAAGAATTATAAATGTAAAATAATATTTTTATATTTATATAATAAAATATTTCATATTCTGGATATGTTATATTAATCATACCTTCATTATTTTTATATTTTTGTTGTACGATAACTTAGTTTGGGGACGTATGGACTACCGCCTTCTCAAAATGTTGTGATTATATCACACATCACATGGAATGAAGTAAGTGTTATTTTAGTAATAATATATGGTATTAATGATATATTAATTTTAATTTAATGATATTACATATGTATACATATTTCTATACATTTCATTTAATATCACTCTTTCAAAACAAAATAAATGATGAAAATTGCGTTCATGCGTACGTTCGACCTACCATCTCCATGAATGATGTTTTGAGTTAGTATTCAAAGATTATTATAAATGCATATATGATGAATATATATGATAAATATTTCATGTTTCATATTCTATATATGTTTTAATTATTCCCACATGGACAATTTACCTCATAAACAAGTTCATTTTTGACTCATGTACATAATATCGAAAAAACACATGACATGAAATTGAATAGTTAGGTAATTTTTATAATGTGGTAAAGAGGGTTCTAAAAAATAATTAAATTGAAAATTTTTATCAATAAATTATAAATTATCCAATGTTTATTATTTAGTAATATAACGATTGTATAAGATGAGTAGGACTCGAGGTAAGGGAATTTCTGAACTCAATTCCCACTCATTTAGTTTTATGAGTAAATTGTTGATTTTATTATGAAAAAGTTATATTTTGAATCACTATTTATTTATTTATTTTGAACTTTAAAATTCCCTTTATGTGGATATAATTTTTCTATAAATAATTATCCAACTGATTATTTATTACATCATTGATATGAAATTCATAAGAGAATTTCTTAACCCAATTTCCACCCTTTGGTTAAACATATACTTATTGATTATGTTGTGATATGATTACATGAGAAATAAATTTTGGATATATTATCTTGAATTTATACTTTATTTATGTGTATTTATTATGAATACATATAATCAATCAATTTTATTAACAGAATGGTCATTGTAAGAGACTTCATCACAATCACCTTTCATTGAGGCATACCTTGATATTGAACACCGTTATTATCTTATAAGGTGTATATATGACCCCATAAACATTTCAAATCATGAATTTCTATATTCTGGTGATATTTAAAGTTTTTTAATGTTATTCTCTAATTATTTTTATTCAACCATTTCTCATGTGGCAAGATACTCTTTAACTAAAACATAATTTAAAATGTTCTAATGGTTTATTATTCTAAATCCTTATCATTTATGTATATGTTTTCAAAATGGTTTTAAAGGTATTATTTATATGAATATTATTGTTTTAAATTATTAATTTCTTTCCAAATTTTAAAAGTTGTTGTCATGACCCACATTCTTCATGATAAGGTAAGGGATGGAAAAGTATTTGGATCTTCGTTCTGTAAGATGAAAAATATATAATGACCCCTGAGTCCCGCCTCCAGTATCCCCCTAGGTGGAGGCCAACACCAAGGGTGTATAAATCTCAAAAAAATGGGAGGAAATACTCTTTTTATAGTAACCATTTTTGGGATATAAGATCTATCAACCTTAAAAAACTCCAAGGTAGATATATATATATATATATATATATATAAAGAAACCAAAATCCTTCCTACATGAATGTTTAAGGTAAAAATACTAAAAATAAAAATATAACTCCAATGTTAGTACCAAAATAAAACTATGAAGTGATATAGAAATTGTCCCTAATGTTCAAGCTAGTAAGGACTAGCACAGTCTGTGTAATCCTTCTGAAAACTCAAAAATGGTTTCATATATATTGGGTGAGAACACAGGTATACTCAGTAGGAAAAGCCAAAGTCACCCATGAACAAGTGGGAAAAGCATACTAATTCCCCAATGATAAAATAAGAAAACTCCAAAGCACCTAACAAGTTATACATCCCTCCCCAACTTCACCAAGTCTTTCTCACCAGATAAATCAAGTCATGAAAATTAAAAATAGTAAGCATGAGAATACTTTGGTTCCCCACACAACTTCTCACTAGTTTAATACACATCCAAAATGGTGAACATCCTGACGCTAAAATGATCTTCAACAAGGCCCACTATCACAACTTTCCCACACACACCTAATCCACATACAACATCTTTCCCACAAAAACATAGGCTACAAACAAATCACATCTTGAAGACACCGAGAAAAGTACAAAATATCTTATCCTGAAGACACATGGGAAGTGAAACTATCTTACATACACGTAGGCCCCAAAACTTCCCCACAACCTACTAGAGTCTAGGGCTACCAATTTCTAGAAGAGGGAGAAAAGAAGAGCCAGTAACCAGCAATCCATCCTTCCACTATGATGTTGGGAAAGGATAAAATCTCTAATAACAATTGATGTGTTCATCCCGTAGTGCTCAACACGGGTGGGGTGCGTATAGAAGTTACAAGTAACTACATGTATATATATGTACTAAAAACATAGCCCAACATATGGGTTTTCAAAAAAAGAACCAGAACACACCAAAACATCCCTTGTTGCCAACCCTACATACACGTACCCCCACAAATGACAGTCACTTCAATAAGTTGATAAATGAATGTGACTTCACTACAAGGAACAACTAAAAACATATCCAAGCCAATTCATTTAACCAATTGTCATTATACATTATAAATTCATATTTTTATTAGATCCCTATCTAGGAAACAACAAAACATAGTAAACCAAAAGTATCACCATATCTCACACATACATCAAAAAGGTCTTTGAAAACTCTGTGCGAAAGGCCCAGGAAGGGTAATGACATCCTTTTTCAAAATTATCCAACCAAAACCATCCTCAGATTCCACACTTCATGAAAATAACCACATACATTAAAACAAAACTCACCCATCTTGGAGTCCCACTGCACAATCCCCTCTCTTCGATACCCGTTCAACAACTACCACCTTTATTATTCAAATTAATGCCGCATTGTCCTTCCTCATAACAAGTATACCCCCAAGCATACCTCATCACAACCACTATCTGCAAACTCACTACATAATAACAACACACCCATCACACCATATAACATAAACATAACACAACCGGAATCTACAACCCTGCTAACCAAGAACTTCTTAGATGCATTTACACTGGATTAGATGTTTATCCATTCCACAGTCATCCAATATATCAAACTAAGAATCCATCACACAAACTACACAACCCCAGACATGCATCGATACTCTCACCCGCAACACCACATGAACAGAACATACAGAATGCTGAATAGAACCACACACAACACACAACCACACCAACAAGGAAAAGTTTATTCGGATTTACCAAATAATCGAGCTTTAATTATACATGATAAAACATGGGTTATCATTGTATAATTTCCATAATGGAGAGTTCCTTTATTTGTTTGAATATACTTGGTTAAACAATTTCACAATCACGGAGTATCTACAAAAAGTAATCACAAGCCATACGGGTGCCCAAACAGACACCACCTACAACCATGATTTTCAGAAGGCATACATGCCTAAAAACATGAAATTGATCAATGATAATATATAAAACAATGTGATCATAATCATAATATTCACATCCCCTCATTTATTACTTCTCATTACCTTCGTTAAATATGGGTCTGACTGTATTCACAAGGATACATGAGAACACCAGCCCCACATGATCCACAAATAAAAGTGAGATGAAGGATTCCATATCTAGAACAATAGGCAACCAATTATTATTCATTGTGCCAAAACATGGGGTCACACTAGCAGCAGGAAAGACTCTAGCAGAAAACCAAATAGATTTATATAGTACAAACACACAACTCCTCAGGGAAGAAAGGTTCACGACACCCCAAGAGAAAATGTAAGGGTTCAAAGGAAGATAAGATATTGACTTTAGAAAATCGAGATCCATTATCAATAGAAGGGAAACAGTTTTCAAGGGCCATTAAAACCATATCTTGGTCAAGACCATGTAGTTGGGTTATTTCAATGTCACTGAAGTGTTATGATATTAAATATATAATTAATATCCTTTGAAACCCCTTTAGAAATTCTAAAACTTGTATTTAAACTCATTTTATGTCAAATAATATGTACAAACGGATAAACTAGAGAAACTGGAAAAAACTGGAAATGAGTCACTAATAAGTGAGTCATTGACATGAGTCACCGACAACGAGTCACCAACACCTGACTCACTAACATGATTCACCAACATGAGTCACCGGCATGGATCACTATCATTATTCATCAATTCCACTCACTGATTCCACTCACTGATTCCATTCACCAAATACACTCACCGAAGACACTCACTGACGCCACTCATCAACACCACTCATTAATACCCATCCTATTGAAGCCTTGACCAACCAACGCCATGACACACCGATGACCTAAGTCACTAATTCCTTGAGTCACCAATGCTTAGCTATTGATGTGAACTACCAATGAAAAAATAATAATTCTGAGCTACCGATGCGATTCACCATTGCCTAACACACCGATTGGGAAAACTATATATCTAGAAAACTCGTGAAATGATCTACTGTTTCCTCTCAGAACACCCCAAAAACTAGATTTTTAAAATGTAATGGTCATGAGAGGTTTGGATCAGTACAACAGATATGCCTCAAACTATTCTCTCTCTTGATAATTCAAAACCAAACCCTGAAGAAAGAGGGGTCCAAACAACCACCCCGTAAGATACCTTGCAAGGGTAAACCTCCTTGTGTTTTTCAAATGATGGAGTGAAACCTCAAAAATCCAAGAACACATCGTTCCACATATTCTAACCCTAGAAACCACAAGATACCCTACACAAGAAATAACTATTTGGACACATGAATTATGGAATTCCTTCCTCCATGTCAAGATACCCTCCCCTCTCGCTAGAACAGACTCACCCATATAAGTTTAATCGCATCTTAGTTAATGCATCTCAATTAGAAATCAAGTCCCCCCTTATTCAAATGTTAGGAATAGGTAAAACATTACAGAATAAAGAAGAAATACATTCCATAAAAGACATGGTTCATGCACTACATTTCAAATACAAACATTCAAGAAAAACTAAAAACAACTCTGGGATCCGAGCACACAATTTTGTCTCTCGCTCTTAAGTACTCTCCTTCAGGCCACCATGACTATATAACAAAAAAACAAAAGGAATGTTATTGTAACATCCAAGATAAATGAAGAATTTGAAATTTTCATATTTATTAATATTTTTGAATTAAATATTAATTTTACTTTAAAAGGTTTTCTATGTTTGATAGAGTACCCGATACGCAACAACGAGTTTCTTTGAAGTCTTACGTAGCACACTAATAATATATTATTATTATTTTAAATGGTAGTTAACTATTAGCTATTGTATTTGAGGTAATGAAAAAAACTAACTATAATATGATTATACATGTTTTTGAAATGTATTTACATTATCCAATAAAATGTTAGAGGCATAAAATGTGAATGAATCTAATTTTAATCATAATTTACATTAAAAGGTCGATTTATCACCTTTTAATGGAGAACCCTTTTTAAATCTAGTTTTGTTCATTTTAATATACTCTATATGATAAAATAAAATCCTTCTTTAGAATTGGGACATCAAAATTTACTTTGTTTATATTTTTGGAATTTTCTGATAAAGTTCATTTTCAAATGAATAGTGAAAAATATTTTATTTTAATTCAAAAATGTGTTTCAATATAATATATTTATATAGTTAGAATATATTTTTAATTGGTTTTAAAGTGTAATTAGAATTTTTTTACCATTTAATCCAATGTTGGTCATTGGAATTAATTTCACTTTGAAATTGGACATAAACAAGTATCAATCTTTTGATAGTTATTGTCTCTTAAAAACACGCTATTTGTTTTGATAACAAGAATTAATTTTAAAAATAATTAATTCCACTTCTATGTTTTGAATTTGGAAAAATAGAAATCATTTTTGAATTTGAAATATTGAATATATCTTAGTCTGAATTTTTCATATTTTTCTGAAAAACTTCAATTTTTGATGAATAGTGAAACCACTAAGTGGTAGTTAAAAAAACATACCTTTTCATTTAAATGATATTTTACCACTTATGTGAATTTAATTTAAAAAATATGACATAAATTTTTGTTATCAAGAAGTAAAATGTGGTTCATTAAGACGAAAGTAATTTTTGGTGAATAATAATTTCTGACTTTTATTTACCATGGTTAAAGGTAAATAGGGTAATTCAAGGTTTAAAGAATATTATAATAACTCAAAATTACCTTAAAACATGTCCAAACATTATTGTATGAGTCATGGCCGACCTTGGGCGTATTTGGGTCAATTTTGGGACCCCATGGATTCACTTATGAAAGATAATGACAATTTAGACTAATTAAATTAAAGTAAAGGAAAAAATGTCAAAAGCAAATATATTTTATTAAATTAATTTTAGAAGGGGTTATATAAATTATCCTTTCTACTATAAATATTAATTAGAACGATAAAGAACTTTACTACATCATGGTATTTTTTATAATTTTTAGACATCTAATAAATTAGATTATTCAAGACACAATAAGGATGCAGTATTTACCTCATTAATAAATGACTTAAATAAATAAGATTATAATGATTAAAATATTATCCAAAACATGTCCAATTCTGATTGGATGATTTTATTTAGAATATGAGTCATATTATCTTAGACCTTAATGATTTTTTTACCTTTATAAACTGAATATAATTATATAATAAAATAATATTTCCACACTTTCTTAAAGAGTCCCTCCTCTCTCTTATAAAAGGAGGCCATTTCTATCCAATTATTCCCACCTCTCAAGCCATTTGGATCGTCCAAAATCTGCACAATAAAGCTCCCTAAATCCACATACTCCTCTTAGAAGCCTTACCTTAGGAAGAAGGCAATTCAAGAAGTCCTTTTTTTCAAACCAAAGGGAGTTACCGAAATTAAATGTAACTGTTTCTCTTAAATTGTTTTCTTTTATTTTACATCTCCATCCCCTAAACTCTTTTTTTACTTTCTTTTTAAAAAAAAAAAACAGTATCCTAAATATACTAGGATGTTTTTATGAGATGTATTATAACTACACATACACACACCTCCATCTAATGGATGATGAACACAATGTTTATGTGGATGGAAAACTAATGCCTCACGAAACGATGATTGTTCAATTACATCTTACCACCTCTCATGGTGGAAATTAAGATGGAACTGTATTTATATATGATATATATTATGTTTATTATTTCTTTATGCTTCTGTACTTCCCAATTATATCAATCCATTATTGTTTCCGTAGTGGGTAAATATGATAATCTCATTTGAGGAAGTGCGGACTACCGCCCCCTTAAAGTGATGTGACTCATTAATGCCTCATGTGGGATGTATAAAGGATATAGTTACATGATATGATATGATATTATATTGGAATTATAACATAACAATGTATAATTATGTTTTAGTTCTATTAAAATAAGAAATAGAAATGAAATTAGTGTTCATGCGTACGTACGGCTTACCGTCTCCATGAACGGTGCATTTCATTTCTTACCTCCAAATGTTATGTAATATTATAAATACATGTATATAATGGATATATATGATATATATAATATCTAAATAATTAATATAATTCTGGATATAATTTAATATTGACCATATGAACAACATGTGATTATAAGAAGTCCATTTTTGACTCAAGTACCAAATATCGATAAAATGGATGTTATTAACATAAATGATAACGTAATATTTATAACATGGTAATAAGTGATATAAAAGAAGTAATAAACTAGAAAAAGGTTCTTAATCAAGTATAAATTAACTTTAGATTATTATTCAGGAGATTAAAGAATGATCGAGTCAAGTCGGGCACAAGGTAAGGGATTTTCATATCTCACTTTTAATTCCGTTAGATTTCCATTGTTCTACATTTATTCCTTGAATGTGGTGTATTTTTTACTGCCAATTGATATATATTATCATTATTCTTATTATATTTATGGTATTTTGAGATTAATTTGGTTGTTATTAACTTTTTTTCATACGACTATGTTGATTACAATGTGGAAAAGGGTTTCATCTCACTTTTTATTCCTGTGAGATTCATGCTATACTTTCCACTATTTACTTTTGTGTGGTGTATGTACTGACCATGATTGTACTATTTGAGTAATATAATTTCATTTATGAGTATTTACATCTTTATTGTATGACACTTCTTTCATGTGGCATATGTTTTGTATGTTACCAAATCGGTACGGGAACCTTTCACCCTCCTCTATTTAAAAGACATCTTTTTTATTATGTCTTTTAATTTACATCTTATTATGTTGGGAAATGTTATTTTATATCCCCATTTATATAACCTTTATGTCCAAGTAATGAGATACCCTTTTTATGTTATCAACTAATCTTCTTAATTTTAATGTGATGTCGTTAGGCTATCAAAATTTTACAAGGGAACTTATTAACCCAATTTCAATTATTTGGGTTCAACTTGTACTTATTGAATATGTCATCCAGTGACTATGTGTGAATTAACTATGATTGTTTTAAACATAATATCAAATTATATTGGGTGTATTTATATTTTTCACACATAATTATGTGATTTATTTATCCTTAATTTATGGATACCATCTTTCTAAGGGATTTCATCTCAATTTACATTTCCCTTGAGACTTCATTGTTGTTATGAACCAATTCACTCTTATATGGTGCATATACTATACTTTAACATATTATATCATGAATCACTTTATTCTCATGATATTATAAAGTTATAATTAAAAGTTATCCTTCCATTATTTGTATTTAAGCATCTCCCTTTTTGTTAAAAAACTCTTCAACTAAAGTATCATTTTAAATGTTTTAATGATTTATTCTCCTAAATATTTCACATTAATGTCCATGTTTTCAAAATGAGTTTTAGGATTTATTTATATGGAAATTAATGTTTTCAAATAATGATTCATTTAAAAGATTCAAATTGGTATGGGACTCTTTGATTCAAAGAACTCTATTTAAATGGTTTTGAAAATGATTTGATAAAGAATTGTTTATTTCAATATCTTGATTTGATATAGTGGAATGTGGAAATGTTATCTTTCCTTTATAATTGAGTTAATTTTTATGATTATGTTATTGTTATTGGTCATTGTTTACATATAAGGGTGGTTCCGTGATAGACCTAGGGCGGGTGAGCCCGGGACAACTCTCCAATGCATTGGGTAACATGATGGAGGTAAACTTGATGTTTCTCCTAAGATATTTAGGGAATATACTATGATGGGTATTCCAAGTGTAAATCCCTACATAGCTGTGATAACTACAATATATGTTTGATATGGATTCCATAATTAAACTTTATGATTTATGATTTCTGTGTGTTGTTAATAAATCTTATGATTTCATAATGTATGTTATGAATAAAAAGTATTGGTTTCATTGATTTGTATTTATTGATGAATTAATGTTTTCCTTCCTTATTTTATAACCCTTACTGAGATTTTTATGCTAATCCCAATTTTATTAAATGTTTTACTCATTATATAAAAATGAATAGGGTCGAGTATGTGATCAAGGAAAATTCATGCTATCTAAAACATGGAACTAGACATGTTTCTTTTTAAGAGTTTTTATGTTATGAAAAAAATGGATACTGAGTAGTAGTGTCTACATGTAATATTCAAGTTGTAATGTAATAGTTATAGCCTAATTCTATAAAACTCTAATCCTAAAAAGATCCTCAATATGAATTACTCATTTAATTAAATATTTTGTAATGTTTAAGCTCGGGTCCTTATAGTTGGTATCAGAGGTCGGTTTAGACAAATTTAGGGATTAAGAATTTTTGTTAGACATATGGTTAGTCCCTATCTATTATTTCAGTTAAATCCTTTTTTATAACTTTTGTAGATCAAGGAATGTTAGTTACAAATGGAATGATGAGGATCTCAAATGACATTCCTATCTCTTCCTGAGGACATGATTGCAATAATTATTGCAAAGTCATGTTCAGATGATTGTGAAACTTTTTCTAGAATACAACTAATTTTCAAGAAGTTGTTTGAGATATCAAACACGTCCACTATACCTTGTTATCATTGTGGATCATGGGTTACATTTAGGAAAAATCCTAATTTTACAATATTATCATATTTTCAAGAAAGATTAACATTATCAAGGAATTTTCAAATATTTTAACTTATCACAAGATTTTAAAGCATATTATGATTTTAAAAAAGGTGATGAAAAAAGAGACCATTGCGCAACCTATTTATATTTTATTTTAAAATATGGTCTCTCAACACATACTTATGGTATTTCAAAAGAACCATTAATTGAAACTTTCGACTCAAATTCGGTTTGACTGTTTTATAGAAATCATGTTTTATCAGATGTTTCGAAATTATATGTCATACATGATTATTTTCCAAAACTATTTTTCTATGAACACCCATATGACCCATGTTGTACAAGATTTATTTGGATGGAGGAAGAAAATGATTTTGAAGGATCTCTAAATCATCGTTGCAATTCATGGACCTTCTACCTACGTGAACAAGATAACGATGAAACCAAATGGACACCATCATCAAGGTATGATGTTCTTAATTTTGAGGATTATTATATTTTAATGTGGTGAAATAAGACATCATGAATTAAAATGTTGAGATCAAAATGAATTTGGAGTAAAATTAGAGGTATAAGGAAACCTTTGAGGTTAAAACATGTTAGGGTAATTTTTGAGTTTTATAAAAAGGAAAACCCATAGGATGGGTGACAACCCTTCGTATCCGGCAAGGGTACAGGAATCGAACCCAGAACTGAAGGGTGACAAGGGCACATTGCCTACCACTAGCCTACGTGATGTCCTTGGTTAGTATGACTTATTATTTTAGTAAAACGTTTTTATGGAACAAGAATAAGTTGATTTTTGGAACATATGTTTTATCTAAGGTATATACTTAGTATAGAAAAATGATTTAGTGATTTAGTGATAACGGTTGTTGTGGGAGACGTTCACTTTTTTGAGGAAACACTATATGCCTATGGAAGATAGAATACTATGTGATTTAAATTGTGGAATAATGGTTTAAATTTTATTTTGGAAGAATCTATGTTTTTATTATGGACATATGATGATTTTGTTTATTTATGAAACTAATTAACCTATCATGGAGAATATGTGATTAGGTTAATTAATTTTCAATATGGGACTTTATGAGTAACTGGTGTTACTTGGAGATAAATGTTAAGGTGTATCTTGGAAGTCTATGTAATTAAATCCTCATGAGATTTGGGTTAAAATCACAGTTTGGATTACTTTTGAAGAATTTTAGGGACAATGGTTTATTGAATGGTCTTTGTTGAACATTGGGTTTTGTTATACAAATTTTGGAGATCAAGAGTAGTTTTTCTTTATGTAAAAGTTTATCCTTTGAGGGGATTATCTGAAATTATACTAAATTTTTTGGTTTTAGTTAATACATAAAGACATGGGAAATATATTGTTCATCTTTTGTGGATTATGTGATTCTCTCGAAGTTGATTATAGCGCTCTTAATGTGAAAATAAAGTCATTTTGAATTCTCATCGTTTGGAGAAAATATGAGTTTGTGTTAGAAATCTAGTAATCGATGAATGTATACATGACAAGTAAGTATATTTCCTTATGTTTTTAGTTAATCTATTAAATAAATTACTCAATGAAAAGTAACTTTAAACAAAAAAAATTTCCGTTAAATTTTCTTACTGAGGAATAAAATAATGTTTAACCCATCACAAGTTTGTGATTTTCTGGTGGTTAACTTTCTCCAAAACATGTTTTCTATCACTCTGCATCAGAACTTGATGGTTTGTTTTCTCCCCCATATACATGTTTTCAGGGAATCCTAGTATCTGTAGTCTCGGGTAACCTTTTTTACTTCTCTTCCTTTATTTTAAAGTGATAGTTTTATTGTATTTTTTTCCGATGTGGGTATTTCAATGAAGTTCCCGAGCCCAATTTTAAAATTGCGAGGACGCAATTCCCAAAAGGGGGGAAAGATGTAACATCCCAGATAAATGAAGAATATGAAAATTTCATTTTTATTAATATTTGTGAATTAAATATTAATTTTACTTTAAAAGGGTTTCTATGTTTGATAGCGTACCTGATACGCAACAACGAGTTTCTTTGAAATCTTACGTAGCACACTAATAATATAATATCATTATTTTAAATGGTAGTTAACTCCTAGCCGTTGTATTGGAGATAATGAACAAAACTAACTACAATATGATAATACATGATTGTTAAATGTATTTGCATTATCAAATAAAAAGTTAGAGGATTAAAATGTGAATGAATCTAATTTTAAGCATAATTTACATTAAAAGGCCGATTTACCACATTTTAATGGAGAAACCTTTTTTAAATATTTTTTTTCACTTTAATACATTATATATGACCAAATAAAATACTTTTTTAGAATGGGGGCATCAAATTTTACTTTGTAAAATTTTTTGGAATTATTCTGATAAAGTTCATTTTCTAATGAATAGTAAAAAAATATTGTATTTTAATTCAAAACAGTGTTTTAATATAATATATTTATATGGTTAAATTATCTTTTTAATTTGTTTTAAAGTGTAATTAGAATATGTTTTTATCATTTAATCAAATGTTGGTCATTTGAATTAATTGCACTTTGAAATTGGACATAAACAAGTATCAATCTTTTGATAGTTATTGTTTCTTAAAAACACGTTATATGTTTTGATAACGGGAATTAATTTTAAAATTAATTAATGCCACTTATATTTTTTGAATTTTGAAAAATGGAAATCATTTTTTAATTTGGAATATCAAATATATCTTAGGATGATTTTTTTGTATTTTTCTAAAAAACTTCAATTTTTGATGATTAGTGAAACCAATTAGTGGTGGTTAAAAAACTGACTTTTTCATTTAAATGAAATTTTACCACTTTTGTGAATTGAATTTAAAAAATACGACATACATGGTTGTTATAAAGGAGTAAAATGTGGTTCATTAAGATGAAATTAATTTTTGGTGAATAGTAACTTTTGACTTTTATTTACCGCGGTTAAAGTTAAATAGGGTAATTCAAAGTTAAAAGAATATTAAAATAATTAAAAATTACCTTAGCATTTGTCCAAAACATATTGGATGAGTCATGGCCGACCATGGGCATCTTTTGGTCAATTTTGGGACCCTATGGAGCCACTTATGAAAGATAATGACAATTTAGATTAATTAACTTAAAGTAATGAAAAAAATGTCAAAAGCAAATATCATTTAGTAAATTATTTTTTAGAAGGGGTTATATAAATTATCTTTTAGACTATAAATATTCACTGGAAATATAGATATATTTCCTATAACATTTTATTTTTTTATAATTTTTAGACGTCAAATAAATTTAATTATTCATGACACAAAAATGATGCAGTATTTACCTCATTAATAAAAGATTTAAATAAATAAGATTATAATGATAAAAATATTATCCAAAACACATCCAATTCTGATTGGATGACACTATTTAGAATATGAGTCATCGTATATTCAACCTTAAGGATTTTTGGACCTTTATAAAAAGAATATCATTTTATAATAAAATAATATTTTCACACTTTCCTAAAGAGCCTCTCCTCTACTTTATAAAAGGGGACCATTTCTATCCATTTCCTAAAACCTATCAAGCCATTTGGCTCACCAAAACTCTACCCAATTAATATCCCTACATCGCTCTCCCCCTCTTTGAAACCTTACCTTAGGCAGAAGGAACTTCATGAAGTCCTTTGGTTCAAACCAAAGGGAGTTATCCAAATTAAAGGTAACAATTTCTCTTAAATTGTTTTATTTTATTTTACTTCTCCAACCCCTAAAATATTTTTATTCCTTTATTTTGTAACAAAAAATGTATCCCCAATATACTAGTATCTTTTTATGAGAAGTATTCGAACTAAAATTACACACACCATTACTTAATGGATGAAGAACATAATGTTTTTGTGGATGGAAAACTAACGCCTCATGAAACGATGATTATTCAATTACAATTTACCGCCTCTAATGGTGGCCATTATGATGGAACTGTATTTATATATAATATATATTATGTTTATTATTTCCTTATGCTTCTGTAATTCCCAATTATATCAATACTTTATGGTTTCCATAGTTGGTAAATACGATAATCTCATTTGAGGAAGTGCGGACTACCGCCCCCTTAAATTGATGTGACCTATAAATTCCTTATGTGGGATGTATAAACGATAGAGTTAAATTATATTATATGATATTATACTGGAATTATAATATACCTATGTATAATTATGTTTTTATTCCCTTAAAATAATAAATAGAAATGAAAGTAGCGTTCATGCGTGCGTACGACTTACCGTCTCCATGAACGGTGCATTTCATTTCTTACATCCAAATGTTATGTAATATTATACATAAATTTATATACTGGATATATATGATATATATGATATCTAAATCATGAATATCATTCTGTATATAATGGACAATTGACCACATGAACGACATGTGATTATAAGAAGTCTATTTTGGAGTCAAGTACCAAATATCGACAAAATGGACGTGATTAACTTAATTGGTAACATAATATTTATAACAAGGTAATAAGTGATACAAAAGTAGTAATAAACATGAAAAAGTTTCTTAAGCAAGTATAAATTAACTTTAGTTTATTATTAAGGAGATTAAAGAATGATCGAGTCAAGTCAGAAATAAGGTAAGGGATTTTCTTATCTCACTTTTAATTCCGTGATATTTCCATTGTTCACCACTTATTCATTGAATATGGTGTATTTTTTACTGAAAATTGATATATATTATCATTATTCTTATTATATTCATGTTATTATGTAATTAATTTGGTGGTTATTAACTTTTGGTCATATGACTCAGTTGATTACAACGTGGTAAAGGGTTTCATCTCACTTTTTATTCTCGTGAGATTCATGCTATACTTGATACTATTTCCTTTTGTGTGGTGTATGTACTTCCCATGATTTACTATTTGATTAATATAAATTCATTTATGAGTATTTAGATCTTTATTGTATGATCCTTATTTAATTTGGCCTATTTTTTGTAAGTTACCAAATCGGTAAGGGAACCTTTCACCCTCCTCTATTTAAAAGACTTCTTTTTTATTATGTCTTTTAATTTACATCTTATTATGTTGGGATATGTTACTTTATATCCCCATTGATGTAAACATTTTGTACAAGTGATGAGATACCCTTTTTATCTTATAAACTCATTTTCTAAATTTTAAAGTGACGCCGTTAGGCTGTCAAATTTTTACAAGGGAACTTCTTAACCCAATTTCAATTATTTGGGTTCAACTTGTACTTATTGAATATGTCATGCAATTAATACGTGTGAATGACCTATGATTGTTTTAGACTTAATATCCAATTATATTGGGTGTATTTATATTTTTCACACATAATTCTGTGATTTAGTTATCCTTAATTTAAGGATACCATCTTTATAATGGATTTCATCCCAATTTACATTTCCATTGAGGCTTCATTGTTGTTCTGCACCAATTCACCCTTATATGGTTCATATATTGTACTTTAACATATTATATCATGAATCCATTTATTCTCATGATATTATAATGTTCTGATAAAAAGTTATCCTTCCATTATTTGTATTCAAGCATCTCCTTTTTTGTTAAAAAACTCTTTAACTAAAATATCATTTTAAATGTTTTAAATATCTATTCTTCTAAATATTTGTCATTAATATCCATGTTTTCAAAATGGGTTTTATGATTTATTTATATGGACATTAATTTTTTCAAATGACAATTCATTTAAAATCTTCCAAGTTGTATGGGACAGTTTGATTCAAAAATATCTTTTTTAATGGTTTTGAAAATAATTTGATAATGCATTGTTTATTTCAATATCTTGATTTGATATAGTGGAATGTGGAAACGTTTTCTTTACTTTATTATTGTGTTATGTGTTATGATTATGTTATGGTTATTGGGCATTGTTTATTTATACGGGTGGTTCCGTGATAAACCTAGGGCGGGTGAGCCCGAGATAGCTCTCCAATGCATTGGGTAACGTGACAGAGGTAAACTTGATGTTTCTCCTAAGATATTTTGGGAATATACTGTGATGGGTATTCCAAGTGTAACTCCCTACGTAGCTTTGATAGCTACAATGTATGTTTGATATATATTCCATAAGTAACCTTTATGATTTATGATTTCTGTGTGTTATTCATAAATCATATGATTTCGTAACGTATATTATGAATGAAAAGTATTGGTTTCGTTGATTTGTATTTATTGATGGTCTAATGTTTTCCTTCCTTATTTTATAACCCTGACTGAGCTTTTTATGCTCATCCCATGTTTTTGAAATGTTTTCCACTTGACTTAAAGATGAATATGGTCGAGGATGGGATCAAGGAAAAGTCATTATATCTAAAACATAAAACTAAACATGTTTATTTTTAAGAGTTTTTATTTTATGATAAAAATGGATACTGAGTAGTAGTGTCTACCTATAATATTCAAGTTGTAATGTAATAGTTATGGCCTAATTCTCTAAAACTCTAAACCTAAAAATATCCTTAATGTGAATTATTCATTTAATTCAATATTATGTAAGGTTTAAGGTCGGGTCCTTATAGTTGGTATCAGAGGTCAGTTTAGATAACTTTAGGGATTAAGAATTTTTGTTAGACATATTGTGAGTCCCTATCTATTATTTTAGTTAAATCCGTGTTTTATAACTTTTTAAGATCAAGGAAAGTCAGTTACAAATGGAAGCAGGAGGATCTCAAATGACATTCCTATCTCTTCCTGATGACATGCTTGCAATAATTATTACAAAGTCATGTTCAGATGATTGTGAAACTTTTTCTAGAATACAACTCACTTGAAAGCAGTTGTTTGAGATATCAAACACCTCCACTATACCTCGTTATCATCATGGATCATGGGTTATATTTAGAAAAATCCTATTTTCACAATAATCTCATATTTTCAAGAAAGGTAAATATTATCAAGGAATTTTCAAATATTTTCTCTTATCACACGATTTTGAAGCATATTATGAATTTAAAAAAGGTGATAATGAAAGATAACCTTGAGCAACCAATATATATTTGATTTTAAAATATGGTCTCTCAGCACATACTTATGGTATTTTAAAAGGACAGTTAATTGAATCTTTCAACTCAAATTCGGTTCGATTATTTTATAGAAATTATGTTTTATCAGATGTTTTGAAATTAAATGTCATGCATGATTATTTTCCAAAACTGTTTTTCTGTGAACAACCATATGACCATGTTGTACAAGGTGTATTTGGATTGAGGAATAAAATGATTTTGAAGTATCTCTAAATAATTTTTTCAATGCATGGACCTTATACCTACGTGAATAAGATGATGATGAAACCAAATGGACACCATGATCAAGGTATGATGTTCTTCATTTTGGGGATTGTTTTATTTTATGGTGGTGAAATAAGACTTCAAGAATTAATATGTTGAGATAAAAATGAATTTGCATGAAAATGAGAGGTATAAGGAAACCTTTGAGGTCAAAACATGTTAGGGTTATTTTTTAGTTTTATAAAAAGGACAACCTGTAGGATGGGTGACAACCCTTCGTATCTAGCAAGGATACAGGAATCGAAACCACAACCGAAGGGAGACAAGGGAACATCGCCTACTACTATCCTACTTGAAGTCTCTAGTTAGTATGAGTTATTATTTTAGTAAAATGTTTTTATGGAACAATATTAAGTTGATTTTTGGAACTTATGTTTTATAAAATGGATATACTTAGTCTAGAAAAATGATTTAGTGATTAATTGATAAATGTTGATGTGGAAGACGTTCTCTCTTTTGAGGAAACAATATATGCCTATGGAAGATAGAATAATATGGGATTTAAATTGTGGAATTATGGTTGAAATTTTAGTTTGGAAGAATCTTTGTTTTTATTATGGACATATGATAATTTTTTTTATTTATGAAACTGATTTACCTATCATGGAGAATATGTTATTAGGTTAATTACTTTTCAATATGAGAATTAATGTGTAACTAAAGATACTTTGAGATAAATGTTAAGATGTATCTTGGAAGTTTATGTAATTAAATACTCATGAGATTTGGGTTACAATCACAGTTTGGATTACTTTGGAAGAATTTTAGGGACAATTGTTTATTGAATAGTCTTTGTTGAACTTTAGGTTTTGTTAGACAAATTTGGGAGATTAAGAGTAGTTTTTCATTATGTAAATGTTTATCCTTTTGGGGGATTATCTGATCTTATACTAAACGTTTTGGTTTTAGTTAGATTATAAAGACATGGTAAATATATAGTTCATCTTTTGGATTATGTGATTCTATTGAAGTTGATTATATCACTCTTAATGTGAAACAATGTCATCCTGAATACTCATCGTTTGGAGAAAATATGAGTTTCTGTTAGAAATACAGTAAAAGATGAATGTCTACATGAAAATTAAGTATATTTCCTTATGTTTTAGTTAAGCTCATAAATGAATTCCTCAATGAAAAGTAACTTTAAACAAAAACATTTTCCTTTAACTTTTCCTACTGGGGAATCAAAGACTATTTAACCCATCACAAGTTTGTGATTTTCTAGTGGTTAACTTTCTCTTAATCATGTTTTCTATCACTCTCCATCAGAACTTGCTGGTTTTTTTCTCCTCCATATCCATGTTTTCATGGAATTCTAGTATCTGTTGTCTCGGGTAACCTCGGTACTTCTCTTCCTTTATTTTAATGTGATAGTTTTATTTTCTTTTTTTCTGATGTGGGGCTTTCAATGAAGTTCCCGAGCCCAATTTTAAAATTGCTAGGACACAATTCCTAAAAGGGAGGAAGGATGTAACATCCTAGATAAATGAATAATATGAAATTTTCATATTTATTAATATTTGTGAATTAAATATTAATTTTACTTTAAATGGGTTTCTATGTTTGATATCGTACCCGATATGCAACGAAGAGTTTCTTTGAAATCTTACATAGCACACTGATAATATAATATTATTATTTTAAATGGTATTTAACTCCTAGAAATTTTATTAGCGGGAATGAACAAAAAAACTACAATATGATTATACATGATTTTTAAATGTATTTACATTATCCAATAAAAAGTTAGAGGCTTAATATGGGAATGAATCTCATTTTAAGCATAATTTACATTAAAAGGCCGATTTATCACCTTTTAATGGAGAACCCTTTTTAAATCTAGTTTTGGTCACTTTAATACATTCTATATGACCAACTAAAATCCTTAATTATAATGAGGACATCAAAATTTACTTTGTGTAAATTTTTTGAATTTTTCTAATAAAGTTCATTTTCTAATGAATAGTGAAAAATATTGTATTTTAATTCAAAATTGTGTTTTAATATAATATATTTATATGGTTATATTATTTTTTTAATTAGTTTTAAAGTGTAATTAGAATAGTTTTTACCATTTAATACAATGTTGGTCATTGGAATTAATTTCAATTTGAAATTGGACATAAACAAGTATCAATCTTTTGATAGTTATGTGTTTTAAAAACACGTTATTTGTTTTGATAACAAGAATTAATTTTACAATTAATTAATTCCACTTCTATGTTTTGAATTTTTCAAAATATTCATCATTTTTTTATTTGGAATATCAAAAATAGCTTAGCCTGAATTTTTGGTATTTTTCTAAAATACTTCAATTTTTGATGAATAGTGAAACCACTTAGTGGTAGTTAAAAAAACTGACTTTTTCATTTAAATGAAAATTTTCCACTTCAATGAATTTAATTTCAAAAATTCGACATACATGGTTGTTATGAAGAACTAAAATGTGGTTCATTGAGATGAAAATAATTTTTGGTGAATAGTAACTTTTGACTTTTATTTACCGCGGTCAAAGGTAAATAGGGTAATTCAAAGTTAAAATAATATTATAATAATTTAAATTAACTTAACACTTCTCCAAACCTTATTTGATGAGTCATGGCCGACCATGGGCATCTTTGGGTCAATTTTGGCATCCCATGGAGCCACTTATGAATGATAATGACAATTTAGATTAATTAACTTAAAGTAAAGGCAAAAATGACAAAAGAAAATATCTTTTAGTAAATTAATATTTAGAAGGGGTTATATAAATTATATTTTAAAATATAAATATTCATTATAAAGAAAAAAAATCTCCTACATCATGGAATATTTTTATAATTTTTAGACATCGAATAAATTAAATTATTCATGACATAATAACGATGCAGTATTTACCTCATTAATAAATGATTTCAATAAATAAGATTATAATGATTAAAATATTACCCAAAAAATGTCCAATTATGATTGGATGATTTTATTTCTAATATGACTCATCTTATCATCGACCTTACATATTTTTGGGCCTTTATTAACCGAATATCATTATATAATAAAATAATATTTTCAAACTTTCCTAAAGAGCCCCTCCTCTGCCTTATAAAAGGAGTCCATTTATATCCAATTCCTCACACCTATAAAGCCATTTGGCTCCTCCAAACTCTACCCAATTAAGCTCCCTACATCCCTCTCCACCTCTTATAAGCCTTACCTTAGGCATAAGGCACTTAAATAAGTCCTTCGGTTCAAACCAAAGGAAGTTACCAAAATTAAAGGTAACAGTTTCTCTTAAATTGTTTTTTTAGTTTACTTCTCCAACCCCTATAATCTTTTTATTAATTTATTTTGTAACAACACCAGTATCCTTAATATACTATAATGTTTTCATGAGAAGGATTCTAACTACACTTACACACAACTCCATCTAATGAATGAAGAACATAATGTTTCTGTGGATGGAAAACTAAAACCTCACGAAACGATGATTGTTCAATTACATCTTACCACCTCTCATGGAGGCCATTATGATGGCACTGTATTTATATATGATATATATTATGTTTATTATTTCCTTATGCTTATGTACATCCCAATTATATCAAGCCTTTATGGTTTCCATAGTGGGTAAATACGATAATCTCATTTGAGGAAGTCCAGACTACCGCCCCCTTAAAGTGATTTTAATCGTTAATGCCTTATGTGGGATATATAAAGGATTGAGTTAATGATATTATAATATATTATAATAGATTTATAATATACCTATGTATAATTATGTTTTAATTCCATTAAAATAAGAAATAGAAATGAAAGTAGCGTTCATGCGTACGTACGACTTACCGTCTCCATGAACTGTGCATTTCATTTTTTAACTCCAGATGTTATGTACTATTATAAATACATGTATATACTGGATATATATTATATATATGATATATAAATTATGAATATAATTCTGGATATAATGTACTATTGATCACATGAACAACATGTGATTATAAGAAGTCTATTTTTGACTCAAGTACCAAATATCAATAAAATGGACGTTATTAACTTAAATGATAACATAGTACCTATAACATGGGAATAAGTGATAGAAAAGGAGTAATAAACTTGAAAAAGGTTCATAATAAATTATAAATTAAATTTAGTTTATTATATATTATATTAAAGAATGATCAAGTCATGTCGGACACAAGGTAAGAGATTTTCTTATCTCACTTTTAATTACGTGAGATTTCCATTGTTCGCCAATTATTCATTGCATGTGGTGTATTTTTTACTGCCAAATGATATATATTATCATGAATCTTATTATATTCATGTCATTCTGTGATTCATTTTGTGTTTATTAACTTTTGGTCATACGACTCAGTTGATTACAACGTGGTAAATGGTTTCATCTCACTTTTTATTCTCGTGAGATTCAAGCTATACTTGCCACTATTTCCTTTTGTGTGGTGTATGTAGTACCCTTTATTGTACTACTTGAGTAATATAATTTCATTTATGAGTATTTACATCTTTATTGTATGATCCTCCTTTCATGTGGCATATGCTTTGTAAGTTACCAAATCGATAAGGGAACCTTTCACCCTCCTCTATTTAAAAGACTACTTTTTATTATGTCTTTTAATTTACATCTTATTATGTTGGGATATGTTCTTTTATATCCCCATTGATGTAAACATAATGTACAAGTTATGAGATACCCTTTTTATCTTATCAACTCGTTTTCTGAATTTTAAAGTGACGCCATTAGGCTGTCAAATTTTTACAAGGTAACTTCTTAACCCAATTTCAATTATTTGGGTTCAACTTGTACTTGTTGAATATGTCATCCAATTTTTATGTGTGAATTACCTATGGTTGTTATAAAATTAATATCCACTTATATTGGGTGTATTTATATTTGTCACACATAATTATGTGATTGATTTATCCTTAATTTAAGGATACCATCTTTATAAGGGATTTCATCTCAATTTACATTTCCATTGATACTTCATTGTTGTTATGCATCAATTCACTCTTATATGGTGCATATACTGTACTTTGACATATTATATCATGAATCCCTTTATTCTCATGATATTATAAAGTTCTGATTAAAATTTATCCTTCCATTATTTGTATTTAAGCGTCTCCCTTTTTTTTAAAACTCTTCAACTAAAATATCATTTTAAATTTTTTAAAGATTTATTCTTCTAAATATTTATCATTAATTTCCATGTTTTCAAAATGGGTTTTAGGATTTTTTTATATGGAAAATAATCTTTTCAAATGATAATTCATTTAAAAGATTCAAAGTGGTATGGGACACTTTGATTCAAAAATCTCTTTTTAAATGGTTTTGAGAATGATTTGATAAGGCATTGTTTATTTCAATATATTGATTCGATATAGTGGAATGTGGAAATGTTATATTTCCTTTATAATTGTGTAATTCTTTAGGATTATGTTATGGTTATTGGGCATTGTTTACGTATACGGGTGGTTCCGTGATAAACCTAGGGCGGGTGAGCCTGAGATAGCTCTCCAATGCATTGGGTAACGTAAAAGAGGTAAACTTGATGTTTCTATTGAGGGATTTAGGGAATATACTGTGATGGGTATTCCAAGTGTAACGCCCTACATAGCTTTGATAGCTACAATTTAAGTTTGATATGTATTCCATAAGTAACCTTTATTATTTATGATTTCTATGTGTTATTCATAAATCTTATGATTTCGTAGGGTATGTTATGAATGAAAAGTATTGGTTTCATTGATTTGTATTTATTGATGGGATAATGTTTTCCAACTTTATTTTATATCCCTTACTGAGCTTTTTATTCTCATCACATGTTTTTGAAATGTTTTCCACAGGACTTAATGATGAATCGGGTTGAGGATGGGATCAAGGAAAAGTCACTATATCTAAAACATGGGACTAGACATGTTTCTTTTTAAGAGTTTTTATTTTATGAAAAAAAGGATACTGAGTGGTAGTGTCTACTTGTAATATTCCAGTTGTTATGTAATAGTTATGGCCTAATTCTCTAAAAATATAAACCTGAAAAGATCCTCAATGTGAATTACTCATTTATTTCAATATTATGTAATGTTAAAGGCCGTTTCCATACATTTATATCCATGTATGACCTTCTCCCGATGATCTTGGATCTCCACTGGCCACTCCACGAATGTTGTGTCATCCTTGATATCCAACTACCCTAGTGAATGTCATGTGATTCATCAGGAATATACTGATGAATCTCGGATAGATGAAAGATATAATGAATCCTCCTTAACTATGGATGAAACACCAACCGGTATGCCACCTAACCAACTCCCCTCAACACCTTGAGAGGTCCGATGAATCTGAGAGAATTTCCCCCCTCCACCGAATCTCTACATCCTTTGTTGAGGTGAATCCTTGAAGAAAATTTGGTCCCCAATAATGAAATCCATGGGCCTTCTCCTGTGATCAATATATAACTTCTTTTGGTCCTTATCAACCTTCATCATCTCATGGACAATCTACACCTTCTTAGTCGTACTCTCCACTATGTCTGGACCAAGAACAACTTCCTCCCCAACTTCTATCCAGGACAAATGTGAACAACATAACCTTCTGTACAAATCTTTAAATGGTTCCATGCCAATGGAAGTGTGATATCTATTATTGTAAGAGAACTATAACAAAGGAATGTGTCACAACCATGATCTACCAATTTCTATAACATATGCACGCAACATAACCTCTAATGTCTAGAAGGTCTTTTCTTTTCATCCCATCTATTTGAGTGTGGAAAGTAGTGCTCAGAAATAACTTAGTGCCAAAAGAAATTTTTGATACCTTTTAGAATCATGAGGTATAACGTGTATCCTAAACCAAGTTAATGGATCTCAAAACCCCATGTATCCTCATCACCTCATCCACATAAATCAGGGCCAAGGAATCCACTGTGCTCGACTCCTTTATCTCTAAAAACTATGCCAATTTCGTCAAACGATCAACAACTACCGAGATTGCATCACATCCTACCTATGAATTTGGTAATCCTATGGTGATATAAATTGAGATGTAATCTAACATACACTTGGCGGTGTCTAAGGGCATCAATAAACCACTGGAAACACTTTGCTCTATGGCCACCTACTGGTATACTATAAACTTTTCCAGAAACTCTTCCACTGTTTACTTAATCCCAAGACAGTATAACTGTTCTCTCACGCCATGGTACATAATGGAAACTCCCAAGTGTGCCGCTAGGGGTGAGATATGGAAATTATAGAGAACTCCCTTGTGGATCACCACTAGAGAAAATAGATTCTCATGAAAAAACATCATATTATAACCATCCTCCGACCACCACTTTGGAGCATCACTATTGTCAAAGAGATCGCATATTACTTCTACCATTGAGTCTCCTAACTGAGACTCCTCTATCTACTAAACCAGAGATGATTTCACTTCCATCTAAAATTACATCCTCTACCACCATCCATTCCTTCATCTAAGTGCATGGAAGCCAACACATCCATTTCTCTCCAAGCATTCATATATTTATGAACTACCTGCTTTTTAGAATTCCTGCTCAAAGAATTGGCCACAACATTCCCATTTCTTGAGGTGTAGGATATCTCAAAATTTTAATCCTTGTGAAAATATATCCACATCTATGATCATGATTACTGATATCACTCGGAAAATATTTACCTCAAGAAATTGGGAACCGAGAATACCACAAAGTGCTCCTTAATGATTTAGTGTCACAACAATTTTAGCAGAAACTTGACTGCTGATACCTCCAGATCACGGGTGGAATAGTAACATTCATGGGGAAATAATAGCCTAGACCCATAAGAGATCACTTCTCATTACTGCATTAACAGACACCCAAGAGTAGATGAGAATCATCACAAAACACCTCGAACATCACTCATTACTCTATAAACTAGAGCATGAGGGCACTGACCAAATTCCCCTTCAGATAAGTGAATGCTTCATGGAACAAGTTGATACATGAAAAAGCATTGAATTTTTAGGTCAGAGTCAGTAATGAAGAAGCTACTTTAGAGAAATCAAGTACGAATCTTTGGTAATAGAATGATATACTAATAAAACTGTGAACTTATGCCAAATCCTTGGGTATTTCCCCTGAAACGAATACCTCGTCATTCAAAAGATTCGCTATTACACCATGCTGATACCCACATGCCCATAGAAGTGGACCTCCCATGCCAAAAGCATACACTAGAACTACTTCTCATAGATCTTGTGGTGTCGAAGGAACTCCATGATATTTTTGAGAAGCTTGGTATTTTCCTCCTATGAATTCAATTAGATCAAGATGTCATTGATGAACATGATGATGAACTGGTCTAAGAACTCACATAAGGAAAATTTCATAATTCCCATGAACATGTCCAGTGAGTTCATAACAACGGATGGAATAACCAGAATATCATGGTGTGGATACCTACAACAAAAAGTTGTAATCAGGATGTCACCATCCATCACCCTCAACTAGTGATAACCAGAATGTAGATCAATATTATAAAACCAACATTCTACCCACTACTAGTCGAATAGATTTTCTATCCTAAGGAGAGGGTAACTGTTATTGACCGTTACTGGATTCAACATTCAATAGTCTATACACATCCTCAAAACCCCATTTTACTTCTTCTAAAACAAAAATAGACCACCTCAGGGCGACAAATCAGGTCAGATAAATCCCTTCTTCATTAGATCATCAATATGGATCGGTAGCTCCGACAACTCAGAAGGTGCCATCTAATAAGGATCCATCGAAATCAGACTAGCATCAGGTCATATTTCTATCTCTAAATCAATGTCACATTGAGGGGATAGAGTCAAAAAAATCCTTGGGGAAAACATCCATGAACTACCTAGTAACTCCAGGAACCCGCAACATCCCAATATCCACTAATTCTACTGAAAGAATATCCAAAAGAGAAAGAAAAGGCTCCATACACTTATTTCCCACCAGACCTCTCAACCCAAAAATTAAATCCACATGTTGGCCGTCATTTTAAAAAACACTAATCTTTTCCAAAAACATTTTATAATATACTACATAGAGTATAAATAGTCAATTCCATGTATTACATAGTTTGGATTCTTTAGAAGTAGAAAGAGACCCCCTATGGACTGATGCATCCCAAACATCAATTTACATCCCCGACAAACATCAAACTCACTAGTGTGTCCATGGAATGGTGTACTTAACACCAGTAGAACATAAAGTATCTCTACGTCCAATATGATGGCATGGGAGAAATCGGGTTTATCAAAGGAGTGAGAAGCTCTTGAATCAAACACGACAGAAAACAATAATAAGGAAAAAACTAATTGTACCTAGAATGATCTCCAGCCCAACTGAAACAAATACCTTTACAAAGTGAAACTAACAAATCCCAGTTTCTCATTCCATATTTGGTCGGCCACGCACCCGAGCATGCCTAGGTTGAGGTCCCTATGTAATATATTTAGTTCATCCTTTGCCTAATCTATCTCCCCTCAGTGGAGAAGGATCATGCTGTACCAACCACTGAAATGGCCTGGCCATGTCACACCCCGACCGTGCGGTTATTTTTATTTTATGATTTCTTTGACTTAAAATTATATTGCTGCGGTTCGTGTTCAGTATCGGACCAGGTTTTTGAGTTTTTGTTAAAAAGTGCACTTTTTGACGCGACGTCGTTGGGCGCGTGAGCGGAGCCTGTTCTGGAAACCCCGCTCGTCCTTGCCCGGTGTATTTTCGCATCCCGTTGTCTTTGGAAAATTTTAAATAGAGTCTTTAGATTTAAAACGCGCGTTAATTGTTGCGTCGTTAGAATTTTTAGTGCGTTAAGAATTAATTATCATTAAAATGATACGAACACCGTTATTGTTTTTATTTTATTTTATTTTATTATTTTATCTCTATGATGTTTATTATTTGTTGTTGTTATTATTATTATTTTAATTTATTATTATTATGATTCTGATTTGTTTTATTTA
Organism: Viscum album; assembly: GCA_963277665.1. Taxonomy (NCBI): domain Eukaryota; kingdom Viridiplantae; phylum Streptophyta; class Magnoliopsida; order Santalales; family Viscaceae; genus Viscum; species Viscum album. The sequence continues at coordinate 2,056,393,612 of OY728127.1, read as the reverse complement.
ATTAAATTTTATTATTTTATTATTATTATTTTTTTCTTTTATCTTTTCTTTTCTTTTTTTTCTAACCCTAGTGGGCCGCACCCCCTTTATATATATACCTTTTTTTTCTTCTTCCTCCCCCGCGGGAGCCGCCACCCCCCCCACTCTGTCTCTCTCCCTCTTCTCCTTTTTCTTTTTTTTTCATCCCCGCTCGCTTCTCCCTGGTGCACCGTCTACAGGCCGCGCCCCCTTCCTGCAGTGCGCCGCTGCACCCTCCTCTCCTCCCCTGTCCGGCGCGCATCCCCCTTCAGCCTGCCGTCGTCCGGCATCCCTACCTCCTTTGGCTCTCTCGCACGGCAGCCGCAACACCTGATCCCCTCCTGTTCTTCCTCCTCACCCTTACGCAGCAGCCACCCCGGCATCCGACTCCTCCCCTGCATCCTCAGCAGCCAGCGCGCGACCCCTCCTCCTCGGCCGGATCCAGCGGCCTTCTACCCTCCTGGTGCACAAAACCCCCACGCAGCACCCAGTAGCTGAACCTCATCCGCGCCTCTCCTGCCCGCTCGGTCCCCCTCCGGCACCGCTTCGCTGCACCCTCCGCCGATCTGCCTTCCTTTTCTCCTTCTGCAGCAGCAGCCGCAGCACACCCAGCGCCTCCTTCCTTCAGCGCAAGAAACCCGCACCCTCCCGCCAGACCACACCCCTGCCTCCTTCTCCTTCTTTTCTTCTTCCTCCTATTCTTCTTCTTCTCTTCTTCTTCTTTCCTTCTTCTTCTTCTTCTCTCCTTCTTCTTCTTCTTCTTCTCTCCTTATTCCTCTTCTTCTTCTCTACTTCTTCTTCTTTTCTTTCTCCTTCTTCTGCTCCGCTGCAGGTCCGTTTTTTTTATTTAATTTGATATTTTATTTTATTTAATATGTTAATAACCTTTTTTTATCATTATTATTATTAATGTTAGTATTGCTAATATTATTATTATTATTATTATTAATTTTATTATTATTATTATTAATTTTATTATTATTATTATTATTATTAATTTTATTACTATTATTATTATTACTATCATTATTATTTTCATTATTATTATTATTATTAATTTTATCATTACTATTATTATTGTTATTATTAATTCTATTACTATTATTATTATTATTACCATTATTATTATTAATATTATTACTATTAATTTTATTATTATTATTATTATTATTATTATTATTAATGTTCATATTATTGTCCTGTTATTATTATTATTGTTTTTCATATTATTATTATTATTATTTTGTTATTATTATTATTACTAATCTTATTATTATTTTTAGTATTATTATTATTATTATCATCTTTATTTTTATTATTATCATCGTACTCTTATTGATCGTGGGTTTTTATATGTTGGCTTAGGACTTTTAGGACCCGCGCAGGGTGTTCCCGAGTGAGCGGCACCACCGCGCCTTGTATTTGAGGTTCCGTCGTCGCCGCGCTTTGGTTTCAAGGTGAGCGCTTACTCCCGCCGCTTGGTTTCGAATGCTCTGGTGAGTTTTGGATGTGTCTGAGTCCTTGGTTTTTTTATGCAGAGTATTAGACTTGGTCACGTAGTCTCGGACACACGTCGTGTCATCGCGCCTTGGATCCGAGGTTGTTCGTCGACGTGCTTGTTTTTGAGGTAGGTTCCCTTTGCACTGCTTTTAAAATTTAAGTTATATTATTTCATGCTTTTTGCGCACCCTAATTGTTTAAAATCAACATTTTATTAATTTTAATAAATATGAGATAATATACGATAATTAATTTTTAATATAAGATGGTTAATTTTTAAATGGTTATTTAATGTCAAAAGGAGCCGTTTATTTTATACACGACACATGAAACATCCTTTTGACGAGCGGACACCCAACAATGAAGGAATGCCCGTTTGGCTTTGAAACATAATTCACGAAACATAAAACAGAGTTCTGGTTTAGTGAGAAATGATTTTATTTTGAAGCATGAACAAATACGTTGGTTCGTTTGAGAAATTGCCCGGTTGGCTCTTAAAGTTTATTTGGAAAAGAAAATGGTTTGGTTTGGTTTATAAAAATACTGGCAACCTGTGAAGTAGTGTTTTGTGGATTCTTCAAATAGTTTTAAACTGGTTTTGGTAGTAATTGTGAACTGTATTAAATGCCCGTTTGGCACTTTATGGAAAGCGATGGAAATGTTTTTATAAAAACCCTCTTAGGACGACTCTCATGCCTTGGTTGCGATTGATTGTTTGGGATGCCGCGCTTAGAGGCTCCCGGGTACTTGAGTGGAAAAAGGCATGAGGTTGTCCCATGGAGTGGCTCGGGGAATGCCTGTTGTTCTTTATATATATAGATATATCTGATTGGATGCTCGGTTGGCATCAGTTGGCTCACCCCCCTTTTTCTTAAACACTTGAGACATGGGAATCTGGCATATTGAGAGAATATTCTAAGAACGATTGCTGCACTGTTAGGTTATGGTACTGACCAGTGGCCCATAGTAGGTGGATATATTGGGTTTATTACTATGGGATTTGCCCTCGACCTGCCTGTGAGTGGATGGTCGAGCGTTTTGTGCGTTTTGATTTCATCGTGACATGTCAATAAGGATGATTTCTCATGTATTGGTGTCTTCTGGTTTATTCTCGATCTCCTAGGTTCGCCCATGTCTATTCAGCTTTTGTAGCTTGCAGTAATGATTATGATGCTCACGTGTATACTTACATTGCCCTTGCTGTATGTTTTACTTTGTGCATTCTGGTGTATTGTTTTCTTTGGAAAATGGTAAAGTGCTTTTGATTAGGTTTCTAAAAAATTGTTTTCAAATGAAAGTGTTTAATCCCTTTTGTACAAATTTGAAAATTCAAACATCACTTTCCCCTTTTCCTGAAATGTCATTGGCACTAATGAAATGAACACGAATTTGGAAAATGGCTAAGGGCGATGGTTCGTACTTTGTTTTCAAGTAGAATATTATTAAAAACATACTTTTATAGATTGTAGTTCAAACTTGAAATGATGTTTCTTTTATTTTAAAGGTAGTGCATTGGGAATAGATATCGGGCTAGCCAACTGAGTTTTAATAATCACGCCTATAGTTCTTTTCTGTTTTTAGTGTTTGTGCAGGCTATAGTTTGAGTGCGCTCTCCTAGGGCGACGCTTGATCATTGAGTCGGAGAGCGACCCGCGAGGTCGCACGGAGCTTGTTCGGACGTCGTGTTTGGTTAGTTTATTTTCTTTTTGTTCCTGTTTAGTAACTTTATCTGGTTTATATTTTCTGCGCTGCTCTTTATTATTTTCGCTGTCTTATTTATTTATATTGGGAGAAATCGTTCCCACAGTCTCTAATGATGCCCTGGCGCTTGTCGCCAGCCCGTGAGGATCGGGAACGCCTCTCGGGCCATGTCGCGGACCGGCTCGGGTGACCGGTTCAGGGTCGACCCGGGTTGGTTCATGACAAAATGGTATCAGAGGCAGGTTTTCTCTTAGCAGACCTCACTATTCAGAGCGCCCTTTGTTATTTGGGATGTCAAGGTAGATGGAGTAGGATTGTCGGGACTTGAGGGGTAGGTGCGAGAAGAGCGTCGTGAACTCTTGCTTGTACCGATCCTCAGGTTTCCATGGGAAGTCCGGTTTAATTGGTTTGTTTGGGTTTTATGGAAATGTTTTGCGATTGGGGTATGACAAATGGAGTCGGGCTAATAGTCCTAAGCCGCATGGCCTGGCAAGCCATGTGGATCTAGGGGCATGGTCCAAGAAGGCTCTCTGTGTCAGTGGCGTGTTTGTCATATGGCCGCCAACCATATGGTCAAGTCACCCACTGACACTAGTCCCCTGTTTGATTTGTTTTGGGTTTCCGTTGATTTCTGAAAGTGGTTTGAATCAGAAAAGTTGGTTTTGAAAAAAAAATGGTTGTTTGAAATAACATGTTTAATTTGTGGATTGTTTTAAAAGAAGTGGTATGAATAAATTGATTTTGGAAAATGAAGTTGCTCTGTTTGACCTTGGTGTTCTGATGAGTGCTCACATGAATTGTGGTATGTTGGAAATGTGGATGGATCTCTGGTATGGTGGATGGATGCCCTGGGTGGCACGGATACATGCATGTGAGTGAGGCTCTAAAAAAATACCAATGGCGAAGGTTTAACCCACCAAGCTTGTTCAAAATTAAAGATGTTTTCAAAGAGAAATTTTTTTGACGTTACGATAACTTGTTTTCTCGGATTTTTATCTTGTCACCTATGCAGTGTTTGATTTTGAGGTTGTTATTCATTCGTTGAGTTGGCGTTGATTGGGTTTTTGACCTTTCCTTGCCCAGCGGTTATCCTTTTGAAGCTTCGATGGGTGATCGTAGTGCGGTTGATCAACCTAAGGATTTTATGCTTGAGTTTCGGAAGCTCGATCCACCTCTCTTTTATGGTCAAGAAGAAACTTCTGTGGCAGAGGAGTGGATGCAGAAGATTGAAAGGGACTTTAGCCTCATTGAGTTGCCCGAGTCGTTGAAGGTCAAGTTTGCGACCTTCATGCTTGAAGGTTCACCGTGGATGTGGTGGAAGTCAGTGTCTCGGGACAAGCCCCGTCAAGAGGTTACTTGGGAGTTTTTCAAGGCCTCGTTCATTCGCCAGTATTTCCCTGAGGAAGATAGGGTGAGAAAAGGGATGGAAATGTGTTGTCTGCAGCAGGGCGACGGATTCGTGTTAGAATATTTCCATCGCTTTGTGGAGCTAGTACCTTATGATTCAGTGTATGCCACAAATGACCCCGTGAAGGCTCGACGCTTCGAGGCGGGTCTCCGACCTGATCTACAGTCGAAGGTGTCAGAGTCCAACCAAACTTCTTTTGTCGATGTGGCAAGACAAGCTTTTCATGTCGAAGCCGCGATGGCAGGAGTGCTCGAAGTAGTTCTCCCTCCTTCGATCCCCTATGAGCACTGGTGAAAGTTCTGGAAAGGAGATGAGTAAGCAAATGGAATTGGATGGATTAGGTTGTGGAATCAAGAGGCCTCGGGATCTTTCATCAACCTCTTCGGAACGAGAGATTATTGTGTGTTATCAGTGTGGCAAGCGGGGTCACAAGAAGTCATCGTGCCCAAGCGCTCCGAAGCCCTGCCAGGCGTGTGGACGTCTGGGTCACTTGCGACGATTTTGTCGGGGCGTTGCAAGAAAGCGTTGCAGGGGAATTTCTCAGAAGTAATGTGCTGTTGAGTCTTTGTTCAGAGTTCCTGGTGTAAGTTTCCTTTCAGTTTAAGAGGTCTTTTATCGTTGTAGTTGTACTGGTGGGGTTTTGAGTTTGAAATGTATGGGAATGTCGTGGGTCTTTTGATGAACTTTGTCTTTCAATGCTGGTGTGTTTTATTTTTAAAATCTTGTCCTTCAATCTGTCAGATCAAAAGATGTATGTTTCTTGTTGGGATTACAAGAACCTGACTGCGAGGCAGAAGATGCTTCGTCCATCAGAGCTCCAGCCAAAAGGTCTCGGAGTGAAGCCGGCGCGTAGTCAGGAACCCCGGGGGGGAAAAATTTTAAAGAGTCCGGTTAAAGTTGCGCCTCTATCGTCGTGGTGAGATGGTTTTGGTGTTGTTGCTCTGGTTTCTCTGTCGTTGTAGTTCTCTCTTGTCGCAAAGTGCGCAATGGACTTATCCCTCGTGTAACGTCGGGAATTGTTCCTTTTGGATGTAAGTTGCTGATCAGTGACCTTGTGTGGGCCACTGATGTAAATCAGTTGCGGCCCTGGTTTGTGTCCATCCCGAAGTGATGGGTCGTGAGTAGTCGTACGTCGTAGTTTTAGTGATTTGATCCTTGGGCCCACCCTCCCCGCCCATGGGGTTAGGGTTTTAGTTGCGCAAAGTATCCATTTGAGCTTCTATCCCTTTTGGACGTGAGTAAGTGGTTTAAAGGTCCTTGCTGTGTTCTTTCTAGCTGGAGTAAGGTCTCCTGCATGTCTAAGATGTTTTCCCGTTTGGTCGTTAGTTGGTTGGTTCTTTATGGTGGGGAGACCCACCATGAGTCTCTTTGGGTTTTATCTTAAGTCGTTATCGAATGCTAGTTGAGTTCTTATGGTGGGGAGCCCGTTCCGGCCTTCCCTCTGTTGGTGATTTATTTCGGGCAATGAGGTTCAGTCCCGCTGGTAGTCGTTGTGACATCCTTGGTTAAGAGGTCGGATCGTGTTGTGTGGAATCCTTAGGTGTTGATCAATCGACTGGTTGGTGTGGTGGCTTTCCAGGGGCGGAAAGCGTTATGGTGGGGAGAATTGTCACACCCCGACCGTGCGGTTATTTTTATTTTATGATTTCTTTGACTTAAAATTATATTGCTGCGGTTCGTGTTCAGTATCGGACCAGGTTTTTGAGTTTTTGTTAAAAAGTGCACTTTTTGACGCGACGTCGTTGGGCGCGTGAGCGGAGCCTGTTCTAGAAACCCCGCTCATCCTTGCCCGGTGTATTTTCGCATCCCGTTGTCTTTGGAAAATTTTAAATAGAGTCTTTAGATTTAAAACGCGCGTTAATTGTTGCGTCGTTAGAATTTTTAGTGCGTTAAGAATTAATTATCATTAAAATGATACGAACACCGTTATTGTTTTTATTTTATTTTATTTTATTATTTTATCTCTATGATGTTTATTATTTGTTGTTGTTATTATTATTATTTTAATTTATTATTATTATGATTCTGATTTGTTTTATTTAATTTAATTTTATTATTTTATTATTATTATTTTTTTCTTTTATCTTTTCTTTTCTTTTTTTTCCAACCCTAGTGGGCCGCACCCCCTTTATATATATACCTTTTTTTTCTTCTTCCTCCCCCGCGGGAGCCGCCACCCCCCCCCCCCCCCCCCCCCCACTCTGTCTCTCTCCCTCTTCTCCTTTTTCTTTTTTTTTTCATCCCCGCTCGCTTCTCCCTGGTGCACCGTCTACAGGCCGCGCCCCCTTCCTGCAGTGCGCCGCTGCACCCTCCTCTCCTCCCCTGTCCGGCGCGCATCCCCCTTCAGCCTGCCGTCGTCCGGCATCCCTACCTCCTTCGGCTCTCTCGCACGGCAGCCGCAACACCTGATCCCCTCCTGTTCTTCCTCCTCACCCTTACGCAGCAGCCCCCCCGACATCCGACTCCTCCCCTGTATCCTCAGCAGCCAGCGCGCGACCCCCCCTCCTCGGCCGGATCCAGCGGCCTTCTACCCTCCTGGTGCACAAAACCCCCACGCAGCACCCAGTAGCCGAACCTCATCCGCGCCTCTCCTGCCCGCTCGGTCCCCCTCCGGCACCGCTTCGCTGCACCCTCCGCCGATCTGCCTTCCTTTTCTCCTTTTGCAGCAGCAGCCGCAGCACACCCAGCGCCTCCTTCCTTCGGCGCAAGAAACCCGCACCCTCCCGCCAGACCACGCCCCTGCCTCCTTCTCCTTCTTTTCTTCTTCCTCCTATTCTTCTTCTTCTCTTCTTCTTCTTTCCTTCTTCTTCTTCTTCTCTCCTTCTTCTTCTTCTTCTTCTCTCCTTCTTCCTCTTCTTCTTCTCTTCTTCTTCTTCTTTTCTTTCTCCTTCTTCTGCTCCGCTGCAGGTCCGTTTTTTTTATTTAATTTGCTATTTTATTTTATTTAATTTGTTAATAACCTTTTTTTAATCATTATTATTATTAATGTTAGTATTGCTAATATTATTATTATTATTATTATTAATTTTATTATTATTATTATTAATTTTATTATTATTATTATTATTATTATTAATTTTATTACTATTATTATTATTACTATCATTATTATTTTCATTATTATTATTATTATTAATTTTATCATTACTATTATTATTGTTATTATTAATTCTATTACTATTATTATTATTATTACCATTATTATTATTAATATTATTACTATAAATTTTATTATTATTATTATTATTATTATTATTAATGTTCATATTATTGTGCTGTTATTATTATTATTGTTTTTCATATTATTATTATTATTATTTTGTTATTATTATTATTACTAATCTTATTATTATTTTTAGTATTATTATTATTATTATCATCTTTATTTTTATTATTATCATCGTACTCTTATTGATCGTGGGTTTTTATTTGTTGGCTTAGGACTTTTAGGACCCGCACAGGGTGTTCCCGAGTGAGCGGCACCGCCGCGCCTTGTATTTGAGGTTCCGTCGTCGCCGCGCTTTGGTTTCAAGGTGAGCGCTTACTCCCGCCGCTTGGTTTCGAATGCTCTGGTGAGTTTTGGATGTGTCTGAGTCCTTGGTTTTGTTTATGCAGAGTATTAGACTTGGTCACGTAGTCTCGGACACACGTCGTGTCATCGCGCCTTGGATCCGAGGTTGTTCGTCGACGTGCTTGTTTTTGAGGTAGGTTCCCTTTGCACTGCTTTTAAAATTTAAGTTATATTATTTCATGCTGTTTGCGCACCCTAATTGTTTAAAATCAACATTTAATTAATTTTAATAAATATGAGATAATATACGATAATTAATTTTTAATATAAGATGGTTAATTTTTAAATGGTTATTTAATGTCAAAAGGAGCCGTTTATTTTATACACGACACATGAAACATCCTTTTGACGAGCGGACACCCAACAATGAAGGAATGCCCATTTGGCTTTGAAACATAATTCACGAAACATAAAACAGAGTTCTGGTTTAGTGAGAAATGATTTTCTTTTGAAGCATGAACAAATACTTTGGTTCGTTTGAGAAATTGCCCGGTTGGCTCTTAAAGTTTATTTGGAAAAGAAAATGGTTTGGTTTGGTTTATAAAAATACTGGCAACCTGTGAAGTAGTGTTTTGTGGATTCTTCAAATAGTTTTAAACTGGTTTTGGTAGTAATTGTGAACTGTATTAAATGCCCGTTTGGCACTTTATGGAAAGCGATGGAAATGTTTTTATAAAAACCCTCTTAGGACGACTCTCATGCCTTGGTTGCGATTGATTGTTTGGGAGGCCGCACTTAGAGGCTCCCGGGTACTTGAGTGGAAAAAGGCATGAGGTTGTCCCATGGAGTGGCTCGGGGAATGCCTGTTGTTCTTTATATATATAGATATATCTGATTGGATGCTCGTTTGGCATCAGTTGGCTCACCCCCCTTTTTCTTAAACACTTGAGACATGGGAATCTGGCATATTGAGAGAATATTCTAAGAACGATTGCTGCACTGGTAGGTTATGGTACTGACCAGTGGCCCATAGTAGGTGGATATATTGGGTTTATTACTATGGGATTTTCCCTCGACCTGCCTGTGAGTGGATGGTCGAGCGTTTTGTGCGTTTTGATTTCATCGTGACATGTCAATAAGGATGATTTCTCATGTATTGGTGTCTTCTGGTTTATTTTCGATCTCCTAGGTTCGCCCATGTCTATTCAGCTTTTGTAGCTTGTAGTAATGATTATGATGCTCACGTGTATACTTACATTGCCCTTGCTGTATGTTTTACTTTGTGCATTCTGGTGTATTGTTTTCTTTGGAAAATGGTAAAGTGCTTTTGATTAGGTTTCTAAAAAATTGTTTTCAAATGAAAGTGTTTAATCCCTTTTGTACAAATTTGAAAATTCAAACATCACTTTCCCCTTTTCCTGAAATGTCATTGGCACTAATGAAATGAACACGAATTTGGAAAATGGCTAAGGGCGATGGTTCGTACTTTGTTTTCAAGTAGAATATTATTAAAAACATACTTTCATAGATTGTAGTTCAAACTTGAAATGATGTTTCTTTTATTTTAAAGGTAGTGCATTGGGAATAGATATCGGGCTAGCCTACTGAGTTTTAATACTCACGCCTATAGTTCTTTTCTGTTTTTAGTGTTTGTGCAGGCTATAGTTTGAGTGCGCTCGCCTAGGGCGACGCTTGATCATTGAGTCGGAGAGCGACCCGCGAGGTCGCACGGAGCTTGTTCGGACGTCGTGTTTGGTTAGTTTATTTTCTGTTTGTTCCTGTTTAGTCACTTTATCTGGTTTATATTTTCTGCGTTGCTCTGTATTATTTTCGCTGTCTTATTTATTTATATTGGGCGAAATCGTTCCCACAGTCTCTAATGATGCCCTGGCGCTTGTCGCCAGCCCGGGAGGATCGGGAACGCCTCTCGGGCCATGTCGCGGACCGGCTCGGGTGACCGGTTCAGGGTCGACCCGGGTTGGTTCGTGACAGGCCAACAACTGCTGTTGAGGTGGAAACTAATCCTTCCCACCTCCACCATACTGAGGTCGAATTGGGAAATGATTCTAAAGGTTCATGTGGCCTCTACAAGTTTAACACCTTTATCCCAGGCCAATAGGAGAAGGTCGAGGACTAGAATGTCAGAACTGAAACTATTGTGGTTGGCTCCGCATTGGCTAAAACATGAAAGGCCCTAATGCTTGAGACCTTCTAATATAACTTTTCCATTGAATAACTTGTTTGGATCTTCTCTAGTTATAAACCTCCTCATGAGGTCATCCTTTCTACTCCCTCAGCCTTCTTTTGAACTTCTAAGAATGTCTGTAAGTTGAATTGAGTAACTACGCACTAGAGAGAAGGACATAGTGCCTCCTCTAAACATCCCACCTAAGACACCTCATCCAGGAATATATCTGGAGAAAATAGAAAGAGATCCCATAACATGATCCCCAACTCCCACACTAACATACTTCCTTATAGGAGGGTGAGTAGCTCTTGTCGCTTCTCAGCCTTCATGGTTGAAGAGAGAAATTCTTTCCGGAACTCCTTCAAATAACCGATCCACAGAACATCAGCCTCATTTCTCTCCCCCAAGTACATTTTCCTCCTATACCGTGCAACACCCCTCATCTGACTAACAAAAAATTGATTCTAGAAATATATCGGACCACGGATCAAGAAGAATGTGATCACCAGCTCCTCAATACAACTCTCCATCTCTAAATCTGAAACACTTCCTTTGTACAATTCCCAGTATCTAAAACTGGAAATCACAAAGGGTATTATTCCACAAATAAAAATCCACCACTAGGTGTACCCTCTGTCAGTTCACTGGTTCAACCTACTATGCCTCCACTACTGGAGCCACTCGTGGACGATGACTGGGTTCCGTAGCTAAATGGTACAGAAGGAAATCCTATGCCCAAGTAGTAAAAAATTTATTTTGGATTCTTTTAGAATTTTTTTTTATTTATGTTTTTCCCAAAACACAAAAAACAGGAAGACACGTCATTATGATGTATGTACCTTTCCTAGGGTCTTTACCCTACTAACGATGTAGAGTCACTTGATAATTTAGTAATATTAATTTCCTTGCATCGGATTACAGGGGCCCTAAAATTCCATGTCCTAATAAGACTTCCATAGATTATTTCATGCACCCAGATTTCTTAACATTGTAACCCTACCATCCCATGCAATCCTCACAGTGCCTAACTTCCAACTCCATCTAATCTATCAACCATCACCTCTGATAAAAATATATCACAACCCTCCTTCTTTAAGATAATGTAAGGGATGGAAAAGGGTCATGAACTTCCCTCTTCAAGATGAAAAAGTTATAATTACCCCTGAGTCCCACCTCTTAGTAGTACCCAAGGTGGCGGCCAAAACTATGGGTATAGAAATATCACAATAATGGGAGACATTACCCTTTTTATAGTGACCTAGATCAAGAGATAAGATACATATGTCACGACACGTCCTCGGGGCTCGTGCCGTGACTACCCCAAGCCCGCCTTCCGTAGTCCAGGGGCTGGCAACTAGAACCAAAGGCGTAAATCCCAACCAAAAAAGGGAAGGCATTGCCTTTATGAAATGAAAACACACACAAACAGAGTACAAGAAGAAGCTACACTAAGTAACCAGTAAAAAAATGTGCTGAAAATTACAAGGGGCCAGAAATACAAGCCCAAAAGAAAGGTACAACTACAACTACAAGTAAAGTACAAATCAAAGGACAATAGTTGAAAGGTGACAAGCAGCTCCTGGATCATCCTCCGGGTTCCTACCTGAAGGGTAGGTACAGAAGTCCTCCTCAGCACTCCACGTCCATCCGTCTCCTCCGGGTACCGACTCGTCGTGAGATCCACCTTCAGGTACCGATTTGTCGTGAGATGCACCTCCGGGTACCGTCTCGTCATGAGATCTGCCTCTGGGAACTGTCATGACCTACAAGCCTCAACCATGATCAGTGATGTCCATCATCTGCAACCAACACAACGAGGTGCGGGAAAATCCCGTGTTGGGGTGAGTATACGATACTCAGTAGGGACCCCGAGACCCTCAAGGTCTCACTAAATCCAACAAGGATAATCCCAAAGAAAGTTCTCAACAGATAACCCTTACTTAGGTATAAGCCTATACTTATACCTAAGTTACCAAGTAACCCATCTTAGCCATGAGGTATCACACATATATGAAGTCAACAGATAACCAATACTTAGGTATATGCCCATAAATATACGTAAGTTATCTTGTAACACATATCAATCATGAGGAAACCACAAAAGGTCATTGACTCAGCTCAAACAGGGATTTTCATTATCAAAACTGTAGCTGTTGAAGCGCTCTGTCTCTGATGAGTACAGTGATCCTATCACGACTCCGACGTACTGCTCACTAACCTAAGACCACTGAGTTACTACTCCTGTCGAGTACTACGGGTCATCCACCCAAACACAGTAGTGATCCCCGCTAGGGTCTTCCACCCAAACACAGTAATGAACCCCCCCTAATAGCCTGCAAAGGTACTCCTCCTGTCGAGTACCGCGGGTCTGCCACCCAAACACAGTAGTGCTTCCCTCCGTGGGTCTGCCACCAAACACAGTAGTGCTCCCCACTGGGCTAAACATGTCTCTCCGACTCGAATCAGACAAGAAGTCTTTACGTTTCAGCCAACTACATGGTCTCTGTACTCTATACGCTCATCTCCGGGAGGGTCCTCTCCATGAGATACTAGTCGATAATTCAAGCATAACAAAGTCCCAAGAAGAAGTATCTCAAAGGACCGCCTCATCATAGGGTTCTCAAATCAACAGACGGCGCGTCAATCAGATGCCCGACCTGTGAGTTATTAGCCTTTTCGTCCTAGGGCCCAGTTTGTATTGTGTACGAACCAACCCGACCGTATCTCAACTGTACCCCAAACTCAAATATGGTATACTCATAGAGACCAATTCTCAACGTGCTCACCAACGCCGCTGACGATTCATCAAACGGACGTCCGGTCAGAAAGTTATCGGCTTTTCCGTTCCAGGGGCTCGGTTGGATTTCAGGTACAATCCAACCCGGCCATATTACAACTATGTCCAATCCTCAGGTGAAGTATTCCAAAAGATCCGTCTCATCAATAGGAATCCAAAAAAGTCAACGGCACGTCAATCGGACGTCCGAAGCTCAAGATATAAGTGTTTCTACTCCGAGGGCTCGGTTATCTTCGTGTTCGAACCAACCCAGACGTACCCAAAGTTCTCCAAAACCATGAGTATAATCTAGAGAAACGATCGTCTCGATTCAAGAATCACATCGCAGCTAACGGTGCATGAATCAGAGGTCCGTAGCCCATGTTATGGGCATTTGAACGAAACTGCTCGAAAATAGGGGGTTCGGTCCCGGTCCGACCCAGCCCGATACCCACTGGGTCGTCCTGAACCGGGTCCACCCGATCCAGGTCCGGGTCCGTCCCACTAGGGCGCGTCCAGGCATGGCCAACGCGACCCGACCTAGTCTACGTGGCCCGACCCAGAGTGGGGACCCGACCCAGCATGGGCGGCCCGGCCCGACACTGCCGGTTCGGCCTGGCGCAGCCGGTCCAGCCCAGCACGGGCGCCGCACGCCGCGCGAACGCAGAAAGGAGGGGGGAGCTGCCACCCCCTCGGACTGAACGGAGGACTCACTGGGGGTCCACCCCTTCTGCGCTGACCGGGGGTTCGAGCCCCCGGTTTTTGTGGATCTGGCCGGCCGTAACGGCCTTCCAGCTGTGCCGAGCAGGACCAGCTGGTCCCGCCTCCTGAGCGCCGGCAACCGACGGTTTCGGCCACCATCCCCTGCTCTGCCACGACCATATGCCACGGCCTTGGTCCGACTGGCGTGATGACGCCGCGCCCCTCTGCCGCAGCCCCTCTTCGGCCGCAACCTCATCCATCCTCAACGACGCGATGCGACGGCCCCGCGCTCCTTCGTCGCAGTGGTATTCTTTGTTCCCGTGCGGTGCCGTTGCACCGAGCCACCTCCATCCCAATCCTCAACGTTGAACATTAACAAAAAGGGGGAGGAGTATTGGCTGTGTTCATGTGGTCCGACCTCCTGCCATTAAAATGATAACCGGCGGCCCAAATTAAAACAACTTCTACAAAGCAAGCACAAATTTAATCCATTAAATTTGATCTTAAAACCCTACGTTTTCCCCGCAATCAAAAATTCCCAACCCGCAACATATTCTTTCGCGGATGAACTTAATATTGAGTTGATCCGCATTCTTTTTTTTTAGAAGGAAAAAACATGGATTTATTAACATTTGAAAATTAATCCCCTACCTCGTGTCGTTCGTCCTTTGTTGACGATATCACAAGAGGGTGGACGTCGGCTCATCGACGTTATCCCAAGGGAGGAGATGAATATGATGATGGTCGCTTGCATTCATCGCTTCGTTCGTCATCGGTGTGCACCCAAGGAAGTGACGTCTCCTATCTTGTTGTGAAGGAAGAAGAGGATGGAGAACCATTCTTCGTCGTGGGAGGAAGTCGTTTCTTCATGAATGAAGGGAACTCTCATCAAATCCTCTCAAAGTATTAGCCAACCTCAAAATCTCTTAAAGCTTCCCTCTTTTAAAATATCTCCAATCAATTCAAAAGGAGTCAAGAGGTGAGACAAATAAAATAATAAGGTTATTAATTATCATAGTCGGCCTCATTAATCTTGGGAGGTGGAGAGGCTCCACCACAATAAATGTGTGGAGTTGCCATGCATTTAAACAAGGGGGGTGGGTTATGGGGAGGTCAAGGGGGTTATGGGGGAGGTGAGGAGTTAGGGTCTTGTGTGGACCCTACCACACAAAACTCTCCCATGGGAGGTTAGGTGGGTGTGGGCCCACATCTAACTCCCCTTTTTTGAAAATAACCACCTTCCATGAAAAAAATTTGTGCACGAAAAATTTTATTTAAATCAACTAATCCCAAAATATTAAACCACAACCCACTCAAAACGCAACTACAGCAACGGTCCCCTTAAGGAATTACTGATGTTACGGTTTCATCGATGCCCTCAGATTTCAATTCCGATCACCGGTAAAAAATATAGAAAAACCCGCTCATTCGTTCACTGAACGGACCCAAGCCAACCTTGGGAAATTGATTCCCGGCACACTGGGCCCCAGAATTAGGTGCCGTCATAAACTTCGGACTCGTAAAATTCCAAAGAAATTAAGAAAAAAATTTCCCTAAAATTTATGGGTCTTGACATTACTCCCACCTCTGGGATTTACGTCCCCATAAAGCTATAACACAAACTAGGGAAACAAAAGTGGTACTGAGCATGCATCTGAGCCTTCAGCTGCCATGTACTCTCCTGGAGGTTCCCGTGCTTCCAGTGAATGCGAACCTGAGAAATCGACCATCCAGGTAGGACCAACTCCTGTCGATCCTCAATCTCCACTGGAACCTCCATGCATGTCGCCCTGTCATCGATGTCCAAATCCCTAAGGTCGATGATGTGTGAAGGATCATGCATGCATCTCTTCAGCCGAGGTACGTGGATGATATCATGCACCCGGGGTAACTGAGGTGGAAAGGTCAAGCGGTAAACCACCCCACCTACCTTGATGAGGACCTAGAAAGGTCCATTGAACCTTAGAGATAACATGCTTCCACAACCACATCTTTGTAATCCTTGTCGAGGTGAGAACAGTATAAATACGTGGTCATCAACCTCGATCTCAAGAGGCCTCCATTTCCGGATTAGATCAGAAACTCAAAACTCCCGCTCCCACGAGGGTAATGTTGACTAAACCAAGACCTATCGACCTCACCCTCTTGTGCATGATTTTATCCTGTGCTGCCTGGGGTTTCCTTTTCGATGAACAAGGAAAACCCATCCAAACGTTGTAGATAAACCACAAACATTTTTCCTAATACAGTCAATCTGTGTATGAACTGTGGATCCAATCCATACTTAGACCAATGTCGTAAGGCCTCAACGCTGCCACCAAGAGATTCTGACCAAAAATCTCACCTCGAGGGTCAGATCACACTATCGGTGTAAGTGTGATTATCGAGTCTCCATACAAAGGCATCTCTAGACGTGAGGGTCAGGTCTACAGCTGACCATAAACTCTAGGTCTGGGATAAGATTCCTGGAAGGAAGGAATGATTTGTATCAACATCTGTTACTACGGTAGCTAGTAGTGGAAACAAACTATCCCTCAAATCATTCTTAGATCCATTGGGTCATAGTCCTTGACTGCATGCAAATACTCTTCTTCCCTACCCCCCAGCTCCCTGAACCTGACAGGGATAGCAAGGGTGGGTGGTTGTAACATTTTGATATGTGCACCACCTCATGCTGCTATCCTAGCTCTGCCTCCACGTCTGCTGCTCCACAGACTCATTTGTCCTTAATGCTTCCTCTTCTTGAAACATTTTACATGCCCGAGTCTCTGAGACTGGCACCAGTTTCTTGTTTCTTACCGCACTTTGCAGTCTTCATCCGCTCCCGGATGATCTGCAACTTCTACGCTCCTGGATGATCTGCACCTTCTTCGTCTCATCGTGAGATCCACCTCTGGGTACTATCTAGCTCTACAAGACTCAACCACGATCGGTGATGTCCGTTATCTGCAACCAACACAACGAGGTGTGGGAAAAGCCCGTGGAGGGGTGAGTATAAGATACTCAGTAGGGACCCCGAGACCCTCAAGGTCTCACTAAATCCAACAAGGATAATCACAAAGAATTTTCTCAACAGATAAACCTTACTTAGGTATAAGCCTATACTTATACCTAAGTTACCAAGTAACCCATATCAGCAATGAGGTATCACACAGATATGAAGTCGACAGATAACCACTACTTAGGTATATGCCCATACATATACGTAAGTTATCTAATAACCCATCTCAATCATGAGGAAAACACAAAGGTCATTGACTCAGCTCACACCAGGATTTTCATTATCGAAACTGTAACTGCTGAAGAGCTTCGTCAATGACAAGTACAACGATCCTGTCACGACTCAGAGGTACTTCTCACTATCCTAAGACTGCTGAGGTACTCCTCCTGCCGTGTACCGCGGTTCATCCACCCAAACACAGTAGTGCTCCCCGCCGGGGACTACCACCCAAACATAGTGGTGCACTACCCTAAAACCCGGCATAGGTACTCCTCCTGTCGAGTACCACAGTTCTTCCACCCAAACACAGTAGTTCTCCCCGCCGTGGGTCTTCCACCCAAACACAGTAGTGCTCCACACTAGGCTAAACAAGTCTCTCTAACTCGAATCGGACAAGCAATCTTTAGGTTTTAGCCAGCTACACGATCTTCATACTCCGTATGCTAGTCTTCGGGAGGGTCCGCTTCACGAGCTACTGGTCAATACTCCAAGTATAACAATGTCCCACGAAGAAGTATCCCAATGGACCGCCTCATCATATGGGTCTCAAAGTTACAGACGGTGCGTCAATCAGACGCCCGACCTGTGAGTTATTAGCCTTTTCGTCCAAGGGGCCCAATTGGATTCATGTACGCACCAACCCAACTGTATCTCAACTGTACCCCGAACTCAAATATGGTATACTCATAGGGACCGTTTCTTAATGTGATCACCAACGCCGCTGATGGTTCGTCAAATGGACGTCCGGTCTGAAAGTTATCGGCTTTTCTATTCCAGTGGCCCGGTTGAATTTCGAGTACAATCCAACCTGGCCATATTCCAATTGCATCCAAACCTCAGGTTAAGTATTCCAAAAGTTCCATGTAATCAATAGGAATCCTACAAAGTCAACGACATGTCAATCGGACGTCCGGAGCTCACGATATAAGCGTTTCCGCTCCGAGGGCCCGGTTGGATTCGTGTTCAAACCTACCCGACCCTACCCAAAGTTCTCCGAAACCTTGAGTATAATATAGAAAAACGATCGTCTCGATTCAAGGAACACATCGCAGCTAACGGTGCATGAATCAGAGGTCTGTATCCCATGTTATGGGCATTTGAACGAAACTGCTCGAAAATAGGGGGTTTGGGCTCGGTTCGACCCGACCCTATACCCCCTAGGTCGACTCGACCCGAATCCGTGTCCGGCCCACTAGGGAGTGGCCCAGACCGGCCGGGGTGACTCGGCCCGACCGGCACAGCCCTGCCCGACACAAGGACCTGGCCCTACGCGGGCGGCCTGGCTCGGCGCTGCCGGTTTAGCCTGGCGCAGCCGGTTTAGCCCGTCACGAGCACCGCGCGCCACGCAAACGCAGAAATGGGGGGAGCAGCCACCCCCTCTGACTGAATGGCAGACCCACGGGGGGTACGCCCTGCCACGCTAACCGGGGGTTCAAGCCCCCGGTTTTTTCGGATCTGGATGGCCGTAACGGCCGGCCAGTTGTGCCGCGCGGGACCAGTTGATCCCGCCTCCTAAGCGCCAGCAACCGGCGGTTCCAGCCGCCCTCCCCTGCTCCGCCACAGTCAAAGGCTGTGGCCTTGGTCCGAACAGGGCGGCGTGATGGCGCTGCGTCCCTCCGCCGTGGCCCCGCATCGTCCGTGGCCTCTTCCAGCCTCAAAGGTGCGGCACGACGGCGCTGCGCTCCTTCGCCGCGGTGGTATTCTTTTTTCCCACGCGGTGCCGTTGCACCGTGCCGCCTGCAACACAAACTGCGAAGGTGAACATTAACAAAAAGGGGGAGGAGAATCGGCCATGTTCATGTGGTCCGACCTCCTCTCGTTAAAATGATAACAGGCGGCCCAAAGTAAAACAATTTTGACAAAGCAAGAACAAATTTAATCCATTAAATTTGAACTTAAAACCCTATGTTTTTCCCCACAATAAAAAATTCCCAACCCTCCACATATTATTTCGCGGATTAACTTAATGTTGAGTTGATCCACATTCTTTGTTTTAGAAGGAAATAAACATGGGTTTATTAACATTCACAAATTAATCCCCTACCTCGTGTCGTTCTTCATTTGTCGACGATATCGCGAGAGGGTGGACGTCGGCTCGTCGACATCGTCCCAAGGGAGGAGATGAAGATGAAGATGGTCACTGGCATTCATCGCTTCCGTCGTCATCGGTGTGAACCCGAGGAAGTGATATGTCCTCTCGTGTTGTGAAGGAAGAAGAGGATGTAGAACCATTCTTCATCGAGGGAGGAAGTCATTTCTTCGTGGATGAAGGGAACTCTCCTCAAATCCTCCCAATGTATTAACCAACCCGAAAATCTCATAATGATTCCATCTTTTAAAATATCTCCAATCAATTAAAATGGAGTCAAGAGGTGAGGCAAATAAATTAATAAGGTTATTAATTATCCTAGTCGGCCTCATCAATCTTGGGAGGTGGAGAGGCTCCACCACAATAAATGTGTGGAGTTTCCATGCGATTAAACAAGGGGGTGAGTTATGGGTTGGTCAAGGGGGTTATGGGGGAGGTGAGGAGTTTGGCTCTCGTGTGGGACCTACCACACTAAACTCTCCCATGGGAGGTTAGGTGGGTGTGGGCCCACATCTAACTCCCCCTTTTTTGAAAATAACCACCTTCCATGAATAAAATTTGTGCACAACAAATTTTATTTAAATAAGCTAATCCCCAAATATTAAACCTCACCCCGCTCTAAATGCAACTACAGCACAGGTCCCCTTAATCAATTACCGGCACTACAGTTTCATCGGTGCCCTTGGATTTCAATTCCGAGAACTGGTTAAAAATATAGAAAAACTTGCTCATTCATTCACTGAACGTACCCGAGCCAAACTTCAGAAATTGATTCCGGGCACACCAAGCCTCGGAATCAGGAGCCATCAGAAACTGTGGATTCGTAAAATTCAAAAGAAATTATGAAAAAAATTTCCATGAAATTTCCAGGTCATTACAATATAAACCTCAAACAAGGCCAAGGTAGATATATATATATATAATTATATATAATGAAACCAAAATCCATCCCACATTCATGATTAAGTAAAACTAATAGAAATAAAAATAAAAATCCTAATTATGTACCAAAATAAATCTAAACAACAACACTATAATTGTCCCCAACATTCAAGCTAGTAAGCTCCAGCACAGTCTGTGCAATCCCCAAAGAAACCTGAAATAAGTTTTATATATGATGACTGGGAACACAAGTATGCTCAATAGGTAAATCCAAAGTCATCCATTCACAAGTGGGAGAAGCATACTAAGGCCCTAGTGAGAAAATAGAAGAAACATAAAAACACCAAATAGGGTATTCTATCCACACCAACCTCTCCGAGGAATACTCCACAAATAAATAAATTCATGTAAAGTAAAAATAGTAGGCACATCGATAATACGGTATCCCACACCACTTCACAGTAGATAACTAATAATCCTTAATGGATAACATCCTAATGCTACCACACTCTTCCACAAGCCCTACTGACAGAACCTTCCCCCACACACCTGGGTCGCATACCACATCCCGCACACAAACACTTGGGCCACAACAACATCAAATCCTTCAGAAACCTGGGAAATTACAACATATCACATCTCGAAGACATGTGGGCAGCACAAATCACCTGTAGACACCTTGGCCTCAAAACTGCACCACAACATGCCTGAAGGGTCTAGGGAGACCAATTCCTAGAAGAGGGAGTAGAGAAGATCCAATAACTATCCATCCATCCTCCCACTAGGATGTTGTGAAACGACACACTCCCCCATAAAAAGGGTGTGTTCTGCATGTATTGCTCAACATGGGTGGGGTGATTATATAAATCACAAGGAACAACCTGTATATATTTAGTTAAAAACACTTAGTCCAACCTATGGGCTTTATAAACAAAAACCATCCCACTACAAAACCTCCCTTGCTATCAAAACTACATGCACATACCACCAAAAATGATAGTCACTTACGTAAGTCTATAAATGAACTCCACTTCATTACGAGCCAAAATTAAAAACATACCCCCAACCAATTCAATTAATCGGTTGTAATTATTCATTATCAATTAATTTATTTTTTTATTCTATCCCTACCTAGAAAACTACTAAACACATCACAGCATAAGCAGAGTCATAACCCACAAACACTTCACAATGGTCCCTAAAAACTATGGGTGAATGGTCCACATAATGTAACAACATACTTCTTCAAAATCCTGCCTCCTAAACCATTATTGGTAGCTGTACTGCACAAAAACCACCCCATCCAGTTAAACATAACTCCCCCAGCTTGAAGTTCCACTCCACACTCCCCTCTCTTGGACACCTCTTCAACCACTTCCACCATCATTATTCAATGTAATGTATCAATGTACTTCATCTCAAAAAGTAGAACCCCCAAACATACCTTATCACAACCACACTCTGCAACCCTGCTGTAAAACAACACCACACCCAGCACCCCTAGTAACATGAACATAGCAGAACTCAAACATGTAGCCACACCACCCAACCACAGCCCAGATGTAGTCCCACTGCATAAAAAGTTCATCCATTCTACAATCAACCAATCTATAACCTGAGGGTACCTTACACCACCTAAACCACCCCACACATATAGCCGCATTCTCAGCCACAACACCACATGAACAACAGAGACACAAAGATGAACAAAAAAACACACAACAACACCAACACGGAAATGTTTAATTATATTTATAAGACACTCATGATTTAATTACACATGATAAAAAAGGGTTATCAATGAACAAGTTCAATCATGGGGAATCAATTTACTTAACCGAATATATATGGTTAAACAATTTAAAAATCATACGGTCATTCACGGAGTATCAAAAACAAGTATTCACAAGGCATACAGGTGTGAAAATAGAGACTACCAATGACCATTATTTTCAAAAGGGATACATCCCTTAAATAAGATGACATGGATCAAGTATAACATATAAAATAAACAGATCATCATTTTCATCATCTGAGTCCCCCATTTATTACTTTTTATTATCTTAATTAAATTTGGGTTTGAATTTATTCACAACGAGACATGAGTACACCCACCCCACATGATACAAAAACGAATGAGAGACAATGTAATCCATACATGGAATAATAGGTGAAAAATGATTATTCCTTGTGCCAAAATAGGGAGTTGTACTAGGAGTCATAAATACTCTAGGATAAAGCAGAACAGACTACTACACCATAGGCACACAACTGCTCATGGAAGAATGGTTCTTAACATACCGTGATAAAATATAAAGGTTCAATGGAAGAGAGGATCTGAGATTAGAAAATCTCAATACTATTTCAATGGAAGATAAATAGTTGCAAGGTACATTAATGTAAGATCTTTGTTAAGACCTTACGGTTTGTAACTTTCAATGTCTCAGGAGCATTAGGATTTTAATGATATAATTAATATCCTATTAAATCCCTTTATAAATTCCCTATCAAGGAATTAATCTTTATTTATCCCAAATAAAATGTAGGAGGGGAGAAAATGGAAAATATAGAAATTACTCACTCATGGTTGAGTCACTAAAAATAGTCACTGGCAGTGGCTTCAAGACTCCTGACTCAGTAACACCAGTCACATATGAGACTCACCAACACGAGTCACTGATGACAATCACCAATGCCACTCACTGATACCACTCACTGATGCCACTAACAGACCCCACTCATCGATGCCCATCCTATCTATGCATTGACCTACCGACCCCTCGACATACTGATGTCCTAAGTAAAAACCTCCCTTAGACAATGATGGAATGGGTAACCGATGCTGAACTACCGATAAAAGCTACTGATTCCAATCTATTGATGATGATCTACCAACGCGACTCGCCGACGCCTAACTCATCGATAAAAAACCAAAAAATATAGAAAAATCGTGAAATGAGCTACCATTTCCTCCTAGAACACCCTAAAAAATGGATTTTGACAAAAGTAATAGACTGAGGACCTCTGGTCTATTATAGTGTTATGTAAAACATTTATTCAAAATATTATTTTTAAATGTTTTAAATGTGTTTCAAAAGTGGATTGATTATTTCAATAAAATTGAATGTTTTATTTAGCATATATGTCATGAAATTTTTTTATCACTTTTATATCGCTTTAATGTTTTCATTTAAACATTAAAATTTTACCATTTTATTTCAAATTACTTTTTACATATATGAGTGCACATATTTATAATGATGAAATGTGATTTCAAAGTCAAAATGTTATTTTTATTTTATGCTTTTTTGTGTTATGATTGTGATATGGTACATGGGAATAGTTTATGTATATGGGTGGTTCTGTGATAAACCATGGGTGGGTGAGCCCAAGATATCTCTCTAATGGATTGGGAAATGAGATGGAGTTAAATGATAAGGTTTCTCCTAATATATTTAAGTAATATAATGTGATAAGTATTCCAAATGTAACTATGATGGTTACTCCCTATGTATCTGTGAAAGATACGATGTACGTATGATATTGATTCTGCAAGTTACCTTTATTGTTTATTATTGATGATATGTTTTACATGAAATATATGATTTCATGAGGCATGTTAAAGAGTCTATAATTTATGGTTGAAATTTTTTATTTTGTGGAAATGTTTTCATGGACTAACAGTTTAATTTATTATTTTATATCCCTTACTGAGGTTTTTGTACTCATTCCAAGATTTGGAAACTTTTTCCATAGGTTTTAAGGATGAGTAAGACAAAATAAGAATTCAAGAATATCATTATCCTAAAAATAATTCATGTTTTATTTTAAAATGTTATAAATTAAGAAAAAATCGATCCTGTTTTTGTAGTATCCTCTTGTATGATTATGTGGTGTTATGTATTAATAATGACCTAATTCAATAAAACTATAATCCGGAGAAGTTACCCGTTGGAAAATATTTCATTAAATCATGATTATGTAATTTTGATGGCCTTGTCATTATTTTTGGTGTCCCAGTGAAGGATTTGACACATTTTGGGATTAAGGGTTTTGGTTAAACGTATGAAAATATTATTTTTTATTATTTTTTAGATCAATATTCAATATCCTTTTCAGATTGGAGAATGATGGTCACCAATGGAGGGATGACGATTTAAAAAACATTCATATCTCTTCCTAACTACATGCTTGTAAAAAAGATTGCAATGTCATGTTCTGATGATTCTGAAACATTATATAATATAAAACTCTATGGGAAAAATTTCTGTGAGATATCAACCACCACCTCTGTACCACTATACCATCTTGGATAATGGGTTGTTTTTAAATAAATCCTATTTTCCCAATATTTTCATATTTTTTAAAAAGAAAAGTATTATCAAGGAATTTTAAAATATTATACCTTATAACAATATTAAGAAGAATATTTTGATTTTGAAAAATCTACTTAAGAAGGAAACCTTTTCACAACATATTTATGGATTCTTTTAAAAAATAAATTTTTGGAATATAATAATGGTATTTTAAAAGGACCACTGATTGAATGTTTCAAGTAAAACTCAGTCTGAATGGTTTATAAAAATCATATTTTATAAAATGTTTTGAAATCATATGTCATACATGATTATTTTTGAAATCCATTTTTTTGAAGACCCATATGAACCAATTTTTATAATTTTAATTTTAATAATGGATGAAACTTATTTTGAAGAATCTCTAAATCAATAATGCAGTGCACGATCCTTTTATTTTCTTGAACAAAAAGAAGATGAAACCAAGTGGACACCATGATCAAGGTATGATGTTATATATTTTGGAAATAGTTTAATTAAATCATATGGTGCTGAAATAAAAATCTTCATGAAATAATATGTTTATTTCATAATTATTTGGGAAAAATGGGAAGTATAATAAAACCTTTGAAGTTAAAACATTTTATTCTTGTTTTTGAGTTTTACAAAAAGGGAAAACCGCAAGATGGGTGATAACCTGCAAGATGGGTGACAACCCGTCTCATCAAATACGGCTGTGAGTATCGAACATACAACCAAAGGGTGAAAAGGGTGACTCACCTACAACTGGCCTACATGAAGTACAGAGTTAGTATAATTTTTCTTAGTTAAATTAATTTATGGATGAGAAGAAGTTGATTTTGGGAACTTATATTTTATCATTTGGATATCTGTGGAATTTGAAACTGATTTTGGAATTAAGTGAAAAATATTATTTTGGAATACATTCACTATTTTTGGTACCATATATGCCTAAGAAAAATAGAATACTATTTGATTTTATTTGACGATTAATGGTTGAATTTTATTTTGGAAGAACATCTGTTTTTAAAGAGGACTGATAGAGATTTGGGTTATTTATAAAAATAAATTATCTATCATGTTCAATAGATTATTTTGGAAATTACATTATTGGTATAAGACATTAAGAGTTAATTGTATTAATTGGAGATAAATGTTAAAATTTATTTTGGAAAGATATGTCTTAAAACCTATCTATTTTTCTGGGTTTTAATCATATTTTGGATTATTTGAAGGAATTATATGGAAAATTATTTATCAAATGTTATATGGTGGAATTTAGATATTATTTTTTAATTTTGGAGATTAAAATTATTTTTTCATCATAGAATGATTTATTCATTTGGGGGGAATTATTTGATCTTATGCTATCTTTTCTAGTTTTTTTTAATGTTTCAAGATTGGATGAATAGATAGGTCATATTTTTTGGATTATGTTGTTATATAGAAGTCAATTCCATTGTTTTAAGTGTGATCGAGTCATATTTAATAGTCATATTTTGTAGAAAATGATGTGTTTTTTTGTAGAAATTTATCTAAGGATGAAACTCTACACGACAAGTCAGTATGTTTCCTTATTTTTTCTGTCACGATTTAAAATTAATTCCATAAATTAATCAATTGGTTCTTAATACAAAAACATTCCCTATTTACTATTCCTGATACTAATTAAAAGACTGTTTAACCATAATAAAATTATGGGTTTGTGATTGTTAAATTTCTTCTGACAATGCCTTCCATGGCTCTCTATCATAACATGATTTTGAGTATTCACTTCCAAATCCTTGTTTTTTCTATATGTAAGACTATTATTTGTTATATGAGGTGATCTCTGTAAATACCTTTCTTCCTTTTTATATGGAATATATATTAAACCTTTTCTTGATGAGGGATTTCAGTAGATGTATTTTAAAAAGTCATACCTTAGTAACCAACCCCAAATTCAAATTGAAAGGATGAAATTTATTAAATTGGGAGGATCTAACAACCCTAGTTTTAATAATGAGATACTTTGTTCGATAACATACATGATATGCAACATTGAGCTTAAATGAACCAAAAATATTATTATTTAAAGTTTATCATTATAACATAGTTGTTGGAATGGAGGAAATAAAAAATATTAACTTAATTAGGAATATATGGTTAATAAATTTTTATGATTCATATAAAGGATGTATTTTTTTTGAAAAAAAATATATTTAAATGAAAATAAGTGAATATATAATATAATAAAATGAATGTTAATTGATTTAATTAATGAAATATATATTTAATATATTTAATGTAAATTTTAAGATAAATATTATTTGTTTTTTAGGAATGAAATAAGAAAAAATTCAATTTTTTAGATAAATAACATATTTTTCAAAAAAATAATGTTTTACCATATTTTAATGGAGAACACATGTTAAATATATTTTGAAACATTTATCAGTTATATGTTAAAAAATAAACATATATATTAAAGTGTAACATGAAATTTTACATTGGATTAATTTTAAGAATTTTAATGATAATTTTCATATTTAAATGAATAATGAAGACACTATATTTAAATTCAAAACTGCATTTTCATATAATTTATTTATATCATTAGATTATCAATATAAATTGTTTTAATGTAAGTTTAGATTATATTTTAATCATTTAATGTGATTTTTTTGGTTTGAATCAAATTAAAGTTGAAAATAGATATAAAAACATTTCAAAATTTTGAATATTTCACATTAAAAACTCGTTGTTAAATCTTGTCTGCGGAATTACTCATTTATATAATTTTTCCAATTATGTGGATTTAATTAGGTAAAATAGATTCCGTATTTGGAATAATAAGTTCCAAATTAAGTATTCAGGACAATTTTATTTTTAGGTATAAAAACGAAACGATGGTAAAAAAATTATTTATCATAGTATAATTAAAATTTTCACAAATGTGAAAAAATAAAAGTTAAAATCTAAACGCTCCATGAAAATACAACAATTAAAGGGTCTATGAGGTATGGATCAACCACATATATACTATAAAATATTAATTATAAGAAAATTCCATGGAATTTAGTGCCAGCTCCATATGGATATCTTTTGATATAAGATAATCGACAAACTAATCACATGAACCCAACTCTCCTCAAGTATAAATACCACCCCTCCACCTCCAATTTTTGAACGAAAAAGACTCGTAAATCCTAAAATATATACCCAATATTCTAATAATCACTCTCCATACATCATATTTCTTCTTTTCTCACTAAAAGACAAAATCCATGGTCCCCATCAGTCTTTTATGGAGGGGATATTCAAGTGGTAATTTACTCAAAGTACCTCTCCAAATGTATTTATTTTTCTACATTCTCCTAAAATCCTTCATCCATAATTTCATGATTACTCCCAAATAATGTATACACTAAAGTGTTAATTTTAAAATGTAATATCTCATATCCATTTCATTCATCACCTCCTATTATTCAAATAAATGAAATTCTTTTCCAAGTTATGCCAGTTAATCGCCTCCACGAATAATGTTTATGTTCTTTTTTTCCTTTTTCGCCTTAATGGCTATTCTTAAAACCATTATTATGGTAAAATAAAATTTTTATATTTATATTATAACCCATTTCATATTATGGATATTTTATATTAATCATACCTTCATTCTTTCCATATTTTTGTTATACGATTACTTTGTTTGGGGATGTGTGGACTACCGCCTCCTCAGAACGATTTGATTCGTTCACACATCACATGGAATGCATTAAAAACTGTTTTAGTATAAATATATTATATAAATTACATAATAATAAAAATTAATGATATTATATATGTATACATATTTATATACATTTCATTTAATTTCACTCTTTCAATACGATATAAAAAACGAATATAGCGTTCATATATACGTATGACATACTGTCTCTATTAATGGTGTTTTTTGTTTGTATTAAATATTATTATAAGAAATAACATAATTAATATATAATATATTTATATATTGTTTTATATTCTTGAGATTTTGGACTTATGACCACATGGATGATTTACATCGTAAAGAAGTTCATTTTTGACTTAAGTACCGAATATTGACAAAACATCTGATATGAACATAAATAATTACATAATTTAAATAACAATGTAATAAGTGATATATAAGGAATAATAAAATTGAAAATGGTTATAAATCAAGTATAAATTATCCTAAGTTTATTATTCAAGAATATAACGATTGTACGAGGCGCGTGGGACTTGAGGTAAGGGAATTTGTAAACTCAATTTCCACTCATTGGGTTTTATGTATACATTGATGATTATTTTATTAAAATATTATGTGTTAAATTACTGATTATTTATTTATGTTTTAATTTACATTTCCATTTGTGTGTATATACTCTTTATACACATAATAAACCCGTTGATAAATTCTTACGTCATTGATATGAACATGTAAAGGGAACTTCTTAACCCAATTTCTAGCCTTTAGGTTAAACATCTACTTCTTGATTATGTTGTGATATGATTATGTGACAAATAAATTTTGGATATATAATATTTTATTTACACATTATTTATGTGGATTTTATTTTATACACATAATAAATCTATTTGATTAACAAAATGGTCATTGTAAGGGACTTAGTCATAATCTCCATTCATTGAGGAATATCATGCTATTTAAACCTTTATTATTATATAAGGTGTATATACTACCCTTTTTACATGTTATATCATGAATTAATATATTATAATGATATTTATTTTTATTCAACTATCTCTCATGTGGTAAGCTACTCTTTTACTAAAACATCATTTTAAATGTTTTAAAGATTTATTCTTCTAAAAATTTCTCATTTATGTCAATGTTTTAAAAATTGATTTAATTGATTTAATTATATTTACACTATTGTTTGTAAATTCATTTCAAATGTTTCAATGTTTTATGGGACATATTGATTAAAAAATAATCATTTTAAAAGGTTTAAATGTGTTTCAAAATTAGATTTATTATTTCAATAACTTGGAAATCTTTATTTAACATACATGTCATGATCTAAATTTCTCACCTTTATATCGGTTCAATGTTTTTATGTCTATATTACCTGTTTACCATTTTATTTTAAAATAATGTGTTTTAATTTATGAGTGGGTATCTTTGTAAATATGAAATGTGATTTCAAAGTGGAAATGTTATTTTCCTTTATTTATGTTTTATATGTTATGATTATAATATGGTACCTAGGAATAGTTTATGTATACAGGTTGTTCGAGGATAAACAGAGGGTGGGTGAGCCCGTGATATCTCTCCAATTCATTGGGTAATTTCAATGAGTTAAATGATAAGGTTTATCCTAAGATATTTATGGAATATATGTTGATGAGTATTACAAACGTAACTGTGAAGGTTTCTTCCAATATAGTTGTGAAAGCGAAAATGTATGTATGATATGGATTACACAAGATACCTTTATGATGTATGATTACAAATTTTTTTATCATGAGTCCAATGATTTCAAGAGGAATGTTAAAGAGTTTATGTTTTATGTGTGAAAAGTTATATTTTGTTGAAATTATTTCACGGACCAATGGTTTCGTTCCCTAATTTCTATGTATTAATGAGATATTTCTTGTCTCCCAAAGTTTTTGAAATGTTTTCTACAAGGGTTTAGTATGGGTAAGAGAAAGGTTGAAGTCAAGAATATTTTCATCAAGAAAAAATTTCAAGTTTTATTTTTAAATTGTTTAAATGATGAAAAAATGGATACTATTTTGGTAGTATCCTCTTGTATGATTATTGTATGTTATGTATTAATGATGAAATAATTGTCTAAAACTCAATGCCTGAAAATATCCTCAATGAGAATTGATGGCTTAACTCAAGATTATTTAATGTTTATTGCTGGGTCCTTATTGGTTTTGTTGAATATAACATCAATCCATAACAATAATCAACATCGATAGGTAAATAACTAAAAACACATTCCATTCCAATAACATGACTACGATGGATGTATAAGTCCAAAAAAACCCCGACAATGTAAACAACTTAAAACACTTGAAACTAAATCAATAATGAAATTAATCCATGGATAAGATCATAGATAAAATATAACATAAAATAATAATAAATTTATCCTAAATGACAGAAATTATTAATTATAGGTTTAATTTTTTTTGAAAAACCATGTTACGTTTACTATCAAGATCTATAATCATGATATTTTAAATATACTCATTAAAAAACCATCAGTTTGGACAACTGATTAAACTCCTCTAACTATTGATGCATCTAGGGGATATCTATAACTAGAATAAACTTGTTTCATGCATTTTTTCTATACTCATATATCGAACCATATATTTAATTCATAAAAAATAACCATTATCATCATGTTATTATATTAAGTAAAGGAAATAGATTTATCAACATTTACGTAGTTAATCAAAACTCATTAAAATTAAATTCCATCAGTGAAAATGGAAAATGTTTTAGTAAATAATCATTTACTTCAAACTAAAATATTTATAATTAAGGGAAAT
The DNA here is from genome assembly GCA_963277665.1 of Viscum album. Lineage (NCBI taxonomy): Eukaryota > Viridiplantae > Streptophyta > Magnoliopsida > Santalales > Viscaceae > Viscum > Viscum album. Next base: position 2,056,362,767 of record OY728127.1, on the reverse strand, counting down.
GAAATTTATAGTGAAAAATGATCACAATAAAGTGACTCTATATGGATAATGTTAACAGTCACAAAATAAACTGATAATGAACATTATGTTTTACCACATGGTAATTTTGATTTCAAATCTTTATTTTTGAATTTATTCAAATAGAAATGAAAAATAAAATGAGTTATTAAGGAATCATGATATTAAATTTCAATGTCAAGTATATGATGAATATAAATGAAACTAGATTCATCACATTATAAAATGTTTCAATGAAGGGAAGTTAATATGAAGTCCCTTGCACGATGATATCATTGAAGTGGGGATTAATCAATGAATCCGTTATGTGTATGAAATGTAAATCCATATAAAAAATTAGAAATAAAATATAATAGAAAAAATGGTTATTACTCTCATAAAAATAACATGAAAAAGTTAATCTAGTTTAAGATTTTATTAATGAATGGAAGTTGAGTTAAAAAATCCCTTAAATCGCGCATTAATTTAGTTAAAAATTTCATATCCTCTTGTATAATGGTTTTAAAAACATTATTAATTTATACCTAAATCGTGATGATATTTATAACATTATATATGACCCTATGAAAACATATTAGAAACCACTATTTAATAATTTTTCGTTATTTTCATTTTTTTCAGGTGTTAATCGACTTGTTTTCTTAGTCCTGTTTTGTTATGAAAATGCATGTATATGTGAATATCATTAATTTATGTATTATTAGTAATAATAATCATGAAATAATTATAATGCTAATATGTAAATGATAATTTTAACCCCAATCATTAATGACAGGTTTGATGAATGAATTATGCTATGATCTTGGAGGTGGTTGGTCATACATACGAATGTGTAACGTTTCCATCATCCAACAAACATCATGAAACAGAGGTAAGTAATATATATTCATTAAAAAGTATTATCATATCATATATAACATATTTTATATTTAAATATTATTATATATATCATCCATTTTCTGCATTGATGAAAGGAGAGTCATATCATTTCGTGAACGTTGTAGTCCACAGGTACATGAATGATGTTATCATAATTCATTGAATGAAAAGTTAATAATGAAAATTATATTTATATTATAAATGATAAATATTCCATGAATATCTTAATTATATAATATATATAAAATTATAATTATAAAATTTATCCTTATCAACTTCCATATAATGCATTCTTCAAAGGTGAATGACATCACATTGCACTGTGGTAGTCAGTTGTACACACGAGCGATGTTATCACATCTCCTTATATATAAAATGTAAAAATGTTACAAATAATATAATAAATCCATTTTTATTATTATGTTATAAATTTAATATATATAATTTATATCTACCATCATACCGAAGCAAGAATGGTGGGTTTGGAAACCATGTATGAAATCAGTGGGAGAGGCAGTAGTCTACTGTGCATAGGAAAAATTATTTCATAAACCATTTGATGGAAGTGGAGGTTTTTTCAAGGAATAACCATATCATAAAATACCTTAATTATGTGGATGATACTAATTTTATTATATCATCAAGGTTTAAATATAAGTTAATAAGGTGGAGGTAAAAATAGAATAAAAATGAATATTAAAGAATGTTACCTCTTATCCAGGTATTATCCAAATATTTACACCAAAACCATATTAGGATGGATATATAACCAAAATTTGCCTTCTATTATGAGAAGTGGTAATTTTTGAATTGATTCTACATGTTCTTGGATATACCAAATGTGATTTAATGGGTGAATAAGAGAGGGTTTGTTATATCCTTTTATTGTTGAGGTGAGTTTCAGAATTTTTTATTTCTAAAAAGAGTGAATTCTAACCAAATTGTTTTTGGGTAAAAAACCTAAAATAATATACCGTTTTTATCACCATATGGATAGTTTTAAAAAACTTCTTGGAAATATATTTTATATAAGTTATTAGGTTATTTTTACCCTTATTTTTTAGTTCATCTCCTGGTAAATCCATTTTACCTTATCCATAATAATTAATTTTTTTATGTTTTCAAAAATCATTAGAGAAAAAATAAATTTGAACATATTTTAAAATATAAATTATGATTCTTAAAAATATGTAGTATTTTTTTTCTAAATTCCATTCACATATGAGTAAAGATTAATTTAAAATAAATCTCATAGATGTGATGTGCAAGGAATATTTTTTAGAGAAAATGTGAAAAAATTTCAAATGTTTTTATATCAATATTTAATATGAAAGTAGTGAGAATGAATTAAATTAGATTGAGTTATATAAAATTTTACTAATTTTACATTAAACCCAATTTAAAATATTATTTAACCACATGAATTATTTAAACAAAAAACAATTTTTCAAATAAAATTGTATATTTTTATCTATTTATGATAAAATGAAGAATTTTTGGGAAATCATAAAAATTCACATCAGGATATTTTTTATATGATGACTTTAAAAATACTTTTAACCATTACAAATAAATTTTATAAAAATATCAGAAATTTATTTTTTATTTTGTGTGATTTATGAGAGAATCCCATCCTTTAGAAGAAATAACTTATTTGATAAAAAATTTATTTGTAATTTAAATAAATATTATTTTATTTCAAATAAAGATGTAACTATAATTTTAATAATAATTTATTACTATTCATAATCACTAAATTAATGGCTATGTTATAATGTTCATGTTAAAGTAATATATCAATAGAGTGTTTTTTCTTAAACACAGTCTTGAGTGCATAAAAAACTATTGATGAAGATAAATTTATTTTCAAATATATATATTATATTATCTACAATTTGTATATTTTCTTTAACTCTTGGTGTTTCATGTCATACCCGCTGTTCAATATAATGATTATATTTCAACATCCTTATTTATTACAATTGATCACATTTTCTATAATTAGAGGATTATAGGTTCCACTAAAAAAAGATTATCAATTATCCATGAAGGATTAAACTTATATTTGTTCTATATTTTGTGATTTTATATTTTCCACATGGTTTAGGTTGTTTTTATGACCTAATATAATTGATTCATCATCATCATGAAGTTTAAATGTCAATATATATACATATTAGGATGGCCTTCGTCACATTTTTATTGCATTCCTTATTTTCATCAAGAATTATATTTTCATGTAATTTATCATAGAATAATAACTACAAGGAATGAAATTTAAGAGTATTAGAAATTAGAAAATAATTCAATATGAAATATTAGTCATAAAATTTCTAAATTCATTCTTCTTGAATGATGTAGTTTGATGTTAAATATTTTATGTTATGTTTATATCCTTCTCAATTGTTGGTTAAAACTATGATATTAACCAAAGCATATCCTCCAAGAGTTTCAAGACACTTTCTCTGAATGTCCTCTTTCTCAATCAACATGTGTTGATAAAGTTAATAAATAATAATCATTTTAATAGGTTTTTACACTTCTTTAAGACTATATCAAAACCACATCAAATTATATTATACAAACCTGATTTTCATTTTTTAAAAATCAATCACTTAATAGATGTCCAATTATTTTAGAATGTTTTTCAATATTCATACCCACACATATGATTTTTAATAATAATTTTTATAATCTTAGTTTCCCCAAATAAATAAGAATATATTGCATACCATCAACCGGATCATCCAATTTTATTTCATAAACCATTTATTACATTGTGAATCATTTAATATCACAGAGGATATTTTGAGGTATTGTTTTATATAAATTGGGAATATAATACATAAAAAAATTCATATAAACATGATTAAGATAATCATATATCCATATGTGTTTCTTTATTTCATCTCACTTCAAGGTAATATACATTAAAATAACGGGGTGAGAACACATCCAAATAAGTTAATAAACAAATGTGATCTTTAGCATTTGATCATGGGCTATACCAATATGTCATTAACATTATAACATGAGGAATAAAATACAATAATTATCATGTATAATATCTTTTAAATTTATATAAAACATATAAATGAGACATCTAGAATCATATGACCATGTTACATTACCATTGTATCATACAAAAAAATAAAATGGTTATTTTCCATGGTTTCAGAAATCATTCCATCTCTATAAATTACTTATTTTCCAATGCATGGTGTGATATCTTGATAAACGATTCATATTTCAAATTTTATGTGTAAAACATTTATCATAAGAAAAAATTTCATTAATGAATAATGTGGAAAAATGAATAAGTTTCATATAAAAGCTATTAAATTTTATAATACACATTATTGATAAGAATGACATCATTTTTACTGCACCAATGTGGAATATAGTTTTCATATATGGATGTCCAAAAACAGTGTGTCATTGTAAAATCTTGGTTGAAACCCATTAATAAATAAAATTTGTCGATTTTTCATACCATAAGAACATTTCAAGTAAAAGAAAAAATATTAAAAAATTATTTTTTTAATAGGACAAGTTTAAATTATTGACTAACAAAATTGAATAATAAGAGAAAAAATGGTATCCAATTAGAAAATTCTATCTTTGTTGTAATGGGATAAAAATAATTTAAAATAATTTAAAATAATTTCATTAATTAATTAAAATTCACACCATAAAATTGATAATGGAATAGAAAATAATAATATGTAAGTTCCCGTTACCATAGGATGCAAAAACATAAATCATTGAGGGGGAAACCATAACAAAATGGAGAAGCAACAAAGGGAATTTATATATGGGAAATGAGATAAATTCCATTATTAATGTATTTTTAGTGTCATGGAATGGGGGAAATCTAAGTGTATTTATAGTAAAAGAGGATAAATTATTTAATAATTTCTAAATATCAGTCATGAAATTATATAATATGAAAAATCCAATTCTATTTTCATAACCATTATTTCTTCACATTTTTTTGACATTGAAGTCATTTTATCTAATATTTTTTAGAATTAATATACAAATCATAATTTATTATAACATTTTTCATTGAAAATTAAATTTCAAACAAAATATTGTTTTAGAACTATATTTACCATTTTATTATTTTAAAAGTAATTATAGTTTTGTAAATTGATTGAAATCCATTAAAAACATAATATTAATAAAATAACATATTTGTAGTCACGTATTATGTAAATTGTTTATTAAATAATTATTAAATTTATATATTAATAAGTTTTATATAGTATACCAAAAAGACAAAACTATTTTTTATTCACTGGAAAGTGATTCATTTTACAAAAATCATAAAATTTTACCTTAACCTAATTTTGATGTTATAATTTCAAAATTATGTTTATTTATCATCTTTTTTATTTTTACATTATAATTCTATGATTTTAAAACAAAAAATATATTTATATATAAATAATTTTTGTTCCAACATTTTCTTCTTTCTCACTCATATAAAAATTCTATATTGCAATATTAAATTATTTTATAATGTATATTTAAATAAATAATTTTACAAAAAAATATATAATGGATAAAAAATTTATGGATTATATATTAGTTAATTTTAAAATTTTTCATTATATTTAAATAGAATTTATGTTTTCCTATAACTAAAATCAATGTATGAAATTTATGATATATTCATGTGAATTTAAATAAATTAATTAATAATATAAATGGGTTATATGGAATAAATATTTATGTTCTTAATAAAAATTAACAATTTAGGGTACTAAGGAATAGATACAAAGACACTTATTATATTATAATACTCTTTAAGGGTAAGATATGTGATTATGGAAATTCTATGGGGTGGCTCCCCTTACAGTAACTTAATTTTTATCTCTAACAATTTGAGAATATCATGCAGTCAGTTTTTTTAAATCCAAACTTGATGAAGATCAACATGGAAATTTTCTCATGAAAATAATAAAACCCTATATTGTATTCAAGTTAAAAAAGTATATAAAATAAATGAATCTATTGGATGAGGCTATCGTTTCTCAATTCTATATCAATTGTCAATTATCATTTCACTTTATAATCACTAACTCTTATAGTAACATAATCAATAATAATACTATTTTCTAATGGTCATACTGGAAAATAAGAATATTGAATAATGGTTATATTAACTAATGAAAAAGTATTAGTTAGATCCCAATAGTCTTCTTTCCCATTATAGCATATATATAACCATAGAATCATTAGAATTTACTATTTCATTTGAAAATGTTTTTATAATTATTTGATAATGTCATATAACTTCCATTTATTTTAAATATTTTACAATAATTATTAATTATCTCAGTAGAGTTAAATATTATAGTGTATAACACAACACAATGTCTATTAATTTTTTTATATCCCAAAACATTTAATGGTTGTATTAAAAAATACTATTAATTTACATATAGTGTTATTTTTGTAATATTATTTCATTAACAAAAAATTTTAGATTATAATAGAATAATTATTATAAAAAAGATGATAAATTTTATTAAAAATGAAAAAATATTTCAGTAATTATAATGATACTCCCTACTAGTTTTTAAATTTAAAGAATATGATTTTAATATATCCTTTAGGGGTTGAGTGGTTCCCTAATATGGGCTATAATTTTGATAAAGATAGGTTGTACAAAAACAAAACAAATGGTCTAGATAATACTTAATACTTCCCATTAACATTGTGGTAGAACTCAAATATGAATCTTATATAGTATAATGAGTTACTCCATGAAACCATAAAACATTATAAAGTATATCCTAGAAATATGATCATATAACAAATATTATTTAATAAAAGGAACTGTGATGATTTAAAATTGTTATCCACTATATACAATGTATAATTTAGGACTTTTTATGTTTTTGGGAGTCTAATGAAAAAGAACTAAGGTGATTTTTTCTAATTAAAAATTATATAATGTTTAAAAAACCCAACCCTAATTTCCAAGAACTCGTGTCTTATATAATTACATTGGTATAATAAAAAATGATATCACATGATGATGGGATGAATTTTTTAGTAGATTTGTAAAAATAGATACATACATAATTTTTACATTACATCTTAAAAGGAAAATCAATATATCAACTCCATTATCCTTGAAATTCATTCATTATATAAATATTATCGTCTTAGGGGAAAATAAAAACATAATAAAGGGGTGATCTCAGATGATCAGTAATGTTATGTAAAACAAAAAAAATCTAATATAAATAATAATCTATGATCAATGACTAATATCACATGCCATAAGTATATAAACATAAGAAAAATATAGAAAGAATAAAATATGAATAAATAATTCCATAAAAATTATCACATGAGAATGAATCTTAACTATTCATTTTATAACAATCATATATTCAACTAGATAATCAATTAATAGTCATATTGAGGGAATGAAAATTCCAGACTTCCTAAACATATCATTGAGTCTTTGACCAGGACATTAAATATAAATGGTTAAGGGCTCAACCAAAATCAATTTCTGGTTTATCTAATGAGACATACAGAGGAATCAAAGGGCTATAATTGATCCCACCAATCTCATAATAACATCAATTCCTTCCTGATATTAAATTGGATAAACCAAAACAACAAATTCATTTTAAATTTAAATAACATTTTCCATTAAGTAAACATAATCAATAACATTCCATGTATTATAATGAATGCTATCAAGATAACACATCCATAATTAGAATTATAAAAAACAATTTAATTAAATATAGTAGATGACAAATAGAATATATTATTCAAAATTAATAATTATATTTGACAATGGTTTTTGGAATATATGAAAATAATTGGAAAAATTTAATGATGAAATCTCGAGAGAAATACCCTTTAACTTTTCTAATATGTGTTCTTTGAGAAAATTTCATTTTTATTCCTCATAATTTTTTATGTAAAACTAGTAATGGAATAATATATTTTTTCATTTCTTTTTTTTTTCTAGACAAATATTTTTTTCTTGAAATATATTATAGATGGTAATTCAAAATGGGTAATAAATCGAGATGTTCCATTTAATCGTTTTTGTTATCGAAAAGAATTGAAATGGGAACCTTATAAATAATGTATATCCCAAAAAATAAAGATAATCTAGTTTGAATATATGTTTTTGAAACATATAACAATAATATATAGGAATTATATAAAATTAATGAGATGTTGAATTTGTATATAGTAGTAGAATGTGTTTCCCGAGTCAAAAGGGAGGTTCGGGAAAAAAACCTTTACTTTTGTGAAAATTTGTTATGAACATTACCTTAATATCCTGGATAAACAAATAAAAGCCATTAATTAATTTATTAAGTAAATTTTCTCCATTTATTTGATTTATTTTAATTTTATTATGTTCATCTATTTCCTTTTTGATGAGTTATAAGATACAATTTTATCATTGAGGAGAATTTGGTTTCTTAGTTTCCCTGAACAGTTTTTTATGTGAGTATGGATGTCCATATAAATGGAGAAAATATATCTAAAATTTAAGTTATACGTTATTAATAAAAATACAAAATATTAAGTGGTATAATAATTCATTTGGTTATTTTGGGTGAGGGTGAATCATTATATAAGATGTTCTTAATAATTGTTTAGATTAATTGAGGGGGGGTTCTGATAATCAAAAAATAGTTTTTTATTAATAAACATCATGTTTATATAATGCTTAAATATTATAACATAGGCTGTAAAACATATTTTATAATAATATTTTACCATAAATTTAATTTTATTTACAGCCATGAAGGATTTAATTAAAATGAAAATACATCATCCATGATGTCGGTAAATTTTCACATCACGAACGATTATTTTATTTATAGAATAAAAAATAGAGATAGAGTGAGATAAGTATAGAAAGTAGGTTGATGAAATATCACCCATTAACATGATATAATTCCTTTATATAAAATATTATGGAGTTATCATGTATTTTTGAACAAGGGTGGTGTTATAAGGATAATAAAATACATGAAATTGAAATGAAAATAAAAGAAAATAATGAGGATTTTTTACCTCATGAATTATGCACTTTTAAAACATCCTTATGGAGTTAGGTTTTAGTATTTTTAAGATACCCAATGCTATTATATGTTCGGAGGGTCTTGGAAAAATGATTGGAAATAATTTGACAAGGTTAAAATCTTTTATGGTTTGAGGTGAATGGGAGGTGAGGGGCAGTATATATAATAAATAATATGAGTGTTTTTTTAATTTTATTTATTTATTTATTTATTTATTTGAAGACAATAAAAAATGTAAGATTCAAACCTTTTCTATAGTTATCTTAATCAACATTTTTGGTATGGTTTTTTTATTAAAGTACTTTTGATTGATATTGGGATTTGGTTTTCATTTTCGTGTTGTTTTAAGAGAAATTTAAGATAATGTTCTTGGGAACATTTGGTGAACGCTTACAAAAACTATTCACCAAAACCCTAGAAACCATGCGACCCTATAGAGAGATGTTCACAAAGTTGGTGCACGATTTACCTAACCATGGACATTTACCCAGAAAACTATTTGTGGAGTCTCTCTTTACCCGAACATTAGTGTTAGAATCCCTTGAACCCCTAAAACACCTCATATTCGACCTTTGCTCAGGACTATACCATTTTTGGTGATTTCAATTATTATTTGAGGTTTTTCAAGGATGTCCAACCTATATTCTTCGGGATTCAAATCCCAAATCAATGATCAAATCTTCTCCTTCTAATTGGATCTCATCTCGATGACAATCTCATTATTTCTTCAATATTTCCTTGATCATTTGGTGGAATTTATTCTCTATTTCTTTATATCTAGGAATTTCTATTGAGATGTATATGTAGTATTATATATCTATATCTATATTTATTGAATCATCATATCCTTGATCACAATATAGGGATTTAGATCCAGAACTCAGATTTACATCATTGGGCTGCTTAGATTTTGGGGATTTCAATTGAAAGAACGTTATTCAATGATCAAAGGTAGGTGGTCTAAAATCTAATTCCCAATGTCATGGATTTGATGTGTGTATGAAAAAATTGTAGAATATATATCGTTATTTAGAAATTGAATTCCTAAAATGGGTTTATTGAGTTAACGAATTGATTTATAGATACATTTCTTAAATATATGATTAATTAATTAATTAATACTGAGACTTAGGGGATGTAGAATTAAATAATTAATTTGGAAAATTCATTATTAGGGTTAGTTGTTGTAATCTAGGTAATTAACATGGTGATTAATTAGGAAATATTGAATTATCTTGATAGAGATAATTAAATGTGAATTAATTATGTGCCTTGATATTATGATATAAATAATTAATTTTGGAACTAAATATAAAGTGTTGAGATTTAGAATGAGGTAATTAATTATAGAAAATTAATTATGGGATATGATTTTTGTTATGGATTAATTAATGGATGAATTAATTAATGGATTGGAGTAGCTAATGAATTGGATTGTTAATTATTTATATTGATGTACTAAACTTATTAATAAATTATTAAGGGAATTGAGGTGAATAATTAATTTTTGATTAATTATGTGTGAAATAATGGGATCATGGTCAATTCTAAATGGAGATATATAAATGTTAATGTGGTCATTATACTTGTGTGTAATGGAATGGGAACATGGTCTTTCTGATAACAAGTATAAATGGTAACATAGTCATTATAATTATGTGAAACAAAATGATAACATGGTCATTATCTTGAGAATTAAGAGTCATGACAAGGTCATATTAAATATGATTTTTTGTATCTTTGGAATTTATTTATTAATTTAAAGAATGGTAATAATGGTACTCTGAGATATGGTCTCAAATGATAATAATATAAATTTCGGCACGAGTCGAATCAGGTACTGAGATATCGTATAACCTTTGAATACTTAGAGATCCGACATGAGTTAATGTAGGTATTAAGATATGATATTACCTAGGGAAAACATCAGGATTCGGAATGAGCCGAAGATAATATAGAGGTATGGGTACCCCTGGGACCCTTAGATATAGAATTATTAAATAAAGAATAAATGATAATCTAATAACTGTTTATTTATGAATTGTATTCTTTTCTTTATAGGAATTCATACACTATCTATTAACTTTAATTTTTTTATACACCGTGTGTAGTGTTTTACTGAGTTTAATCACACCCTAATAGTGCTGCTTGATCGGTACCCGAATAGACTTCATTGTTGTGGGACAAGATGAGGGCTAAGGCCCCTGATTAGATTTTTTATTTTGGAATGGAACATGGATAATGAAACTATTCATGGTTTGGGACCCACTTGAGATTCATTAGTATCATTACATTCCATTTCATTTTTTATACATTGACACTTTGGTGTGGCATGTTTTCCTTTCTTCTGAGTACTATATTTCTAGTTCAGTTATCTTGTGTCATTTAATATTTTTGTGATTATATTTGTTTTTTTGTTGGATTATATGTTCCCTTTGGTGTTTTACTCTAATAAAAGAGGTCATAGTCTCTGCATGTATGAATTACCAAACCCTCACTGCTAGTCCAAAACCACTAGAGTATGAGGAGGTGCACTAGAGGTCATGAGGCCAATCAACTTGGGGAACCGTCACATGGGTCCCAAGATGGGATGTTTCAAAGTGTTATCTGAGGTCCAGTTTTCAATTTTTAATTATTTTCCTACTATTTGGAGAAAGGTAGATAAGAGACTTTGATGTGTTGGAGTTTGGTAATGAGATCGTGTGTGGGGGTTGAAATACTCTTGTATAGGGGAGAACCTAAGTACTCAGGATGAGATTGTTTTTATTATTGTTTTCCTTTACAGTTGAAAATTATTTCATCATAGGTGACACACTTGTGGTTTAATGTTATTATTGTTTCATAGAATTTTTGAGTATTGATTCACAGCCCAAAATTGAATGGGATTGGAGTCATCATGCATCATTATATTCACAAATGGTTATTGTGAAATGCATCATTTTAGACAAGCACGAGAAAATGGGTTATGGGTATGTTATTGAACATGAAACATTTTCCTTGTTTTTTAGATTAAAATGAAGAATGGTTCCTCAAATAAATTGAAAAAGGTTGTAAAATATTGTGAAATGATAATAATTGGGTATCTAAATGAGATACCTGAGTATGATAGTCTGTTTACCCTTTTTAACCAAAACATTGGAGTAACATGGTTTATGGTATTTATAAGGCTTTGATTTTGACTATGTGGTGAGATTTGGTGAAAATACATGTTGTGACCTATTATGATTATTCCTCATAGGTAGATGTTATAATGTTCTATTACCAGACCTAATACAAGTGTTTTTTACTGTAGAGAATGTTCCTCTATGATTATTGTTGTGGGGTGAATGAGGGGTCTGATTAGAAATGGTATTCCAGTCAAGTAACATGATGCACCAATGGTGACAGATGAAGATAATGGGAATCTATTCTTGGATAACCTTAATTATTTCATCAAATTCATGGAAAAAGACCTAGGGAGGGTTGTGAAAAGCATGTTTGATGTGAAAATGGTGTTTCAATTGCAGAACCCTCCATCTTTTACTAGAGAGGGTTCACCTAAGTGAGATGAATTACAGGTTGAGTCCATTAGGAAAATACAGAACCATTATAAGACTCCAGCTGAGAGGAGGATCAGGATGTCTTATTATATGCTACTGGTACTAGAGAATAACTAGTGGGACATTAAGGTGTGAATTGGAAAAACTAATGGTATGATATGGAATGACTTTGTAGAGAGGTTATAAGATCATTTCTATCCAGAGGTGGTAAGACAAGAGAAAGATGAAGAGTTCATGAATCTGACTTAGGAGATCATGTTCCTTATGGATTGTCCTGGATGCTTCAAAGATATGAATTTCATATCTCCTGAATTTGTGGGAGAGGAGGTAAATAATGAAAAATGCATTCATGATGGACTTAAGGGTGAGATTAAGTCCATGGTTAGTCTTTTCTAATTAGTGATGTTTGATGAATTTGTGGAACATTCCCTCACAGCTGAAGGGAACCTAACAGAGGATTCCAATACTTGATTGGTAGTTATTACATGATGATTAGGAGGTGTGAATTCTGAGTGTAGGAATAATAATTATGAAAACATGGTCCATGGATATGTGATGAATAATACATAGGTAGGAGGTTCAGTTGGATAATACCATACAAGGGTCAACTTCCATCAGTGTGGTAGGCCAAAAAAATATCATCAACATTATTCCTTACCACCAGAAGAGTTTCAATATTACAACAAAATGGGACTTCAATTGATGTTATGTAGGTCCCAATCATAGAGTTGTGCTGAGAGATTAGCTCTAGAAAATTCAGAGTGTGGAAGGGGGTATTCTACACCATATCATTCTGGTACCTAGAGTTGTATTGGACCCGGTAGTGGAGATAGTGGAAGAGGTGCAATAGGGATAGAGTGCTCTTATCATAGAGTGGTGCTTCTGAGAGGACCCAATTAACATCACAAGGATGAGAGGAATGATAGTTACATGTATTGGAGCCAAAAATTGTAGAGATTGAGGCTAGGCCATCGATTTTGATAGATATTATTCTAGTAGCCTCTACATTTTCTAGTTCCTTATTTGAAATTGGTACCTATCATTCCTTTATATCTAGAAAAAAGATAATGGTTTGTGTGTGGAGGTGGAGTTGTTGAGATGAGTAATGAATATCTATATACTGTTTCGAACACCATCTAGAGACATCTGTCTATTCAAGGGATGTTCACTAGAGATCGTGGAATATTATTTTATATGGGATCAATTTATTCTTGATATGACATGCTTCAACCAGATTATGGGTGCAGACAAGAGTGTTTCATATTGAGCTCACATTTATTTTTTCTTTAAGAGATTATGCTTCGTGTCTTCTATAGGTGACCCATACATTAACTGTGGATAATAGGATATCTTGGTAGTCTTAGCATGATCAATTACTCAACAATTGAGAGATATCAAAGACCAAGTTGCAAGTCTATTTCTGGATGATGAGGGTGTTAATAAATATTTTAATCCACCATTACTAGAACTATTTCATGATGTATTTCCTGAATAATTATTTGGGTTACCACCTTAGAGAGATGTGTAATTGTCTATTGAGTTCATGTTGAGGTATGAGATAGTGTCTATTCCACCACACAGAATGTCACTCACTGAGCTTCAGGAGATAAAGACTTAGTCGGAGGAGTTGGAGGATATCAGATTTATCCTTCTAATTATGTTTCATTGGATATCACCTATATTTTTTACAAATAAGGCTGATGGGATTTTATGTTTGTGTGTTGATTACCAAAATTTGAAAAAATTACTATGAAGAAGAGACATTCCCTTCAGCACATCTATGATCTATTTGACTAGTTGAAGGAAAATTGTGTGTTCCAAATGATCTATTTGATATTGGGGTATCATTATATGAGAGTTCAGAATTCTAAAATACTGATGAATACTTTCCAGATCTGGTATGGCACTTATGAGTTTGTTTTAATGCAATTTTGGTTGAAAAATGAAGCATAAGTTTTTATTGATTTGATGTATATGATATATCCCTTGTATCTGGATTAGTTTGTTGTGGTGTTTGTAGATGACATATTGGTGTACTGCAAGACTCATGATGATCACGTTCAACATCTTGATATTTTCTTTAGTACACTGAGAGATCATTGTCTATACACCAAGAAATCAATGTGTCAGTTTTGGATTGACCTGGTATATCTATTTGGAAGCATGATCTTAGAGGAATATGTGACAATGGACCAATATAAGGTTATAGTAGTGATTTCTTCAGAGCAGCCCTATAATATGTTCGATATCTGAAGATTACAAGGGTTAGATGGATATTACATGAGAATCATCCAATACATTTCACATTTGAATGTTCCATTTTCGGTCTTGAACAAGAAGGTGTAAAAGTTTGAGTGGATAGAAACATGTGAGAATACCTTTCAAAGGTCGATGATGAATTGGAAAATGGAACCAGTTTTGATACTACCTAAGTTAGGTGAGGATTACAGAGTCTATACTGACACTTATGGGATTGAAGATAAAGTTGTGTGGATGCGAGGGGATTTATTTATGGCCAATGTGTCTCTGTAGTTGATACCATAGGAACAGAACTACCGTAAGGATTCTCCCAAGTTGTTAGTAATGGTTTATGCTATTATGTGTTGGAAACCATACCTTTGGGTAGAAAATATTACTATTTATAAAAATAAAAAGATCCTGAAGTATATATTTTCACTGCGTGATTTGAATCTTCGGAAGCAGAGATGTGTAGGGTATATGTGGTAATTTGATTTTTAATTGGAATATACACATGGGAAAGGAAATAATGTGTATGATGACATGAGTAGGAAAACTCAGACACAGATGGTTTAGAAGTTGAGTGTTGACTGGATGGTGATTAGTTTATTGGATGAAATGCATGTGCTGGTTTAGGAGAGTGAGGAGAAGACGACTCTGGTTTCAGTTACATTAGTGTCTAAATTTTTGGGACAGACAGAGGATAGGAAATATATGGATCTAGAGTGCTTATACTTGATGGAAAACATTGATCATTGTGATACAACATTCGACAGGTTGATAGATTAGGATGAGATCATATATGTTTATAATATACTTGTTGTGCCTATGAGCATACAAGAGGATCTCATGAGATAATTTCATAATTATATGTGGGTGGCACATCCATGTGTGTCTAAAATGTACCATGACCTATGATGAAATTCTTGGTGCCCATGCATGAAAAATGATTTTACATGGTTTTTCACAAGATATTTCACTGTAAAGAAGTTTAAGGGAGATAATCAATTACATGGTGGTTTACTACAATAGTTTACTATTTCATAATGGAAGTTGGATGATGCAAAAATGGATTTTGCAGTGGGTCTTCGAGTGATTCTTATGAAGAATGAAACTATTTGGGTCATTATGGATTTCCTGAAAATGGTAGTTAATTTTTTACCTATAAAGGAAACCCTCATAGTAGGGAAGTTGGGAGAAATATATTTTCATAAGATAGTCCATTTTAAGGGGTTCTATATACTATAGTTTATGATCATGATTCACCCTTTACTTGACCTGTCTATCAGGTCTTGCAGAAAGCACTTGGTATAATGGTTTTATTGAGAATGAATTTCTATCCGCAGATAGATTGGCAGTCAAAGCGTACTATATAGGTGCTTCAAGAAATCATGCATGCATGTGTGATTGAATTTTTTGGGTCTTAGGAGAAGCACTTGTATTTAGTGGATTTACCCTATAATATTAGTTATTAGGAAAGTATACATATAGAACCATATAAGGCTCTTTATGGTAGGCCATAAAGATCACCACTATGCTCGATGAAAATAGATGAGTCTGAGTTATAGGGACTATGTCTCATGTATGAAACATCATAGTAGGTATAATTGATTCCAAAATGTATGGATATAGCTCAAATTAGGCAGATGTTGTATGATGATAGAAAAAGAAGACACCTAGATTTTATAGAGGGTTATTGTGTGTTCCTTCAGGTGTCACCTAGGTTAGTTCATCACGAGATATAGAGGCATGGCATGTTGGAACCTATGTTTGTTCTACCATTGGAGGGAGTGGATAGAATCATATTGGATATGTACCCATTGGATATTTCATATAAATAAAACACTACACATGATTTATTCTTTGTGCCAGAACTACGATGGTATCACCCCGAACCTTATCATGTGATTGATGTAGGGGATTCTTACCTTAGGATAGATGTGTCCTTTGAGAAGCATCTGATGAGTGTGCTGGATCACCATGAGAATGTCTTCCAGAGAATGACTATGCCGATAGATTGTGTGTTAGGGAAACAAGGACATGTGTAAGAGGAAACAAGGGAAATAGAATAAGATATGAGGGCTCAATGGTACAATCATTTTGTTTTAGAATTATTGAAAATCAAGGAAGCACGGATCGAGGAGGATCTATTATAATGTAGGTATATTCTAAGATCCCGACTTCTTCAAGAGTTATCTTGAGGAAAATATTAGGGACTTTTTCTTTTCATTAAATTAATTTTGATTGGAGTTTTGAGTTGGGTTGTGTTTGGGTGGAGTTTTAAGATAAATTTAATAGAAAGGTGTATTAGGTAGTTGGTACATAGTTAGAGAATTTCATGCACCCAAACCGAGGTAACCGTGTTACCATGGACAATGAGGTCCACACGGTTTACCTAATCATGCCCCGCTACCTAGAAAATAATGCATATGGTTTTTTTCACCTAAAATTTTGTTTTAAATTCTCCCAAACCCGCATAATACCTCCTATTCAAGCTTGTATTGGGACTAGACCATTTTTGGGCAATTTTAGAGATTTTAGAAGGGGTTCCTTGGCTGTATGACCTCTGTTCTTTAATATTTAAATCCCTAATAGATGATATGACCATCTCCTAGTAATTGGATCTCATCCAGATGCCTATCACATTCTTTCTTCTCTATTTCCTTGATATTTTGGTGTAATTTATCCAATATTTCTTTATATCTAAACATTTTTAGTGAGATCCCAATCTAGGATTTTAGATAATGATCTACATAGATTAGTTCTTATGATCCTTGATGTTGATATATCGAATAAGATCAGAAACATATATTTACTGTGATGACCCAGACCCCCCTTGGTACCTTCCTTTGCCAAAATCCAGATCCTTAAGGGGTGTCGATCGGTGCGACCAATCGGTGCGACCGATCGGTGCGACCGATCGGTGAGACCGATCGGGGAGACCGATCAGTGAGACCGATCCGTGAGACCGATCGGGGCGACCGATCGGTGAGACCGATCGGTGCGACCGATCGGTGCGACCGATCGGTGCGACCGATCGGTGAGACCGATCGGTGTGACCGATGGGGGCGACCGATCGGTGAGACCGATCGGTGTGACCGATCGGCGGAACCGGCCGACGTCACCCGGCCTTGCCAAGTTGTTCCAGTAACGCTCCTTTTTCGCAAATAGGGTTTTAAACTCTATTGTGCCTCATTTAAAAAAATGTCTTAAAGACCCGAAACGCGCACAAAAGTTTTAATTAAATACTGAATCGACTCATGAGTCGGTTTAAACCACCCAACACCTTTAATGATGAGTCAAGCCACGTGGTCAACCCACAACTTCCACGTCTTACGTGGTTCAACTTTTTTATCTCAACCGTCCCCGGCTCTTATAAATTAAGGGTTAGGAAGTGGTTTCTCCCTTCCTCGATCGTGGCTCTTCTGGTGCATCGGGCACGCCGTGTCGTTATCCGTGAAGTTCCGCCTCCCCCCCTGACATATGCGTTGGTCGTCTATCAGAAAGTAGGGAATTTCTCTCGTCTCTCACTTTTGTGTATCATGCGGGGTGGGAGTTATTTTGTTCTTATGGAATTGGTTGAACCAAACCTTAATGAAGATAATAAACTATGTTCTAAATAAAGAAGGGGAAGGGGTTGTGATCGTTGTTTATGAATTATCTTGTGATCATCCTTTTTAGTTGTGCTGGTTTATGTTTTTCTGAAAATTGAGGCCGTTGGTGGTCGTTGTATGTGCACTGATGAATCCCCTTGTGATGTTTTAAATGGGTTGCTGAAATTGTGAACTCCTACTGTGAAATTGGTTAATAACGTATACCCGGCTGAATAAGTTGGAAGCACCAGGATAAACCCTACTATGTTAACTCTAGGTTAGAACACACAGGTTTGAAATCACGGAGTGTGTTAAGTCTTTTAAATCTGAAATTACCCGGTGGTTGTGTGAATTTGGGGATGGGATTCCCTGTTGGTATGGTTTCGGTGGTTGTGAGTTTGAGACCGGGTGGGTACTCGTTGATATCACAAATTGGGGAGAGATCCTCTGTTGACAGAACCGGGTGTGAGTGTTTTGGTTGATCCTTTCTTTTGATGCTTTCCTTGGTTATGCTTATGGTAGTTTCCCATTAGTGCTTAAAATTATTTGAAAATTTTGACTGATCGTGAAACGAGAATGGGACAAATGGTTTTTGGGCAAGGGTCGTGAACTGTGACTCGGACACAGTGGTGTTGTGCTCTGTAGGTTGGATAGGAAAACCTAAGCTTTGGGTGAGTGTTTTTTACCTATATCTATACTTGTAGCTTTGTGTTTCCTATTCGCGCCCCACCCAAGTTGAGCACTCAGTGCCGAACACCCCCATTTATGGGGAAAGGGTGTTTTTCCCAACACTATTCTTAGTGGCTGGTTATTAGCTCCTTTTCTTATCCGTTTCCCGGATAGCCCATGTATCTTCGGGCAGGCTATGATGGCCTGAGGTCCATTATTATCCCAAGAACCTTTGGGCAGGGTAGTACTTTGGTTGTCCAGGTGTGTGCGGCAGGTGGTTTCCCAAGTGTCTTCGGGATGAGGCCCAGGTGTTTTTGGGCGTGACAGTTTATCTTCTAGCCCAGGTGTCTTCGGGCGTGGTTACGTGAGACAGTTGAGGCCCAGGTGTGTGCGGGTAGGATTTCAGCAGTGGGACTGTGTGCGGTTGAGGCCCAGGTGTGTGCGGGCGGGATTTCGGCAGTGGGACTGCCTGTGGTTGTGGCCCAGGTGTGTGCGGGCGGGTGTGGCAGTGGGACTGCGGTGAGAATGGCGAGATTGGTCCGATGCGTAGGATGTCTCAATAACCAGTGGGAAAGTGGCGTGGGGTACCCAAACATCGATGTGCTTTGATTATATATATTACTTGACTTGCGTTATTTGGGGAGCGTGCCTTGGTGAGGCCTGGGGTGGTTAGTTTACCTTGAATAGGCGTTTGGTTTGCTCCTTTCTCACGGGACTTTAGCACGTTCCCCCACTTGTGCACGAGAGTCTTGGTTTTCCCAACTGAGTGTACTTGTATGCTCACCCTACGTTTACTTTCAGGTTTCCAGGAGGACTACCAGGGCTGTGCGGGACCCTACTAGTCGGACAGTCGGAGTTGTTGCTGTTGTCGTACCTTTGTTTTATTTTGGTATTGTACTTTGAGCCTCTTTTTGTACTTGCACCTTATTGTAAACTGTTTAAACATGCATGGGGGATTTGTTTGGGTTTATTTATTTACACTTGTTTCTTTCCCTTTTTGGGTGGTTGACTTATCCTATTTCCCGATCCTAGATAATAAAAAGGGTAATGCCTCCCATATTTTTGAAAACTCATACCCTTGGTGCTAGTCGCCACCCGGGGCCTACTGGAGGCGGGACTCGAGGGTCATCATCTATCCTACAACTTAATTAATGAATGGCCTGGCAATCTGCTGACCCTTTCCCTCCTTTTGGTGAAGGCGGGTTGTGACAGAATGGTATCAGAGGAGGTTTGAGAGGTATGATGGAGTCTGGAGTTAGGCACAGTGAGGATTTCATGGGATGGTAAGGCAACAACATTGGGTGACCTTGGTGCGTGAATTTGGCCATGGAAGACCGTCTAGGACACGGGATTTTAGGACCCCCCGTGATCCGATGCAAGGACTCTGGGCCTACCGAACGACCAAGTGAGACCACACTGATTGCAGGGTAGAGACCCTAGGAAAGGTTCATGCATCATAAATGTCTTGTGTTCTTATGTTTCTGGGACATTCTGGGAATTAAGAATAAATTTAAAATTTGAAGAAGTTTTTTCTCTTTATTATGCACTACTTGGGCTTAGGCATTCCTTGTTTACCTTATAGCTATGGCACCTGGGAGGCGACCACGTGTGGTACAGGCGATCGAGGCCCCGGGGACTACTTTAGCCGATCGGCAGAGAGCTGATCGAGAGGAAGAGGGCGACCAGTGGCAAAAGACTCTTCGGGCCTTCCAGCGACAGGCCCTCGAGAAGTATGAGGGCAACACCTCCGATATGAAGACGGAAGGCGGGCTAGAGGAGCTAGTTATAGCCTTCGGCCTGATTGGGGCCCCGACCGAGTACTGGGTTCCTCTGGCTGTTAGCCAGATGCGAGGAGTGGCACGTCAGTGGTGGATGCTTCACCTGGGGAATAGGAAAGAATCTGAGCTTTCTTGGGCGGATTTCGAGATGGAGTTCTGGGCGGAGTTCCTCTCCTCGACAATGAAGGCGGAGAAGAGGAAGGAGATACTCTCCCTCCAGCAGGGGAGCATGTCCGTGGGGGATCTTGGAATCAAGTTCAAGGACCTCCTACGTTTTTCTCCGGACCTCTTTCCTGATGAGGAGTCTCAGGCAAGACATTCGGAGGAGGCGTTTCGACCCTCCCTCCAGTATGCTGTTACCCCCTTTACCCTTCCGACATACTTAGAGGTCCAGAAGAAGGCCAAATTGGTGGAAAGGATGCATGCTCCGGGCGGAGTGTCACGAGAAGGGATCCAGCTGGGACCATCGAAGGGGAAGTCCGTCAGCACCAGGCCTCCAGCATCGGGACCCTCCAGGTTCCAACCCACAGGGAGAAGACCGCAGCAGTTTCAGTTTTGATCCCCTGGCCCACGTTCTTTCCCTTCAGGATCGGGACCACGGTGCTTCATCTGCGGAAGCCCTGGACATCTCCGGAGTCAGTGCCCCGATCGGGTGCACTATAGCAGTGGCAGTCATCCCCAGCATCCGCCGCAGCAGCAGTTTCCAGCCAGACCCTTCCAGCAGCAGCAGCAGGGACAGCGAGCTCCCGCTCCTCCGCAAGCAGACATAGGAGGAGGAGGCCGACCTCAGGGCGCTCCCTAGGGACCTCGACCAGGGCGTGGTCGGGGAGGTTGCCGACAGCCGAGGGGCAGGGGAGTTGGGCGTGGACAGTTACACGCCGCAGAGGCAACAGTTCCAACAGGGCCAGAGGTTGTTCGAGGTACGATCAATGTGTTTAGCACTCTTGCTTATGCTTTGTTCGATACCGGAGCTTCACACTCCTTTGTTGCACCCAGTCTAGCCCGTGCCTTGGGTCTAGATGCCGAGAGACTTCCAGTGCCACTGTTGTTGAGAACACCAGTTGGAGGTCAGACCGACATGCTGTTCGTTTGTCAGGGATGTAGACTGATGTTAGGGCCACATCAGTCGGTTAGGGATCTCCTTCTGCTACAGATTCAGCCGTACGATGTCATCCTAGGCATCGACTGGCTATTTTCTGTATGCTTCGTCATTGACTGTTTCCGAAGGAGGGTGGTGTTCTCAGGTTTGGACGGCCAGCGTGTTACCTTCACCGGTGAGCGGAGCAGTCCGAAGGGAAACAGGAGGGAGGAACCTCTCCTCTCCTTGTTGACCGAGCTGATAGTGGAATTAGTAGATGCTGAGATGGTGGAAGTGCCAGAGATCGTCCGCGAGTTTATGGACATCTTTCCTGAGGAGGTGACGACTCTTCCCCCTCGACGCGATATCGAGTTCGGGATTGACCTACAACCCGACGCTCGTCCGATCTCGATGGATCCTTATAGGATGGCACCTTCGGAGCTACGAGAGTTGCAGATACAGATTGACGATATGATGAATAGGGGTTATGTCCGTCTGAGTGCGTCACCATGGGGCGCTCCAGTCTTGTTCGCAAGGAAGGCGGATGGTGGCCTCAGGTTGTGCATCGACTACAGGAGGCTGAATCAGGTAACAATCAAGAATCGCTACCCTCTTCCGAGGATAGATGATCTTTTTGACCAACTGAAGGGGGCATGATGGTTCTCGAAGATCGACCTGCGGTCCAGATACCACCAGGTGAGGGTGAAGAATAGCGACGTCCCAAAGACGGCGTTCGGGTGCAGGTATGGGCACTTCGAGTTCGTGGTCATGCCCTTTGGTGTTACGAACGCCCCGACCGTGTTCATGGGGCTTATGAAATCCATCTTCCGGGAGTACCTGGATCGGTTTGTGGTGGTATTCATCGACGATATCCTGATCTATTCAAGGTCAGAAGAGGACCATGCAGAGCACCTGAGGACAGCTTTGGAAGTCCTCCGACAGCACCAGCTCTATGGGAAGTTGTCAAAGTGCAAGTTCTGGACACGAGAAGTGCACTTCCTCGGGAATGTAGTGTCTGAGCAGGGGGTAGAAGTCGACCCATCAAAGGTTGAGGCAGTTGTTTCTTGGGCAACACCCAAGAATGTAGCGGAAGTCCGGAGTTTCCTCGGACTGGCAGGTTACTACCGGAGATTCGTACCCAACTTCTACCGAGTAGCAGCCCCTTTGACGACTTTGACCAAGAAGTACCAGGTTTTCGTGTGGAGCGAGCAATGCGAATCATCCTTCAGCTACCTAAAAGAAAAGATGGTTAGTGCCCCAGTGTTGAGATTACCAGAAGAAGGGATGGCCTATGAGGTATTTTATGATGCTTCAGGACAGGGACTAGGATGCGTGTTGATGCAGCAACGAGGGGTGATCTCTTACGGGTCCAGGCAGCTACGCCCCCATTAGCGTAACTACGCCACCCATGACCTGGAGCTTGCAGCGGTCGTTTTTGCGCTAAAGTTATGGCGGCACTACCTCATCGGGGAATGCTTTGTGGTCTTCACATATCACAAAAGCTTAAAGTATATCTTCTCCCAGCGTGACTTGAACTTGCGACAACGGAGATGGGTGAAGTTCCTCCAGGACTACTACTTCGAAATCTCTTAAACTGAGGGCAAGGGAAATGTGGTGGCTGATGCCTTGAGCAGGAGGACGCAGAAGGATGCGGTCCGAGAGTCGGTAAATGCCTGGAAGGCAATGGAGGAGTTGGCTGCCTTACACCTGGATGCGAAGATGGATAGTGGTAGAGGCTGCCTATATCAGATGATAGTGCAGTCATCTATGTTTCGACAAGTGGAGGAGTCTCAGTGGGGAGACCCCGAGTGCGAAGTGATGCGTGATCGGGTTGACTAGGGCGATGCTCCAAGAGAATGGACAGAGGACAGTCAGCACCAGATGCTTTTCTAGAAAAGGTTGTTTGTTCCAAGAGTGATGCGTGGCAAGGTTCTCAGTGAGTTCCACAACTCACCCCTGGCGGTGCACCCAGGAGTTACCAAGATGTACCAGGGGCTGAAAAGGCAGTTCTGGTGGCCCAGAGTTAAGCGAGGGATGGAAAAATTTGTGGCTAAATGCTTAGTATGTCAACAAGTGAAGGCTGAACACCGGGTTCTAGGCGGCCTACTGCAGCCTTTAGCTGTTCCCGAGTGGAAGTGGGACGACATCTCAATGGATTTCGTCACAGGACTACCCAAGGTCCAAGGAGGGCGCGACGCCATCTGGGTGGTGGTGGACAGGTTGACGAAATCGGATCACTTTCTGGAAATCAGGGAGTCAAGTACTATGGATGCTTTGGAACAAAAGTACGTGAATGAGGTGGTGTGGTTGCATGGAGTTCCTAGGTCTATAGTCTCGGATAGGGATGCACGGTTTACCTCGCGAATCTCGAGAGGATTTCAGCATGCATTTGGCACCCAGTTACGCCTTAGCACTGCTTTCCATCCCCAGAGAGATTGAAAAACGGAGCGCACCATCCAGACCTTGGAGGATATGCTAAGGGAATGTGTTCTGGACTTAGGAGATTCATGGGTGCGATACTTGCCTCTAGTAGAGTTTTCCTACAATAATAGCTACCACTCTACCATCGGTATGGCCCCGTTTGAGGCTTTGTACGGGAGGCCATGTCGTTCACCTGTGTGTTGGACCGAAGTAGGAGAGGCAGGCATCCTTGGCCCAGAGCTGGTGCAGGACACGACAGAGAA
This sequence comes from Viscum album, assembly GCA_963277665.1. Lineage (NCBI taxonomy): Eukaryota > Viridiplantae > Streptophyta > Magnoliopsida > Santalales > Viscaceae > Viscum > Viscum album. Next base: position 2,056,338,210 of record OY728127.1, on the reverse strand, counting down.
GATTCAGCTCATACGGGAAAGGATGAAGGCGGCCCAGGACCGACAGAAGTCGTATGCTGATACCAGGAGAAGGCCCTTGGAGTTTGAGGTTGGGGACCACGTGTTCTTGAAGGTCTCCCCGCGGCGTGGGCAATGGACGTTCGGCAAGGGGGGTAAGCTTTCCCCAAGATTCGTCGGACCCTTCGAAGTGTTGCGGCGGGTCGGCGAAGTGGCTTATCAGCTAGCGTTACCTCCGCCGCTGCTAAGGATACATGATGTCTTCCACGTATCCCAGCTCCGTCGTTATCTGCACGATGATTCACACGTCCTCGATTGGGGTGAACTGGACATCGAGGACGACGTAACCTTTGTGAAAAAACTAGTGATGATCGAGGATCGCAAGGAGAAGGTGCTTCGTGGGCGAGCCATTCCCTTGGTTCGTGTGTTGTGGAGACATGGCGGGCTCGAAGAGAGTACGTGGGAGAGGGAAGCGCAGATGCGTGCCCAATACCCCGGGTTGTTTTGAGCTCTGTTCCTTTTGTACCTGTTGTGGTAGAACGTTTGACTTTTGGATATGAAATGTACTAGTTTATTTCCTCTGTTGTGTGTGAAAAGCCCCGTCTAAAGGGAAGAGGGAACCCGACCCCTAATCATGACGCATTAAGGTGGATGCGATTAAACCCGTGCGGGCGAGTCAGTGCCGCCCAAAGCGGATAATATCTTGACATGGGGGAGGGGAACTCCCCAAACCCACATGACCGGGCGGTTTGGCATGGTATGTTGCATGGTTCTTGACAGGGGAGTGTTTTTAGTTAGCAGGGGTTCACTCCTAAGAGGTATCTTTCGAAGATGGTTGTTCGGACCCTCCCTTTCCTTCTGGTTTGTTGTGATTCTCGAGGACGAGAATCGTTTAAGAGGTATCTAATGTGATGACCCAGACCCCCCTTGGTCCCTTCCTTTTCCAAAATCCGGATCCTTAAGGGGTGCCGATCGCTGCGACCGATCGGCGGAACCGGCTGACGTCACCCGGCCTTGCTAAGTTGTTCCAGTAACGCTCCTTTTTCACAAATAGGGTTTTAAACCCTATTCTGCCTCGTTTAAAAAAATGTCTTAATGACCCGAAACGCACAAAAAAGTTTTAATTAAATACTGAATCGACTCATGAGTCGGTTTAAACCACCCAACACCTTTAATGATGAGTCAAGCCGCGTGGTCAACCCACTACTTCTACGTCTTACGCGGTTTAGCGTTTATATCTCAACCGTCCCCGGCTCTTATAAATTAAGGGTTAGGCCGTGGTTTCTCCCTTCCTCGATCGTGGCTCTTCTGGTGCATCGGGCTCGCCGCGTCGTTATCCATGAAGTTCCACCTCCCCCCCTGACATAAGCGTTGGTCGTCTATCAGCAAGTAGGGAATTTATCTCGTCTCTCACTTTTGTGTATCATGCGGGGTGGGAGTTATTTTGTTCCTATGGAATTGGTTGAACCAAACCATAATGAAGATAATAAATGAAGTTCTAAAGAAAGAAGGGGAAGGGGTTGTGACCGTTGTTTATGCTTTATCTTGTGATCATCCTTTTTAGTTTTGCTGGTTTATGTTTTTCTGAAAATTGAGGCCGTTGGTGGTCGTTGTATGTGCACTGATGAATCCCCTCGTGATGTTTTAAATGGGTTTCTGAAATTGTGAACTCCTGATGTGAAATTGGTTAATCACGTATACCCAGCTGAATAAGTTGGAAGCACCAGGATAAACCCTACTATGTTAACTCTAGGTTAGAACACACAGGTTTGAAATCACGGAGTGTGTTAAGTCTTTTAAATCTGAAATTACCCGGTGGTTGTCTGAATTTGGGGATGGGATTCCCTGTTGGTATGGTTTCGGTGGTTGTGAGTTTGAGACCGGGTGGGTACTCGTTGATATCAAAAATTGGGGAGAGATCCTCTATTGACAGAACCAGGTGTGAGTGTTTTGGTTGATCCTTGCTTTTGATGCTTTCCTTGGTTATGCTTATGGTAGTTTCCCAGTAGTGCTTAAAATTATTTGAACATTTTAACTGAATGTGAAATAAGAATGGGACAAATGGTTTTTGGGCAAGGGTCGTGAACTGTGACTCGGACACAGTGGTGTTGTGTTCTGTAGGTTGGATAGGAAAACCTAATCTTTGGGTGAGTGTTTGTTACCTATATCTATACTTGTAGCTTTGTGTTTCTTATTCGCGCCCCACCCAAGTTGAGAACTCAGTGCCGAACACCACCATTTATGGGGTAAGGGTGTTTTTCCCATCACTATTCTTAGTGGCTGGTTATTAGCTCCTTTTCTACTCCCTTTCCCAGATAGCCCATGTATCTTCGGGCAGGCTATGATGGCCTGAGGTCCATTATTAGCCGAAGAACCTTTGGGCAGGGTAGTACTGTGGTTGTCCAGGTGTGTGCGGTAGGTGGTTTCCCAAGTGTCTTCGGGATGAGGCCCATGTGTTTTCGGGCGTGACAGTTGATCTTCTAGCCCAGGTGTCTTCGGGCGTGGTTACGTGAGACAGTTGAGGCCCAGGTGTGTGCGGGTGGGATTTCAGCAGTGGGACTGCATGTGGTTGAGGCCCAGGTGTGTGCGGGCGAGATTTTGGCAGTGGGACTGTGTGTGGTTGTGTCCCAGGTGTGTGCGGGTGGGTGTGGTAGTGGGACTGCAGTGAGAATGGCGGTATTGGTCTGATGCATAGGATGTCTCAATAACCAGTTGAAAGTGGCGCGGGGTACCCAAAAATCGATGTTATTTGATTATATATATTACTTGACTTGTGTTATTTGTGGAGCGTGCCTTGGTAAGGCCTGGGGTGGTTAGTTTACCTTGAATAGGCGTTTGGTTTTCTCCTTTCTCACGGGACTTTAGCACGTTCCACCACTTGTGCACGAGAGTCTTGTTTTTCCCTACTGAGTGTACTTGTATGCTCAACCTACATTTACTTTCAAGTTTCAGGAGGACTACCAGGGCTGTGCGGGACCCTACTAGTCGGACAGTCGGAGTTGTTGCTATTGTCGTACCTTTGTTTTCTTTTGGTATTGTACTTTGAGCCTCTTTTTGTACTTTCACCTTGTTGTAAACTGTCTAAACATGCATGGGGGTTTTGTTTGGGTTTATTTATTTACACCTGTTTCTTTCCCTTTTTGGGTGGTTGACTTATCCTATTTCCCGATCCTAAATAATAAAAAGGGTAATGCCTCCCATATTTGTGAAAACTCATACCCTTGGTGCTAGTCGCCACCCCGGGGCCTACTAGAGGCGGGACTCGAGGGTCATCATCTCTCCTACAACTTAAAGAAGGAAGGTCCTGGAAATCTGCTGACCCTTTCCCTCCTTTTGGTGAAGGCGGGTCATGACATTTACATCTGGAACATAGACTTACATCCTTGTGATGTTTAGATTTTTTGGATTTCTATTGAACAAATGCCATTCAATGATTTAAGTTAGGTGGTCTAAAATGTAATTCCCATATTCCTAGATTTTATGCATGTATGAAAAATTGATGAATTTTTATCACTCTTTGCAATTGAATTATCTAAATTGGGTTATTTCAGTTGGACAATTGATTTATCGAAGAACTATTCAAATAGTTGATTATTTGACAAATTAATCACGATACTATGTGCTTTTCCCATTAGATAATTGCTTCTGGAAATTTATTATAAGTGTTAGGGGTTGTAATGTAGATAATAAATTTGAGGATTAATTATGAGATATTTAAATTTCTAGATTGAGAAAATTTATCATGATTTAATTATGCGCCTTGATATTATGATCCTGATAACTAATGGTGGAATAAATTTTGAATAGTTGAGATTTAGAATAAGGTAATTAATTATGGAAAATTAATTATGCGATCTGATTTGTGTTATTTATTGATTAATTGATGAGTTAAATAATAGATTGGCATACCTAATTCATTAGAGAGTTAATTAAGGATATTGATGTATTTAATATATTTTTAAATTAGTAATGGAATTGTGGTTAATAATTAATTATCAATTAATTATGTGTGAAAGAATGGGAAAATGTTCATTCTAAATTAATAAGTATAAATGGTATTGTAGTCTTGGTACTTATGAGTAAATGAATTTTATCATTGCAATTCAGAGAAGATTTATAAATGGTAATACAAACATTATACTTATGGGTAAAGAAAAGAGAACATGGTCATTCTATTAATAAATAATAATGGTAACATGGTTATTATTACTATGAATTTGTTATTGGTAACTTTGAAATTTATGTGAGAATTTAAAGAATGGTATATAATAACTCCAATATATGACCAAACATGATAATACTTTGAACTCCGACAAGATTTGAATATGGTACTGATATATTATATCACCTTTGAATACAATGACCTCTCGCACCAGTTGAAGCTAGTATTACGAAATGATATTACATAGGGAACACTTTGTGATCCGACATGATCCGTAACTAGTATATAGGTATGGGTATCCATAGGATCCCTAGAGTTATTATGAAAATATAAATAATAAATGATAATGCGATAATTGTTTATTTATGAATTGTCTCATTTTTTCTAATAGAAATGATTACATTATATTTTCACTCGAATTGTTTTAGACATCTTTGGTGGTGGCCAACTATGTTGAACTCACACCGCACTTGGGTTACCTAATCATTACCCAGATAGACATTATTATTCTAGGAATGGTTTAGGGAAAGGGCCCTTGATTAGATTGTAGATTTGAGGATGGATCATGGATGAGGGAACATGAAATGGTTTGGGGCCCGATTGAGAGTCATTAGTTTCTTTACATTTATTTTCATTTTAGACACATTAACACTTACTTGGACATGGCATGTTTCTATTTTTGATGAGTATTGTATTTTGGGGTTTGGTTATCTTGTGACATTGGTATTGTTTATGATTATATATGTTTCCACATTGGTTAATATATTTAAAGATGTGTTTTAAATTCATAAAATATGGTATTGTATCACCATGACTAAAATACTAGACCTTTTTTGTTAATCTATTACCTATAGTGTATGTGGAGGCGTGCATGAGGTCTTGTGGCGAATCGGCTTGGGGCACCATCACATGGCTCCCTGGTCCAGTCATTACCAATAGTGAGGATTATTATTACTAAATAAATTACTTAGTGCATGTGAGATTAAATCCATTTTCTCTTAAATCATCAATAAATCAATCATGACTCAAAAATTCATTTCTTTACTTATATTATAAATTACATTATTTTACAATTCAAAAAAATCAAGTATTTTAGAAAAATCATTAAAATTTACCCCAACCATTTAGAGTTGTTTAGATTTCAAAAAATGAACAATATTTAATGAAAATAATGTTCTAAATATTTGAAATTTATTTTTTGATTAATATCATCATTTACTGCAAAAATATGGATTTTAAAATTATAACTAATTTTATAACAATTTGATAAATTAACTGAGGTATCATAAAATTATCTTAAAATAATAAGAAAAATATAAATTAATTTATGAGTATATTTTATGAAATTTTTATTATTTTTAATAATTTTTTATTATAAAATATAATATATATATGTTTGACTTACAAAAAATATCGACAACTTTTTAAAATATTTATTACTTATACTATGATTGGTTTATATCAATCCTTCAATTATAAGATTCCTAAATTTTATTAATTATTTTATGGGTGAGGTTACTACTCATTTGGTTAGTTTACAAATCATAATGGTCATATTAATACTCCCAATGTAGTGTTACTATTTCATAGGTACAAGTTCATTAACATCTAGAAATTCATCTTATTTCGTTCATTCTTCTTTAATAAAGATTATATTGTGAACACTACATGATTTTATGTGATTTATACAATATGAAATAATAATAAGAAGGTAAATTTCATTTATTAAATTATGGGTTTTTATATTATAGATAATGGTTTCAAAATTCCCATTGAAATCTAAATTTTAGCCATTACTTTTTGACATACTAAGAAACAAGATGCATACTCTGTAATATATTTCTTAATGTATTCCCTAATGAAAACACATTTTTTATCTCAATACATCTTCATTAAACCATTACTAGTATATAATGATATCTATGAGATTTTTCCAATAGTAGCTTCTAATGATCAAGTATTGGAAGAAATCATACTTGTTTCCCTAATATTGACATTCCATTATAAAAAAGTGCATCTCAGAAATATTTCCCTTAATATTTTACATCTACAAAACAAAATTTTGTACTTATTTAATAATTAAATTAATATATGTTTTAAGTATAATTTTAGAAACATAATATTTCTTCACTTTCATCAACATATCAAGTTAATTCCATTTAATATCTATAAAAATTGAAAATTTGGTGAACCTCACCACATATAAGAAGTCCTAATGTTTTTACCAAATCATCTTCCACATTTTCAATTTCTTAGGGTGGAAATGTATTTAGTGTTTATAATATTTAATCAAATTCAACCATCAAATTTTAATTATATTCAAATAATAATAGTTGAATATATACTATAATATATTATAATCAAAATATATTTCAAAACTCTCTCATTAATGACAATAACTCTTTATCATTACTATAATGTTTACAGTGGATAAATATAAATCTTGTATTGGGTAATTTGTCTCATGAACATTAAATAAGTGTGAGGCATGATATAAAAACATTTAATACTTCATATGAAAACACCCCAACATTATTTTTGAAGAATCATTGTCAATAAAAATACTTTCACAACATCATTATATTGTAAACATAGGTTAATTGACCCACCGTCACATTTGTTCTTCATAATTTTTGTCATATTCATCAATCTAGTAGAATTGAACAACCTTCTGATTTAACAAGGTTGGGGAATTATATATCTCAAATGAATCCTTAAAAATTTTCTGATAATATTCATTTTTACTTAGAAAATTATGGATTTACTCATAATGGTTTCTCTAGGCCAATGTTGAATAACGTCTGTCATTGATAAATAATTAAATATACAATCTCATATGATTATATAACCCAAAAAGGAAAACTTTTTAAACCCAAAATTCACTCTTAATAAATTTTTAAATCAACTTCATCTTTCATTGGGTATTATTTATATTCATTACTAGATAAACATCATTTTAATTTCTTTAGAATATATTTAAATATAATATATAAAGGCCACAAAATATATATAAATATAATCTATAAAGACTATTTATTATATTCTTGAAGTTATCTTGGTAGTTAGTAAGACCGAATAGAATAAATATCAATTTATATTTCCCATAAATTAATATGAAGATTATAATTGGTATGTAAATAATTTTGACACTCAGTTGATAGTATATATATTAAGGACAAATAGTTGAATAATATTGAGAACTATACATATGATTGACAATTTCATAAATTGATGGTAGTTGATAACTATACAAGACCCTAGAATTGGTGGATACTGTAGAATAAATCATAAATGATATTGATCAATCATTATTCTTTAAACAAATTAATAAGTGCACCAAATAGTGAGGAAATTGGATGAACGAATCCCTTATCACAATTCTCCCAGATTTTCTTCTTCAACACAGCAATATAAATCATGTATATTATATATGGATTATTTAAAATTAGAGTTTCACATTTTATGAGTTCTATTGGAAACTATGATTCACAATTCATACGAAAACTAGTTAAATCATCTGTAAGTAAAACAAAAAATAATTCACAAAAAAGGTATATCTTTGATGTTGTGTTTATCCTAAAACCTAATGAGATAAATAAAACATTTAAATTTTAATAATTTCATATAAAAAATCTATAATTTATATAGGATGGTTGATTTGGGAACCCTCTTGAATATTTATTTTAAAATTTTATCATTATTATATTTATTCAACTATACTTATCATTTTTAGAAATTTTTGATTAAAATAAATCTCACATCAACCATTAAACCCCGTATGATTTAAATCATAGGTCTAATAATGGTGATTCTTTCCCCAAAATAAGAAAAAAATTTCCTCATTTTTTTGATTATTTTTCTCATTTTATAATTTTTAATTCAAGAGGGAAGAATAATGAAGCATCACGAATGAATCAACAACCTTCATTTATTCCCACAACATTAACCCCCATAATTTTTTAATTATAAGGGAAATCATCCCTTCCAACATTACTTACTTCACCCAGAAACATAAACATTAAAATATCACGGAAAAACCAAGGGAATGGTAGGAATGGATAAAAATTGGAAAAAAAAATTTCTCATTGAAAACATGGACATTCATTTTATATATGGGATAAACATAGATTAATATAATGTTTTCCTTTTAAATATAAGGACTTCTAAAAGGTTTCCTAAATAATTTTAAATATGTTTTTTATGGTCATAGATTTTAGAAGATCAAATGAAAGTTCTTGCTGGTTACTTGTCCAAAGATTAGTGATGAAATATGATCAAGAAAAAAAAACAAAGTACATGGTCTTGAAATACTCTTAGGAAAGAGGATTAAACCATTGGACAATCACACAAGGAATGATTAATAACAAAAATTAAATTCACATCAATTTTAGAAATATAAATCATTTTAAAATGTTTTGAAATTTATTTTCCATGAATCAATTAATTCCTTCAAATTATGAGTAATTATTTTAATATCCATGCATAAATTTAACCATATAATTCTCCATTTTACTCATGAAATATAATTATCATTGATATATAAAAAATTTAATCACATGATTCATAAGAAACAAATGTATCCTAGATATTTTAATTAAACCATGAAATCAACCAGGGACTTGAAATTATAGTTAAATTCAAAAAACATTAGAAATTTCTTTTATAGAGTTCTAAATATAAAAAAATTGAAAACCATTTTGGAATGAAGCATTATTCACCTCCCTCCACTCATTGGTACATCCTTGTGACATTATTCTCTAATAAAATACAACATCTCAATTAATGATAAGGATAATGTCATTTAGTATGAAAATTTTAACAGGGGGTGGTATTCATGCTGGAAGAATCATAAAAATGAAATTGAAATCCAAATTAGTAGAATTCATATAATGATATATCTTGGTATGATTCCCCAAGTGGTCTATGAATGTTTTCAACCTCAATAGGTTAGTACCACCTATTTTCTATAACCTAATTTGGGTTGGATATTCCTATATTTGAAGCACCACATGTGGATTTTCCTAGAATCCATATATTCTTTGTTATTGATAAATGATCCTTGGATAGAGTATAACTGATTATTCTCCTTCAAAATTAATTATAACTTACATTACAAGGTTAGGATAATTTATAGATCCCCGTTCTTATTATACTATACTTGTGAAATGTTTTATTCTTGATCAAGTGGTTTCTCCAGATGTGTTGCATGGAAAAATTAATTAATGGTAGACTCAAAATTTAAAATTGATGTATTAATTTTAAATATTCCCTTTTAATTTTGGAAATATGTATCTCTTTTTCTCATCCAAGAGCCATTGGTATCTTTTCTTTTACTCACACTCATAAATATTCAATTTATTAGGGAGCCTTCTGTGTTCCTCAAAAGGTGAAATCTCATTTCCAGCATCATCCTTTATTGAATAACGAAAGTTAGTTGATTCTGAAAATTGAAAATTAGTAGGTGTGAAAATAAATTTAGTTTCCATAAAAATAAATGATTTTGTGTTTATGAATGTATTATTTCCCTAAATTGGTTATGGTTCCATAGTTTTTTTCTATAACGAATACCTCTTGGAGTTGGGTGGTGGAAACTAAATATATGTAGTCAACCACATCCACGTCATGATTAGACTCTTGTTCCTGTATTTTATCACAAATGAATGTAATGATTAGTGAAACTTTCTTCTGAGCCAAAAAAATTTGTAAGAAAATATAGTGTAGATTAATCAATCACATAAAATAATGATGAGAGATGCAAATATGTAGGAATATTTTCTTTTTCCTGGCCATTACCAAAGAGAATCATATATTTATTAGAGTCACATATTATTATAGTATATTTATTTTTCATTAACATTAAAGTAAATTTTCTATGAATTGAAAAAATTATCATTTGAAAATATCATGGAAGAACATTATTTTAATAAAATAAAACATAGAAAAATATTTTAAAAAATTTGAATTTAGAAAAATTGATCAAAATACTACTTATCTCCCCATAAAGGGTTCTAGTTATGGAAATTTATATTCATAGGTTTTGGAAATATCATTTTCATTTCTTTAATTTAACATAGAGGGTGACAAGACTTGACTACCTTGAGGATAATCAAAACCGTTTCAATCACAAATTTATATTTCAACGAATATTTTTTTTTATGAAAATGACAATTTTTGGGTTTTTGGAAAATAATTAAATGAATAATTGAAAGTAAGATATATACGAATACATAACGAAAATAGGGATGAATGGTCTTGTGAGGAGTTTAATAACAAAAGTTTATATAGGATTTATTTGCTTTTTAAATTCAATTGCATAATTCATTTGATAAATACTCATTAATAATTTAATTTAATTTTATTTATTGAGTTTATTAATTTATCATTCCATGAGTTCCCTAAACTAAACCTCCTCTAAAATTCATATTGGATAACAACTTAAAATATAATTAGATTCCTAAAGAAACGACACCATTGTATGTTGTTTTTTCCCTCAAGGATTCACTAACTACATCGTATAAATGGATAGCATGAGATAAGGGATGGAATAAATAGTGAATCAAAGGAAGGAAATAAAATTAGAAATAATTTAATGGTGGAAAACCACCTAACCCATGAAATTATCTCACATCTACCACAAATAGAATTAAAACATGATTAATTTATGCGCATTAATAAATAAAGTCACAGAAACACACCGATGGCCAAGCCTTCTGTTAGTCACTTCCTATTGAAAAGTGAAAAGTGATCACGATGCATAGATGGAAGATAGATATAATGACATTATGTTTGTAATATAAATAGGGTTGGAATAATAAAATTGAAACACATTAATAAAAAAGATTCACCGGTTACAAGATAAATAAAAAAATAAAAAAATAAAATTGACATCACACATAAATAGTTATCATCCACATCACCAATATCTAATAAATATACACTTAAATCAATTTAAATCCTCTTATTTATAGTCATGTAGGAGGATTTAGGGCATCATAATGTTCCATTAATATTTTCAGGGACATAATGTGATGTCAAGGGATGGAAATTGTGCCTCATAATTATACATAAAGAGCATATATTTGGTAACCCCTCATTTTTTCCCATTATGGGGATGTTATAATCTAAATAGTTGATTTAAAATATTTTCCACATTTAAAATCCATATTTATGATCTATCCTTCATGTGTAATATAAGATATCACCCAATTACATTCATAGTATATTCTAGAATAATTATCCTTGAATCTCAATTAAATGCTGAGCATCCAATGTTTTTATTATTGATTAAATAAATACTTTATATTTGATTTTGAAATGATATTAGAAATCCTATTCCAAATACATCTAGAATAACATGAATTAGATGCGTGTATCTCGAGTTATTCCACATTTATGGAGGTGGGGTGCACTCCGTTAAAAAAATGGTGCCAAATTAGTTGATTCTTTTATTCTTATAGATGTTGAAATTATCAATGGGTCAAGAAGATAATTTTGAATGTTACGAACAAAGGAATCCTAAAAAAATAATCAAATCAAATTTATGAATATTTTAAATGTTATTAGTAAAATATTAATGTTTTTAAAATATGTGAAAGTTCAAAAATTTAACAATTTTTACATTATAACCTAAAACAAGCTATAATTCCATAAATTGAACTAAATAAGATCAAATTGATAAATTGGAAGTGTTTAAATAATTGAAATACATTTAAAAATAGTTAAAATATTACCTCTATAAATTTTTATATTTATCCAAACCAAAATATATAATAATATTTCAGTTTGGTATATTATTAGTTACATCCCTTCATGGAAATTAATGTGTGATTTATATAATCACTAGTACATAATCGTTTTTTACATTACTTTTTAGGAAAAATTATTGTGAGCGATGTAAAAAATATGATTTTTACATTGGTTATTTAATAAAAAATGATAAAAATTGGTTTTTATGGTCTTATATATCAACTTTAAAAAAAAAAGTGTAAGACCATCTCGAAATGACATTAAAAATTAATTTTTATGTATTTTTTTTAAAAAAACCGATGTTAAAAGTCATTTTTTACCTCTGTTATTTAAAAACCGACTTTTAAATTTATTTTAACGTTCCTTTTTAAATAATTGATGTATTAAAATTTTACCATCTTGTAGTTATAATTTCTTAAGTTTTGATTTGAATGGCCATAGAGCTCAAACGTAGTTACAGATCAAAAGTTATGACCATTAGCAGTTTGATATTTTTTATAGAGGAAATATGGAATGAGCTAATCGTAGAAACATCTTATAAATAATTTTAGAATCTGAAAGAAGATTTGTCATTTTACCATGACATGAAGAATTATCCATAATTATAATAAAATTATAACCATTAAATGGTATATCAATTAAGACAACTACTCATAAAAAATACAAATCATGGAAAAATAATTACAAATACTCTGACAAGATCCCAGAGAGAAGAAATAGTAGATTCACATGGAAGATCAAACAAGTTGTGTTGGTAGAATGTTTATGGTTGAAGGAAATAATCATTAAATTGTATATTAATTATGAAAACAAAACATAAAAACCAAAAATTACGGATAAATAATAAAAAATACCTTAATAATATCACAAAAAAAGAAATAATGGATTCACATTGAAGAAAAAATGTGTCGAGTTGGGGAAATAATGATGGCTGTAATAAATGATTGTTAAATTAAGACATGAGTATAATGGAAACATATAATTGAGATGATAAAAGAAAACATGATATTAAAAATTTTAGGTGAAAATCGGAAATTTCAATGTCATGGTGTAAAAAAATTTGAATTTCGCATTCGTGGGTGATTAAAATTATCTTTCACGTTGGTTATATGATAACTGTCATGAAAATATATTAATTGTTTTTGTTATTTTTCATGTCGGTTGTTATATAACCGATGTGAAATATCAATTTAATGACTTTTTCACGTAGTTATTTAATAAACATTGTTAAAATCTATTTTTCAAATTTTTATCTAATAACCGATGTGAAAATTGTTTTAAAAAATGTAGATCATTTTTATAGGTCCGATTTGACAGGTCATACAGCTCAAATAGAGTTACAAATTTAATTTTATGGAATTTGGAAATTTCCCTTCTCTAAGACTTTGTTTAGAGATGATCAACTTCCGATGACCAAAACATTTGATCCGTAACTCTGTTTGTGCTCTGTGACCTGTCAAATCAAAGCTTGTCAAATTAGCAACATGTTTCTAAATAAATTTCACATCAGTTAATAAATAACTACTGCAAAAAATTCATGAAAATTTATTTTCGTGTCCGTTATTTAGAACAAATGTGAAAAAGTTAGGATAATAGAATTTTCACGTCGGTTATTATATAACTAACATGAAAAATAATATATAATGGATTTTCCATTCGGTTATATAATAACTAATGTGAAATTTTTTTTATATATTTTCACATCGGTTCTAATAAACAGACATGAAAAAAGGTTATGTTAAAAATAGTTTTTTACTAGTGAATGAAATACAATCTATGATTAAAATCACATAATATCAAAGTAGAGAAGTAATAATGTTTTTATAATATAATTCCAATCTTCAATTTTTGGGTTATATTTAGAGAAATGGGATATTATTATCATACCATTATGAATCTTTAGATCTATTTTAATATTTAATCAGTGATGTGGTGATGTAGATCCTCTAGAAAATTAATTAAAAAGAAAATTATTCGTAAAAAAATATAATAACTCATTATTATTTATAAAGTAGATGGTATGTATACCATTTACTACACTGATATAACACCCCACATTGGTAATAGAGACCACATGAAATTTCCCTTTATCTATGGAAATAAGTGGTCACTAACGTCGATCATCATCATTTACCCTCATATTTGAGATCTAGATAGAATTATTTCCACACTAATTTTAATTATATATTAGTAGTGTGGGTGGTGAATTATATGAAAACATCTAACCATTTTCTACATTATTTAACATATTAAAGTTAATTTAATATTCAATTGGATGATGGCCTAGATATTGTTGACTGAATCCTTTCATCAATATAAAAGTAGGATTCATGTATTCCAAAGAACAAAAAATTATTATACTAAAAATGATATATTTTATTATAGAAACCAAACTACTTGTGTTTTCATAAAATTAGATTTTATCCTATATAGATTATATTACTATGGGTTCTCACTAATTTTTGGACATCCTAGTTTTAAAAAATTTCTAAACATTTCTTTTATACCAACTTTAGTTCATTAAACCATTCATATATATATATAAAATAAATATTATTAGTATTAATATATATTACATATTAATAACATCTATTCCATAATAGTAATTCATTAGTGAAATTGGTAGAATGTATACATGAACAACTAGTACATTAATGAACTATATCATTTCACTTAATGTTCATCAACATAATCATGCTTATTAGATATAATATACCCAAAACCAATCTTTATGACATTGGTAGGGGATACATAAGAAAGGGTGAACTCAAATTCCCATTTATAGTAGATATAATAGATATAAATCTATGGTAATAAATGAGAATTATATAAGAATAATTTTTTGAGAACTTAATCATGACATTATATTATCATACTCATAAATTCATAGTTCATAATAATAAAACATTGTATAATGATATGTCAATCAAAGGACATAATTTATAAGAATGTAGAATAACTAATAATTAAAAACGACTAATCAATACACGTTAAATTATTAATCAATAAATATTTCGCATGAACATTATAATATAAATACCTTTTCATTTGATTTTCTTCTAATACTATCATAGTTGATTGGGTTCACTTCCCATCACATTATTTCCTTGGTTAAGGTTACTACTAAGTCTATCTTGTTGTAAAATGTCTGTAAGGGAATCAAGATAACTACCCATTCCAGTCTTTATTTACACATGATATATCATTAATTACATAATGAGTTAGAGGTATATATATAACATCAGGGACATCAATGAAATAATGAAATCTATAGAGAACTGTGACACAATATCAAAAATCATTCACCATAAAAAATAATCATTCCCTATGGAAGGGATATGCGTTTCATGTGATTTTAAAAATCACAATCACAATGAATCAAAAGAAGTAATAATGATAGTATAATTAAATCATATCCCTAGTAAAAATATTAAAACCTCATAGGGTAGTGTTATATATAAAAATACCATTAAGATAAAACTAGATCATTTCATGAGGAAAATAAAATTTTATTTGAAAAAAATATATAGAATCTATGTTTTTATAAATTATTATGGAAATAGATATTAATATAAACATAATATAGAATATTCAATTAAATAGATATTATTTATTACATTGAATGTCATTAAAATAGGGTACATTAAAATAATACTAATTTCATTAATATCTTTTGTTAAAATTTATAAGTACCCATTTCTAGAAAATGAAAAGAAATATATATTAATAAAATTATATATAATGAAAAATATGAGAAAATATTAATGAATATTTTGAGAATATTAAAAAATTTCATGAATACATTTTAAAAAAAAGACTAAAATAGAAAAATTACCGATAGATAATAAATATATATTTATTTTTCATTTCAAATATTCCTTCTTTTTATTAGATATTAATGAGACAAAAATTAATGGAATATATAAAATCTAAAAAATATAGTAGAAGAAGATTCATATGCCTTTGGTGTAATTTAACAATCAATTATATAATAGTAATTGTTGATCACAAATAATCGATGTAAAATGTAATGGTAACATAAAACCCTAACCTCACATCTCCTTTATTTCGTAATTATTCTATCCTCTTATATAATACATTTAAATTTTCATATAAATCTTATATTAAAGAAATAATAGTATATATAATACAATTAATGGATTACTTACGAAATCTAATCACCTTATCCTTAAAAATAAAACATTATCAACATTATTTCAACTGTTTTCAATATCATGTTCACCAATTTTTTGGTTCATTTTTTATTTTTCATGCATTGTAACTGTGTTTACATCATATAAATAATGATTATCTTAATATTAATATCATATATATTCTTTATATAAAAAATTATAACTATTTATATAAAATGGAGATGAAAAATTAATTACATCACTACATATATATAGTTGTCCATTTTTTATGTGTGATATTTCAATTAATTAATAAAAAAATTAAGGATATATATATATATTAATACAAATTAAAAATAATTATCATGACATTAATATCATTTATATTATTTATATCATAACAACCAACTGTTATGTATTATGATGGGATATAAACCACTTCACTACATGGAGATGGTATTCCACATATATATATGAGCTATATGTTCTGCTGCAATTGGATTTAGAAGTAGTGGTAAATCGATTTTACACCATTATATTAAAATTTAAGTATATTTATGATACAAGATTAAAATATTTTCTTTAGAAAGAACTTTTTTTATAAAGTGGACTAGTAAATATAATTTAATGTTCTTTGTTAGAAACTATACCAATTCATTGATTATACTCATTCATCTTATGACATATGTCTTCACGGATTGGTATTAGTATAATAATATATTTTATATGATATCGTAAAGTTCTATCACCATCATTTATTTAAAAAATAAAATAAAACTAAACTCTGATTGATAGATTATACGATATGCTGCATTGATCCTAAAGGATCCGTAAAATATTTTTGTTGAAATATTAATGTTATAATGGACATATTAAATTTTAGGGAATTATTTTGGTTAAATGAAGTATGAAATTTATATTTTATTAATATATAATTTTTCAAATAAATTACAATGAATTAAGAACTATATTTTCAATTCTTTCCTTTAATTTATTAAAAATACATTTTTATAAAAATTTATTTCTATTTTTCTTGTGATAAAATATTATAATTAGTTTCTTTAAAATTTATATAAATAAATAAATAAATAAATATTATTTTATAAATAACATAAAATTTATTAAAATAATTTATAAACTATCATGGATTGAATTTAAGAAAATCTTTATCAAAAAGAATTATTTTTATGATAATAGTTAAAATATTCAGATTATCAATGAACACTGAATTTTATATCAATCATTAGAAATGAGAAATATTGATTCAAAAAAATTAATTGTAACATTAAGTGTATTATTTAATTAATAATGTAGTTATTTTTATTATAAAATTTTTAATATTTATTTTGTTAAAAAAAAATTAATACATAAAAATGGATTTTTAAGAAAAACTAATTTCTATTACATTTTGATATTTATTATAAAATAAATTTAAGGAACTTACTAAATTTCAATGAAAGATGGATTCCAAATTTTTAATTATAGGGTTCAATATTTCAAATTTGTTACCTTTTTTTCATTATGAATTGTAAGAGTTGTAATTAATTACTACCAATGTAAATGTATATTTGAAAAATAAGGTTAAAAATAATATGATTAGGATTAGAAAAATTACCCTAATAGTTTACTTAATAATATTGGATGGGTATATTTTCCCATAATTACAAAATAACTTAATAGATGGCCTTTAATGTCTATTCAACCTTGATTTCGACCTATATAATAATTTATGTAAATAAATATCAAACATGCCATTCTCTTTGTTTTAACAATTATAAATTTTCTAATCCTTAATAAATAGAAGCTATGTTACCTTATAAATATTAATTTTAATTAATAATTATTATTTCGTATCATGGTAATAAATTTTTAATTTTTATATAATTTATAGATTCCTTAATCATTCATGAAACCCCAAAAAAGTATTTATTCAATAAATTGTAAAATAAAATAAATGAATTCAAAAATACTAAATGTTTTATTGTTTGAATATTATTTGGAATTACATGATATTCATATTATAAAATATCATATTATGGAAATTTTAAATTACATATTTATAAATATATCATTTTAATGATGAATTTATGGCCAAATAAAATGAATTGATCAAAATGTGATATTAATGATATCTTATAATAAATAATATTTTGTTAAATTATTTAAAATTTCTAAAATCTACCATATTAAATATGATTATTATTGTTTATAAATTTCATATATGGTATATTTATTGAACAATGATCCTTTTTGAATAACTATATTTTCCCCAAATAATTAAATACTTCTTTATCTCTATAATTTCTGAAAATGGATAATATGGATTAGTATAAAGTGAAAAGAGAAAAATACCTAATCTAAACATGTAAAATTTTATACTAGGATACTATTTTACCCATTAACATCCTATATTTGAATTATATTACTTTGGAACCTTTCTTAATGAATATAGGTTTATATTTGTTTAATATTTTATGTTTTCCCAATAGGGTTCTGCTCCTCAATTATAAAATGGAACTTCCTCTCATCTTCTTTTCAAAATTAATAAACCTTTTATTTGAACCATTTTATATTAGAATACCTTTTTAAATACTTAGTGGAATTATGTGTTTATTATATTGTGAATAATACCTATATTTGAGTGTTTAAGTTGAAAATAAAGTGGTTTTCCAATGAAGTGGTATAGTCATAAAACTCGCATTTTTTGTTTTACTTCATCATTTTCCTGCTTCAAATATTTTTCAACCACACTGAAAAAGGGAAATAATTATACTTTACATAATTAAAATTTAATATGTTAATTTCATGACCTATATTTCTAGCCCCTTCTAAAAAAGAAGAAAGAAAACTATCATTACTATATATAGTAGACTACCACGTCTTGAAACAATGTTATTTTTTTTAAATCACCACCACCTTTATTTGATTATAGAGATGGGTTCGTAGTATAAAATTGATCATCATGAAATATTTTTTATTCATTATTTGTATGATATTATCTATTTTTATTTCATTTAATTTGTTTCAAAATTATTACGTTGTTCATGTGTACGTGTAGAGTACCACAATAAGGAAGCGATGTGATTTATTTTTTGTAACCATATAATAGGACATATATATATATATGCTTGTCTTTAAGTAAAAATGTTATTTAATATTTAATTATCATTTTGAATCTATTATTTTATACTTAACTTCTTTCTATATTGATCCTTAAAAGTTTAAATATGACCAAAGCGTATATATGACCCACTATCACCATGATTGTAACATAGTTAGTTTTTCGTTAACATCATCCTTGTTTGTTATTTATGTTAAAATTGATATAATAATGATAATTATTTCATGATTCTTTATCATGAATTTTTTATTATTTATCTTATAAACCCTATTCATCTTAAATACTCAATTTTTATATGAATTGAATATTATCAACGTACATGACCAGAACGTGACCAATTCTTTTTAACATAGTAATAAATAAAATAAAATAAATAATAAAAATTGGAAATTTTCTTAAATTGGTAATAAATTACCAGCATTTTATGTTTTTGTGATATAAGGAACATATGTGATGAGTCTTACTCTATGTATGAGATCTCATTGAAACACTATTTCTATTGGGTTACAAAACTTCTTTATTTAACTCACATTCTCTCTCTATAATGTTTTGGAAATTTTAAAAACAATTTATATTTTCCTCTATCATATATACATTTCTTATTCCACCTTTCGTTAATGGTGTAGAACATTTATTATATTAATTTATCAAATTCAAAAAAATTTAAATTTCTTTTGATTATGATGTGCGGAAAAGTTTTGATACCCATGGACTTAAGTAGATAATTATTATAACCATTCCTTATGATTGTTTTACATTTTTGACACATAATCATGATCAGATTGGTATAGGTGATTCTTTATAGAGATAAAATTAATTGGGTTTTATTTTTGTCTCATGAGATATCATGTATGATAGTAAGTAATAAACCAGATCCACTATGGTAGTATGTCCACAATGTGTTATTATCTTGGAAGATATCCATATCATTTTTCTGTATCATTTTTTTGTTACCTTAAAAATTATTATGATTCGATGAATATATAATAGGTTTTTATTTATGTTATTCCTTTATTTAATTACTCATGAGACTATTCTATTTTTATATCATGTTATGCCTCTAACAGAAAAGCCATTTTTTCTTAGCTTGCTAATTTTTGTATTGGGATTTTTTTATCTCAAAAACATTATCTATATATTATAAAAATTATCCCATTTGATTTTAGGATATCTATGGTTTTTAAAATCATCTTATAGATATAAAACATAATTAATTTTATTTTAGTTTCAAAATGATGTATTATTAATCTATATTTTTAATGAAAATAGTTTTTCATTATTGGGTTATATTTTATAGTTTGTTATATAATTATTCTACTAAATTATAGGAAATATTGAAACTATTATCAAGATGATTCCAATTTTGTGAATACTATAAGAGAATATGCGTTATTTTGTATGTGATAGGTGGAAAACACATGGACTTTCTCAAAAAAATTCAATTAAACAAGGTAAATTTAATATGAAATTGGATCTAAATTGAAAGGAAATATATGGTAGAATAATATAATATATAATTTTCTATAAAAAATTAATAATTTTAATGATTTAAACTGAAATACTACCCTAATATTATGGTAGAACCCATAACTATCTTGTTTTAACCTTAATCGTTAAAAAATTGCATTTTATTACATTAGTCTATACAAATAATAATTTTAATATATTAAATTTTATATATTATCCTATTACAAATATTATATCCATTTTAATGGATTATATATGAATATTTTTTATAATTTAATTTTTAAAAATTTACCAAACAATAATGCATCATGGTCTATTTTTTTTTTAATTTTTGATCTAGAATCAAAACAAGTTCATCTTTAAAATTCATCATTTTGAATAATAATTTAATTAATGGTGGTGTCTGATCAAAACATAAAACCAATGATTAAAATAATTATTATTTAATAGAAAGTTATAATGTATTTATATTTTTTTTTCATTATCTGTTATGATGGAATGATAATTCCTTAGTGAAAATAAGTGTTAAAATAATATGTTTGAGAAATATGTGGTAAATTTTTTCTAACAACCAAGTTACACCATTGGTAAATTATTTAGATTATAAAGTATCACAAATTAAAATTACATCTTTTATAAATATATATTTTTGAAAATCTACTTTTTTATTGTTAACATTGAAATTATTTTCTCCAATAAAATATAGTATGCCATTATTACTTTGAAATGTCAACATCATTTGGTCATAATAAATTAATTTTTTAATGGAATAATTTCATTAGGTGGGAGACTATTATAACCCATGTATTTAGTGAAACAAATCAATTGTATTCATATTATAATTTTGTTTTTATTCATGAATTATTTAATAAAAAATTGATTTCTTAATTTATGAAACATTAAATATTATATAAGAAATATTATAACAATAATACATTTTACATTACGATGATACCTCCACCTCATAATAGATTTTTTATTCAATAATTACAAAAAAATCATCAATATAATTTCATTATCATTTTCTAATTATAAATTTTATTAATGTATAATTATTTAATTTTCATTGATTAATTTTGATATCTATTTTTATCCATTTCATATATGTAAATAATCGTCTCATGGGATCCTCTACCTCGTTGGGAACTAGCCTAAGCCCAAGGGTTGACCACCTTGGGCATCACTGGGGACGTGCGGTGCGCAGGTGGGGAGGCCACACCAATACCTCATTACCCTACAATACGTTTCGAGCCTGTGGGGCATGAGCGAGTTGGTTAAAGGAAGTGGCATCCTGACCCTGAGGTTATGGGTTCGAGTCCTCTCAAAAAAACAAGCACTATATGCTAACAAAACTCTTGTGGGGCCCTCTACCCCATTGGTAAAAGGCCTTAGACCAAGGGCTATCTATCTAGGGCCTCGATGGGGATGTGCGGTGTGCAGGTGGGGATGCCACCACTATACCTCGTTACTCAGAAACACATTTTCCCCCACAGCACAGGTGAGTTGGTTAAAGGCTGTGGCATCCTGACCCTGAGGTTCTGTCTTTATGTCCTCGTAAATAAATGCACACTATATGCTAACAAACAACGCGTGGGCCCCTCAACCCTATTGGGAACTAGCCTAAGCCCAAGGGTTGGAAACCTTGGGTCTCATTGGGGACGTGAGGTGCATAGGTGGGTAGGCCACCCCAATACATCATTACCTAACAACACTTTTGGTGACAAGAAGAAAGATGGGGTGGCTCGAGAGGTTCTCTCTAAATACAATTGGTTTTTAAGGTTTTTCTGTGATGGCCTCAGTCGACTACTTCAACCATGATGATGTTTTTGTTGGCCCTCTGAGGTAGGTGGATGGAGGATCTGGTTTTAAGTTTCCTCAATCACATGCGAGATCTGATTTGGGTAGGGTTTCTCAAATGGATGCTTTATAAGTAAGGGGATATAACCATTTTTATCTATGATTCTCAAAGTGGTGAGTCTTCTTCTAATAATCGAATTTTGAGAAATTCTTCTCTTGTGGTTGTTGAAGAGATCCTCATAATCTTTCATGTGAGAATTTATGCTCGATATTATTCAATTATTTCCCAGCTATGTTCGATTCACTCATCGTGGAAGGCCAAAGACCATATGAAATGTCTCTAAGAGGTCTGGTGTTTTAGTGACTGAAAGATTATTTCAATCGATATGAATTTTTACTATTTTACATTCTTCTCTAATGATATGAAAATGATGTCTTGGAGTCATGGGTTTGTGAACCTCAAGCTGGGGATTCTCAGGTTTCAGAACTAAAACCCCTGGTTTAATTCCATTAAGGACAAAAATACTATAGCTCAATCCTGGATCTGTATCAAAGGATTGATCTGGGTATTCTGGCATCCGATTATCCTTTGGGATGTTTCATCAGCAGTAGGAACTCTTACTAAACATGATAATGAGTCTAGATCAGTTCAGTATCGCCACTTTTCTCGCATTCTAGTTGATTTTGACATGAAATTTCCCCTTTTTGAGACAGTTGTGCTGATTGCTGCTGATTTTATGTTTTATCTTGAGATTGAGTTTGAACATATTCTTGTATTCTGTATAATTTTTTCAACTATAGGACATGTTAAAGAAAACTATAAAAGGGTACTGTGATGTTCCAAATGTATACGTTATGGCCAATTTTTTGAAAGATGTAATTTCAATGTTCGATGTCTTCCTACTTCGTCAATTGGGATTGAGGGGACCCTTGATAGGGGGAAGGGTGTCACTAATGGTTCACCATTGCCTTTGTATACCTCTGATGGTGTGAAGGGTTTATAAACTTCGACCATGAAGGTGGATTTGGTGAAAAATAATTTATCTCTTTCTAGGAAAGGGGTATTTGTTTCTTTCACTGATGTTGTAGCTGGTAAGAATCTCAATGACGGGACTGTGATTGATCAGCAAGGTAGGGGTGTGCTATCTAATCCTTCAGGTTATGGCACATTTCATGTTTCTATCCTTCCTACAACTGAGCATGGAGAACACTCTAAATGGGGTGATATTTGTTGTTTTAGTGCTGATAGTGATCAGAAGATTGATCATGGTAATTTAATGGGGGGGGGAATTCTTTGATAAAGGTAATTTGGGTAGTTTTCCTTCTGGTGGGAGAGAAAATAATGTTACTAATTTTTCTAATCTTTCTATTCCACAAAGGTGTGTGCAAGGTTATAATGTCATGTAGTCTACTACTTCTCATGCTGCTATTCACATAGTAGGGGCCTCAGAGGCCTCTGGTTCTCCTACTACTGGACTCAAAATACTTATTGTGTCACCTGGGCACATGGGGGATGCAAATGCTGGTAATACCTCTCGTAATAATATAACATCATCTCTTGAGGCCCCCACTGGGCATGTTTTTGTTTCCTCAGGTGAACCTGCTATCATTATAACAACCTCACTTGAGGCCTCTCATGTGTCGGAATCTGCTCTGCCTTCTTCTGATGCCAAGGCTATTTTGTCCTGGGATGAAGGTGTTTCATCACCTGATCTCTAGGTTCCTTTGGATGAATCTTCTATAAAAAGGCAGTGAATTCTAAAGCTGGTGTTGCGGCTATGACTTCCAACACTGGAGCTATAAATTTCTTTTCTATTCTCGATTCAATTAATTCCCCTAATTTTGATATTCTCTATATGGAGAGCAGTGAGAGGAAATATAATGTCACCATGAAAAGTCCTATTATAGATACCCCTTCTTAGGTTTCACATGCCAGTGATGAGCAGGTTAAAACTCCCTGTATTGAGATGTGTCTGGATGATGGGGCTCAAGGCATTGCTGGAACTAATCATGATGTTATTCACATTGACACTACAGATAACCGAGATGATTCCCATCATGATGATCGTGACTTTGATGATGGAGGGGCAGATGATCAGCATGATGCATTGAAGATTCCAAATCAATGGAAAAGAGGCAAGAACCCAAGATGATGTGTTGGTCATCGTGGAAGGGGTGGGAGAGGAGACAAGAACAGAGGCTGATTATGTTTGTATTACATTAGATTTCATCACTTCTACCCTGAATCTTTATCCTTTATTTTATTATTGCACTTTATTTTAATAATAATTTTCTGGATCATGGACTCACCTCATTGATTCAACTATTATAGTAAATAAATTCAGCCATAAGATAATAATATAGTCATTTAAATTAGAAATAAACCCTTGTTTTTTGGAAAATTATAACAATTTAATAAATAATGAGTCTTAATTACAAATTATATCAATTATTAAAAATTCAATTATTAAAATAAAAAGATTTTTATATTTTTAATCATAATGTTATAATTATATATATGTAATGCTGGTAATGAATAATTAATAATAAGTTCTAAATGTAAAAGGTAATGTTGTTATATAGTCATTGATTTAAATAAACATTTTTCTGAACAAATCATAATGAAAATATATATATAATTTATTCAATTTAATGTTTAATGGTATTTTTTATTAATTATTTTATTTCAATGGTGTTTTAATTTGATTGATAAATTTCAAAAATGTAATCATTATGGTTTTAATCATATGTGTGTGTGAATCAATCTCACTCAATGATTTACTAAATTTGCTGTGAGAAAATATGTATTCTCATATGAGTTTATTTCTAATATAAATTGGTTATTTTTTATATGGAGTGAAATTAATATTTTCTAGGTGTCTATTCAATATTATTTGTTTTTGTTTTTAATGAGACATTGTGTGATGACCCTATCCCACCAAAGATACCACAACGAGTGGATATAGGTAATAACCAATGTGTCCCACCATTTGTAGGAACCATGTTGATGAATAACACAAATGGAATAAAAATATATTGAATTGGAAGGCATTACCCCCCAATAATAATATATTATGGGGAGATAAGATCAATCTTGTAAAATAATCTCCATGAAATAATATAAAAAGATACCAAAACCATCCCACAATTCATGTATAAATTAAATTTATATTTCTAAATGTATCCAAGGTAAATTAAAATAAGAAAAAATATATTAAAAGCATATAAACTATTGATGGTATGAGTTATTAATGTATTTCATAGCCCTAATAATCATCCAAGAAAACTGAAAATAGGTTTATATATATATGGTTATAATATAAGTATAATTAGTATGAAAAGAAACATCCACCATACTCTTGTAAAATATGTATACTAATGAACCCATGAGAAATACAACAAACCAACATAGAATAAAAAATTAAATGATCCATCCTATTCTCAACAAAGAACAATAACAAAATAATGCAATACTAGTACATCAACATAATATGAATAATGATCATAAAGGGTATACCACAATGGGTTTCCACTATTCTACCTCTCCAATGGACCAACTTTGTACATCAGGCCCCTCAAATTTAAAATGAATAACAAATACCACTACATAAAGCATGGTCACATCACATCACACAGATTGAAAACTAAGAAGCCAACCCATAACATTGTTACATCAAATATATCCAAAAAACCCAAGGTATATCACATCACAACCATAACCAATGTAGTAAGGAATCATGAACAAGATGTAAATTTACCTCATTCACTCCTCCTACCTATTTCGATAGACACAATAATTTATCTGACAACAATGTCATTTGACATATTTAAATAAAACACTATGTCCATCACGTATCTCCTATAGAAACATGGGGCATCAAATATCACCTAAATACACTTGGGCTATATTTTACTACACTCATAGTCCTCAGAAATCATAGGCTGTGTATATCTACTATCTTGCACATCATAGAGGAATTGAGTATGTATCCATCCATCTATCATCATCACAAGGATGCTAGGAAAATTACCCCTCACATGACTATGGGGTTTCAGAACATAGTGATCAATGCGGGAATGGTGTGTATTTAATTAACAATGATTATATAAGTATATAAATATTTCAACATATAAGAACAACCAATGTGTCCACAAGAAAACCCAAAAAAACTTGCATAAAACCCACTTTTATACCACTCTAAGATTCACAACACCAGATGAGAAAAAAATAAAACTAAAAACCAATTATTTTATCTATCCCATTCAATTCTATATTTATTATCAACCCCATTTAATCATGCTTCCCATAGTTTATTTTATTATTTAAAATTTAAATCCCAATAATCACACCAAAAAACCATTTTAAACATTATTAACCAACCAATTACTCCATTACTACCTATACATGATGAAATAAGTAACCAACAATTAGAATAACCTCATTATATCAATCACAACATCTCCCTTATTCCCCAAAGACACTGTAAAAATAACCTCCTTCCCACCCCATAATCATGAACAACAAACCACCACCTCTCCACTCGAAAATAGTAACCAACCAATGACCACCTTGATGCCCCAAAAATAATATCCACGAAACAAATAACTCACCATAAAAATTCATGTCCAATAAAGAACAACCTTACCCCCCCAAAAGTATACCCAAAACACCACCACCTTATTGGACAAAACAATAAAGCCAAAAAACAAACACCTCATCACCCAAAACCATTATAACCCAACCATAATCACTCCATACCACATAAAAACTACAAATTGTGCCCCGATAGCATAAATACACATCAAAACACATCAAATACATTTTAATGATTTTATAATAGGGTTTTAACTCATTTGTCAATATTTTAGGGGTGTAGTAAAAAAATCCATAATCCTTGTCGGAAAAAAATGTAATTATCGAAAAAATAACTTGTTATCTAATTTAAATTTTAGAGTACCATTGTAATAATAAAAATAGAAATATTAGTAAATAAATTCAATAACAAAAAAAATCCTAATGGCCAAAATTTTCAATAGCACAACATTCTTGTACAATCACAATATCAAAACAATATCATAGGTTTAATTGAATGAGAATATTTCCCCTTATACACTTCAACTTGAATCATAAAATTATTTACCATTAGTTAATCTATAAAATCAATATACCATAGATAAATAAGATTAAAACCCTCCAACATAATCCATAATAATGAGAATTTTGGGATTCCCTACCTCAACCAATATTTTACGAGTCATTATGAACTACATGAAAATGAATAAATGCACAAAACCACAACTGTACACGAGAGAGAAAAAATCCACTTTCAAACTAAAAAATGGATAACTAAAAAAATTAAACTCAGATCCCAAAAAAATGTAAATTACCTCTGTATATCCATGGGGGAATAAAAAATAAAAAATCCAATAGGGAGAGAGTGACTTACAACAGATTACAAAAAAATGGAACTAGTAGATTAAAGGAATAGTGGAGAGAGATTTATAACCTCCCAAGGGTTCCTAGTGTTCATCTCAAATTATAGGGTGATAATATATTTCCTATTGATGATAATTCAATGAGAATAAAATAGTAAAGTAGGAGGCCCTCTAGTTTCACATTACCTTAAATATAAATATCGTGTAAACCATGGGTTTCCAAAAAAACATATGCTATGGTTGAAAAGCCTACCACCTCATCCTTTATTTAACACATTTCATGTATTACAGTTACACTTCATAGATCCTTCACATAGTATCCCCTATTCCAATATATAAGTTCTGATATTATAAGATTTAATAACCATTAAATAGACATTCAAGTTATTTAAACATTACACGATGTGAATTCCATGCACCGAAACTTCTTCACCTCCATCCAAAACAAAAAGCTTCTATAACCTCCCACAAACACCTTCAACAACAAAATATGGGAATTTAAATGTCCCAGAAAGCACATACATATATATTAGAGTCAACTAAAAATATTATCTGCCTCTATAATATAAATCCATACCTAGTAGGAATGTTTCCCAAACAACCACCCCGAGAGATTCCTACCAAGGATATCATAACTCATCAAACTATCCACTCATAAAACATGCCAAACCAAATAAAAGAGAAACATATTACATAACCTCATCACCATAGTGACATATAACCACAATAATTTAACCCCTTGGAATCTAAAACTAAAATTTCTCAATCCAAATAACTAAATCCCATCTAAAAACAAAACTCAAGGAATTCTACCCTCCATTGAAAAATAATATACACTCTAGGCAGCACTAACTTTCCTGCATGAGTTTAGTTAGAGAAAATTTTATGTGTCTTTATTATGAAAAAATTACTCCCATTATCATATTATTGGACATTATAAAAAATCATACATTGTGAAAAAATAACACATATCATAAAACAATAAGATCCAGAATAAATATCATAAGAAAAAAATAAAGTAAAAATCTCAAAATAACTCCTCGTAATAAGAAATAATCAGTATCGATCACTCAGAATAACTCTAATCCTTAACGAAATTCCTTTAGAACATATGATCCAAATAAATGGTTTTTCCACACAACACCTTCTCCTGAGGATACTAGGGCTCTAATAACCGCTCTAATATCATCACATATTACTCGATATCCATATATCCCCATCCATTAAAATGGGTGTCATCATACATATAATGATGAAGATGAGAGATGTGCAATATGTTTTGTATCCTATCAAACCAAAGTGACACTACCAATATATATTCAACTTCACCAACTCTCCCAACAACATCAAAGTGACTAAAAGTAATGGAAGAAATAATACTCTCACTTCCAAACATATTATTCCTATGTCAAGAAAAAAATTTAAGAAAAAGTTTCCCCCAACCATAAGATACAAGTGACTCCTTAGGTGAATGTAATATTAATTCTATCTATCATACTGTGCTTTTATCCTCCCTTGTAAAACCTACAACTTTTCTATTGTGCAGTAAATCATGCTAGAACCAATAAATGACACATCCCCAACCTTCATTTAACATAAAGATGAACGACAAGTTCTACAATAAATTTACTCAATCTATAAATACCAATGGAATAATGATAGATTTCTTAAATGGATAAATAACAAAAACAATTTTTTCACACCCTATATCCACCAATGTTAAGGATTCACACTCACAACATATCCTCCCGGTTTGGAATGAACAACTATATATGCCCATTTTTCCAAGTGAAGAAAGAAATGTTGAGGAGTAACTGAGTGACAAAAGTATATTTTAAGGAACTCCATGCTACTGAGGTAAAATTAACATATTTATCTGAAGTAATAAACCTCATAAGTACATTTAATTGAAACACCCGTCCACTGACCTCTTACCCTAAGAATCCACTATTCTCGACTCATTGATCACTAATATGTTGGATGATTTCATCATGTACACCATGATAACAAAGATATCAACTCCTCATCCTTGAGCTATACTGAAGGACATGATGAAATAAATTGGTAATTAATCACCATTTTACTTGGGAACATCCAATTCCCACAAAAAATTCCCAGGAATATGATGCATGACCATAACCAACTAGAAAACCAAACACCATTACATGAACTCTTCCACAACTTATTTATTACAATTGAACCAAATATGAATCCTAAAAAAATGATACATCTTGATCTAACATAGTTTTATCACCAAAGGTGAGCTATGAATTATACAAAGTACTCCCAAATAGATCAATTCTATAACAAAAAACAGCCCAGGAAACAACACATGGTTCTGTCTGTCCTCCACCGATCCCTTTAGAGAATCACCATGGACAAAAAGATCTCACATCACCTATATTTATGAGTCTCAAAAATAATATTCCTCTAGATTATATTTAAATGAATAATGAAACATAATATTAAAAAATATCATCTATAATCAACCACCCTTTAATGTATGGGAATGGTTTCAAAATAAACCATCACTCTCTAAACATACCTAGAATCTTGAAAAACATCATTTCCCAAATTATAAATCATTATGTCCACAAAAAAAATTAAAAATTCATGAGGTTTAATAGGACATGAAATAATAATCCTGAAAAACACCATCCTCCTCAAATGTGAAAAAATTATTCCATGGTATGAAAACATATACCACAAAGTCTTGTTATTTATTAATACCACAAATCACTCTCCAATGAGGTAATGTGAAGACAAATTTTATTCAAAAACAAAAAATCCTAACTCCTGATCAATGGTGGGATTATCACATTTTGGGGAAATAATGTGTAGAAACATACTATATCACTACCATATATTTCATAAATATTCATCCCAGGACCAGAAATAACGAATTATAAAACACATAAAAATCACACCCAGCTCATGAATGTGAAGCACTCAATAAATTAACAACTACTATTTCACATAACTCAATGCTTCATGGTACTAATCAGTCCACAAAAAACCCTTTCTATGTGTAGTAAACATTATCAATCAGGATAAAAGTTGAGATAAATAAATAAAAATCATCTAGTAATATGCAATAAAAGAAATACATTGTGATACTAGACCATTCTCTTTGGTTCTTCCCAATAAAAATCTCGAATGACCTTTAATGATTCCACTACCACATCCTATGGAGGCACCACATGCCTGAGTAAATGGACATCACATTTTATAAATATAAACCTGAACACATTTCAATAAATCCTGTCGATTGAAATAACCTTCAAGAGAAATCCAAGTTGACTATAGTAATCTTCTTAGAACTTTTTATATATTAGTATGTCATGTATAAACACGACAACTAACAAGTATGGAAAATTATGGAACATTGTGTTCATGATACCCATGAATATAGCTATTGTATTTTTTACACTAAATGAAATGGACAGAAACTCAAATTTCCCATACATTATTTTGAACTAATTCCTTGATATACCGTCCTCCTTCACCATCAACTGGTGATATATGATCCATAGATTCATCATGGGAAACCTATTCAACCCTCTAAATTTGTCCCCATGATCATCTATTATCAAGAGAGGGTAATAGTTTTGGGAAATTTTATGATTCATCCTTTGATAGTCTATACACAACCACATAATACCACATATTGTCTTGGTGATCAACATTAGAAAATAAAACTATAGTAGACTGGGCTAGAAAAAGCCCTTCTACATTAGATAATCTATATATAACCTTGCCTCACACAACTCAGAAGGTGTCATTCAATAATGTCAAATTAAAATGGGAGAATCATAGGGATAAAAATACATCCTAAAATAAACATAAGGTCAAAGGGGGGTTTTTCCAAATCCTCAATGGGAAAAATCCTGATACATCCCAACAACCAACTGGACCTCTACTTTCACAATATCAGTATATTCAACCAGAAACTCATACGTCAAATAATAATGGTGCTAAACATGATGACTATACACCAAAACACTTTCTCACCATGGATAACCACAAGTTTTCCATCCAAATATGATAACTTTAATATCCTTTTGGAATCAATCTATAATATCATGAATATAATACAACCAGTCAATTCCTTGGATAAAATCGTATGGATGAATCTATTACATGAAATAACACCCCTGGGACTCATGTGGACCCATGATTTTTCTACACCTCGGAACATAAGAAACATGTTCATCTAGCCTTTGATGCGAATATTAATTAATGAAATAATGGGAATTCTATCTACATCTAGTCCCTATGATTGAAATAGAGTATGCAGAACAATGGTGCTAAAATAACCTCAATCAAACAATATAAAAACAATATTACTAAATAAAAATTATCATACCTATGATGATTTATGGATATTATTGAAATAATTCCTCCACCACATGAAACATATCAATCTCATATCCAATATATATATACTGACGAAAATCTCTATGAACATTCCTGGAACGAAGACCCTAAACAGGAGTAACATCCTGAGGTCGGCCTATATTTTCTATATCTTCCCTCACCAAAGAAAATACCTATTGCATCTGTACATTTAATGGTCCCTATTGGAACTAATTCGTATGCTAGAACCAAACCTATGAACCTACACCAAATTGATATGGAGGATATCTAAAGAACTAGTTCAAGTTATAGCCACAAACCCCACATCCAAAAAAATGTATCCTGATAAATTTAGAAAATAGTGAAAACCATAGCACCCAAAAGGATGAATGAGAAAATGATGATATCGACTCCCAACTAGTTGAAAATTCAAAATTCCAAGAACCTAAAACCTATAAATAAAAACACATCTCATTTAGAAACCCTAATGGTTCCCCTCTCTCTAAAAACATCCTCCCGAATGAATAAACTATATCACATCATCCATCTTTTGAACCTCTAGATATGGTGGATATTTAAAAGGACTAAATTCTTATAGGGTAGAAGGATGGAAAACCTCTAAATAAATATTACATGATACTCCTCATATGATGATACATATAGGGAAAAAATTACCTGGTGTTCATTACCGAATGTAATGCTGAATAATCCCCTACGTCAGGAAAATAAGAGCGTGCCTCTTTAATTCTTGTATTTTTAATTAAATAAAATCAACTCAAAACTATTTCTAAATGTCACCCATGAAACATTTCTCTCATTCTATTCACCCATATACAACATGCACCACTAATGTGATACTTCCCATATTTAACTAACTACTTAAGGGTCCTAGTATCCCACCAGGGTACATATCAAATGGATATCGATCTAGAGATCCTTCAGTAATATCTCTCTCTAAATAGAAAAAAATTACTTTTACTTAACCAATGTATGAATCTAAAAATAGTGAAACACCCTATTCCATTCATCGTACTCCTCTTTAGGATCATCCATACCATGATCAAATGGATCAACCAATTGAATAAAAAATGCATGACCACATGTCGATGATGAAGATGAGCGGTAACTGTAAGAGGAAACAATGTTTCTTAAGACTACATAGTATGATATTTTTTTAAGATTCATATTAATTCATTTATTCCATTTGAAATTCCCATAGAAATCCTATTAAAATAGGAACATAACTCATCATGATTCATGTATCTCTCATGGGACACTACCTTACAAAAAGGTCCACCACACATGGTCCTTCAATAAGATTATAGTCTCTTCAGTTGATCATGGTTGGACGGAAAATACCATGTCACAGCTAGTCACCCTGGAATATCTCACATACCAAGGTAAAATGGAACTACTTCCATAAAAAACCATGGAATCCAAACTATATCTATCTCCAAAATTCACCATATCTCCCATCGATAACCATCTAATACCACACTCTCATGACCCCTCCCTCCAAAGACACCACAATAAGGGAAGAGACCTATTGAACATTGAGTCACACCTTCAATAGGCCATAGGTTAGTGAATATCATAGAAGGTATAAAAGTCGCATGAAATTTGAGTTATAACCCTATATAATAATATTGAATCAGGAGACAAGATTAATCATCCACATGAAAATAAATTACATAATATAAAATAAAACCAAAACCTTTCCACAATTAATGTATAAATAAAATTTTTATATATAATGGTATTCAATGTAAGTTCCCAAAAGAAATACTAAATCATTAACACAACATTTGTCCTTTTTCAAGATTGTGATGTTCATCACGGTCTACATAATCCCCCAATCAACATTAAAACGCTTTTATATACACAGGGTGATCATAAAAGTATACTCAATTGGACCCCTAAAGTCTCTCATGAACATGTGAATGAAACATGTAAATTATCTCCTGAGAAAAAAGTTGAACTAAAAACGCCAAAAAAGGGCAACTATCCATCGCAAATTCACTAAGGGTTCCTCAGAAAATATTAAAATACATTTAAAATAAAATTATAAGAGTTATATCATTAATGGGTACCCAAAATCCTTTTTTAAAAAATTTCCCCTTTCATACACCAAATTCATACGTTTTGGTGCTCCCATCTCTTCCAAATAATAAATACTAGCACCCAGAAACATTGTAAAACCACATCAAACCCTCAAAAACATATGACACTACTCCATAACATGACCATATGACTTTTTCCAAGAAAATACTTGGACTATCAAATCAAAACCATATCTGTAGTTGTACGATATCAAAAAATTGAATGAAATCAACCATGTACCCTCCTCCTACCATGCACGAGCCAACCGTAAGACATCCTAAATGACTCTATTATCACATCATTTTAAAAAACAAAAGGGATATCACATATTTTCTAAATACACCTTGGCTATCACATGTAACCCAAAATAACCCTGGTCCATCACCTCCTTCAATGAAATACGTTATTCTATCACTAGAAATGAATATAAACTCTCTCGGATGAGAGAGTTGGAAAGTGCGGGTATCCCACCATCCATCATCAACAATTGTTTTTGAAAAGGCATCCCCCATTTGACAATGATGGTTTCATCACATAGTGCTATACATTTCTAGGGTGCATATAGAAATATCATGGATTATAAAAGTATATAAATATAGCCACATAGAAGTTCATTTTATTGGTTCTCAACCAAATAGTAACCAACTCATAATATCACTACATTGATTGTCACATCCAAATTCATTACAACACACAATCCAAAAGCCGAAACTCAGAACAAAACCCAGTTCCTTTATCTATCCCATTAATTTCATTATTTATAATCATCCACATTTAACCACAGAACACATATTTTATCGGTTAATTTTCAATATCCAAACCACTAACTAAACAAAACCCTAGATATTTTAAACATTAATTATCAATTCATTATTCTATAACTACTGAAGAATCTATTAACAAGAAACCTCACATAATAAGAATATCAAATTCTCCGTCACACCATCACCCCACCCACCCAAATTTATGTCAAACAACCACAACCTCGCTACACAATGATCACATCCAACAAACCACCACATCACTTCCCAAAAAAATGTCCAAAAAAACACTATCACAGTAATAGTAATACAAAGGCCAACAAACCAACAAATTTTAACCCAAAAACCATAATAACCAAAAATACAAAATTTCCATAAAATTATAGAAAAATGAACCACCCCACCATCCCAACAGAACGAAAAATATACAACCAACTCACTTCTCCAAAAACATGATCATGCAACCATTATCAACCCACAAAACATTCCAACCACACATTTCCACCACCCATCAAATCCAAACATCACAACACATAAAATATCATTCTAAATATTTAACAATTTAAATCAAATTTATACTTATTTTAGTTTCATTTTCTCAGAATCCTTAATATTGGTGAAACCATTTAATTATCCAAAAATAAGTGGTTATCTAATTTCAATTTTAGGAACATATCAGAAAAATAAAAACAAAAACTTCAGTCACAAAACATACCATCCATTCTGTAAAAATACCAAAAGATTCACAATTTTCAAAGGGTTATCTAGACCTTATAATAATAATATCAAGACAATGTGAATGTTTTAAAAGCATGTGAATCATTCCCCCTTTCCCAATTCAATTTAAATTTTACAATTCATTATATTTGGATAATAAATAATAAAATAATACCATAGATTCACAAGTGTAAACCCCTCTTGAGTGATACACAATAAATATAAATGTTGGATTCTCTAACTTAGGGAAGCTTTTACAACATGTTGTGCACCGCAATGCATTGAAGAGAATCCCAAAAACAACAAACACACATGGGAAACCATAGATAAACCTACAATGAAAAAATTATTCATAAAAAGGAATACCAAAACACAGAAAAAACATAAACAACCCAAAATTGCGGAGCTACGGGGGATGAAAAAAACAATATAATGGGATAGAAATGCTGACCATCGATAGTCCATAAACAACCATTGAAACCAACAGATTGATGAAAAGTAGAAGAGCTATAGAAATACCCCTTGTGGAACCTAGGGTTCATCTGAATTGAGAGGGAGATATTTAAATTTATAATTAAGATAACTAGTTAATAAATGAACATGAATTATGTAATTTCTCAGGTTTCATGTCCTGTAAATTTAAGATTATTTTTAAACAACTTGTTTTCTAAATATTCTCACATTAAAAAAACATGTTTCCGAAAAATTAATTTAATAGACATCATGTACCCCAAATATAGAATGTGAACTTATATAAAGGTTTTCCCAACAAAAATTTTACAAGAAGTGAAATCCATGGTTGCAGAAGTTATGAATGACTAGATTATGCCATGTAAACATTATAAGGAGAGAAATTCTAATAGCAGATTTAATACACCTACATCCTCTATTGAAACCTTTTTCAAGCTCCCCCAAACATGACCAACAAAAAACATAGAAATTTTATCTCACTTAATGGAAAAGACCATTACATCATGAACCTATCAAATGATTCCCACCCTCAATAATAAAAAACCAAGAACAACAGGAATGGGGTTTGAAAAACAACACCTCAAGATACATATCATGGATCTTATCACTTCTCAATGCAACCATTGGCCAAAAACACCAAAAAATGACTAAAAAGAACCACACGCAACCTCATCACAACACATCCAAATCCCCAAAACCATCAAACCCCCCTTTCATCCTAAATATTCACTTTTCTCAACAAAATAACTGCACCTCCCCGAACACATAAATACTAGAATTCCACCCTCTAGGTAAAGATATTATCCTCTATAGGTTCCACTAACTCACCAACATGGGTTTAATCACATCACAATTAATTCCAATTGATTGGGAACCAGGTACACCAATTTTCATATTTCCTAACATTATAAAAAATAATACAATAATTAAAACATCCTAGAACATAAAATAAAATGATCCCAACATTAAATCATAAGAAAAATATAAAAAAGTCAAAAAAAACATTGGATACTATGAACATATATGCGTCTCTCACTCCCATGTAACCTCCAATATGACACCATTCCCCAATAATATACTAAGAAAAGAAACATTCCATCCATGTAGTGGTTTCTCCCAAAAATACTGAATATCTACTGGGTACTCCACAAGAATCGCATCATCCTCTCTATCCAACTATCCCTAGTAAATGACATTGTACTCATTGTGATGATACTGATGAAGTTGAGAGACATAAAATACAATTTGGATCTTCTATAGCCATGATGGAAACGCAAACTCTTATTTTAACTTTTCTCATAGCCCCAAAATCTTATAGGGCCCAACAAAACTATAATAATTCTTTCTCTCCCTTCCAAAACTCTACTACACATGTCGAGGGGGGACATTGAAGAGTAAAATGTCCCCAACCATGAGCTCCATGGTTTTCCTCGTATGATCATCATAATACTTTTTTGGGGCATGCACTAAATTCACCGTATCATGGACAAACTGAACATTTTCTATTGTAAACTACACAAAATTAATATCAAGAATTGATTCATCCCCATCCTCTATCCAATATAACATAAAATGATACTCTATAACATTAAGAGCCTCAAAAAAATAATCACCAATGGAAGAGTGTTAGTTAATTTTATAGAAAAACTAAACCAAAGGGGAGATTCACACCCAAGATCCACAAATAAACAAGATGCATTCCTATAACATATCCTCTATGTTGTCTTTGGTTCTTTCTATCTTGAAATATGTCAGAGGGTGCATAATATTGGTGAGGCCTAACTGAATTCCAATAGCCTGGTGTAATCCCCTCCAGACCTATAAGGTAAAATGAATAATCTAATATGAGACAATGGAGCTTATATCTCTATAAAACCACACCACCTCGTCCATATACATTATATCCAATGAATCCTCTATTCCAGACTCCTTTATCACTATGAATAACGCTTTTCCCATCTACTGGTCCCTAATCACACCAATATAATCATAACATCCATAAGATCTAGTTAGAATTATGATGAAATATATTTATATTTCATCACATACCTACACAATAACTTCCATTTTCTAATCTAAACATAAATAAACATGATGTTCAACCATTACCTATTGGATGTCCAAACACATGGCCATGAACACTGCCACTATGTTTTTCATCATTGGAAACCAAGCAAGAATCTGTAACCCACTTTACATCATTGACACTCTATGGTGTACACCCCATGTTGATATATAAAATTCACAATGTACCCCCTCATACATAACTTCTAAAACAAAAAACCTCCCACAAAACAAATTTTGGTTCGAAACATCCTCCAACCATCCCTCCATAACATAACCATAGCCAACATTATCACATATCACATCTTCCCATAAGCCTCCCCATTGAGGCTCCTCACATGTTGCATCATAGAAGACCGCATGATCATATGATACAAAAAAATATACCATAAAAAAAATTAAATTATAAGTGAACCGAATCCAACACATCCATCATTCCAAAATCATCATCATACTCTTGGAAAAAATCATTCAAAAACATCCTTAATAATATATAAAAAATAAATCAACATTCCTGAGTTTCAAGTGGTATCTAAATCATAATATTATAGAAACTCCATCCACCTTCACTCCAAAAAATTTCTGTCACATTGATAAAAAATAAATCTCAAACTATTTTGATCTATAATGTGAAAAAAGATATACCAATTGGTAATTCCACCACAACATCAGCTTAACCATATTTCATACTAGATCTGAATCATGGATTAAATAGTTACATTCATGGAATGTAATGACCTTGACCAATAATAGATCACATCCATCTTCTTCATCAACATGCATCCAAATCCCAGATTGGATGCATCCAAAAAAACCTCAAACTTTACACACATCTTAGAAAACATAACCATTAGAAAACATAACAACATCCCATTTAGGTAACTAAATAAATCCTATTAGTTTTCAGTCCACAAAAAATCATGGTCTTTCCTATTAAATGTTATCAATAAGGAATAATATCGAGTTAAATAAGGCACAAAATATTGATTATATCCTTATGACAATGAAAAATGTATTCCACTTCCACTTTATTTAGTGATTTCAATGAAAATACTACCTTGGCCATTGACGGTTCCAATGAAACACTCTAATATGACACAAAATTCATGTGTAACTTCAAATACACTGTAAAATAATACAAATGGAAAACATTCCATATTACGGGTGGTTTTGATTAAACTACATGAAATATCTGAGATAATCAAGAAGATCCTCCACTAACATTGAATATATCTATATATCATCGATGAAAATGACTATGAAATAGTATAGAAATTCTTATAATATAGGGTTAATGATCCCCATAAGCATAGATTTTGTGTTCGTGACAACAAATGACATGACAAAAAACTTGAAGTGCCCATACCTGCATGAGAATGAACTATTTGAGATATCTACCACCTTTACCATCAAAATGAGATATACAGACCATAGAGGGATCATAGGAGACCAACACATCCCTCTCAATGGGTCCAAATGAACATCTAACCTTGATATTTGGTAATGGTTCTTGATCATCATCAAATTCAACCTCTGTTATTATATACACATCATTTTACAGGAACCTTCCTTCTTGAGAAACAACACTATATCACCCAATGATGAAAAAAATGGGCCAGATAAAACAATTCGATATGAGATCATCCACATGAATCCTAAAATATTTAACTGTAGATGGTTCCATCCGATAAGGATCATTCTGATTCATAGAATCACCAAGATGAAATCCTATCACGATCTCAACATTACATCGAGGGTATAACATCAGAACCTCCTCAAGAGAAAATAAAAAAAATTCCCAAACTCTTTTGGGGATATCCACTATCACATCATGTAATGATTCGACCAACAACTCATCCATCAAAGTATAATGGGTCTCTACATACTGACTACCAACTTAGAAACCGCTATCTCCAATGAAAAAAACATGCTAACCATCCACATCCAAAACATTACTCTACTAAAAAATTAGTAGATAACAAATAATATATAATATAACCAATAAATATCTAGGATTAAATAATCTTGATAAATCTATATCACAAAAATTTCCTTTCAAGATTGATGTGTCCCCTTTATCAGTCTACACCACTTTCACACATCGAACAACCTGGTCTAGAATTATAATAGCATAAAAACACTCTAGGAATGGGAAGAATATGTACATTGATAATCATTGTATAGACTAGAGAAGGGTCAATAATGGAGTTTAA
Source organism: Viscum album (assembly GCA_963277665.1). Classification (NCBI taxonomy): domain Eukaryota; kingdom Viridiplantae; phylum Streptophyta; class Magnoliopsida; order Santalales; family Viscaceae; genus Viscum; species Viscum album. Next base: position 2,056,297,669 of record OY728127.1, on the reverse strand, counting down.
TGATCTTAAAAAAATAAGGCACAAAACGGGTAAAAATAAAGATGATCATACCTCTGATGTTCTCTGGAACCACTAGAACTACTATCTCTACTCCATGAATCTAACTACGCCTACCTCCACTAATTTTGTGTTGATGGATAACTCCATGATCACACTCAGGTCGAGGTCCCTAAAAATTATTATTATCCTATATTCAACCTCTACCTACCCAATTTCTCCTCAGTGGATCATAAGAATGTTTCCATTATTCCTGAAATGTTCAAACTTGAAACTGCTCTTGATTTTCGAACTAAATGTATCAACCTACCCCAAAAAATGTTCAGGGAACTACATTGAACAACTTATGGATATATCCATAACCCAAAAAAATAAAAACAAATTGGATTGGTAAATCCATAAAAGTTACGTAAATTTGTTACTCAAGAAGGTAGAATGGTAAACAGTTGTGGTTGACATCCCACAAGTCAAAACAATGATGGCCCTGAAACCTGAGACCTTCCATTGAAAAATATATTTCTCAATGAACAATGATGGTTTCCCTCACATAGAAAACATCCCCATGAGTGATTCCACTAAATCAACTCCACCATATTATAAAACTCCATATACACACGAAACATAGAAGGAGTAACTACATATTGGATATAATGATGGATGGCCACCACAAAAGGCCTTAGACAAGACTCCTCACATGGAAAATGATCTAACTAATATCATTGAAGGTCATTGAACTTTATTTCAAACTCCATTGCTGACATAATCCCCTACAATGAGAAATAAGTCGTTGCATATTTACTAAAATCATTGTTGATGAAAGGAATGATGCTCATAAATATTTATTAAAGTTATGACATGAAACATTTTCCTACTTCTGTTCAACTAGATATCGTGTCCACCACTGATGTGTAGATCCCTATATATGACTAATTTCCAAAGGGTTTATACCAAGGCTAAGATCAATCTAAAATTGATCTTAATATCCTCATTCAAGATATTTGTATCCCATCTAAAAGAACCCCCATACTTCCCTAAAATATTCCACATAAAAGAACACATCACCCTCTACATGTCCTCATCCTCCTCTACCAAATAAAAAAATATAATGATTAAATGGATTAGCCATATGACCCATAATATCCTGAACCAAAAATGGATGATGAAAATGGAAAATATCTCAACAATTAAAATCATAATACAAGGAAGAATTGAATTATTCTTGATTAAAATTAATTCTCCTTCTCTTATTTTACCATATGAAATAACCCAAATGTAAATGATAACAAAATTCATCAAGATATGTGTACATCTCCTATGTTTCTTCACATATAAAATTACCAGATATTGTTTTTGAAACATGTTTGGTGTCATGAGATGAATCTTGTGTGGCCCTAAAATCTCACTCCATAGCTGGTGTCAATGGTCGATGTCACCATCAAAGGTCAACTATTACTGCAACCATACAAGAAAATGAAATTCTTAACGTGACTAACAACATACTCCATAATATCTCTCAACCACATGCCTTTGATACAAATTTTTTCAGAACCACTCCAACCAAAGATTCCTCAATGAGGGGAGAGAGATATTGACCCCATGTCTTGGAACTAGTAAGACCAAAGATGTAAAATTGACCATTGTGTAAAAAAATTCCTAGAATTATATCCATTACCCTATACAATATTATATGATTGGGGTATAAGATGAATCATCCAGAAAAAACACTAGGAGATAATAATAAAAAACAAAAACAATCCCATACAAAATGTAAAAATAAAATTGATATAGATATACGTGTGCAATATATATACCTAATATAAAATGTTAACCAATGACACAATAACAGTCCATGGTTGTAGACAGTAATGTCCAGAAAAATCAATGAAATTCCCCATGAAACCTGAAAAAAAATACATACACTACACTAAAATTTGAATTTAGCGGTGGTTTAAACTACTGCTAAATCATTTTGCAGCGGTTTTAGAAAACCGTCGCTAAATCCTATGTTAAGAAATAATTAGCAAATTTTTTTAAAACCATCATAGAATGATTTAGTAGCGGTTTTTAGAGGCTATTTAAACCTTAACTAAATCATTTTTGTTTGTTTTTATTTTATTAATTTTTTTTTTAATTTTTTAGTTTTTTTAATTTTTTTACTTTTTACAATTTTTATATACTTAATTTAATAATTTAATAATTTAATAATTTATTAATTCAGTTTTTTATTTAGTTATTTTTTTATTTCTTTATTTATTTTATAAATTTATTATTTAATTCCTTTTATTCTCGAAATTTGTTTATTTTTTTATTTATTTTCGTAATTTATTTGTTATTTATTAGTTATTATTTATTAATTATTATTACCATGCTCATGCGTATGGTCATCTCCATGTCCATGAACATGCCCATACCATATATAGAAATTCAGTGTTGAAAGAGATTTGAACCCTTTACCTCTTGGTTATTCAACAAAGACTTTACCACAATAGTTGGCTCTTTATGTGGCGAGTAAAACAAATTTAATAGACATATATATATATATATATATATTAATTAAAAAAACAAATAAAACATACCAAATAGATACACACTAAATAATTATTAATCAATAATTACTAATAAATAATGATTTATCAATAATCAATAATTAATAATTAATACTCAATAATCTATAATTATTAATTACTAACTATTAAATAGAGTATAAATGAATACTAAATAAAGAAATATATAAAATGGAAAGAAATGGAAAATAAAAAATAAAAAATAAAAAATAGTAAATAGTAAATAATAAATAATAAATACTAAAATCTAAATAATATATAATATATAATATATAATATATAATAAATAATAAATAATAAATAATAAATAATAAATAATAAATAATAAATAATAAATAAGAAATAAGAAAGAATAAATAATAAATAATAAGTAATATATAATATATAATATATAAAAAAGGATATATAATATATAATATATAATATATAATTTTTAATACATAATATATAATATATAATATATAATAGTTAATACATAATACATAATATATAATATATAATACCTAATATATAATATATAATATACAATACATAATATATAATACATAAAATATAATATATAGTATATAATATATAATATATAATATATAATATATAATATATAATATATAATATATAATATATAACATATAACAAATAATATATATGTAATGTATAAAAAATAATCTAATTAAAAAACAATTTAATATATGATAACTAAATAACAAATTAAAAACAAAATAATAAATAATAGACAAATAAATAAATGGATGATAAATAATTAACAATAAATAACAAATAACAAATAATCAATAATCAATAATAATTATTTAATAACTATAACTTTATAATAAATCCTAATTAATAATTGATGATTAAGAGATAATAATTAATAATTAATAATTAATAATTATTGATGAATGAATAAATATATAATAAATAATAATGAATAAAAAATAAAAAATAAAAAATAAAAAATAAAAAATAGAAAATAATTAATAATTAGTAATTAATAATTATTAATTAATAATAACTTATAACTAATAAATGATCATTAACAATTAATAATTAATAATTAATAATCAAAATTTAATAAATAACATTAGAAATTTAATATTCATAAATAAAATATAAATATTAAATAATTCATAATTAATTAATAAATAATTATTATTAATTAATTAATTAATAATAAATTACTAATTTATAAATAGATAAATAATTAGTTAATAATGAATAAAGAATAAATAAAAAAAATAAATAATGAATGAATAATAAACTAACATTTAATAAATAATTAATAATTAATATTTAATTCCATAAATTAAAAATGTATTAATAATTAATGTGTAAATAATAACTAAATAATAAATAATTAAATAAATAAATATTAAATATTAAATAAATAAATAAATAAATAAATTTAACAATAAATAAATTAATAAATAAATAATAAATAAAAGATAAATTAATAAAAATTAACTAATTAATTGATAATAATTAAATAAATAAATTAATATTTAATAAATGAATAAATTAATAAATAACAAATAGATAAATAAATAAGTAAATAAATAATTATATAAATCATTAAACGTTAAAAACATCTAAAACCCAAAAAAACACAAAAATGATCATAAAATCTATTATGAGGATCCTTTTTCTGTACCACAGCCATTCAAATCGAAGATCATGAAATTATATTCAATATGATATGTGGTATAAGTTGAACAGACACATGGAGTGAATGTTATAACCATTTGAATTTTAAGAAAATGGGGTCTGCAACTAAAACCTCTATTTCAAAGGTCTTCTGAGCATTTCTAGAAGAATAAAAATGGGTACAATTCTCATTGAGTTTGTACTGGAACTCAATGGCATACAGCTCATCACATTCTTCGATTTGATATGTGGTAAAGTTTAAACATACACTGAGATTAAAAGTAATAGCCATTTAAATTTTGAGTTTGATTTTCATCCTTTGAAATTTGAATATATTATTTCCTTTCATTATCACGTTATTTAAATCTCATTAGGTTATAGGTCACTTAATAATCTTTCATTTGACTGGTTATGGATCTAAAATGGACCCCCTCCCCCCCCAAATCAGAAGTTATGGTCATTTGATGTTGAAGACTATATTTCAACTTATTGAAGATTTGTTTTTAGTTTAAAAATATTATTAACTAATAATTATAAATATTTACTAATTGAAACATTATAAATAATGTAAATTATAAATAATAAACAATATTTGATTCTAAATAATAAATAAGTAATGAATAATAAATAAATAAATAAATATTTAATTTTTTTCTTAAATTTTGCGGCGATATTGAAAAAACCTCCGCCATTTCACAACGATTTTTTTAAAAACCCACCGCTAAAAAATTGTAAATTTTATTTGCAATATTTTTTAAAAAATTTATAGAAAATATTTTAAAAACATACTACGGAAGCATTTTCATGGTGGTTTTCATAACTGGTGGTAATTGTTTTTGATGAGTCATTAAGCGGCGGTTTTGAAAACCGCTGCAAAAAAACCGGCGCTAAAACACAGTTTTCTTGTAGTGGTACATAGGGTGATCATATGTGTGTATTTAGTAAGAAAACCAAGGCCTCTCATTGACCTATGACAGAATCATAATAATTCGTTCATTATAAAATAGAAAAACCAGAAACACCTAAAAAGGTCTACTATCCATCCCAACCTCACTAATAAACACAAACCAAATAACATAAGATAAGTATGGTTATATAATATTAAGAGTATCGATAAAGGGTAACCCAAACCAATTTACCATTAATTTTATACTCCCATGTCACAAAATTATTCATATTGACACTCTCATATCTTATACATAACAAATAAAACCACCAAAAAACATGGTAACATCGCATCATGCTCGCATACACCAAGGACCCCACCACACATCATGGTAACATAAAATGTTTCACAAAAACACCAATTCCATTACATCACAACCATAACTAGACTATCAGATTATCATGAACATGAATGAAATCAACCAAATTCCATCCTCCTACCATGCATGACCCCAACCACATGTTGCCCCATAACATAGTCATATCACATCTTGCTCGAAAACACTTCAACCATCAAATATGGACCAAAGAGACATGATTCATCCCATATTTCACAATGTAAATGGGAAATAACATAGTGAATTAAAAATCCATTAACCTTAAAAACCTATTCGTATATACTCACAAGGATGAGAGAGAAGAATAGAGTTGGTTTCCATTCATCAATCCCCATCAACGAGATGTTTGAAAAAACACAACCTGAGTACTATGTTGGTGTCGGCACATAGTGATCAATGTGGGTTGGTTGGGTCAAGAAATCATGAGGAATATACATGATAATATATATTCACGCAAAATATCAACCTACGAGTTCACATCCAATCCTTAACCAACTCACAAAATCACCAATTTCACTACCACCTATAAATGCATAACACCAATCTTGCTACATGCCACGACTCACCCCAAAAACCCATTACACTGTACAACCCATTCATTTACTTATTTTTGGCCAACCATATTTAACCACACAAACCATAATTTATGTGTTCATTATACATTTCCATCTGATTAACCTAACAAAACCAAAAATATTATAATCATTAATAACCAAATAATTAATCTGTCATTTCCAAGGATATACCACAATGTCCACACACATCACAATAAATTTATAACCCCCCTCAGACCATCATCCCTACCACCCAAAATTAATTGAAAAAGAAACCACCACCACACATCCCCAAAAAAAGGTCCATCAATCCTCCACCCCACCACCCTAAATGTAGGACCAACAAACAACCAATAGAACTAATATTGAAGATAATGGGATGTGGGGGCTAGTAATCTTCTTTAGGTCTCGTAATGTGTAACAAAAATTCATTGGATATAGATATTTGTGAATGAAGATACCATCTGTGAAAAGTTCATATAAAATAGAGACCCATTATTTTCACATCATGAAAATTTTACATGGCCTGTAAACCATGGGTATTCCAAAAATATCATCATTTGTTGATAAATACATTTCCACATATTTTATTTAATATAGTTTAGTTATTATATATATGTAATATAAATGTGTTTCAATTTTTCATCATATACCAATTTATAGGTTGTGAACACTCTAACTATACTGTTTGTGAAATACCTGTTCGCGACTTATAAACCTAAGATGATGTGAATTCCGTACAGAAACACTAATTCACCTACAATGTCCACCAAACTTTTTAAGAGGTTCCCTAAGACAGAGAAAAACATCAAAATCAATAAATGTATAATGTTGGGATGTCATATATAATTAAACATGAGAGTTACTATGAATTTATACTATTCAGAATATGGGATTCTATACCCAACATGAGTAGTACATTTCAATTTACATTCCTTCAATAAAAAGAGTTATAAATGATTTATGCCCCAATAATATTGTGAATATTTATACTATTATTATTTACCTGATGATATCCATAGTTTTTACATATTAATTGGTTAAATATTTTCTCAGTTACAATTATAAGATAAATATACAATAATTGTGATCTTATAAGTATATTATACTGACTTGATTCATTATATTGGTCGAGAATATATTGTGTCTAACTATGAGGTGATAAGGACTCATAATCCTTCATAAATTTTTTAATTATATTTAAACATGATGATCTCATTTAGGTGAAATCATGAGAACTAACTGCCTATTTGGAACACCAGATGCTTCATGTGTCATTGATTGTTCCATATTACAAAAAATGCCTATTTGTTCTCTGAAATTGATATCATCAATGGAGTTTCCAATTTTTTTGTTTACATTATTGGTAGATGGAAACCATTAAATTTATGTTTTAGTGTGGTATGTTGTGTTGGGATAATAAATTGATACATGATAGTTGTTTAATAACCAAGATAAAAAAGGCCAATTTTTTAAGGGAGCATAATTATAGAATCATATTACATGGATGTTTGAATATTTAAAACGTCCATGTCTATAGGAAAAAAAGGTGATTTTAACAAGTATGGTCAGGAAATAATAATTAAAATAAGAATGTAAACCCAATGTATGGGCCATTCATTATGGGATACCATGCAATAATTGATTTTATTTTACATTGCTTTCCTATAAAAGGATTTCATCACTATTAATAAAACATATATTCTTTGAGAATATGATTTTATGAAATATAAAACTCATGTGCTATTTGTATAACTCACTAATAATAAAATACATGACTATATTCTAACAAAAAAAGTATATTCAAATGTTTATCCAATCCAATTAAATTGTATTTTAAGATGTAGTGATACCTATATTCAGTTTTGGATATGATTGAATTTGAAAATATCCATGAAATAAATAAACTCAAATTAATTTATTTTAAAATAATTATTATCAATTTTTTTACTGATAGGATTAATAAGATATCATGTTAACACATTGAAAAAAATTAAGAATGAATATTTAATATTTAAATTTCATTTATTATTAATGGAAGATAATAATCGAGTTAATGAATTTTATTTTATCATGTATTTTATTCTTTATTTTATTTGTATATGATAAAATATATCTGATACTTTGGAAAATTTGAATAACATTATTTTTTATTTTTGGGAATATATATAATGTTATTCATATTCTAATAACCATAGTGTAATATATGAAAATTTATCCTTACTATATAATCCATAAGAAGCTAAAATTAATGATAAATATTCGTCAAATGAGTTCTAGAGTACCTAAATGATATCTATAATATCTGGGAGGTAAAAGTAGTCATCCAAACAATATTTATCCATGAAATCTATCCTTTTTTGATGGAATAATGTTATGGTGATCAATGTTATGTCAAATTAATTTACAATAGTCAACAATAGAACCTAAAAATAATGATTGACAGACCAATATGATTTTAGAGAACATTTAGGGTATATAAGGTGTTTTTTCTTCAGTTACATCAATAAAAATTTATAATATTTAGAGAAATGTGTTTTAATTTAAAATTGAAAGAGTTATTGGATCAATTTCAAATCAAAATTTTCATAATATGTTATCTTTTTCACAAAATACTCATGAATGACATAGTATCATAATTGGGATATAGTTACACTGGTGATGATATAATGATTATGATCTATGTGAAAAAATATAAATTCAATGCATATTTCTAGTTCCATTTTTTATTTCTAAATATTTATATTAATACTATAGTATTCATAATTGAGAATAATAAAAATTATGTATCAAAAAATTCTTATTAAGAGTTTCATTACATTCCAATTTCCCAGAATGATGCACGATCTTAGGTCTGAATGGAAACAAATTAAAATCAAGAGATCTAAAAATATATTCTCAACATAATGTTATTTTGATATAGATATTATGAATTTAAAGAGGTAAATTATGTTATTGATGATAACTAGTCAGTATGATAAGTAATATATCTTGACAGTTGAACAATATTTACAAATCATCTACCCACCAATCAAACGTTGCGATAAAAAAATGTTATCATGTGATTTAGAAAGATGTGAGAGTGGTGTGGTAGTCAATATTAATGTGATATTTTACATAAAATAATATATATAATAATTCATCATCATATGTAATACTATTTGAAAAATGTTGAAAAAAGAAATTAGATTGTATAATCAATCCAATGAGTGTCATTTTTATAGACATGTTATATGAAAAGAATATTTTGTGTTGATGTTGGGGTAGTAAAAAACGAGAGGTTGGAATAAATAAAAAATATACACCTTCCATCAAATAATTGTATATATCATAAGGTCTACTACATTCAGAGACTCGATGACCAAATTTTTCTCCCAGACCCACCTAGACTGGTATGTATTTTATTTATTTAATATTCTCATTATTTTAGTATCAATGTTAAAAATATTTTTTTACTAAATTATGACATGTGATTAATATCTTACCTCATTATTTTATTATTCTTCATCATAAAAAATTGATATTTTATAGGATTATAATGTATTACCAATACCCCAAATCCTTCATGTGAGTATATATTTAAAAATATATTTATTACAGGTAACACAGTTCACACCCATACCCAGTGAGGAACTAGATGGGACATTGGAATACTGGCTGGTTGAGTAATAAAGCTTATATAATACATTAAATGATAATATCATAGGGTCTCGGTAGATGTACCATTCACTGAATGGGTTAATCATTATGAATTAATCATTATTATAATAAATTTATTTTAATATTATAAATGGTATAATATTATAGTTATTTTTTTAATTTTGTAGACATAAAAAAATACATAGATATAAAATGAACATACATGATGATTATTTCTAATTAAATATATTTTAACTTTTGAGAGAAATCAAATAGATCTAATATAAAATATTGAAATATATTTCATTAAAAAAACTATAAACCCTTAAATGAAAATAGTAACTCATTAATGCCTTCAATAACCTAAATTTTATCAAAACCATAACTATGTTATTATCTTCATCTATAGATTATGGTGTTTCACACTATTCTATAGTTCTTATTATTATGGTGGTATAATATATCATTTATTGTAACCAATGATGTTACAATAAATTAGCTTGCAGAAATTTATATGAAACGAATTTAGAAAATCATTGTTATAATTAGAAGGTGAAGGGAAACCACCCAACAGATCAAGGATTCCTAAGTTATTATATTTAAATATCTCTAACTATAACATAAAAATTAACACAGAATAGAGTTTCTATAATGTGAGTTATGAATGATTTTTAAGGGATCATATCCAATATAATATTAACAGAAGTTAGTATACTCAATATAATTGAGTATGGATGTTATGATTTTGTAAAATATTTGGTGAAATTAATGAATAACAAATTTAAAATGAAAAATAATACGTAATCATGATATTGGAACTAATATTATTATGTTTATTTCTGATAGAATTATAATTATACAAAAAATGATAACAGATATTTTTTTAGTGAGAATTTCCAAAAATGAAGTTTTTAAGAGTTATAAGTGTGAATATTCACTATAAAATGATATGGAAGGATAATTTTTGTCATAGAGTCCCCAGTACCTATTAAGCCTGCATGAAATGATTTTTTTAGTGGGAATTATTTTTATATGAGGTTTATGAATGAAAAATATAACGTTTTCAACATAATTATGCCATTAATGGAGGATGTGTGGTGGGAACAATATGATGAAATATATTGTTATGTGATGTTTCTCATCACAAGATATAATATAAGGTGAATGTAAAGAGTGAGATAAATTCTATTAAAATTATAGTAATGTTATAAAATTTTAAATATTGTATTCATTATGTCCCTAAATTCTCATGATGATTGAGTACATTAATGAGATAGTAAAATTTGGAATTATAATTAATCATGAACCATGAAAAAATATCATTTTCATTTATGTAGATCGAAATATGACCCTTTTGATTAAATGTTAGAAAATATGAAATATGGAATAAATACACTTATATGAATTTGTTTATTATTCTATATGATGACAAAATCTAAATTTATGATAAAAAATAGATCATATTGTTTTCATTTAGAGATACATGGTTCAAAAGATCATAATTATTAATATAGAAACAAAATATTCATATCATATTTATATGATACAAATCTAAATATATATCAGATGAAACATGAGGTTATTTTCTTCTCATGTGGAAATATTGGCCATTGAATGTGAAAATGCCACTAATAAAAGTTGAATAATGAATAGGATTCAAATTATTGTATATTCATTATTTAACATATCAATTATATTATATATACTTTATATTACACACTACATGTGTATCTAAAAAGTATATCCAATTACAATAACTATGTAATTTCATAAATAATAAAACATATATGTTTAATTTTCAATGTTGATGAGGAAGGGTTATTACGATGATTGGAGAGTGAATATGATTTATTTTTTTCAAGTTTATTGATTCTAGCCAATTAAATAATTTATATTGATTATTAAAATATATTTATATGTTTAGATCATTATAAACAATGAGACATTATATTTTTGTGGTTTAAATAATGGATATTGTTCTTATAACATAATTTGGCAATGATTTTTAATCCCTCATATTTTCATTTTTAGCATTATGATCAATGTGTTTGTAACTTTGTTTCATTATTTTGATCATTCATGAGGCTGGTGAATTATATCTATATTTTCATATGTTAATAATAATAATTCATAATGTATTAAAATTTCAATTATTTAGTATATTCATGTAAAAATATTTGGAAAAACCATTTTTTTGTTTTATATTTTCAAAAAAAAATTTAGAATAGATTTAGGTGACTCTACAAACATGTAATAGAAAAGTAGATAATTTTTAAATTATAAAAAAAAAAATTTGTATTGGATAATTATGAATGTTTGCTAGTGATAGTTTGAGTTCATGTGTTCATAATCATTTATAAATTGGAAACTTATTTTTTGAGAATAAAAATCCAGGATGATATTTATGGGAAGATGGAAGTGACAATGATCAAGATAATTTCATTTAATATGGAAAATACATTATTAAGGAAGATAACCAAAAATCATGAAAATAATCAACCCTCATTCTGATATCCTTGCATAAAATTTAGATTCTTAATTCCTCTTTCGTTATTTTTAAAAATTCCTTACATCCTTATAAATAATATTTATAAATGGTAAAATAGAATAAAACATTTTCTTTTTATTGGTGTATTGTAAAAAGAAATCATTTAGAAAAAAAATCTAATTTATCCATAGAATTTATAATATTATTTATATTAAATTGATTTATTCTAGAGGGAATACTTATTGTATTATCATTAATATATTTCCATCATCTATAAAAGATGAAAAAGATATGATAATTGGTCTTAGAGTGTCATCTAAAATACCACCACTACCCATGATAATTAGGAAAAATGATCCATCCCAAAAGAATCCAAAAGAATTTATTAAATTTTATTTTTTAATAAATTAGATATTTATATTTCTTCCAAACAATACTATCTTCACAAGCATAACAATGAGATAGTACATGATTAAACACTTAGAGAAATAGAACTACATCCTTGAAAACTCTTGATACAAGATCCGATCATCCTAAATTTAATTGAGTTTATTTTAATTAATTACCTAAATCAAATTAGAAAATAAAAATAATGAAATAAATACATTAAAATAATGTAGAGAGGGAATCCAACTTCCATTGGTATATTTTCTAAAATAAATCTAGACTATACATTCAAAACATTAATAATAATTAGCTGTAAAATTAAATGATTTTACTGATATAATAAATGGTAAATTCATACCAATATACCCTATAACACCAATTTCTCATTTCTAGATGAATTAAGATACTAATTATCTTTAGGATTATATTGAGAATGTAGAAGAATAATCAAATCCACTGGTCATGATTTAATTTTCACTATCATGTTGGGTTTCATAATATCTAAAATGGAAATTTTCCATGATGTAATAATATATATGAATATAATGAATCACAAAAACATATGAATAAAATATAATTTTTTTGAAGAAAGAGAATAAATTTTTATCCACAAATTTTGACTGCTTCCACTATCACATATTTAATTGGAAAACTATAATTTGGTGGTCTCCAACAAAGAAAATTACCCAAACCATGTTAGAGAGAATAGAAGTAAAATGATAAGAACAAAAAAATGTGATGGGAATTAAAATAATGAAAATAAAATATTACATTAAATCACAATAATGGATGCAAGACATAAAAATCTTCAAATAATAAATATGATTCATAACCATAGAAGAAGACTCTCAGTGATCAAATATATATGCCAAGAATGAATCCGTTTTCTTTGGCTAGAACCTATTATTATTAACCATAAATATTTTTTTATTGCTTGATTAGGTTAATAATGGAATTAAACCTAGATCCTAGTCAATCCAGATATCTATGGGGGGATTTATATGATGAAAATCATCATATTTATGTCCCTATAAGGTTTTTGTTTTCTTGTAATGTATACCAAATTTTAAATGAATGTTTTTGAACATTATGGCATTTTATTCACATAAAATATTCTTCTAATTACATTAATTTTATATTAACAACTTCCTATATTGAGTACATGACGTGTAATTTAATCTTATCATATTGAATCAATTTTTTTATCTGGTTCCTCGACTTTAAACCCATATAAAATCATTTGACAATCGAAAATTGTGGTATATTGTTTATCTGTGTGTATATAAAATATTTTTGTATCAATCATTAATCACATCTTCTTCTTATTAATTTTTTTATGCATCAGTACTTTGTTTTGTAGTGTAATGTTCTTTTATGTTCCTCAATTTCCTTATTTTATTTAATATTTACCCAAATGAATGTACTTATATAAGATCAACACATGGAATGAAATAAGTCATGTTTATCATATTGAATAAATTAAAATTCAACTAAAATAGATTTTTAAAAATTTGGAAAAAATAATATAAATAAGTGATATCAATCCCCATTAATCTTAAGTATATACCTTTAAATCCTCTAGTAAAATCTATATGACAAACAATACTTTATCATACTTTCCCCATTGAATGGTGACACAAAATATAATTATGAAAATTTTTATTTATTATTACCTCTATATAATGAAAACCAACTAAATCTATGATAGATTTTATTAATGAACTATTCATTACGATTCTGTATTTTTATTGATAAAATATTCTTTTTAGTTATTTTTAAAATAAAAATATAAGATAATGTTGCCCAAAAATCCTTGAGTGTTTACTATTAATGATTTATATCGATACAGAATTAATGGAATATAATTCGTCATTTTTGTTGATAGTGGTAGTGGGGATTTTACATCAATGTGAAAACATGGGTTAGGGGAATTTTTTTTTAATATTAATGATTTATTAGATGACCCATTGGATGGTTGTTGAATTCTATTTGTCCTATGGTGCCTGGAAGTAAGGGATATTTCCATTTAATGGGTTAGTGTGTAAATGAACTGAATTTGGTTAGTGATATGGCTATATTATTTGGAATAGTGGGATATATGTTTTTTAGATTTATTATTGAAACATAATTTAACTTATTCATATATACGTTTCATCTACATTATTTTTATAAACCATGAGATATCGAGGTTTTTTTACGTTATGTTTTTTGGATTTTTTTCCCTTGTTGAGATTGTATTATGACCCCAATATGTAAATCTTTTATCATATATAGATATATGTTGATGTGATGTTTTTAAGTGGGATACCTTTAACATCATATGTATTAAGACCTAATGTCTTAGTATTTAGTGATTAATTATGGGGAAAGGAGGTATCAATCATGTATAAATGGGGGTTATGCCTTTTTATCACCATTGATTTTCTTTTCATTGGTTCAGTATACATGTCTAACATGTGGACATATTTATATGAATTCATTATCACACATGAATTTATTATTTTATTATGTTTTTTTTCAATTAATTATCATTTATAATATGGATATATATCGATTGTTTTTTTACACTAAAAATTATATATCATGTATATATAAATCACCCAGGGAATTTCTTATTCATTTACTAATGTATGTTAAGGGGACACACAACATGCTAGTGGATTTAAAATATGATTTATAGTTCAAAATGGGATTGAGATTTTTAAAATTAAATTACAATTCCCCAACATATCTATAGAGTTCTAGTATGGGATATAGTATTTTCCAGTCATGTAGTCATTTGATTTTAAAATATGTTATCTAACCTATTTATGTTGAAATTAAAATTATTGGGGTGTTAGGGAAATATTTTTTTAACAAATCTATTTTTTATCACTTCATAATCATGGGTTTAGGCAATGAGATATGATTATTTTAAATTTGAAATGAGGCACCCTAGAAGTATTTCATCCTTCTTATAAATATTTACCGATTATTATTTATTATGAAATTATAAACACGAAGTTGGAATTATTTTTTTGATCTTAGGGAAGAAGATATGAGTTTTTTTATATTTTTTCTAGATAAAATCAATATATAGTTTTTTTCAATTTGTTTTTCAATTTTAGCCACAAATTTTATTATATATAGGACATGTTATACATTAAAATAAATTTAATGATTTAATTGTTTTGTGTATGATTAATATAATTAGAAAAAACCATGTGATAACACCATGATTTTATAATTTTTATTAAATTTATGATATATTAAAATAATGACATTTTTTTTATTCTATGATACGTTCACAATTAGAGAATCTTGTAAAATATACTGAGTTGCATAAAAAATAAAAAATAAAATATAATAAATCATATTTCCTATCATAATCTATAATATTTATTGAGAATATAAATGATGTTACTTCACTAGTGATCATATAATTCTTTAATATATGACAGATTTTTTATGGATCCCAAATTTTTTAGCTAATTAGTCATGTATTGTAGGTAAACAAGTTCTCTTGATAATATTATTAATCATATATCATAGTGACATGTGATATTGAATGTCATATTGTGTAATATGATGTTTTTTATTAACACATAATATTTATTTCATATGAATAATAATTTTGGAAGGTTATATAAATTTTATTTTCATTAAGATGGTTTTTTATAATGAAATTAATTTAAATTTCGTCTAATGATCATTAAAATGAAATTATATGTTTTTATTTTTCAAATATAGTGTAATTTTTCTTAGTTCATTTTTTTTCTATACACATGTTTTATTAATAATAATTTTTTATATTGATATATTACAATTTTGAAATTTAGTTTTGTTAATACGTGTGTTGATTGAAAGTATGGATTGTTAAAATGATTTCCTATATGATATTATAATGGTTATTAATATTTTTTGTGTTATATAATATATTTGAATTTTTTTCTAATGGTACATGGGAATGAAATGTTCTAAATGAAGAAATGTTATTTGTGTTCAAATAATGAATTTTGTGTAGTGTTTTTAGTGAATTTAATAAAATTATGATTCATTGTGTAGAAACATTACAAATATATAAAAAATTAATTTATGTGAGGTATAGTTTGCTTAGAAATATGTTTCTAATTTATTTTCATAATTATAATTGAGGTGATTTATTGGGTGATATATATGATTCAAAAAAGGGTAAATGTGGGTCTCATATAACATTAAAATCACATGTGATGATAATGAGAACACATATTAGGAAATGGGATATGGGGGGAGTTATGTATGTTGGTAATCTAATTAACATTTACATTGTAATATTCATATTTTTGAATATGATATTATTGAATGATTATATTTTTATAATATTAGGGATGTAGTGGTTTCCAATATTCAATCATCAAATTTATTTTTAGGATTTGTGAGAAACTTTCACATAAATTTATAGAACATTTCATTAGTTCAAATGGGAATTTGACAAAAAAATGCGAAATATAATTAAAAATATTTCATTAAGATTGAAAAAATATGATTATTCAGTTGTATTAATATTGGGAGATACTTATTATTACAAATATAGAGATTATCAATATATATTAGATTAATTCCATGATTTTTCTACTAAATAAAGGTTGTATAGCAACTAAAAGGGATGATTATACTATTATAAAACTTCTTAAATGATTTATTTTCAAATTTAATTATTATATATAGAATAGATGAAAATAAAAATCAATAAATTACAGATAAGTTATATGAGGTAAACAAACCTTGATACTATTTAATTTTAGGAACCGAGTGTTCCAAAACACCTAGATCCCTATTTAGGTTGATAATAGTCTCAGTGTGGCACCAAATGTTAATGTAAAAATGTCAGGGGATTTATACTAGTATCAATTTGGATGAACAAAAAATAAAAATGGATTAATCCTACCTTAATACGTAATAGGAAATATTAAATATAGGATATTAACTGAAAATCTCATTTGAATATCTGAAAAATTGAACTAAAAAAATACATTTAAGAGACATAAAAACTTGTAGAACATAATAGAGTAAAATACTAAATGAATTGTATATATCATAAGAGTCTTAAATTAATTTATAGAAGATATTGATAATATCTTACTCACTATATGATGTAGAAGATCAATTAATATCCATAATAGTCACATCCACAAAAACAAGCCACCATTATATATCATGAATCATAGTGCAACGCTATGAATTCTCTCATAACAATACAGAAAATTTATATATAAACTATTATAATGTTTTAACCTAAATATTTCTATATGAAGAAAGAATGTTATAAAAACATACATTTATGAAATAGAATAATCAAATTTTTTAGGATTCCATTAAAATATAATGCAAAAGTAAAGTATCTGGTCGGTTGAAATGTAATGGTAAAAGGGTGTAAGAAGATGTAAAGTTAAAAATTATCAATATATTAAAAACATTTAAATGCCAAAATTTTATAAAGGATACCCAATATTATAATAACTAATTCATGGAGGTAAAATATCACAGGCAATTAGGGATACAAATTCTACCAAAAATGTCACAAAACATGATGCTAATAAAAATTCAGACATAAAATATCAATGTAAATAAAGTGGTTATGTGTGATTAAAAATTCTTTGAGTTGTATGATCTTCACTTCTTCTCAAACTTTAACATCGACATTGAAAGCCATAATGTCTCCAAAAACCCAAAATGTTTATCTATATAAAATACGGTAAAATAGTTTTGTGATATAGTATAAACAACATAAAATCAATTTGAGAACACAATATAAAATTATAAAACTAATAATGAATGAAAAATATGTATATTATATATTATGGATCCTACACAAATGGAATAATAACACATCCCATGAAATAATAACATGACCATTAGGAATATAAATTCATATAATAGAATAATAACCTCATCTCTTAAATTATAAAAAAAATCTATATATATTATGAATTAAAATATGATATAATTATATCAAAGTATATGTTAAAGAATAATTAATTGTGGTTATTTTTAAAAATATAAATATTTATTTATATTTTTATGTAACATTTTTATTTAAAAGGAAGTTTATTTCCATAAAATATATTTAAAGATTAATATTTTTTGTCTTATTATTATATGTAAAATTTATTGGACCTTAACTAGTTTTTCAAATTGATACCAAAAAAGTTATAAATCTATAATATTTATTTTCAAAATAATTGAATATTTTAAATAAAAAATAAATTTATCCAATTTAGAAAAATTATATTCCTATAAGGGATTTAATTTTTGAATTCTACATGTAGACAAATGGTCAAGGTGAATTTTTGGGATTTCACTAAAATAGTTGATTTTTTTTAATATTAAAATATGATAGTTTATGAGAAAATCAAAATATATGAATTTTTTATTCATTTGTTATGTAAGGTTTCTATAAGAAAAAAAATATAAAAATTTCCTTTATTATCTTAATATATATACTGATAAGGATCAAACTATTCATTGTCATGAGCTGAAATAACAAACTGATGACTATAATAATGAAAAAACACCCATATCCTCCCTTATAAATACCACCCCTCAACACATACTCTACTCCCACCATCCAATCCATGAATATTGTTCAAGATAAAAAATATTATTTCCAATAACATCCCCCACATCTAATATCCCTTGGCATCATAAAAAATTATATCATTTTTCCCTAATGTGTTTCTCAAGGAGGTGAAATTCAAGTGGTAAAATCCTCAACATTTTTCTTTTAATTTCATTTAAATTTCATTTATTTTCATATCCTATACTCATAACCACTTTTTCAGGTAGCATGAAAAATCCAGTATATTATATATAATTGATTTTTTATGATAATGTGACAATTCATCTTCAATTTGTTTCCCTTTTCCTTTTGTTATAAAAATTAAAATATTGTCTATGGTGTGTTAATTTACCACCACTGTGTATAATGAGACTTCATTTATCACTACCACACCATAAAGGAAAACCATATAACCATAATTATGGTAAATTAATATTCTATTATATATATTATGAGTTATATAATTTTATGTAAGAAATATAAAAACATGAATTTTAATAAACTTCTACGAGTTTGTGATAGTCGTAAAATTTTCCAAATAAATTTAATATTTTCCATTAAATATATATCTATTGAATCATCTGAAAACCATATAAAAAATGATATATATGATCCTTTAATTCCATAAATTTTCATTAATAACATGTAATTTTAATTCATGATGACTAATCCAATTTTACATGAACTTCCTCTCTCATATACAAGTGAAATAATCATGAAAAGCAACAAAATGAACACTACATAAAAATGAAACAAGACTCTATAAATGATCAAAATGCTAAAAATGATCTTAATAAAACTAAGACTAATCAAATGACTGTATAAATGGTTTTTAGTTTTTAATTAATGAATTTAATTTGATTATCCAGTATATTAATGTGAATATAGGATTCATAACTAAGGTAAACAGAATTCAAAAACTCATCCCCATTTATTTGGGTTATTCCATGTTCATTCCAAATTTCAATATTCATGTTCTTTTATTATTCCTAAGATATAATTTTTTTCCATCCATTTTAAATTATGTTATAAACATGTATCTAATCCAATTTAATGGAAAACAGAATGATTATTCAAAAATAACCATTCCATATAAAAACACATGTTATTCTTCTCATGAGATAGTTTATTCATCACTCTGGATTGATGATTCTTATACCATTTATATTATTAATAATTTTTTTGGGAATTCGAATGTTTATTCATGAATGTATTCTTTATGAAATGAAACCCATTTATTTTCTAGGGTTATAATATGTCCCATGATGATATATGTTCTATGTGGAATTCGTGATTATGTAATGGTTATAACGTGAGGTGTGTTTCCAAAAATATATATCACCATTAAATTTTATGATGGGATGGCTGTAACCAAAATTATATAGAAACAAAATCATTGGTTTGTATGATGTATCATATGAGGAAATTTTCAATATGCATGAACATGATTATAGATTTTTCAAAAACTATGTGTGGTGGTTAATCACTAAGAAATTATGTCTCATTTTTATGTATTTTCACATTCTGTGCCTTTATCTAATTATTCCTCTCATGAATTTGATGATGATCCATTTATTATGTTTGGATGTTGGTAAAAACCCATGTTTCATGTATCTTATTTATCATCTTACTAGTGTTTTATCTCACCCTTTATTTTTATATATATCCTCATGTGAATACTTTTAATATAAAAAACATATGGGACAATAAGAATCTATAGAATAATGAACTAAATAGTTTTTTATTATATAAAATTTATATATGGTCATACTTTTTCCAATACACTAAACCATTTTATCCCGGGTTTTTAGAATATTTAAGTTTCTTATCATTAAAATTATGTAATAATAATGTAAGAAAAGTATTGTCTCTATAGTTAGTATTAGGGAACTAGTTAGTTAATTTGGGAATTTGGATTAGAGAATCGTATTGAAAACCCATAGTATGTGACTATTTATATGCAAGAACCCAATAATAGTTGTTTTAAAAAAATGATAAATATAGTGATACCACATGTTTTTTCAAAACAATTTATAGCACAATGGAAAAAAATAGTTTTTCATAAAAAAATGATTTTTTTGTTATAACCTTTTTAATTTAATAATTTAATTGGAACTAGGAGAAACTAGGCCAACAACCCATGTGAGTTATAATGAAGCTATATCTCGAATTACATCCCTAATGCATTGGGAGGTGGAGTTCAAAATTCCCAAGAGATGCTATCCCAAATGTCTTATAATATGAATAATAACCTGAATAATTAGGAAATTCCACCTTAAACTATGTTGGATACACTATCCATCAAGTCTTTTATGTGGCAATGACTACCTAAATTTATTGGATCTTTTTAAACAATAGTAGTGGAATAAAAAATCAACTCAATGGAGAAGATATTTTATGTGCTCCACTATTCTGAGAAGGAGAAGGTGAATATGGATGTTTATATTATAGATGGAGAGGCCAATACATGGTGGGAGTTGATTCAAAACACCAAAATAAGGGATGAAATTAATGATATGGGTAGGTAAGACTTTAAGATAATGTTTCTTAATAAGTATTTTCCTCAGAAACTTCATAAAAACGGGTAGATAGAATTCATTATGATAAAAAAAGAGGAAAGTTAATCTATCATGGAATACGAAGAAAATTTCACATGTATTTCAAGGTACACATTGGTTTTTATACTAAAAATAATATTCTAATAGATATAATATTTAGTGTTTTAAAACTACACCATTGAAATTATCTATATATTCGAGACATTTGTATTTATTAAGAAGTTGTTCATTATTCTCTCAAAGTGGAGAAGGAGTTTGGAGAATATTCACATGGATATTTATAAAGGAACATAGAGTTTTTGTTTTAATTTAAGGGATCTAATGGTAAAAGAGGAAAGAATCTTCAACCACTTATATGTCATAAATGTGGGAAGAATCATCATGGGAACTTCCTCAATGGGACGAGTAGATTTTATATGTATAGAAGATAAGGCCCCCAAGATCATGAATTCTTAGGAGACATAAATAAGTCATAAAATTTAATGGTGGAAAGGAGAGGACCACCCATGGATACATGATTAAACTATTGGGAGTAAGGTCAATATAAAATCCTCTATACTAAACCTTGATATTCTCATGGAAATTTCAGTCATCTACCACAAAAGCCAAAACTGAAAGGGAATGCTTATGTCGTCACTTCAACTGTGGGGGATTTGGAAAATGATGTTGTGAGAGGTACACTAGTTATTCATTAAAAAAAATAATGAATGCACTATTTCATTCTACTTATATGCATTATTCCATATCTATCATGTCTAGTAGAAATATTCAATCACCTCATTCAAATATGGAGTTTGAGTTAATTGTGAGAACATAAAATTGGGAAATTATTACATCTAGAGTATATAACTCCTACATAGGTAATTTTTTAAGACTAAACCTCATATAAAATATTTTTATACTTCCTTTTGTGGAGTATTATTATTTTTTGATAATGGATTGGTTTTATTTATAAAAATCCAACATCAACTGTTGGGAACGCGAGATCACTCTTCACACCACGAAGCATCCTACAATTCTATAAAATTGTATGGAGGGGGATAAATATTATTGGAATCCATTGTCGCATTTGTGGATAATATTTCACTATGAGAAAAAATATCTAGCTAAAATTGTTGGGAAAAAATAGAAATTCATGATCAATGACATGCCCACTGTGAGGGACTACACAGATATGTTCCTAGAAGAATTTCTTGTTCTTCCTCATGACTTAATGGTTGAGTTATCTGTTGAATATATTCATTTATTTATGAATTCATCAAATAAACCTTATAAAATGGCCATAATTGAGTTAGAGGAAAAAAAATGTTATAAGAGAATCTAGGGAAGGGATATATATTACTAAGTTCTTTACTTTGGGGTGAACCAGTCCTCTATGTCAAAAAAATGATGGATTAAAGAACCTATCCATTGATTATCATGATCTCAAAAAAATCATGACCAAAAATATGAATCCCATTCCATGTATAGATGAATTGTTTGATCAATATGTGGGGAAATTTATTTCCCTAAGGTTCACCTTTTTTCGGTATATCACCAATTGAATTTGGGGAATGAATACATTCCCAAGACTACCTTTACAAAAGGTATGGATACTTTGAGTTCATGGTGATTCTTTTCAAATTCACTAATTCACAAAAAATATTCATTGAATTAATGAATATAGTCTTCAGAGGATACAATGAATTTTTTTGGTTGTATTTATTGATATTATTCAAATATTATCCAAGAGATATGGGGTACATGAATGAAATTTAAATAACATTATAAATAACATGTGAATGGAGAAACATTATGAAAAGTACAGTAATTCTGAGTTTTAAATGGGGGATGTATCATTCATGTGGAATATTATAACTAGAAAAATATAATATGTTGACCCTTCTATAAAAATGGAAATATAAGAGTATACAAGTCCAACATCTGTAATAGAGATCCATAGTTTCTTTTTTCAAGATTGGTATTATTTGTGATTAATATATGATTTTATAAATATTTTAAAACTCGATGACTGATATTACATAGAATTAAGAGATGTTTGTTTGGATAAGTGAATATGAATACTAGTTGAAAGAGTTAAAAAATAGGCTTATCAACATGAATATACTCACCCTTTTGATAAGTGGGTAACTCACTATTGTATATAGCAATGATTTAAATAAGGGATTTGAAAGTGTACTTATGAAAAATGATAATATAATGTCTTAGATCTCAAGGATATCGAAAATTATTGATAAAAACAATCCTAGACATGATCAAGATCTGAAATCTATAATATACACATTGAAAATATGGAAACATTATTTGAATGGGGAGAAATGTGAAATATATACAAATCATAAGAGCCTCAAATATATAGTCACATAGAAGGAGATTAATATGCTCCAGTGATGATGGTTAGATCTCATCAGGGATTAAGAATTCACAATAAATTACCATCTTATAAAATAGAACAATGTGGAGATGCAAAATTCATAAAGGATCCTGCAAAATTATCTATTATTAGAATTAACAAAAATCCATTCCTCTTAGAATAGAAAATGTTGGATATTTGAATTATCAAGGAAGGAACATGAATAATCCTTTTTCAAACTATTTCTCAACCATCCCTCATGGAGAAAATAAAGTATGATCATATAAATGAGGAGTAAATTATGAATTTTTTTGAATCTATATAAAATGGGAAATCTACATAGATTAACATTTATGAGGAAGTAATTGTATGATTTGGGTCACATCTATATGTACTTATAATCCATAGATAAAAAAGGATCTTATGAAATATACACATATCCCATATGTCTATATTCAACCATTGACAACCAAGATGTATCGAGATATCCGAGGGAAATGTTGGTTTGAGAATATCAATAAGAAGAGAACTAAATATTCATCAAATTTTCTTATATGACAATAAATAACGGATGAAATAAAAATTTATATGGGAAAGAATCATCCATTACCCATACCAGCAAGGGAATGGGAAAAAATAACAATGAGAATTGTCATTGGAATTTTGAAGTCATAGATCTAAAACAATGATATATGGGTTATTGTGAATCATCTTACAAAGACAACTATTTTTATCAGGAATCAATTAGAATTATCATTAGATCAACTAGCATGGATATACATCATGGAAATGGTAAATATACATAGAGAGCCAAAATCAAGTGTATCTGATCAAGATATAAATTTTAACTCCATGTTCTCAAAAAGTATCCAAAATTATTTAAACACTGAGGTCAACTTTAGTACGACTTATAATCCTCAAACAAATGGCTAATATAAATGGACTATGTAGAAACTAACATCCATGATGAAGGACTATCATATGGACTTTAAAACATGATGTGACCAACATATTCCATTAGTTGAGTTCTCTTACAATAATAGTTTACAATATTACTATGAAATAGATTCATATGATTCCATTTATGGAATAATATAAGGAACACCGATGTACTAGGATGAATTCAGAAAACATATGCTTCTTGGCCCATAAATGGTCAATGAAATGGTGGAAATTTTGAAAGCCATTATACATCACAACAAGGAATCCCAAATTAAATAGAATTGATATGGAGATAATCATCAACAACACATAGATATTGAGTTTGGGGACATGGTATTCCTCTACATATCTATGTGGGTGAGGATCATTAGATTGGATAAGAAGGTAATGATAAGTCTCGGGTATATTGACCCCTTTGAGATTATCCATCGAGTTGTTGTTGAGGACTTTAGACTAGCACATCCACCAACTGTGTCTCAAATAAATGGTGTAATATGTGTATCCATATTGAGATAATATATTCTAGATCACTGATATTTATTGAATCCATATGTGATATAGTTGGAAAATGATCTCTCTTACAAGGATCATATCTCATGATCTTTTACTGTAGATATAAATTTATACGCCACAAGACATGAAACTTGGTAAATGTACGATGGAATAACCATAAGTATGAAAAATAAACATGAGAACTAGAGGAATTGATGAAGTATATGTACCCACTATTTTGTTGACCATACTATCTAAAAAAAATTCGAGTAAGAAATTTCAAAATGGGGGGAAAGTGATACCACTAAAATTTCAATCAACGGAAATTACCTTATTATAATTATTAAATATAGTATAAACAACATTAAATAACTTTTAGAATAGAATATAATCTATATAAATGAATTATTAATGAAATAACTAGTATTTTTTTAAATTTAAAAACTTATCCCGATGGAATAGTAACATAGACTTCAGAATAGTCACATAAATATTAGGAATATAAATTCATCAAATTTAATAGTCACATTATCTATGAATGTATAAATAAAATTTATACCTCTTTTAAATAATAATATGATATAATTATTTAATAGTAAAAGAAAGTAAATATTTTAAAAATTATTAATTAACGGTTGATATTTTTATAAAACATAAAATTTTATATATAATATTATAATTAATATTATTTTTTAAAATAAAATAAAATTTTATTAAAATTATTAATAAGTTACCATTTAATTGTCTTATGATAAAAAGATAATTTTATTATACCTTAATTAATTTTTCAAAGAGTTATAAAATAAAATATAATTTTAAAATCAGCACATTCTATGTAAATGATGATTTTAACTAAAAATAAAATTTATCATATTTAGAGTTTTATTATAATAGAAAGGATTTAATTTTTTAATTCTACACATTTAAAATTGTATAGGGTTAATTTTTTGGATTTTTATAAAATAGATGAATTTTGGGTGAATAGTAAAATATGATAATTCATGATAAAAGTTATGTACCAGAATTCTTGAGTCATAATATCTAAACCGAATTTCAAATTTTAATATATTTGGGGATATTTTTGAAACTATTCATAGTCTTGAAAAAAATAATAAACTAATGAATAAAATAATGAGAAAACATCCCTCTCCTCCCCTAAAAATACCACCCATCACCACCTCTTCACCTCAAAACAAAAAAGACATGAATATTGACCATTTTTTCCCAAATAATATACCCAAAGAACTATCCTACATTCATGATCTCATGATCTTGTCTAAATAACCAAACCTTTTACCTATGGAGGTTCTCAAGGATGAGAAATTCAACAGGTAAAATCCTCTTCCTTTTTATTTTAATTTCTTTTAAATTTCATATCAGTTATTTTCCTATACTATACTAATATTATACATATGTCATGATAACACCAATAAATTTTATATATTTTAATTTTATTATGTTAGTGGAATAATTTATCTTCAAATCAATTCCCTTTAACTTTTATTATAAAAATTTAAATATCAACTATGGTGTGTCTATTTACCGCTACCACGGGCGATGCGTTATAATTTTTCTCTACTTCATTCACAGATGGAAATAAAAACATAGTTATGTTCATATAATATATTTTTATAAATATTATATGTTATATAATTTTCATTATAAAATATAAAAACATGATAATAAATAAATAAATATGAGTTTGTGATGCTCATAAAATTATCCATATAAATTAAATCATTTTCAATTATTATTTATCTTATTATTCATCCTAAAACCATTTTCACTAACGATATATCTAAATATTTAATATTATTAATGTTCAATAGTAACATATAATTTTAATTCATGATTAATATTCCAATTTTACAGGAATTTCCATACTCATATAAAATATAACAAATCATGAAAACCAAGAAAACGAACAATCTTAAACGATGAGATTAAACCCTATAACTCCTTGAAAATACCTTAACAAAACTTAATTAAACTATAATGAATCAAATTAATGTATAAATGGTTCATTATTTTATAATTAATTAATTTTATTTCATTGTACAAGATATTAATGTGAATAAATCATTAAGATATAAGGTCAAGGGAATTATCAAACCTATATAACTCCATTTATATAGATTATTCCTCTTTCAACCCAAATTTCAATTTGTATTTTCTTTTAATATTCATCAAATAAAATTTCAATATCCTTACCTTTTCATTTATTGGATATACATTCTTCCAGTATGATTTTATGAGAAATTCATTGATCTTTCCAAAAGAACTATTCATTCTAAAAAAAATGTTTACTTCACTTGAAATTTTTTATTCTTCACCCAAAATTGATGATTCTTATACCAATTTTTTATTCCATTTATATTTTGGGAACCCCAATGTCTATTCATGAATGATTTTTTAAGAAATGAAACTAATTAATCTAGATGGGTATATTATGTCCATTGTTGTTGTAGGTTCTATGTGTTAGGGATGACTATGTAATTCTTATGATGTGATAGTTGTACCAAGAATTATATAGCACATGTAAATGTTTGGATGTGAAAGGTGTTCCTAGAATCACATAGATATCCAATTCATTTGGTAATGTGATGTATGTCTTGAGATAATTTCAAACATGCATCAACATAATTTTATATTTGTTCACAACTATGTGTTGTGGTCTACTGCTAAGACACAATGTTTCAATTTTTTGTGTTGGAACATTCTTTTCCATTATCTAATGCTTCCAATCATGAATATTATGATGATAACTTACTTCTGTAAGGATGTTGTTGATAAACCTTTTGACATGTCTCTAATTTAACATCATACTTGTCTTTTAGATCACCCCTTCTTTTGATACATATACTTAGGTTGATATTTATACTAACGAGAACATGATTTCCAATAGTATGCTAGAGAAAAAGGATTAAAATATTTGATTATGTTTTATTTTGTTAAATTTATGTATGGTCCTAATATTCCCAAGAAACTAAACCATGGGATCCTGGTTTGTATTACTTTTATATTGACTATCATTGAAATAATGTAACAATCATATGTGAAAATTAGGGTCAATATAATTTTGAACCCACTTTATAATAAATAATTTGTTGTAGTAAATGATGTAAAAAATACAACATTAACAATTTCCATTTCCCCAAATGAGAAATTGATATGGGAACTTACACATTATATGAGCCTATATATAGAACAAGGGTGTACCAACCCATATTATTATAATTTTCTAACATTTAGAAAATCCAAATACCCTCTATAATATTTTATTGTCGAAATAACTCTTCATTAAATGATAAATACACTTGGGGGGGGGTGAAAACACTAGTAGGAGACTGACACCAAAAATACAACAGACTATATTGGGGGTATAACTTCATCAATATAGTACATAAACCATGTGAATCAAATTTCATGGAGAAAAAAATTGTTTGTATCTTAAAATAGGTGGGAGTAACATAAAATATTTAATTATTAAACAGATAATATGAGAGATATAAAAAATCAAAATGATTATTATTGAAGGCAATCCACAATTACAGGATGAAATTGATAAATGAGATATAATACATAATAACCAGTGAAATATCTAATCCCCAAGATTGATCCCAATCTACTTCCATAAATTTAAAAATCCTTAAACATTATATCTACCCCCAAAAAAGAAATTATGTGGTTGAGAATACATTTTATCTTGAAAAATGTTGTAAAATACATAGGATATTCTACTTATTATCCTAATACCAAAACATTTTGTAAATGATTCCAAAAACACTACAAGGTTAAATATGGTACATGTTTCACCCTCAATGTATACAACATGGTGAACATGTATAAATAGAAGGGGTTTTCCTTTGAGTGTGAACCTTCCACCAATGATTTTCCCTACACCTATTTTAGTATTTTATAATATGGTTCCCATGGGTATTATTTTCTATTAAACTTGGGAAAATGTTTTGAAACCAGACCCGCTTAGACAACTAAACTATAAGAATCAAAATTCAACCAAACCCATAGTTAATTAATGTTTTATATGAGCCATTGGTACATGAACCATGTATAGGACAAGGTAGTATGGCTTACTCCATGCACTTTTTGGCCAATAGGAAAGACTAATCCTGCCAAGGACCTCTAGAACATGGCCTAAATTTTATGAAATTATTGATACACGAGCACTAACATCCTACAAAATTAGGCGATTCACATTATGCCAATGTCCCATCCATTCAAGAAACTATTACAATTCAACTCCCCCATTCCACCCCTACCACTACATCCACTAATTTATCAAATAAATATTCATTCCTTATAAAATTTCTAAATAGAGCTCTATTTTCTCTTATTGACCTACCCCATACACATAAAACAAATAATATGACCACCGTGTCTTCTACCTCTATATTCAATCAGAAAAACATCATCCTATTAGATATGAGTATACATAACTCACATGAGTTTCCATTAAATACTACTACAATTATCATGTCACAATCTACCCATTATGTGATAAGGAAAATAAATTGGAAGAGATAGGGACGAGGTTGGGAGGGGGAGAGAGTGGGAGGGAATATATTAATTAAAACTTACAATTTTATTACTACAATGTTAATGGGATCACTTCAATAAAAAATTACAAATAATTTATAAAAAAATCATTAAAAATCAAATAAGTCACATATTAGTTATACTATAAATGTGATCATGTTCACATCATCTATAATTATAATTTCATAAGATATGTTTCATTCAATAATTAAGAAAAATTTCCATGATTTACAAATTCCTCTATAGATTTCTACAAATACCAAACTCTATGTTTAATTTCCACTAACTATTGAATTACTAATATAAATATAAATTTTTTGAATTCCTACAGCAATGGTCTAATAAATAATTTAATTACATACCAAACTAAGTGAATTTAAATAATTAATTAACCCAAATGTGTTAGTTCATCCTAATTAAATCTACAAACAAATTACATCTACAATGGTAATTGCCTTATAATGAATATAACATTAGGATCATATTCTATATAAGTGGCTTTATATTGATGAATATTCATTATTACCATGAGATAATTTTCATATAAAAAATAATATATTATAATTAATATATTACTATAATGGCTCTGATACATTGGAATAATTATAAAAAAATTTCGACCTTCCTAAAAAATATACTCAGAAATAATTTTTTGTAATCGATTCAAAAAATCAGAGTCACTACATCATTCTATACAAAAATCAGTTTCCATAAAAAAAATAGATAACAGGGGGATTCACTATATGTAATCTAAAAATACCCATTTATGGGAAAAAATAACCGTTCAAACAAATATTAGTTCTCTCTAGTTGTCTGTGATATCAATAAACCATTGTAAAAAATTGAATAACAAATTTTTTTTTCTTATTAATAATATCATAGACTACAATAGATCTCAAATATGGCCTTTACAAAAAACATAATTTTCACCAATGTGGTTTTTCCAAGAATCATCACATGAGA
Organism: Viscum album; assembly: GCA_963277665.1. Taxonomy (NCBI): domain Eukaryota; kingdom Viridiplantae; phylum Streptophyta; class Magnoliopsida; order Santalales; family Viscaceae; genus Viscum; species Viscum album. Next base: position 2,056,266,674 of record OY728127.1, on the reverse strand, counting down.
ATAATTTCTCATTATATTGAAATCCAAAGACAAGGGATTAATTGAATACATAAAACATTAAAATTTACCCCAATGTTCACAGTTTCCATGTTTACCTTTCATTGAAGCGAACTTCTCCCCACACATAAAGATTATTATAGATATTAGTAATAATAAAAATACCCATCTATTCCAAAATATTCCATTTAAAATAACATAATGTTTACTTGTTAACAAAAACTTATTTATAATGTTAAATTACCCTATATTCCATCACTTTTTCTTTACCAAATCCAAACCACAAGGTATAGGTATAGATATAACTATCTTCCTAAAAAGAAAACATTAATATTCCTCATACACAGTTTTTTTAATTATATGTGGAAATTATATATTACAAAAAAATCCCTAAAAAATAGACACTCACTATCTATGAAAGTATATTTATGTTTTCAAAAATACATGGAGAATTCCAAGAAACAATTTTTTTAATATAACCCAACAATAATAAAATTCTCAACACCACTTCACTCCTAATCAGGTACCATATCAATAATTTATTTTGGGAATCATCTTAATCATTCATATGCATGCTCACTCTCATCCCCAAGCCTCAAGATAACATCTTCCATAACTCGAGTGATAATGATTTCGTGACCTTTGTAGAGAACCTCCCAATATGAAATATTCAATGAATTTATATGGAATCAAAACACAAAAAATGGATTAGTCATTCATTTAAAATTAATTTTAAATCATCTAGAGATAACTAATATCAATATGAGGAAGTGGGTGATGCACTTGCAACATTTAATAATCCCACTCTGGTCCATCACATGAGAACCCAAGTAACCCATGACCACTAAAAATACATAACCACCTTGAAATACATTAAAATATGTAAAGTGTTATGTGACACCACAAATGATCACTAATGAAATTTTTTACGACACTATATATGAATCAATTGCACCCAGGATTTAAATTCATCTGTCTCTTCAACTACACTGACATATATCATTGTACCAAGGATGTCCAAAACCACGCCACTGCATCCCCACATATTTGGTATCATACATCATGGTTTTAATCTCAAGATGAAAAAACACAAATCCATAAAGATAGATAACACATATTATAATATTACCATATACATGATGATGTAATGATAGAAATGTTTGATTACATGAATTTCAAATAGTCACATCACCAAACTAATAGAAGGGAAATGTTAGTCTATCTACATCACATACATTAGAATAATTATTTTCAAAAAAGTATATAAATAATTGAAAATTATATCTATAATGATATAAAATGCATACATTAGAGTCTCATCATGTGAAAACCCTATGAAAACTTCTAAAATAATTCTCATTTCCCTCTACACATATGTGTAGACAATTATTAATACTGAATATATCTTACAAAATCACAAATCAAATATTATGGGTAAAATACTATATCTTATTTAAAATGGGATATTATTACTAACCTTGATTTGATCCCTCACTCCACTGATGGTGGATATAACCTATTTTAATCAACATCAAATCATAGTATAATAGAATAATTTGTGGTCAAACCAATAAAATTTATCCATAACTCATATCTTCTATGGAATCCAAGGAATAACCTAGATTATAAATTTAAAAAATATATATAAATTCAATTTACTAGATGGGTGAGTGAAAGATGTTCTCCCTCAATGGGAACAAACTTAATAATAGATGTTTGTTTCATGGTTCCCCTGAAATATCTAAAAATAAATCAATTGGAATGGAAAGATTTTCTGGTGATAATGGTATTCAATATGAGGTTCTACAAAAGGATAGGAATAACACAATGAACTATATCTATTGAAAAATGAAAGCAGTTTTCCATTTCATGTATTCTCTAATTGAAATGATAGTTATCACAATCCCCCTAATTGGATCTGTATTGTTGAATCTTGAATCTCTATATTCCCCTCCACCACTCGCTTCCCAATACAAACATATCAATGTTGGTCTTAAATCATAAAATGATAGAATAGTGATGTCAATGATATCTATATGGGCGAGATAGATCTGTGGGATCCCACAAGCCTTGTTCAGTATAAGTACATGGCCATTTTTAAATATTTTCTTTATCACTAATATGAATCCTCATTCGGAAAATGATCATTTGAAATCTCAATAGTTGTGACATTGTGATAATGAAAAAACCATAAAATGATTAATCATCCTCTAGGGTGTCCAGATAATCCAAAAAATATCATAAAAATCCCCCATAAAAAATATATATTGAAAACGTCCCAGGATTAATTAGATTCACCACATATGAATACATGATCGAACTACCTTGTAGATGGTTCAATATACATGGGTACAACACCATATTAAACAAGACATAAATCTTTATAAATGGTATACAATTTCCTCCATGAGTCTAGAAATTCATCTTCCACTGTTGGATAATTATTCCATCTATTGATTATAAATAAAGAATCATCATCTGGTATTCGATAGAATGATCTATATGGATACATGAATGTCAAATTGAATCCATAACATTGTCTCCTGAAGGCTATGGTCTCCCTATATTCCCATAAGGCATCTATCATAATAAAAACAATATTATATCAATTATATGGGTATTATAATATATAAAAATTGGAACTACTATAATCCCATCTGGATTAGGATCCGCATATTATAAATAGAAGACAAATAGTTAGATCACATGTAAAAAATAATTCATAATGTATTCACCAAAATAATTAACATTTTATCCCTAAATAATGATGGGAGGCCCAACTACATGAATATTATTTTCAATACCCATCCTATATTGATAATAATTCTATCATTAATTATTAACTTTCACATAATAGGGTAAAAAAATGGGGTTTAAAATATATCTATATTAATGGAAATCTGATGGTTTTGAATGATCATAGTTGAAATATATATAATATATCAACAAACATACTTGTTTTAATAAATTGTTTTTTATATGTCTAGATTGAATAAAAGGTTAATATAGACTAATTATAATGATACATAAGTATCTACGATATGTATGGTCACATTGTTTAGATAACTAACTCAATATCCCCTTAACAATATTTCCTAAATGTCCCACTCCAATCCTATAATGAAAATAATCTCTAAATTCCATACCTAGATATTTTACACCATTATACCCTCTATAATATTTCATAACTTTTTTGATACCACATAGTTTGATAGTAAGTCATGTAATCCACTATAGGCCCACCTCAAATATGCATGGGTTTATGATTGGAAGTATGTAAACATCTTATATAGTATGTGATGCCTTAGAATATATCAAACTAGAACTTATATATATCTAATAAAAAATAATAACCAAAAAATTTACTAGAATTTATATAATATTTTAAAATATAAAACACATTTATGATATATAAAATCTAATAATACTTTTATAAATTCAAATACCACGGTATCTAAACATCTGATAACTCATCAAATCTGACAGAAAGAAAGATTTAAAAAATATGTGATTCATTCAATGTAACTTTTATCAATCTAAATCATAAACCCCCCTCCAAATTATCAACAATTACCATATAACATAATTCATATATAATCATCACTAACCATTTTCTATAAACAATATAAACTAGAAATATATCTTTCAATACCTCTTCCTAATGCATATTACCATGAAAAAACACAACATTTCTAGGAAGATAGAAGATTATTGGTTGGGTATAAAAATACTCAATTGGATTCCCCGAATCGAATAAGTAAAAAACTGATCTTGATTACTAAAAAATATTGTTTATTTGGACATCTATGAGAAAAAATATGGGATTGAGATATTTTCATCTACTACTAGTCATAAGTGTATAAAAATTTTAAAGTAGTTATAACTGATTTTCATATAGGTAAAGTCTCATATGAAATTTTTTATTCTCTATGTAATGTAAATCCCACATAGCCTAAGGTCAATACCATAATGAACATCTCATCTTGAAGACACCAACTTTTTAATGATGATTGAAAATTCAAAAGCTTTCAGTTGTTCTCATCCACATAAAATTCATATTTCCCAACGAATCAATGAGGGATTACACCATCATCACTACAACCTGAATAGTAGTGGAGGGTGTATAAAATCCACTGTCTAACAATTGGGAATACTAGATTACGATAAAAATACGTGAATCTGAACCATTATAAAATATATATGTGATAAAAGGGATTATTAATCCCAACTATAAGAACAAACCAACTATGTGAAAACCCATATTTTTTCTTTAGAACAATAATGGATGGCCTATATCAATTCTAGTTATAAGACATTGGATAGGGGTATTAACTATCACTTTTGGTAAATAAACATCTTGAATGGAACAAAATAGATGGGAGAGGACTTAATATCCTAATTAATGTACTGACACATTAAGAAAGATATATTATGCACATTGTAGGTGAGGGAGGAACATTAAATGTTTTAGTAGGAAAGAATAAATGTAATAGTTACACATAATAAAAGAAAGATAATAAGAAACCTCATGTAATATTTGGGGACCAACACCTCCCTAATAAGAAAACCAAAAATGTGTTAGAATAAAGGAACCCCCATAAACGATCTGATCACGATATCAGATCACCACCATCATCATTGTGAGGTTGGATCCAAAAAATACCAATATATACTTGAAAATAACATTACATGGGATAGAAAACCACTCCATAAGAGTTGATATTTGAGAACAACAATTATATAATATTTATTTTTTTATAATGACAAATAGAGAATATTTTTTTGTTAAAATATCCATATGTGACAACCATGCCAGGTGATTGCACCAAAAAACACTACCCGAGTGACTAAATATTAAGGATCTCACAAATTTTTCATGAAATCACATTTTAATATATTACCTCAATGTGTTATATATATTTTTTATGTTAAAATAAGGTGTAATTGGACATATTAAACAGATATGTATAGCCTGGTTGAACTGAACCTCCTCGACCAGCCAAACACTAGTCGAGTAAATGTTCTGGGGAAGTTGATTAGGGTATGATGGTTTAGGATAAAAAAACTCCAAACATGTTTGGTGGACCTCATATATCAATCTCAATCAATTTTCTACTCAAGGTTATGTTTGGTCTAATATGAGGATATCATGATAAGTTTATTGTCCAGCACTACCACACCCACTCTTCCCCCATAGTCATTCCCAAGAAATAGAATCATAGTAAATTGTCATTTCACTAATAGATTCCACTTCTACGGATGGAATGATTGTCACCACCATTATTTTTTCATACTATGGTAAATCCTTCCATATTATCATTCAAATACTAAATCCACAATAACATCCTCTCTCAATGTTTTCACTCCCCTAGTCACCACACTCTTGTATATTATCACTAAACACTATTTCAACCTTCATCATTAACACTATGACATTTCTTCCTTTTCTTGAGATTCCTCACCTCCCAAACCATACCTTTATCTATGGAAACATAATTGGGGAAATGATCAGCCCTTCACCAAATATGAATATGTGAGATGGAGTGGGAGATCCAATATCTATAATGAGAGAAGAATTCCACCACTTTCATCATGATTCCCAAATAAAAAAACTGACAATCGATAAAAATAATTTCAAGGGAGAATTAAAATATCCAATAATTTTCATGTGTTAAAAAACTATTAAATAATAATTATTCACTAATCAAAATGATATTTGAAAGTTACAACATTATTATAGAAAATTAATAATAAATCTACCACATTACAATTATAATTAATGGTGAATTAATTTATAAAATTTATTAAAAGTTGTATTAGAATATTGGAACTTAAAATTAAAAATTTGTAAATCATTTTTTGATTAACCATTTGTAAAAATTTATTTTTATCAGCTATAATTTGTAATTCAGATGAAGTGTTTCAATATCATATTCTAAAAATTCATCAGATTTATATGGTCATCCTGCCATCACACTATTTTACTAACCTAATGGTTTATAGAATACAACCTTTGAAATGTAGGAAAGAATATAAAATATAAGTATCACTTGTTCAACTTTCTAGAGAATTAATTAATTAGTTTATTAAATACATCAATTAAACCATTTAATTAATCGCTCATGATTTTATGGCCTCAGAAACCCCATTATGTTGTAAAATTATACTTCCCCAAGGGTAATTCCCCCATCCATTATAGAAAAATGTTATTGTATTATTATCCTAGGGAATATATTTTATGGAAATGAATAACTTTAAATAATGGAAGAATATATCAAAAATATTACCTTTAATATATTATTAACAAAACCCTTAATGCATGTAACATAGTACAAACATAATGATTCTCTCAAAAATTATTATATATAATAATATAACGGTTTTAATAAATAATTTTATGCCAAAAAAGAAAATATGTGATTATAACTAGAGATTTTTATTTTCCTTTTTTAATAATTTTACAGATGAGTGACAGAGAATGATGTCTCCTAGCATGTGCCTATGTTTTTTAAGGAAATAACACTTTAAAAACTTTTCTTGTCCTGTGAGTTGGTTATCATTAACTATTATTTGAACAATTAGCTATGAAAAAAATAGAATTCAGTTTTTTTAATTGACACTATTAATACATGGTTATTCTCTTTGGCCTTAGTTATTTTCCAATTACCACTTAGAAACTAATAGATATCCTTTATAAATACATGAATAAACCATATAATTTGATATTTTCTTCTATATGAAAATATATTGTACATTATTTTTCATATATGGTCTCACTAATGAATTCTATGAAAAATATTGACACATCAGAATGAATTTGATAATGGATCACATAACTCTTCTATTTTATAATGTCATTGATTAAGATTATATATTCTAATTACCATTAATATGTGTAAATTACAATTGATAAATTCATTATAAAAATACTGATGATGACATGGTTTTCTATGTAGAGAATAATATTTTTAACATTGATTAACACATTAAGGAATTTTAGTTGTTAGACTCTAATATACATAAAATTGTATTAAAACATAATCAAGTGGAGGCCATATATAATTTTTACAATTGTGAATTTGATATCCAATATCTTATTTATATAATTATAATTCATTCCTTATTCCAAAAAGCTACTGTGAAAATATAATCACCCTATGTTGATGATCATTCTATATTTTTAAAATAAATTCAACATAATGATTGAAATATTTTTGTGGTTTTATTAAAAATAGTTTGGGAATTATCATGACACATTATTTCTTATATATTAACTAGTTGAGTACAGACATGAATGATAAGTGGGAAAGTTATAACTGTTACCTAGAACAATGTTAATGTATGATAGAATTTCAAAATATTTTTTCATCCAATTTTATATGATGAATTAAATACACGATTGTATTTAATTGATTTTGTTATAATATACTGTTTTTTTACTGATTCATTCAAATTTCAGAGAATGATTAAATATTTGAGATTGAAAATAAATATATTTGAAGTGATGATGTTTCTTGTTTTACTAGTTTTTATCTTAAGTGACCATGATATGATATTTTCATCACAGTTTTGGTCGAATTTAAAATTTTATTTTATAACATGGTTAAACATGGATATTATAGTCTATCCTCAACCGAGTGGGTGTTCAATGTGAAATATTAAAAAATTATATAATAATATTAAATCATTTTTATTATAAATTTCTAGATCCATGGAGGAAAATATTACATTGATACATTAATAATTCAACTATTTTCATCATAAGAGGCTTCATATGTGTCCACTGGATGTATATTGTAGATATCCATATTCATATCCATATTCATAGATTTAGGTTGAAGAAATACCACTATTTTGTTCAAAACATAAGGGATAGACAATCAAAATGGCATTATTTGTCATCAAATGAATGTTCATATAATAAATATGAAAAAAATATTATAGATATTGTTGATACTGTTTATAAAATTTTAATATTTGAGAACCTATATTCATGACTTTATATGAATGGTTAGGGAACCACCACTACAGAAACCTCTAAATTTTAACTATTTTAAAGGTCAAGTAATTAGAGAATATCAAATGAATTTGTCATGTTAAATAATGAAAAACATTAACCATAAAAATTAGTGTAGTGGATGTTGACCTTCAAATATCTCAGTAGTATATGTACAAATCTATCAAGATTTATACGGTTATTTGATATTATTTTCATCAATATTTTAGTTTAATAATTGTATATATAATATTTTTATAGTAAAGGAAATATCTACTATGATAAATACATATCATGGGTGGGTGTTATATTAATATTCCTGAATATATGTGAAAAATTCGGAGTATGAAAACATAATTATAGGGGGGTGGATATATGCTTTTCAATAAGCTTCAATGATCCATCATTTCTAGAAAATAAATTACATTTTTCTGTATAATGGTTCAAAATTGGTCTGAGATATTTATGGGATTCATAATGAATTTTTTTGATTTGGAGTGGTTGGGATAGTTTTGGGTTGTTTCAAACGCTCTGGAATGTTTTAAAAGTTTAAATAGTTGCTTTATGATGATTAAAAAAATTCCAATCCATAAGGAACAATGGATATATAGATTCATCCCACTCGGATCAAGAATGGTTAGCACATAATTTGGGTAAAATGATAAATAATCCATATACCATTTTGAGTCTTCAATCATTTCATATTTACATAGTTGCAAAATATTTTGACGAATCTTATGATAGAAAAATATAGTATTGTTGGCATACAGTAACAATGACACAGTTGATTCATATTTTCCCACAGCACATAGTAAAAATAGTCATGAAATTATAAAGTACAAGAATGTATTTTAACCAGATTATCCAATAGGACTAATTTCTTTACTCTTGTTTAGATATCTCAAACACGATGGAATTGATTATTATTTTTTGATTCTATTTATTTCATATGTATAACTTCTTTAATATCGAGGGTTTGAACTATGGATTGAATATTACACCCCCATGGCATATTATATTCTCTTATATTTATTATTTTCCTTATGGATATGGGGTTAAAATTCTTATAACTTATTATTAGTGTATGGTTTGATGGTTTTTATAAGAATTATTTATTGGTGTTTTTTGAGATAACCAATCTAATAGTATTAAAAATAGTTTCTTCAATGCATATTTGGTTGAGTTATATATACTCTATATCCATCTCATCAAATAATATGTATATGAAATAATGTTTCTAGAGGATTTATGATTTTTTTGTTATTGGGTTTTAATTATTTGGATAAATATAATTATTGTATTTTCATTGACATAAATAGACATTTAATAAAGATTTTTATTGACAAAAACAACATGAATGAAATGAGTAAGTAATTATTCATTTCATTGGTTGAAAATAGTCGTTTTTATGGGATAAAATAATTTTTTTGGGTTAGTGTGATTTCATATGTTCCATAAGTATATTAATAATATATAATTTTTATGAAAATGATTTCAAATAGGAAAAACATTTCATTACGGTGACACGACACCAGTATGAATTTTCTTGTCATCATGGTAAAATTAAAAGAGGCCCTATAGCAATGGGATTAATATCCCATGTTGATGGTGGGACACAATAATTATAAATTTGATGATATTTTTAGATCTACATATTTATATATCTTTTATGAATTTTATTAGGGTTTTTAGTATTGATAATTTTAGGAAGATATAATGATTCTGGTCATATTTACAACAATCTTGTAAATGGATTAATCTATTATATTGTTAACTCATTAAATTCACTATGTTGGAATTATAATAGTACAGGGAGTGGTAGAATATTATCTTTATCCCAATCCACGATTTATAATTATATTTTTTCCTAATTTGGTATTACTTTTTTCATCAATGGTTTATGGTATATCAATATTTATGATTAGATTCATCCCACCAACATTTTTTATCTAAATATTTTCGTTCATATCCCCTCTATATGATATATTATATAGTATATTCTATTTTAGTGAAATAAGAAAAAAAATTTATAAATTATATTTTTCATATAATGTTTCATCCATAGATAGATAGGTTTACACATATCACCGAGTTTCAACAAACTATTATGTACTATTACTATTAATATTTAATAGACACCATTGTAATATCGCTTTTTTAAAAAGTGGTATGAATATGACTAGAAATAGTTTAAAAAATATTGTGGTTTCTATAAGAAAAAATATTTTCGAAAATAAGTTCATAATTGTTTAAAAAAGTATTTATATATTTCAAAAAATTAATTTTCTAAATTTTTTAATTTTTTTCGTGAAAAAATTATTAAAATTATTATTTCCCATATTTAGATAATTATTTTCAGAAAAATAAATTTTTTTTTGAATCATCATATCAATATATTCTTAAGGTTATTTGTTTAGATATATCATAAAAGTTAATTTTTTAATTAATATTGAAGAATATTAATTTTTATTCAAATCATATTTTTGGTTTAATGAATATAAAAGATAAATTTCATATTTATATTTTCCTAAAAGAAAAAGTAATTTAATTCTAGAATTATTTATAAAAAAATTTCTCTGAGAATTTTGATATAAATTTAATATTTTTCTTATGAAAAATAATTATATGGAAAACCATTTTACATTGTGTCTAAAAGGTTAATTTTAGATAAAATGTTTTCAATTTTATGAATTTCATTAATAAAAATCGATTCCATATTTTAATCAAAATATTTTATAATTTATAATATAATTAAACTGTTATTTTTTCATAATGAAAATAAATATAGTCAAAATTAATTACTATAGTTAAGGTTATAACAGGTTTACTAGAGAGTTAAACTAAAAATAAAAGGCCTTTGTTGAAAAAAAACATGTTAAATTCATCATTTTGGATCTATTTATACCTTATATAAATTTTTTTTCATGATAATCAATTTTAAATCCATTTCAAATATTTAAAACATGGGTAGAACTTTTTATTTTAAAAAATTCCATTTATATCCTCTCCCCAACCTAAAAAAGGGAACCTCCACTCCATTCAAATGAACACATATAATGAATATTCAGTGTAATAATAAATTCAAAAATATATTATTTTCCTCACTAACAAAAAAATTTATGACTTATTTTTATTAAGAATCACTCATAAGAATTATTTTTGTTCCATCCTACAAAGCTTGTCTAAATAAGATGTGTCATTCTTATATGAGAATTTTGGTTTTATTATTATTCTCTATCATTTAATTTTTTTAAAAATGTAATGTTATTAAAATAATATTCTTATATATACTATGATTTTTTTATGGTACTATAAAATCCTATATCAATCTCTTCCATAATAAAATGTGAATTAAACTGTACATAGTGTGTAAAGCAAACTACCCCCTCGCCAATTGATGTAATTTTTTTCCATCACTGCTTATTATAACTGTAAATAATTATATATTTACAATGTTATATAGAATTTTTGAAATTCTAATTATTAATGTATTATAATATCACATATACCATATTACATACCAATCTATTTGAAAATGATATCATCGATCAGACATATATGTGGACTACCACATCCACGATGTGATGTGAAAAAGATTACCTTTCTATTTTTTATGGATGGTAATAAGGATATATTTCATGAATATATATTATATCTATGAAATATTATTCATTATTTAATATTTTAATATTATTTTTCTTTCAATCATTTCATTAATTCAGAAAATGGAAACAACATGCATGCATACATAATACCAACAATCTACGTGAATAGTGTAATTCATATTCCATCTCTTAATTTATTTGATTACACTATATAAATATGTAATTAATATATTTTTTATTTATATAATTATTTAAATACTAATGATTATGGAAGTATGGTTGATGTACAAGTAAAAAAACCAAAACCTGTACATACATGAATAAAAAAGAAGTTACCATCTGGAATGGATATTTTAATAATAAATAATAAATAGATACAGGATAAAAAGGGTAACAATAAATCCTAAATGGAAAGATATATATTATTATGCTTCTATTATAGATATATAATTTATATGTATTAATTAAAAGGACAGTCTAATTTGTAGGATGAAATCAAAAATCTAGGTAAGTTATTTTTTATAACTTTTATTTCCAATGGAAACATTCCATATTAACCACATGATTCATTTTTCTGTGTATAAACTATACTTTAATACTTTTTATTATAAATAACATAAATTTATTAGTGATTGAAGTATCCATATATGGTTTTTTATATCATGGGGATTATGAATCCAATTATTACAAAGTGGTAATAATTTTGTGGTGTAATCAAATTATTTTTTAGGAATAATTAAGATTATGTTTAAAATGATAAAATATTAAAATCTATCTCTTAAGAGACCCATTAAATATATTATTATCTATTAATTTATATAAAATACAATTTTCTATTCATATTACACTATATAATAATTAAATTTATCAAAATAATATATTTATCAAAAAATATTACTTGTTTATTATTTGACCAAAATCCAATTTCATCGATGTCGTTTTTTTCTAAAACTACTTTAATGAAAATTTTAAATATTCTAAAAATTTTGTTAAATTTATGTTTTTCTATTTTAAATATTTTACAATATCGTTTTTATGGATTCCTCTTTTAATTTTATAAATAAGATACTTTTGACTACTTCAAAAGATTTGAAAGGAGTAATTGCTTTAATGTTTAACATATTGAAAGAATATTCTACCCTAATAAAAACATAGTGGTTTAATTATTAATTTACAGATTTCTAAGTTATTTTTCAAATAAAAATTTCATATTAATTATTTAAAAAAATTTAGTCATTAAATATGTGATTTCAAAATATAACGGACACTTTAATAAACAAATGTTCTTATTGATCATTTATAAATAATTTTACATATATAATGAAAATATTTGTACATAAATAATTTTTACAAGGGATATGGTCCAATTAAACAATCATTTTTATTTTATGGGGTGTTTTATTATTTTGATGATTATATTATTATGAACATTATTCATCTCCAATAAGTTAATCTAAAATTAAATGATGAAATATTTATGAAGCATATTTCATTTAGACGGGGTATGTTTTGATGAATGGGTAATTAATCACTTCAATTTTCATGTGTTACGAGATGAATAATTTTTAGGATACTATTTCACACCAATTTCATTATTTTTTAATGGGTGGTAATTATATCTTCATCTAACTAATTGGGTTATGATGAATAACTAATGAGGGAAACAGTGATAGAATATGGAGTGAACCCAATTTATTATGTGACTGTATCTACTATGATAGTATTATGAGTGAACATTGACTACTAAAATAGTTTGTGTTGTGAAAACATTACAATATTAGAGTATTGGGATTGAACCTTGAGTACAATGTTATTTGGTGGAAGGGTGATCCCACTCTACTATGATTGTTTTGGCAGATACTATTGAATACTAAAGAAATTATTTTCTATAACCGTGTGAATGAAAAAAACTCATTGATTAAGACTAATTTATGATATCAAGGATTAGGTTCTATTATTTAATTATGGTTCACATAAAATTAGCATCTATTCTTACTTTATAACTCGTTTCTATGATCTGTGATAATTAAGGTAATAATTTAAAATGTAATTCCCATGTTCAGATACCATTATACTTATGTTATGTTGAGATATACCTTATTTACCCTTAATAATAATCCAAGATATCCTTGTTTTTATGTTTCTATCTTCCATGTTATCATGATATTTATCATATATGATAATACAATAAAGAGTTTTACATTTTATGTAATTAATGAAAGATATTTTATTTTACTTATGAACAAATTTTTTATGTGTCCCTATTTCCAGTAGAACTATACCTAAATTATTTTTGACTGGATCATTTTTTTATTTAAATAATATTCATAAATATGGATTTTTTTATCAATTTATGATATCAAAGGGCCTCTATTATTATTATAATTTTTTTTTGATATATTATAAACTAGGATGATAAAAAATAATGATCTACTAATTGATTAGTTTACAAATAAGACAATATACCTGAATTTTGGTTAATTATATATTGAGTGTCTTCAATGAAAATTCACACCTTCATGGATAATTTAAATTCATATTTATATAATTGAGTTATATATTGGAGTAATAATGTAGAAAACTTTTCAATTGACTTTCACTCAATCATCCATTAATGATTGATAATGGGACTTACTGCACAGTAGTTTTGAAAATCATATGAGATATGTTTTTGAAATACATAATTAATGTATGAACCACTATGAAGGTTTTTAATATAGGAATATAACAAATAATCTTGTACAATACTAAGTTTTAATTTATTTAAATTAAGGTTTCATGATTTATAATTATTTTGAATTTTTTTAATTATTGTCTTGTATGGATTCTTATCCTTTCTATTTGGTTGATGATTAATGGAGGTCCTATTTTTTCAGTGTAATGTAAAAGTGTGATTGATGTGTGGTTAGAAGATTTTGTTTTTGGTGAATTCAGATGTGAGGTTTGTCAATTGGATGAGACTATATGTAAGAATGGTTTTGTTGTTGGGTGATATGTTGAGAATGCCCTGGGGCCATTGAGACTGGAAGACCAATAGTCTTGGTCAGTTGAGTAAGTGGGAATTGGGATATCCTTGTTTGATGGTGGTCTTGTGGGAACTAAATTCGGTGTAACATTGGTCTTGGGGAAGTATGAAACCATGAGGTAAATAATATAGTGTAGATGTTAGTACATTTTAAAATGTTGTGATACTAATTAGGATTGAAAATTGATGATTCAAGATAATATCTTATTGTTATTAGTGAAATCAATGTAGGATGCATGGATATTTTAGAGACAATTGGTTTTGGTGGGTGTGGTGGACCATCATGTTAGGTTTTAATCATGAGGGTCATACTGGAAGAAAATGAGTGGTGTGGAGGATGCAGTTTAAAAGGAAAATTTGGTTCATGACATCTTGGAGGATGGTTATGGAGGGTTGGTGAGTCTTGTTTGGAAATCATTCCTGAGCAGTGGTGGTTAAGTTTAAATGATATATGTGTTGAAGGGAATCCTAAAACCCATCTAAGGTCATGTTTTCCCATTGTGGAA
Source organism: Viscum album (assembly GCA_963277665.1). Taxonomy (NCBI): domain Eukaryota; kingdom Viridiplantae; phylum Streptophyta; class Magnoliopsida; order Santalales; family Viscaceae; genus Viscum; species Viscum album. The sequence continues at coordinate 2,056,251,545 of OY728127.1, read as the reverse complement.
GATAAAATCATCAATAGATAAGTTGGTAGTGGTTTTATTCAATATCATCTTAGCACACCTCAACTAGTGGTGATTATGGCCAACACCATGACATCATCATATGTATATAGAGAAGATAAGGTCGTTCCTAGGGGACCTGAAGTTATTTTGGTTTTATGAGGTCCATCATTGATTTCACACTCATGGCGGTGATATATGTGGTTATATATGATGTGATGTACCATATATGGTTTCAGGTGAGATCCTTGGGAGGGATTATGTGTCAAAGATCCTCAATGGTGTCATTCAAGGATATCTGAAACCAAAAATGGTTGACATTTTATAACATCATTTCACCCTTTGGTTATCAGTATTTTTTTCTTCCATTGCTTCAGGTGCATTATATACAAGATTGTGAATGCTAGTTTGTATTTTATTTTCATTTAAAATGTAAATGAAATTCATGAAATTCAATGTAATGGTATTAATATGTTTAAATAAAATTTAATGATACCATAAATCATTTTTTATCACATGTGATGATAAATCATTAGATTAAACATTAATGATATTTGTTTGGACTATTTTTTGTTGTTCCACGATAATCCGGAACTTGGTTCAATACATAATTTAATGTTTGGAATATAAATTCATACCGAACATAAAATATATTACATAACAAAATTTAAATTTTATTTCAATCATTCAACGTATTTTATGATCATTGTTGAATGAACTAATAGAAATTGGAAATGCATTGTCCATGATTTTGGTAAATCGGCACATCACGGACGGTGTTTTTTAGAATAAGAGGGAGAGGAGAAGAAAAAGGTGATTAAAATTTTACATGATCATGATAAAATGAATAATATATAACATTATAGAAACTTCATACCTCCTAGATAAGTGGAAGGGAATAGAGCATAAGAAAATAATGGAATTGGAATGAAAACACATGAAAAATGAAGAGGATTCTTATATATTGATCTCTTCTCCTTGAATCCTCCATAAGGCCTTTGGTTTTGTCATATTGGTGATTACATAAGGACATGGACGTGGGGAAGAGACTTGGGGAGGGAATTTGTAAGAATATAGACAATTCTTAAGGATTGAGAGGTGTGAGAGGAAGAGGGAAATGAGGGTGGTATTTATAGTGGTGGAGTGGAGGGATTTAACATTATTTAAAGCATTTTTATAGTAGTTTTTATCAAGACTACGAATATTATTGATTAATGCGACCCTAAATAGTAATAATTTAATGTGATTACGAACCAAGTGGATTCCCATCATCCTTACATCACATATGATGCAGTAAAAAAAGTATTTAGCATTTAATGTAATTTATCATATTTTACTATTTATAAAAAATTCACGATCTTTAGAAAAATAACAAAAAATCTTCCCTAACCATTTTTCGACATGTAGAATTCAAAAATTAATTTCATTTATTAAAAATAGTTTTCTAAATATAGTTATTTAATAATTTAAATAAAATCACAATTTATTCATTAATAAAAATTTTAAATATATAACTTAGTTTTTAACCCCTTGAAAAATTAATCAACACATCATTGTCTTATAACCTTAATAAAATTAAATAAAAATATGATTTTATATTCATAAGGGTTATATTACTATTTATATTACTATTCATAAGGGTAGGATACTATTCACCGAATAACAAGTTGGTTCTAAAAGACTCTAAATAACTTACTTATCACAATAGTAGATGACCATTTTATGAAATTCAAATTAAAGATGTGGAAAAATGTCATTTAAAGGATATTTGTAACTATATACATAAAATTTTTTTTCAATATTTTCAATTTATTTTTTTAAAACCATGGGGAGTTATATTATTCCCACCTTCTAGAAATTGCGCCCTGATAATTTTATTTACATATTAAACAAGTGAGGGTACTTTTCCCTCATATAATTTTCATATTCCCATATTGTTTCTTCAACCATGTGGTTTCTCCCAAAACCATTACCCAGTGGATTACCATATTCCGCAAAATGGTTTCTTTTTATTTGAATGGTTCTCCTTCATCCGAACTATATTTGGACTAAAGACATGAGAAGAATCTGGAACATATTTCTCAATATAGAAACATAAAAAACATTGTGTACCTTATATAAAATCGATGGAAAATCTACATGGTAGGCCACTGGTCCAACTTTCTCTAGAATTTCATAAGGTCCAATGAACCATGGACTTAGCTTTCCTTTCGTACCAAAATGAAAAACACTTTTCTATAGTGAGATTCTAGGAACAAATGATCACCTACCTCAAAAGAAATGTCATTCCACCTATTGTATGTATAACTTTTATACCTGCCCTAAGTTGTCCTCGTGTGTTTCTGGACTATCATCACTTTAATATCCACTTCCTCTACTAATTATGGTCCCATCAATTTCATTTCCCCGACTTCATCCCAAAAAGCTGGAGTTCTACCATACTTTTATACAATGCCTCAAAATGTGTCATCTGTACACTAGAATAAAAACTGTTAGTATAAGAAAACTCAACTAAAGAAATATGTTGATCCCAAATTCAGTGGTATACCATTGAACAAGTTTGAAGTATATCCTATAATTTTTTAATTGTTCATTTGGACTACCCGTCTTATTGAAGATTAATAGTTTTACTAAAATTTAATTCTATGCCCAATGACTCATGATGGCCCTTCCAAAAGTTTGAAGTTAAAAAAGGATCCCTGGTCAGATACAAAGGAATCATGAACTCCATTTAACCTGACAATCATTTTGATGTACAATCAAGAAATATGATCCAATGACATTGTATCTCGATTTGTGAGAAAATGTGAAAATTTATTTAGTCATCAAATAATAACCAAAATTTCATTGTTACTACAAAAAGTAATTTGTTGTCTTACAACAAAGTTCATGGATATATTCTCCCATTTCCACTTCAGAACATGAAAAGGTTGAAGCAAACCCTTGGGTAACTACTTTCCTCCTTTTTCTAGTTGACATTTAAAACATTTCATAGAAAATTATTAAATATCCCTTTTCATTACATCCCACTAGTAATACTCTGTAAGGAATCTGTACATCTTAGTACTTCGAGGATGAACTGAAAATGGAGAACAATGAGATTCACACTACAATTCTTTATTCAACTGGGAATCTCAAGGCACCCCTAATGTTTTACCAAATCATAAAACACAATACTTATTAAGGTTAAATTCTGGAAACATACACATTTTAAATAATTTTACCTTTTTCTTGTAGCTTATGGTGTTCCTTCTCAAGTTGCTTAATTCTGTCTGATAATAGTGACTATGTTGAAACATAAAACCAAATAGAGGTATTTCCTTCACTAATAATGTCTAATATAAAATTTATCAAATTAATAATCATAGGATCATGATCCAAATGTAATATTGTTAATGATGCATGGATTTTTCTTCTCAAGGCGTCCACCACATTGTTTAATCTTCCTATATGGTAATTGAACATGGAATCATAATCCTTTATCAAGTCAATCCATCTTCTCTGCCACATGATTAATTCCATCTGAGTGAATATATATTTCAGATTTTTACGGTCAATATATAATAGAAATTTTTCTCTGTATAAACTATTTCTCCAAATTTTCAAATAAAAACCTACAACTACCAAATACAAACCATGTGTGGGATAATTTAACTCATTTGGATTTAGTGGTCTTGAATCAAAAGAAAGTACCTGATCATTCTACATCAGAAAAAAACAATGTCCCTCAAATGAATTATCACTATAGATGACAATATCTCAATTTTGGGAAGGAAAGGAAAAAATTGGAGCATTCCTCAATCTCTTCTTGAGTTCTTGAAAACAAACATCACATTCATCTGTCCAAATAAAGTTAACCCATTTTCATGTTAACTTAGTTAGCGAGATAAATAACTGTGAAATTATTTTAACAAACCATTGGTAATAACCTAATAATACAATAAAACTATAAATCTATGTAATATTTTTAGGTCTTGGCCATTCATCAACCACTTCTGTTTTGGAAGGATCAACTTTTATTTTATCATTATTGGCAATGTGCCTAATAAAATAAGTCTATTGCAACCAAAAATCACACTTTATTAATTTTCCATATATTTTATTTTCATTAAAGGTTTTCAAAACAACCCTTATATGTTTTTAGTTCTCCTCTTTACTATTACAAAATAATTTAATGTCATAAATGAACACAACGAAAAACATATCCAAGAAATCAAGAAATATTCTATTTATAATATCAATGAATACAGAAGGTTCATTAGTTAACCCAAACAATATAACAAAATATTCATAGTGCCCATATATAGTACGAATATTTTTTCAAGATGTCACCCTCTGTCACTTTCAGATTTTGGTATCTATATCTCAAGTCAATCTTGGAATGGTATTGAGCGCCCAAGAGCTGATCAAAAAATTCATCAATATGAGGAAAAGGATAAATTTTTTTAATAGTGATGTTATTAAAGGATATATAATCAATGAAAAGTTTCATGGAACCATCTTTCTTTTTAACAATAAAAATACTAGCACCCCATGGGGATGTGATAGGATGAATGAATCTTTTATCATATAACTCCTGCAACTAATTTTTCAAATCAATAAGTTCCATTTGAGAAATTTTATATGGGGGTTTATAAATTGTCTTAGAATCAAAAAATAATTCAATTTTGAATTCAACATCCTGATCATGTATGATAATGGTTAACTCACTAGGCAAAATATCATGGTATTTATTTACCACTATAACATCATAAATCTGAACAGATCCCTTGTTTTCAACAATATGACCAGGATAAAATTCATTTACATATTTTTTTACCATTTCTCAACCTCAAGATATGTTCAATTTTATGTGTTAATTATTTTATATAAACTTAATATATTTCTAAAAAACAACATATTTTGTTCTATAGTCAATCTTATCATGATAACAGAAAGCTAATCCATTCCTAGAATGAAATCAAACTCTACTAGGGAAAAACAACCAGGTTTGTAGGTTATTTCATTTCAATGACCACAATATAAAGATTAATATAATTTATCTTTGTTTTAATATTTACCCCTGGTATTTTGAAAATATGTTCCTGTTTAATTTTTAGAGGTGAGGTTTCCAATTATCTAGAAAATTACTTGGAAATAAAAGAATATGTAGACCTCTTATCGAAAAAAATCAAAATATTTGAGTAAAAAAATGTTACCTGATATAACATCATTAGATGGTCTGATTCCCATTGACATAGTCACAAAGTATTTCACTACACCTTTCTACATATATTCTGGCTTCTTTTCATAATTATGATCTCTCTTTGGGACTAAATTTTCATAATGACCAATCTCTCCACATTTAATACACATAACAATTTTCTAATCATGATTAGTCTTAGGATGATTTTAATTATAATTTAATGCCATATGTTAAAAAATACCACATCGAAATCCCTTCCATGTTTTGGTAATGTATTCTATTGGGGGCTCTTTTCCACACTTTTCACAAATTGGAAACTGGAATTTCTTGCAATCAAATTTCATTGGTTAATTTTTACCCATTTTTTTCCATCGGGGCCTCTTCTTCTATGGGTTTTATAATTGAACATGATTATAAAACAAATCCATATCTAAAATCTCATCACATTAGACATATTTCTCATAACATTTTAATTCACGAGGAGGCCAATTTCCTTCAATACCTTGGCATTAATCTTGAGTAAAAGTGACTGATTTTGGTATCACGATCCAAAATAATATTTGGAGAATACCTCACATGTTGGGTGTTTTTTTCTTCATACAAAACCACTGAATCTTTTTATTTTTTCTTAAATTCAAGGAATTTATTTTCCATACTAAGTTTAATGACCATAGGAGAATATTTTTCATGGAAAATACTTTTAAATTCATCACACTCTAAGGAATAAATCTTCTCTCTATCCCTAATATTTTTTACCATTGGCCACCACTAATCAGATTAACCTTCAAAACAATAAATGTGTAGACTTAAATTTTGATTATCATAACACCCCATAACATCGAATATCTTTTCAAGGGCTTGAATCCATCCTTCAGCCGCTACCGGGTCCGAAGATCTACTAAATGAAGGAGGATATTGTCTCATAAAATATTCCACTAACATTATGTTTTGTTGTGTAACCTATGGTTGATCTATTGATAGGATGGAAAAAACACATATTTTTTATGTTATCATATCCATTACTGTTATAAACTTCTCAGTTCCAATATCAATCATTCCGAGCTGTAGATTCAAAAGGATATCATTCTATCAGTGCCTCTGCTCTTCAGATTTCCTATTTCTTCAATGGAAAACCATTATAAACAAACATGACTTTGTCGATAAACATGGTAATATTTAAATTTAATATCATTTTAAATTATTCATATTGTAAACATGATTTATGGTATTCTATCAACATTATCCTAAACCATAATGTTATCTAAACCATCCTCTAATTCCAACTATAAATCCCCGAACCCGTAATTTCGGAATCAACACTAAAAAATATTGTTTATTTTTGGTATAACAGATAACTAAATAATACATAGTACATTATACAAATGAGGTCCCTTTTTGGTCTCAGTTCTATAGAATTAGACAATAACATACATATATTGAATCTCGGTTTAAAAACATTAATACATAATATAAATAATAGAATCCGTCTGTATTAGCAGCTAAACTATGCTTGGAAATTATAAGGATTACATTAAAAACATTTTAAAAACCTTGGATTAGAAAAAATATCAATAAGGGATATAGAAAGAGGTAATGTAATAGTTATTCAACAAGAAATTAAAGTATATGAAAACATTTTCACAGGACATACTTCATACACATAATGTATCATATATATACCTTGTGAAAACACATAGAACGTAAATAAAACATTTAGGTAAACTGGGGAATTAATTACATACAATTTTAACCATCATGGATACCATTTTATTTGTAAACCTCATTGATACCTTACCAGGTAACCCTCATGACTACCTTACAATGCAACCCTCATGACTACCTTATGGCTTAACCATCCCAGTTAATCATGGAGTAACCATACCACCGACCTCAAACATAATCATACCCAATGAATTAGACATAGATATAAGTCCCAAAATTAATCATAAAAAATTCCCAAGAACTATAATAAAATCAACAAACAAGAATAATTTCATAAAAACATTCACTTTGAATTTTTTAAAACTACAAGTTTAAAAGAGGATTTTTTTATGAAAAGTCACATACAAATAATATATAATTGATATGAGAATCAATAGAACTAAAAGATAATTTGTATAAAATATAAATACATATAATATAAAGATAATATAAACAATAATTCATCATATATATGATATAAATACAACATAAATAACGATGTATAAGGTTAACCCCAAGAATGAAAATTTGGATTATAATACCATTACCTCAGGTTTTTTTACTTAAAACATTTTTAAAACTCCAAATTAAAGGTTCAAAAGAGTGTTATTAATGTATTACAGAAACAGTTTTATGTTTATAACACATCATATGATCATTTTATAACATCATTTCACCCTTTAGTTATTTGTATTTTCTTCCCTCTTTTATTTTAGGTACGTTCTTTACATGATTTCTAAGGCAAGTTTATATTTGATTTTCTTACCATAAGGAAATTAAATTACAGAAATTTAAATGAATGGGATTCAAATGTGTCCATAATATAAAATTATACCATAAATAATTTTTTTTGACATATGATGAGGAATATTTATATTGAACATTAATGATATTTGGTTCGATCATTTTTAGTGGTTCCTCGATAATCATGATCTTGTTTCATTACATAGTTTAATGTCATGCATATAAGATCACTCCAAAACATAAAATAGGTTGCATCATAAAATTTAAATTCATATTTAACCATTAAAAGGGTTTTATGATCAAATTTTAATGAAGTAATGGAAATTGGAAACACATAGTCAATGATTTTGGTAAATCAGCACATCGCGGATAGTGTTTTTATTTTTAGAATAAGTGGGAGGAGAGAGAAAGAAAGATGATGAATCTTTTACATGAACAATATTAAATATAGAATATATAAATTTCTGGAGATTTCATACCTCCTGGATAAGTGGATCAGAAGAGAGTATAATAATAAAATTTAATTGGAAAGAAAACACATGAAAGTGGAAGGGGATTCATACCTATTGTTCTCATCTCCTTGATATCCTCCTTAAGGCCTTCAGTTTTGTTTTTCTAGTGAGACCATAAGGTATTGGTCATGGAGAAAAGCCATGGGGAGGGAATTTTCTTCATCATAGATAGTTCTCAAGGTTTGGGAAGTGTGAGAGGATGGGGGAATGAGGGTGGTATTTATAGTGGAGGAGAGGAGGGATTTTACATTATTTTAATCATTATTATAATATTTTGATCAAGAGTATTAATAGTCTTGATTCATGTGTCCCAAAATAGTAATAATTTCATTTGAATTTGATCAATTTGGGATTTCATCAACCATTCATCTCCTATTATGTATCAAAACATGTATTTAAAATTTATCATAATTTATCGTATTTTATTATACATTGAAAACTCATGCATTTCAAAGAAAATCCCAAATATTCACCCTATCCATTTTCAACATGTAGAATTAAAAAATGAACTCCATTTTTTGAAAATAATTTTCTAAATATTATTAATTTAATTTTTAATGAAAATCATAATTTATTAAAAAATTATAATTCTAAAATTATAACTCAATTATTTAACACCATGGAAACATAATCTACATCTTATTATCTTATAACCATAATAAAATATAATAATAATAATATGAGTTTATATTCCTAAATTTCAAATTAATGTTCAAAATACTATTCATATGTGTATGTTACTATTCACCAAAAAACAATTTGGTTCTATAATACTCCAAATAACTTACTGATCACAACTACAGATGACCATTTTTTGAAATTAAAATCATAGAATCAAAATAAATTATGTTTAAAGGATATTTTTAACTATTTACATAAATCAAAGATTCATGAATTTTAGTTTATTTTTTTAAAACCTTTGGGTGTTGAATTATATGATCTTGAACATCATGGTTGAATGTACTTATTTAAATCTTGGTTTTAATAATATATTATTGGTCAATGAGATGTTTCCTAGGTGTGTGAGGATGATCGAGGGTGTCCCACGGGTCCCAAACATGAAATAAATGAATTTCAGGCCATCTTATTCATTTTTCATGGTTTCCACATGGTTAGTGGAAACCCTATGAGGGGGTGGCCAAACCTAGTGGCTTTGGATAGAGGTGTTTCACACTGTTGGAGAATGATTATCATACTAGGTGGGGATCCCCATGTAACTATTTGGCCTCACAACCTTTGTATAGTGTATTGCATACGGTTTAAAAACGGTGTGGTTAATTTGTCCACCCTATTTAATGTTATAAAATTTATATTTTTGAAATTATTATATTTTTAGATCCCCACATTTTTTTTTCTGATTCCCCCTCTCAACCCTCAGTATGATCCAAATATAACATATCATTACAAGGGTTATTCTATAATGATTCTTGTCCTTTTGCAGAGATTTTAGTTGTGAATTAATGATCCTAGGGAGTATAATCTATATTTTATATTTATTTCCTAGATTAGGGATTTTATGTTGGGTTTATCTTGATCTGAATCCATAAAAACATCTTCTCCAGTGGATTTTATGTTTTTTCTTCGAAGGTGTATGGATCCAGATCTAAGGAAGTGATTAATTGTTCTTTAATCATCAGATTCGTGGTTGGTGGGCTAGAAGTTATATCCCGTAGTTTTTTATATATTTGTGAATGTGTGTTGATATATTGTTTCCCGATTTTTGATAATTTGTCAACTTGGGAAATATTTGTTAAAATGGATGGCAATGTATTGATTTATAACCCTTATGATTCCTTTGAGATGAGTTGAAGATGATTATAATGATTGAGTTCCACCTATGGGGTGCATTGGCATTCTAGAACCTAAAAATTGCGGTAGTTAAATGTATATTTTACATGAAATAACATAGATACCATATTGACCATATGGAATATGTTTACTGGAGTTGAAAATTGAAAATTTATAGTTGTTAATAGGTTTTGATAGTGGAAGAAGTTGTTGTTTTTCAAGGTGAAAAAAGGTGAATTTTTTTATTAGAGTTTGTGTTGAATGGATTATTAGTTAAGTTGAAATACCTAAAAGGATTAGTATAACTAAAATGGTGATCATGTTAAATTATAAATTCAATTTGAATAAAAGAGAATGCAAATGGGTTTTTATAAGATATTTTAAGAGATTTTGAATGGGATACTACATGTTAATTTTGGGGTATACCTAATCTGTTTAATGTAATAAAGTGGGTTTCTATGTGATATAAAAACAATACTAAAGATGAATAAGTTGGAAAATTATTATAAATTAAAAAATGGATTATAAGAGATAATGTATGTATATTGATGAATGTTGGGTAATGTATGAATATTGTCGAAAATAAATAATGTGTTAAGGCACGAGAATGGGAATAGGGATATATGACTATGCAATGTAAATGGAAAATGTGTTTGTGGGTTATTGCAATGTATAAATTTCCATGATAATGGTTCTAGAATGTTATTGATATATATATTTGTTTTGTTTGATCGTGATATTGAATGTATTTAGTGTATTTAGAAATAATAATTTGAACATGTTTTGATAGTGTGGATTATTGGATTGAGGTTCTACACCTACAATTCAAGTTAGACTGGCACTTTAAAATCCACACAAAAATGCAGGGGCTACATAAGGGGACTGAGGATCTATTCACCTAACAATTTCATTGCACCATTACTGAGGCATTGAGGTGAGGATAATTTCTTGAGTTTCCATGTTTATCCCTTGTGAAATAGGGAGTTTAATTGTTCCCTTATACATAGATATTTAATGCCTTAGACCCATGTGTAAAGGTGTATATTCCTAACCAATAGAAAACACGGTAAAAATGGATTAAGAAATAAAATGGTATAAATGATGGAAATTGTAATAATGATAGAAATGGTTTGTGTGTACTTGGATACCTTATATAATCCAAGTTATCCTTTCATTTATCTTACCATTTTAAACATACATGAATGCATTATTAGGTTAGACTATATATTTTGTAGACACAATTGGTGGTGACCTAATGATTTTTACTCACAATCTGCTCGCGCTGTCGTTGGGTACTCGAGAAGACTTCATGGTAGAAGGTTTGGATAATTGAAAGGGCCCAGTTCAAGGGAGTTGATCTGGGCTTTGGATATTCTTTGATGAGGATCCAAACTTGGAGAAATGATCATTTTTTATATTTATATGGTTTTCCTTATTTAGGGATTCCTTCATTTTGGACTTATTTACATCACATGACATGGTTATTGTTTATTTTTTTGTTTTTTCTTAGTTTGGGAGATGTTTTTTTATGCATGATTATTTGTTATTTAATATTTTATATACCATTTATATTGTTAACTACTATATCATACTCTGGTATATAGGGTATAATCACCCCATGTTGTTTCTCAGACCCTCACCGCTAGTCTGAAACCTCTGGAATATGTGTAGGCGTCCTTAATTTCATGTGAGGGCCTATCTCGAGGCACTAATTTAGAGGGTCTCGGGTTGGGGGTGTTACAATCATGACTGGGGATACACCCGAAATATAATTTTTTAAAAGTTATGGAAAATATGACTATTATGTATTGAATTTTAGTATTTCCAATTCCCATATTATATTCATGGATTTTATGAATACTTTCTCAAAATATTTCCTCGATTAATTTTTGGTAGTCTTTATAGTTGATATTTTTATCTACTCAAAGGAAAAAGAAGAAAATGAATACCACTTTAGAATTTTTCTATAGACCCTATATAAGGGGAAGATAAATTAAAATTTTATAGTGTGTTTATTTTGGATACCAAAGGATTCACTTTTGTATCATTAATATCGAGAGAAGGTATAATAGAAGATCCATAAAATACAAAGGTTATTGAATGTTGTCAAAGACCATCCCTGGTGGCTGAAATCCTTATCTTTCTTGGTTTACCTATATATTATCGACGGTTTTTTGAGAATTTCTCATTAAAATCTTATCCATTGACTAAGATAAATCTTATAGTTTAAATGTTCATTTGGATAGATGAAAATCAGGAAAATTTCAAGGAACTGAACAAAAGTTCTATCAGAACACACGTGATTACATTACATGGTAGTGTGAATGGTTTGTAACATATAGTAATGTATCCATGAATGGATCGAGATGCGTTCATATGTAGAACAACAAGGATATATCTTATTTCTTATGATAGGTGAATATTTTTTAGAAAAATTTCTAAACTCATTACATTATGTTAGCTTTGATACTTTTTGAATTAAATATATAGGGGAATTATATTTATGGTGAAATGAGTGATAAGAATACCAATCATAAAAGTATGAAAAATGTATTCACACATAAGGAGTTGAACATTTCCTTGATAATATAGTTTGATTTGATAATTTATTATGATATCAAAATAGATTACCACCCCAAGAATGAAAATAAGGCATCTCATGCATTGATTTAAATGGATCATGCTTTCTTTTTCTTCTAGTGGATAAAAAATATCTAATATTTCTGGAATTGAAAAGGATCTACTATGAAATCTAGAAGGAAGGTGGAAAACTTATCATTCTCAATTTTATGTTCAACACTCAATCCAATTAAATATTATAGAGACAAAAAAAATAAAGATTTGGTGCTGTAAAAGAATGTCAAATAGTTTCCTAAGTTTAACATTGATTAGATTGGAATGATAAGGTCCATAAACTTTGGATGTATTCCTTACATACTAATTTTTATTATGTGGATTATAGTATAATATCATAGCACACCAATATTTATTCATCCTAAAAGTACTTATATGTATAGAGATATGAAAAAATTATCCTAGTTAGATTTCATAATGAGAGGTATTGCATATCTTGTATCTCAGTGCATGCTATGCAAAAAAGTGAAGGTTGAAAGAAAAAATATTAAGGGATGTTTCATCCATTACTTGTACCAAAATGGAAATGTGAGAACATCACTATAGATTTTGACATTGTAATCCATAATCACTCTAAAGAGTTTAATTATATATGGGTGGTAGTCAATTTCTCTAATATGTTAGGAAACCTCATTTATATCACAGTAGTATTCTCTTTCGATTAACATTTGAGTATAAATATTAAAGAACTAATAAGGTTTCATGGAGTACCACATGTTATTGTATTTGAATGGGACCTAAGGTTTGATTCAAAATTATAGAGATGTATTTAGAATTAATGTAAAATAGAATTGATTTCATCTTGTTTTATCATCCCCAAATGGATGGTCAGTCTAAAAGAACAATTTAAAATGTAGAGGCTATATTGATAACTTCTTCTCTTGATTTCATAGGTGGTTGGGATGAACACATTCCTCTAGTATATTTTTCATACGACAATATCTTTTACTCAATTATTATGATTTTTTATTCTAAATCCCACTAAGGAAATAAATTTAGAGCTCCAACATGATGGGATGATGTTGGAGAAAGAAAGATATTGGGTCCTGAGATCACTGAAGACATTGCAAAGAACATAAGAACCATTCATCCACATATCAAGGTAGGAAAACATTAGCAGAAATGTTATGTAAATAACTGATGGTGTGATCATGAATTTTACGTTGGTGAGAATGTGTTTCTAGGAATGTATCTATGGAAGAATCTTATGAGATTAAGGAAAAAAGTTAATCTAATCCACAAAAATATCATTTTTATTAAAATTATTTATCATATCAGGATATTAATTAGTCTCATTTCAGATGTTATAAATATCACTCAAGTCCACAATGTGTTACATATTTTCTCTTGAGCATGTACATACCTGACCCTTCACATTTACTGAAATCATTGGTCATACCTTTGGAGTATGATCTCTCTTACGAAGAATAACTAGTTGAAATTATGGATCATACAGACAAAGTTATCTAAAATAACTCCCTCACCTGGTTAATGATTTTTTGATATATCCCCAGTTTGAGTAAGCTATATAGGAACATGAAGTTATGATGAACTATAAGTGTCCACATTTTCTTGTATAAAAATAATGAATTTTGAAGGTGAAATTCATTATAAGGCGGTATAATGTAACACCTCCAGTTTTTGTGGATTTTTTTTGAATAAATTGAGGTCTTTAATGGAACTAAATAAACATTTCATTTCACTAGGTACCAACTCGGTTTTCACTACACCCAACATTGACTTGGAATATGTTACATGCAACATCGCGTTAACATGAAACATCATTTTATTTTTATAATAATTCAAATAACATGGTTATAAACTAGCTATTAATCATGGTAATATAAATATTAATAGCTACTTTAAAAATATTATTTTCAATGGGTTTATATAAATAAAACATATTGTTAATGATAAACATATTTATTTGTTAATGTCTTAATATGTTTAAAAATATTATTTTATCAAATAAACTGAATTCCATGTCCTCCTTTGAAAAAATGAAAAATAATATAGAATCCTATAGATATTATATTTGATAAAATAATATTCAATTTTAAATTTGGAATATCAAAATTATCATTTGGTAAAATTGTATTCCTTTTAGGAGAATTCTCATTTTTTTGAATTGTGGAAAGTTTCTCCATTGTGGTTAAAAACATCACCTTTCATTTAAATAATTGCTATAAAATGAATAGATGTTTAAAGGGATGATATTTTATGTATACATATAGTAATCTAATATAGGTCATTAGAATCATATTTATATTGAAATTTGATATAAAATAAATAATTTAACTTTGGATGTTCTTTTTTACATACCTTCCTATCACGAATACATGATTAAAATTAAACTTAAATTTTAACATTAATTGATATAATTTAAAAAAGTATATTAAAATGGTTATAATAATTATTATATTTAGAGTCAAACAGAATCAACTTATTTTTTTTGGATATTAAGAATAGTATCATTAGTGTTTTTTTGTTTTACATGGTTAAGTGTAAAATTGTAAATAAAGGTATAAATAAAATTATAATATTATATAAGTACCCTAACACTTGTCCTAACAACGTAGAATGATTTTATTTTGACCAAAATCAAACTTAAAACTAGATTATAACATTTTAATCCCCTTGAGATAGAATATGAAATTTATTATATTCAATTTAATGGTAAACTAAAAATGTCATACTCATACTTTTAATAACTATATCATACTTAATATAATATATATAAAAGTTAAATTTTATTTAAAAAATTCATTTAAAATATAAAAAATTTATCTTCACCATGATAATTTCTTACTAAATTTTAGAGAAGATAAAATTTAATTTTAGGCTTTACCAATGATGATGTAGTGATTGTTTAATTAACTAAAATATCAAATAAATGACATTAAAAATATTAGAAAAAATATAATGCTACAAAATTAATGACATCAAAAAAATTTATAGAAAAATTTGAAATATTATTGAGATATTATATATGTTGGTTCGATGTAACCATGTTAATCTAATATTTTTTAAAAGACAATTAATGAATAGTATCAAAATTGAAGAAACATATAATTTAAAATAAATATTATTTCATTAAATGATTTAAATTTTGAAAAAATAAATAATTAGTCCATATTGATATAATAAGGTTATAAATGTAATAAAAGATAGATTTGGGGTTCTTTTTGCATTTTATAGTGACTATATGAACCTTAATGTGTAAAAATCCAAGTTGTCATGGTAAAAGATTAAGAGTTTATCTAAGGGTCATAGGAAATAGATATGGTTAATATTGTGACCTAAACTAATCTAAAAATAATTGGGCTAGATTATTTAGACACATAAATAGTATTACTTCCATAAAACTCCCTTTGTATCTCATTTAAATCCTCGTTTTTTTAATTAATTTTTTTAGAGTGTTAAAGAGTTCCCCTCAGCTATCTTCTAAAAAGGAAAATCAACCCTCAATTAGTCACACCACCATGAGACTTTTATATTGACCTTAAACATCCCATTTATCCTCCTAAAATTCTTATACAAGTTATTGAGGTTATTTTATTCTCAAAAGAACAACTCTAGTGTCCCTAAGAGAGTATCAAGAGGGAGCTTGTGAAGAAAATGTAATCTCTTTTACCAACCCCCTCAAGAGTATTTATTAGTCTACTTCCTCTTCATATGTTGTTTCAATTATAAAATAATAAATAAAATTTCTCTAATATTATGATATGTTATTATGATTATGTAACCACCATATTCACCATTTTATCCACTCAATGAAAAATGAAATAACCATTAATATGTACGTAAAACCTACCATCTCCACGTAGTAGTGTAATTTTTTTAATCAAAACATTACTTTGATGGGTATAATGATGGAAATAATGGATAATCAATAATTATAACATTTACTATATCTACTAATCATGGGTGTATCCCTTCTTTTGTGTCACCACCACATTAAACCACATCACCAAAATCTCGTATCCAATTACCATTATCCCCTCCACTATCCACTCACACCCCGTTATTACCCCTTGCATTTCGACTCCGAAAAAAGAATAACCGTGAGACAACATCGCACTTACAGTTACCTTCTTTCTTCTTCTTCCTCCCGCGTCAAGCTCAATTTGAAGCCATTTCATTCCACGGTTTTCTCGGATATCCACTTAATCACTCCCCAGATCAGTCGTTGCCAGAAGGTATCCTCGATTATGCTACATTCGTTGCTTTTGTACGGTCATCTTTCACACTCTTAATCCAATAACTTCTTCCCTACCAATCTATGATCATCCCGCATCATCCACCATGAATAGAAACAATTTACTGAAAATATACAACTGCCTTCGGGTCAAGGATGTCGACAATTGGAATCTCCTCTAGGAAACCCTAACTATTATAACTCCTTCGTCCGAAGAGAGAACCAAGTAAAAATGAATTATAGATCTTCTTCTAAGAATGGAGCTGACTCCACTTAGAAAAGTGAGAATGTTATGTTAATATTTTCATCAATTTTTTATAAGCATGCACCATGTTTTAATTTTTTTTCATCGTTGATTTCCCTATGTTTATTAATTTATGAGAATGTACATTAACAATTATAATGGTTTCTAGTATGATAAATTTTCCAAAAATAATGGATACAATTGTAATCTATGGATTGAAGTATTGATTTTCAGGTATGTTTATAATATTTCATGTTATCAAGTAGAGGATATATAAGTATAAATTGAGTTCTTTAGTTTTTTCCTTCAGTAGCTCTGTACGTCCCCATTAAAAATTTTGATTGCTCTATCCTCTACACCAGACCCCACTAAATGTTCAAATTTATTTACACCAGTATGTCTTCTTAGTTTATAGTATTTTACATTTACGTATAATTTTATTGAATTATTTCCAAACTAATCATATATTTAAGACTCACTGTCTCATATTAATTCTGGAAAAGTTGCTACTATATTTCCACATATCTTACTCAACCAACAACAATAAACTACTATCTGATAGCTTATGAATCTACTTTGAATAACGGGATTAACATATTTACACCGAATAATATGGAGTAACATTGGTAACCCCACCTTATTTTATTCCGTACATATATTTCATGTTGCTTTATCAGAATTTTCGGTTTTTGAATGCAATGGGCACAATGATTCATGGTAATTTTTCATCGCACTAGTGCAGAAAACATTATTTACGTCACCATTTTTTACATCGTTTATATATAACCGATGCGATAATATGTGAACTGTGGTTTTGTTACGTCAGTTATTTTATAACCGACGTAAAAAATGTGGTGAGTAAATTTTTAACGTCAGTTATTTAATAACTGATGTTAAAAATCACTCACGTTCATTATTTACGTCGGTTATAATTTAACCGACATAAAAAACCAAAGCGCGATGTTTTTTACATCAGTTATTTGAGAAACTGATGTGAAAAACGAGGTATCTACGAATTTTTAACGTTGATTATAAAATAACCGACATAAAAAAGCGGTTTTGAGGCCGTTTTGATGTTGGTTATTTGATAACCAACATGAAAAAACAACCCGCAGAATTTTTTACGTCGGTTATAAAAGAACCGATGTAAAAAATTGTGATTTCTGATGTATTTTTAAGGTCGGTTATTCTATAACTGACGTAAAAAACCAGCAGACAATTTTTTTACGTCATTTATAATATAACCGACGTAAAAAAAGATGTATCTGATACATTTATAACATCAGTTATTATAATAAACGATGTTATAAATGTAATAAAAAAATTTCATAACGTCAATTATTAAATAACATAAGTTATCAAACATTTAAAAAATTAACACACCCCATGGATTGTCATTTTCAATTTTTCGATCGATAGTCTGGTGACTCGTCTCTCTCGCACGGTAAACCGTAATCGACTCATCGATCTCGTTGCGTTAAACTCGTTTTTCCATCATCGTTTATTATCTTTACTCTCCTTGGATCTATCATATCAACTTGCAACACTTAGGTAAGCCTCTCATGACTTTATTTCGTTGGTTTTTTTCTTGAAGAGTCTATATTTACGTTTTGTAATTTTTTTGTTTAGACTATGTAAGATTCTTCGATTTCAAATCGTCTTACCTCGTTTTTCCATCACCATATTATTTATTATCCCCCGATCTATTAGATCTACTCACAATATTCACGTAAGCCTCACCTAATTCTAGAGACTCTTAAAGCAGAGGGAGAGGTCATCAGTGAGGATGTGTAGCCAACTTCCAACCTAACATGGATGGTTGTTTCTCCACCACCAATAGATAATGCCACATTTACTATTGATGAGAAGATTAATGTAAAATTAAAGTGTGCTGGTGGAGTGATTATTTTTGTTGTTCTTGGAAACTTTTCTATCCAGATCCTTAACGAGTAGAATGCACATATCCAAGTTCAGGAGGAATCTGGAAAATATCTACGTTCCAATTCAAGGAACACCCAAACATCAATAAGGAATTTTCTACCAATGAATATATTCTAGGAATGAATGATATAAAAGGCTATTTCCTATTGGGAAAGTCAGAAATGGGGTCGACTTTCTAAACTGGAGAATTCATACTACAAAATAGACAATTTTACCTATTATAATCAACTGTTGGCCCCTGATGTTTGGGAATGAAACATATATGAACATCGAGTATGAGTAATCATCAACTTTTAAATTAATAATGTGTTGGCTTCTATAAAACTTAAACTCATCAAGAGGCCCCATACTAAATGATGTTAGTTATAAGAGGGTTTCAGTTAACATATGAAATGGATCTTAATACCCATCCTACCATTTATAAAAGGTTAATATGGAATTATACAACATTTATTTCACTTTCCTTTTGTTATTTTTTTGGCTGTGTAACTCTGTGTAATTTAAATGATTTAGGATCATGTACGAATGGAGCATTGAATGTGTTTGGTGTCATGATTGAATGACGCTATTTGTATATGGGATGTAGGTATGGGCTTCTAGAGATCTTTTCTTCTTGAAAGTATGTTTTACTAACTCTGTAGTTTTTTCCCACTTTCACATACATGTTTTGTAGGGTGTTCTGGGTATTTCTTAGGTGGAAGTAGACTACATCTTATTTTCTAGATCGTGTTTGAACATGAAATAATACAATCATTTTTATCCTTTTTTATATTTTTAGTGACTTCCATTATACATGGTTCATTCTCTGGATAAAAGAAATTGATGGTGTTGTTCCATTTGAGGCCTAAAGGGTGAATGTATAACTCAAATATTAATCTATATATTAAAATTTTCAATGTTGAACTTGAGGTTATCTCATTCAAAATTTCATACTAGATTCATCTTTAATTAATTTAATATATATTCAAAACATTTTATCTAATATATATTTTGTGTATGTACAGGGACGAGTTAGTGTTTCTGATATTGTAGTCTTCACTGGTTTCGAAATGATATCGACAAAACCACATGGAAAAAACACCCCCAAATACTTATTACAAGAAAAATTCATCCTCATCTCCTTTAATAGAATTTATTTTGTTTATCATTTGAGCAAAAAATGCATGGATTTTTTTTATGACATTTGAAATATTTTGAAAATTCATTTGATCTTGTAAATTCCTAGAAGCATGAGGATCTTGATGGAAAACTAATATTTAGAGGTAAAAAAGTATTGGAGGTAATTATTTTTAAATAACCTTGATTTCTTTTTCCTTTTTTTGTTTTTTGGAAATGAAACTCTATGTCAGTGGAAATTTTTTAAGCTCATGTATGATTGGAGATTTGAATGTGTTTGGTGTCAAGACTGAATGCTGTTATTTATAGCTGGGTTGCAGGTACGGGCTTCCAGGGATCTTTTCTTTCTTGAAGGTATGTTTCACCAACTCTGTAGTTATTTACCCACTTTCACATACATGTTCTGTATGGTGTTTTGGGTGTTTCATAGGTGGATTTAGACTTCATATTTTATTCAAGACCCTGTTTTCCCTTGAAATAATTCACGATTTTTTTAGTAAATTGCATTGTAAATGGTTCTTTTTATGGATAGAAGGAATTTGAATTTGTTTGGTTTTAGGACTAAATGTGGATATTTTCAGTTGGGTTGCATGTATAAAATTCCAAGGATCTTTTCCACATACAAAGACATAACCTAATAAGCAAAAGAAGAATGTGAATTTCTAGGATCAGACCATCTCACAGTATTAGAATTGTTTCCATGATTGAATAGTGGATTTGAGTATTTTTTTTCCTCGAATATTCAGCACATACATTGTGTTATTACTCAATAAAAGAAAAACCATTACTGTTGCTCAATTTCTGCAAATCCTTTAACACATGGACATCATTCACTCCTGTGCCAACATTCATTATGGAATTCCTCGCATATTCCGAAGTCCAATTTTTAAGAATTAATAATTTATTCTTTGATTTAGATATTGAACATTTTATCTTTTTAACCTTAATTGAGTACCATTATACTTTTTTATTGCCTTAGAAGCTAAACTATTGGTTCTGAAATTTGAAAAAGCAAAATCCTTTCTCTTTCATGAATTTATTCGATGTATTTTTCTAACTTTTGTTACTTCTCTGATAGTTCCAAAAGACCCCTAAATCAACCTCAGTTTTATTAGAATAAGAACCACCAATATGTCCCACTAATCCATGGGGATACAGTGCTAGATGTTCTTTATGATCCTTTATCACTTCCAGGTTATTATTTCTCTTTTTAACATTTGAAAATCCTCCTAAAGAAATCATGGAACATGGCATAATTTCTGGGTCTATACACCCTTATAACAATTGAGAAAATCTCATATGTCTTGCATAATGTGATTTTCTCAAATTTCATTGGTATTTATTATAATTGTTACACAATATATTTCAAATTTTTCATTTTTTATGTACAGATATTGTTGGATGTGTTAGAAGATATTGAATTTGAAGATTCATTGCAAGGTACAATGTGATTATCCTTTATGTTTTCTATTATTTTAACTACCTTCATAAATAATCCACTTCTATTACAAAATTATGTACCACTAATTTAGGATTTCAATTTATTCCATATATTCAATATAATCAATATTAATGCAAGGTTTAGATCATACATGCATGGTGATATGTTGGAGTAACACATTGTTTGGAAAAAATACACCATCATGGAAGACGGTAGAAAGGGAATATTTTCAAGAAGCATGTGATTTTATTGTTTTTCAATAAATTGTTCATTTTACATGTATTAAATATAACTTATGATTCAATTTTTAGAGCACCATATCATGTACTGTCTTAGATCATTTTCATATTTTCTATTATTTATTTGGGTTTTGGATATGATTTATATACCTATTTCGTTGTATACACAATGTACCAATTAATATCTACGATCCCATGTCTTTTTTTCTTCATAACATTTTTTAATTACATTGTTAAGGTGTTGTACATACGTACATCTATAGAACATGCATGATTTTTTTAGTCAAATTATTGATAATTTTACATTTTCTTTTTTCTAACACTAATTTTTACAATTCCCAATTTTGTGTACTATAAAATCCTATAGTAGTACATTTTATTGAAACACCATGTTTGAATGGTAACTGTTTGTTATAAAATTCAATGATTGAATATGTCACAAGTTA
This sequence comes from Viscum album, assembly GCA_963277665.1. Classification (NCBI taxonomy): domain Eukaryota; kingdom Viridiplantae; phylum Streptophyta; class Magnoliopsida; order Santalales; family Viscaceae; genus Viscum; species Viscum album. The sequence goes on along the minus strand of OY728127.1, from coordinate 2,056,229,359 downwards.
TTGAAATTCTATGTTCGATATACTTTACAATACCAGAATAGTCAATTTTATTGAAACACCGTGTTTGAATGGTAATGGTTAGTTATATTGTGTAGTGATGAAATAGGTCATAAAAAATTGTAATGTAATGTTCGGTATACTGTGAAATTCAAGAATAGTCAATTTAATGAGTACTAAAATGTTTTGTTTCATTGGTAGACTACGTTTTTAGATTTAAACATTCATTACTATTTATTAATAAACATTATTTTTATTACACCTACATATTTCTTTTGTTGGACGATTCTAAAGCTAAAGAATTATTGTAACAACACTTTGTTCCTAGAAGACTGTACAACTTCATTTAGCTGAAAAACTTCTACAAACATAAACATCTTAAATTTTTCTACAATTAATAATTTGGTTGTGTCATTTTTTATTCAAATTAATAATCTACCTGCTTCACGTTTTTTATTATTACACCCACTTTTATATTTTATTTCTCTTTAAAATCAAATTGCACTACACACATTACATTTTCTATGGACCGTGTTTGCATGGTTGGTTGCCTGAAGCCTGTGATGGCGTGTAGTGAAGCAGAGCGCGGTTGCTGATCCACTATGGCCATTATGCATTACTTGAATAAAGTAGAAATTGATTTTCAATATCCCACCAAAATTAGAAATTCCTTTTTATATATCCTTTCATATTTCTTGTATTTTAATGTTTTTTCCATACTTTACCCACTCTTATTCCATTTTTATCCACCAATACTTTGTTATTAAAAAATATTCAACATTACAATATCTAAGTAACTTTTACAAATAGAATTATATTATTAAATAATAACCATTAATTCAATATGTCGTGCGTTAGAATGGGTGAGTAATAGTTATATATATTTTTGAATAAATTTTACACCATTAACTCAAATAAAATATCATAATTAATTGAATGATATCATCAGTCTTGTGTATATATGACCTAATGTCTCCACGACATAATGTGGTTCATTTTCCATGATACCCAATAAATAATGATTACATAAATATATATAATACAGAAATATGTTTCATATTAACTTAATAATATTCATTAAATCAATTGACTATATCTTATCTACAAAATAATGGACTAATAGGGAAAAAATGCATAGTAAAAAGAAGTAGCTATCAACTAAAAGTAGATTAATAAGAAAATATTTTTAACAAAAGGGTGATAATATGATAGTATGTGATATCATATGAACATGGTTATGGAAAAATTTAATACCATTATTTAATAAATTATACATTTGTTTTAGATATGTATTAAAAAAATTATATTTAATTTAAGGGTTAATTTCACAATATCATTATTATCTGAGATTTTTTATACATAAGTATTTAGCAGTTAAATTTATTCTCCATGTTCAAGGTTCATTAGAATTTATTCCAATTTTTTTAAAATATTATTCAAAAAATAATTAATTTTTATCCATGAATGAAATTTTTATAAACAGTTTGAAAACATTATTTTTTTCATTTAGCTAACGAGGTACTTTTTGACATTTTTTGGAAATAGTACAAGAATATTGAATATACTGCTAGAATGATTTTTTTATATACCATGATACCATAATGCCTTGAAGATTCCCATATAATATTACAATGTTATTTTCCAAGAAAATGTTTTATTTTAAAATTACATTGAATTTTATGAAAAGGAAATTATATCAAATAAGAAAAGAAATTTTCCTAAATAAATATTTTCAAGGAATTTATTTAAAATTATTTTCCGTCTATAAAATCATTTTTTAATGTCACATATTTTTTTGGGATATTATTCTATGTTACAATTTTTATAATTTCATTGAATAGTTTATTTTTAGAATGGAATGATAATTATGAAACACATATCTTCTACAAGGGTTATTTTTTTATTGAATGATGTTTATGAAACCCATTTCATTCCATGGTCTTGGATAATTTAAATTATTTATGTTTTATGGAACACCTATGTATTATTTCACTATTGGTGGGACCTATATAGACCTCTAATTCATTTGGTAATGATTTATATCTCATGGGATATACATAAAGGACTTCTTCCACTAATATGGTAATGGGAGTTACCCATGACTACCTTTATGGTATGGGAAGTGAATTAATACTACCATTATGGACTTTAAAGTGATTCCTTGACTATAACCTAAATTATTATTATATAAATACATGCCTACCATAATTACATGTTTTATTCCTATTTTATTATTTCATGTATCATTTTCATTATTTCTTTATGATTCAAGTATTCTTAACTACAAATAATTATATGATGATTCATGCTTATAATCATTGATATGAATGTAATGATATTCTATTTTTAGGATCATGTTCTCAAAACATTATGATCATGATTATGTTTGAATATATCCATTTGTTACCGTTACTAAGATTATGAGGTCACCAATTTTTTTTTCCTTTCACGAAAGTTATGATGATATGTATTATGAATGATGTGTATAATAAGGTTTATAGTGAAAAAGGATATAATGGGAGATATTGTGGCTCACTTCTGTACCATCGTTTATGTTACCATATTTCCAGAGGAACTAAAATAATATGTTATTTCAGATTTTGATTGGGTAATATATTTTTTATTATGAAAAATTAAGGCAATGTTAACTTAAGCACCTAGATACCATGGTTTTTTAATGAGATGAATATATTATTCAAATTAGATGGGTTTCATTCTAGTATGTTTTAAACTATCGTGTGAAACGTACTAGTGGTAAAGGTTCCTTGTTCTTGAGAAAAATGTAGTGAAATATTTTTGCATAAAATTCATTGATAATTTACCTATTATTATTACCCATGATATTGTTTATATGAAATTATATACGGATTAATTTAATTATCAGTTTTGTGATTGAATGTAATATGCTTCCCTATATTCACCATTCAATATTGATTATGTATTATCTCAGCATGATATAAATTTTGTTGAAATGGATTCTATTTTTTTGCTATATTACTTTATTTTTTGATTATTATTATTGAGTTATGATTTTTTCCTCTATAATTATCCCATACTGATAATTTTATCTCACCCTTATTTTGTTTCCCTTCCCAGGTTTTGAATAAGTGATTTTTGATTTATTTTTCAGGGAAGTAATTTATTATATTTATAGATACCCATTCTTGATGTAAATTGACATTACATTATTTTTTCAGAATACTTACTACATTAGAAAAATAGACACTGAAGGACTGTAACAGTTTAGTGTCTTTAGAAACTCGTAACATAATCTTCTAATCATGGTGAATGATCTTTAACATATCCCATAAAGATATCCCTCTTTTGTATCCTTACCTAAAACATTTATTTATATCCGGGGGAAAAGAAAACATATAAAGATTGAGCTCAAATGCTCAGTAAGGGTAATCATGGAGAAAATAAAACAAACCATATTCCTTTGAAGTTAACAACATGAACATTATGTTTAAACATCGAAATCTTGTGCAATGACATAAAACATGGAAGTATGTAAGGCATAAATCATAATGGATCATAAATCATGATAAAATATAATGGTAATTAAACATATAATTGTGGAAAACCATTAATCACATGATATTATTTCCATAGTATCCAAGGCATTTCTTCCGAGACCGTTATAGTGGACGAAGTCAATTACTGAACCGGGTTTACTTGTCCTTCCAACCCAGTATTACTGAACCGAATTTACTTCTCATTCCAGCCTTGATTATCTCGTGAGATATAAATCCTTACCCAATGCATTGGATAGAGATATAGGTCCCACCCATCCTGTAATGAAATCATTCTTTCGTGTCCCACAATATAAACATAAATCATTCTTCATAACCCGATGAGTAAAGTGGAATTAATATATATCATCCCATCATAACACGATCCATATAAAAACATGGATATAATTTCATCATAAAAAAATAAAACCATTAAAATAATAGGGACATTATATATGAAACATTAATAGATTAAAATAATGTCATCATAGATGGAAAATAGTTTTGATAAAACACTAGAAATGAATTATTGAGGAAAATATCCTTTCTTCTTAAAAATAATTTTATTTTCTGAAAATGCTGTTAAATTTTAAAATAAAAGAATATTGTTGAAAATAATCATGAAATATTATAGAGGAATATTTATTTAAATAAGGTTTTATGATATCGTAAAAATTCGTTCACACCGTATAAGTTAAAAAAACATTCTCCTCGTAATTTTTCCAGAAAAGTCAAAAAGGTCCTCATTTTGTAAACAAAAGAAAGATTCCTTCCATAAAACATAGTAAAAGTAAAAAAGCAAACCAAGACTTTAAAAAATAAGAAAGAGTAGTAACAACTTTATTAAACATATTTTTTTATAAAACGTGGTCATGGATGATAAATATAACCCCAGTAAATACTTACGAATAAACAATCTCGGATAAGAACGAGATTGGAATAGTTATCCCTTACCTTATGTCCAATTTTTTCTGTATGTGTCCGAGACTCATGTATAGTGGGTTTAAACATATTATTAACATATAAAAGAACCATAATAACATTTATGATATCATATATTATTTACTTAGGACTTTATATTAACCTTTCATTTGTCAATTCCATATTAAAGCAGCGTTTTGGTTAAAATCGTTTCATTTATCATATGTGTTTTTACTTGTAATTATTCATATGATTACTTATATCATGATTAATTACATCCAGAATGTAAAACATGATTTATTTATAATATATATTCATAATATATATATATATAATAGATTGATAAATGAAATTTAAATACACCGTTCATGGAGAAGGTAGGTCGTATGTACGCATGAGCGATGTTTTTGTTTCCTTATTAAATTGAATGGAAGTAAGAAAAAAACAAATAAATAAATCCAGTATCATTATTATTTCATATATTTCATGATTATTTGTTATATATACTTTATAATTATTTCGGAATGGTTAACATAGAAAATAAATCTCATCGCGTCGTGGAGACGGTAATCCGTACGTACGCACGAGCGATGATATCATTCCCATAATTATTGAATGGAATTAGAGTGGATGATATGTTAGCTCAGAATAAGTATGATGTTATAATAATCATATATAGTTATAATTTCCACCATTATACCCGTCCAAGTAAGGTGGTGGTGGAAAAATAGATTACACCACAGCATGGAGACGGCAAGCAGTACGTACGCACGTGCGATGATTTAGTTTTTTGTAGGATGGATCCAAGCTGAAATAAGTTTATTTCATATTTATAATTACATATCATTATATTAGGTATACTTATGTTATTACTTTATAATGATACTATTAAATTATATGAAGTATAAGAATTAAGAAACTTGAAAGAATCGGTAGAAGAGATTACCTCTTCTTCGATGCACCTCCTATGAACTTCATCTTAATGACCTAGAGTTGGTCTTTAGAGAGGACCAGAATCTCTAAAATGTTACTAGGGAAGTTGAGAAGAGTAATGGGAAGTGTTTGGTCGATCTTGAAGGCTCAAAATGGTATGAGGGGGATGAGGTATGTGGTTCTCTTTTATAAGAGAAGAGAGGGGGACTTTTAGAAACCTAAAAATATTAATTTATAATAAACTCAAACCCCACATAAAAACATCAAATGTGACTCATATTAGGATATGATATATTATATGGTTGTAATATCACCAACCAATCATATTTATAAATGTTTTTATTTTATTTTAAACCTTATCATTTTGATTTATCCTTATTTAATATATTTAATTTTATTTGTGGTAAAAATGTTATAAATTTTAAATGGATATAAATACTTACATATGTGTTGTTAATTGTACATAATTACATACTTTATAACATGTTAGAACATATAAATTTTAATTTTTAATTTTTAAATATTTATGTGATTTTTAAACAATTTAATTATATGTAATTTTTATAAAATATCCATTGTGTCAATTTTGACACTATTCATTTATTTGAATTTAAATAAAATCCACAGACAATATATATTCTAAATAAAATATTTAATAGATTACTAACAAGAAATATTCATCTACATAAGTCGCAGATCATGTTAATTAGTTCATATAATGATTATTTTAATACTTTTAAAATCATTTATTTGATACTTCTCTTAATAAAATTATTAATTCAACATTTTTAAATAACTATTTAATATACTTATTTGTGGCATAAAAGTTAAAAATAAAATATTATGATGAATATAAATCTAATAAATTCCATAATAATACTTTTAATATGATTTATCATCATAAAATCACAACATTTAAATTGTTATATTTATTAAATTATGAAGGTGACAACTTTGACATCTTTTAGAGTAAATTAATATATGTGTCATAATCGCTTTTATAAGGCTCCAAATGGTCCTCAATTCATCCATTGGTTGATTAGGGTTTACATATACACTACCAATAAGTTTGGTTCAGGTGTGTGGGCCTTTTATGGGTATTATTATTTGAATAAAAACTATATTATTGATTTTTCACTAAATAAATAATTTCTGCATCATTAATGAATATGTATTTAGGTAATTAAATATTTATTAAAAATAACAACTAAATTACCATAATAAATAAATCAATTTTATATTTAAAATTATTATTTATAATTGATTTATATTCTGTATATCCTTATATGAAAAATACTTTAATTATTAATGTTTGAGTGAGATATATTTAACATTCCTTTAAATAAATAAAATTAAAGGTCTTAATCACATCCAAATGGTTTCAATAGATTACATTTTGACTAAAGTATGTTTTAATGATAAATAAAATCATCCAATTATATTAAAACAATTGTTAAAGTAATTTTATAATATTATTTTTACCCTTAATAACCTGATTTACCTTTAACTCTGGGAAATAAAATTTACCGTATTTACTATTCATAATGCCCTAAAATAAAAAGTATCCTATTAACAGAATTTGGACCTAATGATTCCAAATATGGAACCCATTTTTCCAAATTCAAAACACAAGATTTTCTGTATTTAATTTAATATTAATCCCACTATTGAGAAAACATGTTTTAAAATCTAGAACAATGCAAAAGATTGAAATGTTTTTACCAATGAATTCAATTTAAAATTAATGATAACGACTTAATTTATATTAAATAGTAAAAATATATTCTATTTATACTTTAAAACCAATAAATTTTATAATATAACCATATAAAGTATCTTGTTGAAAAAAGTTTTTTTTAATTATAATTTATCGTATTTTTACTATTCATCAAAATATGAAAGTTTATAGAAAAATATTAAAAAATTATCCAAAGTAAATTTTTTTATACTTATTGCAATTAATAACTTTATTTTTTTATATTGAACTCATTAATGTGTCAAAAAATAGATTTAATGTGGTTGATCCATCAAAAGGCGATAAAACTGTATTTTTGGAAAAATATATCCTTTATACGAAAAATATATTTTGTTCTAATAACTTGTTCTAGAAAATGATAAAGGTGAATTAAAATGTTATAAAATTAAATATGTGGTTAATATTATCCATAATGGCTAGTTCATAATAATAATATAATAATATATCCTAGTTTAGTGAAACTCAGTATTGCAAACAACACACGCTATTGAGGAAGGTCTCTCTTGCATGCAACACAAGATAAGAATAGTGATTGCATAAACTACAAGTTAATATGGTGTTGTGTACAGAGAAAGATAATCATGGTGTCGCGTACATCACAAGACATCAATAAAATTAAAAAGAATCTTTCTAATTTAATTTTTGGGTGTTACATTCTACCCCCCTTAAAATGAATTTCGACCTCGAAATTCGTCAGGGTTATAAATGGTTTACTACTTTAATGTTTTTTTTTCATTGAAACCCACATCGTAAAAAGTAATAATAATACTTTATTTTAAAATTTAATGTTAGGGAATCAATGGATACCCAAAGTAACTCATCACTGGTTTTCCACATAGGAGAATATAGGTGAAAATATGGACCTGGAAGAGAAATCTAACCATAAATTTCTAATGGAGAGTGGTAGAGAACATGGATATGAAAAAGATAATGATCACAAGTACATAAATTTGTGATGATCTAAAGTACCGTATGATTCATTTGATACGAGGGTTCTAGGAAAAAAAATTTGGTCTTGAAAATTATTTCCCTAAAGTTGATGAATTTTTTCATAAGGAGAAGTACTTAATTGATTTTAGTGTAATATCCTTGTTGGTCATTCGATGAACAATTTAAACCTCAAATCTTATTTATATAAATGAAGATGAATTTTTAATTCATGAAGTTTTAGTAGATAATGCGATATAATGATTGGTCATTCCATATGTCTCTATCACAAAAAGGTTAACAGATGTTATTAAATATATATAAGTCCATCTATGGTGACATTAATTGTATATGGTTCCTAAAATGGACTTATACTTAATCTATCATACTTCTTATTAAAATAAAACTAATTTCTAATAACCAAGCACTTCCTATAGGCCAGTGGTAGGTGATAAAGTCATATCACACTTCGGTTGTGGGTTTGATTCTGGATCCTTTTCCGATGTGATGAGTTGTCGCCCATCCTACGGGTTGTCCATTTTCTAAAACTATACTATTATAACATTTCAGAAATAATATCAAAATGTTCTAGCCTTAAAAAATACTATCTGATGTCTAACATAATCTATTCTAATCTTTATGAATATCCAAAATACTTCTGTCCAAACTCACAATATAAAAAAAACGATTACTAGAAAGGTCATATAAAAAGCATGTGAATACCATAATTTAACCCGTATATCATTTGTTATATCTTGGTTTTCACATTACAAACATGTGAGTACCCTAATCAAGTATTTTCTTGAATCATGAGTTACCATAGAACCTTAGTTAAAACATGAATGCTATCAAATGTTATCTATTTCCACATACCAAAATCCCAAAAATAATCTATATTTTTTAACCATGATATCAATTTGTGCTTATACCAGCCATGAGATCATTAATACTATCATACATATCATTATCTCCTTATCCATTCATTATTCGTATATCATATGCTTTGAAAAAATATTTCAATCACTTTTTCATGGTTACCGGTACCATATTATTATAGAAAACTACAATGGACCAATACATAGATATTTCAATATACCATAAACAAAACTCAACAACATTATTCTTGAATTCCAAAACATAATCCCTTCAATCCATACTCTTAAATTATTGGAATGGAATATCTCCTTCCTTGATTTAGAAATAACCTCTTAAGTCAGAGAATTGAGTTAGGTAATGCCCATGTTCTCCATAGATTAGACATTTAACTCCATAACAGTTTGTCACTCTATTCCCCTTTTCCCCACACAGATAATATCTTCCCCTCCATTTGAGGAATTCTTCAAGGTTTGTATTCCCTTGTTCTTGATATGTAGACAGCTTAAAATTCCTTCCTCTGTATTCCTCACCACTCAAACATGCATAAAAGTCCATCTTCCTCTTATTTTATGACATTGGAATACAACTAAAGTTCACCTTGTTAATCTTATATCGCGATGAATGATTCGGCATAATCACAATATCTTTATCTCTGGTAATTACACAATTTTGTTGATCATACTATCTAATTTTTCCATTGGAATCAATCATTACTGAATTCCTTCTCGTTCCCTCGATTAAGTAAAACTAAGAACTAGAGTGTATGAAATAGTTAAAATAATGATGAACCACATATTAAAAAAAGTCACTTATGGGATGTCTAACTTATCAAAAATTCATTAACCCCTGACACATTAGGTTCACCATAGGTTATTTATGATCGTTAATATAATTATAGGACTGTAACCTATAGTTATACTAACCCATAAGGACATTCCTAGACAATCCATAGAAATATCTCTAGTGATCTCACTAAAGTTTTTGCATCCTAGTTTCCAAAGGATAACTAAACCATTCCTCTCATACCAACTGTAGAGACCCAAGATTGACATACATGGACATTACATTATTTTTGTGGAATAAATAATACATAACAAAAATAGACAACCAAGGATTATAAGAGTTTAGTGTCTTTGAAAACACAGAACATAATGTTCTAATCATGATGAATGATCTTCAACATCTCCTATTAAGATATTTACATTTTTTTTCTTACCTAAAATCATTATATATGTCATGGGGAAAAGAAAACATATAAAGGGTGAGTTCAAATTCTCAGTAAGGGTAATCATGGGAAAAATAAAACAAACCATATACATTTGAACATAAAAAATGAACATAACTTTTAAACATCCAAATCTTGAGAAATGACATAAAACAAGGTTGTACGCAAGGCATATATCATAATAGAACATCAATCATGAAAAAATAGAATGGGAATAAAATGAGTAATTGTTGAAAACCCATAATCACATGATATGATTTCCATAGTAGTCAAGGCATTATTTCCAAGACCATCATAGTGGATGAAGTCCATTACTGAACCAGGTTGAGTTGTCATTCCAGCCCTGTATTTCTGAACCAAATTTAATTTCCATTCCAGCCATGTTTATCTGATGAGATATAAATATTTACCCAATGCATTAGAGGTAGATACAGGTCCCACCCATCTAATAATGAAATCATTCTTTCATGTGCCACAATATAAACATAAATCATTCATAATAACCCAATAAATAAAATGGGTTTCATATACATCATCCCATCATAACATAATCCATATAAAATAATGGATATAATTTAATCATAAAAAAATAAACCCATGTATGTAATGTGGATATTATACATGAACCATATCCATATTAAAAAAAATTCATCTTAGATGGAAAATTGTTTTGATAAAACACTTGAAATGATTTCTTGAAGAAAATATCATTTAATCTTCAAATTCATTTTCTTCTGTCAAAATTCCATGCAATTTTATAAGAAAAGAATATTTTTGAAAATAATCATGAAATATTATAGAGGTATCATTATTTAAATTAGGGTTATTAAATCATAAAAATATGTTCATGCTGTATAAGTTAAAAAAACATTCTCTGCATACTTTTACTAGAAAAGTCAAAAATTACATCATTTTGTAAATAAAAGAAATATTCCTTCCATAAAAAATAGTAAAAGTTAAAAAGGTAAACACATCTTTAGACATAAAGGAATAATAGTAAAAACATTATGAAAAATATTTTTTATAAAATGTGGTCATGGATGATAATTATAACCGTAGTAAATACGTACGAATGAAAAATCTCAAATAAGAACGAGATTGAATAATTATCCCTTACCTTATGTCCAATTTATTCTATATGTGTCCTAGACTCTAGTATAGTGGGTTTAATCATATTATTAACTTATAACATAACCATAATAATATTTATGATATCATATACGATTCATTTATGACTTTATATTACCCTTTCATTTGTCAGTTTCATGTTAAAGCAGTGTTTTGGGTAAAATCGTTTCATTTATCGTGCGTGTTTTGACTTGTAATTATTTATATGATTACTTATATCATGATTACTTACATCCAGGTTTTAAAAATTATTTATTTATAATATATTTTCATAATATATATATATAATAGATCGATAAATGGAATCAAATACACCATTCATGGAGATGGTAGGTCATACATACAGATGAATTTTGTTTTCGTTTCTTTATTAAAGGGAATGTAAGTAAGTAAAAAACATATAAATAAATCCAGTATCATTATTACGTAATACATTTCATCATTATTTACTATATATACTTTATAATAATTTTGGAATGTTTAACATGGAGAATGAATTGGAGTGGATGATATAATATCTCCGAATAAGTATGATGTTAGAATAATCATATATAGTTTTAATTTCCACCATTATACCCATCCATGTAAGGTGGTAGTGGAAATACAGATTACACCATAGCATGGAGACGACAAGCAGTACGTACGCACATGCGATGATTTTGTTTTTTGTAGGATGGATCTAAGTTGAAATAGGTTTGTTTAATATATATAACAACATATCAGTATATTAGTTATAGTAATTTTATTACTTTATAATGATACTACTAAATAAGAGGAAGTATAAGAATTAAGAAACATGAATGAATCGGTAGAAGAGATTACCTCTTCTTCGATGTACCTCTTATGAACATCCTCTTAATGGACTATTGTTGGTATTTAGAGAAGACAAGAATCACCAAAATGTTACAAAGGAAGTTGAGAAGAGTAATGTTCAGGGGTTGGCCAATCTTGAAGGATCAAAATTGTGTGAGGGGGAAGAGGGATGATGTACCCTTTTATAAGAGAAGATAGGGGAACTTTTGGAAACTTAAAAAATATTAATTTATAATAAACTCAAACCCCACATAAAAACATCCAAAGTGACTCATATTAGGATATGATATATTCTAGGGTTGTTATATCACCAAAAAATAAAATTTAGACAAGTTTTTATTTTATTTTAAACCTTTTCATTTTGATTTATCCTTATTTAATATATTTAATTTATTTGTGGTAATAATGTTATAAATTTTAAATGGTTATATATACTTACTTATTTGTTGTTAATTGTAGATAATTTGATACTTTATGACATGTTCGACCATATAAATTTTAATTTGTAATTTTTAAATATTTATGTGATTTTTAAACAATTTAATAATATGTTATTTTTATAAAATGTCAATTGTGTCAATTTTGAAACTATTCATTTATTTGAATTTCAATAAAATCCACACAAAAGATATATTTGAAAAAACATATTTAATAGATTACTAACAAGACATTAATCTATAAAAGTCATGGATAATGTTAATTAGTTAATATAATAATTAATTTAATACTTTTAAAATCAATTATTTGATATTTCTCTAAGTAAAATATTTACATCAAAATTTTTAAATAATTATTTAATATAATTATTTATGGCATAAAAGTTAATAATAAAATACTATGATGAAGATAATTCTAATTTCATACATAATAATACTTTTAATAAAATTTATCATATTAAAATCTCAAAATTTAATTTTTATATTTATTAAATTATGAAGGTGACAAATTTGACATCTTTTACAATAAATTAATATTAGTGTCATAATCACTTTTTTAAGGCTTCAAATGCACCAAAATTAGACCATTGGATGATTATGGTTTAGATATACACTAATAATATGTTTTATTTAGGTTTGTGAGACTTTAATTGGTATTATTATTTGAATAAAAACCATATTATTTATTTTTCATTAAATAAACAATTTCTGCATCATTAATATATAAGATATTTAGGTAATTAAATATTTATTAAAAATTAAAAATAAATTACCATAATAAAGAAAATAATTTTTTATTTAAAATTAGTATTTATAATAGAATTTATATTCTATATAACCTTATATTTAAAATACATTAATTATTAAAGTTTGAGTGAGATATATTTCAGTTTCCTTTAAATAATAAAAATTAAAGATCTTAATCACGCCCTAGTGGGTTCCAGTAGATTCCATTTCGACTAAATTATGTTTTAAAGATAAATATAATCATCCAATTCATTTAAAACAAGTGTTAGGATAATTTTATAATATTATATTTACCCTTAATTACCTTATTTACCTTTTACTGTGGTTAATAAAATTTACCGTAGTTACTATTCATAATGGCCAAAAATAAAAAATTATCATATTATCATAATTTGGACCTAATGATTCCAAATATGGAATCCATTTTTCCAAATTCAAAATAGAAGAGTTGTAGTATTTAATTTAAATTTAATCCCATAGTTGAGAAAGCAGGTTTTAAAAGTAAAAAAATTGCAAAAGATTGAAATGTGTTTACCTAGGAATTCTATATAAAATTAATGATAATGATTAAATTATATTAAATGGTAACAATTTATTCTATTTATACTTTAAAACCATTCAATATTATAATTGAACCATATAAATTATCTTAATGAACCTTGTTTTTATAAAATAAAATTTACCGTATTATTAATATTCATAAAAATATGAAAGTTAACATAAAAATATTAAAAAATTTACCGAGGTAAATTTTTATATACTTATTGCAATTAATAACATTATTTTGTCAAATTCAACTCATAAAAATGTCAAAAACAAGATTTAATGTGGATGTGCCATCAAAAGGCGACAAAACTATACTTTTGGAAACATATTTCCTTTATAAGAAAAATTTATTTTGTTCACATAACATGATATAGAAAATGATTAATATGAATTATAATGTTATAAAATTAAAAATTCATTTAATAATATTCATAACGGATAGTTCATAAAAATATTATAACAATATGTTGTTGTTTAGTGGAACTCTGTATTGTGTACAACACATGCTATTGAGGAAGGTATCTCTTATGTGCAACACAAGCCAAGAATAGTGTTTGTGTATACTAAAAGCTAATACAATGTTGCGTACAACCCAAAATAATCTTTGTGTAGCGTACAACACAAGACATCCATAAAATTAAAAAGAGCCTTTTTCATAAAATATCAGGGTGTTACAATATTTTTATATATTTATTCTTATATTCAATTCCCAATGTATAATGGGTATCATGTATATATCATATTCTAAAAAACTACTAAACTAATCAGTCCTTCAAGATTCTATTCCAAGTTATCTTACCAATATAATAATGTATGGCCCCGACATAATGCTTTTGGTACTGGGGTTGTAACATTTTATATCAAAGAATGTTTAGTAGAAAACATGGAATCTAGATTTTGAAAAACATATATTTGGTAATATGACCATATGATAAAATTTGATGACAAGTATAGAATAAAAATAGATAGATTTCTTAAGGATTATATTGTGTAGTTATTACTTGAAATACATCCACTTATGGGTATTACAAGTGGACATGGTTCTAGAACCTATGTACCTAGAGATAATACTGCATAAAATTGTAAATCAAGATTGAAGTAATCATAACCTTGTACCCCATAATGGGCCTTACTAAGCACCAGGTTTGAAAATTTTGGCCGCTATGATTAGGACAATTTAGAATTTATTTATAACCCGTTATAATGAATTTTAATGTAACGATAAACCCATGGAATCCATTTTTGTGATTATGAGATTAGTTATGGGTAATTTTCTTTAATTTATGGTAGTTATTTAACAAGTATTGGAACAAAAAATTATTTGACATAATGTTGTGACCTAATATATTGTATAACACTATTTAGAAAAGACACATGGAAGGAATAATGGAATCAATCATTGTTGTATATGAGGAAGTTTCCCAAATAAGGAATCTGATATTACTGGTATTGGAACTAAATATGTTGTGTATATATTAGAGAAACTTAATGAACAAATGAAAAATAAATATTCCTGGATGAAAAAAACATTTTCTACAATAAGATTCTTGGATTTTAGGCCATATGATATAATAGAGGCCCCCATAATTAAGTTGTCCTACTGATATAATAGAAATTTAGAATTCGATTAAGTCATTGGAGTTTATTTTTAATTTAATTGGATTTGGTGAAAGGAAAAATTCAAAAATTGTTAGTGTATTGACTAATTGGAAATGCATATCAAGGTTGGTAATTTATCCATAATTCTAGGAAGGAAGTGTAAATATAACTCAAGGAATTTAAATATTTTCTGGACACACTAATTGAAAAATAATTCCCTCAACACAAGCAGACTAAGATGAAGATAATGTTCATTTGAATATTTTAAATTGAGGAATATAGTATTGTAGTGTATGATGAAATGATTGAAGGATATAATGGTATGCTATATATTTCATATGCAGAATAAAATTAAATTTAGACCACCTATTTGATGTCTATATTCCATGTATCGAAAGGTCACTGGTGTCTCAAACATTTTCATCATATGATTAAATAGTTTTGTGTTTTGTGAAAAAAGTTAAATAATTCATTGATTCTTATGGATAAAAATTAGAGCATGACAAGTAGTTGACATCAATAAAAAATAATGGATAATGGGAAGAAGGTTAAAATTTAATTTTCCTCATGTGGAAACTATGTAAATAATCACCACAGGAAATAAATGAAAGTTTTGGGAGTTTGATTTAAGTGTAGATAAAAGGTTCTTCGATAACGTGAATGAAAATTGAATGATACAAATACTTCTATTTAGTGTTTCAACTCTAGTGAAATGGATCACTATGAAAAAAGATTACCACAATCATCAAAGGAAGATACCTCATAATATGACATGGGATCATAGTCGAGATTATGATGTTGATACAACCTAAGATGGTTGAGTAATGTGATTAGATACATGAAATATATTGTAAATGTATTTCAATGATAAAAATTTGTTTATAATAATTATTAAATTTATAATTATTATACTACATTTTAATATCTTGAAGCATGAGAAATCATGTTTTGGATGGTACTAAGAAAACTTATTCATTAATAAGATGAAATTCCATGAAAACACATGATTGGGATTCCTTAATTTATTCTTGATAATGGTATAATTATGGTTGAATTAATAGATGATTGATATGGATAATGTGTAATGGATACCACATATCTGATTAATATTTATTTGATATTATTTCTTATTAATTCATTAAATGATTTAACAACATTTTTATATTTTGGGAATATATCCCATAATCTATCTTTTACTTAAGTAATAACTAAGGAAACATGTTTTCAATATGTTATTATGATTATAAAATTTACTACAATGTTTAAATAAAATACATGATTAAGGTATTGGAATTATTGGTATGTATAGATTTATTTATTCTTCATGTTTCTTAGAATGTTGAATAGTTTATTTTTAAGATTTTGGGACCTTATTTTCATAGCATTGGATAATAATATTTTTTGAAAAGATAAAAAATTATGAAATTGATTGTGTTGTTCAATGGATGAGTTTCTAGAGACTAATAAAATACTTCACCATATGATATAATATTTTCTATGGGATGACATTGAAATATTTTAAGGGAATACAAATGGATAAGATTTTTTTAAATAGTAAAGTTTGTTGTGTATATAATTCTTTATATTCCTAAAGACTAAAATAATCCATATAACTAGAAAAAGAGTGTGGAAATAAAAATTGTGTCCTACTATAATCATTTTTATGATATCAATGACCTTTTTTAAAACTATCATTATTGGATTTTTGGAATTTATAACTCTTCTGAACTTGTTCTCTCTCTGTCTCCCATAGTATTTTACTATCTTTTTCACTTCCCTCTCCATGTTTTAATTTCCAACCTATTTTATCCTATATAGAATCATAGTTCTGTTATTATTATAGAAGATTTTTTTACTTTCCATTATCCCTTATAAATATGATATTTTATTAACCCTTTTATTATGTGGGGTTTTGAACAATTTAATTTTCAAATATTAAAGAATATATTTACAAGATCAGGTTTAAATTGTGTGGAAATAATTTGATTATGGTCGGGAAAATACAACACCAAAAGTTCTAAAATATGGACATTTTATTTGATAGCATGTATGAAACATAAAATCAATAACATAAGGGAATAAAACATCTAGAAAATTTAAAATATTCTGAATTGTAAAAATAAATTCATACTATTTTTTATTAGATAATGCATGAAATACTGAGTTATCTCATGCTACCCACAGGAACATTTTTTAATAAAATACAAGTTTGAATTCAGTATTTACTAAATAATTATGAATTAATATAAAATTCAATTTAATATAACATAATTTTTTTTATAAAATACTATAATTACGTGTCATAGGTGTTTTATCATAATAATTTAAATAATTTAATATTATTGAACTAATTTTATGAAATTTATATATTATATTTCCAATAAAATGTTTTTACATTTATCCAATTTCTTTTTAGATTTAATAATATAAAAAAGCTTATTTTACGAATAAAAATATGTGTTCTTTTAACAGCGATTTCAACGAATTTTAATGGTGCATTTGTTATAAAAATCATTTTTTCAATTTCATAAATTATATATGAAAAAATAAAATTATTTAATGAAATATAAATTTATAAATTATGTTATATAGATTTTTTGTATTTTTCAATGAAGTTTCATTTGTCAATTAATAGTAAAAAATAATGAATTTTAATTTAAAACTGACTTTTTAAATAAATAATAAATAATGATTTATTATATTTTTAGTTTGTTTAAATATATAATTATATAAATTATAAATATAATAATCCCATTAATTTCATCATAATAATTATTATATTTAATGTAGATATAAAAACATAGTAAACTTTGGATAATGCTTAGTTTAAAAACATGTTATCTAGACACGTCTACAAGATTAATTTCAAATTAACTTCAACCAATTATATTTTTTTAATTTGTAAAAATTTATTAAATACATAAAATCATATAAATTTATAATTTCAAAAAAGTTGATATTAGTTTTATTATATAAATTATTAATGAAAACAATTAAAATTAATTACAATGATTAATAGAAAAATGAATTCACCAAGACACTGAACACCAGTCTCAAGGAACAAATGACATATAAACCGTACCAACACAAATTGTATGTCCATATTTCACCCATATCCCTTATATAATCAATATTCGATATTTTTTTAACATATTAATAGGGGAATTGTCGGTGGAATTAAATATTTTAAAATTTTATATCTTTTCCACAAGTCTCATTTAAAAAAGGCCTCCACCAACCCCCATTATTCATGCCGCTCAAACCACTTCGGATTAAAAAAAACATAATAAGTATAAATAACATCCCTCAACTCCTCATATAACCTTTATATTGGGTATAAGTTCATCTTATTAACTAATTAGTTCAAGCATAAAGAGGATATGAAAACAAGAGGCATGTTTTCCAAAAAGGTTTTTTATTTTATTTTTGTCTCCATATTCTTCAATAATTAATATAAAAATATTTTATAATAAAATAAGTATCTTAAGTATATTAATATTTTTTTATTTTTGGGGAATGACCTAAAAATTTACACACATCCATTAAATGAGTTACAAAATTATCATTCCTGTATACATCAAACTATCTCGTCACTAACCAATGTAATTAATTTTTCAATTACCAAATTTATGGATAGAAATAAAAATTTATTAATAGAATATATTTCATATACATTATAATTTTGATTTTATTTTTTATTCATTGGTTTTTATATAAAAATCCATCATTTGTGCCATTTTGGAAGAATATGATAATGTCACTCATGTGTATGGAATACTACTGCATTGTGAAACAGTGTGATTCATTCGAACATTATGTGGAATTATTGAAGGATGATGTTAATGAAAAAATATGATATATATAACATAATTTTTATAATTTAGTTTTCATATATATATATATATATAGAATTTTCTTTTATTTCTATCTATACGATAATAAATGGAATCCATGTTGATGTGTACGTATGGCATACCCTCTCTATGAATGATGTATTCTATTTACTCTCAAATAATATAATGGAGTACATTAGATGTCAATATAATTAATATATATTATATTCTAATCATGTTTTATATTCTATAGATTCTGAAATCTTTATCAGAATAAGAGGATAATAAAATAACAAGTCAGAAAATACTTCAAAAACTAGTCAATTGACACCCAAAATGATAAATTTAAAGAAAAATTATTTATTAATGAGTAAAAATATTATATATAATAATAAAATATGATTTCATAAATTTTAAAACATTTTTCTTAAAATAGTAAAATGTTGAAAACCAATATAGAATTGTTTAAATAACATTTAACCAAAAGAGAGCATATGGTAGGGGGTTTCTTCTCAATTTATATTCTATTGAGACTTATTTTCTATTATGCAACTATTAATTTTCATGTTGTGTATAAATTACCAATTTTACATGTAATAGAACTTATATATCATTCATCATGGGATTTTCAGTTTCAATTTGAATTTTCTCATCAATGGGAATTTGACATGAAAATTACATTCTTGTAAATTTTGTAATACAATATGACATTATTATATTATTTTTATATTTATCTAAAAACTAAAATTATTACAATTAGATTTCGTTGGACATTAAATTTATATTATATTTCAATATTCTTGAGTAATTTATAAGATTATTTCAAAAAATTACCATTTTTTTACATGTTGCTTACTTACAAAGTAATTAAATTTACTACAGAAATGTCGGTAAATCTTTGTCCTTCACTCAATATATTCATTGGATATGATATGTTATTTATGAGTTAAATTGATTTATTAAATATATGTGAAATGAATTTAACTAATATGATTTAGGTTCTGATCCTTTTGATGTAATCCCCATGATGAATTTGTAGTCTGATGAGTTGAATAAGTCGACCAAATTATATTGGTTTCTACCATGTATGCTTCAAAATGTCTTGTGAATGAAATTATCGGTCATGATTCCATGATCCTAGGAAATATAGAGTCTAATATTATAGAACATGAATCATTTATAATTTATATATTATTATATGGAATATCTTTACTATTAAATATTATATGGATTGAATTCCTTCTCATTTATAAATTAAATGGAATGTGTTTTTCGTTATTCACATTTCCATATTGAATTTTCCATATATCCCAACGATACTCAAGTTATCTAAATGATATGTTTATTTAGTTTCAAACCTTTTCATGTTTATTATTATTATTTGTACATTATTTTCTTCCACTCAAAATAACCGATTATTTTAATTTTATGTCATCCTTCATTTGATTTATTTACACTAGTTATGAAGAAGTTATCATTGAATGAGTTTTCAAGGATACAATTTTTTATAGTTTGTTATGTATTATATTTTCTTTTTAATTAAAAATGTAAAATGGAAATAATGTTTTAATTTGGTTCTCCTAAACTTTTAAAAATGATAATTTCATTAGTAATTTATACCATGTAATCTATCCGATGTAATAATGTAAGCCCTAGACCTTGGCATTCTAGGGTTGGGGTTGTTACAATGTGGTAGCAGTTGATTCATGTGATAGAGGGATTCATAAAGATATGTATGTGGGTGTTGGGGATGGTACTCAAGAAAATTTAATAATTGATTATGTGCTAACATGTTTATTTTACACATGGAGACCATATTCCCACTTTGAAATTTTTGGTTGGATGATGGTTTAGTTCCTTATGTTATTTTCATTCCTTTAAATATTTATTAAGGCAATAGGATGAGATTTGTTGCATGATTCCTCTTTTTTGTTTCTTAGGATGGTTCTCCTAGATTATTTTGATATTTAATGATTTAAATAATGAATAAATAATTCTAAACTGGATATGACAGTGATAAGGGAATGATGTTTCTAAAAAATGTTAATCTTGATAAACTATATGCTCAGTTTGGATTATTCCATAATAGATTGGAATTCCATCCATGGATTAATTTAACATTATGTGAAATAATGACAATGGTTAATTAATGGATAATTAATTAATTAACATAAATTGATATTTTTGAATAAAATATGTATTAAATGTAGTTATTTTAAAAACATGTATGATTGTTTGATATCTGGTCTTAGCGGTGGAAGAAGAGAGTTGAAGCGATGTTATCATCATTTGTTTCTATGAATATGTTATTCCAATAGTTTTTTGTGGTAATATTATTATGTATTTTGTATTGTTTAATTTCATATTAATCCCTACACATGTCATTTAGGGAAACAGAGATCCATTCAACTATGAGAGGTGCTTTCCGCAATATACCTATGTGAGGATGGATTAATGACTATACCCTCTTCCCATACTCTCTTCTCTTGGTGGTTAATATTGTTGGTATTCATAATAGTTAGTTTCCCCAAATATGTGTCTAGAGGGATATTATTTATTTTTTTATTCTCACATGCATGTATTGATGATTATAGTATCCATATTATTATAATAGTTATAATGGATATACATTGTGATGGATTGAGGTTCTTAATCAGTGTATGGTATATAATGGCATGATTCTTAATACTTGATCTGTGATACACATTATATGATATTTGGTGGCTCCTAGAAACTACTTGTTCACTTTATGGTGATGTAATTTGGGATTATGTGATGATCTTATGGATGAAGTTCTCATTCTATTTCCTTGATAGGTATCTTTGTGCATGATTTATTTCGGAGAGAGATAGGTTAGGATGTTTGATGTTGTGTCCGAGAAAAAAACAAGTGTGGAAGAGGGAGTTTGATGACCTTGGGGTTTAATTATTATATTATATTCACTCAAATATTGAATACACTTCGAATGTTGTCCATAGTGAGGCTGGAAACAATGTAAACCCATTTAGGTGATGAGTTAAATTCACTGATGTCCAATTCCCTTTAGCATTCATTCATTATCTTTTGCATAACAAACTCTAGGGAGGATCCTACAGAGTATATATTCGTCAAAACCTATGTATATTTAAATAATGTTTCACATCATCCTGAGTAGGTTAAATATAGAGACATATAATAATAGCCCATTGTTTTGCAGGATCTATTTCGGCTTTATGGTCACTGCTGTTTTTCCCAGTGGTATTGTCTTTTTTCCTTTCAATTGTTTTAGTACCTTATGAAATATGATGTTTTCACCTGGGAAACCTATATATATATATATATAATATATATGGTCATATTATCCTTCTTATCTCTCTCTTATTCATGTTCCTCTTAGAGGGTAATTAATCTCTTATCCATGTTTATAATACCCTCAATGATAGTCTCTAAATTGGGTTATACTAGAGGAGGTACTCAAACTGTCACCCTCTCTCTCCCCTAGTAATAATATCCTTATAGGTATTGGTTCAAGAAATATAAACTACTACCTTATCAATTTAAGTATTCTACCATTTAGGAAATTATCACTACTACCATCAAAGATGGTACATTAACATTCACCTTCCATCCCAAAATGAAATCTACCTTTAAAAAGAAAGTTTTTTATTGTTTCCATTAGATATAGGTGGTTTTGAGGTGTCACAAATAACATTTCATGAAAAAAATTATACCACTATAGATGAAAAACATTTTATGTGACCCTTGAATAACATATCTAACCTACTGCTAGTGCTTCCTGGAAAATACTGTCCAATATAGTGGCTTTGATAGACTAGAGTGGACGGAATTTTTTTTACTGTATAGAAAAGATGACAAAAAAATTTCATGGACGGTGATACTGGTAGTCGCACACTAATTGTTTAAATATTGGTATTTTGGTAGAAATGAGGATACAAGCATGTGTATTGAGGTGGCCATGTGCTTCAATGATGATGGAGTTGCGATTAGCTAAATCAACATGAATGGAACATCACACATGCACACACTGATATATATATATATTCTAATTTTTTAAATGATGAGATAATATATATATATAGAAATATATAAATAATAATATAAATAATTCTAAAATTAATTAAATACTGAAAATAAAACTACCACATAAAATGAAATTTCAATATAATATTTTTTTTTAAAAAATTAAAAGAATAAAAATCATGTTAACAAAATTAAAAATTTTAGGAATAAAATTTAACATAATATTAAATATATCAGTTAAATAAAACTCATATATTTAAAAAATATCTAAAAATTATTATATTTAAATAATATGTAAACATTTTTTTTCAAACATTAATAGATGATATAAAATTTTAATACTGTAACCAATTTCAAATTATAATGATAAAAAAATATGATTATACATTCAAAAAATATTAATTTTAATTATATAAATGTGAATATTTTATTAAAATAATGTAATAATAAAAATAAACATGAAACAACATTAAAATGAAATTAGATAGAGTTGGAAAATTAATTATTAATTAATCAATTGGAGAAATTAATGTTTTTATGATGTTGATATTTAAATAAAGTGATCATAAAAATGAATATATTTATATGATTATATTTTTTAATCTATAAAAAATTATAAAATACAAATGAAATTCCATAGTGTAATTATGTAGATGATTTTTCATAAAAAGAGGATAATCTTTATCCAAGGTACCTATTTACTGGATAGGTTGTGTTCTGAATCCCTAAATTTTGTAATCCCCAAATTATTTTGGTTCATATGATAGTTTTTCTCCTCCTACATTAGTTTCATATTTTTATACATAAAATTGAATTAAATATCTCATTTAGGGATATAGTTTCCTTGGTGGTGTTTCGAGTTCAAATGGATTATATGTAATATCAATGTGATTATGATACAAAAAAATATAGTACAAAATAAATATTTATTTTAAATGGTTTCTAGCATCCAATATAAATGTTTATTAGTCCCTCTATGAATTTATTTTTTCCATTGATAATGTTTTATAGGATAATTGGTATAGTTTAATCCTATTTATGTATTTTAAATAAATTTTAATTTTATGTTTATTCTTTACCAAATTCATCTTGTATTATAATACATTGATATATGATAGGTTTTATTTATTTTATTAAACTATCATTATCATAAAGTATAGAAAAGTTATTTTACTTATAATGGGTTTTAAGGGTTATTTATCAATCATAATCCATTTTATTTCATTTGTGGTTCTATTAAGAACATAATTACGTGGAAAAATTGAGGATGATAATATTCTTATTTATGGTATTTATTTCATTATATATTTTATATCAATGTTCAATTGTGAAAGGGCGATCCAAATAAATTTTACATCAGTTGTATTTTTTTATTCCACTCTTGAAGTAGATATATTTATTTAATTATGTTTTTTTTCATTCTAGTCTTATTTTTCAATGTCATAGTTCATTTTATCTATATCATTAGTCATTGTTAATAACATAAAAAATTTTATATTTCATTATTGATTAATGACAATATTATTTTATGATATGTTAAATTGTAATTAGAAGAAATAATTGATCAAGAATATTTATTTCCCTTCCATTAGATATATTGTTGTAACATAGAAAATTATTCAATTATTTATTGTAGTAGGAATTTCAGGGGTTCTCAATAATGATTAGATCATTGAAATGTTATATATAACATCAATATAATGTTATTTTGTTTCATTATTTTATTACCTTGTAGAAATAATTTCTTTATGTAATAATTTTACTATAATTTTCATATGATTCAAACTATATATATATGTATTTAATTATATAGTATATATATTATGATAATAATTCCAAAATAATAATATTTATTATAGCACGATTAAATTCAATGTTAAATTCATAAAACATAACCAACACAAAAAAACTAATATTTCATTGTTTACGTGATTTTAATCATTTTTATTGTAGTTGATGTATATAGAACAATTATAAAAATAAATAATAAAAAATAATAATTAAAATAGTATTATAGAAAAAATATCCACTCTGAATACTCATTTATTTAACTGAGGATATTTGGTTTTATTGGTATTGTTCACAGGGAATGTAGTGGATGGAAAATCAATTAATTTTATTATGTATTATAAGAAAGATCTAATATTTTTTCATATATCTACTTTTTGTGGAAATTTTAGCTATTTGGTTGTATTTATATAAAAAATTTATAGAATTTGAATAATTTATGTGAAATAAAATGGGTCTATTCAAAGGATAAAGGAAAGATATGAGATTCTAAAGATAATAGATCACATTTCAAGGGTGTACAAGGTTGATTTCACACAAAATAACCAAAAAAGTAACATGAAAATCATCTTTATATTTTCTATAAGATGTATGATATTAATTATTTATGGTTTTCAGGAGCCTATATTCTAAATGGGTAATCATATCGAGTAATCATGATTGTTGAGTTGAAGATTACAATGGAATGATATTGATATCTTCATGGATAAATGACAATAAAAAATTTAACCAATGTGATCTTGAGTACCACATGATTTAAATTTGAATACTTCACCAAAATAGGTGGTGTTTTAAATGGATGATGTGTTTAGAAAATAGGGGGCATTATAAAACCTCCTTGAATTTAAAAAGGGATATCATGTATTCCATTTAACTTTTGATATTCAAAATCTTCTTTTATAGATTACCATAATCATGATATAAATTTATGATAGTAGATAAGTGGTAAATCATAGTGATTTTTTCAATGACACCATTATTTTAAATAGGTTAATCTATAGCATTATATTCTCCTTGCGTTTTCTTTCCTATATTTCATGTGTTTGTCCATACATCTTAACTATTCCTTCATATGATCTTACTGTTTTCCCATCGTAGAATTTATTATTGTCCATAATTTCATTTATTTAATATCTTATATTTAATTTTATAAGATCAATATTTTTAAATATATCATTAATTAGAATTTATCATTCCATTTAATATATTTTACATCATTCGTAGTATATGTTGGTCCATGGAAATAATGTGTAATATGTCCAATATGATCGGTCTTTAGAGAAGTTGTAGATCAATTTATTTTTGACACCCTCCTTCCCCAAATGGTAATAAGGAATCTACATACATATAATGGTACTATCTTTCAATAGTATTTTATATAATTATATATTTTTATTTTTTTGGATCAATAGAATTACACAAAACACTGATTTTAAGGAAACTGTAATATACTATTGAAACATTATTATTTCATATGACTATTTTGTATACCAGTTTGACTTTTAGGTATGATTTGGAAAATCAATATTATGGTAAATTATATATATATATATATAATCCATCAATTATCAAATGGTGGAAATCAAATTAAAAATAATTTGAAATAAAAATAGATTTTCCTAAAAATGATATTTCTATAGGAAAAGTGATTATTATTAATAACATAAATTAATCCATATTAGTATTTTATTTAAATCATATATATATATACATTCCATATATTTTTCATTAATATATATTTTTCTACGGATGGGATAATAATTAATCAAGTTACATCGTTAAAAATATAAAATTCTAAAAGAATGTATTTTGTTGTCTTTTGAGAAAATGTTTTATTATTTGTTTCTGATAATTTTCTTGGTTGAATCTTGAAAAACGAATCAAATAATCATTATCATGTGTATAATATTTTTCAAATATGTCTTTTTTATTTTTGGTCATTATAAATATTATCATTGTAAAATTTTTTCCACCTCATTAAGGTTAAAAAATTCAAATAGTGATAAAATATTTGGTTAAAGATTTAAAATTACCAAAAAAAAACACATTTTATCAAATATAATGACATTATTTTTTCCATTAAAGTCTATGTATTGAAAAAACTTCCACATCGTGATGTTTATATTTCTTCATGGCATTTATATTATTTGAGGAAAAGGATTACTATAAAATGTCACTCTCTTGAATTTAATAAGTATAATTTTTTATTCTATTGATTTAAAGGGGAAAATATCATTCATAAATGTTAATGTGAAGTACTATTTTTTAATATCTGGGAATTTTATAAAAAAAAATTAGTTGTTGGATAATGACAAAAAATTCTAACACAATGTTGATAGAGTACTTCTTTAATTAATGAAAAAATAAAAATATTAATTTTAAATATATGAAAATTATTTCAATATATTAAATTACATTATTACATGAATTATATTGATAAATATACCATAATAGTAATTTTTTGAAATACATAAATTATAATTTATTTTCAATCATGATTTTTTCAATTTCAATGTAATTTCGATGTATGAAAAATTACAGTAGTCATATTTTAAAATAAACAATACCTTATTAAATTATTTTAAAAGCATAAAAATATATTGGGAAATATTATTGGGATATGGATTAATGTACCATTTTTGGAAAAATTATTGGTAACCTTTTTTGGTAAAATTCTAGACCCTTAATGAGTAGATTACATATTTATCATAATAATTATCAAAAAAGTGTTGACATGGATGAAAACTAGCATATAAGGAAAAAAAATTGGTAAAGATTTTAAAAAATTTATTCGATTCAATTAATTAAACTCATAATAATCTTTCATTTTAAATATATAAATTTCTATCCATTTTTACCTGAAAAATAATTTATTTTAATTTAATAGAGTTTGTAATTCCATGAGAGATCACACCCTCTCTTATAAAAGAGAAATAATCTCTATTACTATTCACAATTTATAATCCTTATCCCTATTTAATGTCCCAAAAATACCATCCTAGATTCATTTCTCACATCCTATTGATTTTAATCTTATAAAAGACCATAAATTCATGGATTTTGGTGTGGGAGATAAGATCTTTCTCAAATAATAGGTATAACACATGACCGATCATTTTTATTTTTATTTTTTTATTAATCATACTCTAAATATATTATATAATTTATCAAAAATGGATTATATATCAACAATATATTTTATTAATATTATGATTATGAAACAACCATTACCCACCTCCTTCAAATATGATGGTAAATGGTAATCTTCCCCATGAGTACGTGTAAACTACCACCTATATAAAGATATGCGATTAATGTTTCAATTATATTTATCATGAATAGTAATTAGTGAATTTTTTCAAGAATATATATATATATATATGATATATATAAAATACTAAAAACTCATCAAATTTAAAATTTTTACCTTACTTTCATCCAATATATTGAAAAACGGGAACAACATTCCTGTGTACATACTCTCAACCGACTCTATGAATGTTGTAATTAATTTTCCTACCAAAATATATTATTAAAGAATATATATATATATAATGGATATATATTATTTTTATATCTTTATTAAAATTATATTGATGATGGAACAATGATCAATGTAATAGGATATGAAATAACAAGCCTATACTCTCATGAAATATTTTATAATTAAGACCCCAAAATGATGATATTATTATGGAATTTTATATAAATTATTTATAAATTTTTTATAGTGAATCATATGTTATTGAATAATAATTTTTAAGAACCAGTTATAAAAATAAAAAATATTTTAATTTATTTTAAATTTTATTAAAATTCAATCAAAGCATAATGACATAATTTTAATGAATTTATGTTAAAATTTCATTTTTTAGGATTATTTATTACGATCATTCTAATGGCAAAATTTTATTATATACCTATCATGAAACTCTTGAAATTTAATCTTCTATATTTATTTCATGATATTAAATATTTTCCATTAATTTTCTTCTCTTTATGTAATTATGATATTGAGTAAATGTTTTGATGTAAAAATGAAGGTATTTCTCTATTCGGATGAAAATAATTTGGCTTTCAAATATATATTTATATAATAATTTCAATATTTGATTTACTAAACCCTAAATTTTTTAGTATAATTTTTTTCAATTATTTTAATTTTAAAAAATTGTTAAAAACTATCATTATTTTCAATTTTTGAATGTGGTTCTTTTGAATTTTTACCATAAATTGAAAAAGAATCATTGTATTAACATATATGGAATACACGAACGTTCATAACGAAATGATTTTCTAATGCCATGAAACCTAAATTTCGTATTTATACGGATATTTATAAATATATTTTGTTAAATAATATTATTTATATTTTTATATTTTTAATATTTAATTTCAAATTGAAAATGGTATTTTACAAAAACAATATTTGTATTGATTTGTAATGTTTTCTCCACCATGTTGAAATCATTTCATCTTAAATATGATTTCATGGGGTTAAGATACAATGATACCATCTTTACTCATACATTATATGATTTCTGATTATGATAAAAAAAATTATTATTCAAACCATTTATTTTCCATGCGATATGATTTGATATTATGTTCAAATATATATGAAACCCCTTTCTTCTCGAAGGATAATGATATATGATGAATGATTTTTGATCTTGTGGGACA
Source organism: Viscum album (assembly GCA_963277665.1). Classification (NCBI taxonomy): domain Eukaryota; kingdom Viridiplantae; phylum Streptophyta; class Magnoliopsida; order Santalales; family Viscaceae; genus Viscum; species Viscum album. Next base: position 2,056,199,618 of record OY728127.1, on the reverse strand, counting down.
CACACATATATATATTATAATGGTATGGGTGGACCTATAATTATATATACATCCACTGCATTGTGTAAACATGTACATCAAATGACATAAAAAGGACATGAATGGGGCATTTTCCCATTTATATAAGAGTCATTGTCTATTATTCTAGTAGTTGGAGTGAATAATGTCTAATGATATGATGGAATGATGTGTGAATCCAATCCTCTATCATAGACATTCCAGTGATCCCTAAAAATATAAATTATTATTTATGAGAATGTGTATTCCAAAATGTATGTGTTTTGTAATATTTTCTCTCATTTATTATTTTCTTTCATTGGTTAATATTTAATTTTTTATTATTAGTTCATATTTAATATATGACTCATGATTATGATACATTATATCATGTGTATTGTATTAAAATTTTAATATTATGTTCTTAAATTATTATACTTATGTTATGATTGAGTGAAAGAATATATATCACCTTTTTATCCTTAATGAGAATCTGAGCTCACTCTTTCTTAGGATTCATTTCCCCAATTTATAAAGGTGGGTTTTTAGGTTTGAGATTTCTAATAATGTTACTTATTTTTATGAACATAGTCAGAGTTGATATAAATTTATAATCAATAAGTTGTTTATGTATCACAATTTCAAATTGCACTAAACATATAATATTATAGCATGGATCTTATGTATTATATTGATGATTTATTAACTAAGATATGATATTTATGATTGAAAAGTAAGGGACACTATAGTTACTCTCTGGGAAATGATTAGTTACCTTTAAAAACATGGATGAGAAAACTATTGTGAGACACCTTTGAATAAACAAATGTGTAATATTATTTCCAATGTTCTAGAAAATAATTGATTGTGGTTTTCCTAAAAAATAATTCTTGGATACTATAAGTTGTCATTTATTTGAATATATTTATCATGGGGTAATACTAGAGAAAAGAGATTTTGAATATATATTCACTATCATTATAGTGATCAATGGATTTTCCAATACTATGAACATAGTTTGACATGACAAGGTGATATGTTTGGGATAAATACAATTTTCTTTAAAAAATAATTATGAATATTTTGAATAGATGATGACCATAAATAAAATTGTTTAATAACATGGTTTTAAAGATATTAAATAACATTAAATGATTTATTTATCATATAAATGATTTTTCAAGATTATTTGGTTACCAATATGATTATTTTTTCTTCAAACTATGTGGTCTAATTTTAGGAAATGTATATGACCCAATAAAACCACGCCAATACTAAATCTTTTGGAAAATACAGTGATTCTACTAATTTATAAGTGATGTAATGAAAAATATATTTTATATGATTGAGAAAAAATCTAAATATATAAATAATGGTGAGAATTTAAAATAAAAAATCTGGAACAATATTATATTGATTCATATGGATTGTAGCATAAAAAATCAGATATTTTTCCAATTAATACACTTTTTGACAAAAAATAAATGTGTTCCCCAAAAAATATATTTTCTATCCTCTAGTGTTCTAAATAATGAAATTTTATATTTGTTTTATATCATTTTGAAGTTTATTAAAATAAATGGTGGACTATAATCATGAATATGAGTCTACAAGAGGCAATTGAATCTACGATTGGGATTCCTATAAGAGATTATTTTTCACTAATTTCTTATCTAGAATTATTTATATGAAAACTAAGAATAAATTATTTGAGAAATAGATGAATGATGCAAAACTATTATTATATAAGTGGAAAATAATACTAGACTTGCAATGTATGAATATGGAATTATAATCCAACTTGAATGTATGATGGATCGATCATATTTTGGGCTAAAAAATGATACTCCATGGAATATACCATGATGGAAATTGTTATATTTTACAAAATAATTTGATTTTTTATCATGATGCATATCAATAAATGAGTTATTCAGAATTATCTTGTTACTAAAAAATAATGATGGAATTTAATGTTAATTATAAATAATATGGTGGAGAGAATATGATAAAACTTTTATACAGTATGTTTGGATTGAAACAAAGTGGATGTATTCAAAAGGGAACTGAAAAAGATTTTAACTATAGAAATAATGGTTATCGGGAAATCGATTGCTGATTTAATAGAAAGAATATGTTTTCTACTTATTGAGAAATAGAACCAAAAAACATTCCACTAACACTCCATTGTTTCAAATACATGGAGTTTGTGAATTATACAAATTAGTGATCGAATTTGTAGAGTAATGTTGAGGATAAATTTAAGTAACCTCTCAATCTTAAATAAAAATTGAAATCTATTGTGACCACTATTGAGGAACTGGTTAAGTAATTGTTGAAAGGTACCCTTACCAGAACTCTAGAAACAATAATGTTATATTTGATTCCAAATCATCCATTTAATTTATAGCTGATGAATTTTTTAAGGGTATCACAATCCCAAAATAAATAATATATTTTGAATTATCTTTGACAAATCGAAATGTTATATACATAGCATCTCAAGTATAATATTCTAATCTGAATGACATCTACGAAAATTTGACTTTGGATATTCTCATTATTCTCCCATTAGTTGTATTTTGTGTCTTTATATGAATTGATTTTATTTTATTAAACAATTCCAAAATCAATTTTTTTGGTTGGGAATATAATTTTTATATTCCATGGAAAAATATGAATGCGTATTAGTGTGATGATAAATATTAACAAATTAATTAAATTATAATCATTTTATGATTCATTATTAATATTTAAATAATGTTTTTATCATTTATATATTAATAAAAATTAATCATCATTGATATATATAATTTTAGAGATTATGTTCATGTATGTCAAGAATAGTTTACTTCTCTTCCACAAAAGAGTTTTCAATAGAACACAAACATAGTTGTACACTTATTGAAAATAATTCATAGGGAATTGGACAAATTAAGTTTAGTGGATTGGAAAATAAACACAATGATAATCAATAAAATGGATTCAAACATCCATGTTAAACAACTTTTGGTAAAAATATACTTTTTAAGAATATTGTTGGGGCATTGTGAATAATCGTTGATTATCGAGAACATAAATTGTTCAATATAATGGAAAAGTACCATATATTTCATATTGGTGTCTTTATTGATCAAATGAAAAGAGATCAATACATATCAATGATTGACCTACAATCTCTATATCATTATTTGAGGGTTGTAAGAGATGTTATAAATAATAAAAAATTACATAAAAGATATAATAACAATGAACTTATAGTTATTCTCTTTGGATTGATTAATTCTAATGTTATCTTCATTGATTTAACGAATAGAGTTAGTAAGGCTAAGAATTATTATATTTTGGTACACATTATGTTTGATATTCATAAATATTTAAAGTTAAATAAATAACATTAAGATAACTTGAGGATTGTAAAATGTACCGAATTGAAGAATATGTTGTCTGAATAATATATAATCTGTGAATTTTGGCTACAATATGTTTCATATTTGAGTCATAAAATTTTATGAAATGTAATATACATGGATCTATCAGAGACAAACTTTGTTGAACATTGGAAAAAACCAACTATTGGGACTATGATCTATATTTTCATGGTTTATAACTATACCATTTACACTCAGTATGGAATTTATCATGGTTATATTATCCACTATCAAGGATATAATGAAATGGAGACTAGTCACTTTTAAAATATTAATGTGAATATAATTTCAGGGAACTGATATGAAGGTTAGTTAGTGAAACTATAATCACACAGTCTTATATTAGTGATGTTTTAGTAATCTATATTGGTGTGTTGATGAAGGGAATGGGATGAATCCTCTTACAGAATTATATTTTGATATCTCATTCCTCACTACAAGTTATGGTTAATGATAACTAATTCCAATTATGGATCCCACTAGACCCTTTTAATACTAACAATTAATGGTCCCTCCATCTAAAGAATATATGGACATTACCCCTAATCCACTGGATCCATTCCAAACTACCTAACACCAATATTAGGGGACATGCCTAGGAGAATTCATAACGAAGGGAAACATCTTAAAAATCTCTAAGGGAACCTTCCACTACCATAACATTCCGTCATATCCCTATGAGAGAAGAACATGGATATAGTTTTTCATGATCAGGATTGAGAGCTTAGTAGCCTCATAGGCAAGTAAGGATATCCATTTCAATCTCTAGAATCACTGACATCAATTACATGCTAACCAATATTGATGATACGTAGTGTACTAGTCCTTCCATACCCATAATTAACGTAATAAATGATACTTAAATATATTAGAATATCTAGTATAGAGGTCTCCTCAATACTTTTCATCCTAAACAAAAAGGACCTCCCTTTGTCAATTTCAAAGTGAATTATTTTCTTCCATATTCTCCAACCACCAACGAGTAGGAAGGTCCTTCCCATTCTGATGTGGTACACTCCCTTGATTAAAAGTATAGGAAAATAAGGGATAAAACCACTAGAGGAGGATAAATACTATAAAATTCTAGGTTTTTTATACCTCATCAATTAGTTAAACATAAAGGACACATAATATTTGATAACGGAACATCAAACTTGACTGCTAGATTCTAGGTAAAGATCCCAAAAGGTTAAATTATCAATTGTGAAAGATGAGAACCACGGGATCCCCTGGATCCTATATAGGTACATTAAGGTGGATGACGTTCAGGATCCCTTATAGGGGTTCATGGTGAAGCCATCTCCATTACCATGATTCCCCATCTAAACCGCTACAGAGGGTAATGGATATTTTTCTAGTATATGTTGACACCTTCAGATGGTGATAATATTGTTGAGATATAGATTCCCAAGACCTAGATGAGTGTTCCTTTCCAAGAACATTACATAAAGGTAAATACTATATCCTATATGGATGTGATGATTGTTTTGGAACTACCCACAATAGATGTTACAAAAATAAGAAAACAATTTTCTCAAGAATTATCTTTTGTACTACCCAACCATGCATTGATCTGGTCCATATATGTGCTTCCATCTATCTCCTGGCTAGCACCGATCCAGGAATGGGATGTCTAAGATATGTGACCATCCTCTAAACTGGAAGTCATATGGTAAACTTTGTTCCCTGATTAGTTGTCATTGATATTATCTCCCCCTAGTACATTAATCATCGACATCCCGAAGTCCCTTAAATAGGGCCATGATGTTTAATTCTTCCATAAAATTGGGGAGATTATTCACCACCTATATGATGATATCCTGATCTATTTAGGGAGCCGGGGTAATCATTAGGATAATGATCAACATTGTTGAAGAGTGGAGTTGGAGGAACATCGTAAAGATCACTGACTAGCATCTCTGGACTACCGTTGGACCCTCTATCACATTAAGTCAAGAGAAACATGTTACTCTACCATATTATAGAATATGAATTTTGGAATGTGCAGATAAGGGGATGGGAAAGTTATACAACCATCTACATCATCCCTATCCAGTAAAAAAATGGCATACCCACTGATAATGATAATTATAATCCTGGTATAGTTAAAAAAAATATGGTTGTTCCATTTTTACCCAAGATATGGTGCACAAAAATAGATTTTTTAAGTTAAGGTATTTCTCAAGAGGAAGCGTGATACTAGAAAACCCCTCATACATTTGTCTGCACCCACAGAAAAGGAAAGAAATTGGTCTTGGAGATCCCTCTGAGACATTTCCTTTACAAAATAATCTCAAAAACGTAAGTACATGGTTGGATCATCAAATACATCTAAGTATTCAAAAATAAAAAAAATAATATCACACTCTTTACATATTACTCAATGTTTATTCATAGAATAATAACCTCCTCACTTACTACATGGTCGACTGGAACCCGTATTACATCGCATCCCAATAGAATCTTGTTTCTCCTCTAGTGGGGTTTCAAGTCCTCTTTTATGTTATACCCCTAACCAAGTACAATATACTATGCATCCATATGTGTCATATGTTTTATTTAAATGATTGAAACATATATATGAGTCACCAAATGCTCCATAACATCATGATTATCCTCCTTGGGATCAAGGTCATGCCACTCCATGAGCCACAGATCTTTCTTACAGAGTTGATGAGCCTACTAACATGTTGGTTCCTAGGGACCCTATTCAATTGGTATGATAATATATCTACTCCCAATACACATCTTTTTTCTTGTGAGAGTCGACAGATGGTGATCCCACTTGACATGAAGTCATACCTGATATTGGGGGATGAAAGGATAGAACACCAGGATTTCAGGATCCTTATCCTTCCACCACTCAATTTAGATGGGAGAACCACAAAAATAGTAGTTTCACTTCATCCCAAGGTGTGGGCCCTCATTGGGAATTCTATACCAGAATAAGGTTGACAAGGTCCTGTTTTGGGTTCAGAAATTAGGACGTGTGTTTGTCTAAAAAATATAGCTACATATGGGGTCTATTACTTGTTGGAAAGAAATTAAAAGATATTTATTATTCTATATATACAGAAAAATGTGAATGAAATATATTTTTTAACTATTCTTGTATGTTATAATACAATATGTTTGATTCATCGATTTTTTCACATAGAGTTACAGCATCATGAAATCAATCAACATAATGTTATTTCAAAAGAAGTTGTTAATGATGTGAATGTGGAATGACAATAATAATTTGGTCATATCCTTATCACATATAATATCTTATTAGTGTTCTATAATTTTTCTATAAATGCCTAATTACTAGATTAATCATTACAGTTGGATGAAAAAGATATTCTATCAACTCTTCATGTTTCATAGAGAAGGCCAACCAAGATAGAGATCATCGAAGCTGTTTAGGTGGAGGTCCCCTAAACAGTCGAGTTGTTGGAAACATTTCCATAATATCAAGTCATTGAACTATCTTTCCCTACATAATGACCCTATCAAGCACATCCTTACACATTGAAAAATATTCAAGCTCGTCCACACAATGCACAACCGCCACCTAAATAAGAAAACGTTGATCCATCCCCAACTTAATTACAAGAACCCAAAGAACCTTTCCAATGTGGATGGCATCATACATAATACATAAAGGATTCACAAGTGCATGGTGATTTAATATTCACCCAGTAGAAGGGGATTATAAATATTCTAGGATGTAGGAGGACCTAGGATGCCAGAAGCATTAACTTCCTTGACCATTTTCCTTACCATAAGATCATATGTTACATTGTGAATGAATTCGTTGTGGTGAATGATTATATCCAGGACCTAGTGAATGATGGTTCATTCATGTTGGGAGGTTTTAAAATATTGGTAACATATATATCCACTAAGACTAGAAGTGACAATGTTATTTCTAGTGATTAGTAGAAGGCTTCTTGCTATGAAACCAAAATGTATAATTACTTGTTAGACCACATAGAAATTTTCCACAACTCTGAAATCATTTGGGAACACAAAGAAATAGTAGAACCTCTGATTATTACCTCAAAACATCTATCTACATCTTCCACATCCACTTCGCATCCTTCTAAATCTCAAAAGGGTAGCTGCCAACAACACATTGGAAATAAGATTCCCCCACTAGTGTCAAACATGTCCTAAAACCTCGGTGACTTACATCCAATTGATTTTTTAATTTCTATGGCTTAATACTGGATGATACACATGATGGTGAGCTATATTATTCCTTAGTTATGTTCATTGAGAAGATGGACCAATAGAAAAATCCCTATGAAGAGGAATGTCATGAAAACCCCCCTGGGTCCACTGACTAACACTCCCATAGTAAAGTCTAAGGATAACCGAATAATAAAAATTATCTGGAAAGTGAGTGGAAACTTGTTGTGAATAATTTTGATAATATATAACATGTTTTTCACAATCACCATTAGGAACAACTCCCCATCCCGCTATGTCAAACAATATTCAAGATCTTATGATGTTGACTAACAAAACTGACCAACCATGATTGCACTACAATCATTATAGTCTTTCTAAGGCTAAAATGTAGCCCAAAGATAGTCCAAAAATAGTGTTTCTGTGTGGTTTTTCTGGTAAGTAGTACAATATTTCTATCACCTACCAGAACCAAGTGTTATATCCATAAACACTAATCATTACTCTAATTAAAGGGAACCCCCACTATGGTAAAAACGAGCATCTAGAATGGACGTATGCAATGTTGAAGGACCTTTCCAATATAAATTCAAGTTTCACAATACTATAGGACATATTCTGGTTGAAATAAATCCATTAAGCACTCACGTAGTCATTTAAAATCCCCCATAACCATTAAACTGTGGTATTTTCCTCAAAGGACTACTATATAGAGAAGATAGAGTGAGAAGTATAAAGAGTGATAATCTCATTATTAGGAGAATATGATGGAACTATAATGTTAGGTCACATATTCCCATATTACATTACTTACTAGTTCACTGGAATTGAGATTCTCATGGCCTGATGGAAACTGGTTCTGGGATTAACCTCATACCCAACTATATGATCTGTAAGTTAGGGATAATTGAAGAAACAATATCTCAATTTGACCTATTTTTTTGGATTATTACTGGAACAAGTATATATCTTATGGATAGTTATAGTTAAATACCATGTTTTGTGGGTTGATATCATGTTCAGAATTCAGGGTCGTCATATAGGAAAATACCTATAATGAACTATTGGGTCGGCCCTGACATCATCTTCATGCAAAGGTTCCTTCATCATATCACTAGTGCATTACGTAAACCCTCAATGGTCTAGTTAGTGAAATTTTGGGTGATGTGTCTCCCATTTTCTTCAGTAAATCACACTATCTCAATGCTAACTAGTACACGAATTTATGGGTGTAGATTTAGAAAAATGTTATTGAGCACAAAAACACCACAACCATCCCATGGGTAGATAGAAATGATGATTTCATTATATAAATCCACTATTTTTAAGTCACTATTCTAGTCATGGGATGTTACAAATTCATTTCATGGAAAAAGGGTCAGACCATTCATAAAAGGAAGTAACATTCACAAATTTTCTCGAACCCATACATAGGATAATATAGTGTGATACATGGGGCCCACACTCCGATAATGTAATGAGAGGTTCCCCATATGGGAACCATTTTGTGACACTGAAATCTGTTACACAGAGCGGGGATGAACTAAAATTTGTCTCACCACCATTTTTTGACATCCTGCATGGACCTCGCTGTTGATGAACTAATGGAATTGGTTTGATAACTTATTTTTTCAGGGTTTTATTAGTGTAGGAACTTATTAGTGGATATTTTGGTTTCATTCAAGTGGGATCTAGTTCCCTAATAAATAAGTTTGATTATATGCACCACATCCTCCTACTGAATCTCCTACCTCAGATGATGAATTTGTTTTATAAGATGGTCCACCATCATTTAAAGAGCGTGTTTCCACAACATTTTATGAAATGATTTAGGTGAATCTCATTATCGAGATAAATCCAAGGGTGTAATTATTCATTGAACCCATTCCTCTAATGGAGAAACTATAATGTGTGGCTTTCTAGAATTACCACTGTGATGTATTCACCAGGATCTATAATAATATGTTGGGATATCCCCTCTTGTTTCCATAAACCATATTGGGTTCCTAGGGAGTCATCCTAGGTTCATAAGGCCTCCCATTAAAATGAAACCACTTGAAAATTCTATGTTCAACACTGAGGTTGATAATCTTCTCAAAAACAACTTCAACAAAGAGGTTTGATTCCCAAAATTGACTACGTAGAATCAATATAGTGAGGAAGAATAATATTTATATTATAGTCTAAATTTACATCTGGGACCTCAAATGTAATTTTATAATGGATTAATTTCATATACCACTGAAGGAGTTGTTGATTGATTCTAAAGATGAGTTTTAGTCTCTCTACTTTTTGGATGGATACTCCATATATGGTTAGATTCAAATTTACCTTAAGGAAGTGGTGTCTGATAAAATCAAGAAAGAAAAAGGGGCCTTATTGTACAATTTAATCACCTTCCATCTGAAGAATTCATGAGAAATTAATAATCCATCCGTACACTACAACTTCAAAAATGATTATCGGGACATCAGAAGAATGCTACATGAATGACATGGTGGTCAAATCCGTCCACCATTAGGACCACCTTAATGATCTTGTGAATAAGTTTGACTTCCTACCCTCCCAACATTTAATGATAAACCCCTTGAAATTTTATTTTTTTCGAATACTCTGGGATGTTTCTGTGATTTATTTTTTGATACATAGGTATTGAGATCAACTCAGAGAAGATCAATTCCCTCATCAGATGCCCCCACAAGAAAAATCTTGGAGATCTATTGAATCTATAGACAATCATCTAATATACACTAATTCACCGTGAATATGGAAGTAAAGTGTAGTTCTCTTTTTAGAATCTTGTTCAAATCCACCATATAACACTATATTGATGAATTTTAGATAACATTTGAATAAATAATTAAGTATCTTCTACACCCTCCAATTATGATTCCACCCATCTCTAGGAATCCTCTGTTCTTCCATGTGACATCACTAGAATGGTTACGCAATAACCTTATCTCCCATAAGAATTGTGAGTGTTGAGAAAAAATAATACACTATATCTATCACATTCTCCTCAACATGTAGACCATATAATCCTCTATAAAGAAGAGATTCCTTGAAAGAGTTTTCATTTTGTAGATGTTGATTAATTATTTAAAACATTATGAGATATAATTGGAGTCCTTTGTAGACCCACTAAAGTATACCATGAATCTAAAAATGTTAACATGATTGTTGGAATGTAGTAAAGTGACAATTCAAGAACTGTTCATCACGTTCTTTCAATATAAATCCACAAAGTGTAAAGAATTAGTAGAATTCATGAATACTCTCTCAAACCCTAAAGAATTTCCAATGGATGTTTATTTTCCACACGATTCCAACCTCATCGGGTATATGGATATATTTTTCTAGAATATTAATTTTTTCTGGGATTTATTAAGACAAACCTATTGAAATCACAATGATACCATATTTAACATGGAAGGTGAGACAATTGCCTCTATTATTCTTACATAATACATTTTTTTCATACTCATTCTTATTGTTTGAAGGATACCCCAACTATGAGTAAGAGTATCAGTATCTCATCACTGGTATTGACTTTAGCTTCGATATTGATGTCCCATTCTTGAATGTGAATGGAGAATCAGAGATAGTCATCAAATATATCAACATGGTATCTTATATCCCCTACTATGAACTTCCACATGTGATGGAAATATCATAACCACTGTTAGTTTCCCACACCAAGCATTACTCATGTGGTCTTAGGTTTATTAGTTGGTTTTGTACCCATGTGGTCGAGCTACAAATGATCAAGCTCAGATCCCTATAATCATAATTATATATTTAACTTCCATGAATCATGATATTTAGTAATATGAGAGTTTCTCATAAATTTATTGTGTGGAGTTAGGCCTCCTTGACCCTCATTCGTGCCAGGATTGTCACTATTCCCTTCCAGGCATATCCATTTGATATGCTCATCCATGTAGTATGAATTATATGTCCATAATCTTTGATTTAAATTCCTGGTATCATGAATATTCATTGTATGTTAGTCTTCTCGAGAATTTTATGTGTTTATATGGGATTCCTTATCCATCAGTCACATCCATTGTTTTAATATTCCATGAAATTTATACTTATTTGAGAATCTCACCCATATTTCTCAAACTCTATGACCATAAACCAATATCCCATTATCTAAGATTTTTGAGTTGAAACTAACAGCCACATTACATTCCATGCATCATGACCCTAAATATTATTTAGTAGGTCCATTATTTATTAACATAAACTATATAAATCCCCTATAGTCTATGTTTTATAACATTAAACTTTAAAAATGGCATCAATTACACATGATGTAAAACTGTAGAGTTACACCATGTAAAACTATGATGCCTCTATCTAGAGATGCTCTTTATCCCATTTGAAATTGGAATACCTTGTACAATAAGTATGGTATGGTCAGTAAACCATACCCCATTTTACAAACATTGAAGTCCCCATGCTAACTGTGAGACTTCCCAAATTTTCTAAGCATTAAGACATTAAACATTATGTAGTTTGTTTCATGGTGTGTATGAGGTATGTGAGCCTCTTTGTCTTCATTTTTTTTGTTTATAACTTTTCTTTTCCACACATATACACTTTGAAACAATCATCCCCTTCGGTCCAAGAACCATGACATTAAATTTTTTACCTTATCATCATGTTCCAAAAATTAATACCAGAGACTATGTGCCATTTTGTTGATATTAAATGTTTTATTCGCAAGAATATTTTTACTTTTTCACATTGGTATTTACGTACCAAATGCCACTAATATACACTTGGGAAAAACATTACCCATGTAGTCTATGTGAAATGACTCAAAACTATTCTCTAGGGTCTAGACTATATGACTCTAAACTATATTCAATAATAACATGATATTATTCACATCATGTAGGGACTCCATGGAACATTAATGTCGGTTTTAATCCCTTAAACCACATGATGATTCTTGAACCTCCAATTATGCCACGGTCTAGAATATATGACCTTAAACTGTGTGCATCAACCTCCTCAATTACATGTGGTTTGATTTCCATTATCATGGTGTATATACTAAATCCTACAACTTCCATAATTGTTCTAAGATAAATATTCACCACAAAACCATCTATAACTTATGGTGAAACCACAAAAAAAAGTCCCATGGGTCTCCATCCATATATATATTCCCCATTTAATTACCATGACTCATCTGCAGGTCATTATGCCTTCATAGCCAGTACAAGGAAGTAACATCCACAACACATGACATTAAACATTACCCTTACCTCAAAAAATATGGGTTCTATCGATATATGAGACGATTATAGACTATATCAATCTTGGATGTCCCATATGTACAACATGTGATGAATAACTACTAACATTCATATCACATGATGTTAAACTATTTCCTAACTCGTGTTAATTCAAGGTGCCTTATATACAAGTGTGAGAACATTGAATACTCATGTCATGACCCATCCAAATGGAGCTTGAGTAGTGACTCCCCAATGCCACATAAAATAGGCCAGGGGGTTGTCGACTAGTGTCGAGTAGGCTACCAAAACATGGGTGGCCTTAGCCTAAGGTACATGTACACGCGCACCCACATCCACCTCTAAGAAATATTGCCTAGATATATAAAAACTAAAATGAAATTAAAGAAAACATCTATACCAGAACTAGATTACACCAATTGTACAAAAGGGAAAATACACATCACTCCAAAATAAAAATGAAAAAAAATGTCGAACCTGCTCAGAATGAGGGGATCACTGACCAACTCCTTCCGGTAAGCTTTTAATCCCATATCTGGTAAACACCCCAGACGGTAAAGATCACTATTATCTGATTGGGACACCATTGAATGGTATGTGGTCTACTAAAGACACAAAACATGTGCCGAAAAATTCCTTGCATGGGTGAGTACAAAGATACTTAGTAGGCACCCCAAAAACCCAAAAGGAAACAGGAGCAACAAAAAGGCATCAGCCTAGTCATCTTAACATGAGGGATCCTGAATGAGAGAGAAACTCGATATTGAGACCACCCTTTGTAAAACTCAAATAGATAGATCAAACAGGTATATTCTAACACATATACCATGAAAATCCATATATACCCATCTCAGGAACCAAGCCTCGTGAGGGTACGACCTCATCTCCAATGATAGATTCGACTCGAGGATCTAAGGTAAGCACAAAATCAGAGAACATACTCCACAAGATCTTTCATTCTAAATGATAGTCATCCAAGAGATAGACTCCATTGGGTTACATCACCATCCTAGATGGCCCATCAGAGTGAACACACTCGTTGGATATCATCACTGAGAACGTCATGCGGAAATAGTGGAACACCAAACTCCTTGAGTACGGGATCTCCCATAGGGTATTCTAGGGGATACCTGAAACCACCCCAGTAAAATTGATATCTCATAGATATAGGATCAGTCCCAGGATCTTCATGGGGATACCAAAACCCAATCTGATGTTCCACAGATCTCATCACTTAGATATAGGATCATCCCCTATGTAATGGTGGTCATGATGATGCTGGAAACCTCATCTGGTATAACATATGAAGTAGCATATTTAACTGACGATACCACAAACCCTACTGAAACCACACACTGATTAGGGGATCAAACTATTGATGATACCACAACCTTACTGAAAACCACACAATGAGTAGGGGATCATATACCCGACAATACTGAAACCCTACCAATATGGTCCACTATGTAGGGGATCATATTTCAGATGATGCCAAAAACCATACACGGTTTTCCTAATAGATAGGGGAGATTCTCCCATGTAGTGATAAAAATGATGATACCAATAACCCGATTTAGCGAAGGGAATATAGAGGATCCTACCCCGACCCCACCGGTGGGATGCCATAACTGAAACTAAACATTACCCATTGGGGGGATCAAAAACATATACTAAGGTTTTAATTCCACACTAATCCCCACAGGAATGAACCAAGGGAATTCAATCAACAACTTCTATTCCAAATGTTTATTACCTAAGCGACCCACAACATCTTCACACTGCATCCCTCCTCGTCCCAAACCGAAGCGACCATCGTTTTCAATGAGGAAGAAAATGCAGGATAGGATATTTTCTCACCCAAAATGAAAAACTACTGAAAATGATACTATTCACTATAGAAATTCCAATAGGGGACCACACCTAAATCCTAAATCTCATCTAGTAGATCACGCTATTACAATACCCTAAAAAAGTGCACGATGTTTACTACTCATTCGTCCAAAAAGAACACCAGAAGAAAATGTCACACTTTTCTGTAAACGACCAAATCTAGCCTCACAGGGCCCTCATCCTAATCTCAGTCCCATCACCCGTAATATATCCTAAAATATCCTTTTTATCATTTTGGTCATAACACCACTGACGATGCGTCAATCAGATGCTCCGTGCAAAAGTTATGGTGGGTTGAAGCAGAATAATAATAAAATATTTTTATTATTTAAATGTTTCATGGACCTGGGCCATAGAGCAAACTCAGAAAATTCCCTAAACATTTTAAAAGGTTCATTCTTGATGCATGTATCATGTCCCCAGAAATAGCTCACAAATCAGAAATCCAGTTTTCAAGTTATAGGGGTTTAATGGACACCCTAAAAATCTTGGCGGACCACTATTGGGTCACCAGAAACCACTGATATCGCTTGATCGGACCACCATACCACCCCTTAAAGAGCTTCTAAGACACCTCACTCTACCCGGACTTCACTTCACTAAGACGTGACATTGCAGGATTCCCCCATTTTCACCGTTGGAATTCGGCCTCGCCGCCGAAAAACATCCGTGGACCACAGGGAGCTCCCGATGCTTCTAATTCAGATCCAAAATATATTTAAAAAATACCGGGACATGAAATACAAGACCCTTACCATTATTTTAGGAAAAAAATAAATAATTTTTAGATGAGATTTTAAAACTCAAACCTACTACCTCGCAGGTGAAACGTCGATGCTTCAATCCTAAATCTGCACTCCGGCTCTACTGCTGCACAATTCGGGAGAATCCACCATCAATATCAGAGCTCTTCGGCACTTTATTTTCATGATTCCATATTCTTTGGGGAAGAGGAATATGAGGTGTATTTTGAGGTTCCTCCCGCTATGCACCAATGTGAGAGGTGGGTGTGGATTGATTTTATTTAAATAATTAATTAATCAATTGAACCACCCCTTAACACCCTCAACCAAAACACCCTGTGCTGACAACATTATGTCACGCCTAGGGTAAAAACGGTATTCCAGACTCAACTCTGATCTCATAATTTTGATCTGAGAAAATATTTAGATGTTATTCAAGAAAAAATCCATAAATAAATATATTTATTTGTTTATGAATATTTTGTTGGTCACCGTTTTCTACAAAAGGCTCGCACCCGCAATGGTTATACCCCTCTTAGGGTAAATGGAACGCTCCAGATGCAATTGTGCCATCAAATTTCAAATTTGAGACACCATTTAAGATATAACTCTTCTCCATCAAGTGCACATTATAGAAATATAGAATATTTTTTTAACATTATTCTGGGAACATGCGGCCTCAGAATCACACTACGTCTTCGCACCTAGCTCTAGAATTATTCATAGGAATATTCCAATGTATGATAGGGAAAAACATATGTTGCCCTCCCCGCCTTAATATTATTCATCCCCAAAAATCCATAAGCACGAGGGAAAGAAACTAAATTCGGAACATGTTCTCTCACACCAATGAGTTCACCAAAAGCCACACCAAATCTACCACGGGTTCTAAGGATGCCAAATAGCACACAATTTGGGGAACCCAAAGGCCTTTCGCATGGACCACACACAACCCTTCCCGAATGCATAAGTCAAAGGGGATCGTCCACTACATCTCGACTATATTACATTTGGGCGGCACTGACTTTCTCACATGGTATTAAATGAATCACGAAAATATGTCTCGGGTGGGGATGGATCCATCTTCCTTGTGCATTCAAAGCACGTTGAAAAACACCAACAAAGGGTCTTGCCAATTCCCTAAACAAAAATCAAGAAAGAAATGGAAATGAATGAGTACCACATAACAGTTTCTAGAAAAACTACTGAAAAAAGTAGAAAGGACATAGAGCGTGCCCTTATCCATTTGTGGAGCCTCTAGGTCAACATACTCTAATACCTATAGTTGTCCTCTCCCTCATCCTATAGCTCTCTGAGCTCGGTGTGGACCACTTGGGGGGTGGGGGGAAACTCGTACTATTAGTAACCTCATGTTACTGCACCCACTCGGTTACCACATCTACCTCCCGACTTACCTCCATACTCCAGATGCTTATACTGCCAAGGCGGCCTGTCTACCGTCTCCCACTCAGAAGAATGGAGGGTCGTAAAATATCAAGAAAGATGTCCTGAACAGTCACAAATGTAACACCGCCTCTCAAGTGGCTCATCAAAATAAGTCTGAGATCCTTGAGATCCCTAATCCTCAGATCCTCCATCCTGGGGTCTCCTCTGGAGACGTCGAGCACGTTTAGACCCTAGTGCCTGCCGTTAGCTACCAATTACCATAGCAGCTGTCGAGGTGTCAACTCTTGCGTGACCAACATTTATGATCAGATTCTGCTTAGCCAAAAATCTCTCTACCACGAAGGCCTACTCAAGATCTCCAGCATAGGTGGACTGGCTCAAGGAAACCACACCTACTTGAATGTCTCTGCGTAGGCCCTGCTCGATGGTGTGAGCCCTAATGAATGTGTGATGAACTATATTTCGGAAGTAGCATGACATGTCTGTAAACCTCGTTATGTACTCTAACATAGTCATTCCCTCCTTCTAAAGCAACAAAAGCACCTAGATAAGCACTGACCATAGTGTCACCGGATAGAACTCTTCCCTAAAGAGATTCTCGATATATATCCATGTGAGAATCTCCTTTCCATGGGACTATGTCACCAGACTCCAATATCGCCCTACTGAACCATGTAGAAGGCTCGCCGCTAGGTCCACCATCTGATATGGAGTTTTCCTCACCAGGTGGAAAACTTATGTGGCTGCCTCGATCCAGTCATCAGCGGCTTGGGTGTTTGGATTACCCCAATACCTCAGAGGTCTCTACCTCTATAAATCATGCTACAAACTCAGCCTACACCCATCATCATCATGCACTGCTGACACAACCCGCTACTCGACAGGTGGTGGCACAACTAAAAGACCACCGGGAGGTCACCCTCAAAACTTGAACCCTGCTCCAATACACCTACTCAGGGAGGATCATCACCAAAATTTGAAGGTGGAACCCTCGATAGCTATCATAATGGAGTAATCCTTAAAAAACAAGGTGCACCATGATCAAAGATTATATATGGGTACATAACTCAAGAAGGATACGAAAAACCCAAGACCCAGCCCTATAGGATGCATGTACCGTTATTTATTTAAGACTAGCGTACTAATGTACCGAGCTGAAAGAAATGTTATTAGAGTCCTGGGGAATTGATACATCAGCCGTTCCATAAAAAATGGAGTCCCTGGCATGAAATAAGATCTCGAAACATCCATACAATTCCATTATAAAACCCAAACCAAACACACAGTTAGACCAACTATGCTCAAGGATCCCAAAGGTAGAACCGACTCTCATAACACTCTTTCATGACCCGAACCTATAAGGCTCACTCCGTGACTCCCCAAGCCCACCACTAATAGGCCAAGGGTTGGTGGCTATAACTGAGTAGGCTATCACACATATGGGAGGCCTTAGCTTAAGGTACCTGTACACACGCAGCCACATACACCTCCATGAAACAGTGCAGAGATATATAAAAACTGAAAAGAAATACATGCATACATCTATCCCATAAGTAGAGTACAACAATATTACAAAAAAAAAGATACAGGTACCATTAAAAGAAAATTGAAAAAAAAACATCCAACCTGCTCATAAGGTGGGGATCACTGACAAACTCCCGCCGGTAAGCTCCTCGACCCAACTTCGGTAAACACTCTGATCAGTCAAGCTCACTATGATCTGCCTGCTCATAGTCCTCCTAGGACTCTATTGAAAGGTATTTAATTTGTAAAAGACACAAAACATGTTCTGGAATAGCCCATGTAGGGGTGATTATAATGATACTCAGTAGGCACCACAAAACCCCCAACAGAAAATTGAGAAACTGAAAGGCATCAGTCTTCTCATCCTAACCAAAGGGAACCCGAATGATAGAGAAAATAAATATCGAGAGCGTCCTAATCTAAATGAAAACTAGATAGGTCAAATAGGTATATTCCCATATGTATACAAAGAACATCCAGATATATTTGTCTCAAGCACCATGCCCCATGAGGGTAAGACCTCATCGCTAGTGATAGATTCGACTCATGGATCGAAGGCATACACAAAACCGGAGAACACACTCCATGAGCTTGGTCATTCTAAATAACACTCATCCAAGAGATACAAACAATCGGCATACATTCCATTCCATATGGCTCGTCTGAGAAAAAATAATTTTTGGATATCGTAACTGAGAACGTCCTGTAGAAACATTGGAACACCAAACTCATTGTTCAAGGGATCGCTCCTAGGGTCAGCTAGGGGATACCAAAACCCACCCCAGTAAAATGAAGATCTCACAAAAAGGTTATCACACCCAAGATCTGCTGGGGGATACCACATCCTAATCCGACATTCCACAGATCTCATCACTCGGATAGAGGATCGTCACCCATGTAATGGTGGTCATGATGATGCCGGAAACACCATCTGGTATAACATGAAACGTTGGGGACCAAACTAACGATACCTCAAACACTACTAAAACCATGAACTAAGTATGCAATCACATTATCAATGATACTGAAGCCCTATGGAAAAACACACACTGAGTAGGGTATCATATACCTGATTATACCACAACCCTACTAATATGGCCCACTACGTAGGGGATCATATTCACGATGATGCCACAAACCCTACTGTGTTGTCCTGTCATATAAGGGATTATCACCCATGTAGTGTCAGCCACGATGATACTAGGAACCTGATCTATGGATGCGAAGCTAGAGGATCCTACCTCGACCCAACATGAGGGATACAACAAATCCAACAAAACATAACCCGTTGAGGGGATCACAACCCAATATTGAGGTCATAATTCCACTCGAACCCTCAAAGGAATGAACCAAGGTAATTCAATCAACCTTTTTTGGTCCAAATAACGCTATCTTGACCAACCCACAACATCGCCACACTTAGAATCTCTTAAGCCCAAAACAAGGCCACCATCACGTTCTACGTGAAAAACATAAAGGATAAGATATTTACATGCTTGAAATAGACAACCCATGAAAAGTTATTATTAATTGAAGCATGTAAAAGTGGGGCCCACAATTCAATTCCTAAACAAATCATGAGGATCATACCATTTCAATCCCCTTGAAAAAATGCATGAGTTCATCTACCCATTCATCCAAAATAGACACCAGACGAAAAAGTCACACTTTTGCATAAATGACCAAACATGCTTCATGGTTCCCATACCCTAATCTTGGTCCCATCACCTGAAATCTATTTTGAAATGTCTGATTTACCATCTAGATCATAATTTAACTAGTGGTGTATCAATCAGACGCTCTACGCAGTTTTTATGGTAGGTCGATGGTGAATAATAATAAAATGTTATTATTATTTCAGCATTTCATTTCCCCAGGCCCAAAAATAACTTATAATATTCCCTAAAAACTCAAAAAGGGTCTGTCTCTATGAAAGGATTTTGTTGCCGCAATATAATCACTAATCTAACTAGTGGTTTGTGAGTTACGATGGTTTAATGAACCCCCAAAAAATATTATCGGACCACCGATGGGTCGCTTGAAACCACAACCAGTTGACCGGACCGCTGTGCCACCCCTACCAGAGCAGCCATGCTACCTTAATCCCCAGATGAATCTACCTCTCTCCACCATCCCATCTCCAGATTCATCTATTTCCCCCATTGGAATCTGGCCACACCCCCTGAAAACATCCGTAGATGAACTGACGCACCCCGGTGCTCCAAATCCAGATCCGAATCCAGTTTCAAAAAGAATAGGTCCCAAAATACGCAACAATTATTAGGATTTGAATAAAAAATAATGCATAAATGGGATCCAGTATTTTAAAATTCAAAATTCATACCTCAAGGGTGAAACACTAATGCTTCCAACCTTGATCCGCTCTCTGGCTCGACTGCTGCACAATCCAGGAGCGTCTATCTTCAAGATCAAAGGTCTTCGTTGCTTTATTTTCATGATTCGGTATTCATTGGTGAAGTGTAAAAATGAGGAGGCATACATGGTTCCTCATGATATGAACCAACATGAGAGATGTGGGTGCATTTATTTTATTTATTTTTAATTAATTAATTAATCAATTAATCCACCACACAATACTCGTAACCAAAACACCCGACACAGACAACATTATGTCGTTCCTAGGGTAAACATGACCTTTTTGGACTCAACCGTGGTCTTATAATTATGATCCAAGATACCATTAGGAAGTTATTTGAGCATAAATCTATAGATAAATAAATTTATTTATTTATTAAAACACCATTGGTCTACTTTTTCAATAGCAGACCCACGCCCACAGTGTTTATACCCCACGTAGGGTAAACAGAACACTCTAAACGAAATTGTGCCATTATATTTCTGATCTGAGATACCTTTTATGAGATAACCCATCTCTACCATGTTAAAAAATTAAAAATACTTAATATGTTTATAAAATTTATTTTGGGAACACCGGGCCTCAGAATCGCACATCGTCTTCGCACCTAGACATGGAATTATTCATAGGAATGTTCCCAAGTATGATATGGAAAAACCTAAGTCACTATATCTCCCATTAAATATATTATCCCCTAATAAGATTGGTATTATAACACACTAGGTTTCATTGTCCAAACTTATAAAAATTTACTAGGACTTTATGTCCAACAATAAAAAATCTAAACTAATGAGAATTATCCCAGGATTTTTTGTGTAGCAGTTAGACTATTTAGACCTCCATTTAAGTTAATTTATTAAATTTTATACACAACACATATCTATGTGAAATTCACTATTGTTAATATCAATGAACAAAAAAAAGATTCTTGGTTAGGTAAATTTGATTAATAACTACTGGAAACATGTTCTCACACTATGATATTAAACTTGGAGTCTTGGTCCACAATACATGACCTAAAAACTGCTTTACCTTGGCCATAAAATTTATAACCTTAAACTAAAATACATCTCTAGAGAATAAAAACCATTATCTCTATGTGACCTTCCATAAATTATATTTATCAGTGTAGGTAATAATATTTTGTAACCTACCTTTTCCCCCAGATTTTTCTGTTTAGTGGGTATCATTCACATTGGTTTACTATGTCTCCTTTTATCATGATGCTAATGTCCAACTCCACCATGTTCAATGTTGATGAGATTCACTTTTTACCTATCATGAGTGATTAATTTTGGGTATCTCGGTGCATAATAACCACACACCCCAGATATCTTTGACTTGACATTAAAATGTGGGATGCATCCTCAGCACATGATGTTGAAAACTAAAATACTTGTGAAAACCATATTATGTTAAAATATTAACCCAAAATCCCCATCATATAGAATAAAAATCCATGTTT
Source organism: Viscum album (assembly GCA_963277665.1). NCBI lineage: Eukaryota > Viridiplantae > Streptophyta > Magnoliopsida > Santalales > Viscaceae > Viscum > Viscum album. Next base: position 2,056,177,338 of record OY728127.1, on the reverse strand, counting down.
ATTTTCATAATTTCACAATGTAAAACTGAATGGAATATTGGGATATCACTTGATAGTGCATTTCCTCTAGTGTCGGTATTCTAGAGCATCATTCTGGTTATTTTATTTTATCTCACCATCCAATATGGTGGTCTGATAGAATATTAGTTTAACATTGTTATGAGTAGTTTTACAACAATAATATTCTCTAAACCAAGGTGTAATAATTTCAAGAGTTATGCAATATATAAGAAAATTATATAGCATTATTTCTATGAATCAGATACCCCTTGTTTGTATTTGCATCCACCACGACATTTGAAGGGACTCCCTAACAAAATATTTTCTTCTTAAGTTAATTTATTAAATTTTATACACAACACATATCTATGTGAAATTCACTATTGTTAATATCAATGAAAAAAAAACAAGATTCTTGGTTAGGTAAATTTGATTAATAACTACTGGAAACATGTTCTCACACTATGATATTAAACTTGGAGTCTTGGTCCACAATACATGACCTAAAAACTGCTTTACCTTGGCCATAAAATTTATAACCTTAAACTAAAATACATGTCTAGAGAATAAAAACCATTATCTATATGTGACCTTCCATAAATTATATTTATCAGTGTAGGTAATAATATTTTGTAACCTACCTTTTCCCCCAGATTTTGCTGTTTAGTGGGTATCATTCACATTGGTTTACTATGTCTCCTTTTATCATGATGCTAATGTCCAACTCCACCATGTTCAATGTTGATGAGATTCCCTTTTTACCTATCATGAGTGATTAATTTTGGGTATCTCGGTGCATAATAACCACACACCCCAGATATCTTTGACATGACATTAAAATGTGGGATGCATCCTCACCACATGATGTTGAAAACTAAAATACTTGTGAAAAGCATATTATGTTAAAATATTAACCCAAAATCCCCATCATATAGAATAAAAATCCATGTTTATTTTCATAATTTCACAATGTAAAACTGAATGGAATATTGGGATATCACATGATCGTGCATTTCCTCTAGTGTCGGTATTCTAGAGCATCATTCGGGTTATTTTATTTTATCTCACCATCCAATATGGTGGTCTCATAGAATATTAGTTTAACATTGTTATGAGTAGTTTTACAACAATAATATTCTCTAAACCAAGGTGTAATAATTTCAAGAGTTATGAAATATATAAGAAAATTATATCACATTATTTCCATGAATCAGATACCCCTTGTTTGTATTTGCATCCACCACGACATTTGAAGGGACTCCCTAACAAAATATTTTCTTCTTAAGTCTCACATACACTATTTTTCAAGTGAATCATGATAAATTGGATGACATTCTGAAGTAAGTTCTATGTTTCATATGTGGACATCGAGTGATCATCATTTTTTGTCTCCATTCTAGATAATTTGTATGGATTTTGTGTTCCAATCATGAAACAATTTTATCATATATCATGAAACCTCATTAATTTTTAATTGATGTTGGTTATATATATTTACACATTCATTTACCCATTATTAGGGAAGAAATAAATTCCCATTGTGATATACCATTCATAGTCTAGAGCGCGTTGGAAAATAAAAATATCTTTTAGAGATCCTCAATATCCAAACCTGAACACTATCTCTCCAAGTACTATCAATGGTTTGTTTGAAATAACATCATGTGATTGTTTTATAATCATCATACAATCTCACAAGAATTAGGAATCACATGGTCATCCCTTTTTTAACACATAGATTTCCTCATGTGAGCTTAGGGTTTGACCGTTTTTTATATAGAAAATATGAATGATGTGAAAACATTGAAACATATTCATACATGAAAAAGTAAAACTAGTACGGTTTTCATAGGTTAATCCAAATATTTGAGAGTATCCATTATAGAATTATTCACATATTTTTCTCATCCATCAAGTACTCAAGCTCATCCAAACTCTATAGTCTGGACTCTAGTAGTTGCTTCTACTTCGACATATCTACTTTATCCTCATCATTCTTTGAATAGACATCTTTGGACATGATCCACTATATGTTATGGTAATACCACCACTAATAATTTCCCCTATATCCTCAACCACAATTTCCTCGACCAATTCCATTTGATCCTTGAAACTATTGATGATTCGTGCCTCAGTAACATCGATTGTCGCTTGCCTTTGTGTCATCTGCTTCAGCTAGAAAATGAATTACTCACCATTTGGAAGGGAATTAGATCCCCCATAATTGAGATTATTATAGTATAGGTGAATCCTATTCCAATATATTAATTCATATTTAGTAAGTTATGTTTGGTCTTGAGCATTAATTTTGGTATAGTTCAACCCACTGGTCCCCCGGGTGACTAACAAATTGCATAATTCTCTCACCTCATGTGGAGGTTTTTCTATATGTGGGGGTGATTATATTTTGTACATACCTCCATGACTTTACTCACATTATCTTATTGAACTTAATGTCCCTCAATATGGAATCATAAAAATCTTCATGTTTTTTTGGATAATGTGGATGGAAGAATGTCAATATATTTTTTATCAGATCCTCGAGGATCATGTCTTCAGTCATGATTAGATGGAGAAATATCAAAGGGAACAAATCTTTAATAGTCTATTTTCTAGTGGTAGAAGAATATATTTCCCCATGTATAATGTTTTAGGTGGATTAAAACATACCATCTCCATAATCTACCCCTGTTGGTGGAATAATTTCAACAATGACTTCGATGGCGGCCATGAGTGGTACATTTGGGAAAGGCACACCCAGTGCAGCCTCCCCAACCAAACCAATGTCCATAAAATTTTCAACCTCTTCCATGGAGAATTTATCTTCAATACCATTATATGGAGGTTCCACTACCATAGGACCTTACCCCATAGCTTCATCAGCTAACTCTGTCATGGTAATTTCTTGGAAACTTTCCACTAAGGGCATGATCTATGTAGTTTCAACCAAGGGAACATCCAGTCTTGGTATGACTGCCACATTCTCCCCGATAATTCAAAATATTAGAGAAGTATATTCTATTTCTACCTCATCTCTAGGAAAAAATAATAAAAGAATTTGTTTTGGTGTTTGTATCCCAACCATCATTGTAACAACCATTCCCAAATGCATCAGTCATGCATAGAAATTATAAGTATAGGGGAGAAGTGTTTTGAAAAGGAAAAGGAATATATGAATTGTGTATTCCATTAAAAATATCTCATAGTTTCATAGGTAATTATCTAGTAATGTTTTGTTATGTTTACACTACCATGGTTAAAAGAAATAAATGATGGATAATTTTGACCCCAATATCATAATGTTACCCCAAACATTAGAAAAGATGCATTGAGGTCCCATCGTTCTAGTTTTCAGTTCATTTATGGTCCCCACCCTACACTATGCCAAATTCATACGAAAATGAAACATGACTTTGGACACATTTTTAAGAACAACTTATTTCCGAGACACATTATTTTTTAAATTTTTAGCTAGTCAATTGTGGAGATTCATTCTATGGGAGAGCCTTTGTGGAATCACTTCCCATGAATCATTTTTCTCATCTTGTATAGATTTATTGGATGCATGCTCAAATATCGATAGATATAGGTGAGAATTCATGTTCAAAAACACCCTTTATCGATCCATTAGAGGGTGTGTAGTGACACAAACATGGATGAAGTCCTCCAACTCCACAACATATCGATCCAACTCATCTCAGAGTAGATGAAATAAAAAAATCGAATGATGAATCCCATCAAGATGGATGCTATTTCTATTGATCTTCTTCAACAACCTTAGAACCTCAGAGAACTGTATGAAGACATCCCATTTTTTCATGAATTTTTTAATAAATGGTTTCTAGCTATATCAACATGGAACATATGTTTCCTAGGATCCTAGAAAAATGTTTTTGAGACCGCCCTAGAGGTCCTAAAATCATCATTATTCCACATGACTAGGTGCATCATTACCAATGATTATAACCTTCTTATGGCTATATCATATTAGTGGCCTTGAACTATTGTACTACCTCTTCGAACATGTTGTGTGTTGAACACTATTCCCCAAAAATATGTGCTCCCCCAAAATGTCACATATTCATGAACATCCCATACACAACTATATGTGGAAAAAAATAATTCCCTGTTTTTTCTTCATCATGAATTAACAAGACACATGTCTCCCACAATATGGAATAATGGAATTCATGACACAACTATATGTATAACATCAGTTTCATCTGTTATTGAAATAAAAAATGCATTCAAACCGATGTAGATTTATGGACTGTAGATCGAATCATAGTAAACCATTACTTTTAGTACACCACCTCATAATTCTATTATGTATAATCATTTCTCAACAGTCCCTATAACATCATCTACCACTAATAATTTTTAAAGGGGGAATGAGTGAAATATTAAGTTCTATTCAAGTTCATCATTTTCAATCACATCCGATATTTACAGCTTGATTTAAAAAATCTTTTTTATATTCATGATCATTGTCTAGACGTTTTTTATATGAAGAGATTTGAGTTCCGTTTACTCATATCCCCCTTGTGGGTGTCCACACAAAAATATATTATTTGGAGGTTCAAACAAAAACATAGCATTGTCTTCCCCAATGTAATGTATAGATAAACCTTGTATAACATTTCCAATAACGGTAAATCCATATTGACTTGTCTCCCTATCACTAGCATCAATTCTATTATGAAGGTTCATGGATGCACCTCAATGTGTGTATCCCTCACTAGAAGAATCTAACCATAGATCTTCCCAAAGATGAATTATGTCAACCAGATGACATGTTGATCCTTTTTTCATGATGTTGTATCCCCATAGAGACCAATAACTCACCTATAATATTCTCCAGTATGTTCCCTCATTACCCAACTGGAATCCCCTATGACATGTGGGTATCCTATTTAGCATCTTTTTAATAACTCCTCCACCTTGTGTGGCTCTATTGTTATCTCATTTATGAAGTACCCATACCACTGTATGAAGGGGATATCACTAATCCTTATATTCCCTTCATTTCTTCCCTTCACCATATCTAGCAATAGCTTAATTTGGGTAGAAAACAATAGTGGGCCCCCTATATATTCAATGTGGGGAGGAACTTGTACAACAACTCCCCCATAATTAGGATCTCAATGATTTGATGAAGTTCCAAAATCACGACATTAATAACCCTATGATGAAAATAGAATATTTTTTCCCAAATTACTATAGGTAGAACATGTCAAGCATTATTTTTCAAAGGGAGAAAGAAATAAAATAGAGAAGCCCCTGATACCTCATAAAGCCTTAATTTCATCATCTATAACCCCAATTCATGGAATGACACACATGCCCAGTAGGACTATGCCCACTCTTCGATGATATCTCTATAATAGAAAAATTCCTAGATATTATTCCAAACATTATAAAAAATCTCCAAACCTTCTTCGATGATAGAGTATAACACCCCAATATTATAAGTTATTTCTTAAAAAAATTAATTAATCTCTACAGTAGCTTAATTTTCAGAACAAACCGATCTGAAACAAACTAAAAAATATTATTATTTTTAATAGTTATAAAATAGATATTGGAATTAGAGGAATCAATAAGATTATCCAAATTATGAAAATAAATTTTAATTTTTTTTATCAAATTACTTCATTGGTTACCAATTAATTATAAATTAAAATAATAACCTATTGAATATAAAGGACGTGTTTTTATAAGAGAAACCATTTTCCCACAATAGAATTTTATCTTATAAATTTAAAAAAATAAATAAATGTTAATAACATAAATTTTATTTATATGTTATTTATGAAATAATTTTTTTTAAATTCATATAACATGTTTGATAGTCTTTATATAAGAATAAATAAAATTTTAAGAATAAAAATTCTATATTTTTCTAAAAGGTATATTTTATGAATTTTAATAGCGCACATTTTTTAATAAAAATAATTTATAATTTTTAAAATGTTTTTAAAAATATTAAAATATTTTTAAAATCAGGATATAAAAAATTATATTAGGGTGTTTTTTTGGAATTTTAAATATAATTTAATTTTTTTGAAAAAAAGTGAAAAATATTGTATTTTAATATAAAAATTCATTTTAATATATATAATTTATAAATTTATAATATAATTAATATTGGTTTTAAAATATAATTAGTCAAATTATATTGTAATGAATCCAATTAAGTCATTAGAATATAGTTCCCATTGAAAATGGCTATAAAAATATTTCAAATTTTTGACCATTTGACATTAAAACCATGTTTTCAGGTTTCTTGTATGGGATTAGTTTTATATCTAATTATTCCGATAATTGGAATTTAATTTGGTAAAATGGATAAAATATTTGGATGAAGATGGTACAAATAATTTTTTATTTTCATTTAGTTTTTTATAAAAAAAATTATATTTTGGTAACAAATCTATTTATCATAGTATAAGTAAAATAATGAAAAGGGTTAATATTAAAAGGTAAAGACACATAATACTTAAAAAACGAAACATTAATTTTTTTTATGTATTTATTGACCATAAACCGAACTTATAACTTCAAATATCTTCCAAATTTTTGTAAATTAATTCCATCTATATGTTGTTGGAAGTAAACATAAAATAAACATTATAAAATAACATAAACCCACCCCTCATCCTAATCTCGGAATATCATGGCCCCCATGACTCACTAAAATACATAGTGATATTGCCATTAATGAACAACATCATTCGAAGTCTCACATCATCAAAATCCCATCAAGTGATAAAAAATATAGATCCTTAACATTGATAAACAATGTTTCCATTTACTAAAAAAAATGTATGTACAAATATATATAGAGATAATAGGGGTAATATCTTTATAATCATTGAATAAATAAAAAAATCCATGAACATAAGAATTTTAATATTTCATAAACAAGTCTTGTAGATATAAATAATAATAAAACCAATATTATTGTTCCAATACATCTCATTGGGGTATGGTCTCCTGGAAAATCACATATATCATAATAAGTTCTTGATAAGGGATTCAATAACAGTAATACCACACATTAGTCAATCCAAAGCATCACATGTTTGATACCGTGAATAATAAAATAAATGGGTTGGTGAACTATAGGATGTAAATAATGAATAATTCCATCCAAATGGTCTAAACTATAACATCACTTATAGGTACCTCTCTATTCATATAAAAAAAAGTTCGAAATTAAATTAATTTATGTATATAAGTATTCAGGTAGTTCATGTAAAAACCACCGACCTAGGGGACCATTTATCCATTATATAAATACCTATATCAATTTAAACCAAATAAATAAAACAAAAATAGAAATAAATTTCCTAACATAACTTATTCCCAAATTCCCATAAGTTTGGATCATTTTTCATAACTACTCACAACTCTAGTACGAATAATATCGGACATTATCTAAGAATCAGGAAATATTTAAATACAAACACATCATAAATAATCATTAAATTATAATCCTTATCTAAATAGTATAGGAAGACAAACTCATTAGAAAGATCATCCCATTCAGGAAGCATTATGAAACCATTCCACAAGAAAAATCCAATGTCTTTAAAGCGTACATGACCATAGGCACATAATGATCATGTAAATTCCATTTAATTTTCACATGTTCATCCTATTTATTACTTAATAGAAAATCTAAAGAAAAAGACACTCAAGACATTTTTTATACACATTTCCATTCCATAAAAACATAAATCCCACAATACATAAGGATGATCTCATCATATATATACCAAAATAGATATTTCATCTAAACCATTATTATGGAAGTTATTACCCAACTCATTACATTATTCCACGATGGAATTATACCTATCACCACATGAATCTGGAACATAACCCATCTTAAATGGTGTTCTCCCACCAATATTATAGATAATAGATTCATCAAATATGAATCATATTCTAAAAAATATCATTCCCACTATAAAAAACCCATTAAATAACAGTCGTATATTCAATATTTATCATATCATCAATAAACCCTCAATGTACAATTTGAAAATAAATATTCATCCACTCCCACTCGAAAGAACATTTCAATTTGAATAAACTAATTCTCTATGAAGAATTGAACTTCATTCATGTCATAGAGGATCTAAGAATCCCAATTTGTAATATAATTAAAATAAATGTATGTGATTATATTAACCAATATATATGAACACATATAGTCATAGAAATTAATTCATAAACATATTTATAGTTATGTATCACATGGAAAACCAACATTAAATTGTGCTATGACCCCCATGAAAATCACTATCCATCCCCAACCAACCCTAAAATGTTTTTTTCCGAATGTTTCTTAATAACTATTTTTGTATGATTTTACTTTAGTGGGACATCAATTTTTCCTCAAATATATTTTCTATGTACTTTAATTTTATTTTATAGAATATACAGGTTTAAAATCCAATTTTATGACAAATAAAAATTATTTTACAAATAAACTCTTCTTTCCAATGTAAAAAAAATGTTTTAAACGTCTCACTTTTACATCTTTGTGATATATTATCTATTAAACACTATTTCCTTCTATATAGTGTATATAAATCCCTCTAATATATTATATCATGAAATATATTATAATCATGATATTCCATTTTTCATTTAAAGTTTAACATGACTATTATTTAAATGTTTCAAGGTAGAATATGACACTTTGGAATGTGTAAATATTATTTATTCAAGAATTTCTCAACGATTTTTATAGCTATATAATATATGATACTTAAAATGTTTATGAGACACATTTATTTGAAGATATAAATTCATTTTAAATATAATTAATTCATTGGACTTTTAATGTGATGCATGAGGCCTTATATACGCCTTGATGCATTAGTGCGTCTCCAGAGAAAAAACAGAAATGGATTTTGGCTAAGGCCTTAACCATCTATTTATACGAGTCTTGGACGAGACCTTGTTGTCGAGTTTATGATATATATGATATGAATTCCATCATTATGATATTATTAATTGTCAATTCATTTGATTATTTTTCTAGTAGAATATCGTTGTTGATGTTTCATAGGATATTTATATGGAATTATTTATTCATATTTTATTCCATCCATATTATGCTTTGGATTATGTTTTAATGGCATGTCTTATTATTTATTAATCATGAATTAATTTTTATGTTATAGCTTCTAATTTTTTTATTACCCTTACTAAGAATCTGATCTCACCCCTTTCATATTTTTCTTTTCCATAATATTTAGAGAGGTACATTATGAATGACTTTCATGGTCGATCTAAGAGTTATTGGGTGTTATCAATGAATTTTCTATGTTTTTTTATATTAATTTGTAATGTAATGTTGAGATGTGTAATCCTATTTCCAAAAATTATAAATAGATTTATCATTAGGGATGTCATTCCATGGTAGAATACGAATCTAACAAATTAAGGCAGCAACTCCGGGCTACTACGGTCGGGGTCTTTATAGTTGGTATCAGTGGACGTTTATTGGATTATTTGGAAACTAGATTTAAAATACATATATTAAAGAACATGAAACTATGATAAAATATCAGGATAATTATAATATAAAAAATTATAATTTTGGAGAGATAGATATTATGTGGGTATTATAAGTGATAAAACAATTTCGGGATACTTCAAGTGTATGTGGTTTAGGAACACATGTACCTAGGGGTAAGAATTATGACATGGTGTCTCATGCCTGACACATGGTGTTGTGGTACAAGACAATAGGCCTTACTGCACACCTAGTTTTACTCTCCCATGGTATCTTCTTATGATAATTAAAATTTTATTTACAAACCATTCTGAAAGATTTAAATGGAAACATGTCTTTATTGAAACCATGTTTAGGATTATGATATTATTTGCGCATAATTTTTTCAATATATGTTATGTATGTCAGTAGTTTTGTGATTATAAATTATGTTTAAAAATATTGTGATCTAACATATTGTATTGAATGGATTATAAATGGTACCTACTAGAATGTATGGAAACAAAATCAATGAACATAATGAAAAGAGTTAAAATAATCATTTGTTGGATGCATTTAAGATAGTATTTCGGTGGAAACTAGCCACTCAAAAATTATCATAATATAATGAGATAATACCATGTTCTAACAATAATGGTAAAGTGATTTCTATGTTTTGTGTATTTGGAATGAATCATGATGAGAAGAGGATGACTGGAAAAAAGTTAGATAAATGGAATAACGGAAAGATGTATTTTACCACATGTGATAATTGGGGAAGGAAACACCATGGTACATTCATAAAAGAAATACGATTTTTCTACAAGTATGGAGATAAAGGTCACCATTCTAGTGATAACATGGGTAAAAAAATTCCAAGTTAAAATGCTTCAAATACAGCAAAATTAGACCCTATTAAAATAAATTTCCTATCTGTCAATGGAATATACCCCAAAATAAGAACATAGATCATGATCAAGATTATTATACTACCAAAAAAGAAAGGGAATGATTAACATTATTATATTTGGAAAAAATAATTATGATAATTTATTATTTTATCAATGATATAATTGTTATATGAATTGTGGAATATAGAAGTACTATAATTCTGAACTATTTAATTAAGGATTTGTGGTTGTATGATGAATGTTACCATGGAAAAAAACATAGTAGTAGGTTAAACTTTTGGAAAAATATTTTATTAAGGGATATACAACTGTTAATGTGTTCCTGATACTAAGATATTATGTTTGGATAACTTAAATTGGATAGAACATACTATCTTTGATCAAAATAAAGGACTATCGACAAATTGGTTGAGTCTACCACTGTAATGACCCACCAATACTCATTGGCTTGAGAATAAAATTAGCCATTACTAGGCCTTAAACGACATCCCCAAGATATAAAAAGAGGGAAATAAATGTCGAAGGGTTTCAAATACATGTGGGGGATGATTTATCTATTATGAAATAAACCAATAATCCTACCAATGATAACCAACATACACTATATGATGCATGAACAATCTAAAGACAACTCAACAACATCAGGTATCTCAAAACCACATCAAAGTAGGCCATATCAGAAGAATAACCAAGTATCAAATTACACAGTGGAAAAAATACACACGACTCTCTCAAGACTCTATGATCCACAAGCTCGAAGCTCTAAAATCTCAAAATAGCCCAAACATCACGAGGTAGTGAAAAACATGTGTGAAACATTACAGATTCCCTTTTCTAGGAAGATAAAATATGAAAAATCACCAAAGTGACAAACCAGGTGTGATTATAAAACTCATTAGGTTTTCCCTAATGACTTCCCTACTCACACCACTATGATAGAGGATTTAGAAAAAATTATACAAAATATTTTATGTAAAACAAGTTCTCAAAAATAGTTTATAACTAAATATAAACAATTTTTGAAAGACATTCCTTACCAATGCATACAACTGTAATCAAAACAAATTTTTCCAATCAAGAAATGTTTTGAGAAAAATAACGAAACATTATTTACAAAAATTCCAAAATATCCCTTTATCAACATACCCATCCATGAATGTTATGTTATGAGATTTCCATACTAAGGAGTGGTTTCTATTCAGTCAACCATATCATCTCAAGGTAATTGTTTCCCATGTTCCATTAACCCTTTGGAACTGAGCACAGGGTCATATTTCAACCAAGACCCGTGTATGAAATTTCCATCTTCCATTAAACCCTTGGAACCTAGAACAAGGCCATATTTCATCCAAGCCCCATATATGAAATATGAACACACACCACATATTCCCAACAATAATGCCAAAACAACCATTTTTATAGAAACACATTTTTTGTTGAAAACCATTTCCGTCAAAACCATTTCAATGCAAACCCAATTCAATTCCAAACTATTTCAATAAAACTACATTTTTTATTGAAAAAAAATTCTATTGAAAATACATTTTCCATCAATCGTTTAGAAATTCCAAAAAATATATAATTTAAAATCAACATTTAAAATTCATGAAATTAAACCCCCATTTGAACAACTATTCACCAAGGTCATGCAATTTCACAAAAACCATAAATCATCACAATGAATATTTTTCCATTAATTTCATAATCAATAAAAAAATTTAATCTATGTCAATAAATTATACCAAGAAGAGTTGAGAACGAAGACACCTACCTCGATGGTTTTTTATGAAACATTGACTATAGACGAAGAAAGCAACAGAAAGCTGGTCAATTCTCCAAGAACGGCCTTAGTTCCCTTATACTAGAAAGATAACAACTCAACATTGAATTAATTAGAATCCAAAAACATATATCTACACACTATAGGTTCATATAAGAGAAATATTGTAGATCAGAGAAGTAGATATATGAAGATATAAGAAAACATGACAAATCTGAAATGAATGATGACATAACTCGAGAATCGGACTCGAAATCACCACGGTAAGGCTTTTGGATGGATCCAACTCATGTGGGGAGGGTTATCCAGCCTTATAGGGATAGGTATCTAGAAATAGGGGTGTTTTGAAGCCAAACCAAAACACATAGAGAAAAAACAAGTAAGCCCCTAGAAAATAGGATCTAGATTGTACCTCTGCACAAGGTTTGACCACACGGTTTGGGCCAACAGTGTATGGATCGTGCGACCTTTTGTTTTGTCCCAATAGTCCTTATAAACCCCCCAAACTCTTTCATCCTTATCATTTGCCCTTTTTATGGGAAAACATTTTTTTATGGAAACATCCCACTTTATGGAAACAATCCACTTTATAGAGAGAACCCACTTTTTGGAGACACCCACTTTATGAAAACACCCCCACTTTATAGAAACAACCCACATTATGGAAACAACCAACATTATGGAAACAACCAACTTAATGGAAACTGTCTATATTTTGGAAACTCTATATTTTATGGAAACTCTGTATTTTTTAGAAACTATCTATTTTATGGAAAATATCTATTTTATGGAACTCTCTATTTTATGAAAACTATATATTTTATAAACACTAATTAAAAAATACGTGAGAAAAGGGGGTTATGTACCCAAAACCGAGGGTACTACAATATCCCCATCATTGGTCTTTCTATCCCAAGAAATTAGAAAACCATCATTGGCCAAAATGAGTTCTGACTACTGCTCTTTTATTTCCATCTAATGTTTTGATGTCTCCTCCTGAATATGACCATGTTGCCATAAAACCCACTCTAGGATAATTATTTTACAACACAAGACTTTATCTTTTCTATCCAGGATCTGCACTAAGATATGTACTGGGGATGCATCTGGTTCTAGCTTAACGTGATCCATTCTGATCACATGGTTAAGATCAGGGTGATACTTTTTGAACCAGGATACTCGGAACACATTATGCACTAAACTAAACTGTGGTGGTAATTCCAAATGATATGCCACCTATCTACCCATTCTATTTTCTCAAAAGGGCCAATGTATCTAGGAGATAACTTCCCCTACTTCATTAAGTGTTTATGTCCAAGCCTTGGAGAGATACTCAAGAAGAAATGATCACCCACAATGGAGGACATCGGTCTTCAACGATGATCTGTATAAGATTTATGACGACTACGATCCGTCTCCATCCTCTTTCTAATCAACTGGATCTTATCTGTTGTTTCTTGGACAAGGATTGGGCCGACTAGTGATGAATTTCTTATTTCAACCAAGCATAGTGTAGAACGACAAGGACGCCCATACAATGCTTTAAATGGGGCCATGTGTATCGAAGGAATTATAACTATTATTGTATGAGAACTAAACTAAGGGTATATGCCTCTCCCATGAGACAAAAAAAATCCATTACACAAGCCAACATCCTGTCTTCCAATGTTTGTATCATCCACTCGGATTCCCCATCCATCTGAGGATGATACGCTGTGCTCATTGTCAACTGATCCCCAAGGTCTTGCTGTAAGGACTTCCAAAAATGAGATGTAAACTTCAGATATCTATCTGAGAATATTGACACTAGTACACCATGCCTCTTTACCACTTATCGGATATAGATTTTTGAAATATGCACCACCATATGAGTTTTAAGAATAAGGATAAATTGGGCCAACATGAATAGAAAATCCACTATCACCCAAATGGAATCGTCTTTCTGGAACATTCATGGAAGAATTGTAATAAAATCCATTTCTATCTGATCCCATTTATACACTAGGATGGGATAATATTGTAACGTACCAACTGTTATCTTATATTCTACTTTATTCTTCTAACCAGTTAAGCACCACAAGACAAACTCTTCCAACATCCATTTCATGTCGCTCAAACAAAACTTCGCCTTCAATTCCTTATACATATTCTGTGTACCTGGATGTATGAATGATCTCAAATGGTGGTAATCATGAAGGAGTTCTTCATTAAAAACCATAGGTACAACCATCCGATCTATGAAACCCAAAACTGCACCCCTATCAAGTTTCTATCCGTCAATGGTCACCCCACCATTGAGTTTTGAACTTAAAACCAGACAATATGTATTAGATGATTGTGCCTCTTTGATCATTTTTACTAACTTATGAACAAGAATAACTAAACAGAAAACCACAACATAACCTCGGCCTTCACATTCCACATGAATATCAGCTAAGACCGACCTCAACTTCCATTCATATGATGCTTCTTTAACCAACTAAGCATATGAATTTTTACTAAATTCATCCACTATTGAATTTCTTTTCATTGGTTTGTACATGAATTATATGTCAAACATTTGGAGGTACACTATCCATCTATTTTTTCCCATATTCAAATCTCGCTATGTGAAAATGTGTTTCAAAATTTGTGATCCATAAACACATTAAATTTCTCACCAAATAGATAATGTCTCAATGTTTTCAAAGCATGGACGACTGGTGATAACTCCAAATCATGTTGTGGGTAATTCTTATCATGCACCCTCAATTGCCATGATCCATAAGAAACCACATAAACTCTTTTCATGAGAACACAACCCAACACTGATCCCAAAGAATCACAATACACCACATACCCCTGTCCCGATTCTGGAAAGATCAAGATAGGTGCCGATGTAAGCCGATAATTTAGTTCCTAGAAAGATGTATGACATTCCTACATCCTTTGAAAAGGAGCATTTTTCGTTTTCAGATCTGTTATTTGTGAAGCTAGTCATGTGAAATCACGCACAAAACGTCGATATAAACCATCTAGAATGAGAAAAATTCATATCTCTAAAACATTCTTTAGTGGTATCATAGAAATAACAGCTTCTATCTTTTCAGGATTAACATAAATTCCTTTCTTAAAAATGACATGGCCATGAATATGTACAACCTTTATCAAAAAAAATAGTTTGATAATTTGGAATACAAACAATGATCTTTCAATATTTGTAAGACTATTTCTAGGTGCACCTCATGATCAGCCCTTGTCTTTGAATTGTTCAAAACATCATCCAAAAACACCACAAAAAAGAATCCATAAATTGTTGAAATATCTTATTCATGAATTCCATGAATACCGCTGGTGTATTTTTAGACCAAAAGGCATGACTACAAATTCATTGTGGCCATATCTACTTCTAAAAGTGGTCTTTGGAATATCATCTTTCTGAACTCTCAATTGGTGATATCCTGATTTCAATTCAATCTTAGAGATCCACTATGCTCCCCTTAATTGATCTAAAAGATCATAAATGTGTGGAAGTGGATATCTGTTATTTATAGTAACATGGTTAAGAATACCATAATCCACACACAATTTAGGATTTCCATATGTCATCTTCACGAACAAAATAGGTGCTAGCCATGGAGACATACATTTTGAAATTAAACCCTAACTTTCCGGCTCATCTAACTGTACTTTAAATTCCCGTAATTCTATTGGTATCATCCTATATGATGGAAGGTAAATAGGACTGGTCCCTGGAATGAGATCAATCATAATCTACACATCCCTTAGAGGTGATATCCTAGAGAAGTTCATTGGAAAGACATCTTGAAATTGATCCACAACAACTAAAAAAATAACTTCATGGATCTCTTCTAATGATTCCAAAGTCAACACTTACATTTTCTAAGAGATCGTTCCCACTATTGGTTCCAAAAATATTTTTTCACCCGTGTTTAAAATCCTCTCTTCTCTAAAGAGATGCTCGATTTCATGCTTAGTCATGAAACTAACTGTTCTCCTATAACAGTCAATTTGAGCCTTGAACATTGTCGTCCAATCCATACCTAGGAATAAATAATAGACCTCTATATAAAACATTGAGAAGTACCATTATAGATCATATCCATTAATAGTTATAGAATATTCTCTACACACTAAGGCTTTACATTCTCTTTCACCAACAAGAGTTTTCATTTTCAAAAAAGAAGGCATCATTTCTAGTTTTAAACATAGAAAGTCAACAACATGAGAAGTAATGAAGGAATGTGATGCACCTGTATTAGAAAACACTTGAACATAGGTATAATTCAAAAATAATTGTACCTCTCAATATAGATTGTCCTGAATGATCATAAAAAATCATCATCTCAGCTCCATAGAACTGTTTCTTCAATACATTTTTCTCCTTAATTCTGTGATAAGGTTTCCTTGTTTGAGGGGTCATGGTATTTCTAGAATCACTCAAACTATCTATACTATGCTGACGAGACTGATTCTGCTATCCTCATCTGGTCGAAGCATATGATGCTTAAGACACCTGAGAAGTGTCTTAAGCACATTACCTTGGAGCACTGCGATAATAGCGCGGAAGATGTCCCATCTTGTTACAATTATGACATGATATATGTTGTACTATACAATATCGATTTATTTGGTCAACAGAACCACATTAAAAACAACCTTCTTTGCTTAAGGATCATGGATGAAGGTTTACTGATCCAGTCATCTTGTTATGTTTTCCACTTTTACCTTGGAAATAGGTGTCCCATTTCCACCTGTTCCCAGTGGTTAAGTTCCCACCATTTCATGTATGTATCATCATGCCCCCTCCCACATATCCTGAGTTATCACGTTCTGCCACAATCGCTCTGTTCACCATCTCTGTATAATCTTAATACAAAGTACATTCATCTTTGATCGAATCTCCCATCGTTTCCCTGATTCAAAGATGTGTGAATTCAAAGAGGCACTTGCCGCAAATTTTGGTGGAAAGCATACTATGTTCATGAACTTATTCACATAGTATATGACTGAGAGACTCTCATGTTTCAGGCTGAATAAGTCTGTCATTTTTGGGATCTTGAATGTGTGAGGATAGAATTTTTTGTTGAAAAATCCCTCAAAATCGTCCCATATATACCTTTCATCCAATTTTGCATGCACCACTAAAACCCTACAACTAACGTGCAAGATCCTCGAGCATATACGTCGCTAGTTTGACCATTATCTCTACCAGAGTGCCGATGAAGTCAAAGAGATGATTCATTATACAAAGCCACACCTCCACCTTCTCGTGTTCGGAATCACCCCAGAAATTAGGTGGATTCTGCTTCATGAATTGGATGCTATGATCCACATTTCGTGGCTCATTCCTCTGATTCCCTATGTCCACAAGTTGAAAATCTTGGACAATAATCTGAACAAGATCTTGTTTCACATGTGTTTCTGGTGCAACCACATTCTCCGTCGCTTCTTCAGGTTGGTTTCGACGATGCCTACTAGGTTCTATTTTCTAAATTAACAACAAAATCCATGAATCTCACTCTCTATCAATTGTTGGCTTAGCATTTCAAATTCTATCACATAAACTACCAAAACATTGTTTTCCAAAGAAAACTTTTCCCATGTTCAACCATTTTTGAAAACACATCACATGCTTTTGAAAATTAAATCATTTTTAAAATACAATAAGCATTTACGTTTTCACAATCTTTTATTTAAAACCCAATTCTATTCTTTTTCAAAATTTCACACTTTTTTTAACAACATGAATCATTCCTCAAAATGATGTATGCACTCTTAGTGGGAAGCCATTCTTCTACAATGCATTCCATGCTCATCTCATTGGGTAAACCCATGACAATGATATTTCAAAATTCTAGAAGTGTATCGAAACACTTATCTACCCAACTGTGTTGTAAAATGATGTTCAACATAAAAGGGTTAGCTATGTCCTTTTATGCTATAAATTTATTGTTTTGACAATCCTACTCTTTTTTAAGATTCCAACTCAAGGAATAGACAAAAAGGGATTTCATCTCCAAAACTAGGAATATCAATTAATACATGTTAGGCAAGGTCCGAACAAGATGATAAAATTTTTCATGACCCACCAATTCTCATTGTCTTGAGACTACAACGAGTCATTACAAGGACTTAAGCGACATACCCAAGATGCCAAAGGCTAACAATAAATATTGAAGGGTTTCAAATACAAGTGGGGGGTGATTTAAACATTAATAAATAAACCAATAAACCTACCATACATAACCCACATTCACTATATGATTCATGAACAAATGAAACACAACTCAAAAACTTCATGTATCTCAAAACCACATCAAAGTATTCAACAATAGAAGAATAAAAATTTATCAAAGTACACAGTGGAAAACTACACACGACTCTATAAAGACTCCATTCTCTAAAAGATATATTCTCATAAATCTCCAAATAGACAGGCATCACGAGGTAGTGTCAAACACGTGGGAAGCATTACCTTTTCCCTTGTCCTGGAAGATATCATCTGCAAAAGAACCAAAGTGAAAAAGCATGGGTGAGTATAAAACTCATTAGGTTTTCCCCAGTGACATCCCTACTCATGCCACTAGGATAGAAGAGTTAGAAACAATTATATAATTTTTTTATTTAAATAAGTTTCTCAAAAATAGTTTATAACAAAATATTAATAATATTCCAATACCATTCATTACCAATTCATAAAAGTGTAATTGAAACCAATTTTTCCAATCAATATATTTTTCTAGAAAAATAACTACACAATATTTACAACCATTCCAAAATATCCCTTTATCAGCATACCCAACCAAGCATGATACGATATGACAGTTCTATACTCATTAGCATTTTCTCATCAATCTACCTAGTCGTCATATGTTAATTGTTTCCCATGTGCCATTAACCTGTTGGCACCGAGCACAAGGTCATATTTCAACCAAGCCCCGTGTATGATATCCCCATGCGCAATTAATCCTTTGGCACCAATATCAAGGTAATATTTCAACCAACACCCATATATGAAATATAAAAACACACCACATATTCCCTACAATCTTGCCAAAACAACCCTTTCAATAAAACACATTTTTATTGAAAACCATTACCGTCAAAATCATTTCAATTCCAGAACATTTATATTTCGAAACATTTCAATAACAATCCATTTTTATTAAAATCCATTTATATGGAGCATATCTTTTACATCAACTAATTATAAATTCCAAAAAAATCAATAATTTAAAATCATCATTTTAAATTCATGAAACGAAACCCCCTTTTGCACAACTATTCACCAAGATCACACTATTTCAAAAAAACCATAAATCATAAAAATGAATATTTTTTACCGAATTTCATAATCAATAAACCACATTGAATCTAATACAATCAATTCTATCAAGTGTAGTTGAGAGAGAAGCCACCTAACTTGAAGGTTTTGATGTAACATTGACAATTGATGAAGAACACACAAGAAAGCGAGTCGATTCTCCATGAACGACCTTAGTTCCCATATCCTCGGAACACCATGACTCAAAATTGAATTAATTGGAATCCAAAAAATTAGATCTACCCAATATAGGTTCAGATATGACAAAGAATGGATATTAGAGAAGTAGATCTAAGAAAATCTAAGAAAACATGACAAATCCAGAAAGAATGGTGACATACCTCATGAATCGGACTCAAAATCACCATGGGAAGGCAATGGGATGGCCCCAAATCATGTGGGGAGGGTTCTCCAGCCATATAGGTTGAGTAATCTCGAAATAGGGGGGTTTATTAGCCAAACCAAAGAATATCGTACAAAAAAAGAGTAAGATCCTAGAAAATAGGATCTAGATTTGACCTCTGCGCATGGTTTAACCGCACGGTTTGGGGAAACCATGTATGGATTGTGAGACCTTCCTTTTGGTCCCATAACTCCTTATAAATCCCCCAAACTCACCCATCCGTCACCATAACACATTTTATGGAAACACATTTTTGTATGGAAACATCCCACATTATGGAAACACTCCACTTTAAAAAAGCAACCCACTTTAAGGAAACACCCACATTATGGAAACACCCCACTTTATGGAAAAAACCATCTTTATAGAAACAAACAACATTATGGAAACACACAACATAATTGAAACACTCTATATTTTCAAAACATTATATTTTATGGAAACCCCCTATTAATGGAATGTCTCTATTTTATGGAAATTTCTATTTTATGGAACACTCTATTTTATGGAAAATCATTATTTTATACAGACCAATTTTAAAAAATGTTAGGAAAGGTGGTTATGTACCCAAAACCAGGGGCACTACATTCTCCCCATAATTGGTCTTTCCATACCCAAAAATTTGAAAACTCTCATTGGCCAAAAAGCGTTCCGGCCACTACACTTTCATTTCCCTCTCACGTTCCCAAGTCTCATCCAAAATCTGACCATGTTTCCATAAAACCAGCACTAGGACGATGCTTTTCCCATGAAAAAATTTAAATTTTCTATCCCTGATTTGCACTGGGATATGTACCGGGGATGAATCTGGTTCGATCTCAATGGGATCCCATCTGATCACATGGTCAGGATCAGGGTGAAACTTTTTCAACTAGGATACATGGAACACATTATGCACCGAACCAAACCGTGGTGGTAATTCCAACCAACATTCCACCTCTATACCCATTCTAGTATCTCAAAAGGGCCAATATATCTAGGAGATAACTTGCACTACATCCCAATGTGATGATGTCCAAGCCTTGGAGAGATCCTCAAGAAGAAATGATCACCCACAACGCAAGACAACGGTCTTCGACAGTGATCTCCATGAGATTTATGATGACTCTAAGCTATATTCATATTTTTTCTAATCAACTGGATCTTCTCTGTTGTTCGTTTGACAAGTCATGGTCCAACTATTGATGTTTCGCAGGTTTCCACCCTACATAGTGGAGAACAACAAGGACACCCATACAATGCTTTCAACCAGGCCATGTGTATCGAAGCATTATAGCTGTTATTGTATGTGAACTCCACTAAGGGTATAAGATCCTCCCATAAGCCACAAAAATCCATCACACAAACCCAAATCACATATTCTGATGTTTGTATCGTCTGATCAGATTTCCCATCCATCTAAGGATGATACGCCATGTTCATAGTCAACTGAGCCCCAAGGGCTTGCTATAAGGATTTCCAAAAACGAGACGTGAGCCAAAGATCACTATCTGAGACTATTGAAAATGGTACACCATTCTTCTTTACCACTTCATGGATGTAAATTTTTGAAATACCCTCCACCATATGAGTTTCAAAAATAGAGATGAATTGGTCCTACTTGGTTAGACGATCCACTATCACCCAATTGGAATCGTGTTTACGTACCATTCTTGGAAGACGTGAAACAAAATCCATTGCTATCAGATCCCATTTTCACACTACGATAGGGAATGATTGTAACATACCAGCAGGTCTCCGATACTCTTCTTTTACATGCTAACAAGTTATGCTCCGTGAGACAAACTCATCCACCTTACTTTTCAATATACTCCACTAAAACAGCGCCTTCAAGGCCTTATACATCTTCTGTGTACCTGGATCTACAACCCAACTCGAATGGTTGTAACCATAAAGGTGTTATTCCTAAAAAACCATAGGTACAGCCATATGATCTATGAAACCCAAAATTGAACCCCTATCAAGTTTCCATCCCACAATATTCTCCCCACCATTTAGTTTTGAACATACAACCAGACATTCTGTATCATATTTTTGTGCCTATTTGATTATTTTTACTAAATTAGGAACAAGAATAGCTGAAAATAAATATGAAACATCACCTCAGTCTTCACATTCCACATGTATGTCGGCTAAGATTGACATCAACTTCCATTCATATGATGCATCTTTCGCCAACTGAGCATATGAATTTCTACTCAATGAATCAACCACTGAATTTCATTTCCACAATGTGTACATCAAGTCAAAGTCAAACATTTGGGGATATTCCATCCATCCCCTTTTCCTCATATTCAAATATTGTTGTGAGAAAATATGTTTCATGAATTTGGGATCCATAAACATAGTAAATTTCTCACCAAAGAGATAATGTCTCCATGTTTTAAAAGCTTGGATGATTGTTGATAACTCCAAATCATGTGTTGGATAATTCTTCTCTTGAACCCTCAACTGCCTTGAACCATAAGAAACCATATGATATCTTTTCATGAAAACAAAACCCAAAACTAATCCCAAAGCATCATAATACACCACATACCCCTTTCCAAATTCTAGAATGATCAAGAGAAATGCCGATTCAAGTTGAAATTTTAGTTCTTGGAAAGACTTCTGACATTCCTCCGTCCACTGAAATGGATCATTATTGTTTGTCAGAGCTGTAATTGGTGAAGCTAGTCATGGGAAATCAGGCAAAAAAACGTTGATAGTAACCATATAGACTGAGAAAAAAATCATATCTCAAAAACATTCTTCGGTGGTAGCCAAGAAATAAAAGCTTCTATATTTTCAAGATCAACAAGAATGCCTTTTTCAGAAATAAAATGGCCATGAAAATGTTCTTCCGTTATTAAAAAATCACACTTTGATAATTTGGAATACAAACAATGATCACTCAAGATTTGTAACACTGTTTCCAGGTGCACATCATGACTGTACCTTGTCTTTGAATAGTCCAAAATGTCACCCAAAAACACCACATCAAAAGAATCTAGATATTGTTTAAATATATGATTGATCAATTCCATAAAGTCTTCTGGTGCATTTGTTATACCGAAATGCATGACTACGTATTCATAGTTTCCATATCTACTTCTAAAAGTTGTCTTTGGAATATCCTATTTCCGAACTCTCAATTGGTGATATCCTGATCGCAAGTCAATCTTGTAGAACCACATATCTCCCCTTAATTGATAAAAAATATCATCAATGCATGGAAGTGGATATCTATTCTTTACATTAACATGGTTAATCTTACAATAATCAACACACAACCAAAGAGTTCCATATGCCTTCTTGATGATCAAAATCATTGTTGCCAATGGAGACGTATATGGTCGAATGAAACCCTTACTTTCCAGCTCCTCTAACTACACATTCAATTCCCGTAATTCTTTTGGGGCCATTCTATGAGGAGGAAGGGAAATAGGATGGGTCCCTAAAAGGAGATCAATTATAAACTCCACTTCCCTTAGATGTGGTAACCCAGAGAAGTTCAAGAGAATGACATCTAAAAATCGATCAACAATAGCTGGAAAACTAATTTCCTCGATCTCTTATATTGTTTCAAAAGTCAATGCTTCCATTTGGTAATAGATCATTCCCACTATTGGTTCAAAAAATATCTTTTCACCCTTATTTACAATCCACTCATCTCAAAAGAGATGCTCGATGCCGTCCTCAGTCATAAAACTAATAGTTCTCAAATATCAGAGGATTTGAGCATTGAATGTTGTCCGAAAATCCATACCCAAGAATACATCATAGACATCCATATCCAACATCGAGAATTCCAATTTTAGCTCAACTCAATTAAAATTTATAGCAAATTCTCCTCTCACAAAGGCCTGACATTATCTTTCACCGAGACGAGTTTTCTGTCATAAAATAGAAGGCATCATTTCCAGTTTTAAACATAGCATGTCAAAAACATGAGAAACAATGAAGGAATGTGATGCACCAGTATCAAACAACACTTGAACAAAGGTAGAATTCAAAATAATCATACCTCTCACTATAGATGGTTCATCCTGATCATCAGCAATCATCTGCTCAACTCCATACAATTGTATCTTCACTACACTATTCTATGTGTTTCCTTGCTGAGGTTTACCTATTTGAAGAGTCATGGTATTTCAATAATCACCATGGATAGCCCTACATTGATGATGAGACTGATTCTACTGTCCTCATCCAGTTAAAGCATACGATGCTTATGAAAACTGTGATGTGTCTCAAGCACATTACATTGGAAGACTATGAAAATTGCACAGAAGATGTCCTATATTGATGAAATTATGACATGCTCTAGGTTGTGTTGTACAATCTCACATTATGTGGTCAAGAAAACCACATTGAAAAAAAATCATTGCTTCAGGGTCGTGGTGGAAGGTTTACTGATCCAGCTGTCAGGTTATCTTTTCCACCTGCACCTTGGAAATAGTTGTCCCTTTTCATCTTGTTCCTAGCGTTTTAGTTCCCACCACTTCCTATAGGTATTATCGTGCCTCCTCCCAAAGATCCCGAGATATCATGTTCATCCACAATCTCTCTTTTCTCTATCTCTGTATAAGCTTAATACAATGTACTGAAATCTTTTATTGAATCTCTTGTTGTATCCCTGATTCGAGGATGTGTGCCTTCTGAGAGGCACGTGCTGCATCTTCTGGAGAAAATCATACTAAGTTCAATAGCTCAGCCGCATACTCTATCATTGAGAGACTCTCTTTTTTTAGGCTGAATAAGTGCATCATTTTCAGGATCTCGAAAGTGTGAGGATATAATTGTTTGGTAACCAATTCTTCAAAATCCTCCCATGTATTTCCTTCAACCAATTTAGCCTCCATCACTAAATCCCACCACTGACATGCCAGATCCTCGAGCATATACGTCCCCTGTTTGACCTCTAGCTTTACGAGAGGGCCGATGAAGTTGAAGATACAATTCTTCCTATATAGCCACACCTCTGCCTTCTCAGGTTCAGAATCACCCCATAAATTTGATGGATTCTCCTTCATGAATTGGATGGTTTGATCCACATGTCGTGGCTCATTCGTCTGATTCCCTGTGTACACAGGTTGAAAATCTTTGACAATACACTGAACCGGATCTTGGTTTACACATGGTTCAGGTGAAACCACATTCTTCGCAGCTTCTTCGGGTTGGTTTGGACGATGCCTACTAAGTGATATTTTCTAAACTGACAACATACTTCGTTAATCTCACTCTCTAGAACCTATTGCCTTAGCATTTAAAATTCTACCACATCAACTATCCCGAAATTGTTTTCCAAAACAACCTTTTTCCCATGTTCAACCATTTTCGAAAATAGAACACATGATTTTGAAAATTAAACCATTTTCAAAATATGATATGCATTCGCCTTTTAACAATATTTTATTTGGAAAACAATTCTTTTCTTTTTCAAATTTAACACTTTTTTTCACAACATGAATCATTCCTCGAAAAGATGTGTTCACTCATAGTGGGAAGTCATTCATCTACAATGAATGACATGATCTTCTCATTGGATAAACCCATAATAAAGAGATTTCAAAATTCTAGAAGTGTTTCCAAACACTTATTTACCCATGTCCATGGTTACTTGAAGTTCAACATAAAAGGGTTAGCTACATCCTTTTATGATATACATTTCATGTTCTAAAAATCCCACTAATTTCTACGATTCCCACCCAAGGAATATACCAGAATGTATTTCATCCCTGATACTAGGAACATCGATGGATACTTGTTATCCAAGGACCAAACAAGATGATACCATTTGCAATGACCGGCCAATTCTCATTGGCTTGAGAGTACAAAGAGTAATTAATAGGCCTTAAGCGACATCCCCAAGACACCAATGGCTTGCAATAAATGTCAAAGGGATTCAAATACAACTGGTGGTCGATTTAACTTTTAAGAAATAACCAATAAACCTACCAACCATTACCAACATTCACTATATGATGCATGAAAAAATGAAAGACAACTCAACAACTTCATGTATCTCAAAACATCATCAAAGTAAGAAACAAAGGAAGAATGAATAAGTATCAAAGTAAACATCGGAAAAAATACACACGACTCTCTCAAGTCTCCATGCTCAACAAGATATAGGCTCCAAAATCTCCAAACAGCCCAAACACCACAAGGTATTTCTAAACACGTCTGAAACAGTAAATTTTCCCTTGTACCGAATGATATCATCTGCAAAAGCAGAAAAGTGACAAAGGAGGGGTGAGTATAAAACTCCGTAGGTATTCCCCAGTGACATCCCTGCTCATGCCACTAGGATATAAGAGTTAATAACAATTATATAAATCAATTTATATAAATAAATTTCTCAAAAACATTTTATAACTAAATATAAACAAGTTTCCAAAACCATTCATTACCTACGCATACAAGTGTAATTGAAACCAATTTTTCCCATCAAGATTTTTATAGAAAAGTAACTACACAATATTGACAACCATTCCAAAATATTCCTTTATAGGAATACCCAACCATGATTGTTACTTTATGAAAGTTCCATAATAATGAGTGGTTTCTCATCGATCAATTATGTCGTCACATGTTAATTTTTCCCATATGCCATTAACCCTTTGGCACTGAGCACAAGGTCATATTTCAAACAAGCCTCGTATATGATATTACCATGTGACATTAATCCTTTGGCACCAATCACAAGGTCATATTTCCACCAATCCCCATATATAAAATATGAACACACACCTCATATTCCCATCAATCATGCCAAAACAACCCTTCTAATAAAAACACCTTTTTATTCAAAACCATTTTCGTCAAAACCATTTCAATGCCAAAGCATTTAAATTCCAAACCATCTCAATAAAACTCCATTTATTTAAATTGAAAACCATTTCTATTGAAAATATATTTTCCATAAATTTTTAGAAATTCTAAAAAATCCATAATTTAAAATCATCAATTTAAATTCATGAAACTAAACCCCCTTTTGCACAACTATTCACTAAGATCATGCAATTTCACAGAAACCATAAATCATCACAATGAATATTTTTACATGAACTTCACAATAAAAAAACCAATTTTAATCTAAGATAATAAATTTAATCAAGTGGAGTTGAGAGAGAAGTCACCTAACTCGATGTTTTTTATGAAACTTTTACAACAGAGGAAGAACACACAAGAATGTGGGTCGAATCTCCATGAACGACCTTAGTTCTCTTATCCTAGCAAGATCATGACTCAAAATTGATTTAATTGGAATAAAAAAACATAGATCTTCCCACTATAGGTACATATATAAAAGATAATAGAGATCGGAGAAGTCGATCTAAGAAGATCTATGCAAACATGACAAATCTAAAAAGAATGGTGACATACCTCAAGAATCGGACTTGAAATCACAAAGGTAAGGATTTGGGATTCTTCCAACTCATGTAGAGAGGGTTATCCAGACTTCTAGGGAAAGTAATATCAAAATAGGGGCGTTTTTATGCCTAACCAAAATATATTTTTCAAAAACAAATAAGCTCCTAGAAAATAGGATCTATATTTGAATTCTGCGCAAGGTTTGACTACACGATTTAGGCCAACCATTTATGGATTATACAACATTACTGTTTGTCCCAAAAATCTTATAAAATCCCCAAAATCTCCCATTCATAACTATTACATTTTTTATTGAACTTATGGAAACATCAAATTTTATGGAAACAATCCACTTTATGGAGACAACCCACTTTATGGAAACACCCACTTTATGGAAACACACCACTTTATGGAAACAACCCACTTTATGGAAAAAACCATAATTATGGAAACAAAAAACATAATATAAACTCTCTATATTATTAAAAAACTCTTTTTAATGGAAACTCTCAATTTTATCAAAACAGTCTATTTATGGAAAATCTATATGTTATGGAAACTCTCTATTTTATTCACAACAATTTAAAACAATGGGAGGAAAGGGGATATGTACCTAAAATCAGGGGTAATAGAACCAAATTTTGGACTAAAGTAATATGTTTAAATGAATAAAAAACAAAAAAAAATCAAAACGGTTTTAGGGAAATTCATGTTGTTACCCTGATTTAATTGAATACAAGGATAATGTACACACCTGGTTGTATGTGACGATTAAGAGGAACTTTATTTTGATTAATATGTTCATTATGGAAATTTAGTGACCGTATTTCTAAAGTGTTGGATAATGATATTTTTGGAAAAGTTAACCATGTATGAAATGATTAGATTTCATCTTTAAACAATTTTTTAGAGATTATTAGATCCCATGATACAACATCATCCTTGAAATGATGTTGGAATAGTTAATGGTAGAAAAAAAGTTTAATGTTGTGTTTAAAGAAATGTTTTGAGTAATAATATTTTCATACAATATTATTGAGTGAAATAATTTCTCAACATTAAGGATAGTATCTTGAAAGAAATGTTATCCAAGTACATTATTTTTTTATATGGGTTTTCGACAAACGTATTTTCTAGTATCCACCTTTTTCATTTATTGATGTGAAATTTGAAATTTTGATGATCCAATTTATTGATCGCTACAAATGAATGAACACATTAGAGGGGTTTTTTAGTTTATAAGGGGTTAAAACCTCCCAATCGTCATTAGAGGTGGTTATGATAAACAACTACTAATGTCCGTACCTACATTCATTAGTGGCAGTTTTGGGGAGCCACATGTAAAATCATGAGAGCTCGAGCGATGGTTACAATAGTGGGGGTTTAAAAACCCACAAATGTAGACCTAAATTCAGGATAACCACTTATATTAAACGCAGTTATAACTAAAACAATCCTTAATTAATGGTTCTTGGGGCAGTTTCCAAAAACCACCCCTAAATCTTTTATTTTTTTATTTTTAATCTCATCTCCTTCATCCCTCCGGTTTCCCCATGATTCCCCTCACATTATTCTAAGGCCTCCTCTCTCCTCCATCCCATTCTATAAAGCTCCATCACATTACCCTGAGGCCTCCCCCACCCACCTCTTATGGCTCACGGCTCTCCTCCAATTTTGGGTGGCCTCCTGCCCATTCCCGCTCCCTCTAATTTTGTGACTCCTCACAAGTATGTAAGATTTAATCCATCTATGAATCGAACCACAAACCTACAAACTAGAACTCCCACATGTCAACCACTATACCGATCGAATTTCAGTGATTAATGTACACACCAACATCTTTATATATGTAATGAAACTTATTTATATAATTAGTAATTGAATAAATATTTAAATATATATATATATATTATATATATATATGAATTAAAATATGAATTAATATATTTTACTCAATTTATAATTTTATATAAACTATATACCTTATATGTCAACATAAATTCATTTGAGAAAATATGTTTTATAACTCTATTGTTGTTATATATATATATATAAATTTATATATTTATAAATAAATATATGTAAATTATTTATATACTTAAATTCATATTTTTATATTATATGCATGTTTATTTATTCAATATCCATATCATGCCTTTAAAAAAATATTTCTATAATGTATTTCAATAGGTATACTTATTATTTTGAGCATTGAAATATATTTATTAGTATAAATTTTATAATATTATATGTAATTAATATTATATGAAATACATACATACATACATATATATATAATTATACAAATATTTCATATTTAAAAAATTTATACAAATATATATAATGTTATATGAAATAAATTTTTTTAATATATATACATTGAATTTATATAATGTATTTCAATACATATATTTACTATTAATCACAATAATATTTATGTATTTCAATAAATTTAATCATATAATAATATGTACATTAATATTCATTTATTTCTATAAATTTCATATCATATATATAATATTACTTATATATAATTTAAAAGCATAAACATATTTCTTAGAAGGTTTTTTACTATTACTATTATATAAATTATAAAAAATAGGATTAGGTTCCAATATGTCATTTTTTCCAATAAAATAGATTTATGTATATATTTATATAATATGATTATGCTTTTATATTAAATATAATTAATATTATATGAAATAAAATTTATACAATAAAATATATATTATGTACATATTATTATAAAATTATATTTATGTGTACATATAAATAGAATTAAATAATGTCATATATATATTTTACATAATCTTACCATAAATTTTATTGAAATATATTTATTTGTTGTTTTTTAATTATTTATATATATATATTATGGATTTTTTTAATTTTAAATAGTGGGAGTTCACATCCCCCTCTAATTTCAGAAAATAGAGTGGGGGGGGGGGTTTAACAAACACTAATTTATGATATTATAGAGGCTTCTAAACCACAAATAATCTCATTGACTAGAAGCAGTTACGAATCCCCTCTATTTTCATAAATTAGAAGATGTTGAAAACCCCCTATAAAATCCTACAAGATATTAATAAAAATAATCTGAAAAGTAATTGAGGGGGTGACTAACCCCCTATAAATGTGATGAATAGCATGGGACACACATATCCACCCTTTAAATTAAATGACTAGAGGGGGATGTGGATAAACCTCACTAAATATAATAAAATTGAATTTATAGGTGGTTATACAAACCCACCCCCCTGAAAATAACCTCTAATCACGCAGTTTTTAGTTGCTGTAGGGGAGAATGTGACACCACAAGGATTTACAATTAAATATATTATAGAATATATTTCACAGAACACTGAGTCTTTATGAAACAACACATTGTAATTATAATCATTTAAACAATACTGTTATAACCTATGGATTAAGAAAATGTTGTCAACTTTTATGATTTGAATTTTGAAAAATAGGTATGCACATTTTCAATTTGTAAGATATTTAGAGTTCTAGTAGGATAACCTTATTTTTTTGGTGAATTGTAAATTGACCCTTTAAAATAGTGATGTCACCCTTATGAATAGTAATATGACACTTATTAAAATCAAACCAACCAAATGAATAATATCCACACCCATGAAACATAAAATAATGTTTTGTTAAATTATAAATGAATGTATAATATAAATATATCCTAGTATAAGTAAATAAATGCTATGGAAATAATTAATTAATATTAGTTTTTTATAAAATAGAAATGTTTACTTAAAAGTTTATATTTCACATAATGATTCAAAATAAAATTTATTTCCATAAAATATAATCATATGTTAATATTTTTAGGTCTTGTTATTATAAGAAAATTTTATACGACCATAGTTAATTTTTCAAAGTGTTACAAAATCAATTATAATTTTAAAATTAGAATTTTTTGTGTAAATGATGATTTTAATAAAAGATTTTATTTATAATATTTATAAAATTATTATAAAAAATAATGTTAATTTTTATAATTGTACATATGAAAACTGATTAAGAAGATCTTTTGGGAATTTCATGGAATAGTTGAATTTTTAGTACATGGTCAACTAATACAATTTTTAAGAAAATACAGAATTTTTTTGTGATATTGTCATGGGAATTATTATGATAAATTTTTTAATAATGACATAAAACAAATAAAAAAATTTAAAAGACAATTGTTTTATAAAAATTATTCAAGAAATTTAAATTATATTTTTCCTGATAGGTATAAATCGACTATTTTCATTGTCGACGCAGTGCCTGCGGCCTGTTGTAAAAGCCAATTTTTTTCCAAAAAAAATTAACAGATGAAAATTATTTTCATGACCTTTTAATTAATTATTATTTTTAATGTATGTTTTAGTATATAATTTTGATAATTTTAATAATATATTAATAACATAATTGAAATTCTTATGCAATGCTTTTGAATGGAACGAAAAAGTAAAATAACAGTTTTGAGAAGTTTTATTGACATCTATATGTGTGAATATATATAATGAATAAATATTGAATTTTATTTTGAACCTAATTTATTTATTTATTTGATAGTAATTTATTTTTAATTTTTTTATATTAAACAGATTACAATAATTCTTATGCAATGCTGATGCAATGCTTGTGCAAATTGAAGAAAAATTAAATAATTTTTTAATTTAAATTATAACAATACTAAATTGACCCATAAATTGAATAAATTATCATGGACATGTACGATTCATCCAATATTTTATTTTTTTATGAATTTTGGACATTTCTTGACCCATATGGATCACATTTGTCCAATTAAATTATTTTATTAAAAAGGAAGACAACTTATTCATACTATAATTTTGAATTGGTATAGTATTTTATTATGTGGTTTCTGAATTTTTTTTCAAAAAAAGAATTTTAATATGAAATATAATAAAATAATATTTATCTAAAAATTTAATTTTATTTTTTAGTTAATAAAAATAAAAATATTGGATTGAACAATTTTGATTCAATAAATATTTAATAAATGAATAAATCAAATAAATAATTTTAAAAATATTAATATAAATATAATTTGATATTTTGAATTAGATTATTTATTTCTACAGGTACTTATAATATTTATATGATATATTAAAAAATTTAATTTGAATTGGAATCATCTTTTTGATGTGCTAAAAGTCATGATTTTGATTAGATTTTAATTTGACAAAATTAATTTTCCATTAATAAAATTTTTATCAAATTATTTGTAAACATATAAAATCCTGAAAAATTACAAAATATAATAGAATTCCTTCAAAAATACGATATCCTATGATTATTTGTCCATTCAGATGTATTAAATCATAAAATTAATGTATTATATTTTAATAATTTGAGTAATTTGTATGTTACCCCTCACCTCAATTATAAAAGGAGGCTCCCTCCTTCATATATTTTCATCACAATAAGCCTTCCTCATTGGATAAAATATAATGAATTATCTCATCCTCATACCTTAACTCATTATAAAACTCCTTTTCTCACAAAAAGACCACCTCCCAGAGCCTTAAAGAGGTATTCAAATAGAATTTTTCCATAGGTAAGATTCATTCTTCTTCTATGTCAGATTCATTCTCACTTCGACCTTATTCATACCTCTTATCCAATGATTCTTGAAATATCCAATATAATTTATATACAAAAATTTTATTTTGGTTATGTTAAGGTAATCATAAAACCTATCATCTTCTTCTTTTATTCTTAAATAAACAAGTCACCATCTATGGTGCGTCAATTCAATGCTTTCGTGGAAAAAGATATTTCATTTCCCTTTTACCGAAATCATGGAATTTTTAAATAAAAATGTAATTTTTTAAAATGAAATAAATATATAAATCTTATCAGTTCTACTTTATTGTTTCTTTTGACAATTTAGACTATCATAAACTAACCTTATAAACAATGAAAAGAACCAACCCGAAATAACAAAAATAAAAAAACATTATTAATAAATTAGTGGAAGATATAAAAAGAAGATTATATAAGGTATAATAAATATGCTAATATATTATTAATTAATTAATAACAATATTAAAACCATTATACCAGATGTTTTAAATTTTTTTAAGGATGATGAGCCCATGGTAAGTTATATCTTATCTCAATTTCCATTCATTGAGTAAAACATCTATGTCGTTTGTTAATTTTTTCAAATAATATGTGTGAATGACCTATAATTATTTAATAAATTATATAAACATATATTGTGTGTATTTATATTTTTCACAAATAATTATTTTATATATCAATCTTCACTCTAATTATACAGTCATTGTTCGGGTTTTCTTCCTAAAACTTCATTTTCATTCTAGTCATGCTTTCTTTCTCTATACACCAATGTAATTCTTCATTATTTTTATATAATTTTTTTAAATTATAAATATATGTTATAAAATAATTTATCCATATCAATTAATAATTATTTTATCACAGAATAATTGTTTTAGTGGGATTCCTTCTCAATTCATCCTGATAAGTAATCCCAATAAAAGGAAACTTCCTGAATTATTACCCATTTTTAAGTGCACTATATAATTTTTTAAAAGTGATAGTAATTATTCTAGAATAAAAAATATTTCTATAAATCCCCAACATAGTCCACTTCATGTTTTATGAAAAAAAATATTCCTTTCCTCTTTAAAATCCCATTAATATTTTTTCAAACTTCTCTAAAATGATGTATTTCTAATGTTTCTTAAAACTATTTTTTACATTATTTCACTTCAGTGGAAAATAATTTATGCCTCAAATATAATAATAATATCATTCTACTTCTTACTATCATATACATGTTTAAAATCTGATTTGATAATAAATACAAATTATTTTCCAAATGAACTCTTCTTTCCAATGTAAAAAAATTGTTTTCAACATCTCACTTTACATTCTATGATATATATACCTTGTTCAAAACTATTTCCTTATGTTTGGTGTATATAATTATATTTTATATATTATATGATGAATTATATTATCAATATTATATTCATACACTACTAAAAACACGGGAATTAACAGCGCTAAAAAGGGCTTCAAAAGCGCTAAAAATCGATGTAAAGCTCGGTGCTGATAAAGGGGTACTTTATCAGCACTAAACACGCCCTGATAAAGGTATAATTTATCAGCACGAAAAGAGCGTTGATAAACTTATCCTTTATCAGCGATTTTTTAGCGCTGATAAATGCTCTCTCTGCCGCTATGAAAAAATCTGCAGCAGCACACCCGAACACCTGCAAAAAAAATCATCATATCAATAAGCTAATTAAAGTAAGTATACCAATAAAAAATTAACTCATAAATCATAAGCTAATTAGACCAAGTACACTCATACAACAAGTATACCCATACACCATTAACACATAATTCATAAGTTAACTAAGTACATAATGAATTCAATTCAGAATTTATGGGGTTGGGGGTTGTTCAAGGGTTTGGGGTGGCTGTCCAAGGGGGGGTAGGGGTGTCCGGGGGGCTTTCCAGGGGGTGGGCTAGTGTCCAAGGTGATGGGGGGGGGGATTTACAGGGGTTGGGGGTGTCCAGAGGGGTGGGGGTGTCCAGGGGTGGATTGGGGTCTAGGGGGTGGGGGATGACCATGGGGAGGATTGGTGTTGGGGGGGCATTCCAGGGGGTGGGCTGGTGTCCACGGTGTCGGGGGGATTTACAGGGGTGGGGGGGGGGGTTTCAAGAGGAGTGAGGGTGGATTGGTGTCCAGGGGTGGGGGTGGTCCAGGGAGTGGATTGGTGTCCCGGGGGGGCATTCGAGGGGGTGGGTAGGTGTCCAATGTGTCAGGGGGATTTATCGGGGGTGGGGGGTGTCCAGAGGGGTGGGGGTGTTTGGGGGGTGGATTGGTATCCAGGTGGTGGGGGAGGTATAGGGGGTTGGCGGGGTTGACTCGTACATGTCACCAAGGACCCTTGGATTGTTCTTATAAAAGATCAAGTCAATCTGGCTGCGTTTGGTCATATTTTCATAGGCCAATTATTGTTTTCAATTAAAATTGTGTCCATTTTAAACAGAAGAGGGACCATTTGAGTGATAGCGGTCACACCATGCCTCAGATTGAGGTGGGGTTGACGAGTACATGTCACAAAGGACCCGTGGATCATTCTCCAAAAGGATCAACATAGTTAGAATGCCTTTGGTTGGATTTTCATAGGTCAGTTGTGGTTTTCACTTAAAAACGTGCCCATTTCAAACAAAAGAGAGACACTTTGAGTGGTACCGGCCACACTATGCCTCAGATTGAGGCAGGGATGGATCGTACATGTCACCAAGGACCCTTGGATCGTTCTTATAAAATATCAAGTCAATCCGAATGTGTTTGGTCATATTTTTGTAGGTCAATTGTTGTTTTCACTTAAAATCGTGTCCATTTTAAACAAAACAGAGACCCTTTGAGTGATAGTGGTCACACCATGCCTCGGATTGAGGTGGGTTTGAATCTTACACATAACAAAGGACCCTTGGATCATTCTCCTAAAGTATCAACACAATCCGATTGTGTTTGGTCAGATTTCTGTAGGTCACCTGTTGTTTTCACTTAAAAACGTGTCCATTTTAAACAAAAGAGAGAACCTTTGAGTGATAGAGGTCGCACCGTGCCTCGGATTGATGCGGAGTTGACTCGTACACGTCACAAAGCACCCGTGGATCATTCTCCTAAAAAATAAACACAATCTGAATGTCTTTGGTCAGATTTCCGTAGGACATTTGTTGTTTTCACTTAAAATCGTGTCCATTTTAAACAAAAGAGAGTCCCTTTGAGTAGTACCGGCCGTACCGTGCATCTAATTGAGGAAGGGATGAATCTTACACATCACCAAGGACCCTTGGATCATTCTTATAAAATATCAAGGCAATCCGAATATGTTTGGTCAGATTTTCGTAGGTCAGTTGTTGTTTTCAATTAAAATTGTGTCCATTTTAAACAAGAGAGACCATTTGAGTGATAGAGGTCACAAAGTACCCGTGTATCTTTCTCCTAAAGGATCAACACAATCCTAATGCATTTGGTCAGATTTCCAGAGGTCAATTGTTGCTTTCACTTAAAATCATGTCCATTTTAAACAAAAGAGAGACCCTTTGAGTGGTACCAGCCACACCGTTCCTCCTATTGAGGCGGGGATGAATCATACATGTCATCAATGACCGTTGGATCATTCTTAAAAAATATCAGGGAATTCCGAAGGCGTATGGTTGGATTTTCATATGTTAGGTGTTGTTTTTAATAAAAATTAAGTCCATTTTAAACAAGAGAGACCCTTTGAGGGGTAGCAGTCACACCGTGCCTCGGATTGAGTCGGGGTTTACTATTACATGTCACAAAGGACCCGTGAATCATTCTCCTAAAGTAGAAACACAATATGAATGTGTTTGTTCGGATTTCCGTAGGTCATGTGTTGTTTTCACTTAAAATCTTGTCCATTTTAAACAAAAGAGAGACCCTTTGAGTGATAGCGGTCACACCGTACCTTGGATTGAGACGGGGTTGACTCATACACATCACAAAGGACATGTGGATCATTCTCTTAAAGGATCAACACAATCTGAATGCATTTGGTCAGATTTCCGTAGGTTAGTTTTTGTTTTCATTAAAATCGTGTCCATTTTAAACAAAAGAGAGACCCTTTGAGTGGTACCAGCCACAAAGTTCCTCGGATTGAGATGGGGATGACTCATACACGTCACCAAGGACCCTTGGATCGTTCTTATAAAAGATCAAGGCAATTTTAATGTGTTTGTTTGGATTTTCATATGTTCGTTGTTGTTTTCAATTAAAATTGTGTCCATTTTAAACAAGAGAGACCCTTTGAGTGATAGCGGTCACACTGTGCCTCAGATTGAGGAGGGGTTGACTCTTACACATCACAAAGGACCCGTGGATCATTATACTAAAGGACAAACACAATCCGAATGCGTTTGGTCAAATTTCCGTAGGTTAGTTGTTGTTTTGAGTTAAAATTGTGTACATTTTAAACAAAGTAGAGACCCTTTTAGTGGTACCGGCCACACCGTGCCTCGGATTGAGGCGAGGATGGCTCTTACATGTCACCATGGACCCTTGGATTGTTCTTATAAACGATCATGGCAATCCAAAGGCATTTGTTTGGATTTTCATATGTCAGTTTTTGCTTTCACTTAAAATTGTGTCCATTTTAAACAAAATAGCGACCCTTTGATTGATAGCGGTCACACCATGCCTCGAATTGAGGCGGGGTTTACTATTAAACGTCAAAAAGGAACCCTGGGTCATTCTCCAAAAGGATCAAAACAATCTGAAAGCGTTTGTTCTGATTTCCTTAGGACAATTGTTGTTTTCACTTAAAATTGTGTCCATTTTAAATAAAAGAGAGACACTTTAAGTGATAGCGGTCACACCGTGCCTCATATTGAGATGGGGTTGACTCGTACATGTCACAAAGGATCTATGGATCATTATCCTAAAGGATCAACACAATCTGAATGCGTTTGGTCATATTTCCGTAGGTCAGTTGTTGTTTTCACTTAAATTAGTGTCCATTTTAAACAAAAGAGAGTCCCTTTGAGTGGTATTGGCCACACCGTGCCTCGTATTGAGGCGGGGATGACTCTTACACTTCAAAAAGGCCCCTTGTATCATTCTTATAAAATATCAAGGCAATACGAATGCGTTGGATCAGATTTTCGTAGGTCAGTTTTTTTTTCAATTAAAATTATGTCCATTTTAAACAAGAGAGACCCTTTGAGTGATAGCGGTCACACCATGCCTCATATTGAGGCGGGGTTAAATCTTACACATTATAATGGAATCTTGGATCTTTATCCTGAAATATCAACACAAACCAAATGCATTTGGTTGGATTTTCGTAGGTTAGTTGTTGTTTTCACTTAAAATCGTGTCCATTTTAAACAAAATAGAGACCCTTTGAGTGGTAGCGATCACACCATGCCTCATATTGAGGCGGGTTTGACTCGTACACATCACCAAGGACCCTAAAATCATTCTCCTAATGGATTAAGTCAATCCAAAAACATTTGGTCAGATTTCCGTAGGTCAGTTGTTATTTTCAATTAAAATTGTGTCCATTTTAAAGAAAAGAGAGACCCTTTGAGTGATAGCGGTCACACCGTACCTCGGATTAAGACAAGGTTGACACTTACATGTTAAAAAGGACCTGTGGATCGTTCTCCTAAAGGATCAAAACAATCCGAATGCGTTTGGTTGGATTTTCATAGGTCAGTTTTTGTTTTCACTTAAAATCATGTCCATTTAAAACAAAAGAGAGACCCTTTGAGTTGTACCGGCCACACCGTGCCTCTGATTGTGGTGGGGATGGCTCGTACACATCACCAAGGACCCTTGTATCATTCTAATAAGATATAAAGACAATATGAATGTGTTTGGTCAGATATTTGTAGGCCAGTTGTTGTTTTCAATTAAAATGGTGTCCATTTTAAACAAAAGAGATACCCTTTGAGTTATAGCGGTCACACCATGCCTCGGATTGAGGTAGGGTTAACTTGACCCATCACAAAGGACCCTTGTATCATTCTCCTATAGGATCAACACAATCTGAATGCATTTGGTCAGATTTTCATAGGTCAGTTGTTGTTTTCACTTACAATCGTGTCCATTTCAATCAATAGAGAGACACTTTGAGTGGTACCGGGCACACTGTGCCTTGTATTGATGTGGGGATGACATTTACATGTCACCAAGTACCCTAGGATATTTTTTATAAATTATCAAGGAAATACGAATGCGTTTGGTTGGATTTTTGTAGGTTCATTGTTGTTTTCACTTAAAATCGTGTCCATTTTAAACAAAATAAAGACCCTTTGAGTGATAGCGGTCACACCATGCCTCAGATTGAGGCGGGGTTGACTCTTACCCATCCAAAAGGACTCATGGATCATTCTCTTAAAGTATAAACACAATCTAAATGCGTTTGGTCAGATTTCCGTAGGTCAGTTTTTGTTTTCACTTAAAATTGTGTCCATTTTAAACAAAAGAGAGACCCTTTGAGTGATTGCGGTCACAACGTGCCTCAAATTGAATCAGGGTTGACTTGTACATGTCAAAAAGGACCCCTGGATCGTTCTCCTAATGTATCAACACAATATGAATCCGTTTGGTCAGATTTCTGTAGGTCAGTTGTTGTTTTCACTTAAAATCGTGTCCATTTTAAACAAATGAGAGACCCTTTGAGTGGTACCAGCCACACAGTTCCCCAGATTGAGGGGGCGATGACTCTTACACGTCACCAAGGACCCTTGGATCGTTATACTAAATGATCAACACAGTTCAAATGCATTTGGTCAGATTTCTGTAGGTCAGTTGTTGTTTTGACTTAAATTCGTGTCCATTTTAATCAATAGATAGACCCTTTGAGTTGTTCAACATTCTTTCATGTTTCTGGTGAATATCATCTATTAAAATTGGAAAATGACCCATTGGAGAAAGGATCTTTTATTTAATAACAATTACAATTTTCCTACAAACATTTACATAAAACAATGTTTCATTTTTGATCCCCTTAACCGCTATCAAAAAATGACCACCAATTGTACATGTTCCCAAGTAAAATATTCATTGCATTTGTGTACAATCTGCCATCAAGTATGCGGCACACTCGTTTCTGAACACATCTATATCTTCTTGTGAGTATGAGTCTTTTCAGCAGTCATAGTAGTACTGTAAAATATAAAAATAAATAATTAATAAATAACATAAACGAACTTGTAGTTGTTTTTGAAAATATCTCTTTAGGGATGCCTATTTGCTGATGAAAAATGATCTCTTTCATAAATTTACAAACATAATAACCGCAATAATTTTCTTTTGTTTGTTTTGGATACAGAAAAAAATTGATCATTAGGAGAATAAGTAACTTGTGTTGAGATGTGTTTGGATAGTGAAATTTTATTATATATACCATGATATTTGTCCAGACGTAGTACTTGCTTGCCTCCCTATGCTTAGCCCCTGTCCTCATTCCTTTTTTAGACGATAATGATACACCGCCCTATCATAACAGAATCCTCAGTAAAAGATAATATAAATTATATTACCTGACATTAAGACCTAAAACGTAAGATGTAGTGTCTTACAGATTCACAAACTCCATCATGTGTGTTTAGTTTGATGGATATCCTTGTTTCGAATCCAAAAAATAAATCTTCAGATTATCCAAGTTCACTGTAATTAGAAACCAATGATTCCTAAAAAAACAAAAAGTAATAAGTAATAAAAGAAGTGAAAATATTATTGATATTGTTTAATCGTAGAGTATTACCCCTGCATGGTTGTAATTAGGAAAATACTGTCATCTGTAATCTTTCTTTCATATGTTTCCAGAAAGTCGTTCACTATTGCATCCCTTTTTGATGGCTCTATTTTTGTTAGGAGTGTTCATGTGATATGAGGACTAACAAGTCCAAATCATGGCTCATTGGAAAATTCCTTCAATTCTTTTTCATAAATGCGTCTGTCAAAAATATAAAATGCATTTAGTCATAATTTTCACAGTAGATCAACTTTTAGAAAATCAATTCATGGAATCATACCACATATAAACATTTACCACTGTGATGCCTAGCCAACCGTTTTCAAGGTTATCATTTACATTTTCAGCAGCAATGAAATCTTGAGTTTCCTCTCCGTATATATTCTTTTCGAAATACACTAGATTACTATTACCATCTTTTAGCTTCATATCTACATGATTCTTTAATGCTAGTAAATGTGGATAGAGAACAAGTGGTGTTATTGTTCTTTCAGAAGCTCCTTGGGATCGGTTGGTCATTCCTTTAGATGGTTTTGAGCTGACGTTTGTCACCCCATTCCCTTTCTCCGTCTATAACAACAATAATTGGTTCATACCATTTTTTCATTAATTGTTAAGGGTTTAGCTTGAAAAAAGGAAATAAATACATCATTGTCTACATGTACTCTTACAAGTTGTGACGACTATGAAATGAATGTTTTAATAGCCTTTTGGACCATATGAATATCATAGTCATCAAGTGGAATATGTAGCTCTGCCTTTGGATCATGAGATATAGTAATCATCACTTTCAGATGATCTTTCGGATGTGGTCTATTATGCAGCGTGGAATCTGAGATATTGAACACTGTAGCCCTCGCTACAAGGTGATATGAGGGTGTTGAAAGATATAAATAACAATCATTATCACCCTGTAGAAGATCAGTACAGAAAAATTATCAGTTTTTGTGTGATTCACATTTCATGTGAACAATTATTAAAATATTGATTACCACAGCTAAGATAGTTCTTTGAGGCGAATGGCTCGCCTCAATGATGTTGGGGGTGGGGCGGGATGTTCATGCACTGTTTGTTCTTGAGTTGTGTCTTCCCTTTGCTTCCCACCCATAAAGGTTACTTGCAACTCTCCCTTCCATTGCAATCGTTCTTCAAAGGTTGCTATTTTTTCACTCATTTGTTCCAATTTTTCATCTGTATCATCCATTTTTTATTCTTCTCAAAATATACTCAGGGTGTCACCCCATACCCTGCACCTCGGAAACAACCATATTTTTCT
Organism: Viscum album; assembly: GCA_963277665.1. Lineage (NCBI taxonomy): Eukaryota > Viridiplantae > Streptophyta > Magnoliopsida > Santalales > Viscaceae > Viscum > Viscum album. Next base: position 2,056,135,452 of record OY728127.1, on the reverse strand, counting down.
GGCTACTCCAAAGTTGTCGATAATATGTCTGTATCCGCTATAGGAGTATTTGATTCCTGTGACTGTTGGATATAGGAAAATAAATAATTATTATTATGTAATAGCAATTTTAAACAAAAAATTTTATCGTCGTGTCATACTTACACATATTTCCCACACTTTCTGTGTGTTCTCATCTACTAACTTCCCTTCTTTGTTCACACGTGCCTCCTTCCATATCACCTGACGTGGCATGGAAGTGCATTTTGTTTTAGACTCATCAATATACATATAAACATAGAAAGATAATTATGATGTTGTTTATTGTCACCTAAAAATATTACTTTAAATTTAAAATACGTACCATTTTCTTTTCTAATGAAGCGTACCCCATCCTTGCTTTACAATAGGGGTATGTTGGTTTTGATGCACGTTCCTTATTTTCAGTATAGAGTTTCTATTTCATAAATGAAATATTGACAATAAAATTGATGAATATAGGTATCCTCAAACAACGTATTATCACCCACAATGTACCTAAAACTTTTTATCCCCACGATGGCCAATAAATGTATCCAATTATTCATGGGATATCAGGTGAGCGCAGAAAATGGGTGGGTGCAGGTTTATTTTACCTTTAGAATATTTCAGGTGGCATCTTGTTAAAATAGTACGAAAACCTCAATGAATCTTTCCTGGAAGCCTTAGTAAATATTCCTTGTGTGAATCTTCCACTATAAATGTAATCTGCAAGATATTGAGAAGAGTAATACATTGTTTCATTATTTTATTTTCTAGTAAATTATAGAAATAAATTCACAATGTTACCATAATTTCTTCCCAGATCACAGCCTTCAGCTCAGACACAACATGGTGCCCTGAATATATGTCAATCGGCACATGTTTCCGAGTGAAAACTCCAATGTAGCTGCTAAAATAGACTTGTTGGGATTCACATTTTGGCCTCATCCATTCCATCCGACTTCAAATTTGATGCCTTTGCTTTTCGCCTTAAGAATTTTGGCTAACACCGTTAAACAACGACACACCTCTGTTTTCTGCGATGTCGGTCCTTCATTCCTGACCATTTCATCAATATCAACATCATCTATATGTTCATCTGGAATGGTATCAATGACATGTGATGATGGTTGTTAGACCTCAACACTAGGAGCAACAGGAGCCGCAGCAGCAGGAGCAGTAGGAGTAGTAGGAGCCGCAGCAGGAGAAGCAGTAGGAGGAGCAGTAGGAGCAACAGGAGCTACAACAGGAGCAACAGCAGCAGTAGCAGCATGAGCTGCAGGAGCAGCACGAGCAGCAGCAGCCGGAGCAGCAGCAACTTGAGAGACTTGTTCAGCCTCAACTTTAGGAGAACCAGAATGTGTAGAAGTCATTATCTGCAAAAGTGGTTGAACAGTCAATTCAGATGACATAAATTCAGTAATGATAAAATAATAACATGAGATAACAAGATCTATATTACAAACAATATATAACCTATTTACTGAACTCTATTTCTTTTTTTCATAGGTTGGAGGGATTTGAAACCTCTATCGACTATCCAAATCCCTTCATTGTGGTCTCCTATAACATACAAAACATCATCTTCATTGGGACCACTCTGAAATGATTACGACGTACCACTAAAAGGTTCGTCCTCAACTAAATTTTCATCGGATCCTTCAGTAGTGTTGGACGATAACAGAACAATCGACCACATTCAGTTTGCGGGATATGGAACATAAAAAAATTGTACCACTTGTGATTCCATTATAAATTTTTCGTATTTGTACCCTTATTTACTAAAAAAACTTTCACAAATCCTCATTCATCTATTTTAACACTACTGTTGTTATCAATCCATTTTAATTGAAAAATAGGCAATTGGAATGTCTTATAATCCAACTCCCATATTAGTTTGATAATTCTCAAGTATGACATATATTCAGAAATTGGATTTCATTCCATACTACTAGAAACATGCATCACTTTAGCCACTAGTGTAACAACACTATTTTTCATGGTACTATATTTATCATGTTCATATATATAGAATGTATAACCATTAATTACATAACCACTGTATGGTAATACCTACACACTTGGTCTAGCGGCTATCCATTGAAGTCATTCTAAAATTGAATTCGTATTTTCATCCAACTCCTTAAAAATATGGTCCTGAAACCATCCTTTAAACTGGTGATTATGTGTATCCGATAACAATTTTTCATCCCTTGATGGATTCAACTGCTTAAGAATCTCTTTGTGAGTTTCAATATATGGAGCAACCTCCCAACTATTATGCAAAACATAAAGATAAGCCTGCTCCCGATCGGTAATACTGATTGTCACAACTTCTCTTCCAGAAATTCCCTCACCCTTAATGCATCCAGTGTGACAAGATTTTGGGAGACCAATGCTTTCCACATCAGATCGGTATTCAGTAAAAAATTCAATGGCATCCTCAACAATATATCGCTCCACCATACAACCCTATGGATGAATTCTATTTTTGACATACCCTCTCAAAATCTTCATATACCATTCAACAAGATACATCCATATATAGTGAACAAGAACACAAAGTCGAATCTCTCTCACCAAGTGAATCATCAAATGAACCATCATAACAAAGAATGTTAGAGGGAAGAACATTTATAATTCACATAATATGATGACAATTTTTTTTTCCATAGCAGTAAATTTCCCTGGGTCTAAAACTTTGTTCCATATAGCTTTGAAAAGGAAACAAAGTTTGGTTAATGTATGATGAACATTATTTTAAAAAATGCAGTGTAAATATATAGGAATTAGATCTTGCATCAAAACATTGAAATCATGTGATTTCAATCCTTTTAACTTCAAATCATTCATTGACACAATGTTATTGATATTTGATGAGTACCCCTTTGGAACCTTTACATCATTGGAGAAGTTGAAAAACTAATATCTCTCCACCCTAGAAAGAGTATAAGCAGCTGGAGGAAGAAACATTTGATTTTCACCCTTCAGGAGAGCCAACTCTTCTCGCATTCCCATGTAAACCATGTCCAACATTGCCTTAATTCTTTCTTTTGTTTTTCCAGGGGAATTTAGAAACATTCCGATAACACTGTCACATACATTTTTTTCCACATGCATCACATCAATAAAATGTCTGACGTACAAAAATTCCTAGTATGGTAATTCAAAAAAAAATATTTCTTTTTCCAACCGATTTTTGTATGGTTTTTCGAAAATGGTTTACCAAAACTAGTGTTCAGATATTTTACTTTCTTAAACATCTGATCACCTGTTAGTGGTAAAGGTGTTCCAAGTTTTTCGAAACATCCATTGAATGATGTCATCCAAGATCGTACTTATGCCGAAAAGCTAGAAATATATGATGTTCTAGAAACAATTATTTCGATGAATGTTTCAACCTAATTGATTCTGTGTCTTCTTCACACATGGGACACCCTGGATTTCAAATATTTCTATAGCCTGAAAAATTTCTATAAGCAGGGAAATCATTTATTGTCCCATAAAACATCGCTTTCAACATGAAGTATTCACTTTTATAAGAATCACACAACTTTACACCTGATTCCCACAATAACTTCATATCCTCGATCAAAGGAGCCAGATAAACATCAATATCATTACCTGGTTGTTTTGGTCCTGATATAAGCATAGATAACATGATGAATTTCCACTTCATGAATAAACATGGTGGAAGGTTATAATTTACCAACATAATAGGCCATGTACTATGAGTGCTGGTTTGAAAACCAAAAGGATTCACTCTATTTGTGGATAACTCAAGACTAAGGTTTCTATGCTATTTTCTAAATTCAGGATACTCATGATCGATTTTCTTCCATTGAGGAGAGTCGGTCGGATGACGTAATAAACTATCTTTATTTCTTTTATCTGCATGCCACAACAATTGTCTTGAGTTTCATCACTTCCATATAGACGCCTAAACCTTGGAATGATTGGAAATCACCATACAACATTCGTAGGATGGGATTTATCTTCCTTTTATAGAGAAGCACCAAACTTTGGGCATTCAATAAGTGATTTTTTCTCCTTGAGAAACAATATATAGTCTTTCAGTATGGCATGTATTCTTTCAGAAATCATTCCCATCGAGCGTAGCATTCATCTAGCTTCATATGTCTGGCTTGGGAGCTCATTAACTTCTGGGAGCATGTCATTCAAGAGAGTAAGTAGTTCCGTAAAACTGATATCACTCCATCTATTTCCTTCTTTCAATTTATACAACTTCAGTACAGCTAACAATGTTGTATACTTAGTGAAAGCATCATACAATGGCGTCTTTGCACAACTCTTTAACTTCTCAAAAAAATTTCGGCAATCACGGAGTTCATCCTGAATTGTCTTTGTCATTTCCTCAATACGATCTTCATCATCATTGAAATATTTAATCACATCCTCCATATGGTCTTCTTCATTTTCCATATTTGTATTCATATCTGATGATCCATAAAACGCAGTTTTATCCCAGCCAGTAGCTACATTAATTTTTTCTACGTGTTTATTCCAACATTTATAACTCCGATCTATTAAATGACATATCAAATGTTCTTCCAACCCCTCTGGAGTAATTAGACTAGAATAAAAAAAATTTAAACATGGAAAAATGATTTTAGAAGGATCCTTTGCGTGATCCTTTGAAAACATGATGAACACTTTTACTCCATTCTCATACTCTATTGTTAAATGATTAACATCCATCCAATATTTATTCATCTTCATCCTATTTGAATCTCAAATATTAGTATTTATGGTTCAAATACACAAAATAAGACATCCAAATACAGTATAATAGAACCAGTTCCTTATAAAAATAGGGATTAATAGAGCCTAAACATTAGTATTTATTCATCTTTATTAAATATAATTACTTTAGATTCATTATAGTTTCTTCAAATCACCCCATACCAAACACAAGAATAATCAAGAATGATACATTTACCACTCCAAGGTCTCTGCCCTACATTCAATATCATCATGCATAGGTACACATATATCCAAACATACACATGTCACAAACACATAAAAAACCATATCCACATTAGCACCAAAGTACCAATACGGATTTTAATCAGGTTACTCAACTCAAGTGGTGGTGTGTAAGAAATAATAATAAAATATAATAAGTATATTTTCACAAATAAATCTTAGTAACATGTACCAATATGTTATCTTAGTATTTACATATTTCCAACATCACATAATTTCATAATAAAAAAGATGGAAATATAGAAAAATTGACTTAAATGAACAATATATATAAAACAATTATATAAATTAGTTGGCATGAACAAAATAGTTCTATAATCAATGTCGTGTAATAATAAGAAAAATTATATAATAGTAACATATATCAAACCTTATGGTATGTTAGTTTCTAGCAATATGATCCTCACAGAACTCAATCAGTGATCTTGGCTCAATGTGTGAACACATCCCATGACTCAAGTCATCCGGACACAAATTCCCATTGGGGAAAAATTCACGTCATAGTATGTTTAAGTTTGTATTTTCATCATAAATCTAGTGCTAGGAGATTATATCCTAAAATTATTATCGAAATTACCACTAAATACCCTGGCTTCATATACTTCAAATCAAATAATCAACCAAACATGGGAAATTCAATCATTTAAATAATTTCATTTATTACATTCAAATACCCAATTTTTTTTTTCAACAAGAATTTTCATTTCAAAACCAAATCATAGGTTTTCATAAAATTTATTCCCTTTTAAAATCATATTATATTCTAATAATTTTTTTTGAAATCAAGGATAATTATTTTATAAAATATTCCCACTAAAATATTTAGTGTCTCAAATCATTCGATGAAACAAAAAAATAACTAAGAAGGGGATTTATTTCAAAAATATGTGCCTCTAAATTCATAAATAAAACCCACATTAATTCAAATCATATTTAATTTTTTTTATAATTCATATTGAATAAATCAATAAAAAAAGATTCAATTGTGTGGAAGAAACATTGTGGAACCACCTGCCATTAATTAGTGATCAACCCAACTTAACACCCATAATGGAATCTGTCAATGAAAAATAAAGGATTAGGAGATCAAGTAGTCTAACCTATAATCAAGATTCATGAAACCAAATATTAGATTCACTAAAAAGGTGATGATATATCACTATATAAGGAAGATATAAGAGGAGATAGAGGATTTCCAATCGATGAGAGATCCCCTTATCAGAGAGAAACCAAACGCATCCACTGGATCTTCTATTAGAGAAGAATGGAGTTTGTAGGAGTTAAAATGACTCTAGTAAGCCTTAAAGAATCATGATTTCAAATGAGTGTTTTTTTAGGATAATAAATAATATAAAATGGGGCTCATGGAATTTAATAATATAAAAAAAGATACCACGTTGTAACCTCCCATCGACATGGTATAAAAAGGATTTAGACAACCATAATATGGTGCAGAATTCTTGTCATGAACTAGGCCAGGTTTCCATCCCACATAACTCCTGACCCAACTCGTGGGAAGGTCCAAAGGGAATTAACAATCCCCATGGGTTGTAAATAGTTCCTAGGAATTGAGTAACACCTTTGGGAAGGGTTTTTTCATTAAAAAATCATAAATATTACATAATAATCAAATACCATATCATAATCAAATTTCACAATATAATAGACCAAAAGATAACACTGCAATAGGGGATAAGAATTTAACAATTTCAACCAAAACCAAAATAACAAAAAAAAGGTAAGGGAACCGACAATACAACCAAGCCTCCATGAAACATGAGGGTTAACATCCCCATTCCACAACCAATAACAGTCACCAAAAGGGGAACTACAAGCACATATATCCACCATCACCACCAAGGGAACCTTGCCTCTAACTGGGTAAAATATAAAAGGTCTACATAAACCTAAGGGTGTATATAAGGTGTAAGACAACATACCTAGTAGGACACAAAAATAATTGATTCCATGTAATGACATTATGAAATAAATTAACAGGTTATTTTTTAAGAAAAAAGAAAATACATTTTAAATAAAACATTCTTTGAAATAAAAGAGAAAGTAAGAGTGACAAAATATTGGTAAGAATAGTATGAGAACTATAGAAAATCTCTAAGGTATTAGGGTTACTAGGGTCCTAGGATCCTCGTACTCTTGGTGATCACATCTCTTAGACATGAAGTTCCTATTTGAGCCCCCAATCCATAGCACATGAATGTTCAGTTAGTGTCATTATGTATATCCTTTTTAAGGAGGCCATTCATTGGCCTAACTAATTCATCTAATATACTAGACCTAGTCTTCCCAAAAAGATAACAAGGATTCCATTGTGCTCAATTCCACCCCCTATATAAAATTATATCTATTTTATATAATCGCACATCCAATAATATAAAGACACATGAAAAACAACCATTTACAATAGTGAAATCATTATCCAACCCTTACGCACAAAAAAAATTTGAAAACATGTTTCCCACAACCCAGAAAATTTATAAAACCATTTTAGAACCAAATAAATCATATTAAACACCTAAAACAACGTCAAATAATGGAACAACCTACCTATTTCTTGATATCTTCACAAAACCAGAATGAAACCACCGACTGAACTAAGGAAAGGCCCTAAGGATGAAATTAAACACCATAACCATAATAATTTAACCCAAATAAATGAGATTAAATCCAACCTAGGTCCAGAAATGAGTAGAGGGTGTTGCGGGAGGCAGAGGTCCAGGAAACCGAAGAGGGCGTTGAGGGAGGCGGAGGTCCGACAACGAGAAGAGAGGGCGGCAGAGTTCCGGCAATGAGAAGTGAGGGCTATGCGGGCGGTGGAGGTCCGGCAATGAGAAGCGAGGTCGGCAGAGTTCCAGAAATGAGAAGAGAGGATGGCAGAGGTCCAGCAACGCGGAATCAGTGGGCGGAAGAGGGGAGTATCAGGGTTCCAGTACCATGAAAGCTTTAGGATTCGATAAAACGACGTCACTATGCGATTGGCTTTATAAAAAAATGGACTATGGTTTTATCAGCGCTAAAAAATCACTCATAAATAATTCTTATATCAGTGCTAAAATTTTAGCGCTGATATAGATATTATTTATCAGCGCTTTTCTAACGCTGAAAAAGGGTCGTTTTATCAGTGATTCTTTAGCGCTGATACAAGGTAACCTTTATCAGTGCTTCTTCATAGCACTGAAATAAGGGGGCACATCCCTTTCCCATTTTTTTAGTAGTGATAGTATCACATAATTATAAAAGGGATTATGATTTAAATTTTTTAATGTGGTATGTGACACTTTGAAGTGTTGAAAAATTAGTTTGCTCAATAATTTCTCAATGATTTAATTAGAGTGATTTAATGTATGATAATTAAAAGTATTATGGGATCCATTTATTTGAATATATAATTTCTATATAGATGAAGAATGAACTAGACTTAGAATGTGATGGGTAGGGCCCTCTATAGCCACTCGATGCATCGATAGGTCTCATGAGACAAAAGAGAAATGGATTTTGGATGAGGCCTTAATCATTTGTTTTCCAATGTTTTTTCTGAGGGTTGGAAAGTATGTTTATGATGTCTAGAATATACATTCCCTCATTATTATATTGGTGGTTGATAAATCATTTGATTATTCTAATAGAAGAATATTCATTGTGAAGTTTCATGTGACTATTTACATTGAATTATTTATTCACTTTTATTCCTTTATATTATTCTTAGGACTATTATTTAATGTCATGTGTTATTTTTTATTCATCAGTAATTATTTTTTATGTTATTTTATTGATTTTATTTCTTACCCTTACTTAACATCTGATGTCACCCCTTTCATATTTTCATTTTCCCCAAGATTATGAGTGGTATATTATGAATTACATATATGGTAAATATAAGAGATCATGGGTGTTGTAAAAGGAGTTTCAATGTTTTTTCCATTCAATATGTAATTTAATATTCATATATGTAATATGGTTTCTGAAATAGCTAAACTGATTGGTCCTTTAGGATGTGATTTATTTTGACCATACGAATGTAATAAAATTAGGAACCAACTTCGGGCTACTGGGGTCAGGGACATTATAGGGAAAAAAATATAAATAAATATAAATTTTCTATAAAATATTTTACTTCTTTTGATGACATGTTTTGTATAAAATTACAATACAATAATTTTTATAATGAGTCATGTTTGGGATAACCTTGGTGTAATCCTATTCAGCATATTATCTCACACACTACACACCTTTTTAGTGTTGGACATAAATTTATATTTCTTACATTATAGGGAAAGTAAAGACACTACAATTAGGTGGTGAGGTTTCATGTCAGCTATGTTGGGTAGATGGTGGGGAGATGGTGCAAGTATTCAATGCAATTATACGGAGTAGCTGTTTCATATTGGTCCAATGTAGTTGGACTTGCCTTTTAGAGTATTAGATACTTTTAGAGTTTATTTTATTTCAACAATTTTAATTTTTATATAGAATTTATTTATTATACTTCCACTACCTCAATAATTTCTATGTTTATATATGCCATGCATTTTTATAAGTTGGGAAAAACCATTCCATCTCATTTTTTTCTCGATGCTCGCATGATTGTCGTCATCCCATGAGGATTGGGGAATGGACATAGGGTATGTGTAGAATTGGGTCTGGTTTTATTTATATGGGTAGCATAGGATAGTTTGTGATAAAAAAGGTATTATAGGGAGGTAGTCCCCAATATTTCTTTTTTTGGTATGCTTTTTAGTCTGGAGATAGGTTTTTTGAAACTTCATTGGAAATTTTCGAGATATTTATGGCTAGATATTATCATGACTAGACTCATGTTTCCATGGGATTTTTAGATATGTGTCTATCTTAAAGGGTTTTGTTTTGAATCTAAATTTCCACTTATGGGTTTTTTGTCTAAATTGTGATTTACTATATTGTATGATCGTTCCTTCTATCATGGTGTGTAGTAGTACGCCTCAAGGACTACTTCTTGGAGTTCGTCAAGGAGGTGTAAATAATGCACCAAAATGGAGTCCTCTAATGGATCAGAATCTCATTGAGCATATTGGTTGTTCCTATTATTGACCAGGACATGACAGGAGTTTAGAACATAGTGTTTAATGTACAACCATGAGTTAGAGGAAGGATGGAGCGATCACGAGATATATCTCTCAAAAATACACAATATATTAAAGGAACAAATGAACCATTAGTGTTGGATGGAAAGATCGATATGATCGATAAAATAATAAACATCCTAGAGAAACCAGAGAATATAATGGTGAAGTGTACAGTTTACAATCTCAAGGGTTCTAGTACGTGATAGGGGGTTTCCATGGTTCAGGAAGACAAACACCTAGTTTTGAGTTGTATGGGTTTAAAATATATATTCTTCTATGAGTATTTCCCATTTTCCATGATGTTTGAAAAATATCTGGATTTAATTTCCTTATATTAGGAATCATGTTCAGTGTCACCATACACCAATCAGTTTTCTGTTCTTGACCATTTTACTCAGTATGATGTGTACAATGAATAGTTGAAGGCTTCGAAGAACCTACATGGTTTTCCAATGATAATCCAATCATAGGTATTTATGTTAGATCATTCAATTCATGTGGATGTGGTAGACAAAGCTATGATAGAAAAGATATATATGTAATGAATGGATGTATTTTCCACCTCTTCTCTTCAATACTGTGGAATACACAGTGGCGTGCACATGAAGAAGATGATGTGGAAGGATAATCGTATATGTCCAGGAGGTCAGTCTCATCAGTGAGTCTCCTATGAAACAACTACTATAACATGTAGTGTTCCTAAGAATTGGTATCAATGTGGAATGTTTGGAAATAGAATATGTTCCTTAATTATTCCCATGAAAACATGCACCAGTTGTGGAATCATTATTCATTTAAAGCGCCTATATCAGGCTATGACGATGCCTCATTGTGATCTAGGTTTGCTGGATCCAAAGGAAACTATGATGATGCCTTAATAATGAAAGACTATAGGTCTCTTGCCACATGCCTTAGGATTGATGAAATTTCATGCATTAGATGAGTGTATAGTGGAATTCGATGTAGCTATGAAAATAGTGATAGGTAATATCCTTACTTCATCTTTATTAGAAAATTATTTCATTGATATTGGTACCTCCCACTCATTTATATCTGCATATTTTTTTGATATGCATAAACTTTAGATGAAGCCTCTGTCATTTTTAATTGAGTTTGAGACTCCTCTTATCAAGAAGAAAGTGATGGGTTTTCAGTGTCATTATAATTATTTAATTATGGATAATAAAATGTTGTTCGGGGATTTTTTCATTCATAATCTGGATCTATTTGACATCGCCATTTATATAGATTTTCTTGTATCTCATCAGGATGAGGTTGATTATTATTGCCACTGTGTAATATTTCATGCTTTTTATGAGATCTCTCATTTGTATTAGGGGGAGTGGAATATGAGATCATGTCATGCAGGTCCTGTCACGACCCGTCCCCCAAGGCCCGTGTCGTGACTAACCCCATGCTTGCCTTCGATAGGCCTGGGGTTGGAGACTGGAACTAAAGATGTATTCCCTAAAACTAGGAAGGTATTTCCTTTATAACCTATAAGCACACATAACCAAGCACACAACAAGATAGAAACACAAGTAAACTGAAATGTAAACAGAGTGAGTTCAGTATGTAAAAGGGGCCAGAATACAAGCCCAACTAGAAATTACAAGTACAAAAATGATACAATACAACTAAAAAAAAGAAGAGACAAGTACTTGATTGTCCTATGAGGTTCCTACCTAAAGGGTAGGTACATATCGTTTCCTCAGCACTCCACATCCACCCGTATCCTCTGTGTACCGATATACTGTATGGTCCACCTCCATATACCGTCCATTCTTGGTACTCTCAGCCTCAGTCAGCACTTTCCATCGTCTAATCCCACACAATAAGGTGCGGGCATAGCCCATGCAGGGGTGATTATAATGATACTCAGTAGGGACCCTGAGACACTCTAGGTCTCACAAAATCCAACAATGATAAAACAAAAAGTATCAAATCAAAAGATTACCTTACATAGGTATATGCCTTTACATATATCTAAGTTATCATGTAATTCATCTCAATCATGAGGAAAACACTGATGTTCTGACTCAGCTCACAACAGGATTTATTCCAGGGCTAGTGTTAAGTAAAATTCCAAATCACAATGTCGAACACCTTGGATTCTGGAGAACTCCTCCTCTATCAAGTACAGTGGTCCTACCGCGTCACACAGAGGTGCTTCCCACTAACCTTGGACTGCTGAGGTACACCTCCTGTCGAGTACCCTGGGTATGCTACGTAAAAGATAGGTGCTACACAACATGGGTCTACCACATCACAAAGAGACGCTCCCCCTCATGGCCTACTAAGGTACTCCTCCTATTGAGTACCGTGGGTCTTCCGTGTCACCAAGGTGCTCCCCACTAGGCCTGTCGAGTAACTCCAAGTTGAAACTGTCTGCATTCGTCAAGTCTCAATCATCCACTGGGTTCTTGCACTACGCTCGCTCGTCTCCACGAGGATCAGATCCACATGCTACTGTTAGATACTCTATCTACCATGAAGTCCAACGAAGAAGTGTCTCAATGGTCTTTCGCGTCATAGGGGTCTCAATGTAACAAACGTCGCATCAATTAGACGCTCAGTCAGTGAGTTATTAGCCTTTTTGTCCTGAGGGCCCGGTTGGATTCGTGCTCGATCCCACCTGAACTCCCCCCATATTAATCCAAAACATATGTGGTGTATCACTCAATGGGACTATCTCACTTCAATATTTCTAGCGCTGCTGACGGTTCATCAAATGGACATTCGGTGGCAAAGATATGGCCCAAATAAAGTAACTGGGTCATAGTGGGCCCGAGTCCGGTCTGACCCAGCCCGACCCGGCCAGGGCCGTCCCGGTTCGGATCGACCTGTCCCGAACCGTTGTGTATGGCCTTGCCCGTGTGGGCCACGATGGTGCTACGAGTGCGGCTCGGCCGAGGGGTACCATTAGGGCACAGACCGACCGCGGGTATTGCGAGGGCGCTGACCGACAACGAGGGTGGAAGAACGGCCACGAGGGCATGTAACGGCTGTGGGGCGCGGACCGTCCGCGGGCCCACGGTCCGTCCGCGGGTTAGCGGTCAGGCCGTAGGTGGCGGAGGGGCCACGGGAAGTCGGTTCGGTGGCGGCGGCTCGACGGAAGGTGGCGGCGACGGTGGAGGACGGTGGAGCCATGAGTGGCAGAGCCGCGGGGTGTGGAGGTCGCTAGGCGGTGGGGCGTTGTGTCATTGCCTTCATCGCATTCAACTCCACAAATCATCCCAAGATTTGTGGAGGGGTCGGTCCATGTTTGTTTGTCCCATACCCTCTGCGTTTGGGTGGTTGAAAACATCTCATCATAAACAAGAATGAAGAACGTTAAAACCTCTCCCAATGATTGTTCCCAACCCAAAAAAGAAAATCATCCGCATTATTTGTTTAAAAAAAGAACATGGGAATATAATCAAACACAAATTAAACCCCTACCTCAGGTTGTTCGTTGACATTGGCGCGATAAGGATGTATGGACGCCGATTTTTTGTAGATGAAGACATCCCACATCGAAAGAAGTCCCGAGGAAGAATCTCGAAGATGAGGTTGCTGTTCTTCATTAGCGAAGCGTTCTTCATTGGCAGAGTGTTCTTCGTGGAAGAACAAATTCTTCCTTGGAGAGTTTTCTCCTACCAAGAGCTCTCTCTCCTTTTACAACGAATGTTCTCAAAAGAAAATCCCACCAAAATAAAAAGTGTTTCCCCACTATTATTTTTTGGCACAATTTAGAATTACCTAAATTAATTAAGTAACTTGGAATAATTAAAATTTGGTGCGTTGGAATAATTTAATATGGAATAATATCAAGAGGATCCTCCATATTAACAAGGGAGTGGAAAATTTTCTCCCTCATTAAAATCGGTTTTCAAGAGGTTTAGGCCTCTTGTGGTCCCCACCACCATAACCTCTCAGGGGAGGTTAGGATCGGGTGGTCCTCACCACCATAACCTATCATGGGAGGTTATGGTTTGGTGGTTCCCACTACCATCTTCCTTATAGAGTCATTAAAACAAATAAAATAAAATGTGTGCGTTATTTTATTTTATTATTTCCACAAAAACCCAAAAAAATTATCTTTCACCTTCTACGAACTTCCGTCAAGGTGAAAGTCTCCTTAAGAGAATAAAGACGCTGCGAGTTCAACGGTTCCCTCATATTTCAATTCCGAGCACCGGTTCAAAAAATAGAAAAACCCTCTCACACATTTACTAAACGTACCTAAAAAAGAAAAGTTCAGAAATTCATTCTGGGCACTCCAGGCATTGGAATCACACACAGTCAATTTTCACGGACTCATAAAATTCCAATTTAATTAAAAAAAAATTACATGAAAATTCTAGGTCTTTAAATTCTCCCCACCTCCGGCATTACGTCCCCATAAGCCCCAACTCAATCTAAGGGAACAAGTGGGGGTACTGAGCATGCATCTGAGCCTCCCGCTCCCAACTACACTCACGTAGGTTTCATGCTTCTAGTGAACGCGCACTATAGGTATTGACCATCCATGAAGGACACACTCCTGTCGATCCTCAATCTCTTCTTGATCCACCATTAAATCCTCCCCATCATCGACAACCAGCTCTCCATGGTCAATGATTTGAGAACGGTCATGCATGTATCTCCTCAGCTGGGATACGTGGAAGATGTCGTGCACCCAGTGCAACTGAGGTGGTAGAGCTAAGTGTTATGCCACCTCACCAACTATACTGAGGACCTGAAAAGGTCCGATGACCCACAGGGATAACTTTCATCCTTGTCCAAATATCCATAGACCTCATTAGGATGTGACATATAGAAAGATGTGGTCTCCATCCTCGAACTCCAGAGGCCCCCATCTCATGTCGGCATACAAATTCTGCCTACTATATGAAGTCTTTATCTGCTCTTGGATGATCTAAAACTTATCTATGGTAGCTCGAACCATCTCTGGGCCCATTAGTGCTATCTCCTCTAGGTCAGCCAAACACAAGGGTCATCTGGAAGGTCTCCCGTACAATGCCTCAAAAGGTGACATCCCTATGGTGGAGTAATAGCTATTGTTTTATGAAAACTCCACCAAAGGTAAGTGATCCTACAAGCTGTGAATGAAGTCTAGGATTCAACAACGCAAAATTTCCTTGAGGTTTTGAATGGTACGCTCAATCTGGATATCCGTCTAAGGATGGAAGGCAGTGTTCAAATGAAGCTGTGTCCCGAAAGCCTCCTACAACCCCTTTCCCAGCTTGGAAGCAAAACATTCATCACAATCGAAGATAATCATCGAAGTTACTTCATGTAGCCACAAAATCTCTTACACATAGTGGTGTCCCAAGCTCTCTACTGAACCCTTATCTCTGATCAGTAGGAAGTGGGCCGACTTGGTGAGTCGGTCGACGATCAACCAAATCGAGTAATGTCCCCTAGATGTAAATGGATTTATTGTCATGAAATCCATGGATATCACATCCCACTTCCACTCTGGGACCTCCAAAGGCTGATCCATGCCTTCTTGTACCTGGTGCTCTACCTTCACTTTCGGACAAATGAGGCATCCAGAGACATACTCTGCTACTGCTTTCTTCATTCCCGGCCACCAGTGCCATCATCGGAGATCCTGGTACATATTTTCCACTCTTGGATGTACCATAATAGGGGAAGTGTGGATCTCCCTCAACACATCCTCTTGAAGTGACACTGGTACCATGGTACATCATCTAAAGAGAATGACGTTCTCCCAACCTTCAGAAAATTTATCAGGTTCCTGTCTTGTGGATATCTGATCACGTCATGTCTCGCAGTCAGCATCCCCACGATGCGCCTCCCTAACTTGATGAAGATGTGGGGTAGTGACTGTATGAGACTGAAGAAAATATTCTCCATAACCTACCAAGAATTAAATCTTCAATGCATCCAGCTGCTCCGTCGCCTCACCTAGCAGCCGTATACCAGACCTCCTGCTGAGTGAATCTTCTACAACGTTCCCCTTACCAGGAGTATAGACTATCTCAAAGTCATAGTCTTGGGAGAACTCAAGCCAATGTCGATGTCTCAAGTTCATTTACTTCTGAGAGAAGATATACCTAAGACTCATGTGATCAATGTACATTGTAAAACTCTCGCCCATCAGATATTGTCGCCACATCTTCAAGGCGAAGTCCACTACTAATAACTCCAGGTCATGGGTAGTGTAGTTATTCTCATGGTGTATTAGCTGTTAGGAACAACATACAATCATTTCACGCTCCTACATCAAAACACATTCACGTCTGTTCCATGATGAGTCGTTTTAGACTACGTACCCTTCTCCCTCTTCTTGAAGCCTCAAGTTGGGGGCACTAGTCAGCCTCTACCTCGGATCCTGAAAACTATGATGGCATCTCTCTGACCACACGAAGGGTTTCCCCTTCATCATCAAGGATGATAGTGGTGCTGTAATTCTGGGGAAGTCTAGAACAAACCCCCAGTAGAATCCATCCAATCCTAGGAAACTCCGTACCTCCGTCACACTCCTGGGTGGATCCCAAGCATGTACCACCTCAATATTCGCTGGAAAAATAGAAAAACAAGCCTTTGATAAGACATGTCCTTGAAAGTGAACCTCTCGGATCGTGAATTTAATCTTCAAGATCTTACCATAAAGTTGGTTCTCTCAGAGTGTGTCCAATACTACTTGAAAATGATAGGCATGCTCCTACTTAGTAGTCGAGTATATCAGAATTTCATTGATTAAGACCACTACAAAACGATCAAGGTATGGCTGAAATATCATGTTCATGAATCCCATGAACTCTTCTAGAGTGTTGGTCACACCGAATGGCATAACCAGGAACTCATAATGGCCATACTGACACCTGAAGGATGTCTTCTGCACATCCTCATCTCGTACTATAAGATGGTGATAGCCTAATCTGAGGTCTATCATCTAGAACCAACATGATCCCTTTAACTGATCATTGAGGTCATCAATCCCTGGGAGTGGGTACTAGTTCTTCATGGTCACCTGGTTCAGGCACCGATAGTCAACAAAAAGCATTAAGCTCCCATTCACCTTCTTGGTGAACTGAATCAGGGCTGTCCAAGGAGAAACACTGGGATAGATGAATCACTTCCCCAACAATTCCTCCAGCTATACGCATAGCTCACGAAGATTCGCGTGCGCCATCCGATACACTGGTGTAGATATCAGAGTCATCCTATGGTACAATTCAATGTAAAAGTCCACCTATTTTCGAGGAGGTAGACCTAGAACATCATCAAGGAAGACATCAGTGTACTGGTCCACCACTACAGGATAGCTCGAACTCTCCGCATCAATATCTCTAAGGTTATGTCTAGCCATCTAACGTGTAATCGGCTACACCCTCCTGCTAGTAAGTCCATTCGGTGCTGCATAGGCTCCTTCCTCACCAGTGAAGGTAAGCCTTGTCCCATCTGTGCCGAAACAGCCCACTTTTCACCTAATACAATCTATTTATGCATGGACAGTATATAACCAGTCCATACCCAAGATGATGCCATAAGGCCTCGGCCCTGATGCTAAGAGATCCCAGATGATGCTCTCGCTTCCTAGAGTAAGATCACACTGCTAGCACCAGTGCGTAATCGTCGAATCTACTCCGGTAGGAATCTCTAGTCGTAAGGATTGAGCCAATGGCTCTGTTGGGATCTCCAAGCTCTCAATGAGGGAAGTGGTAATAAAATAATCAATGGAACTTGTGTCTATAAGTACTACAGCTATGGTGGAGTAGACACAAATCGTACCTCGTATCATCTCTGGAGCACCGTGATCATAGGCCTTAGTTGCCTTTAGCTGATCTCTCCCATGTATACCTTCTCCATGCGGTCGGGGTGGACCTCCTGGTGGTGGTGGAGGTAACACCGTGAATCGTCGCTCACCGCTAGTTGCACGACCGTATCCTATACCACGTCTGCATGCTCCTTGCAGGCCTCCTCAGTCGAACCTCTGTCTCTGCCTGGGTGGTCCCTTGACCATCATCTGATCATATGTTCGGTAGGTTGGAAAGTCACGAGCCAGGTGACCCTGCCCACTGCATGCGTAACACTGCCCGCACCTAGTATAACTGGATCAGCCTTGGGTGAGCCACAAAACCGGTCCTAATTCATGAGGTCATCTACCTGTAGGTCTCATCCTCTTGGGCCTCTGTGAAATCTGTTTTCTACCTACTATAGAAGACTCCTCTACATGATGACTAGTGGTGGGTCTACCTGCTAGTGACTGCTCAACAAGGAAACCCTCCACCAAGAGGGATCTCTCTAACACCCCTGCCTG
This sequence comes from Viscum album, assembly GCA_963277665.1. Classification (NCBI taxonomy): domain Eukaryota; kingdom Viridiplantae; phylum Streptophyta; class Magnoliopsida; order Santalales; family Viscaceae; genus Viscum; species Viscum album. The sequence goes on along the minus strand of OY728127.1, from coordinate 2,056,117,050 downwards.
CGTCAGGATGCTGAGTGAGATCACCGAAGCCCTAATCTCCCACCCGAGTCCTTAATCGAAGGTCCAGGCCCTGAATAATGTGTCCGACACCATATTTTTGGAGTAGTGTGAGAGGTCAATTAACCTCTCTCAGTATTGAGCCATAGTCTTGATGCCCTTCTATAGATGAAGAAGCTCTTATATGTGCACTGTGCGAAGAGTCGCTAGGACACACTCTGCCCGAAACAGGATCTCGAATTCTACCCAGAGAAGGGTCACCAAATTGTGAACCTAGAGAAACATGTTCCACCATCTTCCTGTTACTACCTGTAGAAGGATGGAGGCAAGGATCCCCATTAGATCGGCTAGTGTCCCTACGATTAGAAAGACACTCACCACAGCCTCCAGCTAATCCTCAGCCGCCTGCAGGTCTATCTCTCCCTTGAACCTGGGTGGCCTCTAGCGCTAGAACTCATGCAACATGATCAAGTGGCGTGCACTATCTGCTGTTGGGGCTGGTGGCATCAATGGCCCAAAGGGGATTGGTACCTCCAGTTCCTTCGTTGGTGCCTCTACTGGAAAAGGGCCCTACGCCGATGCCTTGTCGCTCGGTGGGGTATGAGTGTGTACAAATATCAGAACTCTAGCTAGGAGTCTTCGTGGAGGCATCCTTAAAAGAAACAGGTGCACCACAGTTAAAAAGTTTTACATGGTGAGATGAAAGTTATACAAGGGGAGCTGACTCAAATGATCAGAAGATATATTTTGAAAATACACATGCAATCAGTGTTTTCGAGCGCTGAGTCAGAAATCAGAAGTCAGGGTCATTCTGTATGGATACGTCATCCATCGCACCAACACTGGAATCCCTGAACTGAAAACCACACTCATAACCGTTAACATTATTTTTTTCACAGAAAAGATCAGAGTCCTAGTTCTATGGTAGAACAAAATCCTCTGATACCAAGTTGTCATGAACCGTACCCCGAGGCTCATGACGTGACTAACCCCAACCCTGACCACCATAGGCCAGGGCTGGAAACTAGTAGAAAAGGAATATTCCCTAAATATAATAACTTTAGATGATTTAATTCAATATTTCCTCCACCAGAATGATGGGAAATGTTGTTGCATAAGATATTAGCATGAATTCACCATTGGAGTCTATTCTGGAATCGAAGGAGGAGTCGAACCTTATCATGTTTTTCATTTAGTTGCACTTCAATGTTCAAGAGGATGTTTTAGGTATTGTTATCACCATTGTTCAGTTATCATTATATATCCTGGATTCTATTTGGTAGAGTCCAAATTATGATGATGAGTGCTATAAAATTTAAGAAATACTTTATGGTGGGGAACCATTTACAGTTAGTCTCTTTCTTTAGATAGTGTGTTGTACTATGGGAAGCAGATTTTTGTTCCAACATCTACAAGAATTATAGTATTTTTTAATTTTCATTACAAATCATTGGATGTTAATAAACGAATTAAAAATGTATTATGACGTGATGTGATGTTTCAGTTGACTCGGTATGAGTCGTGACCTTGCATATTATGTGTCTTATTCTTACACGTGCCAATGGGTAACTGAAGAACACCTGGAACCCTATAGATTTCTTCAGCCTATTCCGGTGCTAGTTTGTAAATGATATAATTGGATTTACATAGAATCCCTAAGGTATTAATGCTATTTTTGTTGTTTTTGATCAATAGATGATGAATTCTCATTTCATTTTGATTAAGGATTTCACTATAATTGACGATTTGGGTAAGCTGTATATAGAGGAGATTTTGAGGTCACATGAGAGTCCTTCTACCATTGTATCATATCGGGATCCAAGGATTACCACGAGTTTCTTGAGGTGCCTCCAAGAGGAAATGGGAACTCAGGACAAGTTAATCCTGACTTGTCATCCCTAGAAATATGTTCATATGGAGTGAGTAATTCATATCTTGGAGGATATGATTCGTTCATGTGTCATGGATTTCAAGGGATCATGGGAGATCCATCTAGGACTTGTTGAGTTTTTTTATAATAATCGTTTTCATTTGACAATCAAAATGTATCACTATGAAACAATGTATGGTCTCCCGTGTTGATCACATCTTTGATAGGCTGGGGTAAGTGAGGTAGATTAGGTTCCACCAAGTCTGGTTCAGGATAGTTTTTTGAACATTCAAAATGACCATCAACATCAGGTTTTAGGACAGTGTCAATATAAATCATATGTGTATTTCCAGCATTATCCTTTAGAGTTTTCATTTGGTTAATTCATTTTCTTGAAAGTTTCTCCTTGGCCCTATCATAGTTATTTTGAAAAACAGGGAATGTTAGCTCCATGATATGACCGAATATTTGAGGTCCCTGAGTAGCTTAGATAGTGGGTTATCAGTTATAATACTTCAATTAATTGATGAGCATTTGAGATTTTTTCCACAAATCTCAGCTTAGGAAGTACCATCATGAACCAGCTCACGTTATGAGTTGGGAAGAAATTGAGTTGGAGCTAGTTATTTCTTTTTGGAGAAAATAGTAGAGATATTTGACTCTTATGTGAAATTCATGAGTGGGATATTGATTTCATTAGTTATAGTTCTATGTAAAAATGGGTATGGTTCTCATGAGACTTGGGATTTTGATTTGTTGATGATTGAGCAATGGCCTCATCTTTTTCATGTGATTTCATTATCCACATGACTTACTGGGAACTGAAGGTCATTATGACACGGAAATTATAACATATCATTATTGATCTGTCAAGTATATCCTTAACCACATCATGATTTCTAATTTTTCTTTTTTATTATAAGACTACGATGTAATTTTGAGGATACCTATAATGGTGAGGTTAGTGATTATTTGGACTTTTAGCTTTAACTGTCATATTATGATGGTTGTAACAAGATTTCATGCTTTGTAACATGGTTACATGGATGTGTAAGAGTTATTGGATAGAAGTCATGAATGACTTCATGCCGTGAGAGGTTTCATGACATGTATAGACCATACATATCATGTGTAAATAAAAGGATATGTTTTTAATCATAGGTTATTTTTTTAAGTGTACGTCAGACTTTGGAGGTTACACATGGTTGTATCGGGTTACAAGTCATGTAAAGTCATGGATAATGTTTTTAAAATTTGTATGTGCCAATTTTGTTTTAGCTCTTCCCCCATTCACTCTTTCTCCTAACCCAAGGAAATTCACAAGAAATATTTTGAGTCTCTACCCATTCTAGATCGATCTTTTCGATGTTCAATATCTGTTTTCATAGTGGTGAATCTCCCCAAGTAATTGACCTTTAAACCTCTTATTTTCCAAGGATTGTGGTAGAAAAATTGGGTTTCATTATTGGATTCATTTCTCTAATATGTTTCTTTCTCCTTGTATTATTTTTGATCTATTGTGTGATGTCATTCTGGAGGACATTACATTTTTGGTCATGGTGCGACGGGAATTCATTCGTAAGGTATGTGGTTTTCCACTTTTCCACTGACCCCTTGTTTTTATAATTAGATAAATATTAGGATGAGGATTATATTTTAGGGACTTCATTATAATTATTGGGATTTCATTGTTTTTGGATCCTATTATCAGGATTTGAGACCCAAGATTCAAGGTAGGGGGTTATTTCTCTACACTAAGTTGATGATCCTTGTTGTTATTTCATTACAAATTACTTTATACATGGAATTATCAGGATTTTTGTGTGTGTGATGAAAATGGTTCATAATGGATTTTTTTTTAAATTTTTGTCACGAAGACTAATTTTATTATTAATGAAAATTCCAATTTTGACTGGTAGAGGGAGTCCCATTACATAGCACGAAGGCCCAAGGAATAATGGCATGAAAACTAGAATTGGAAGCCCATTATTTGAACCAAATGGCCCTTAAATGATTTTTTTACTACAATACCTGATATAGTACCACCACTGCTACAATACATCCACCATTATACTATCATCGCTACTATAGTTCTTCCACTACTGCAATTCTATGCTAGTGATATGCTACACTTCCGCTACAGTACCCTGAAATTCATCCCTGCCTATATCCAATCAAGGATCTTTTGGATGCCATGCTGGATCATATTCCACATGGGTACAGGCTCAATGGGAAGTTCATGATGGAGAATATTTTTTCACTATTTTTTTATAAATTAAATAAAATTGGATATTTTCAAAGCATTGAAATAGGTTTCAAAATTAGTTTTGAAATTTTTTTTCAACACATTTGATTGAATTGTAAAAATGGGACCATGGGTCACATTGTTTACTTAGTTGGAAGGTTTAGATTGGGTCCATCATCCACTTGTTTTTTATTATCAATAGGATGAAGCATAGGGATTTTTTCTATTTCTTAGGCCCATTATTCGAGGGGAATGATGTTAAAATTATTGTTTGGGTTTACTCATGGGGTATTCATTTACTTCCTTGTACGATATTCTAGGAAAAATAGTGCAACCTTTATTGATTGTGGTATGACTTGTATGCAAGCCTAAATTATAGGGATCCATGGTGTTGATACATTCGATTCTATTTTAATTTCATGGATTTGGTTTTTAGTGATGACATGTATGTTTATGCCTATAAAAAATGATATGTACAATTTTCATTGAAATTTTTATACCTGATTTTTTTTTAATTATTATAAAAAGTGAAACGATTACCATTTTTCTATAAAACTATTTCACTTATTATTATAGAATGTTTTATTTTTAATGAGATCACATGAATTTTTATATAGAGATTTGTTTTGGAACATCTAGGTTGGATCTTATTAAGCCCATTAGCTCACACAAAGCACACCTCTTCTATAACACATAGACATTTGAATGTTTTCCATTACAGTAAAGGCATTGAGAAATAGTAAGTTGGAGAGGTTCTGTGTTAGATAGGTTGCATAGATGGTGGTGAGATGGGGGGAGTTTTTCACATGTATAGATTAACACTTTCATTTTGGTCCTCTATAGTTATAATTTTATTTTAATGTATTAGCTACTTTTGATGTTAATTTTGTTACTACTATTTTCTTAAGGATATGGTATGTATTTCATAGATATCTTATATCTCTTCTGTTTTTATTTGTATATAGGCCATTCATTTTTACAAGTTTGTCAAAATAATTCCCTTTGGATTGTTGTTCGATGTTGAGGTGCTTATTTCTAGCCAATAGGGATTGGGGAATTCCCTTTGGATTTGTGGAAGATTGTGTCTAGTTCCAATTATAATGATAACCCAGGGAGTTCAGAAATATATACCATTTCCAACTCTTTTTTACATAAATTTATTAATAATATGTTTGTATGACGTTCGGAATTTATTTATATCTTTGTTTAAGAAACCATTTTCTCCAAAAACTATGTTCTCTTAAAAATGTATCCAAAAATGATTTTTATTTCTCAAAAATATTAATTAACATCATTTTCACCAATGCCCAAATTTTTAATAACCCATCATCTTTTGTCTTATTTTTTTTAAATAAGGAACGTAACTAATCATTATTATGAGAAAAAGGAATACTACTGTTATCATATATGATAATTAAAGAAATTACCCTCTACCATGACCATCATTTTTTAGATCCCTAATTTCAAGATAAAGTGGTGATTGTTAATTAAAATATTGTGCTACTATTATTTAAATTCATAGTTTTCAAAATATATTTTCAATCAAAATTATTTTAAAAATATTTTTTTATTTCACAGGATTATAAATTAAGATGTTGATTTTGTATAAAAATTAATTTTCCACAGAAAGACGTCAATGCCACCTTTAAAAATAATTTTACATCTATGACTATATTTTTTATGTTATATATGAATTAGTAAGGATAAACTATAATGATACCATCATTTTTATATCTCTGGGTCATTTATGATAATTTTGACTCGGGGTTTATTATATTGAAACCTACATTTTATATTAGATGGAATATAATGTTATTTGTTTATTTGGGAATGTATTTTTATTAATTATTAATGTTTAAATTTCAATTTTTTTTTTTATGTTTCAACCCTTTAAATGACGAATGCATTGTACATTCTTTGTTATGGGTGTGACCATCTATATCCCCACTATGAATTGGTATGATTCATTAGGAAAAATAGATGTAGTTATTTTTGAGGCCTTACCGATTCATTTAGATGTATTAGAACTATTCTCAATCCTATTAGATGACCTGGAACAAAAATTGAATGTATAAGATGTCTTTGAACAATACTCAATGGAATGGTATTTATGTCCAAAATTATGCATTAAATCATTATGAATTAAGTTATTGATAATTATTTTCATTGCAAAATTATTTAGAAAATCAATGGCCATGTTTCAAGATCATTTGATTATTTATATGTTGTTATTTGATCATATTTTTATTTTATCCTATTGAAATAAAATTATTTATTAAGTAGTATATGTTTCATTTATTTATCATTCCATGGTGATTGATCATTATTTAGTCATAGAATATTCTACAAACATAACCTTATTAAGAATTTTTTCCCACCCATTCCATTGGTTTTAATTTCCCCATGATACTAGGATGTAGTTTTTGTTGATATGAAAGGATAATCTAAGGGAAATAATGAAATTATCAAAGAAATATGTTTTTCTGATTTAATTTTAAAAACATCAAGGTGAATTTCACATATATATGTGTTTAACAAAGAATTTGATTCAATTTGGTTCAATGGGTTTTCATTTCTTGTATCTTATGCCAATATAATAAATATGAAACTACCTCTTGGATATAGGGGTTATAGATGATATAGTAAAAGTGAAAAAATGTAGTGTGTATATTCTTCTGATAATATAAGAAATTTGAATGGGTGAAATTTTTTCACCAATGTACCATTTAGGGAAATACATGATTATTCATTTACGTAAGAGAGTAACATATCATTGATTTGAATGATAAAAAATTAAAATTCAGCATTTATCAATTTAGTCATTCCGGATGATGATAATATTAAATAACCATAATAATTATTTTATTTTTTTATGTTGAAAATAATGTTTTCTTATAATGGAAACCCTTTTTTTCACATACCATTAACATTCATGGTGAAATTTAAATGATAAATATCATAGTAATCAATGATTTCATACATTTTTTGTTGTCATAATATATAATCTATTGTTAAAATGAATAAAATAATTTGGGTACTTATGTGTGTAGATGAAATAATCACTAGAGGATTGAATAATCATGAATGTATGGTATTTTTCTGTTAATAGATTTTTGTATTCAATATTTACTTTAGTTGTGAAGTAACCTTATCACTTTTATTATATGTTGATAATGTGAAGAATTGTATATTAATTTCTTAACAAAAAATTCCATGGGAGGTGATAAAATTGTATTATAAGGAATATTAAAGATCCACCGAATCCCTAGTGGATACATATATTAAATTTTTGTATGATGGAGATTGATATGTGGTTGATGCGACATATTATATGAAATTTATTAGTATTCCATTGTATTTGAAAATTACTATATGCTATATATTGGGTTTGATAAATTTTTTCACCTTATAACCATGATACCCTGATGATATGCATATACAAGATGTGATGATTCAATGAAAATAGAATACCCATTAATGATTTAGTTTTAAATATTTTATGATGGAGATAAAAATGAGGATATTGTGAACTTTTATGGTCTTATAAGTATTCTTATTTGGAATTTAATTTTGACGGACATGTCAAAAACTATCCCAATCTATACATCCATGGAATACACAAAACTGCGTATGATATACATGAGGGTCATTCCAAATCCCCATGGGATGAAGGCAAGTGATATTAAATCACATTCATATATAATGAAAACGGATCCTCCCAAAAAACATTATAAAAGCAACATTATAAATTTATTTATAAACATGAATGAAGAATCCAAAAGAAATGATACATTCAAAATCTGATATGTAGAAAATGAGTTATAATTATAGAATGAATGGTAAACAATAAACCACTCTTCTCAGACATGGTATTGCACCCCTACAATGCATAGACACAAAATCCTCCACCAGAGGCCTTTAATTTAGATACTATAAGATATTAATACCTTCACTAATTACAAATATTTAAAATCATACCTGAATGATGTAAATCATATAAATGTCCACTTGATTTAAATTCAATTAAACTAAAATATTGTTTTAAGAAATCATGAAAAGGGAATCACATGTATATTTCAATGAATCAAAAAACAATCGTCAGATAAATCAGCACTTTCAAAGGAGGCCAAATAAATAAATGAAAATATAAAACTGAAATGATAGATACATATGGGTTATACCTAAGTAGGAATGTCGAGGGAAAATAAAACCATAATTATAAATATTAAATTAATTATTCATTTATTTATATTTATTGATATAATAATAAAATATGATTTCAGTACCATTAATCTTTTATAGTAAAATACCAAAAAGATAATTTAATAAACTTTATAATTTGATTAAATTGAATGAAAATAAAAAATTGGTAATCTATTAATGAAATTAAAAACATTTTAAATTATATTTAAATAACCCATTAATGTAATTTCAAAAAATATTTATAATGAACTAAATTTTTCATCAGAAATATAAAATATAATTATTGAAATGATCCATATTAAAGATACAACAATACATTTTGAAGAATTCAATGTTAGTTGTACCACAAATCAAGTAGTCAGGGGACATCAAAAAAGATATAAGGGACAACCATAGTTAATGCACCAAAAATAAAAATATATTTAATGGAATACACCCTAGTTTATAATGATAGGAAGTCCTAGAGTGTACAAAAATTGAACTATCCTATCCGTGTATGTTACATACTAACACATTCCATTGGAATAGCCTATAGATTGTATCATTAGAGTAGCATACTCCATATAGACCTAAAACTAACTATAGGGGACATTTTGTGTGTCTGTGTATATCTATAGTAGAATATTTATAAACTCCTTCAAAGCTACTCAGGATAACATGGAAAATGTAAATAATGTGTGACTAAATATTAAATGATAAATAATGATGATATTGATTTTTCTAAATGAGTAATACAATCATCTTAAAGGGTAAAAATTACCTAACCTCAGCACCATCATTATCACATGAAAAAAAAAATATTTCAAAACCTTTAAAAAATTCAAATAAAAAACATGCCATTAAAGACATAATATATACAATTAAAAAAAGTTTTGAGAGGTTCTTGTACACACCCACAAAATTAGAAAATCTATTAATAGTACCAAAGTGTAATTTAAAATAAAATTTTTTAACCAAACAAGAAAATAATCTTTTAATAATGTTATTATATATACTTATACACACACAAATGCATATAAATATTTATCTCATGGAATAAACTATCATATTCTCATTGGAATTAGTAAACATAAACATAAATACATACTCATTTATACAATGATAGTCATTATATATATAGATATACTTATAGAATGCGATACATAATATACATTAATTTTTATAAACACAATTTTAAAATCCTATATTAAAACATGGGATTTCCGAATAGTTTTAAAATCCATTTCCAATATAATATCAATTTCAAAAAAATATGAATAGTATTTTTAAAACCCATTTAATGAAATCAAATTAATATTTATTCAAATCGTATGAACATTCCAAAGTATGTTTTTCAGTTTATTTCATGACCAAAACTATTTCAAATCCAATTGAATAATTTTAATTTAATTTCTGAATATGTATATCAAAAATCTAAAATTCTTTTGAAATTAAATTTTATAATATATTCAAATACATGTATTTTTTATTAACGAAAACCACATTGAAATTTTTTGAAATAAGTTTTTATTAATGAATAGAATAATAATAAAATGAAAAAAATTATTTATAAATAATAAGAATTTAAAATTAAATAATTTAATGCATATAACTAGTGAATGCAACATCAAATCAAGAACAACTATTCCAAGGAGAGTCAGAATGTTTCATCATCAATTGAAGACACCCTAATAATGTCGAATTAACCTAAAGGAACCCTAATGTTTAAGAGATAAATGTTAATTATTTTAACCCATGAACTTAGGTTTGACCAAAACAAATAACAAGGATAGTGCACGGTGAAATTGAGTGAAAGAAAATAATAGAGGGAGGAAGAGATTGTACCACTCACGAACTAAACAAAATTTTGAGCAAAATCTAGAGGAAACTCAATATAACATAAGAATTAGGTAGAGGATGGGGATGTGAATGACATGTGGTTCATCTATAGTGTGTCATGCCTGATAAAGGGATAGTGGAACTGGGTAATGACATCACATGGAGGGGGAGTCCTCAACCTTGAGTTAGTCCACAATGTGAAAGAAGGAGATAACAGAGGTTATAAAGGAGATGGGAAAGTAAGGATGTGTGAAGTTAGGGATTTAATAGAATTAGTTTTTGACATTTTATTGAATAAAACTATAGGAATACAGTAAAATTGAATGAAATTAATTGTAGTTTTTAATTTATGGGAGTGGTAAATGGTTTACCAGCATGGATTATTGAACAATGTAGAAAAATATCACCTATAATGGGATCTAAAAACTATACTACACATTTACTAAAAGCATGTGACCTGATTTAATAAATTGTTCATAGATCATAAAAAATCTAATTATCCATAGAAAAATTATGTTGTATTTGAACAACACAGTTTCACAAACCGTGTTGGAATGTTCTGTGACACTCAAAATCTATAAATAAACTAATTAGACTCATATCTCTTAAATAATCCAAACAATTAAAAATAAATTAATAAAAAATATAGAAATTGTTAAATAAGTGCTATAAAAATACAAATATAAATATTTTATTCCACGGATATCAATACACAATGGATAGAAAACACTAACATGATCAATTCATTATAAGTCATCAAACCAAATCATCATGTAATACATGAAAAATGCTTGTGGAAACAAAACACTGGTAGTATAAAGTAGGTAAAATATACACAGATCCCTATTCAAGACAATAAAAAATTTAAACATTATCTACTATTGATGGAAAACAACCACTCTCTCCATGAGAAAAAATAAAAAAATTGTAATTAGATAGAAAAACTTATGAAACCAAAATAGTTATTTCAAAAATTCTATTAAAAAGTTATCTAAAATAAATAAAATACAGGGAATGTCATGGGACATACTCAATGGTCCCCAAAAATAAACATGAATTCAATGACCTTTAATCATGAACACATTTAATCATTAAACTGAAATGGAATCATCACTCCCCAATTCTCAACATACCGAAGGACATATAATATATTTACTAAATAAATGTCCCAAAAAAACCTATTTCAAATTAATAGAAAGCAATAATCTAGATACAACATCGCATAAAGTAACCACCGTATGGAATATTCTATAATTAAAACATGAATTAACCAAACTATCATCCTTGTATAAGAACATAAAAAAACTAAAATGAAGTGAGAATTCTCAATTTAATTACCAGAATTAAAATCCAGATAAAATATACCTCAGTGGATCTCTTTAACTCTGAATGAAACAAAAAGGAGGAAGCTAAAAATGAAATACGTTCCCAGAAAAAATTTCATAAATCCAATAAAATCTAACTAATTATTTTAGTGAATTTTTTTGATGAACCTATGCTAATATAAAAAAGAAGGATGTATTTCTAGAAGTCCTTATAAAAATTCAATAGTTGAATTAATATTGTATTAAACATGATTCTCGATCTTTGTAGATAAAAAAACATTGGAATATTATCCATAAAAGGAAGATAATCCATTTATTATTATTCTAATTGTGAAACCAATATTTTTTTAAAGTAATTTCTATAGGAGGAATATTCAAATGAACATAAAACATTGTCTCAAATTTTACATGTATAAAATGATCAACCAAAAATTCCTACCGACTAAGGGATAAACCCAAATAAAAAAAACATGATCCACACACAAAATCTATATTAAGAATCCACATTATTAGTGAATTTTTTTCCAAAATAATTGAAATCCTATTTTTAATATAGTTATATATCATTCACATTCTGAAAAATTAAAATTACACCATTAATAAAAATAGAATTTTATACCTTAAAATAAAAAAATACTCTTTAAAAAATAAGTATTCAAAAAAAACATTATTTACTTGATTTTAAAATCAGAATACATATTCTGTTATTAGATAATGTCAATCGCATTTAAAATATTCTCTAAACACCAATTAAAATTTTAACCTAGTTTTTATAAAAAAACACAAATCCTATATCATATAAATACTACAAAATAGATTTCTACACATTATTGGAATAAATTGAATCCACCCCCATCCCTCAATTTCACTCAAATATATTCTAAATACTAGGAAAAAATGAGATAAAAAACTATTATTTATATGAAATGTTACTAACGGGGCATGTGCCACTGAGGGAATATATACTATATAGGGTATTGAATCATAATATATGTTGATGAATTTATAATTTAGGTATTCTTATCAAAATAGAAAATTATTTATTTTTCAATTTCAATATCAAAATCAACAAAAATATACTTTAAACTCAACCATGAAAAAGTGTTTGAAAATAGAAGCCATGATATAATAAGAAGGCACTACGAAATGACTTTACTTTTTCCCATTAGGGGATATAACTATCATTAATCTATATAACTAATATATTATTTAATTACATGATGTATATCATAAAATGTTTCAAAGAGAATGAATTTAAGAAATTTGAAAAGTAGTCCTATTAAATTAGGTAATAAGAACAATGTGCTAAATGAAATAAAATAAACAACTAAGACAGCTTAAATAAAATTATAATGGATAATAAAAATGCTATATAAAAACTATAATCTAAGGTGTATGATATGTAAGTACGAACTCTCATTAGGAATGATAAAGGGAAACCAAAACACATGTATCCAAATTAAAAGAATAAATCATTGAGTTACAATTTTTACTATAATATAATGTATATGATTTAATATACATGAAAATTTTACTCAAAAAAATATCATAGATTGTATTTAAAAAATTAAGCTTCGATTAATTAACATGAAAATAGTCACACATATAAAACCTAACAATATTAATCATGTTTTTAGTTTACACTTCAAATATCACTTGAAATCATTTTGAAATTTTTTTAGAATTAACTAACACTCAAAATATGAATTTAATGAGAATTATATAAATTCACTTGGTTAAAAATTTAATAATAAAATCCGATGAATCTAATACTAATTTACATATATATATTATAGTATGGGAATATCAAATAATCCATTTCTGTCCAACTAATCTAATAAACTAACCAAGGAAATATATGTCATGGGATATACATGAGGTCCATGATTGTGACATACCTAGAAACAACTTATACTAGAACAACCTACTATAATAACTTCTATCATAACATAATATATCTAAATATCATGCTCCAATACTCATTTGAATGTAAACCAATTCTATCATTATTACTTACAAATAAATATAATACTACTGTTTTAATATATAGTGTGTTATAAGTCTACATTCCCAAATATATATCTATTTTCCCACAAACAATTTAAAGAATGTGTTAGTAAACATGAAACATATATAATTGATTATATGAAAAATTATTATTAATGAGTGATATAATAAACCATGTGTATGTCATATAACACCCTAACCTCTGGATAAATCTCAATAAACTACCATGTTCCCACAAACATATAACAATATAAAATAATAACTATTCCCATAGAGCCAAAACTGTTGCTAATAAAAACTAAACGTGGTTTTATATGAGAATTAACATAGGTATAATGTTCTAATATCACTAATATTTTCCAAACTGTATATTCAAATACATGTTAGAGACCCAAAATGAAATACCAATTTCCTAGTTGTCGACATAAACTCTTATATATATACATATACAAACAATTCACTTTAAAAAAATCACATCTTATATTTCTAATTTTTGTACTTACCAAAATATATCTATATACTAATGAATATATTTAAACCCATTATTTATATATACACACACATTCATATTTATATATCATTAAACAAATTGAAAAATAATAATTTTATGCAATCCACAATTTTGATATTATTTTCTGATACATGACATTTCAAACAAATTTAAAAATTCCATTTCTAATATATTTGTATATTTATAAATTTTTTAATTAATTATGAATTTAAAAACTAATTTATGAAAATTAATTTGAATTTTAATATTAAAAAATTCAAAAAGGCTTATTCAATTATTTTAAATATTATATTTGACCGCAACTCGGTTAGGAAAAAATCATACATTAAAAATTATTATTATTTAAATATATTACAATTTTTATAAAATTTGATTGCCTTTTCACTTGATATTCTATGAAAAGGGTTGATATATTATGAAAAACTATTGTAAATTCAGTGAAATTGTTTTTTAATATCAAATCCATTTATAGTTTTTTATATAAAAAATTTTGTGACATCAATCATCCATTAATTCTTACATTTAATGCTCATAAGTAATTTAAAATATATAAAATCCGGCAAAATAAAGATATGGATATCTGGAATATGTCTCATTTAATAGATGAAATAAAATAACTTTGACTAGTCCCACAACAACCCATAAAGAGAAAAAAATGTATTTACCCTCGAAATTATGCTTCGACCACAGAAAATCACAACAATGGGGTTGGATGAAATAAATAAAAAATAATTTAGGGAAGAGGAATCTATTACATAAAGATCTAACTGAAATTTTGTCGTAAAAATTATAGGAATCATCATGAAAAGGGATACATAGGAGAATGGCATGGAAACATGACAGTTATTATCCTAGAGGTGTTCCACATGATAAAATGAAATGGTAGCATGGGGTGGAGGTAATACTGAGGGAGGATAAAGGGAGAGGGTATCAGGGGGTTAAGGCCATACTGAGGGAGGGGTATTAACCCTAGTGATGTTCATAAATGGGGACAATAATGTAGGGGAGGCGATGAGGGAGATGGCCATGCAAGGTTGTTTGATTTTATTAATGTAATTAGAGTTGGGGAGAGAGATAAAATGAAGTAAATAAATAAATAATAATGTATATAATTTTTTTCATTGATTCATGTTTTTCCATCATTATTTAACATCCTCTACAAGAACCATGTCACATATAAAGGGAAATCCATTTGATAATTAAATATTGATACTACGATCCTTCAGGATTTATTAAAATGTTTAAAGAACAATGATACAAGGACTATCAAAATAAAAAACCAACTACATGGCCAACACATAGTTTCCCAAATTCTATCGGCCAATCCTATAACTGTCAAATTATTTTTATAAAAATCATTCTTAAAACTCTCTGAATCTCCCAAAAACCTAAAATAATATTAAAGTGTGTTGAGTAAAATAATACATAATTATTTGCAATAAAATGTGAAATTTTATGTTTTTTGAGGTTTCAATTATAATGGTTGATATTATATCATATAGTGATGAAATGAAAAATAATCTATCACGTTATTTACTAAATGAGTAAAATTATATGATATTTATCAATATTGACCCATGATTAATTAGATGTGAAAAAAATGAATAATTATTTAGGGTAGTAACTTCTCTTATTCAAATTATATTTGAAAAATATTATTCTATAAATTGAACAAAAAATCACATTCATCATTTTGTATCCAAACACATCAAGGAAAAATGAAAAATTATCTTCTGTAAGTAGGGAATAAATTATTCATTTGGAGTTTGTGTTTATTCATGATCATGTGTAGAATATGATGACCAGGTCCCTAATGATGGTAGGCATTGATGAGCATTATAGAGATATTGTATACTAATAGATTCCCATAAAAATGACGAGTATGATATTGATCCCCCAAACCCCATTAAAATGGAATTTTTAAAAAAGTTATGGAGTATAAATTGGGTAAATGAATCATTATTTAATTACATCCTGTAAAAAATCAATGTAGTGGAATTTATATTTTTTTATAAAGGGAGAGAATTTTTTACACATTATACATTAAATAGTGATAAATGTATGTGTTAATAAGGGGTGGTAGTGATTTCAATGTTTATTAGTGGGATTAATGTCACAAATAGATAATCCCCCCATTTTTTCCCAGGACTGTATTTCTAATAAACACATTTTCACCAAATGAGCATTGTTTTTGTGGATGTAAAGTCGGTGATTACTGATCTATTATCACACAAATTAATTGATTGAAGGAATTTTTCATCATTCTATTCAAATAAATATTATTATATTTTTTTTGTTGATGAGATGTATTAACTATATTAATTGAATTTGAATTAATAAAAAACCCAAATTGGAATATTTTTAGAAAAAATTCTCTAAGAATGTTGTTTGACATGTTTTTTAAGAATAAATGTTAAAGAAATAAAAATGAATATAAATTGTACACTATGTAGTTTTTGATATTCTATTTAAAAAATATTTATAATGCGTGTATGTTACCATATATGTTGTTATATGGGATTATTTAAAATTTGGTTGAGTTGTGGTATTGGAGGTTTTTTTAATTCACCAGTTCATAATATTATTTTTCATTACTTTTTTAAACATTAGATAGTGGTGTCTGAGGTTGTAGGGGATCTGAATAACCAGTACTTTTATATTATTATAAAACAATCACATATGGTTAATCTTAATTACTATAAGTGCAATGATAATAATATGAGTATAGAAATCATCCTCTAATTTTTTAACAAGAAGTTATCCAGAAATATAAATTATTAAGTATTATATAACTATGTATTGTTCATATATTACCATTATTAAAGAAGAAACAACAGAATCAATCTTAATTGTAACATCCATAGTTTTTTAATAAATTATATATTCGATCGTGTACATGATATTCAAAATTGGGATGAAATGAGGAACTAAATAGTAATATTTAAATGTTATGAACATAACTAAGAAGTTTCGAATGAAATAATAAATATTATTAACTGAATTATGAAAATATTGTTTACATATTTATATATAATTAATTATTTGGTGACCAATTAATTATAAATGAAAATAAATTTTAAAAAATGAAATGTTTTATTGAAAACATATTTAAATAAGAAAAATTGTGTTTTATAAAAAAAATGAAGCAAATAAAACTTTTGGATTATATAAATTTAATATGTAAAGTAATTAATTTTTTTAACATTAATTTTTTTTCTATACATGATACAAGATGAAAACAAATTTTACTCATAAAAGAATTATTTTCCTAAAAAGGCGGTTTTTGTGGCCTATTGATCGAACACTTATTCTAAATATAGTTTATTAAAAAATATAAATTATATTTTAGAAAATAAACATGTTATTTTAATGAGTAAAATATTTATTTATTTTGTCTTATTTTTTGGTGTATTTATGATAAATTTCAGGTTTTGATGAATTGTGAAAAATATTGTCTTTTAATTGAAAAATATTTATTATTCAAAATTATTAATAGTGTTAAATTATATTCTTTGGTGAGTTAAATAAATAATTAGATCAAATATATACTCATCAAATCTAATTTTGGATATTAGAGACAATTTCCCATGGAATTTGTATGTAAAAACCTTTCAATATAATGAATTTTTACACATTAAAAACATGTTTTCTAGTTCTGTTAATGGGTTTAATTTTAAATTAACTTTATCTGATTATGTGTCATAAATTTCATAAAAATAGAATAAATATTTTGAATAATAAATTATAAATTTAGTAAATAGTTCTTATTTATTTGTGAATTATTCTGAAAAGTAAATTTGTTAATTTTTATTTCCACAATTATGGGTGAATCGGGTAATTTTGGGGAAATTAATTTTTTATATAATAGAAAAATACAATAAAACATGTATTAAATATAGTTTATGATTTATTTTTGACCAAAATCATATGAAGAATTATTTTCTAAGTTATTTTCACCACATGTGGGACCTCAAACTATTTATTATTTTATATTCAATGAAATGCCAATTTTTTTACATTTATTTTAATAAGAGAAATATTTTTAATATGGTTTAATATAAGGGGTATTCTCTTTTATAAATAGTATTTTGAAAGATAAACTGTTTATATTAATTATAGTTATATAATTTTAAATTTTTTGTAGAGAAATAAGCATCATGAAGGAATACATAATGAAGAGGTGGTAATTGTTTAATTAATAGAAATATCAAATAAATGATATTAATTCTCTGAAAAAAATATATTATTCAAAAATTAATATAATACAAGAATTTTATAGATTCGTATTATATATTAATGACGAGTAAAAATATTTGACATGAATATATCATTTTTTATGATATTATTAAAAATTCATGAAATTAAAAGAGACAATATTGAAATTTGTGTTATTTTAAAATATTTTATATTTTTTAAAATGAAATAAAATCATAAAAAATATAAAAATAAGAAAAATTATTTGGATATGGAATAAAATTGTGTCAATGACACATCTATTTTTCTTTTGGTATTTTAATATAATTATATTGACCCTCAAAGTGTAAATTACATGATATTACAGAAATAATTTTAAATGATAAATAAGGTTCTAAAAAATATAAGGATCAAAAAGGCGTCAAAACCAATCTTATATTCATTTAATGAAAAAAAATGAATAAAAAATAATCATATATTCAAAATAAATTGGTTTGAGCCATTTAAAATAAAAAATTAATTTACATTAATTTAATATTTTAATGAATTCCATGATTTCTCCTCCCTTATGTTATAAAAAGGCACATCTTCTTCTCTTTTATTCACACTAGAACAAATCAATTTCGTTATTCCAAAATCTAACCAATTAAATTCATATAATTTCTCCCCCCATTATTGAAGAATAATTTTAGGAATAAAACCCTATATAGAGTTCTTAAGGAGTTAATCAACGGAGATCATCCAATGAAGGTGAATATAAATATTGTATGTGACGAGTCAGACTAAAGGTAAGTGACTTCCTCCATATATCACTAAAGGGAGTTTTTTCTTAAACACTCACTTTATTTTATGAAGTGTATATACATATCAATTTTACATTTCAAATCATTAAATTATTTATTATCTTTTTATTTAATTTTTTGGTTAAATTTTATTCTTTCATGGGGATCATGACTTAAGTTTTAAAAGTTCTATGACAACATGATTGTATAAGGATTTAAAAATAAAATATTTTATTCCATGTTAATACACAAGAAATTATTTGACAAATTTATTTTTAAGGATAAAAATGTGTATTAAATAATTTTTATATCTATTTTTATTTTTATTCATTGGTTTTCTAAAGGAATCGTTTTTTGTTTTTAAAAAAAAATTTTTAACTATATAATAATTAAAATTTTATTAATAACACACATGTTGAAAATGAATATTCCACCATTATGATGATTTTTTATTTTCTCGAATCCATTACATACTTACATATTTTTTTAAATAAAAAACCCCATTGCCTTCAATTTTTTTATTTTTTTGTATTGAATATGGGGTTTTAAAAGAAAATAGTATATTTATTTTGAATTGTATTTCATATGAGATTAAAATAGCTTTGAAAGGGTTTTATGATTGAAGTGTTTTTTTAATGATATGATACTTGATAATTTTATTAAATGGATTAGATGGATATAACTTATACATGTAGTGACCTAGATAGTGTTATGTAATCCCATTATAACATAACACATGCTGGCCTAGATTGTGTCGAGATGTCCTGTTATAACTTAACATGTGGGAGGTATAGACTAATCCATGTATGTCTATTATATCATAACATGGTGTCTCCCTAATAGTATTGGGAAATTATATTAAATATTAATATGGGGTGACACAAATAGAGTTAGGTGAGCTTATTAAAATTTAACATGAGGTGGTAATGATAGCATTGGGTAAGGTTGAAATCGATTAACATGAAATTGAAAATATGGTTATTCTAATAGAAATGGAATTTAATGGGGTTTTTGTATATGTTTCTCCAAGTCACATAATTTAGTTTTAACATCCTTATATGTGTTTTAAAAATATAATTTGATAAAATTATGTGATTTTTTTCTTTTGAAAATGGTTTCATTCATATAGTCAATAGAAATTAAAAATAATGGTAAACATTTTATGAGTTTTCTAGTTTTTACCTAAATAACAACATTATTTGTTTTGATATCACTTAATGAGATTTTATTCTCATCCCATGTTTTTAATATGTCCTTTATAGGGTTTCTCGGGGAAGAGAGACAAGGATTATATCAAGGAGATAATTGTGTAGATTATTCATAAAGATAAATCATGTTTATATTAAAGAGTTTTATATTATAGAAAATATTAATACTAAGTATAAGATTACACTTTTAATATGTGGGTTTAAATTAAAATATATTTTCGTAATTCCCAAAAACTTGAAAATGAAAATCTCCACGAATGTGAATTCTATATCAAAGAAAACTAGGCTATGTGATGACTATGTTTGGGGAGTTGCAGTTGGTGTCAAAATATTGTTTGAAAATTTTAGGATATTATTAATATTTATATATAATTATTAATTTTATAATGGTGTAATAATATTTATGTATATAATAAGATAAATGACTTAGAAACCACATTTCAAGCCTTCAATCATGAAATTTTTTGGTGACAAATAGTATTTATTGGACACATACATTTAATTGTTAATTATGTCTAATTACATTTGGGAACTTATGTATTATCAAATAGATACCCATTGGATTATAAAATGATTTTCTGATTATGTTATTAGTGTTATTTTAGAACACAATCAATATTTATGGAACCCTATATGATCAACGTAAGTAGAATACCATGTGATTTTATTTTATATGTGGACTTATAATTATAGTTTTGAAAAATGTTTGATTTTATTTTGGATATATGGTGATTCAGGTTATTTTTTGAACGAATTATCACATATTAAATACTATGTGATTTATGAAATTACATTTTTTATGATACATTAATAGTGGTTGATTATATATGGAGATAGATGATAAAAAATTTCATGGAATTCTATGTGATCAAATTGTATTGAATTTTAGGTTCCAATCTTAGTATGTATGATTTTGAAAATTTTTAATGAATATTATTTATTGAATGATATATGTTGAACTATGGGTAATTCAATTGATATTTTGGATATTATAGTATTTTTAAATCATATAAATGTAATTTTTTGGATAATTATTTTTTCTTATTATAACGATTTGTGGATAATATCTGAAAAAATAAATATATAGATAATCCTTTGTGTATTATGTGATCCAAGAATTTTCTAAACGACATTGATATTTTATTGATGAGTAAAATTTTATTTTTATAATATATCATGTTGTTAACATATTTTTTATTATTCATGAAATTTATTGTTTTAAAACTGAATTTATTGATATTTTAAAATAATAAATATTTTATTAAGTAATATAAAAAACATAAAAATATAATATTCTTAAATTGATTATGATAAGGCTAAAATTTTCATCAATTACTAATTTATGAGTCTTTTATAATTTAATTGTACTTATATTGACCCTAAAAACGAAAATTACTTTATATCACTAAATGAAATAAATTCAGTAAATAAGGGTTAAAACAAAAAGATGAGGATTGAAGAGTGTGACAAACTGTTTAGTTATCATTATATGAATGTATTTGACACAAAATCATCTTATATTAAACCTAAATCCATTTGGATACATTTTTAATTGAATATTAATTTATATTAAATTAATTAATTCAGAAATTCCTTGTGTTCCCCTCCCTTCTCTAATAAGAAGGATATGTTTTCATCATTTTTTCACATTTCAAAACCTATTTGGATTGGACAATATCGTAAAAATCCATTCATATAATTCCTTCGAATATACAAGAGGCATTATGTTTTGGAGAACACACTACATAGTGGTTTTAGATATTAATAAAAGGATATCATCCGAAATAGAGGAATTTAATTATTTTATGTAATAAGTTGTAACGCCCTGACCCCAGCTACCCAGAGTCGGTGAATTACTTCGTAACATTGGCATGATCACAAAAGGTCATGTCTCGAAAGACCGATTAGTTTAGTATCCTTGGAAACACTAGATACCTTCATAAACGTTACATTACATCATAAAGTGAAAAACTACAATAACAAAGTCTCCATAGTCCACACTCATATACTCTTCTGACTATCCCTGCAGGTCATTCATAAAATACTTCTTCACATCCTGGAAAATATTAAAACATTGAAAGGGGTGAGCTCAGATGCTCAGTAAGGATAAAAATATTGCGGAAGCTTTCATAAATAAACATAAACATTTAAGGAAATGTATAACTAAAACAAAGGCCTTTTATACTTGAACATCAACATAATATGGCAAAAGTAAAATGAGATAATTCCATTCACTTCATCAGATGGAAATTCTACTGGTCGAATAATCACATGCAATATCAATAACCACTTTCATAATGGGGGAATGTATAATGCCAAACATTCTGAAACATTTTGTCAAGGCCTCGGCCAAGACGTCTAAAATGATTAAGGCCTCGGTCAAAACCATAAATCAAATTGGGAAAGGGACTCAGCCAATTCCACATCTAGTTGTCTCATGAGACCTACCGATGCATCGAGGAGCTATTGAGGGCTCCACCCGTCACTTATTAAGTCCAATACATTCCTCATATGAATAGGTTTAAACATATCATAAACCATAACATAATCGTATCACATAAAACATGCATAAAGGAAACATAACATTTCCACATTTCAATCATAAGATATCAATACAACACATTGATATAATAAAAACACTTTCAAAACCATTTTCAATACCAAAATAAAAGAAAGTTAAAACTTTGTATTTATTTTTCATTAAAAAAAAGTGATGGCTTGTAGAGGAAGCCGAAACTCAAATAATGGTCACGGCGAAGGAGATGCCATTGTCTCCACATATGTACGGAAAGAAAAACATTCCCTTTTTTCTTTTAGTAAAAATCTTCATATAAAAAAAGATTCCCTTTGAATAAACGTAAAATTCAAAGGGGTTTATAAACCGTAAAAAAGAAAGTTGTGTATAAAACCAAATATGCCTCAATGAAAGGAGATTGAGATGAAGTCCTTAAAAAGATCATTTTTAAAATAAAAGAGATCTATTATGTGTATTCACTATAGGTACACATATAGAATGTAAATATACAAAATAGGACATAATAATATCATGACATAATTTGAAAGTACGAGATTAACCCAAAGAATGGAAGTTGGGTTAAGAAATTCCCTTACCTTGCATCTTGTCCTGACTCGACCGTTCTTTAACCTCCTGAATAATAAACTAGAGTTAATTTCTATTTACATAAGAACCTTTTTCATGTTCATTATTCCTTTTATATAACTTATTATCATGTTATGAACATTATGTAATTATTTAAGTTAATAACGGTCGTTTTGTCGATCTTTGGTACTTGAGTCAAAAATAAACTTCTTATAATTACAAGTTGTTCATGTGGTGAAATATCCATTATATCCAGAATTATATTCATGATTTAGATATCATATATATCATATATATACATTATATACATTCATTTATAATATTACGTAACATTTAGAGGTAAGAAATGAAATGCACCGTTCATGGAGACGGTAAGCCATATGTACGCATGAACGCTACTTTAATTTCTATTTCGTATTTAATGGAATGAAATCATAATGATATAAATGTATAATATAATTCCAGTATAATATAGTGTGTAATACCATTTACTCCATCCTTTATACAACCCACATATGGCATTAACGATTCAAATCACTTTGAGGGGGCGGTAGTCCGCACTTCCTAAAAATGAAATTATCGCGTTTACCCATAATGGAAATCATAAATTATGCCATAAATGAGAAATACAGAAGCATAAGTAAAACATAAACATATTATATATCATATATAAATATAGTGACATCTTAATGGCCACCTTTGAAGGTGTTATATGAGTGTTGAACAATCATCGTTTCGTGAGGAATAAATTCTCCATCCACAGAAACAATATGTTCTTTAACCATTAGATGTAGGTGTGTGTAAGTGTAGCTCGAATACTTCTTATAAAAACATCCTAGTATATTGAGGATACTGGTGTTTTTACAGAATAAATGAATAAAAAGAGTTTAGGGGGTTGGAGAAGAAAAATAAAACAAAACAACATTAGAGAAGACATTACCTCAAAATCGGGTAACTCTTTTTGATTTGAGACAAAGGCTTCCTTGGGAAGAGTTCTGCCCAATGTGAGGCTTCTACGAGTAATAGGGGGATGTTGGGAGAGTATTTGGTCAGAGGTTGGCAGAGCCAAATGGATTGAATGTGTGAATGAGGTGGTAGAGGTGGGGGCCTTTTATAAGAGGAGAGGAGGGGCACTCTTGGAAAGTAAGGGAATTTTACATTATTATACAATGCTTTTCGGATTCTAAAGGTCCCACACTTATATAATTCGTGGATAAGGTGATAAGGGTTCGAAATATACCCATCCAATAGTCTTTGGACAAGTGTATGCCTTGGATTGTACATTATCTTTTCATTTTATTAAAATCGGTAAATAATGAGGTCATCACTGCATCATAAGAATGTCATAAATAATTTAATTTATTTAATGTCTAAAAATTATAAAACAAATACTATGATGTAGGAAATATTTTTCTCTTTCCAATGAGTATTTATAGTCAAAAATATGACTTGTATAACCCCATGTAAAAATTGTTTTAGTAAAACATGTCATGTTTGTGTCATTTTTTACTTTAACATTAAATAAAAGGTATTTATGTCATTTTCCAACTAAATTGGCTCCATGGGGTCCCCAAGTTGACCCATGGATTTTATTGGTCGGCCATTACTCATACAATAGGGTTAGGACAAGTGTAAGGGTATTTTCATATTTTTATAATATCATTTTTACCTTAAACTACACTAATTACCTCTAATCGCGATTAAGAACTTAAAAGATACTATTCACCAAAAATTATTTTAATCTAATTGAACCACATTTTACTACTTAATGAAAACCATGTATGTTGGATTTTTGAAAATCAAATCATAGAAGTGGTAATATTTCATTTAAACAAAAAATCAGTTATTTAACTACCACTTAGTGGTTTCAGTATTCATCAAAAATTGAAGTTTTTCAGAACAATGCCAAAATTTCACCCCAAGCTATAATTGATATTCCGAATTCAAAAATGATGTATATTTTAAAAAATTACAAACATATAAATTGTATTAATTAATTTTATAATTAATTCCCACTATCACAACAAATAGCGTGTTTTTAAGAAACAATATATATCAAAAGATTGACAATTGTTTATGTCCAATTTCAAAGTGAAATTAATTCTAATGAACACCATTGGATAACATGGTAAAAATATATTCTAATTATACTTTAAAACCACTCAATAGTATAACTTATCACTATAAATTATTTTTATTAAAAAATTTGTTTTAAGTATTTTTCACTATTCAAAATTTTTTTGAAGTTCTCAGAAAATTAAAAAAAAATCAACATAGGCTAATTTCAATATTAGGAATAAAAAAATAAATTCCATTTTGAAATATAAATTTTCTATAATTTCAAAAAGTGGTTATTACTATTCATAACGGCTACTTTGATTAGTCACGGTGTTTTAGAACTCGAACTTGCGTACAATGCAAGCTATTGCATTATTGAAAGAGAGGCGTATCGTGGAAGATCAGGGTGTTACATTCTCCCCTCCTTCAATAAATTGCATCCTCGCAATTTGATATTTTTCTTTGAAAATAAAAGGTTGAAAATAGAAAATACCTTTGTGAAAAACCCACATCGGAAATAAGGTTAATAAAATTTAGCCTTAATAAGAGGGAAATGGAAATAAGAAAGTCACCACCAAATTATGATCTCAATAAGGAGAACATTAGTGGAAATTAGAGACATATAATTGGAGGAAAAACGTAAATATTTGTAGGGAGTGATTGAGGTCATCAATCACAATCAACTATCAAATTGAGGGCCTCAAAGCCTTCAATCTATGTTGATTTAAAATATCATCAGTTCAACAAGACATAAGGTATTAGGATAACAAATTTTTTTGTTTTAATATCCCTTTACCAAAGTTTAATAATTAATTTATTCATTGAATAAGAGATAGGTATATATATATTTATGCTTGACAATTAGAGTTTCAACCTTCAACTCATCTTTCTCTCAAAAAGATAATAGAACTCAAAAATATTATACTTATACTAATTGTATAAGGTTCCAAATGTTAACACATACCATTTAGATTAGTAAAATTATATTGTAATAACCAGGGACTTCCTGTAGGCTAGTGGTAGGGAATAAAGGCCTGTCGCACTATGGTTGTGGGTTCGATTCCTGCAGCTTTGTCCGACGCGACGGGTGATGCCCCACCCTGCAGGTTGTCCTTTTCCTAAAACTATAGTATTATAATATTCCAAAAATAATCTTCATAAATTTTTAACCTTAAACAATACTATCCAAATATCATCTTAATCCACTCCACCCTTTTTAGTTATCCAAAATACCTCTATCCAGACTTTCTCTAAAAGGTCTCTTAATTCCAAAATCAATTTATCACATTCCCCAAACAAAGTAAAGTTTCTCTTATTGTCACATACTAAAAATATGATTACCTTCATCATATTAAAACCTTAATGCAATCAACAAGTACTGTAGTACAATCCTTATATATATATCACATTATTCTAATAACCAGAATATAATCCATGAGTCCAAAAGCACCAATACATTAGTTATTCTGCTTCAACTGAAGTAACCGCATAAGATTTTCCTTGATCCCTTGGCCTTTTCTGAGGTATGTTTCCCTGACGCTTGGGACATTCATTTTCATAATTACCCGTTTCCCTACAATTGTAGCATTCAACATTGATAGCCTCTTTCTTTCCCTTGAAATCACGCGCCTGGAGACCTTTTTCTCCACATTTATAACAAAGTCCCATTCCTTTTAGGCAAGTACCAGGGTGATTCTTCCCACAATTATCACATAATGGAAAATCCTTCTTTCCCTTTTCCCTTTATCTGTCTCTTGTTCCACCGTTCTCTTCTTCTCTTGCTTTACTTTGTTATCATAAGACTTAGAGAATTCTTTTTCTGTCTTGATAGCACATGAGACAATATCTTCGTATGACAAGAAGGTTTGTGAGACTAATGCTCGACGGAGAAATGGTTTTAACCCATCAAAAAAAACGATCAATCTTACTTCTTGGGTTACGTATATAATCTGCAGCATGCCTCGCTAACCTTGTAAAGTTGGCCTCATACTTTGAGACTTTCTCATCCTCCTTTTGTCTCAGACTCAAAAATTGTCTTTCCATATCTGCTCGATGGTCACGAGGAGATTATTTTTCTAGGAAAAGCTCTTTGAACTCCCTCCATTCCATATTCGTTACGCAGTCATCTTCCTTTGTGTTTTGAATCAGCGACCACCACTGATCGGCATCTCCAGTGAGGTGGTAAACTGCCATGATAACCTTCTCCCTTTCCCTACTCCCCAAGGCGTGGAATATTTTCTCTAAGTAATTTATCCATTGCTCAGCTACTAATGGATTTGTACCCCCATTAAATGTTGGTGGTTGTTGCCTCATGAAGTGGTCTAACATTGATCCTCCACGTTGCAGATCAGGGTGCTCCATACGAGTAAGGTTATTATTCACAACCTGAGTGAGTTGTCCTAATATGGTAATAAGTTGATCAGCACCAGTTGTATCTCCAGATCCACAATAATTATCTTGAGCAGGAGGAAAATACCTACACGGAGTTCGTGCATTGATACGGTTTCCATTCCTTCCACTAGGCACCATTTCTATACAATGGCATAAACTAGATTAGTTTATGAATCAAAATACATAATTCCATACTTATAAAATACGTAACATAAATTGAACTATTTATGGATATAATCCATAAAAATGTTTTCTTTGAGAAAGTATATACTCATAACCCTTCATAGTGTTTTATAAAGAAAATGAGAATTATCCAAATCATATCCCCTGGGAGTGTCGTAACCAAGAGTGCAGCAAGGACCGTTGTCGTGCACCAGTTCCCGTTCGATTCTAGCTCAAAGCGGTGTTTTCAGGTTTTACCCCTAGGTACATCTGTGCCAGAGCCGCCTCTACCTTCTCGTATCCAGACAGGGATATATTGCTCGGAAAACTCACAAAATCTCTACAATAACAAAATTCTAGGATGTTCTTCTATACTAATCCTCAAAGTCTATCTTTGGGCTATGTGCTCTAATCAGAGTTTTTCTAAATCTAGCTTCCAAGGTTAGTACTAAACTGCCTCTGATACCAACTGTAACGCCCTGACCCCAGCTACCCAGAGTCGGTGCATTACTTTGTAACATTGGCATGATCACCAAAGATCAAGTCTCGAAAGACCGATTAGTTTAGTATCCTTGGAAACACTAGATACATTCATAAACGTTGCATTACATCATAAAGTGAAAAACTACAATAACAAAGTCTCCATAGTCCACACTCATATCCTCTTCTAACTATCCCTGCAGGTCATTCATAAAATACTTCTTCACATCCTGGAAAATATTAAAACATTGAAAGGGGTGAGCTCAGATGCTCAGTAAGGATAACAATATTGCGGAAGCTTTCATAAATAAACATAAACATTTAAGGCAATGTATAACTAAAACAAAAGCCTTTTAAACTTGAACATCAACATAATATGGAAAAAGTAAAATGAGATAATACCATTCACTTCTTCACATGGATATTCTACTGGTCGAATAATCACATGCAATATCAATAACCACTTTCATAATGAGGGAATGTATAATTCCAGACATTCTGAAACATTTTGTCAAGGCCTCGGCCAAGATGTCTAAAATGATTAAGGCTTCGGCGAAAACCAGAAATCAAATTGGGAAAAGGCCTCGGCCAATTACACATCTAGTTGTCCCATGAGACCTACCGATGCATCGAGGAGCTATAGCGGGCTCCACCCGTCACTTATTAAGTCCAATACATTCCTCATATGAATAGGTTTAAACATATCATAAACCATAACATAATCGTATCACATAAAACATGCATAAAGGAAACATAAAATTTCCACATTTCAATCACAAGATATCAATACAACACATTGATATAATAAAAACGCTTTCAAAACCATTTTCAATACCAAAATAAAAGAAAGTTAAAACTTTGTATTTATTTTTCATTAAAAAAAGTGATGGCTTGTAGAGGAAGCCGAAACTCAAAAAATGGTCACGGCGGCAGAGAAGTCGTTGTCGCCGCATATGTACGGAAAGAAAAACATTCCCTTTTTTTCATTTAGTAAAATGCTTCGTATAAAAAAATATTCCTTTTGAATAAACGTAAAAGTCAAAGGGGTTTATACAACGTATAAAAGAAAGTTGTGTATAAAACCAAATATGCCTCAATGAAAAGAGATTGATACGAAGTCCTTAAAAAGATCATTTTTTAAATAAAAGAGATCTATTATGTGTATTTACTATAGGTACACATATAGAAATTAAATATACAAAATAGGACATAATAATATCATGACATAATTTGAATGTAGGATATTAACCCAAAGAATGGAAGTTGGGTTAAGAAATTCCCTTAACTTGCGTCTTGTCCTGACTCGACCATTCTTTAACCTCTGGAATAATAAACTAGAGTTAATTTCTATTTACTTAAGAACCTTTTTCATGTTCATTATTCCTTTTATATAACTTATTATGATTTTATGAACATTATGTAATTATTTATGTTAATAACGGTCGTTTTGTCGATCTTTGGTACTTGAGTCAAAAATAAACTTCTTATAATTACAAGTTGTTCATGTGGTGAAATATCAATTATATCAAGAATTATATTCATGATGTATATATCATATATATTATATATATACATTATATACATTCATTTATAATATTACATAACATTTAGAGGTAAGAAATGAAATGCACCATTCATGGAGACGGTAAGCTGTACGTACGCATGAACGCTACTTTCATTTCTATTTTTTATTTAATGGAATGAAATCATAATGATATAAATGTATAATATAATTCCAGTATAATATAGTGTATAATACCATTTAATCCATTCTTTATACATCCCACATATGGCATTAACGATTCAAATCACTTTGGGGGGCGGTAGTCCGCACTTCCTAAAATGAAATTATCGCGTTTACCCATAATGGAAATCATAAAGTATGACATAAATGAGAAATACAGAAGCATAAGTAAAACATAAACATATAATATATCATATATAAATATAGTGACATCTTAATGGCCACCTTTGAAGGTGTTATATGAGTGTTGAACAATCATCATTTCGTGAGGCAGAAATTCGCCATCCACAGAAACAACATGTTCTTTAACCATTAGATGTAGGTGTGTGTAAGTTTAGATCGAATACATCTTATAAAAACATACTAGTATAATGAGTATACTGGTGTTGTTACAAAAGAAATGAATAAAAAGAGTTTAGGGGGTTGGAGAAGAAAGATAAAACAAAACAACTTTAGAGAAGACATTACCTCAAAATTGGGTAACTCTTTTTGATTTGAGCCAAATGCTTCCTTGGGAAGAGTTCTGCCCAAAGTGAGGCTTCTAGGAGTAAGAGGGGGAAGTTGGGAGATTATTGGAGCATATGTTGGCCGATCCAAATGGCTTGAAAGTGTGAATGAGGTGGTAGAGGTGGGGGCCTTTTATAAGAGGAGAGGAGGGGCACTCTTGGAAAGTAAGAGAATTTTACATTATTATAAAATGATTTTCGTATTCTAAAGGTCCCACACTTATATAATTCGTTGATAAGGTGATAAGGGTTCGAAATATACCCATCCAATAGTCTTTTGACAAGTTTAATCCTTGTATTGTACATTATCTTTTCATTTTATTAAAATCGTTAAATAATGAGGTCATCGCTGCATCATAATGATGTCATAAATAATTTAATTTATTTAATGTCTAAAAATTATAAAAAAAATACTATGATGTAGGAAATATTTTTATCATTCCAATGACTATTTATAGTCAAAAATATGACTTGTATAACCCCACGTAAAAATTGTTTTAGTAAAACATCTCATGTTTGGGTCATTTTTTACTTTAACATTAAATAAAAGGTATTTTTGTCATTTTTCAACTAAAGTGGCTCCATGGGATCCCCAAGTTGACCCATGGATTGTCTTTGTCGGCCATTACTCATACAATAGGGGTAGGACACGTGTAAGGGCATTTTCATATTTATATAATATTATTTTTACCTTAAACTACACTAATTACCTCTAATCGCGATTAAGAACTTAAAAGTTACTATTCATCAAAAAAAAATTTATTCTCATTGAACCACATTTTACTTCTTAATAAACACCATGTATGTCGGATTTTTGAAAATCAAATCACAGAAGTGGTAATATTTCATTTAAACGAAAAATCAGTTATTTAACTGCCACTTAGTGGTTTCACTATTCATCAAAAATTGAAGTTTTTCAGAACAATGCCAAAATTTCACCTTAAGCTATAATTGATATTCCAAATTCAAAAATTATGTCTATTTTACAAAATTCCAAACATATAAGTTGTATTAATTAATTTTATAATTAATTCCCACAGTCACAACAAATAGCGTGTTTTTAAGAAACAATATATATCAAAAGATTGACAATTGTCTATGTCCAATTTCAAAGTGAAATTAATTCTAATGAACACCATTGGATAACATGGTAAAAATATTTTCTAATTATACTTTAAAACCACTCAATAGTATAACTTATCACTATAAATTATTTTGATTAAAAAGGTTTTTTTAAGTATTTTTCACTATTCATAAAAATTTTGAAGTTCTCAGAAAATTACAAAAAATTCAACATAGGCTAATTTCAATATTAGGAATACAAAAATGAATTCCATTTTGAAATATATATTTTCTATAATTTCAAAAGGTGGTCATTACTATTCATAATTGCTACTTTGATTAGTCGCAATGTTTTAGAACTCGAACTTGCGTACAATGCAAGCTATTGCATTATTGAAAGAGAGGCGTATCGTGGAAGCTCGGGGTGTTACATAAGTCACAGTTAAGGTAAGGGACGTCATCTTAGTATGAAATAAATATATCCATTAAATTGGATAATATATTCAAATAAATCATTATACATAAAAATTATTACTTATCAATGAATTAGAATTGAGACCAAAAATACCCTATTGTGTTGCGTAACCATTTTATTCAAATATAATCAAAATAGAATGATTGTAGTTAAAAAATAAATAAAATTATAATATATAATTGATTATATTATATCTAATATAGGTTATTTATATACCACAAAAAATATAAAATGTTAATAAATAAAATATTCATCGCAAGGAATGAAAATTTAGTCATAAACCATTACATCTTGTTCACAAAATTCAAGGACATAAACCAAACCCTATATAATAAATAGAGTTAACTCCCAAATCATAAAAAACCATTTTCATTCATTATTTCTATATGCTGTTATTTTCTCATTTAAATTTTTTATTTTCAAAATCTATTCTTTTTATTTTAGATCATTTGTAATAGTTTTACAATGGTGGAATACATATTCACCATTAATATTAAGATCCTAAATATTTGATAATTATGGTTACTAGTATGGATATTTTATAATAATTTAATATGTTTTGTAATCCTTTCATTATATTTTTACCTTTTATCCTTGAATATAAAGTCATTAACAAGAGTGTATCTATTATTCATGATGGTTGAAGTGCGTTTTCCTAAATAATGAATTAAATAATGACAAAAATCTTTAAAAAACATTACACAATTATACCATATTTTAACTAGTATTATGTTTCCAAATAATTAATTATATAAAATCACATTATTGTTTAGTTAAGACATTAAATAGACCCAATAATGGGAATACCATTAATATATTAATGAGTATGATGAGGTTTTGTGCTAATATAATTATTTTTAGAGAACAATTATCTAATTTAATGATTAATTGTAACATCACAGGTAAATAAAGAATAAACCTTTTTTATATTTATTAAATTTTTTGAATTATATATTAATTTTACATTAAAGTGGATGATATGTTTGATGGCATACCTGATACGCAACAACATGTTCCATTGAAAACTTATATTGCACACAACGTTGAGTTATACTGAAAAATATTAATATAATATTATTATTCTAATTTGTAGTTAACACATAGCCGTTGTATTTTTGGGAACGAAAAAAAACTAACCATGTTATGATTAAATATGTTTCTTTAAAGTTTTTTATTTTATCCAAGAAATTTTAGAGGCTTAAAATAAAAAAGAATCTTATTTTAAGAAGATACACTCAAATATTCATTAAAAGGTCAATTTACCGTCTATTGATTGAAAAACCTCTTTAAATAAAGTTTTGGTCACTTTTATATGTTCTATTTGACAAAATAAATTCCTTCTTTGGAATTGTTACATCCGGGTAAATATTTGGTATTTTTCTAATAAAATTCATTTTTAATGAATGCTGAAAAATAATGTATTTAAATTAAAAAATACCTTTTAATATAATTTATTTATAAGGATATATTAACCATTTAATTGGTTTTAAAGTTTAATTATAATATTTTTATACTTTTTAAACCAATTTTGGTCATTGGAAGTAATTTCACAATGAAATTGGACATAAATAAATGTTAGTCTTTTGATTGTTATTATTTCTTAAAAACAAGCTTTTTATTTTGACAGTGGGAATTAATTTTCAATTAATTTCCTCCACATCTGTGTTTTTTATTTTAAAAAATGGATTACATATTTTAATTCAGGAGGTCCAAATTGTGTAAATAGGTAACTTTTATTTTTACATATTGGGAATATTTACACCAGTAAAAATTTTATTTACAATGGTTAAAGGGTAATTCTATTATACAAGGGTAACAGAATATTATTATAATAATATTAAATTACCCTAACATGTGTTATAATATTATTTTTTGGTACATTTCTGACCATGGGTATCCTTGTGTCTATTTTGGGACCCCATGCAACTACTTGGGAGTGATAATGACACTATATAATAATTAAGTTCAAGTAAAGACAAAAATGACTTAAACATGTATATTTTAGTAAATCAATTCATACATAGGGTTATATAATTTATCTCTTCAACTATAAATATTCATTTCAATGATAAAAATATTTTCCACATCATGATTTTTTTAGACACCAAATAGATAAAAAAATTTATAATACAATAATGATGTAGTGTTTACCAGTTTAAAGAATGATTTAAATAAATAAGATTAATAAGATTAAAACAATATCCAAAAACTATAAACTTATTATTGGATGATTTTATTTCGAACATGAGTCATCTTATCATTGACTTTAATAAGTTTTAGACCTTTAGAAACCGAAAATAAAAATATAATAAAATAATATTCTTAAACATTCCTAAATGGCCCCTCTTCTACCTTATAATAAACCCTCATTTCTAACCCATTAATCACACTTCTCAAGCCCCTTGGATAATCCAAACTCAACATAATTAATATTTATACATCCCTGTCCTTTTCCTATAAGCCTTCACTTAGGCCGTAGGTAATTCAATTAAACCTTTTGGTTCAATCCAAAGGGAGATACCTGATTTAAAGGTAACGTCTTCTCTTAAGTTCTTTGATTTTATTTTACTTTTCCAACCCCATAAACTATTATTATTACTTTATTTGATATAAAAAATAGTATCCTAAATATACTATGATGTTTGTATTTGATTTATTCTATCAAAACTTAGAAACGCCTCCATTTAATGGTTAAAGAACATATTGTTTCTGTGGACGTCGAACTACAACCTCATGAAACGATGATTGTTCAATTATCTTCTACCGCCTCTCATGGTGGTCATACTAACGGAAGTGTATTTATATATGATATATATTATGTTTATGCTTTCTCTATGATCCTGTAATTTTTATTTCCTAACATATCATTATGCTTTCCAACATTTCTAAATATGATAATTACATTTGAGGAAGTGCGGACTACCGCCCCCTCAATGTGATATGATTCGTACATGACATACGTAGAACGTATAAAGGATGGATCTAATGAAATTTTATAACATATCTATCATATTAAATTATTTTTGAATGATAATATACTGATGTATCATTATGTTTTCGTTCCATTAAATATGAAATAGAAATGAAAGTAGTGTTCATGCGTACGTACAACTTACTGTCTCCATGAACGGTGCATTTCACTTCATATCTCCAAATATTTTTGAAATATTATAAATAAATACATATATTATATATATATGATATTTAAATCATTAATATCATTCTGGATATAATATAATTTTTACCACATTAACTACTAGTAATTATAAGAAGTTCATTTTTGACTCAAGTTCCAAATATCGACAAAACAACCATTATTAACATCAATGATTGAATAATGTTTATAACCTAGTAATAAGTGAAATAAAAGGAATAATAAACTTGAAAAATGTTTTTAAGAAAGTATAAATTATCTTTATATTATTATTTAGGATATTAAAAAACGAACGGGTCAAGTCGGACACGAGGTAAGGGGTTTCTTATCTCACTTTTAATTCCATGAGATTTCTATTGTTTGCCTCTTATTTATTACATGATATTTATTGTGTACTACTACTAGATATATATTAACATGATAATATTTATATTCATTTTATCTTGTTATTCATTTTGTGGTTATTAAATTTTGGCCTTACAACTCGATTGATTACAACACGGGAAGGGGATTCTTATGTCAGTTTTAATTCTGTGAGATTTCCATTGTTCGTCACTTATTTCTTGCATGTGGTGTATTTTTTACAGCCATTTGATATATATTATCATTATTCTCTTTATATTAATAGTATTATGTGATTAATTTTTTATTTATTAACTTTTTTTCATATGACTCGATTGATTACAACGTGATAAGGGGTTTTCATCTCACTTTTTATTCCCCTGAGATTCATGAAATGTTTTCCACTATATCCTTTTGTGTGGTGTTTCTACTACCCAAGATTGTAATTTAATTTATGGGTATTTACATCTTCATTGTATGATCATATTTTCATGTGGTGTATGTTTTGTAAGTTAACAAATCGGTATGGGATCTTTTAACCAAATATTTATTCCTTGGGTTAATCTTCTTATTTGTAATTATGTCATTATATGATTATGTGTAGAATAAATATTTATTTACTTGTGATGCAATTTACACTGCCATTTGTTTGGATATACTTTTGGTACACATAATAACTCCATTGATAATTTCTCGAGTCATCGTTAAGAACTTGATACGAGTAATTTTAACTCAATTTCCATTAATTGAGTTAAACATCCACGTCATGGGTGTTGTTTTTTAGAAAATAAGTGTAAATGTTATCTAACTGTTTGACACTTAATATCAATTCATTTTAAATATATTTATATTTTTCACTCATTATTATATAATTGATTTATCAATAATCAAAGGATACTGTTTTTATAAGGGATTTCATCTCAATTTACATTCCATTGAGACTTTCTTATTATTATGCACCAATTCACTCTTATATTGTGTATATAATATCCTTTGGAATATTATATCATGAATCCAATTATTTTCATGAAATTAACTATTTAAAATTAATTTTAATTTATCCATTATTTTTATTCAAGTGTCTCTCATTTTGTTAAAAACCCTTTGACTAAAATATCGGTTAAAATGTTTTAAAGATTTATTCATCTAAATATTTCTATTTAACGTCCATGTTTTAAAAATGTTTTTTAGGATTTATTTTTACGGAAATTAATGTTTTCAAATGATGATTCATTTAAAAGTTTCAAAGTGGTATGGGAACCTTTGATTCAAAAATATATTTGTTAAATGTTTTAAATGGTTTTGAAAATAGTTTGATAAAGCATTGTTTATTTCAATATCATGAAAAGATGTATTGTGATTGCAATGTGGATGTGTTATCATTCCTTTATTCTTGTTTTATGTGTTAGGAATATGTTATGATAATTGGGAATTGTTTACGTATATGGGTGGTTCCATGATAAACCTAGGGTGGGTGAGACCGAGATAGCTCTCCAATGCATTGGGTAACGTGACAGAGGTGAACATTAATGTTTTCCCTAAGATATTTAGGGAATATACTGTGATCAGTATTATAATGTATCTCCCTATTTAGTTGTGATAGATATAATGTATGTATGATATGGATTCCATAAATTTCCTTTATGATTTACGATTTCAGTGTGTTATTAATAAATCATATGATTTCATAAGGTATGTTATGATTGAAAATTATGGTTTAATTGATTTTTATTTATTGATGGAATAATGTTGTAATTTATTATTTTATAACCCTTACTATGCTTTTTATGCTCATCCCATGTTTTTTAAATGCTTTCCATAGGACCTAAGGAAGAATAGGGTTAAGGATGGGATCATGGAAATGTCATGCTGTCTAAAAACATAGAACTAGAGATGTTTCTTTTGAAAATTTTTAATTTGATAAAATGGATACTGAGTAGTAGTGTCTACATGTAATTTTCAAGTTTATATGTAATATTTATGGCCTAATTCTTTAAAAATATAAACTTGAAAATTTCATTAATGTCAATTATTCATTTAATTCAAGATTATGTAATGTTTTGAGGCCTGGTTCTTATAGTTTTTATCAGAGGTTGTTTTAGATATCTTTTGGGATTATGATTTTTAGTTAAACACAATTTTAGTTCCAATGTAATTTATTTTAGTTAAATACTTGTTTTATAATTTTTTTAGATCATGGAATGTTGGTTATAAATGGAAGGATGATGATCTTAAACAACATTCTTATCTCTTCCTGATGATACACATGAAATGATTATTGAAAAGTCATGTTAAGATGATTGTAAATATTTTTCTAGTATAGAAGTCACTTGCAAGTAGTTTTTTGAGATATCAGACACATACACTATACCTCTATATCATTGAGGATCAGGGTTTGTATTTCATCAAATCCTATCTCAATATTCTCATATTTTCAAGAAAGTTAAATTTTATCAAGGAATTTTTTAATATTTTACCATATCACAATATTTTGAAGCATATTATGATTTTGAAAAAGGAGCTAAAGAAGTAAATTATTTAACAAACTATTTATATTGGATTTTACAATATAGTCTCTCAGCACATACTTAAGGTATTTTAAAAGGAAAATTTATTGAAAGTTTCTACTCAAACTCGGTTCAACAAATTTATAAAAATCATATTTTATCATATGTTTAGAAATTATATGTCATACATGATTATTTTATGAAAGTATTTTTTGTGAACACTTATATGACCCATGTTGTTCAAGGTATATTTAGATGAAGGAAGCAAATTATTTTGATGGATCTCTAAATAATTTTTGCAATTCATGGACCTTATTCCAACGTGAAGAAGAATACTATGAAACCATATGGACACTATGATGAAGGTATGATATTATTTCTATTAGGAATAGTTTTATTTTATCATATGGGAGTGAAATAGGATAAAAAGACAATATATATGACTTCATGAGTTTATATGATGAGGTCTTAATGTATTGGGATGAAAATGAAGGGTAAAATAAAACCATCGAGGTTAAAAAATTTTAGGGTTATTTTTGAGTTTTATAAAAAAGATATCCAGTAAGATGGGTGACAACTAGTCACGTCTGGAAAAGCCATAGGAATCGAACCCACAATCGAAGGGTGACATGGGCGCATCGCCTACCACTTTCCTACATGAATTCCTTGGTTAGTATAACTTATTATTTTATGTTAAATGATTTTATGTGTAAATAATATGTTAATTTTGGGAACATATGTTTTATCAAATGGATATCATTAATATAGAAAAATGATTTGGTGGTTATGTGATCATGTTTATTTTAGAAGATGTTTGATCTTTTGGAAACATTATATGCTTAAGGGAAATAGAATATTATGGGATCTCATTTGTGGAGTAATGGTTGAAATATTATTATGAAATAAAATATGTTTTTATTGTATACATATAACGATTTGGGATAATTATTGAAATGGTTATCCTATCAAGGATAATATGTGATTAGATTAATTACTCTTTAGTACGAGACTTTAAGAGTAACCGTTGTTATTTGGAGATAAATGTTAAGATTTATATTGAAGACTATGTGATTAAATCCTTCTGAGATTTGGTTATCAATATTATTTTGAATTACGTTGATGAATTTTTTGGAGAGTTGTTTATTGAATGATCTTTGTATAACATTGGGTATTTTTTGACAAATTTTGGAGATTAAGAGTTGTTTTTATTTTTATAAATGATTATCCTTTTGGGGGGATTCTATGGTCTTGAACAAAACATTTTTGGTTTGGTTGATGTCTAAAGACAAGGGAAATATATAGTTTCTCTTTTATGGATTATCTGATAATCTATAAGTTGATTCTAGTTCTTGTAATGTGACCATGAAAATTTTTATACTCATCATTTGGAGAAAATATGAGTTTGTGGTAGAAATTTAGTAAAGTATGAAAGTCTACATGATAAGTAAGTATGTTTCCTTAGGTTATTGTTTATGCTCCAAAATAAATTCCTCAAGATTATAAAAATTAACTTAAAACAAAAATCATTGTCTGTTAACTTTTCTTACTGTGGAATCAATGACCGTAAAACCCATCACAAGTGTGTGATTTTCTTATTGTTAAATTTATCGTGATCATGTTTTCTACTAATCTCCATCAAACCATGATGGTTGGGTTCTCTTTAATTTCTATGTTTTCCTAAATGGAGACCTAGTATGGGATATCATAGGTGAACTTTGTATTTCTCTTAATTTATTTTAAAGTGATATTTTTTATTAACTCTTTTTCTGATGGGGAACTTTTAATGCCGTTTCCACGCCCAATTTTATAATTACATGGATGCAATTCAAAAAAGGGGGAAGGTTGAAAAAATCCCAAGTAAATAATGAATATAACATTTTTATATTTATTAAATTTTTTGAATTAAATATAAATTTTACCTCAAATGGGATGGCTATATTCGATTTCATACCTGATACGCAACAATATGATTCAATGAAAACTTACGTTGCACACAATGTTGAGTTATACTGAAAAATATTAATATAATATTATTATTTTAAATGGTAGTTAACACATAGACATTGTATTAGAGAGAATTCAAAAAACTAACCATATTATGATTAAATATGTTTATTAACTCTTTTCACTTTTATACAATAAATTTTAGAGGCTTAAAATAAGACAGAATATGATTTTAAGCATAAATACTCTAATATTCACTAAAAGGCCGATTTAATTCCTTTTAATATTGAACCATCATTAAATAATGTTTTTCTCACTTTTATATGTTATATTTGACAAAATAAAATTTTTCTTTAGAATTGGGACACCAAAATATACCGTGGGTAAATTTTTCGTATTTTTTCTAATAAAATTCATTTTTTAATGAATTGTGAACAATACCAAATTTTATTACAAAACTACCTTATAATTTTATTAATTTATAAGGATAGATTATAATTTTAATTAGTTTTAGAGTTTAATTATATTATGTTTTTACTATTTAATCCAATTCTTTTCATTTATGTAATTTCAATTTTAAATTGTACATAATTAATTGTCAATCTTTTGAAAGTTATTATTTCTTAAAAAAAATTTATTTTGTTTGGACAACGGGAATTAATTTTAAATTAATTTTTTCCACTTATGTAAATTGAATTTAAAAAAATGGATTCCTTATTCTGAACCATGAGGTCCAAATTGTGTAAATAGGTAACATTATTTTTAGACATTATGAATATTTGCATCAGAGACAGTATTATTTACCATGGTTAATTGGTAAATATGGTAAATAAGGGTAAAAAAATATTATAATAATAATATTAAATTACCGTAACATGTATCCTAATCCTACGGGTTGATAAATGTCCGACCATGGGCATTGTTGGGTCTATTTTTTGATCCCATGGATCCACTTGGGAGTGATAATGACAGTTTATATTATTTAATTTAATGTAAAGAAAAATATGTCTTAAACATGTATTTTTAGTAAATCAAAGAATACAAGGGGTTATATAAGATATCTCTTTGACTATAAGAATTTATTTTAAATATTAAAACATTTCCAACATCATGTTGTTTTTTATAATATTTCGACATCATATAAATAAAAATATGTAGGACACAATAATGATGCAATGTTTACCTCATTAATGAATGATTTAAATAAATAATATTATAAAGATAAAAAAAATATCCAAAAACTGTCCAATTCTTATTTGTTGATTTTATTTCTAACATGAACCATCTTATCTTATACATTAATATTTATTTTACATTTATAAACCTAAAATCAATATATAATAAAATAATATTTTAAACATTCCTATAGAGCCCCTCCTCCACCTTATAAAAAGACCTCACTTCTAACCCAGTCCTCACACTTCTCAAACACTTTGGGTCATCCAAAATATTCCCAATTAAACTACATACATATCTATCCTCCACTTATAAACCTTCCCCTAGGATGAAGGAAATTAAATTAAACCTTATGGTTCAAACCAAAGGGAGATACCCGATTTAAAGGTTACATCTTTTCTTTTGTTCTTTTGTTTTATTTTACTTCTCCAACCCCCTACACTATTTTTATTACATTCTTTCATAACCACAAAATTATCCAAAATATAATATTTTTTTGTTCTGATGATTATTTTAACGACACTTACACACACCTCCATCTAATGATGATTGTTCAATTATATCATACAGCCTAATGAAATGATGATTGTTCAATTATTTCATACCGCCTCTCATCGTGTCCATTTTGATGGAAGTATATTTATATATAATATATATTTATTTTATTTTATATATAGGCTTATTTAATTATTATTTACCAAAATGCCTTTATTTTTTCCAATATGTGTGAATACAATAATTTCATTTGAGGATGTGTGGACTACCGCCCCAACAAGGTGATATGATTCATTCATGACATACATGGAATGTATAAAGGATTGAATTAATGAAATTATGTAACATATATATCATATGATATTATACTGGAATTATAATATTCCTACATATCATTATGTGTTCATTCCATGAAATATGAAATAGAAATTAAGGTAGTGTTCATGCGTACGTACGACTTTCCGTCTCTATGAACAATGCATTTCTTTTCTTATCTCCAAATGTTATGAAATATTATAAATACACACATATACTGGATATATAAGATATATAAGATATCTAAATCAGGAATATCATTCTCTATATAATTTAATTTTGACAACATGAACAAATTGTAATTATAAGAAGTTCATTTTTGACCCAAGTACCAAATACCTTCAGAACAACCATTATTAACTTAAATGATTGCATAATGTTTATAACATGTTAATGAGTGATATAAAAGGAATTATAAACCTGAAATTTTTTATTAATAAATTATAAATTATCTTTATCTTATTATTGCAGAGACTAAAGAACGAACGGGTCAAGTCGGACACGAGGTAAGGGGTTTCTTATCTCAATTTTAATTCCGTGAGATTTCTATTGTTCGCCACTTATTTACTACATGTGGTTTATTGTGTTATTCCATTTGATATATATTATCATGATTCAATTTATATACATGGTATTTTGTGATTCATTTGGCGTTTGTTATATTTTGTTCTTACAACTTGATTGATTACAACGTGGTAAGGGGTTTCTTAACTAACATTTCATTCCGTCAGATTTCCATTATTCGCCACATATTTCTTACATGTGGTGTATTTTTTACTAACATTTGATATATATTACCAATATTTTCTCTATATTCATTGTATTTTGTGATTAATTTTTGGGTTATTAACTTTTTTTCATACGACTCGATTGATTACAACGTGATAAGGGGTTTTCATCTCACTTTTTATTCTTATGAGATTCATGCTATGTTTGCCACTATTTCCTTTTGTGTGGTGTATGTACTTCCCATGATTGTATTATTTTCATACTATACATTAATTGTGGGATATTTGAACCTTCATTGTATAATACTTATTTCATGTGGTGTATGTTTCGTAAGTTACCAAATCGACAAGGGAACTTTTTAACCCAATTCCCATTCCTTAGGGGTTAATCTTGTAATTTATAATTATGTGATGATATGATAATTTGTGGAATCATTGTTTATTTATTTATGTTGTAATTTACACTCCCCTTTGCCTATATATACTTTTGATAAACGTAATCACTCAATTGATAAATTCTCAAGTCATCGATAGGAACTTGATAAGAGTAATTTTAACTCAATTTCTATTCAATGAGTTAAACATCCAAGTTATTGGTGTTGTTTTTAAAAAAATATGTGTGAATGATATTTGATTCATTTATACTTAATATCCAATCATACTGACTGTATTTTTATTTGTCACACAATATTATGTAATCCAT
This sequence comes from Viscum album, assembly GCA_963277665.1. Taxonomy (NCBI): domain Eukaryota; kingdom Viridiplantae; phylum Streptophyta; class Magnoliopsida; order Santalales; family Viscaceae; genus Viscum; species Viscum album. Next base: position 2,056,073,548 of record OY728127.1, on the reverse strand, counting down.
TTAACCTTATTCTATGGATAAAGCTTTTAAAAGGGCTTTCGTCTCAATTTACATTCCATTGATACTTCATTGTTGTTATGCACAAATTAACTATTATAATGTTTATATAATGTCCTTTGGAATATTACATCATGAATCAATTTATTTTCATGATATTATAATGTTCTGAATAAATTTTATTCCTAAATTATTTGAATTCAAGCATATCTGATTTTGTAAAAAACCCCTTTAACTAAAATATCTGTTAAAATGTTTTAGAGATTTATTCTTATAAATATTTCTCATTAATGACTATGTTTTCAAAATGGTTTTTAGGATTTATTTATTTGGATATTATATTTTCATATGATGAAACATTTATAGGTTTTGATGTGGTATGAGAGGATTATATTAAAAAATATCTTTATTAAATGTTTTAAATGGTTTGGTAAATAATTGTTTATTTCAATATCTTGACATGATATATTGTGATTCCAAAGTGTAAATGTTATCTTTACATTATTCTTGTTTTATTTGTAATGATTATTGGGAAATTTTTATGTATATGGGTCATTTCGTGAAAAAACTAGGGAGGGTGAACTCGAGATAGCTCTTTAATGAATTGGGCAATGTGACAGAGGTAAATGTTAATGTTTCTCCTATGAAATTTAGGGAATACACTGTGATGGGTAATCCAACGTAACTCCCTATGTAACTGTGTTAGCTACAGTGTAAGTATGATATAGATTCCATAAGTCACCTTTATGATTTATGATTTATCTTTGTTATTCATAAATCATATTATTTCATAAGGTATGTTATGATTGAAAAGTATGGTTCATTGATTTGTATATATTGATGGAGTAATGTTTTCCTTCCTTATTTTATAACCCTTATTGAGCTTTTTATGCTCATCCCATGTTTTTGAAATGTTTTCCATAGGACCTAAAGATGAATATGGTCAAGGATGGAATCAACTAAATGTCATGCTTTCTAAAACATGGAATTCGACATATTTTTTTAAGAGTTTTTATTTTAAAAAATGGATACTCGGTAGTAGTGTCTACATGTAATTTTCAAGTTGATATGCAATTGTTAAGGCCTAATTCTATAAAATTATAAACCTGAAAAATCCTCAATGTGAATTATTCAATTAATTCAAGATTATATAATGTTTTAATGCCAGGTTATTATATTAATAGTTAGATGGATATTATATTAAAATATCAACTAGAATAATTTATTTATATGAATGAATATGTTGATTAATGATGAAGATTACCTTCTTATCATACTTTTTTTAGTTGATTAAATTAATGATGATTTAATGTTCATAATTTCATTAGTAGGATATTCAATTTCTCATAAAAAAATTCATAAATATTTATTATAAATCATATTTATCCTTCAGTAACATCAATAGATCCATCCCTGACAATATTTGAAGGATGGATAAACACATTATGTCATAGATGTGCTGGTATGCACAATGAGTGAACAAAAATTGTTTATTAATAAATTCATGGGGTATATGACACAAATAATGATAATTTACTTAATATAGTAACATTAATGTATTTAAATGTGATTTATAAAACTATATTATTCTGGTTGAGAAATGTTTTTGATAGGATACTTAGGAATGGAAAATATATAGTTGATAATACTAACATTTATGAAATTGATTTTCATACGAAGACTCATTGTATATTTTTTTATGATACCTATAAATGACTAGATAATTATATTATTCTGAGATAGAAATTAGAAGAGTAAAAAATGATTTATAATATTGACTTATATTGGTAGGAGGGACATTATGTGATATTGTGTTACCCTTATCTAATTGAATGAGATTGTAGTTCTTCTAAAAACTAATAAATTATCAAATATTTATGGTTAAAATTATAGTGATAAATTCAAAATGAAGAAAAAATAACAGTAGACATGAATTTTAAGTTGATAATAACAAAAATAATTCCATATTAAGAAAATGTTATATTATTAATGGCTGTATGTTTTTATCATTTTACTTTTACCGAATCAAACATTGACATTGGTAATTAAATTCTATCCCTACTTATTAATTTCAATTAAAATTATTAAGAATAAATTTTTAACGTAATTTCATTTATCTAATATAATTTTTTAAAAAATTTATCAAAAAGTATAACTATTTGTGTGAGAAGTCATTTTTAATCATAAAAGACATAATCAACTCAAATGAGATCATAGAGAAATATAATTGTTATGATTTTAAAAAATACATCTTATAAAATTAATGTGGATACATATAATAAAAAATTTAATTTATTTTTAATAAATAAAAAGTAATGTATGGGTCATCCAAATAATTTTATTATTGTTTCTCCCTTGGAAAATACATTAATTGAATAAAATATATGAAAATAATTTTATATTAAAATAACATTATAAATATTAAAAAAATTCACGGGTTTTCTACATTAAATGAATATTTATAAAAATATGATTTTATTACCTAACATTGTATATAATTATAATTTTGTTTATTTTATGTTATTTATAATATATTTATAATATATTTTAAATTATATGTTTTATAAATCAATTATTTATTTGCTAAAAAATAACCTTTAATAAAATGAAAAATAATAATAAGAAAATTATGGTATGATATATTTTAACACTATTTTTATTATATTAATTTAAAATAACCAGAAATTGTAAATATATATTTGAATAATATAATAAATTAAATTGAAATGTAATTATTTTTTTAAAATTAAATTTTTAAAAATTTAATGTTATTGTTATTATTTATTATAAATAACCAAACAAATTGTTGCTAAAATATTATTTAACCAAAATTATCATTTTTCTTATAGTCCTTGAAATATATCATCTTATTGCACAGAAGTTTTTTTTTTCAAAAATAATAAATGATCATAATAGTCATTTTATGTTAAATAAAAAAATTTAAATAATATAAATTTTATCCACTGTTATATATATAATGTCATAAATTGATTCTTCTTATACATTAATTCTAATTCAAAGGTTAGGTTTCTAGTTAGATACACATAGAATAAATTCCTTTTAGTTTTTTGTTTTTTGTTTGAAAATATTACTATCACATTGACTTATTGAAAGGAAATAATATTTTATAATATCAACAAATTAAATTCTCTCATCATTAAATAAATTACATCCTTTCAATTTAATTAATATAATCATTGTAATGTATATACTGAAATCATAATTAATCTAAAACTATTAGATTATCATGGACTTATTTATAATATGGAATGAGATTTATTTGTTTGATAAATTATTATAAGTTATTTATAATGGGAGGTAATACAATCAATATTTTTCATTAAATCTTACTCACTAATGTTGATCTATATCTATAATGAAAAAATTAAAAAACAATAAAATGTATTGATATAATATTCATATCCATAAGGGTTTTTATTTAGGACTCAATATTATGTAGATTGTGACAATGTACATATCGTAGGACACTAAAAATTGTTGAGATAAAATTTTCTATAAAAATAATTACTAGTATTTTTATTGGATTATACTTGTTAACATGGTTCTTAGTGACAATATCCATCATTTTCCATTGAATTCATATATTGTGTCTTTTGACGGCCAATACTGTTGAAATTAATCGAACAAATATATGTAGAATCCACCATTTACATAAATATGTGAGTTTTAAGACCTTCAACACCACAAATATAATATTTACCCATTATAAAAATCAAAATTTCCCCCAAGATTCATGGAAAAAATTTTAAATATAGGAAATATAATCCATTTTAATTCATCTTCTACATCAATTTATATTTATCAGGCATCCTTCCTTATCTTCCATGGTGTGATTGGTAAATAATTTAATAATACATTATAAATAATATACCATGAAGGAATTTTTGGAAAAATAAAATGGGTTCCCGCTCCAAATAAAAATATATAATATTTTGTTGATTTAAAATATTCATTATTTCTCTCACACATGGTTACTTATAGTGATATGAATTAATAAAGTATAAACATTTAACATGATTGATGAAAATTTTCTGTGAGTTCTCTATAATAAACCTAGTTAATTTTATTTTCAATGTGTCTCTCATTATAGCTCTATCTTTTGTTAATATTTATCATTAATTTAAAATTTTAACCGACATGGATCAAATTATATGACTCTCATTTAAAAATTAACATTGTTTTATAAAACACGATAAATTTGAGTTGTGACGTATCATTATTATAAACAAAAAATATAATAAAGTCCCAATTTTCCATTAACATTTCATAAAATACTATTAACAGTATAATCCTTTAATTATATTACCTTTAAATCAAAAACATTGTTCACTAAATATTATTAGTAAATCCCAGTATCTTTTATCCATGTATATATATACCGTAATAATATACTTTTTATAACAAATAATTTTAAAATATATTTGATAACTAGAGTCATTAAACCATAATTTGACTATAAATTTATCCAAAACTTATATTGAACAATCAATTGTAATTAAAAAAATTAACATGGTATTAAAATATTAATCATATTGTGTAATCTCATAAATTTTATAATCATGAAAAAAATCATAGATTAATTTTTCATTAAATCAATAGTAAATTCAATATATATAAATATTGTCTAACTAAATTTACCCAAAATCAATCAAATCATTATTAGAAAAACATATCTAATATTTTGAACAAATATGATATATATCCCCCAGTAATTAATTCAATAATAGTTATCCAAAAAATTATAAAAAAAATCAAATCACTTTTCATTATGTTTTATATCACTTAATTTATATTTACTAAACATTAAAAAACATATAAAGAACAATCCATATATGAATCACATAATCCACAATAAAATTTATAATATTAGAATATTGTATTGATAAATGGAAAATAACTAGTTAAAATAGTTAAGAGTATTATGAATTAATTTATATTGTGATATAAACCACACTTAAATAGGCATGACTTTGAAACTCTTGTTCTGATCATAATAGAAATATACTAGAATTCGTAATAATTTATGTCTTATCCCTTATTATCTTATATGAAATTTTAATTCTAGATACATCCCTCTTTCATATAAATTTTAGTTATACTATTTTAACAAATATTAAAACCAATTTTTTTTTAATATTTTTAATATGTAATTGAAAAAATAAATCAAAATATTTCTTCCCATATAAATCATCCTCATATATCATAGGATACTTTTGTTTCAAACTACATATTTATTTGTAAAATACTTAGTTGTCCATGGTCATTTTTTTATGTGGTGTCTAAAAAATTAGTTATAATTATTATTAAATCATTTATAATGCTCCCTCAAGAGAAGGAGATTATCTTATGAAATCCTGAAAGAGTATCTCATAGTTTGTGTAGTCTTAAGGTCGCTCATCCTAGAGCAGAGTGATGATTGTGTCAATGATCAACCAAAATTTTCCCATGAGGTTACCCCTATGTGAATAAGTTCTTTGTAAAAATATATATTTATGTATAAATAAAATGTATTGATTTATTAGAATAATATTATAATTCTTAATTTATCCAAAAAACCATGGGAATACTCAATAGATAGACTTATTTGTAGTGTGCTTTATGATTTTATAGTGTCCCAATCATCAAGAAAATGTTATATTTTATCATTAAATTAAATTATATAAATAAATAATATAATTTTATATAAAATTGAAAATATGTTAATAATTTCTTATCAAACATAGAATTATCATTAATAGAACAAATAATCCCTGCTTTTTCTTAGACATTTTTTAATATCAATAGTGGGACCTTTGACATGTGGTCTGGTCCCGGTTCTCATATAATTCTACAGTACATACATAATTTGGTACCAGTAGTAATAGAATGAATATAACCATCCATATTTTTATAATAAATAACATTACTGAATCTTAGACATATTAAGGTTCATTTAGGTATAAACTAGTAGAAAATGAAGATACATCATAAACTAATAAAACTCATTAATTTTATAAAAAGTTTTATTATACCATTATATATAGAAAACCTAATAAATAATAAGGATTAAACATATCCCCCATGTACATACACATATTTTATACAATTAAACAATAATAATTTACTTCATTTCAAAATGACCTAGGTAATTCATGAATTAGAAATGGGTTTGATGAAACACTCTATAAGGGAAACATAAAACTAAAGTAGCCATGGGATAATCATTAGATAATGAATTGGTAAAGAGAATGATTCCCTAAAAACATGAATCTAAAATATTTTTATATCCATGAAATTAAATTGAATAATAGATATAAATAATATTGAACTCATACTAATTAGAATCATAATGCTAAACATCACAATCAAATATCAAATAAATGTTCCAAGACAATATAAATTTCATATTGACCAAAGTTGAGAAATATTTATGTCAAGTTGTTTAGACAAGGAACATACTCTCAAGGGAATTCTAATACATCCAAACCAAACATGTTATGTATAATGAGACTATTTGACTCATTAAATAGATATATAATGTATGTCCCCCCGACCACCTATTTAAGTAATATGATGGAACCATATGTTTCAATTTACAAAATTCATACCATTTCCTATGGAACCTTCATATAATTATATCACTTATTTCCATATGATAATGAATTTGGAATATTAATTTATGATCTAATAGTTTTAGAATCCCATAGTCATCCTGAATTATAATGTCTCACTGTGACTATAAAATATAATTCATTTATTGTTACAAATATTCAACGTGATTTATATATAATGTGATGTTTAATACATGTAGAACCATAGTTATATGACTGTATCAATTACTAGAAAACTGAAATCATAATCCATCAATTGAAATTATGCATATGGTTTCAAAATAACATGTCCACAATGAATCAATTGAAAGATAGATGGAATTTTAAATTAAAGAAAAACATCCTTTGAGAAGAATGATTATAAAATACCACCCAAGGAGTGATCATCAATTATATAGTTTGGTATCATGATTTCATGTACCCCATATGATTAAATTTATTTTTATATAGTAAATCATGAAATCTAACCCCTATTTGGAAGAACCAATTTAACAATTGACTACTATTTTGAAATGAAAATAAGAAATACATTCTATAAAATCATTTTTAGAATTGATATAATCAAGGACATTTTAGGTCACAAATAGAAATATTTCTCAATATATGATGTGTAAAAACATTAAAATAAATATTATTTAAATAAAACTGAAAATATATATATAAGAAAATAAAATAACATTTTCTTCATGAAATATGGATCCAAAACAATGTTTATGAAACATATTTTTTTATTACATGAAATTACAATTATATAAAACTATATTTTTAAAAAGTGTAACAATCTATTATTTTAATTAAAATTTCATTTTCAGAAATATTATTACAGTATATAATAAAATGAAAATTTTAGGTTGTGAGAACCCACTATTGAAAGAAAAATGATTAGGATAAAATATTTTACTAAATGAAGGGGTTTTGAGTTTTCAAAAATACACACTACGAGGGAAACAAATGAATCAATATAAACATGAAAACATTACAAGGATTGTAAACATAATGAAATATTAGTAGTATTATTTAAATAAAACCATTTAAATGAATACATAATTTCATGAAAACATGTGGTTAAAGTGAATTATTTCTCAAATAATCAGAATTGGGATGACGAAAACCCTTTTGACGTGAGTAAAGTTTTAATTAAATCTCATTGATGGAGATAAAATATAATGAAAATTTAAACAAAATGATTAAAATGTAGTTAATGATGTTATTTTTTAAACATAAATTATATTCACAATTGAATTGAAAATAGGTTCATTAAAACAATTCATGTATTTATGAAAATAAATTCATACTAAAACCCCCAACATTCTGTCTGGACATCTATGAACATACATTAATATCATGTATCCCAAAAATATATAACATAATTTATATCCTTACTCAAATATACATTCATTCATACATTTCTTTATTAGTAATTATATATTATTATATTCTGATTTTTAACATCGAGTTTTTGTATGCCATGAACCAATACACTATGATCTGAGCCACAACTACACCATGAACTCCTCCAATAGGTTAGGGATTATTGAAAAACACGATTTAGGAAAATATCACACAAGTGAGGCTTCATCCTTTGGATATTTTTAAACCACACCCACAAACATCTCTATGAAATAGTGTAGAGATAGTAAAACATAAAAGAAATTCATGTATAAATCTATCCTAAACCAGAGTACAATTGAAGTACTAAAAAGGAAAAACACTTTTCTATAAAAGAGAAACTATAAAAGCATCCAACCTACTAAGTATTAGATGATTTATACCAAATTTCACTCTCTAATAGATCCGTAGCATGACTTCAACAAACACCATAGTTTGTCTAACTCTCTAAGATTGACCCACCTTGAGACCTCATAAGACTCTATCGAAAGGAAGGTGTTTTGAAAAAGACACATCATATATAGGAATGGACTATGTGAGTTTTAGTATAAAAACAATTATTAGGTTCCCAGGATACATAAGAGAAATGGGAGAAACTAAAAGGAAATATACCTCTTGAACCACCCAGAGGGAACCAAATGATAGAGAATCTCCATCTAAAACATTCATGGCTATAAATATATAGTAATCTAATAATAAAATGTATTCCATCCATGAAGTGATGACACTACCCATGAAAAACTATTATCATAAAACCATTTTCATGAGGATACATCCGTATAGCTAGCCACATTATTTACATGACTCACATAGGTAAGGCACGTCCAGGAAGACACACTCCATGATCCCCACCATCCTAGATGGAACTCTTCTATGAGATAAATCTACATCAGAAAGAATTTTCAAATCTATGATGGTACATTTGAGAGACAATACCAATTTGGAATATTTACCTCATACCAGTTACAACATTACATAGATTATAATATATCATCTAAAACAAAGATAATAGAACAAAATTACCATCCAATGTGGCATATATATGAGAGATCACATTCATTGGACCTCACTATGATTAAATTCACACTGGAACCCAATGTATATAGATACTCATATAGGGTTCCTCATCCATCCCTAATGTCGGATGCTACTAATTTTACTCTATCCAAGAAAGGGATCATCACAGAGAAAGGAAAACTCTTTCAGATCCTCTAGGGGGAACTACACACCCCATATAGAATACCACATGCCACACAACATTGGATAAGGGATCACAACTAGGATCACTAAGGGACACCACAAACAAAATCTGGTAACTCACTGATATATCTGAATGGAGGTCACTACCTTTACTACAGGGGGGATAAAAAATTTAATCTGACATCATGGATATTATAGTGCTCTAGTAGTAAAGGTTCCCCTTTATAGTTCTCCTCACAACGATTCCATATCCCGCTCCTCATAAAACATATGATGTATTGATATTATACCAAATTATTCTATAACAATACAGAAATCCTCTAATGTTTATGCTATCATATAACAAATGATACCACAAAATGTATTGTGTTATAATGGTAGGTAGGGAATTTTTGTGGGGATGTGTTGGTCACAAGGATACCAAGAAAATGATATAGAGACGTTTTATGATAGGGGATCATTTTGTGGACTCCCTAGAGGGATGCTTTGACTTAATCTAAGCTCATCCTTTTGAGGGGATCACAATATTGTTTTAAGGATGTAATACTATTAAATATACATAATGATATAGAAAGGTACTCACAAAAATAATACAACAAATAATGTTACAAACCAACAAAACCAACAACATTTCCTTACAATACTCCCTAAAGACCCAAACCATGGACACCATCATGTTCTATGAGAAAAAATGATCAGAGAAGGCCATTTTCCATGTCTGAACACGTGTAAGGACATGACCTTAAAAAAACTTATACTAGTTATATTAAAACTTGAAATCGCTTCATTTTATAAAATATCTTTTTGGTATAGTGATTTACAGAATTAAGACACACTCTTAGATAGTGAAAAATATATAATATAAGTGGATAATTATACACAGTATCCATTTTTTCCACCAATTGAAACCATTTTAAATTAATATATTTTTTCTTTTTCATGAAAATCATGATAACATAAATCTTGACTTCTTATTTTGTCTTACCCATCCTTATACCCTATGAAAATAATTTCAAAAAATGGGATGAGCACAAAAAGATCAATAAGGGACATATAGAAAAACAATTTTAGTCGAGTCAAATTATGAAAACCCATTGAAAAAAACTTCATAAAAACTTATTTGCATGAATAGAAAAATCACATGGTTTCCTTAGGAAATCATTAACATATAACAATTAAATTAACCATTATAAATGAAATAATCATATGTTTAATTCCCACCTCCATTGTAACCAATGCATTAAAGAGCTACAATTGGGGTGCACCCTTCATATAAGTTATATCAGGCTCACCCATCATTGATGAGATATAATAGGTATCAAACATTTCTATTTTCAATTACGATATCAAAAGTGTAGTATAATGTTCATTTAACATTATTTAGTAAAATCCCTATGATAAATCTAGAATAAACCCTTAAAAATATTTTTAACCCTTGTCTGAATCACATAAAAATATCAAAATACCAGTTTCATGTAAAAAAGACATTAAAATGTAAAAATCAAGTACATAATAATGATAGTACATTATTTGTAAATAAATTTGAAAATAAATAATATAGAAATTATATAATTAAAGAATCACTAAAACTGGAAATTTCATTCAAGATGTATATGTTAATAAAATCTTTCTACACTATTATAATAATCAATATATTATTAAAACCCATTTTAAAACATTTAAAAAATATTTTTGAATAAATTTTTTCCATACCACTATATAAAATTTTAAATATATTACTAGTTTAAAACATTCATCTCAATAAAAATAAATCCACAAAACATTTTTTAAATCATGGGCATGAATGAGATAGATTTTGAATAATAAATCCATATTACATTTAAAATAATTTTTAGTTCATGAGCCCCTTACAACTTGAGAAAACCCAGAATAAATTTAATAAATTTAAATATAATGATAGTATTTTAATTGATCATATAACATGTCAATATATTTTTATATACAACTTAAATATTAATAATGTTTTATAACGTCATTATATGCCTCAATTAAAGGATATTGAGATGATGTCCCTCACATTGAATTTAAATCGTCATGTAAAATCCGTATATTCCTTAATAATAAAAACAACATAAAGATTTAATTACATTATTAAATACATAAATTTTATTATTCCTATAATATCAATGGTTATAATTTTATAAAACTAAATTAATTATTTATGTTCGTGTCTGATGTTTTGTTGATATTTGGTACTTGAGTTCAAAGTGACATTAGTAAGAGTTCAATCATCAATGTGGCCACTAGTACATCAAATCTTGAAAAAAATTAATGAAATAATAAAAAAATTTATTTATCAAATATAGTTTTAAATCAATCCATTTATGTTTGGTTATGAAAAATGTTTAATGTTATAATGATAGAGATGGTTTGTTGTATGTACGCATGGGTAACATTTCCATTTTTCAATGATCATTATAGAAAGAATGTAAGTACAGTCAAATCATTAAATAATTATCATATTATAATTAATATCATATTAATAGTTTAAATATTCACATATATATATATATATATATATAAATAAATAATTCATGTGATGTGGTGGTGAAAAATAATTCGCATCGCTTCATTAAGGTGATAGATCAGACGTAGGACTGAACGACGTTATCATTTTTATGTGCATAGAAAGGTAAGAATGTAAATGGTATATTATTATTTAATAAAGATAAATATTTCAAGAAAATAATATATGAACATTAATTAAAAAATAATAATGAGCCTTTGGATACGGTTATGGAAACTTATTTATATCGGTTCCCAAGGTGGTAGTCTTTCGTACAGATGAATGAATAATTCATTTCCCAATTTCTGAAATTGGGGACTTTTTTTAGGTGATGATATTAAAATAATAATGACTTGGTATATTGTGTATACTATAGATATTATTTCATCTTGTATGAATAATAATATAAGGATGTTAAAGAATAGATAAGATTGAAACAATTAATTAAAAATGATACATCTTCTTCGGATAATTACCTTTAACTAAAGCCTTAACTCATAAAAGAATAGTTCTATGCCTAAAATAAGGCCTCTAGAATGTCCAAAGGGATTCTATAAATGTATTTCAGTTGATATTTGACAGTAAAAATTGTTTTTAGGAGGGAAGAGTATAGAATATTGGGTTCCCTTCTATATAAAAGCTGAGGGGAACTCTGGTATTTTTTCTAATTATCAAACTATTATATATAATTTATTTATAAAAATTGTAATAAATATAATAATTTCTATAATAGGATGATTCTGTCTCAATGAAAAATCATCAAATAAATATTAGACTTGTTTTTATTGTTTTTCAATTCTTTTTATTTTCTTTTAACCCTTTTAATTCTTACCATCATATCATTTCATTTACTCACTGAGCAATAAAATACTTAATCAAAAATTTTAAATGACCATTCAATGAGTAATTGATGAAATTTTAAGACATATAAAATTATTATTTATTAATATTTTATTTTTATGAATTATACATCATTTAATAAAATATTAAATATTTTTAAATAACAATATTGTCAATTATAACACTATTCAGTAGTTTACATTTTAAAAATAAGATAAAAGAAATAAAAGTATGAAAAAATATTTCATGTAATATATAAAATGTAAATTTTATACATAATATTCATGTATGACATAAATTTTTTGAAATCATATATATTTTAATGTTTCTAATATCATTTATTTGAATTTTCAATTCATTAAATATTTCCTTCATCACAATTTTATCACCATTTAATTCAATTATTTACCTTCGAAAAATTATAAATAAATTAACATGATGTTGTTAAAGATTTAATATTCCAAAATATTATGTATAGTAAAACATATCTTTTATGTATCACTATATTAAAATTTTTATAGTTATGAGAGACATGGTTTTTACATCTTTCTGATTATTTAAAAAATATTATAAATGTCTTACAGAAAATATTATGGCTTAAAAATTTCATACATTCATAAAAAGTATTATTCTAGTCGAAAATAACTCTTCCAAAAAAATTTGGTACATGTGTTTGAATAATTTTATAATATTATAATATTATTTTTACCTTTAATTACCAAATATATCTTTAACCATGGTAATAAAAAATTTACAAATGTTCATATTCATATTGACAAAAAATAAACGTGACCTAATGACTAATACTAACCTTATGACTCAAAATATGGATCAAAATTTTTCAAAATTCAAGACACATAATTAAATGAAATTAATAAAAAAAATAATCTCATTGACTAAATAGGAAAGAGGGGTTCCACTGTAAAAAAATTCAAAGTTTTTCAAATTTTTTATATCTAATTTAAATATGAAATTGAATCCAATGAAAAACATTATATGAAATAATAAAATTGATCAAATTATACATTAAAATCGATTAAATATTTAATTTCACACTCTGAATTATTTTGAAGAACAAATGTTTAAATTTTAAAACGATTTTTTTTAATATTGATCAAAAACTGGGTCCTGTGAGAAAAAAAGAAAAAATCACCCAAAGTAAATTTTGATACTCATATTTAAAATAAAATGTTTCTATTAGTAATATATTACTTATAAATGTGTCAAAATATAAATTTAAAATAGGTGGTCCATCAAAATGCACCAAAAGTGCATTTCTTCAGAAAAAATTATTTTATGCCTAAAATTGGATTTATTCATATATCATTTATAGAAGATAAATATGATTAACATTTAATATTACATTACATAATATATATATATATATATCAATATATATTACATTCATATAATCCATCTATATTGATTTATTAATTAATTGGTTAAAAGATGACTTGTTCATATTTAAATAGTTTTTCAAAAAATCATTCATTTATAATTAATTACCCATCAGAGTATTAATTAAATATAAGTGTTTAAATAATAATTTATTAATTATATTCATTTATATCATTTATATCATCTTAATAGATTGGTTGTACAGTAAAAATTAATTTCTTTAGTTGTTCCTTTAAGCCTGATATACTGTATCATATACACTATCAAATATAGTATTTCTTATTAAAAACATAGGACGTTACATTATAAGCCATTCTGGAATGTTCACGCTTGAAATTTTAAATTCAAGATAGAAAACAATTGGCTTTACTTTTAAAATACCCTTTTTTAAATATCACATCAAAAAAAGGATTATTAAGACATCCACATTAAAAGAAAGATATGGATGTACAATAGTCACATGTGATTACACATACATGGTTTTTTATAGCAAAACATGGACATGGAAGAAAAATATAACCATAATTTTGTAATGAAGAGTGAAAGAAAACATGGTTTTCAAAATTCTAGCAATAAAAAATATACATTTTTGAAACAGGATAAATGGAGATTGATTCCATTGCTTGAAAAGTAAATGATAATGTAATTGTTGTAAGATAATTTTCATAATGTAGAATATTTTTTTAATAAATGGAAAAAGAACAAAAATACATATAATTTATTGACTTGTATAGTTTCATATATTAATAAAATTTTAACATATTATTATCTTTTTTCTACAAATAATATGTATTCATGATGAAATTTTCCCGCCTGAAGCACTAGAATACACTATTAGAGAATAACATAATCCAAAAAATATAAATTTTATGTTCTTAATGTCATAAAAAATAAACCAAAATCCAAAATGGATAGGATAATATAAAACAATTCTCTGAAAAGAATAAACAACTGTATGATGAAAATCTAATTTAAATCTCTAAAATTCAATAGTAATAAAAAAATTTCAATATAGAATATTTTATATATAAATTTTCTTTAAATTCATCAAAATTATCCAATCTAAGATTGAAAAACGAAATTTAGAAAGATTAAAAAATATAGTCATCCAAGAAAAACTTTATCATTTATCACTAAATAATATCATTCACTATTAATGGATCATATTAAAAATTAATTAACCATAACATAAAATATCCAATATTGGTCAATAATTTCCGTAAATAACCCAAATTACTATAATTAAACAATAAAATTATATATTCTTAAAAATATAATTACAACATTATGGAAAATAAAATCTCATAGTATTCTATTCATGTTTATCCTATAGTTTTTCCAAAATGGAGAATATATTCCAAAATAACATTAACTGTAACTCCCCAACCCCAGTTACCCAGAATCGGTACATTATTTTAATACATTGGAATGATTACAAGGAATCATGTCCTGAAAGACCGATTAGTTTAGCAGTCAGGGAAAATAGATTACATACATGAACGTTACATTAAACATTAGAAAATAGAAAATAAAATAAATGATCCTCTAAGAACACATTAATCCACTAGAATCACCCTTATTATCAATCATAATACACTTATTATAATCCTAGGAAAAATAAAACATATGAAAGGGGTAAGCTCAAATGCCCAGTAAGGGTAAGCAATACAGTGGAAGATAACATAAACATTAGGCATTCTCAATAATTTAAAACACATGCCTTTACAAACAATAGACATGATCACTTTATGGAAAGAATTTGAGATAAGTAAATAATTTCATAATAATACATAGTCATGGGTATTCTACGAGTCGAAAAACCACATGAACCATCAATAATATTTTTATAATGAGGGAATGTATAATGCGGGTCATTCTGAAAAAAAAATTCAAGGCCTCGGCCAGGGCATCTAAAAATGATTAAGGCCTCGACCAAAACTATATATCAAAATTGGGAAAGGAATTGGTCAATTCCACATCTAATTTTTATCATGAGACCTAACGATGCACCGAGGAGCTATAGTGGGCTCCACCTATCATTTACTAAGTCCAAAACATTCCTCGTATGAAATGGTTGAAACGTAACATAAACATTTATATTTAAACTAGCATAAAAAATCTAAATACTTTTACCATAAACTATGAATGGTAAAAAATAGCACATTCACAGTCAAACATATCATAACTCAATCAATAAAATATTGACTATTTTATTTCTAATAAATCAACCTTAATCTATAATAATATCCAAAATGAATGTTTTCACATATGAAAATAATCTGTAAAACCCTTTGAGAGAAATATCTTTTTTTATGAAATCATATAAAAGTATCAAAATTTATAAATAAAGACGTTTAAAAGTTAATTTTGAATCAAAGTGTCCCATAACACTTTGAAACTTTTTAATGGAATTATCATTTTAAAACATTCATGTCCATAAAAATAAATCCATAAAACCATTTTGAAAACATGAACATTAATGATAATATTTATAAGATTAAATATGTAAAACATTTGAAATGATTTTTTAGATAAATATTAACTTAAAAAATAAATTCAAAAAATTATTTTATGAGACATAGACATGGATAAAAAATGTTTCCTATAAAATAAAGACACATTAATAATCTCTGATAAAAATGAGATTGAGGAATTAACCTTTACCTTGCACTTTCTTTAGGTCAAGGGTACATTTATCCTCATGTATAATGTCCATTGTATGTTATTAAATTATACCGGAACCATATTCATATTTATTATATCATACATGATTCATTTATGACTTTATACTACCCATTTAAAAATGATTTCCTTGTTAAATTTACGTTTTGGGTAATAATCGCTTTCTTTATCGTACGTGTTTTTACATCTTATTATTGACCGTATCATTTAGATAATGATTTAAAACTTCTAGAATATAATCCTGGATTTATATATCATATATATTTAAAATACAAATATTTATAATAGATAGATATATGAAATCGAAGGCACCGTTTATGGAGATGGTAGGTCGTATGTATGCCTAAACGTTGTTTCTGTTTTCATATCGTATTGAACAAAAGTACATGAATAAGATATATGTAAGTATATATATATCTATTATAATTATTATTTCATATATTACATACTTATTTATAAAATATATTTTTATAATCATCGTTGAATGTTGAACGTTGGAATGAATCTCATCAAGTTGTGGAGACAGTAATCCATACGTACACACGAGCGTAAATATCGTTATTTTGACAGTGAAATAATATGTAATTGGATAGTATATCATATATAAAGAATCATTAACATGATATATTTATTATTTACCTCATTTATACTCATTATTTTACCCATCCAAATAATGAAGTGTTTGGATAACAAATTACACCACGAAATGGAGACGGTAAGCCTTACGTACGTGCGTATGGAGACATTGCCATTTAGAGGTTATATAGAATAAATACTATTTTGGTAACATATTTATAATAACTTCATAGTATTTAGGAGGTACTAGGGTTATTATTTTGTTATTAAAACAACAATGAAATAAGAAGTGGAAGGTGAAAAAAACGTGAAATAGGGTGGTGAAATTAATACCACTTCTTCGGGTGTTTCCTTTTGAGTTGATCAAAAGGGATCCTTTGTTTGGCCTTATGATCAAATTAATGACTCTAGGATGATTTGAGAGAATATGGGAGGATATTTGGGTAGGGGTTTGCTGAGCCAAGTGGATTTGGATTTGTGATTTTGAGAGAAGGGGAAGTGCCCTTTTATAAGTGGGGTGAGGGTCACTATAGGAAATGATTAAAAATTTAATTTATTATACCATCATATTAGGTTTATAATATATCCAAAAAGAATTTATTTCTAGCCTTAGGTGGTTATGGTTCGAAATCCTCTCAAACAATAGGTTTTAGACAAGTTTAGGTTACCATTTTAACCTTATCGTTTTTATTTAACTCTTAGTTACACTACTGAAAACTAAGGCTTTACCAATGGTTTCAAACCATTGGTAAAGGCTGCCAAACCATTGGTATACTGTATTCCAATGGTTTGGAAAATTTATGGAAAGTAAGGCATTGGGATATCCCATTACCAATGGTTTTAGTATAACCATTGGGAAAGGGTATGTAATCCTGAGTTTTCCCAACTGTTGGTAAAACCGTTGGCAATACTATAATTTTACATTTTTACCAATGGTTTAATAAACCCATTGGTAAAAATATGTATCGCACTATACCAATATTTTTAGTAAACCGTTGGTATAGTGTATTTCCAGAATTTAATAGATCAGCCACCTAAAATCTCATTCACTGTAGACTCAACTGCATACACCTGCGTACACTCTTAACAGCAACAAAAACACCTTTTATAGCACACAAAATCACATAAAAACATGATATTCTTATAACCATGGAATTTAACACAATTATAATAATGTATATAAACCCAATTACCCTGTGCAATACAGAATTAAAAATTGAATTCTCAATTGAATACATGCAGAATGAATTATGTAATGAATTCTAAATTATAAATCAATAACACATACAAAATGAATTATGTTTCATGCAGTATTCTGAATTATATATTACACATATATAATATGACATACAAGGGGTTGGGGTGTCCCAGGGAATGGGGGTGTCCCGGGGTGGGGGACTATCTATGGGTGTGGGGGTGTCTAGGGGGGTGGGTTATACAAAATTAAGAATACATACAAAATTACATTTTCTATAACACATACACAATTGAATTCAGAAATTAGAAGCCAATAACCCCAAAATAAAGTATCAACATAATCCAAATATGTTTGGTCGGTTTTATTTATACCTGTTGTTTTTACATAAAATGATGTCCATTTAAAAAAACAACATACACATAGAGTGATACCGGCCACACCATGACTCAGATTGAGGCGAGGTTTACTTGTACACGTAATAGATGACTCATGGATTATTTTCATAAAATATCAATAGATCTGAATGCCTTTGGTCATTTTTCTGTATGCCAGTTTTTGTTTTCACAGAAAATGATTTCCATTTCAAATAAAGGTGAGACACTTTGAGTGGTGTCGGCCACACCGTGCCTCGGATTGAGACGAGGTTAACTCATACACATCACATACTAACCATGGATCGTTGTGCTAAAGTATCGACACAATAAAAATAAATTTTGTTGGTTTTCCGTATGCCAGTTTTTTTACTTAAAATGATGTCCATTTTAAACAAAAAAGAGATAGTTAGGGTGATACCGATCTCACTGCACCTCAGATTGAGGCGAGGTTGACTTGTACACGTCACATATGGCCCATGGATCGTTTTGATAATGTTTCAACAGAATCCGAATGTGTTTGGTTGTTTTTTCATATGTCATTTTTTGTTTTCACATAAAATGATGTCCATTTTTAACAAAAGATAGTCACTTTGAGTGGTGATGGCCACGCCGCGCCTCATATTGAGGCGGGGTTGACTCATAGATGTCATAAATGACCCAAGGACCATTGTACTAAATTTTTAGTAGAATAAAAATGCCTTTGGTTGGTTTTTCGTATGTCAATTGTTGTTTTCACATAAAATGATGTTCATTTTAAACAAAAGAGAGACACTTTGAGTGGTGCCATCCACACCGCGCTTCTTATTGAGATAGGATTGACTCGTACATGTCACATATGACCCATGTATCTTTTTCCTAAATTATCAACACAACAAAAATGCGTTTTGTCAGTTTTCCGTATGTCAGTTGTTGTTTTCACCTAAAATCCTGTCCATTTCAAATAAAAGTGAGACAATTTGAGTGGTTCCTGCTACACTGGATCTCGGATTGAGGTGGGGTTTAATAGTGCACATCACAAATGACCCATGAATCGTTTTTCTAAAGTATCAGCTCAATCAGAATGAGTTTGGTTGGTTTTCTGTATGCCAGTTGTTGTTTTCACTTAAAATCCTGTAAATTTCAAATAATAATGAGAGAGTTTGAGTGGTTCTAGCCACACCGGACCTCAGATTGAGGTGGGGTTGACTCATACTCATCACATATGACCCATATATCGTTTTCATAATGTTTACACATAATATTAATGCCATTGTTCGGTTCTCCGTATTTTAGTTGTTGTATTCACCTAAAATGATGTCCTTTTGAAACAAAAGAGATACACTTTGAGTGGTTCCTGTGACACCGCACCTCATATTGAGGCAGGGTTGTCACGTACACGTCACAAATGACCCATGGATTTTTTTCCTAATGTATCAACACAATACGAATTCATTTGGATAGTATTCTGTATGCGAGTTGTTTTTACTTAAAAGAGTATCCTTTTTAAACAAAAGAAAGACATTGTGAGTGGTACCAGCCACACAATGCCTCAGATTGAGGTGTAGTTGACTCGTACACGTCAAAAATGACCCATGAATCATTTTTCTAAAGTATCAACATAATATGAATGTGTTTGGTCAGTTTTTTGTATGCGAGGTTTTGTTTTCACTTAAAATGTTGTCCATTTCAAATAAATGTGATACAGTTTGGGTGGTTTCGGCCACACCAGCCCTCAGATTGAAGAAGGGTTGACCCTAAAATGTCACTTATGTCCCATGGATTGTTTTCATAATGTTTCAATAGAATATGAATGCCTTTGGTCGGTTTTTATTATTTCGGTTGTTGTATTCACTTAAAATTATGTCCTTTTAAAATAAATGAAAGACACATTGAGTGGTGTCGGCCACACCACACCTCATATTTATGTAGGGTTGACTTGTACACCTCACACATGACCCATGTATCTTTTTTCCTAAAGTATCAACAGAATATGAATGCGTTTGGTTAGTTTTCTATATGCCATATGTTTTTACATAAAAGAGTATCCATTTTAAACAAAAGAAAGTCACTTTCAGTGGTACCGACCACACCGTTCCTCGGATTAAGGTCGTGTTGACTCGTACACATCAAATATGACTCATTTATCATTTTCATAAAGTATCAATAGAATATGAATGCATTTGGTCAGCTTTCCATATGCCAGTTGTTGTTTTCACTAAAAAAATTTGCATCTAAAATAAAGGTGAGACACCTTGAGTGGTTCCGGCCACACCACACCTCGGATTGAGGCATGTTTGACTCTTACACAACATATATGACCCATGTATCATTGTGATAATGTATCAACAAAATCTGAATACGTTTGGTTAGTTTTCCACATGCTAATTGTTTTTATATTAAATGAAGTCCATTTTTAACAAAAGAGAGATAGTTAGAGTGATACCGGCAACACTGTGCCTCGGATTGGGGCGGGGTTTACTCTTACACATCACATATGACCCATGGATCGTTTTCCTAATGTTTCAATAGAATCCGAATGCGTTTGGTCTATTTTCCATTTTCCAGTTGTTGTTTTCTCTTAAAATAATGTCAATTTTAAACAAAAGATATAAAATTTGAGTGATTCCAGCCACACCGCGCCTTGAATTGAGTAAAGGTTGACTCGTACACATCAAATATGACTCATGGATCATTTTACTAAATTTTCAATACAATTTTAATGCCAATGGTCATTTTTCCGTTTGTCAATTCTTATTTTCACTTAAAATCATGTTCATTTTAAACAAAAGAGAGAGACTTTTTGTGGTGGCGGCTACACCACAATTTTTATTAAGGCGGGGTTGACTCGTACATGTCACATATGACCCATGTATCGTTGTCCTAAAGTATCAACAAAATCCGAATATGTTTGGTGAGTTTTCCATTTGTAAGTAGTATTTACTTAAACGAGTAACCATTTTAAACAAAAGAGATACAATTTGAGTGGTTTCGGCAACACTGTGCCTCATATTGAGGCGGTGTTGACTCTTACACATCACAAATGACCGATGGATCGTTTTCCAAAAGTATCAACATAATCCGATTGCATTTGGTCAGTTTTCTGTATTCAAGATGTTGTTTTCCCTTATAATCATGTCCTTTTCAAATAAATGTTAGGCAATTTGAGTGGTGATAGACACACCAGCCCTCAGATTGATGCAGGGTTGACTCATACACTTCACATATGACCCATAGATCGTTGTCTTAATGTTTCAATAGAATCCATATGCCTTTGGTTGGTTATGCATATATCAGTTGTTGTATTCACTTAAAATGATGTCCTTGTGAAACAAAAGATACACACTTCGAGTTGTTCCAGCAACACTGCACCTCAGATTGAGTCAGGGTTGACTCATACATGTTATAAATGACCCATGGATCGTTTTCCTAAAATATCAACAGAATACGAATGTTTTTGGTCGGTCTTCCATATGCCAGTTGTTTTTACTTAAAAGAGTATCCATTTTAACAAAAGAAAGACACTTTGAGTGGTACCAGCCACACCGCGCCACAGATTGTGGCGGGGTTGACTCATACACGTCACAAATGACCCATGGATCCTAGTCCTAATGCATCAACAGAATCCAAATGAATTTCTTCTGTTTTCTGTAAGTCTGTTTTTGTTTTCACTTAAAAATTTGTCCATTTCAAATTAAAGTGAAACCCTTTGAGTGGTACCCGCCACACCATGACTCAGATTGAGGCGGGTTTGACTTGTACACTTCTGAAATGAACCATGAATTTCTTTCATAATGATTCAATAGAATGTGAATCCGTTTGGTCAGTTTTCTATATGTCAATTGTTGTTTTCATTTAAAATGATGTCCATTTCCAATAAAAGTTAGACACTTTGAGTGGTACCGACCACACCGTGCCTCAGTTTGAGGTGGGGTTGAATTGTACACATCACTTTGGAATTTTTAGTTTCTTTCATGTTCATATTGAAGATTTGGGTGAGTTTAATTTTCTCCTTGCTTCCTCTTCTCGATTAGGGATTGCACTCTTCTCTCCATTCCTTTTGAAGCTCTAAACGCCTATTTTCCGTTGGGATTTAGGGTTAATCTTGAAGTGAGATTAGATTGGGATCCGGGGTCCTGGGAGGAGGGTGGGGGGCTATTCGAGGGGCTATCCGGGGTCCAGGGATGATGGTGGAGGGATATCCGGGGGTTGTCTGGGGGGTTGTCTTTGGTCTAGGGAGGAGGGTGGGGGGATGTCAGGGGGTTGTCTTGGTGGCTCTCCGTGGGGTTTTCCAGGGTATAGGGAGGAGAGTGGTGGGGGGGGGGGGGGGGTTGGATGTCTGGGGGGATTTCCGGGGTCCAGGGAAGAGGGTGGGGGGACTATCCAGGTTCCAGGAAGGAGGGTGGGGGCTGTCTGGGGGGATGTCCGGGGTCCAGGAAGGAGGGTGGGGTGGCTGTCCGGGGGGCTATCCCAAGTCCAAGAAGGAGGGTGGGGAGGCGCTCCGGGGGGCTTTCCGGGGTCCCGGGAGGAGGGGGGGGCTGGGGGGCTATCCAATGGGCTGTCCCAGGTCTGTCAGGGGTCCACGAAGGAGGGTGGGGAGGTTGTTCCGGGGGCTGTCCGGGGGGCTATTCGGTGTACTGGGAGGAGGGTGGGGGCTGTCTTGGGGTTTTCCGGGGTCCAGGGAGGATGGTGGGGGGCTGTCCGGGGGTCTAGGGAGGAGGGTGGGGGTTGTCAGGGGTCCAGGAAGGAGGGTGGGGAGGCTGTCTGGGGGGTACTGGGGGTCCAGAAAAGAGGGTGGGGAGGCTGTTCGGGGGTGGTCCGGGGTCCAAGAAGGAGGGTGGGGAGGCTGTCTGGGTGGCTATCTGGGGTCTAGGGAGGATAGTGGGGGCTGTCCGAGGGGTTTTCTCGAGTCATGGGATGGTATTTACATATTTTCTAAGAAAATTATTTCAGGGACAAAAATATAATTTCATTAAATCAACTTCTAAAAAATTACAATTTCATTGAAATAGGGGGATTTCATAGATAATCATCAAATCATGTTTTATTATTTTTAGGTGAAAAAATAAAGATAATGTGATCTACCTGATTAGACAATAATTCAGACACAAAAAATTAATAAACTTCAAAGGTCAGTAATATCAGTAAAAAATGCAATAGATCAATATGTCCCTCATCACCATAATATTCACCCTCACCCTCGTCCTCATCGCCATCCCCATCACTTTTTCCACCATCCTCCTCACCCTCATACTCAACCTCGACCTCCTCATCACCCTCCTCCCCCACTTCAACCTCCTCCTCGCCCTCCTCATCCACCTCGGCCTCCTCCTCACCATCGTCTCGACCACCACTAAAAAATCCACTTAGTACACCATATATATAACACATTGATGAATTATATTCCACACAAGTTGTTCTGGCCTCTAGTGTAAGTGTGGGATGTATAGCTTTCATCAGTTACATAAATGCAGTGTTTTCCATAGGAGACTGTAATATCATATTTGTGGACCTTTTTTTATCATGTTTTGCTTATGCCTTAACCTGATGAAACTCGGTGGCAAAACAACTCTTACCTAAGGAGGGCCAATACCTCAACAAAACTATACTCTTCCCAAGCCAGAAGCATACTCTACCAGGTTGCTAATCTCCCAAAACCTGATGTAAGTGATTGTTTGTCCTCAAGTTGTCAGCTTCCTTGACATCAAGGCCCTATAAAGCAGGCTGTTAAAAATATAAATAGATTATTAATTTACAAAATAGAGATTAAAAATTTAAATCTACAAAGTAAAACATACAATCTGCTGCTCACTCGTTTCATTAATTTCACTTCCATCTTTCTTCTTTATACTCAAGAAAAATAGTATTGTTCGAGGAACATGTCCTTCAATATTCAATTTATGCCTCTACAATTACATTGAATATAGGAATCCATAATTAATATTTGGATAACAAAAAAAATAATTTCATAATTAAAATTATATAAAAACTTTATTAATTGAATAAATTACAAAGGAAGTAATAGAATGTGAAAGTCGTAAAGAAATATTATAAACTATCATACCAGCTATCTCTCATGATCTAGAATCGTAGTACCTCCCAATGTGTGGACATATTTCATAGAGGAATTTTTTTTTAATCCAGATGCATCCTAAATAAAATTCAATAATTAGTATTAACGAAAAAAATAAAAAATTTCATTTAAATACTTCTAATTTGACTAATATCATAAATTGGCTAGTCACTCATGATAAATCATCTATCTATACTATTCTAATGGACAATAATCGACAAAATGGACCACCTCCAACTCTGTGCCCACTCTATCATTCTATCCAATGTACAAATCATTCTTATCATCTATCCAATGCTCGCCTAATTTCTTTAGACATGCTGGCAGTGCACCCTCACCATCGGGGAAATTAAACCATAGAAGAAACCAAAATATTAATTCATATAAATACAAAAAATAATAAATTGCATTATATACAACTTATTTGTTTCCCATATCCCTGACCAGGATTTATCCTTTACTTCATTTGATAGTTGTCTCTATGATAGCGGGCTGAGAAGTATAATGTCATAGTATATGGAAAGTGTCGCAAAAAAACTCCAAAATTGCTGCCCTGATTTTTCAGTCATCTGAAAATCTTCATTATAGTCCACTGTAAACTGTGTGCGGGGGTTCCACACCACACCCATGTGTGTACGCCCCCACCCTCGCCTCCTATTAGTATATGTATCTGTTATGAATGAAAAAAATATCAATCAATATATGTTAAAATGAAAATAAATAATGCTGTAACAAAATGTTAGGGTTGTATAAGTATATCTGCGGTAGTCCAATCAATGGGTACCGCTGGATCAACAGAAACTGAAGGAACACCCTGTACAGATGGAGTGAGTCCCAATATATACTCCGTAGGGATAGACTCTGCCAGAGCTGGATTCGTTGAATATGGAATATAAAATCCTGGACAGATCAAAGTAGTAGTAAAATAATATGATAGGGATGGCTGGCCAAATGCTGGATGGGGAGTTGGAATGATTATCGAATATGGTACAGATGGGTGAGGAGGGTCAGATGTAAAGGGTTGTGAAAACATGTGAGGCCTAAATAACCTGGGTTTCCCTAACGTCACACTAGGATCACAATGTGGGATAGATGTTATGTCAGTGGGAGCGGTATGGTCTAATCGAGTATGCTGACCAGATCATCTAGCTCTCGTACCACCCCCTCGCATGTATGAACTCCCCAAGTGCTGGGACCACTACCTGGATACTCATAAAATAACTGTCCCCGAGTAGATGGATCCTTAAAAAAAATTTAAAAAAAAATTAATCACATGATATTATATATAATTAAAATAAATATATTTGAAAAAAATACTCACTACAGCCACTAGTTGGGGAATGACCAGCTCAGTCATGTAGTGATTATTTTCTGTAATGTATTTTTGTCACCTCCCTTCAATTGGTTTCATTTCCTTCATTTGAAAACAAATATGGAAGTTAATAGAAAAGGATAACTAATGTTTAACCCAAAAAAAAATAAATGAGAGGGAAAAGAAATTGTCAAAATTAGGAAAAAAAGTATTTTCTTTAGCTCAGGTAGATTATGAAAGTTTCAATATTAAATCAATTTGAATAGAACCAACCTTAACAACCCAACTCGAGGTAAACCAATAGAATTTAGAACATGAATGGATGATTTTATATATTTCCCACCACAAATTTAGGTTCACAGTCAACTCTGACATTTGAGATATTGGAGTCATCAAAAGAAATAAATGGATTGGTTCCAATGGCAGTAGGGGTAGTTTTAATTCCATCATCAACATCATCAGAAATATGTCTTGTTTTTACATCAACTATGACGCCAAATTCAGGTCGATGTTGTTCATTGAGATAAAAACATTGTTTAGCCAATGATGCCAATACATATGGTTCCTCGATAGCAAGAGTTTGAGTCATATTAATTACTCGAAATCCACACTCATTAATAAATGTTCACTATCTCATCAAAGAATCAAACCAATGGCATTTCATCATCTTGACTTGTCCATGAGAGTAATAATCCAACATTATTATTTTTTCAATGACTCCATAATAAACAACATTTTCAAATCGCGGTCTAATATCTAATGCACTGGCATAAAAATCTATTTTGGTAGTAACCATAACACCATCATGTTGTGTTCTTATGTTTTTTTCTTGTTCATTTATAGTAAATTTGTACCCATTGATAACAATTGATTTATAGTCACGAACCACGGTATTATGACCAAAAGCCAAATCTCTTATTTCCTCAGAGTTAGAGTCAGTAGGAAAACTCAATACCTTCAATATAAATGAATATTAAAGTTAATTAAATATTTATTTAATTATTTCAAACAGTTATATTTTTACCTTCAATTTTAACCAATCATAAAACTCTTTACTATGAAAAGTATCCCTCTTTCTCAAAGATAAAGAAGGATGCTTTCTATTTATCATTGTTTTATGGGCCCTGTAGATAAAAAATATGAATATTTTAGTACATATATATGTAATACATACATATTAAATTTTGTAACCTAATGTAGTCATTGAACAAATCACAGTTGAACAAAACTGTGTGATGTTCCATCTCATGCTCTTCAAGGATTAATGTCTACAATGTATATGATCCATGAATTCCTCCTGTGTGAGGAAGTGATGGAAAACTGGGTTCAATTTTGACATACTTTTCTTCTTCATTTCTCATTGGTCTGTTCATTCTTGTAGTAAGATCAGAAAAATACATTGAGCAGAAATCCATACATTCTTGAGCCAAGAAACCATTCATGATAGAACCTTTGGGATGATTCTTGTTTCAGACATAAGACTTTAATGTGTACATATTTCCTTCAGTTGAATACATCCAACGAAAAGAAATAAGTCTTCCAAGAAGTATTTTAGTGGGAATATGGATAGTTAGATGTATCATGAATGTGAAAATGATGGAGGAAATATTTTCTCCAACTCACACAAAATTAATGGGGCATCTGTCAACATTTTTTGCAAGAATGACTTGGAAAACTTCTTAGCACAAAGATCACTAAACAAATGGAACAAACAAAAAACATTGACCCTTACATTATTGGACAGATGATGACGGATTTCTATTAGAATCAACACAAGAAGAAGAACCTGATAATCACGAGTCTTCAAAGAATTTATCTTCAACTCTCTTCTGTTGACCCGTTTAGATATATTGCTTGAATAGCCATCAGGAACACTAATAGTCACTAATAATTCCTTAAATTATTTTTTTCATAGGTGTCATCACATAAGAAGCACATGGAACGTGTCATTTATTTTCACTGATACACAAAAGATGCAATTCTGGTCTGATGACCCAATTCACCAAGTCACGCCGACACCGTAAATCATATTTTTTCCTTTCCATTAGCATTTAGATGTATCGAAAGAAACATTTCACATATATTCATTTCAATGTGAATTAAATCTATGAAATAACATAAAAAATTGGTTGTACAATAAGGAAAATCAAAAAATACACTCCTCTTCCTCCAATTGTAATAGGTTTCAGTGGAAACATTCTTTCTACTTACAGATTTAATTGACCCTTCCCAAATGAAAAACCAAAATCTTTCAATTCATTAATCACATCAGTTCTATACATACGCTGAGGTGGATCATCAGTATCTGTGATATTATCAAATCATCGACGATTATTTCTATATGGATGGTCCATTGGCAAGAATCCTCGATGTCCCATAAAACTAAAACTACACCGATTTTTCTGTCTTCTTGATGGTGTATTCTTCATACTAACAGAACATGACATTTTTTCCATTGTGCCCTATCCAGACGTCATTGCATAAGCCGGAAAATCATTGATCATCCACATAAGCACGACACGCATCTAAAATTTTCCTCTTGATCATGCATCGTATGTGCACACACCCACATCCCAAAGAAGTTTCAAATCTTTTATTAAAGGTTTCAGGTATACGTCAATATCAAAGTCGGGATCAGAAGGGCCAGATATGAGTATACTCCTGAAAGTGAAATGTTTTTTTATACAAAACCATGGGGGAATATTATAAATGTGTAAGAAACTAGCCTTGTTCTAAGAGAAGAAAGAATCAGCCCAACCAAATTAAAACTGTCGCATGAATGACCCATCCTCACATTACGCATGTCAGCTACAAAATCATGATATCGAGCATCAAATCCCTACCATTAAAATCCATCTGCAGGATGAACAAACTCATCATTAGTCTCATTTCTCACGGTATCATGCCATATAATTTGTATTGATATTTTATCAAACATAAAAACATTCTGGAGTCTGGGGATCAATGGAAAGTTCCAAATTACATTCGGTGTCACGCAGGATGATGTTCCATCAGATTTTGACTTCTAGTGGGATGTGCCACATTTTATACAATAATTTCGTTCAATGGTTTCCTCCTCGAATAAACTGCAATCTTTCAGGAAAGCATGAATTTTGTTTGTTGAATATCCAATTTCCTAGAATAACATTAATGTCATATAGTTGTTTGATGGAATATCTACATCATCTGGAAGTAAATCCATCATGAAGGTAAGAATGTAATCAATTTATGTATTAGAAATCCCATACATAGTTTTCCAATGAAACAATCGGATTTAAAATTCCATCACTTTCATTTAATCGCACTGTCAATATACTGGAGTCGTGGTAGAATCATTAATTTTTTTCACCCTTACATCATCTTCATTTTCATTAGACGCATCATCTGTGCTCATATCGATGTATTCTTGGGTCATAATCATTTATTTTTTATGATGACGAATAAAAGGAAATTGGTCATCTAACAAACTCTCTATTCCATTATTTTCATTTCGATCATTAGAAATTTGAGATTTCATTTTCTCCCCATTGTGATACCACACAAATTAGTTTTATTGAAAACCACATTTGGTTATGTGGTAGCTGATCTTTTACAGCTCAACCAAGGTCTACCAACACAATTGGAACATGGGCAGTGTATGCGACCACTATCTAAAGCATTGTGAAATGAAAAATATAAAAATATCTCAAAATTGTTTTGAAAAAATGCTTGAGATCTGATCGGTGTCATACACCCAACTTCTATCCATTCTATAAAAAGAATTTTTATAATTCATTTAATCATAAACAATTCAATAATATAGAAGTTTAATAGAAAATATAATTAAGTAAAAGATAAAGGAAGGATTTTCTAGTTGATGTAGTGAAATATTAAAACAATGTAAAGATATACTAATTGATTGACTTCAGATGGATTTATAGGGAGGAAGGAGTTACCACCATATGTAAAGAGAGAGGCCTCTTGTTTACAATCCAAGGGGGACTTCCCCAAGGCTTCCTAAAACATAATCACTATGAATCCAAGGTAGATTTACTCAAGGCATTCTAAACCAAATCATCATGAATTCTAGGGGATTTCCAAATGGATGAAAATATATATTTTTAAGATGAATCCTTGGTTGGTTTCTTCAAGGAATTCCCAATCATTAATCAAAGAACAAGTACTCAAAAATAAAAATAAAATTTATTTATATTCATGTTCATTAGGTCACTTATATTAGGCATGTGCATCTTGTCCCATTATGTGTTATAGGCATCCCAAATCAATCACTAATGTTAAATAACTCATTCTTAGCACCTATATGGTCATAGCTATCATTACCCAAATAGTTCCCCATGTCAAACGCACCCCATGGGTGGATAATATTTAGGCATCTACACTAATAGGTTGTTCATTTCTTGTAAAAAGGTTTAATTTAATAAAGTATAGACAAAAAAACTTATTTTTTCATTTGAGAATAATTATAATGTATGTAAATGATAACAATATTACTGAATTAAACATGTGACTTATCTATCATTGTTATGGATGTCTGCACATGCCAGCATGGCTAGTGAAAAGAACCCCACCATCATAAAAGTGAGTACTGGACAAGAAAGAGACATAATATTCAATGTACTGTGATAACCATATTTTTTTGACCCCAAATTTATACTAATATAGTCATCTTAGGAAGCCAATTATCACTCATGACTAACCACGCCACTATTAACAACCTGGAATGTGTGAGTTTTCACTCTGATCTCAACAACATCATCACACATTCATACCATGGTGTGAATCATGTGGAATTTGGATGATATTAAGCCAAAATTACCTGTAATACCAAGAATTCTATTAATAGAAAATTTATGGGTGATATTAACACATTATTCATTTTGAATCAAATTTGATTCACTTTACTACGAATCCCTATTGACCAAATCAATACTATAATCACTATATGTGTGCCACTATAAATTCCCAAAACACATAACTAAATCAACAAAAAAAAAGTCATATACACCCAAATAAAAACATAAAACCAAAATAATAGATGCAGAACATTAAAATGAATGTATCACTTACAGATTATAAATAAAGAACTTACAGATTATATTTCTAGAACTATAGAATTCAACACATTTTAAAAAGAAAATATTTTTATTTAAAGACCATTTTTTCAATCCGAACCCATTTGAATGAAATCATTTTCCATTACAAAATATTTTTCACCTTTAATGTTCACTAAAAAATGATACCGAAACAAGACACAACACATAGAAAATTACCGATGTGATGAACTAATGATCATGACTTACTTAATGACACGGTAGTGAGTCATAACCCAACTATGAACCACCAAGAATGGTGGATATTGGACTGTGTACTTAGACTCTACATAGGTCAATAATCCTTTTGAGATCCAGGCATAATAATTTCTCTCCTCCATTTTTCCCTCACACAAACCATACTAAAACAAAAACAAAGTCACGAAACCAAGACTACCCAATTAAAATCAAGGATCAGAGAGGGAAATATTTTATGTTTCTATTCATGTGACTATATATAGGTTTTCTAAAGTCCAAATCTCCAAATACATGATACTACAGATAAAAAAGGGAGATCTTTCCTAAAATTGTTTCACAAAAAATATGGAATTCTATCGAACCAGAAAACTACCTGGTCAAGGATTTCCTCTTCTCCGCTCCACCGAAATGAAGACATTAAACCATAATAGTTGATGTAGAATAATAAAATGAAGGTATATTTACAGATTACACGTGATTAACTGAGAAATAATGAATATTGATGAATTTTAGCAGTAGGGTAAACAACTTTGTGATTCTATTTCTTACAGTAGTCACGTGGAATGGGGGAGCCTGAGCTTCTGGCAATTTAGGGCCAAACTTTCCCAACGGTTTTTAAAAACTGTTGGGAATGAAATTCTTTAACAATGTATATTTAAAACCATTTGTATATTATTATTAAAAACCACTCTATACCAATGGTTTTATTGAACCGTTGGTATAGAGTAGGTTTTACAAGACTTTCCCAATGGTTTACTCAAACTTTTGGTACAATTAATGAACACCAATAGTTTAAGAAAACTGTTTCTACATAGTTGTTGGGAAAACATGCCCTTCTTGTAGTTTTAAATAGTTTAACTTTTACCGTGTCTTATTTTATTTTTAAATTATATTGTTAATAAACATACTCTAAAATTCCAATAGAACCTCAAGTGGTTCATTAATGACATATATATAATTATTTAAGTCCCTTGGCTGAATATTTAATTTTTTAGAAATATTATATCAACCAACAATATAGTATTTGTTTTAAAAATTAATTTATTTCAATTTTGACACTATTTGGTATTTTTTTGTTAAAGTCATTACAAACTTATAACTTCAAACAAAATTTATCTAATCAACCCTAACATTTCATATTAACCTATAAAATTAGTGCAATTCATTGGATGTTTCAATTTTTATTTATTTTGATATTTATAATATCAATTATTTTAATCATTCATTTATAAGGTAATTACTGCATCATCATTGTGTTATAAATAAATTAAATTATTTAATGTCTTAAATTTATAAATAAAATACCATTATGTAGGAAATCATTTTATATTTCTAATGAATATTTATAGTCCAATTTATATTTTTTTAATCCCAATATTAAAATGGTTTAGTTATTAAACATTGAATTTAACACTTTGAACTCATATTTAAAAAAATAATAATAATTGTCCTAATATAATCCAAGTGTACCAAAGAGGATCATATTTTATTCCAAAGTATCTTTTTGGTTGAATTACACTTATCCAATAGAATTAGGACACGTGTTAGGGTAATTATAATATATTTTTTAGCATGGTAAATAAAAGTCAAAAGTTACTATACACCAAATAATATTTTCATCTTATTGAACCAAATATAACTTACTGAAGTCAACCATGTCTCTTGGATTTTTTAATTCAACTCATAGAATCGGTAAAATTAAATTTTATGCAGATTGGAAAATTCTCCTAGAAGGTGAATAAAAAAACGTTAAAAAGTTCAATAAAATTTCATACATCTTATTTTTATTATAAAATGATCAAGTAAATTAAATTTAACATATATAGGTTATATATATATATTTTGATTTAAAATAATTTTAAATTAAATAAATAAATATTTAAATAAAAAGTTGGTTTTAAATAATAATGCAGTGTTTTTCCCTATTCACCGAAAATTGAAAGTTTTCATAAAAATTCCAAAATTTCACCCTAACATAATTTTGATATTCTGAATTCAATAATTAAGTCTAATTTACCAAATTTAAAACATATATATAGAATTTATTAATTTAAAATTAATTCCTGTTGACAAATCCAAAAAGCGGGTTTTTAAAAAGTAAAAACTATCAAAATATTGACTTGTGTTTATGTCAAATCTAAATTTGAAATTACTTATAATGACCTACATTGAATTAAAATATAAAAATATAATCTAATTATACTTCAAAAACAATAAATTTTATAAGTGAACACTATAAATTATTTGTAATAAAAAAGATTTTTTCAATTAAAATTTAGTATTTTTCACTATTCACCCAAATATGAAAGTTATCAGAAAAACACCAAAAATTTATCGTAAGTAAATTTTTAAGTCCCGATTATAAAAAAGATGTTTAATTTTTCAAATTAAATATTTAAAATTTTTAAATACTGATATTAAAACTGGTTCTCTATTAAAAGGTGGTAAAATTGCATTTTTTGAAAAATACTTCCTTTATCTGAAAAATGATTTTTTTTCTTATATTATGTCTAAAAAACACATAATATAGATGTTAAAATTTATATGGAATATATAAAATTCAAAATTCAGATAATCCGATTAATAATCTCTTCTGAATAACTAGTTTTGTAAGTCTAGGTGCGCTCAAACTCATTATTGCGTGTAGCACAAGTTATTGAATTACATGGAAAATATAACATACTATGAAATAATGGGGAGTTAGATTCTACCCCACTTCAAAAAAAATTCTTCCACGCAAACGGAAATTGTTCTTTGAAATTAATATGTTAAAAATAGAAAAAAACTTTTGTGGAAAACATGCATCAGAAATTTGATTAACAATATTTAGTCTTCATAACTGGGAAAGGAAAATGAAATGTCAACACCAAATTATGATCATGATTAGTAGAAAATTGGTGGAAATTGGAGACACATAATTAGTGGGAAAATTTAAATATTAATAGGGGATTATTGAGGTCATCAATCACAAACAAGTGTACAATTGGGGGCCACAATGGCATAGATCTATGATGATTTAAAATATCATAATTTCATTATAACAAAAGGTATTTTGATAACACATTTTTGGTTTTATGATCTCTTCCCAAAATTTTATGAATTAATTTCTTAATTTAATAAGAGAAAAAATATATAATTGACATATAGCATTTTATCCATCAACTAATTTCTACCACAAACTCATTTTTCACTCGAAAAGATAATAGAATTCAAAAATATTCTATTTATCCTAATCATACAGGGTTCCAAAAATAATTAATTTATAAATAACTTGTCAGAATATTTAAAAAATACATTATTCAAACTTTGAAATCATGTAGGTAAGTGGTAGGTGATGCCCCCTTGTCACACATCGGTTGCGGGTTCAAGTCTCATGACCATGCCAAATGCGATGGGTTGTCGTCCAAACTCTGGGTTGTTCATTTTATAACAATCCAAAAATAATCAAAATAAATTATTTAACCTTAATAACAGAATCCAATGTCCATAATAATCCATTCCAACCTTTAGACTTATCCAAAATACTTTCATCCAAATTGACTGTCCAAAATTTATAAATAAGGTAAACACAATGAAGTTTTTTTCCACAAAATAACATGTGAATACCTTAATCATGTATTATTTTAAAACACCATAACACCATCAATTACCATAAAACCATATTAAATTCATGCTCCATTATTCCATATAGAATATTGGATATACTCCTTCTATCAAAAAATGTTGTAAACTCCAACAACGATGGAATATACAAATCATTAATCAGTTTCAAGTTAGTCAAGAATATCCAATATAATTTATCCAAACCCATTATGTATTATTACAAAATCACTACATTATTATTATAACCATATTATGTTTTATCTTTCTCTCAACTATATATTTTCCAAAAAAATAACCTGTTATTGAGTCATAATTCGTGTTTCTATGCAATGTCAAGTCCTTAATGATATAATACTATAGTACAATCCTTATATAGAATATAGTTCTAATAATATATACCTCATTAATAAAATTCATAAATGACACAATACTTTAATAAAAACATAATAACTCTAGTCATTCCTCTTCGTCTTCAGTAGTATCATAACTTGATTATTATCCAATAGCAGCCTTTGGGGTATACTATGATAACTTGGACATTGAATCGCGTAGTGTAGAAAATACTTTATGATGAAGCATTGTACATTTGAAAACATTTTCTAAACCTTTTAATCACATACATGGTGTCCTTTTTCTACACACATACAACAAACTACCATTACCTTCAAACATTTACCAAGGTGATTCTTTCTACAATTATCACATATTGGAAAATACTTCTTTCCCATCTTCCCTTCATCCATATTTCCCTCTCCCATCCTTTTAATATCTTGCTTACCTTCAAATACATAGGACTCGAAGAATTATTTAATTATCTTATTAACACATGATACTATTTCATCATATGATGATAATACATGGGAGACTATTTCCCTTTTAAATGTTGTCTTAATACGAGGAAATATATGATCCTGGTTAATATTTTGATCATACATATTGCGAGAATTATCATTCCTTCTACTAGGTTCCATTTATAAACAATTTCATATACTAGGTTAGTATATGAATCATAATGCATCATTCTAAACTTTTAAAATACATAACGTAAATTGAAAACATTGTGTATATAATCTATAATCATAAAATGTTTTCCATGAGAAAGTATTTTCTCCAAAATCCTTCATAATTGATTATAATGAAAATATGAATTATCCTCATTATATACATTGGGATTTCCATAAACAAGAGTGAAGAAAGGCCCATTATTGTGTACTAGGATACCCCGGGTCATGCCCAAAACTCATTGTCGGTTTTTTCACTCCAAGGTAAATATGTGCCAGAGCCGACTCTACCTACTCATTTCCAGGAAAGGATGCATTTCTTTGAAAATACACAAAATCTATACATTACCACAATTCTAGGAAGTTATTTTATAATAATCCTCAAATTCTATCTTTGGGTAGTGTTCTTTAATACGATTTTATCTAAATATATTTCCAAGGATATTGCTAAACTTCCTCTAATACCAACTATAACACCTTGACCCAAGTTACCCAGTATCGGTGCATTATTTTAATACAATGGAATGATTAGAAGGATAAAGTCCAGAAAGACAGATTAGTTTAGCAGTCTTAGAAAAATTATTACATACAAGAACGTTACATTACACATTAGAAAATAAAACACAATAGAAATGATTTTTTTGAGAATTCCATTAATCCCCTATCTTAACCCTGCTTATCAATATTAATAAACTTCTTGGATTTTTGGGAAAATTAATCATAATAAATGGGTGAGCTCAAACACTCATTAAGGGTAAGCAATATAGAGGAAGATATCATTAACATTAGGCATAGGGAATAATATAAAACACATGCCTTTACAAATAATAAACATGAACACTTTATGGAAGGAATATGATATGAGTAAATAATTCCATAATAAAACATAGTCATTGGTATTATACTAGTCTTATTACCAGATGAACCATCAATAATATTTTCATAATAAGGGAATTTTTTATGCGGGACACTCTGAAACATTTTTCAAGGCCTCGGCACATATGTCTAAAAATTATTAAGGCCTCGGCCAAAACCATATATCAAAATTGGGAAAGGCCTCAGCCAATTCCATGTTTAATTGACTCATGAGACCTACCAATGCACTGAGGAGCTATAGTGGGATACACCCATCACTTACTAAGTCTAATACATTCCCCATATGAAACGGTTTAAACATAACATAAACATTTATTTTTAAACTAGCATATGAAATGTAATTACTTTAAACATAAACTATGAATAGTATAAAAATAGAAAATTAATAGTCAAACATATAATAACTCAATGAATACAATAATGAAGATTGTATTTATAATAAATAAACCTCTATCAAGAATAATATCCAAAAATTATGTTGACATAGTTTAAAATAATCAGTAAAACCCCTTGAGAGAAATATATTTTTTTATAAAATCATTTAAAAGTCTCACAATTTATAATAAAAGACGTTTAAAAGATATTTTGGAATCAAAGTGTACCATACTACTTTTAAACATTATATAGGAATTAACATTTTAAAATATTCATTTCCATATAAATAAATCTTTAAAACCAATTTGGAAACTTGGATATTAATGAACTGATTTGTAATATTAAATATTTAAAACATATTTAATGATGTTTTAGATAAAAATTACCATAAATGAATAATTTTGAAAAATTATTTTATGAAACATGTACATGGATAATAAATATTTCCCAGAGAATACATACACAAAAACAATCTTGGATAATAATGAGATTGAGTAATTAACCCTTACCTTACACTTTCCTTTGTTAGAGGGTACTTTTAACTTTCTGTATAGTGACCATAGTATCTTATTAAATTATACAAGAACCATATTAATATTTATTATATCATTCATGATTCATTTATGACTTTATACTACCCATATAATAATGACTTCCATGTCAAATTAAAATTATGGGTAATAATCGCTTTCCTTATCCTATGTGTTTTAACTTGTTATTCTTGATTGTATCATTTAGATCATGATTTAAATACATCCAGAATATAAGACTTGATTAATATATCATATATATTTAGAATATAAATATTTATAATAGATATATATATGAAATGTAAGGAACCATTTATGGAGATGGTAGGTCGTACGTACGCATAAACAATATTTCCATTTTCATATCGTATTGAACAGAAGTGAATAATATATATGTAAGTACATAAATAAATAAATAAATAAATACATATATATATCAATTTGATGTTTTATTTCCTATATTACATACTTATTAATAATATATATTTTTATAATCAGCGGTTAATGCTGAACGTGGGAATGAATGTCATTGCGTCATGGAGATGGTATTCAGTACGTAATCAAAAGAGACTATATTATTATATTGATGGTGAAATCATATGTAATTGGATATTATATAATATACAAAGAATCATTAAAATGTTATTTTTATTATTTACATAATTCATACTTTTTATTATACCCATCCAAATAATGAAGTGTTTGAATAACATATTACTACACGATGTGGAGACGGTAAGCCATACGTACCCACGTATGGTGACATTGTCATTTAGAGGATGTATTGAATAACGAATATGGATTTACCATTTTGATAATAACATAACAGTATGTATAAGGCACTATATATATTATTTTGGTATGGAAACCACAAAGAAAGAGGAAGTGGAAGATTAAAAGACCATGAAATATGATGGTGAAATTATTACCTCTTTTTCGGGTGTTTCCTTTTGAGTTGATAACAAGAGCCCAATAGGTTGGATTTATGATCGAATTATAGAATATAGGTTGATTTGAGGTACGTTGGGAGGATATTTGTTCAGTGTTTATCCAATCCAAATAGCATTGGAGGTGTGATTTTGAGAGAAGGGGAAGTGCCCTTTTATAAGAGGGGCGGGGGTCGCTTTAGGAAAAGAATAAAATATTAATTATTATTCAATAATATTTGGTTTATAATGGATCCAAATGAATTTATTTTGAGAATTAGGGGGTTATGGGTAGAAATAATCTCAACCAATAGGTTTTATAAAAGATTAGGTTAACATTTTGACCTTTTATTTTAGAATTTAATCTAAGTTAAATAGTTTATCTTTTACCATATCTTCTTGTATTCTTACAATATATGGTTAATAAATATACTCTAAGAATACAATAGAACCTCAAGTGGTTCATTAATGACATATATAAAATTATTTAAGCCATTTTTAGAAACATATTATTTTACTAATGTTATATCCACCAATAATGTAGTATTTATTTAAAAACTTAATTTATGTCAATTGTGTCAGTATTTGGTATTTTGTTTTTGTGAAAGTCAGTACGACGATATCACCTCAAAACAAATTATCAAATTGAACCGAAAATTTCATATTAACCTATAAAATTAGTGTAATTCATCATAAGTCTCTATTTATATTTATTTGGATATTTATAATATAAATTATTTTAATATTTCATTAATAAGGTAATTACTGCTTCATCATTGTGTCATAATTAAATTAAATTATATAATGTATAAAAATTATAAATAAAATAAAATTATGTAGGAAGTAATTTTAGTTTTCTAATGAATATTTATAGTCGAATTTATATTTTGTGTAACCCTATATTCAAAATTGTTTAGTTATTAATCATTAAATATAACAGTTTTAAATCTTCTTAAAATAAAATAATAATAAATGTCCTAATCTAATCCATGTGGACCAAAGAGGATCATATTTTATTCCTAAGGTTGTTTTTGGTCGAATTAAAATTATCCAATAGAATTAGGACATGGGTTAGGGTAATAATATTATTATTTTTACCCTTAATTATCCCATTTACTTTTAACAGTGGTAAATAAAAGTGAAAAGTTACTATTCAAAAAAATTATTTTCTTCTTATTGAACCAAATTTTACTTACTAATTTCAACCACTACTCTTTTATTTCTGAAATTAAACTCACCGAAGTGGTAAAATTATGTTTTATTCAAATTTGCAAATGCTCCTAGAAGGTGGGTAAAAAAATGTTAAAAAGTTAAACAAACGTTTTTACATCTAATTTTGTTATAAAATTAGAACAATGAATTAAACTGAAATTATATAGGTATTATATATCTATTTTGACTTAAAATAAATTTAAATAAAATAAATAATTATTTAAATAAAAATTTGCATTTAAATAACAACGTAGTATTTTTCACTATTCATCAAAAATTGAATGTTTTCAGAAAAATAACAAAAAATAATTCTAAGATAATTTTGATATTCTGGATTAAAAAATGAAGTCTATTTTACCAAATTCAAAAAATATAAGTTTCATTTATTAATTTAAAATTAATTCTCATTGTCAAAACCAAAAAACGGGTTTTTAAAAAGCAAAAACTATCAAAAGATTGACATTGTTTGTGTCAAATTTAAATGTAAAATTACATATAATGACTTAAATTGAAATAAATGATAAAAATATAATCTAATTATTTTTCCAAATCATTAAATTTTTTAATTAAAAACTATAAATTATTTTAATTAAAAATGTTTTTTCAATTAAAATTTAGTATTTTCATTATTCACCCAAATATGAAAGTTATCAGAGAAAACACCAAGAATTTATAGAAACTAAATTTTTATGTACAAATTAATAAGAAGATGTTTATTTTGTAAAATTTATAATATAAAAGTGTCAAATATTGGATTCAAAAATGGTTCTCCATTAAAATCTGTTAAAATTGCATTTTCTGAAAAATACATACTTTATCTGAAAAAATGAATTTGATCTTATGTTATGTATAAGAATCACATAATATGGACGTTAAAATTTATATGGAATATATAAAATTAAAAATCATGATATTAATATTCAAAACAACATTTGAAAAACTTTTTTGGTATCTCATGGTGCGCTCGAACATGGTGTTATGTGTAGCGAAAATTATTGAATTACATTTAAGAGATAAAATACTATGAAATATTGGGGTGTTATATTAATAATATAATCACCAAACAAATTTATAATCCCTGATAACTATTGAATAAATGATATTTTCCAAAAATAAAATCATTTATCATCCATCATACAATTTAACTAAAATAAAAAACTCATACTAACTGGGACTTCACATAAGCCAGTGGTAAGAGATTCCATGATGTCACATTTCTTTTTTGGGTTTGATTCCAATGGCCTTTCTGGACACGATGGGTTGTAACACATCCTATGGTTTGTAACATTTTCATTGAAAATATAATTATCACAAAATTACCAAAACATTATAAATTCCACAAAAATAAAAATTAATTGATTCACCCAAAACATTTATATATTACAATTGACTTGTTATCAAAAAGGTAATAACCGAAAATTTTCTAAAAATTCTTTTTTTCTAAAAATAACATTAATTTTATTAAAATTTCAAAACATAATGTTTCAAAAATGGTTTCTAATATAGATAAATTATGATCAAACATATTATTATAAAATCCTAATAGTATCCCTAACTCATAATAAAACATCGTAATATCCAATGTTTCCTAAACACTACTCTAATTCCAACTATAAGGACCCAATTTTAAACACAACTTACTCTAGTAATATTAAAACCATAAATGAATTTTTTCCCAATTATCACACAGGTATAGGGTTTTGTAGAACTATAAAAAACTTTTATAGAGTAAACCCATAAATTATAATTGGATACTTATACTCTATATTCCTTTTTTCCCCTAAAGAAAACATTTTTAATTAAAAGAAATTATATTTTTCATAAAAATATTCATAACATTCATCTTGAAACCCTAATTACATTTACCCATCCCTATACCAAATGAATAACATTTAAAATATTAGTATGATCATAGATATATCCTTATGGGATATAAATAAAGAAATTGTTAGTCCAACAAAAACATGAAAGACATTGAAAATAATTTTCTTAAAAACTCCTTCGTATGCATTGAAAAATCACATAGGATCCTTAGGACATCATTAAAATATCACTATTACATTCACCTTTATTAATGGAATGACCAATTGGTAAACTTCCACCATTGGCGTCCCTAATGCATTAGAGAGCTATAATGGGGCTCACCCTTCATATAAGATATTTCATGATCAACTGTCTGTCATGAGATATAATGTGGCTCAACCCTTTTTATATGATATATCTGGATAAATCATAATCTATAATAGGGATCAACCGTTATTTAATAATTTCAAATGTCTAATCCCCAAATAAAACCCTTAAAACTCATTTTAACCCATTTGTAAAACACATCCACCAATCAAAATACCATTTTCACGTAATAATCA
The DNA here is from genome assembly GCA_963277665.1 of Viscum album. Classification (NCBI taxonomy): domain Eukaryota; kingdom Viridiplantae; phylum Streptophyta; class Magnoliopsida; order Santalales; family Viscaceae; genus Viscum; species Viscum album. The sequence goes on along the minus strand of OY728127.1, from coordinate 2,056,031,218 downwards.
TGTTAAAATATAAAAAACATGCACATAGTAATGAAACTAAAATAATTTTAAAATAATATGAAAACAAAAATTGGAAAAAATAAATAATTAATGATTCATGAAAACATGAAATTCCATTCATGTCATATATGTTTTAAACACATTCCAATTTATTGAAATAATAAATCCATATTTCAAAACATTTAAAAAAGAGAGTACTAAATCAAAGTGTCCCATAACACATTGAAGAATTTGAATGTTTTTACCATTTTAAAACATTAATTTCCAAATAAATAATTCCATAATTCCATTTTTATAACATATAAATGAATGAGAATGATTTTTAAGAGTAAATAATTGACACATTTAAAATGATGTTTTAGTTAAAGGGTACCCTTCCACTTAAGAAAAACATGAATTAAAATAATTAAATAATAACATTAAAATTTTTAAATATCATGAGAGTGTAGTAATTGATCATATAACCCATAAAAATGTTTTATATACACCATAAATTTTTATAATGGTGTATAACAACAATATATGTGTCAATGAAAGGATATTGAGATGATGTCCCTTAAGCTGAGTCTAACTCATCCTGAACATTCCTTGTATTTACAAAAATAAACATAGGATAGTTACTTAATGTCTTAATAAACTTTAGAAAGATTATTATTCATTTTATATGAATTAATATCATGTCATAATAATTAATAAATTAGTTAAGTTCATGTCACATGTTTTTTTGATATTCGATACATGAGTTCAAAGTGACTTTTTTAAGATATCAATAGGAAAAATGGTGATTATTACATCATCACCAGTATAATATTCATGAAATAATATAAAATTTTTTTACATTGGATATACTTTTAAATCAATCCAATTAATTATTTTTATGATAAATGATTAACGTTATAATCCTGGACACGGTATGCCATCATACAAATGGGTAATGTTTCCATTTTTAAATGATCACTATGAATATAAGATAATAATTTTTTATCATCAAACAAATATAATAAAATAATAAATATAATTTTAATAATTTTAATATATATATATATATTCCATGTGATGTGGCATTGAAATATGAATCACATCACTTCGTCGACGTGATAATTGACATGCATACTCGAATGAAGGTAGAAATTTAAACGATATGGAATGGTAATAATGTAAATGGTATATTAATATTTATTGTTTATAATTATTTCATTATTATAATACTTAATCATTATCTAATAATTATAACTAGTCTTGAGATATGGTAGATGGAGAAGGAATTATATCAGTTCACAAAGTGGTAGTGTGCTGTATAAATGGAAAAATAATTCATTTCAAATTTTATGAAATTGGAGATGGATTTAGGTTATTATATTAACATAATAACACATAATTATATAGATAATAATTTAGTTATTATTTCAAAATGAATGACGATGATTTTAAATATGTCTAAGAATAAATAAAATTGAATCATTTAATTTAAAATGATACCTCTTATTTGGATTATGAATTTTGATTAACACCTTAACTCCTCAATGATGGGTGTTCTACATAAGTAAGGACTCTAAAATATGGGTAGATATTATAGGGAGTGGATTGGGAGGTTCAGGGAAGAACTAAATAGTTTTTTAGGTTTGAAAAATATAGTATAATGGATGACCTTTATAGGAAAGGGGGGAACTATATTATTTCATCAAATTATTAAATTAATATAAATTAAACTTATAATAAATATTGAACTGAACTAATATATTTATAATAAATGATGATTATTGGTAGAAATCCAATAACAAATTATACATATTTTGAATATTTTTTAATATGTATCTTTTTAACCCTTATTTAACACTTTCAATTCACACCATGATATATGTAATTTAATATTTAAGAGATAAAATAATTACCATAAAATGATTAGTGGAAAATTAATGAGTATTTGATTACATTATTTGACTTATTCCAAAAATTTGGCATAATTTTTTGTTTCCATGAATTATATATTTTTTAATAAAATATTATTTATTTTAAATTATAAATACTATCAATTTTGACCCTATTCATCTGTTAACTTTTTTAAAATATCATAACAACAAGAAAAGATCAAAAATAGAACATTAAATAATAACTAACACATCATAGTGATCCAAAAAAATTGTAAATTACATAAATTGTATACATTTATATTTATTTTAATATTTATCTATTCAATTATTTTATTTGTCCATTAATTAAATAATTATTGTATCATCATTGTGTGAGCATTATTTATTTATTTATTTCCAAAATATTATAAATAAATTACCATGATATAGGTTATCATTTTATATTTCTATAAAAAATTTATATTTAAGAATATCACTTATATATCCCCATATTACAATTTGTATAGCTATCAAAGATCTTATTGTAACGTGATAGTATTTACATTAAAAAAAATATTATAAATGTTATAATCAAATGAATGTGGCTAGAAAACATTATTATCTATCCCTAACAATTACTTGGGTAGAATTAAATGCATAAAATAACTTTAAAAAAAATTTAGGGTAATTTTATAATATTTATAGTATTATTTTTAACTTTAATTACTAGGTTTACCCATTACCATGTTAAAAATAATAATATACTACTAATAATGCTCAAAAATAAAAGGAACATATTTAGTAAGTTTTTACCCTTTTATTAAAATTATGGAATCTATTCCGTCAAAATTCATATAACACAATTTGAAAAAATTAATTAAAAATTGATATTATTGATAGATCAGGAAAGGTGGGGTTTTAAGTAAAAATGTTCCAATGTTCACCATGTTTTTGTATGAACATTAAATTTTAAATTGATAATAAGGACCAAAATTGGATTAAATTATAAAAAATGACATATTTATACTATAAAATTTTAAAAAATATTTATTTTATCATAAGAAATTATTTCGATGAAAAAGATGTCTCAATTAAAAAATGTAATTTTTCACTATTCATCAAAAATGGATCTTATAAAAAACACTAAAAATTCAACCAATGTATATTTTTATAATAATAATTCAATGATTAATTTTATTTTTTCAAATATAACATTTAAAATTGTCAAAAAATATATTTAAAATATGTGTGTCCTCACATGGTGACAAAACTGTCTATTTTGCCAAATATTTCTTTTATGCCAAAAATTTGATTTATTCGTATATTCTGTCTAGAAAAAACATTACTTGAATTCCATAAAATATTTCTAATATTATATATATATATATATATATTACATTCATATAATCCAAAATAAGTGGTTTTTTAATTTATTTTTATAAAACACACTTGTGCATATTCAAATAGTTCATCAGAAAAAAATTCATTTATAATTATTTGGTCACCAATGAAATACTTAATATTAAATTTTCAAACACAAATTTTACAATTCCATTATTACTATTAATTTTGACCATTCTAACTGCTATTTTTAGGGTAACATTTAAATATTATTTAGTTGTTTTTAAGCTCGGTGTGGAGTATCATATACACTTTCAGACATAGTATTTCTTTTTTAAAAAATGTATGATAAAATACAAGCCTTAAATAAGGAGTTATTTTGGGTGGAATTTTCTATTATTATCTTCCTAAAATGTGTGAGGGTCTACAAGGCATGTGCCCCCACCTAAATTCAAATAAGTTTCCCGTAATGCACGACTTGGCTACATGTTTTTTCTTACACATTGTATACCACTAGTAGCAGGTATGTCTTCCCTCGCTCAGGACAAGGTCATTCCCTTTGTCTACACTGCTCACCCAGATATGAGTCCTTGATGGATTGTACCCCATGTACATGGGGGTGTTTACCTATTTTCTCCTTTATCCTTGTCTGTCACGAACCAACCCGGGTCGACCCCGAACCGGTCACCCAAGTTGGCTCACAACAAGTCCCGAGAGGAGTTCCCGATCCCCCCGGGATGGAAACTAGTGCTTGGCATCAAAATTTAGTTGTTGGGAATGATTTGGCCCATAAAGATAAAATAAAAACAAGCAACCAACCAAAGAATGACAATAAAAAAGGGATAGCATGAGAAAATAAAACTAAATAGCTAAACATACCACCATGTGACCTCTCAAGTCACCGCCCGACCAAAGGCCGACCTTGCTCCAATAATGAGAAACTCAGTAAAGAAAACCTGTGCAAAGGGAACCTCCAACTGAAATGATAAAAATAGGAGTGAGAATTAAAAATTCTCAGTAGGGATGCCAAAGTAAAAAACAGAATCCAACCAAGACCTCTTTCTAGAAACAATCCCAAAAACACTAGTTTACACATACACAAATAGAAAATAGGTTTTTTATATTTTAAAGGAAAAAGGAACCTGATTTTCGATTTCACAAACCAACACACGCCACAAAACATTTTCCCCAAAACAATGAATTTCTTGAAAAACTGAATTTCAAATCCATGTTTATCACATTTGTGCAAAAGAAGAACATGTAATAAGTAAATGCTGGAAACCAAGTCCAAGTAAAAGTAAACAAGAAGATATAAGCAATAACCATGGGTTATCCTAAACACCCCTATAAAACCCCTAGACATACTCGGGTTCAGACTACCTGCCGGCATGGTACTCCACAGTCAATAACCATCTAGCCGCCCTAACATCCAACTCGTGGCACGCCCCACAAGTCCTACCTACCGAGGGGGGACTAACCCATCTAATTAGGGTTAGCCAACAACCGTCACTCAATTCTCTAAAAGACGCCCTAGAACCCACGGTGGATTTAATGATACTATGTAGGTGGGAGGCCCTCGCACGTGTGACTCATCTCACCGCACTTTCCAACCCCTTACACGGACACCACTAGACGACAATCCTCGATGGCAAGTCCCCCTGTAGTGATGCCCCATAAATATGTATATATGAAATCCTTTTACATTCAACATGGTTCCAACCGAGCCTTCACAGCATGTGTAGTTTCAAAAAATTTCGTAAATGAGTTCAGTTGCCAATCGGGCACACACATTTTCCCCAAAAGTCAGTACAAACACCCCATTCAAAACCCAATACCAAACAGGCCTAAAAACCGAACTACCATTCAACTCACACCAAAGGCCAACCGGGCCAACTTCTTTTCATCCCTCTTTGTAATACCAAACCATTTCATTAAAAACCTATATTTATGAAAATAGAGTTTGTATGTGTCATTTTAATTTAGAGGCACATCCATGTGAGCACCTAGTGATCCAATAAATGTGCCAACATCCAACAGAACATCTAGTTTTTAGAAGAATCACCTTAGAAACCATTTTCATAAAACACTTAGCATCGAAGCCAAACCCAATTCATTCACAACAATTTATAAAAGAAAATTGTCTCTTTCAAACCAACAAACATTTCCAAAACGTTTTCTAAAACAACCCATTGGTTCAGTATTTTGTCAAACAAACACAGAAAACCAAATCTTACATTTCCAAAACACAATCAATATCAGTTACAAGCAAACACATCACAAGGAACTCAATTTAACATTACTAAGAGCCTAAGCATTTCATCTAAACCAACATTAAAAGCCACTTTTAGAAATTTAAAAAAGCAATATAACTATGTCAGATGTTTTTCATAATGAAATAGAGATGGAAATGATATAAAAGGATTAATTGAAAACATTCAAGTACTCATGGTTTGAATTAAAAATAGAAATGGTTGGAAACACCTACCTCGAGGATTTTCCCAAGCCAAAGCTTTCGAAAACACACCGCCATCTGCTCACGTACACAGACTCCCACAAAAGTTCACGCACTAGAAATTTTTTTCTCCACACCCTAAAAAGAAAGTCGACACCCAAAGTCAGTGTGGTGCTGACCAATGCACAACCAACAAATACCAGGGACTCAAAAATATAAACAGGACCCAAATATATAGTGTGCACAAAGCATGTAATTAAAGGAATCACCTCAGATACTGGCGGTGATCATGAGAACATGTCGAAGCAATATTATACACCGAAATAATTATTCATACTATAAATAAAATATAACGAATTCAAAACAAAATAACGATAATAAAATAAATGACTGCGTGATACTAAAACTCGATTTAAATGGTGGAGGCCAACCTAGAAAACATGCGGCAAGTCGAGATCTCATCCAAATAATTATCTTCACTTCAAATAAAATATCAGGGATTCATAACACAACCAAGACACTAAATTAATAGTGTAAAACACAAAACAAGACATCAATGTTTGGTTAAAATTGATGGAAACACCCAATTAGAAAGAGATGCAAACCTTTGTTTGACGGCAATGGGAAAGGAGACCGTGCAAAAGCAGAGCGGAGGTGCTGCACAAAGGAATTCGGGTTTGTGTCAGAAGATAGTTGGACGGTTGGGGTTGGGTTCACTGGAAAAAGGGCATGCAAAAGTGGGGGTTTGAGGCAACGGGTCGCCAGAGTGGGTTCTGCCGGAGATAGCTACGGACGGCCGAAGGGACTCCGACATAGAGGAAAACTGGCGGAGGTGCGGGTTAAGAGAGGTGAGGTCAGCCGGTGGAGGGTGAGTAGGGAGACGGAGCGCGGGTTAGGGGAGGCGGGTTCGAACTGAAAGGGGAAGGGAAACCGGTGAGCAGCGTCGAGGGTATTGCGGCGTAGTCGGCCAGCGAGAGCGGAGGTGGAGCCGAAGAGGACGACATGGCCGGGGGAGAGGGATGAGTGGGAGGCAATGCTGGAGTGCGCATGGAGGGCGACGGGGAAGTTGGGAGGTGCGGCCTGCGGCCAACAAGGGGAGAAGAAGGGGGGTGGGTAGATTTAGGGTTTTCCTTTTTTTTCTTTTATTTCTTACCAATAATAATAATAATAATAATAATAATAATTTGATAATAATGATATTTATTATAATAATATAACAAAATTAATAATTATTATAATTATTATAATCAAAACATCAATAATAATAAAACCATTTAAAAAAATAAACACACACACAAACACACACACATATATATATACATACATATATAGACATACATAACTAGATATAAACATATATAAACATATACAAACATATATAAACATATATACACATATATATACACACATATATATATATATATATATATATTTATCTACTCATCCAACTAATTTAAAAACATTAAAACTGGATGATCGTGCGGTATTCGCGCACCGTACGGTACCCAAGCGGACTGCAAGTGGGCTACATGTACCCAAGCGGAAATCACTTTCCCAAGAAGACTATGCGTCTTAAACGCACGGTGTTCATGCACTATCCCAAAACATAAACTCAACCCAAAATTAAAATTTTAAACCGGTACTCACCCGCACTTACGCAGAATCACTCCACGCCAAGAGAAATAAAATAAATAAAAGGACTAAAAAATGGGTATGACTATTATCCCCACCACAAACACTTTCTTCCCCAAGAAAGTCACTAAGCCAACAGTTGTCATAACTTAAGTCCGTGCCCAGGAAAAACTAGAAGAAAATGAGAGGCTCGGGGTGACCATTTCCGACATAGGTAAAACCCGACCAACTCGAGTACAAACATTGTCCGAGGATGAGGGGAGAACACCGAAGGCTTCTCCCCACCATAGAAATTTACTAAGACAGAGACCATGAAAATCAAAGACACCACCCCTAAGGGGGGGGGGGGGGAACACAGGAACTCCCAAACTGAACCCATTTAATTTCTCCACATAGATCGAACAACACTCAGAGAATTAAACAGAAAGCATTATACAAAACCACCCAACAACCTGAGGATATGGAATTAACTCAACCCCTCACACACTGACCGAATAAAATCCTCACTGTAATCAGACAATAGGGAATTCCTAGCCCGAACTCAGAGAGGACCCCAAAACAACTCCTATTAATTTCACGAAACCAAACATCCCCCAAATGCAATCAATTGAGACCCAACTCAAAATTAGAACGACCTGTTTATTCGCGGTCCCAACATCCTTCAAGGAAATCAGAACGATTTGAGAACACACTGAGAACAGATAAGACTGCTTAGACTGCGGTATAACAAGTTCATCGCATTACCACAACTATGATGAGCTTACAATGGTGAAAAGAATAGAACAAGGAAACTTTGGATTTTTCCCTTCATAAAGCTGGAAACAGAATCCAAAGCGAGGTTCTACACACCCTCAGAAACTCCTGACTATGCGCGAGCTTCACCCCAAGACCTGTGGCTAGGGCCCTGATGGATGAAACATCTGTTGCCTCACATCCAGGCATTTTAATCTTATGGTCTCTAACTCCTTCATGAGTGACGCTTCTTCCAGAACTCTCCCTGGATTCCTGAACAGTCGCACGGTAAGAATACTTCGGAGGGATGCGACAAGCCAGCTTAGAATGCCTGAACCGACCAGACTAGTGGAAGGCGATAGAATGCTCCAAGAAACTGGGAGTCCGTACAGAGGAGGATTCTTGCCATATGAGGAATCCTTACAATAAACGACTCCCACCAACTACTCCCGAGACTCGGACGACAATGAGACATCCCACCTTTTCTCATACAAAACTGAACTCTCAAATAAACCTAAGACGGTACACACCCTAACAACCCTGGGAGTTCCCAACAACCTGAAGACTCACTCCAGTTCCACAACCACACAACTACCCCTCACGGACATTGATTTCTCTGATCTATAGGAAACATTCAAAAAGAACGGAAAACTGGGCATGAATCATTAGCAACCTTAGCGACCTTTTTGGGTGGCATACTCATGACAACATGAGAAACATCATCGAAACCAGCATTAAGACAAAACTCAATCAAAGCAACAACATAAGCCAAGCTCAATAGGCCCATAAGACAAACATAGACCAACACAAGCATAAATCACTTTCCAAAACCATTATTTCCATAAAATTTTAAAACCCACCTATGGAACCTTAGGAACCGCCACATGTGAGTTCATTCAATCTCTCTCACATAATCTGCAAAAAAGTTACCCTACATACTATCTATACATACCCACACACATGTGTCCCTCCATAAGGTGTGCCAAGGTTCAAAAACATATTTCCTTACCAAATCCAAACACATACCATATTGTTCCAAACCAATAAAATTTCTCTATAAAAACTAACTTTACTAATTTCATAAACAATTGGGAAGAAAACCTTTTTTTCATTTCGAAAACACTTTCATATTCAACACACACACACAGAGACCGAGTTCAAAATGAAACACAACCAAAAATGAACCATCAGAATGAGGGACTAGTGTCTGTGCTTAACCCTTTGACATGGTGGTGATCCATGCCCCAAGCAAGTCATAACACTAAGAGGACCTTAAACTGGACACTTGGACTCCACATGGGTCACTAACCCACGTGAGGCCGCAATGTGAACTGACTCGCTCTAATTTTCATCACCCAATCCAAAATAACCAAAGGCAAAAGGCTCAAATCCCGGACTAACCCTGGCAACTCAGGTCTCATTGCGAGTGGTGGTGATTAGGCACCAACCCATAACATACCTCCTGAGCCCCGACAATCCTAATCTCCTTCTACCAGACATCCCAAATAACAAGAACATGCTCTGATACCATTTTGTCACGAACCAACCCGGGTTGACCCAGAACCAGTCACCCGAGTCGGCCCGCGGCAAGTCCCGAGGGGCGTTCGCGATCCCCCCGGGATGGAAACTATTGTCAGGCATCAAAATTTAGTTGTTAGAAATGATTTGTCCAATAAAGATAAAATAAACACAAGAAACCAACCAAATACTAACAATAAAAAAAAGACTAGCAGCAGAAAATAAAACTAAATAGCTAACATACCACCATGTGACCTCTCTGGTCACCTCCTGACCAAAGGCCAGCCTTGCTCCAATAATGAGCAACTCAGCCAAGAAACCCTGTGCAAAGGGAACCTGCAACTAAAATGATAAAAATATGTCTGAGTATTAAAAATGATTAGTAGGGATGCCATTGTAAACCACAAAATCTAACCAAGAACACTTTCCAGAAACAATCACAAAAACACTAGTCATCACATAAAAAGATAGAAAATAGGGTTTTTCATATTTTAATGGAAAAAGGAACCTGATTTTCCATTTCATAAACTAACACATGCCACACACCATTTTCCCCAAAAAAATGCATTTCTTGAAAAACTAAATTTCAAATCCATATTTATCACATTTTTGCAAAAGAAGAACATGTAATAAGTAAATTCTGGAAACCAAGTGCAAGTAATAGTAAACAAGAAGATATAAGAAATAACCATGGGTGATCCTAAAAATCCCTAGAAAACCCCTAGACGAACTCGGGTTCAGACTACCTGCCGGCATGGTACTCCACATTCAATAACCAACTGGCTGCCCTAACAGCCAACCAATGGCACACCCCACAAGGAATACCTACAAAGGGGGGACTAACCCGTCTAATCGATGTTATCTAGCAAACGTCACTCGATTCTCTAAAAGATGCCCAGGAACCCATGGTGGTTTTAATGATACTGTGTAAGTGGGTGTCCCTCGCACGCGTGACTCATCTCACCGCACTTGCCAACCCATTACACGGACACCACTATATGAAAATCCTCGAAGGGAATTCCCCCTTTAGAGATTCCCCACAAATATGTATATATTAAATCCTTTCACATTCAACAAGGTGCCAACCGGGACTTCACAACATGTGCAGTTTCAAAACTTTTCGTAAATGAGTTATGTTGCCAATCGAGCACACACCTTTTTCCCAAAAGATAGTACAAACACCCCATTCAAAACCCAATACCAAATGGGCCTTCAAACCAAAATACCATTAAACTCACACCAATGGGCAACCGGGCCAACTTCTTTTCATCACACTTTGAAATACGAAACCATTTCATCAAAAACCTATCTTTAAAAAATTATAGTTTTTATGTGTCATCTTCATTTAGAGGCACATCGATGTGAGCACCTAGTGTTCCCATGGATGTGCCAACATCCAATAGCACATCTAGTTTTTAGATGAATCACTTAAGAAACCATTTTCATAAAACACTTAGCATTAAAACCAATCCCAATTCTTTCACAACACTTTATAAAAGAAAATTTCATATTTCAAACCAACCACCATTTCCAAAAACATTTTGTAAAACAACCCATTGGTTCCTCATTTTTTCAAACTAACACACCAAACCAAATCTTACATTTTCATAACACAATCACTATCAGTTAAAACCAAAAACATCACACGGCACTCAATTTAACCTTATTAAGAGCCTAAGCATTTCATATAAACCAGCATTAAAAGACACTTTCAGAAATTTAAAACAACAATATAACTATGTCATATGTTTTTCATAATGAAATAGAGATACAAACGATATAAAAGGATAAATTGAAAAAATTCAAGTGCTCAAGGTTTGAATCAAAAAGGGAAATGGTTGGAAACACCTACCTCAAGGATTTGTCCGAGCCAAAGCTTTCAAAAACACACCGCCATCTGCTCACGTACACGCACTCCCACAAAAGTGCATGCATTAAAAAAAATTATCACCACTCCCTAACAAGACAGTCGACACCCAAAGTTAGTGCGGCGCAGAACAATGCACAACCAAAAAATACGAGGGACTCAAAAATATAAACATGACCCAAAGATAATGTTTTCACAAAGCAAGGAATTAAAGGAATCACATCAGGTAGCAGCGGTGATCATGAGAACATGTCAAAACAAGATTGCGCACCAAAATAATTATCCATACTATAAATAAAATAGAACGAATTCAAAACACAATAACGATAATAAAATAAATGAGTGCGCGATACTAAAACTCACTTTGGACAGTGGCGGCGAACCTACAAAACATGCGGCAAGCCGATATCTCATCTAAATAATTATCCGCACATCAAATAAAATATTAGGGCTTGATAACACAACCACGACACTAAATTTATAGTGTAAAACACAAAACGAGACATCAATGTTTTTTTAAAATTGAAGGAAATAGAAAATTTGAATAAGATGCATACCGTGGTTTGACAGCGAGGGGAAATGAGACCGTGCTCGGGCAGAGTAGAGGTGTTGCACAAATGAATTCGGGTTTACGACGGAAGATAGTCAGACGGTAGGGGTCGAGTTCGCTGAAAAAATGGCATGCAAAAGGGGGGGGGGGGGGGTTCGAGGCAGTGGGTCGCCAAAGTCAGTTTTTCTGGAGACAGCAACGGCCGGCCGGAGGGATGCCAGCGTAGGGGAAAATCAGCGGAGGTGCGGGTTAAGAGAGGCAGGGTCGGCCCGTGGAAGGTGAGAAGGAAGACGGAGCACGGGTTAGGGGAGGCGGGTTCGAACCGAAATGGGAAGGGAAAACCGGTGAGCGTTGTTGAGAGTAGTGCGGCGCAGTCAGCTAGTGAGTGCGGAGGGGGAGCCGGGAGGACGACGCGGTAGGGGAAGAGGGATGAGTGGGAGTCAGCACTGGAGTGCGTAGGGAGGATGACGGGGAAGACGGGAGGTGCGGCCCATGGCCAGCAAGGGGGGAAGAAAGGGGGGCCGGGTAGATTTAGGGTATTCCATTTTTTATTACCAATAATAATAATAATAATACTAATAATAATAATCATAATAATAGTAAATTTATAATAATGATAATTATAATAATAATATAACAAACTTAATAATAATAATTATCATTATAATCAAGAAATCAATAATAATAAAACCATTTTAAAAAGATAAACACACACACATATATATATACATACATATATAGACATATATACCTATATATAAGCATATATAAGCATATATAAATATATATAAACATATATAAAAAAATTTAAAAATGTTAAAACTGGATGACCGTGCGGTATTCATGCACCATACGGTACCCAAGTGGACTGCAAGCAGGCTGCATGTACCCAAGCGGAAAGCACGTTCCCAAGAGGACTGTGCGTCTTAAACACACAGTGTTCGTGCACTATCCCAAAACATAAACTCAACCAAAATTTAAAATTTTAAACTGTGACTCTCCCGCACTTACGCACAATCACTCGACACCAAGAGAAATAAAATAAATAAAAGGACTAACAAAATAGGTGTGACATTTTCTCTTTGTTGTGTCCATGTATAGTACCCCTACCCTTTTTATCTGTATGTTTACTTTCAAAGGACCACAAACAATCACATGGGTAACATGGCCATGTCCCTTGGAAACATGAAATGGGGTAAAAACATAACATGTAACCCTGGAACATGGTGTGTAGTGGACAAAATTAATCATTCGTAAACAGTATGAATATAGGGAGTGTGACCCTACACTACACACTGTGTGATCAGGAATTAGTTGCAAGTCGAATCTATCACCCAGAGTTCCCCCAAAACCTATAGATACACACTCATAGATTCCATAGAAGACATAATGGTATCCAAAACCACAAAAATTTATAAATATGGTGGTCTTGACATCCAAATAAAATACACATAACTCGTAGAGAACCAAAAACCCTTATTTATCATATCCAAGCTCAGAATTCCCTCCACCACGATACACGAGAAATCATAATTAATATCAGATATATGTGGTGAATATTCATATTTTATACACATAGTTTCATCCATTTCTCCAATGTTGGATAGGATAATTAGATATTATCTTCAATTAAAACAAAAGGGGGGGAGGGTAAATAGATTACTTTTTATTAAATTAATTACCGTCAGCTTAACACCCCACTAATGAATCCCTCAACCAAACTCACATCATCGACATATTTTATATCCCCCAAAGTATATATACCATTTTTTGGACTAAAAATTGGTCTTATAAATTCAATATAAGACTCTTAAAGGGAGTTATTCAATGTCTCAAAAATAATTTCTGTGAGCATTAAAAAGTATAGTTAATATTTTTAGTATCACCACTCTGAGTGTAACAACACATGTAAATAACGAATAATAAATTTTTATATTTATTTATATTTATTAATTAAGTTTTGATTTTACTTTAAAGGGTTTTCCATGTTCTCTGAAAACCCGATATGCAACAACTAGTTTCATTGAAATCTAACGTTGTACAGAAGGCTGAGTCATACTAAAAAATAACATATTATTGTTATTTTAAATGGTTGTTAATGCTTATCCATTATAATGGTGGGAATGAACAGAACTAAATAAAATATTATTACACATGTTTGTTAAATGTTTTTAAATTTATCAAATAAAAGTTAAAGGATTGAAATGTGAATTAATCTAATTTTATGAATAAATACTCTATTATTCTTTAAAATGCCAATTTATCGCCTTTTAAAGGAGAAACATATTTAAATATATGTTTGGTCACTTTTATATGTTATATTTAACAAAATAAAATTATTCATTAGAATCAAGTAATAAAAATTAACATTGGGTAATTTTTCAGAATTTTTCTGATAAAATTCATTTTTTTAATGAATAGTGAAAAATACTATATTTTAATTCAAATCTGACTTTTAATATAATTTATGTATATGGTAAGATTATCCTTTTAATTGGAATTAATGTGTATTTATATTATGTTTTTACCATTTAATCCAATTTTGGTCACTGGAAAAAATTTCACATAAAAATTGAACAAAAAAAGTGTCAATATTTTGATAGTTAATATTTCTCAAAAAACACGCTTTTTGTTTTGACAACGGGAATTAATTTTAAATTAATTAATCCAACTTATATGTTTTTAATTTGGTAAAATAGGCATCTTTTTTGAATTTGAAATATCAAATATAGCTTAGGATGAATTTTTGTTATTTTTCTGAAGAACATCAATTTTATGAATAGTGAAACCACTAAGTAGTAGTTAAAAAGATGAATTTTTAATTTAAATGAAATTTTAGAACATCTGTGAATTGAATTTAGAAAATCCAATAGACATGGTAGTAATTTCTAAGTGGAATGTGGTTCAAAAGAGAACCATTTTTTTGGTGAATAGTAACATTTGATTTTTATTTACCACTGTTAAAGGTAAATAAGGTATTTCAAGGTAAAAAGAATATCATAATAATAAAAAATTACCTTAACACATGTCCAAACCTTATTGGATGATTCATGACTGACCATGGGAATCATTGGGTCTATTTGGGGACCCAATGGAGCCATTTATGTGTGATAATGACACTTTATTTTTATTATCTTAAAGTAATTGCAAAAATGACATCAACAAATATCTTTTAGTAAATTACTTTTTACACGGGGTTATAAAAGTAATAATTTTGACTATAAATATTCATTAATAATATAAAAACAATTTCTACACAGTGGTACTTTTTTTATAATTTTTATACCTCAAATAAATAAAATTATTTATGACACAATAATGTTGCATTGTTTATCTCATTAATAAATGATTTCTATAAATTATATTAAAAAGATTAAAAAAATATCCAATACCTGTCTAATTCTTATTTTATGATTTTATTTCGACTATGAGTCATCTTATATTTAACTTTAATATGTTATTGACCATTAGAAACCAAAAATCATT
Source organism: Viscum album (assembly GCA_963277665.1). Taxonomy (NCBI): domain Eukaryota; kingdom Viridiplantae; phylum Streptophyta; class Magnoliopsida; order Santalales; family Viscaceae; genus Viscum; species Viscum album. Next base: position 2,056,015,790 of record OY728127.1, on the reverse strand, counting down.
AAATAATAAAATAATATAATCTTAATTTCCTAAAGAACCCCTCCTCTCATTATAAAAAGCCCTCACCTCTAACCCATTACTCACACTGTTGGTCGGAGTGGACACTCAAGAGGGGGGGGGGGGGGGGCGAATTGAGTTCCAATTAAAATTTCTGTTAAAACATTGTCTAGTTAAAATCCCCCGATTTATAAAATAAGTTAAACTGTAGTGAATTTATACAGATTGTAAATGTTCACTTAGCTTCTCAACGATTGATTAGGTCTCAGTTAGTCTAACCATAATATCAAACTAACTTTTGAAACTAATTTACTGATTTACAATAAGTGTAAACACCTGCTAATTTAACTATCAAAGTAGCTTCAAAATAGTTTTGTATTTTAAAGTAATAGCAGTGGAATAAATATAATATATGTCATATACATTAAACTTAAATAAAAGATGCACAACAGATATAACAAGAGGTTCAGTATCAAGATGAGACTTAGTCCTCTCAAATTTATATAAATTTTATCCACACCCTGGATCGGGGTTAACAACAGTTTACAAAACTATCCAGGCCACACAGGGACCTCTACCACTGTTCTACGTGGGAAACAAAGCAAAGACCAGGTCACAGAGGGACCTCTTCCACAGTTGATGTGGGTAAACAAGTGATAAGAGATTTGGAGTGAGGGTTTTGATATCCTCCAGTTCAGTGCAGGAGACCGTATGTGTATAAGAAATACAGAGTACACCACACTGCTCGAAAGTTAATAAATAAATCACCTAGAGAAGATAGATAAGAGTTTAGAAAGCTCTAGTGATTATCAATGCAGCTCAGGACTCGTTGGATTCAGTAGGAGTGCTTCTGAGTCCTTCTCTGGTTTTTCTGTTGAAAAACAGAGTGTCGTAGTTCAGCTTGTGTTCTACAGTCTCTTGATTCGTCATGTGTTCTTCAGAAATGTAAGACTTCATGTATGGAACTTCTTTGAGAATCGTGAAATGTTTTCTTCACAGTTGTGCTCCGGATTGTTCTTTGGTTCAGTACAGAGCTCGCATGTATTGTATTATATGTGTCGAGACGTGTTAGGTGCGCGTATACTCTATTGAAGCTCAATCTTCTTTATATTCCACAAGCTCTGGAAGTAGGAATGATTCCCTTTTCATAGGTATGAGATACAGTTTTCTGTCAAGCCATCAACTAGAATCAAATAAGATTAATTTCATTAAAAACAACAAATATGACTATTAGCATCACTTAAAATAATATTGAAAAAAGAATAATAAATAGTGTCATAGTGATCATGGAAACAATGTCTTCTTTATGGAGTCTGATCATGGTGTCTGGTCACTGTGAATCCTTCACGGGGTCTCGGTTACGGTGTGTTTGGTCACGGTGTCTGGTCACGGTGTGTCTGGTCACGGTGTCTGGTCACGGTGTGTGGCCATGGTGTCTGGTCACGGTGTCTGGTAATGGTGTCGGGACATGGTGTGTCTGGTCACGGTGTCTGGTCACGGTGTGTCTGGTCACAATGTCTCTGGTCATGGTGTGTCTGGTCACGGTGTCTGGTCTCGGTGAGTCCTTCACGGTGAGTCCATACTTGGACAAAAATATCTGTATTCGGACTAAGACAGTGATATGCAGAATATGAGTTAAGGTTACTCATTAGAGATAATATATGAGAGAAATGTAATTATGCATAAAACTTGTAACGAGTAATTAAAATCCATAAGATTTTTTATTATAAAAACATGATATGCACCTATTGTTTAGTATGAAGAGTATTAGCATGATGTGCACTTAAGATCAAGAATAATTAACAGTAATGAGATTTGTGATTAATAAAACATGATTAACACATGAGAAGTCCAACAATATCCCCCTTTTTGATGATCACAAATCACATATAGGCAGAATATAAAAGATATGTAATATTAAAGATACTAGCATAACAAAAACATTATAAAATAGATACTTGCAGTTTTTCTCCCCCATTTATACTATTATAGAACTGATACTAGGAGGTTTTTCTCCCCGTTTTGGGATTATCAAAAAGTATAGAAAAGGAAATGAAACTCGACAATTATCATTAACCAAAGCATTCATAATACAATGTACAGGAGAAGTACAAACTGGAAACAAGAAATGACATCCCATCAAAAAGAAAGACAGGCGGTAAACTCTTTAGGGATCCATTTTTGTCTTAACTTTATCAGCAGTAGGAGCTGGTGCTGAAGTATAAGAAGGAATAGAAGAGGTATACAATGAGGGTAAGTGTAGACCTTCAAAAACAGATGGAGCCAAAGTAGGAGCAGTAGAAGATCTAGGCTTAGGATGATCAAGAATGACTGGCCAGATCCGAGAAAGGGCTTGGCTAACTGTCATGGTAGTAGATACGAAGGTAGGAAGTCCAGGTCTAAGGGGTGAAGCAGCTGGAGAACCTATATCAGTACTCTGCACATGAAGATACGACCTCAAAAGATTGATGAAATCAGTAATGATTTCACCACAATACTGTATAGCCTTTTCAAAATCTTCTTTATTCTCCAGAAATCTATCCAACAATCTGGTGAACTCTGAATGTTTCTGAACATGAGCTTTAAAAGCTTGAGTCACCGGAGCGATTCTCATATTTTCCACAAGATATCTAAAGTGATCTGTCATGTCTCTTTTAGAGAAAATCCGGGAAAGATACAAATCTATTTTCTTAGAGATCTCTTGTTGAGCATCATTTGCTGTCATTGAATGGATCCTAACCAAGTCCAATGCTCTATCACTGTTCTTAATTACTTCTGACAAAGAAGATAGATCCAAGCCACTAAAGGCATTCTGTAATTCTTCCTTAATTAAGAATATCAGTAGAGAATCATCCAAGGCAGGTGTGGAGGTCTGACCAGAAGCAGGTGAAGCCTTGACAGCTTCGGTTAGAACTTTGAGATGTTTTAGAACTTTTTGCAGACATCCAGTGTATTCATCTGTAATCTTATTCAGAGTTTCCACAAGCTCTCTCATGCGTTCCAGCATCTTCCTATGCCTTTTTCCAATCTATTCATCAAAAGATAGAAGGTAAGGAAGAAATTGAGGCACAATCTCCCTAGCAAGGAGGGAATCAAAAGACTCAGGTGAAACAGCAGCAGGTGCAGGGGAAAAAACAGGAGCAGGCTCTGATCTCATAGAAATCTCATTCTGCAGACTTGCTACCATACTTTTTAGATTTTCAACATCTGCACTCAGCAGCTTATTCTCTACTCAGACTTCTTGAATTTCACGGATCATCCTTGGTTTAATATGCAAGATAATATTTTCCAAGAGAATTGATGCATCTTCTTGACATAATTGAGTCACTGGGCGAGGTTGAGTGGAGACAATTTTCTCAAAACCAGCTAACAAAGTTTCACCAAAAGCTTTCAGATCATCTTTGGTTACAAAGGAATGAAGCTCAAGTAAGGATGCAGGTAAAGGTTGAGGCTCAGATTCTGGTTGAGAGTCAGAGTCATCTTCAGATTCATATTCTGATCCAGATTGAGGTTGGGGCTCTGATTCTGGTTCTGAATGAGCTAAGGACTTCAGTTGAAACAGAGAATAAAGACACATTCTAGTTGCAGTTACTTGCTGTGACTCATTCACATCATAAAATCTTTGGAACTCATAACGAGAGTGTACAGAGAAAGTGACAGCAGGTTGAGAAGCTTCACCAGATCCAGCTTCCACTATATCAAGATTTCGAGTTTCCTCCCCCTCAACTTGTGCTTCCCTTTCGGATTCATGAGGTTCAGGAACATGGAAATGATCCATAGGATCATCCCTAAACTTTTCAGCAAATTCTTTCCTTTCCAGCTGAAAGGCAATTTCCATTCATTCTTCAGCAGATGGAATAATCTCAAGAACTGATTGTTCCACTGGATAAGCTTCTAGACTTTCTTCTTGCTCAACAGAAAGAGTCTCTTCAACAAAAACTTCCTCTCCTTGATGTATTTAAGTAGGGATAACAGCAGGGATAAGACCCCTTTCCTCTTCAACAGGAACTGTTTCCATTGGAGATATTACAGATTCTTCTCTAGGTGGAACTTAAGCTGTTACTTCTTCTTGTTCTTCTTCTTCTGAGTACTCAGCCACTTCATCTGGTTCCAAAACAGGATCAGCTAGGTTCTTAAGCCTTCTTGGATAGTCAACAGGATTAAACTTCTTATACATTTGATCACTATCCTCAACCCGTTGCTTTTTCCATGGATTCTAGCTAATCTTCATCCTTCTGATGATAGGAATGAATAGGAAGAAATAAAAGTCCTCTAATTTTTCTTCATTCGGTCCTACCATTCCATTTGAGACTAACATGGATGAAATCATCCTTGAATAAAACAGGGAGGTGGATTTGGAAGTTACTTTGATCAGCTCACAGATATGGTTGATAACATACTTACACAGATTGATCTTTTGGCCATTCTTCAACAGGTGAATCTGGAACACATCCTGATACTTCATCACAACAAAATCTCCTTTTCTTGGACTAACCAAATTCTGAACAAACTTGAACAAATGTCTTGTCTCCCCATCCAGTTCAGCAGCTATGACCCTTCGCTTGGTTCCATTTCCGGTTAGATTTTCCCAAGTGGTTTCTAGGTCAAAGATGTCAGTTGTTGGAGGAGGGTCTCTTTGGTAATCTTCACATACTCCTTCATGTGTAATTCTTAGGCATGCAGCCCACAACATTGAAGAGAAAGAGAAATTCTGACCATCAATCCAGCTGGTAAACAAAAATCATTCTCCAAACTCAAAAGAGATCATCACATACAGATAGAATTGAGATACATGCCTCGGGAAAATCGGTCTATTCTGGCCAGTGAACCATTCAAGCCATCCTTGTTCGTTTAAATCTTTCAAAACTAATGATCTGCTAGAAAGCAACCATTCAGGGTAAAGCTCTTTTTCAGGTACAACTGTACGGCTTACCAGGTTTGGGTTTAGAGGTCCTTCGGGAGATATCCTCGGTATCCTCCTTTGTTTCTTAGATCGGTGCTTATCAGACGAGGGTGAAGATGGACGCTTCATCCTTGGCATTCACTAAAGGTTCGGGCGAGAGGGAAAAGAAGGTTTAGGAGAGAATTTGGGTAAGGATTTGAATGAAACCCTTAAGTTTTATCATTTGGGAATGTGAAATGTCATAAAAACACAAATGCAGGAAATCAAATAGTGGTGAAATAAAAATTACCGCGATACGGGTAAAAATAAAATAAAAATTATAAAAATTATCTTACTTCTCACGGTGAGACAGAAAACTAGCCATCACGGTGAGACAGTTTATAGTCATCATGGTGAAACAGTGAGCAGTTTATATAGTCAGAGTGAGACAGTGAGTTGTCAGACCATAAGCATAAAAATAGTAACTCAGAAACAGTAAGATATTCATTTATGATTAATCATACCAAGATAATGTATGATTTAGTCTAATCATTCAGAATTTAATGGTTTAGTGAATATATCATCATGTTGATATTCAGTACCAATGAATTCCAAAGTGATATCACTTTTTTGATAATTATCCCTCAAAAAGTGATGTCTTTCATCGATATGTTTTTTCCTAGAATGAGAAACAGGATTCTTAGAAATATTAATAGCACTTGTGTTGTCACAATTTATTGAGACATGTCTAAATTGATATCCATAGTCTAGTAATGTGTGTTTCATCCACAAAATTTGTGCACAACAACTTCCAGCAGCTATGTATTCAGCTTCTGTAGTTGACAATGCAACAGAATTTTGTTTCTTACTACACCATGATACTAGTGACTTGCCTAAAAGATGAAATGTTCCAGAGGTTCTTTTTCTATCTAGCTTACATCCAGTAATGTCTGCATCATAATAACTAACTAGTTCAAATGATTGTCTTTTGGGATAGAACAGTCCCAAATTGGGAGTATGCTTGAGGTATTTGAAAATTCTCTTTACAGCATTTAAATGTGACTCTTTAGGGTTTTCTTGAAAACTAGAACACATACACACACTAAACATAATATCAGGATGACTAGCACTCAGGTAGAGTAGACTTCCAATCATTCCTCTATAAGTGGTTTGATCAATAGATTTACCATTTTCATAAAGATCCATCTTACAGGTGGTACTCATGGGAGTGTCACTACTTTTTGTGCTATCCAATCCAAAACGTTTTAAAAGATCTCTAGTATATTTACATTGAGTTAAAATAATTCCATCATCATTTTGAAAAATTTGAAAACCAAGAAAGAATTTAAGTTCACCCATTAAACTCATTTCAAATTCATTTTGCATCATTTTTGAAAAATCAGTACATAAATAATTTTTAGAATATCCAAAGATAATATCATCAACATAAATTTGTACTACTAATACATCTTTATAAATTGGTTTTATAAAAAGAGTAGGATCAGCTATTCCTTTTGTAAAACCTTTAGAAATTATAAAAGTACTTAATCTATCATACCAAGATCTTGGATTTTGCTTTAAACCATATAAAGCTTTTGTTAATTTGGAAATTTGATTTGGAAAATGAGGGTTTGAAAAACTAGGTGGTTGTTCAACAAAAACATCCTCAGCAATATATCCTTTTCAGAATGCACTCTTGACATTCATTTGATATAGTTTGAAATTTAGATGTGCAGCATAAGCATGTAAAATCCTAATAGCTTATAATCTAGCTAATGGAGAAAATGTCTCCTCATATTCAATACCGTCTTCTTGACTATAGCCTTGTGCAAATAGTCTAGCTTTATTTCTAACTATGTTTCCAGATTCATCTACTTTGTTTCTAAACACCCATTTTGTGCCTATTGTGAAAGTGTCCTTAGGTATTTCAACAAGATTCCAAACTTTATTTCATTCAAACTGATTGAGTTCTTCTTGCATAGAAATTACCCAAAATTCATCATTAATAGAATCATCAATGTTTTTAGGTTCAAGCTGTGACAAGAAGGCTTGATGTTCAACCTGATTTATAAGAGAAGCTCTAGTCAGTGTCCCTCTGTCAAGATTTCCTACAACAGCATCTAAAGGATGATTCTTCATAATTCCAGTTGATCTAGTAAAGGTAGGGCTAGAAATTTCAGGTTCATCAACAGGTTGGGAATCAACAGAAGTAGGTTCTGGAAAATTTATAGAACTAGACGTTTTAACTATAGGTCCACTATCTTTATCATTAAGGTACAAAACAGAGAGATCATCTTCAAGATTTTCAAGAGAAGTTTTAGGCTCATGTGGATCAGTTTCACCAAACTTGATGTGAACAGATTCTTCCACACACTTGGTTCTCTTATTGAAAACTCTATAGGATTTACTAGAAATAGAGTAACCTAAAAAATTCCTTCATAACTCTTGGATGAAAATTTTTCAAGATTGTCTTTAGTATTATGAAAAAAGACTTTGCAACGAAAAACATTGAATTAGTTAACTTTAGGTTTCCTATGGTTCCACAACTCATAAGGGGTCCTCTTAAGAACATGTTTGATTAAGACTCTATTGATAACATAACAAGATGTATTTACAGCTTTAGCCCAAAAATAAACAGGTAGGTCATACTCATTAAGCATAGTTCTAGCAAATTCTTGCAGGGTTCTATTCCTTCTTTCTACTACATCATTTTTCTGGGGTGTCCTAGGGGTAGAGAAATTGTGACTATAGCCATTGTGTGAGCAGTAAGATTCAAACTCATGATTTTCAAACTCACGGCCATGATCACTTCTCAGAGTTTTAATCTTAAGTCCACTATGGTTTTCTACAGACTTGGAGTATTTTACAAAGAAAGAACATGCATCACTTTTGTGAGCTAGAAAATATACCCAAGTATATCTAGAAAAGTCATCTACTAAGACATAGATATATTGCTTCCCATTTAAGCTAGAAACTCTAGATGGTCCAAATAAATCTATGTGAACCAACTCGAGAGGTTGAGAAGTTGACACTTCTTTCTTTGATTGGAAAGAAACTTTATGTTGCTTTCCCTTTTGATAGGGATTACAAACTTTGTCATTTGGAAACTCATGTTTGGGTAGGTCTCTAACTAAGTTCTTCCAAGTACGTTTTCTAAGCGAGTGTATATTGCAGTGTCCTAATATTCTGTGCCAAAGCCAAGATTCTTTATGAAAATCATTTAAACAAGTAATATTTTTCACAGCTAAAGAATTTAAATCAACAACATAAACATTTTCATTTCGCAGGGAAGACTATACTAAAGCATGTTTAGAATTAAAAACATTACATGAATCATTTTGAAATTTAACATTAAAACCATCATCACATAACTGAGAAATACTTAACAGATTATATTTAAGTCCATCAACAAATAAAACTTTAGAAATCAATACTGAGTCAGTGTTACCAATCTGGCCTATGTCGATGATTTTCCCCTTAGAATTATGACCAAAGGTGACAACACCTCCATCAACTCTGACTAAGCATTTAAATCATGAGAAGTCTCCTGAAATATGTCTTGAACATCCATTGTCCAAGTACCATGTCTTTTTATAGGATCTCTTTAAGGATGTTTCCTACAAAATAGATTTAAACAGGAAAAGATTTTGGTAACCAGATTTTCATGGGTCCAGACAGGTTATCCAATAACACATTAGGTACCCATATTTGTCTAATGGGTCTCATAAAATATCTAGAATCAACAGATTTTGAAAGATAAACCTTATTAGATCCATAACTATGAATATAAATAGTTGAAGCATATAAAGTTCTAGAGCCAGCTACATTCTGTCCAGATTTTGGAATGAATCTAGTTTGGGTAATTTTCCTTTGTCCAGGTTGGTATCCTATACAAGTAGCGTATCTAGGTGCTATTTTATTACCTATCATTTGAGTAAGAGTATCTTTACCATTGGTAAATTTCTATAAGTCTTTCTTGAGTTGCTCATTAAATAATTTTAGTTCAGTATTCTCTTTAAGCAACTTAGCATTCTTTTCTACTTCAATATTAAGATCAGATTTATGTTTAACAGTTAAAGCATACTGTTTCTTTAAACCTTTGTATTTGTCTTTCAACTCATTACAGGTTTCTTCTAACATATCACAATATTCAAATAGTTCATATTTTGACATGTTATCAGAGTCAGAATCATCTCCAGAATAATAAGAATTTAAAGCAGGAGTTTCTGATGTTACCTCAGAAGTGTTTTTCATAAAACACATGTTTGCCTTATTTCTGTGTTCAGTTTTTGAAACTTCATATTCAGAGGAACTATCCTCAGAAGCGCTCCAAGTAGCCTTCATATCCTTTTTGTACTTACTGTCCTTGTAATCATATTTCTTCTTGAATTTGAGCTTTGGGCAGTCTGCTTTAATATGTACTTTTCTTTTGCACTCATAGCAGACAACTTCATCTGATTTGTTAGATTTCTTCCAATCTTTTTTCCAATGTCCCTTGTTATCATACTTACCTTTTTAATACTTTTTTCTGAAAAACATCTTCTTCCTATAAAACTTTTTAAATCTTCTGGCAATGTGAGCCATCTCAGCATCACAATCAGAAGCAATTTCGCTGTCTTCATAGCTTGAACTCTCATTTATAGTAGGAAGCTTCTCCTTATCCTTGTTCTTTGAAGTTGAAGTCTTGAAATCAAATGACTTCCTTCTAGGTTCATCTTCTTCTTCTTTTTTTACCTTGAGTTCTTCCTCATACATCATAATCTTACCAATGAGTTCTTTAACAGGTAGAGTAGTAATGTCACATGAATCTCTGATTGAAACAGATGTGCCTCTCCATCGGTCTGGTAAACATCTCAAGATTCTCATAATTTTATTCCTTTGCTGGAACATCTTTTCCAAGTGAATTCATTGTATTGACTATCTCATTAAACCTGAGATACATGTCAGAAATAGGTTCATCAGTTTTCATTTTAAAATTATCATATTTAATAGTATAAGTATTTAATCTCATTTCCTTAACATTGGTTGTTCCTTCATGAGAAACAGCTATGGTACCCCAAATTTCAAAAGTAGTTTTACAAGCAGAAATTCTGTTAAACTCTTCATCTCCTAAATCACAGTACAAGGCATTCATGGCTTTATAATTATTATTGTAAGCAATCTTTTTAGGTTTATCCCAAGTGGATCTAGTAGTAGTGGGAAATTTATATTCTGATTCTATGGCAGTCCAAATATCAAAACCTATGCTTTCTAAATGAATTTTCATTTAAAGCATCCATTGGGCATAGTTGGTACCATTTACGAAAGGTGGCCTGTTAGTAGCAGCACCCTCTAGTATATTATCCATAAATAGATTTTAGAATGACAATTTAAAGAGAAAAAATTTAAAACTAAAAGAAATTTAAGATCTTTAGAGATGAAACTAAAATCATAGTTGAAAAACAGAGTATTTCAAAAACCTTTGAACAAACAAAAACAAATCCTTTGAAACCAAATGTTGGTCGGAGTGGACACTCATGAGGGGGGAGTGAATTGAGTTCCAATTAAAATTTCTGTTAAAACATTGTCTAGTTAAAATCCACCAATTTATAAAATAAGTTAAACTTTAGTGAATTTATACAGATTGTAAATGTTCACTTAGCTTCTCAAAGATTGATTAGGTCTCAGTTAGTTTAACCATAAGATCAAACTAACTTTTGAAACTAATTTACTGATTTACAATAAGTGTAAACACTTTCTAATCTAACTATCAAAGTAGTGTCAAAATATTTTTTGTATTTTAAAGTAATAGCAGTGGAATAAATATAATATATGTCGTATACATTAAACATAAATAAAAGATGCACAACAGATATAACAAGAGGTTCAGTATGAAGCTGATACTTAGTCCTCTCAAATTTATATAAATTTGATCCACACCATAGATCGGGGTTTAAAAAGGTTTAAAAAACTGTCCAGGCCACACAGGGACCTCTACCACAATTCTACATGGAAAAAAAAGCAAAGACCAGGTCACACAGGGACCTCTTCCACAGTTGACGTGGGTAAACAAGTGATAAGAGATTTTGAGTGAGGATTTTGATATCCTCCAGTTCAGTGCATAAGACAGTGTGTGTATAAGAAATATAGAGTACACCACATTGCTCAAAAGTAAATAAATAAATCACGTAGTGAATATAGATAAGAGTTTAGAAAGCTCTAGTGATTATCAATGCAGCTCGGGACTCTTTGGATTCAGTAGGAGTGCTTCCGAGTCCTTCTCTGGTTTTTCTGTTGAAAAATAGAGTTTCATAGTTCGTCTTGTGTTCTACAGTCTCTTGATTCTTCGTGTGTTCTTCAGAAATGTAGGATTTCATGTATGGAACTTCTTTGATAATCCTGCAATGTGTTCTTCACAGTTGTGCTCCGGATTGTTCTTCGGTTTAGTACAGAGCTTACATGTATTGTAGTATATGTGTCGAGATGTGTCAGGCGCACGTAAACTCTAGTGAATCCCAATATTCTTTATATTCCACAAGATCTGGCAGTAGGAATGATTCCCTTTTAATAGGTATGAGATATGGTTTTCTGTCAAGACAAAAACTATCATCAAATAACATTAATTGCATTAAAAATAACAATTATGACCATTAGCATCACTTAAAATAATATTGACAAAAGCTTAAGAAATGGTGTCATAGTGATCATGGAAACAGTGTCTTCTTCACGGTGTCTGATCACGGTGTCTGGTCACGAGGAGTCCTTTACAGTGTCTGGGTTACAGAGTGTCTGGTCACGATGTCTGGTCAAGGTGTGTTTGGTCACGGTGTCTGGTCAAGGTGTGTGGTCACGGTGTCTGGTCACGGTGTCTCGTCACGGTGTCTGGTCACGGTGTGCCTGGTCACGGTGTCTAGTCATGGTGTGTCTAGTCACATTGTGTCTGGTCATGGTGTGTTTGGTCACGGTGTCTGGTCACGATGTTTAGTCACGGTGAGTCCTTCACGGTGAGTCCATACTTAGACAAAAAAATCTGTATTCAGACTAAGACAGTGATATGCAGAATATGAGTTAAGTTTACTCATTAGAGATAATATATGAGAGAAATGTAATTATGCATAAAACTTGTAAAGAGTAAATAACATCCATAATATTTGTTATTATAAAAACATGATTTTCACCTATTGTTTATTTTGAAGAGCACTAGCATGATGGGCACTGAACATCAAGATTAATTAACAGTAATGAGATTTGTGATTATTAAAACATGATTAACACATGAGGAGTCCAACACACACATATCAACCCTCTTGGATCATCAATAATCTTCCCAAATAAGCTCTCATGATCCGTCTCTTCCTCCTAGAAGCCTTAACTTAGGGATAAGTCACTTCAAGAAACCCTTTTGGTTCAAACCAAATGGAGTTACCTGATTTAAAAGTAACGTCTTCTCTTAAGTTCATTTGTTTTATTTTACTTCTCAAACACCATAACATCTTTTTATTACATTCATTAATAAATAAACCAGTATCCTCAATTTACTAGGTTGTTTTTATGAAAGGATTATAACTACACTTACACACACCTCCTTCTAATGGGTGAAGAACATTCTGTTTATGTGGACGACAAACTAACGCCTAACGAAACGATGATTGTTCAATCTTCTCCAACCACCTCTTATTATGGAAATTATGATGGAACTATTTTTAGATGTGATATATATTATATTTATATTGTTCCTGTAATTCTCTATTTTTCATTTATAGAATAAATTTATGGATTTCATTGTGGGTAAATATGATAATCTTATTTGAGGAAGTGCTGACTACCGCCCCCTCAGTGTGATATGACCCGTTTATCCCATACGTGGAACATATGAAGGATGGAGTTATTAAGATTTTATAAATGATATTATTATGAAATTATAATTATACCTATGTATCATTATGTTTTCATTCCATTAAATATTAAATAGAAATGAAATTAGTATTCCTGTCTACATACGGCTTACCGTCTCCATCAACGGTGCATTTCATTTCTTACCTCAAAATGTTATGTACTTTTATAAATACATTTATATACTGGATATATATGATATATATGATATATATATCATGAATATCATTCTGGATATATTTAAATTTTTACCACATTGACAACTTGTAATTATAAGATGTCCATTATTGACTCAAGTTCCAAATATTGACAAAACAACCATTATTAACTTAAACGATTACATAATGTTTATACCATGGTAATAAGTGATTATAAAAGAATGATAAACTTGAAAATTTTTTTTATGGAATTATAAATTAACATTAGTTTATTATTCAAGATATTAAAGAAAAAATGGGTCAAGTCAGACATGAGGTAAGGGACATCGTCTCAATCTCGTTTCATTAAGGCATGTTTTGTTTTATACATGACATTATTTTATATGCTGTATAAACACCTTTGACATTTCATTTCATTAAAAGGGAATATTTTTATATGAGGCATTTTACTAAAGGACAAAAAAGACAGTTTCTTTTAACGTATGCGGTGACAACGACCTTTTCTGTCGTCACGAGTATTTTTTGATATTTTGGCTTCCTTAACAAGTCGTAATGTTTTTAAGAGAAAAATAACTACCATATACTATGTTAAATATTTTGGTATTTAAAATGGTTTTGGTAATGGATATTTTATTTCAATATATTAAAATGATATATTGTGATTGAAATGTGGAAATGTTATCTTTCCTGTATATTTTTTTATGAGTTATGAATATGTTAGTGTTCTTTGGCCTTGTTATGTATATGGGTGGTTCCGTGATAAAACATGGGTGGGTGAGCCGGAGATATCTCTCCAATGCATTTGTAAATGTGAAAGAGTTAAACATGAATGCATCTCTTAAGAGATTTAAGGAATATACTATTATGGGTATTCCAAATATAACTCAATATGTAGCTGTGATAACTACAATGTAAGTGTGATCTGGTTTCCAAATGTTACCGTTATGGTCTCTGTTTTCTATGTGTGATTCATAAATCTTATGATTTCTTGAGGTATGTTAAAGAGCTTATGTTTTGTATGTAAGAACGAACTAATGTTTTATTTCACTGTTTTATAACCCTTTCTAAGGTTTTAATGCTCATCCCATGTTTTGAAATGTTTTTCACAGGACTTAAAGATGAATAAGGTCAAGGATGGGATCACGGAGAAGTCATGTTGTCTAAAACAAGTAACCAGACATGACTCTTTTTTAAGGGTTTTTATTTTGTGAAAAAAATATGGGAACATAGTAGAAGTGTCTAGTTTGTAATTTTTGAAATGTAATGTAAACGTTATGACCTAATTATCTAAAACTATAAACCTGAAAAGATCCTCAATGTGAATTATTCATTTAATTTAAGACTCTGTAATTTTTTAATACCAGGCAATTATAGTTGGTATCAGAGGTCAGTTTAGATAACTTTTTGAGTTAGGGAATTGTTAAATTAATATCCATAAATTAATATATGTTAATATTTAAATGAAATAGCATTTACATATTACCATGTTTCTTCGCCTAAGATATTTTTGTGTTTAGAATGATTTTCTGCAGGGGAAACATGGTAGTTATGTCGGGACAACATCAGGAGGAAGACAACCTTCCAAATTAACAACCTGAGAAGGTCAAAATAGGGACTGAACATTTAGTTTTTGTAATGGGATAATTGACTCAAGCTATAAATGGTTGTGGTATCCATGCACGAGATCATCCAGAACAACCATAGAGGTACATGTCTGTATTGGAGCATTTCATGAGGCAACCCCACCCATCATTCAGAGGATCTTCTGACCCTACGTCAGCTGAAGGGTGGATTAAAGCACTGGATAATATTTTGTATATCATGGGGTGTTCATAACAACATAAGGTTAGTCTCGATATTTACCATTTTGAAGGCGAAGCTGATCAGTGGTGGTTGATGGGGAAACATATCAAGGATGTTGAGGAGATTGATGATCCTGAATGGGATGAATTCAAAGGTATGTTTCTTGAGAAATATTTTCCTATGGTGGTTTGTCTTAAGATGGAAAAGAAATTCCTGGAATTGAGGTAAGACGATGACTCACTGGATGCTTATGAAGAAAAATTCACTCTATTGGAAGGTATGATCCAAATTTTATATGAGATCTTCATAGTAAAATAAACCGTTTTTACAGAAGATTAAATCCAATGTATCAAAGTGCATTAGCTTTTCATGAGTTAAAAAGTTATGGAAAACTTGTTCGATGTGTGGAGAAGGTGGAAATGGAGTACGTAAATGATCATGTGTTTTTTTAAAATCGAAAAAATAAGTGGTCAAGGTGGTAGGTGAAAGGGGAGAACTATTCAGAAAGTCTGATGGTAAAAAACAGAAGTTTACAATTCTAAAAAGTATGGTAAAAAGCATGCTGGGGAATGTCTTTTGAATTCTATTAAGTGACACCGATGTGTTAAAATGGGAAAAAGGCACATAATTGCACTGAAAAAGATCGGGGTAATGGTAAGAAAAATTCAGATTTACAATCAGTAAAATGTTCTATGTTTAATGAAAAGTGTCATTATGAAAATGAGTGTCCAAATAAGAAATCACCTGAGGGGAAGAAACTAGACTACATGTAGAAAATGGTGGTGAAATCCATTTCTACTACTTCAACAGATGTTGGACCATCAAATGAAGTAGTATTAGGTACACTGTTTGTTTGTTCATATTATGCCAATGTGTTGTTTGATTCGGGGTCTACACATTCATTCATTTCTGATCTGTTTACTAGTAAATTGGGAATTCCATTTCAAGATATGAATCCTGTACATATGGTAAAAACACTGGGGGAAAATGGTGAGGCAAAATATAATTATTAGAACCTTCTTATACTTTTGTTCAGAAAGAATATTTCAAAAAAACCATATTGTTTTTCCTATAGTATAGTTTGATGTTATTCTGTGTATGTATTGGATTTCTGTTTATCATGCTAAGATTGACTATAAGTCTAAAGAGTTTTTATTTCAGAAATATTTTCAGTTTGTGTACAATAATGACCCCTTAATTTTTATAACATATTAGGAAGCTATGAAACTAGTAAAAGATGGAATCAAATGTTACCTTGCACATATTCTTGAAAACAAAGGAACTGTTCATATTAATGATGTGCCGGTGGTAAATGAGTATCTTGATGTTTTTCTTAATGAGTTTTCTGATATTATACCTGACTGATATGTTGAATTTACTGTTTAATTAGTTTATGATTCTAAGATAATGTCAAGAACCCCTTTATTGAATGGATCTATTTGAACTTTTAGAGTTAAAGAAGCAATTGCATGGGTTATTAGATAATGGTTTCATTTGACCTAGCACATCACCATTAGGTTCTTTGTCTTATTTTTTAAAAATAAATATGGTTCAATGATACTTTTCATTGATTATAGATCATTGAATAACATCACTGTTAGGAAAAAGTATCATTTTCCTCATATTGATAATTTTTTATCATCTCCATGGAGCTCAGTATTTTTCAAATATTGATTTGAGTTCGGGGTACCATCAGTTTAATGAGAAAGAAGCATACATTCTGAAGACTATGTTTCATACTAGATATGGCCATTATGAATTTTTAGTTATGCCTTTTGGTTTAACTAATGATCCTACTGTATTCATGGATCTTATGAATAGAATTTTCTGTGAGTTCGTGGATAAGATCTTGGTTTTGTTCACTGATGATATTTTTGGTTATTCTAAAAGTGAAGAGGGTCATGAAAGTAATTTAAGGGTTTTCATTCAAACCATAAAAGTAAAGAAACTATTTGGGAAATTAAGAAGGTGTGAGTTTTTGTTACAAAAAATTTCATTCCTTGGTTACATTGTTTCAAAAAATGGAATAATTATTGATGATTTTAAATCAAAAGTTGTTGAAGAATTTCCAAGACCACAAATATAACTGAGATTCATAGTTTTCTTATTTTGTAAGTCTATTACCAGATGTTTGTTGAAAATTTTTCATGGTTTTCTTTCCCACTAACTAAGTTAACTCGAAAAGGGGTAAAGTTCATATGGGCAAAAGAATGAGATGATTTTTTTCAGGAATTGAAAAGAATATTGGTAAATTATCCAGTTTTCGCACTACCTTCAAGAAATGGTTAGTTTTTCATCTACAATTATGGTTCATTGAATATAATTGGTTTTTTCCTTATGTAGAATGATCCGGTAATTGCGTATTATTCATGTCAACTAAAACCTCATGAGTTAAATTACCGTACACATTATTTGGAATTTGTTGTTGTTGTTTTTGATTTAAAAATATAGAGGCATCATTTGTGTGGATTAAAGTGTGAAATATATATTGATCACAAAATTGTGAAGGATATATTCACTCATAATGAATTGAACATGAGACAAAGGTGATGGTTAGAATTAATCAAGGACTATGATTGCACGATCTATTACCATCCGGTAAAATCAAATAATGTGGCTGATAGTTTGATTCGTAAAAGTAAGGATTCATTAACCATGATATGTTTGGAATGAGATCCTTTGGTTTTTGATTTTAGGAACACTGTCATAGAAGTTGTTGGCATCAGAAATTGTTCTGTTTTGTTTCATGTGTTAGTGAAATCACCACTCTCAGACAGAATTAAGCAAGCGTAAAAGGGAGACAGTGAGTTGAAGAAAAAGCTAGTGTTGGTTTAGAAGGGTAAGTTTCCAGACAATAACATTAATAAATATTGTGTATTTAAATTTGGAAATAGATTATCTGTGTTTTGTGATTCATAGTTGAAGAATGAGTTGTTATGTGAAGCTCATAGTTCCCTGTTTTCAGTCCATCCCGGAAATACTAAGATGTACAGAGTTCTTTGGGAGTATTACAGGTGGGATGAAGTGAAAAGAGAAATTGATGATTTTACTGTTAATTTTTTGACTTGATAGCAGGTTAAAGAAGAGAAACTGTTTTCAAAAGGGATGCTTCAGTATTTACTGATGCCATAGTAAAATGAAAAAATATATCCATGGACTTCATTGTGGGATTACCGAATACATCTCAAGGTAATAATGCAATTTGGGTTATTGTTGATTGATTGACTAAATCTTCTAATTTATTTCCTATTCGAGATATTTGTTTCTAGATCAACATTCATTGTTGTATGCTAAAGAGATAGTTAGGTTGCATGGAGTTCCCCTCTCAATGGTATCTGATCATGAACTCAGGTTTACTTATAACTTTTGGAAAGGCCTTCAAAATTCATTGGGTACTGAATTAAATTTTAGCACATCATTTCATCCTCAATCAGAAGGGAAATCAGAATGAACAATTTTGACATTGGATGATAAGCTACGTGCTTTTTCCCTAGATTACCAGGGTAGTTGGGACCAACATCTTTCTTTGGTTGAATTTTCATATAATAACAGCTTTCATTACAGTATACAAATGGCTCCATTTGAGGCATTATATTGAAAGAGTTGTCAAACTCCAGATTTTTGTAATGATGTAGGTGAAAGGAAGTTGATGGAACCCGAATTGGTAGAAGGGATAAAAGAAAAGTTTCAGATGATTCAGAAGCACATGAGAGCAGCTAAGAGTAGGATAAAATGTTTTTCGGATAATTAGAGGAATGATATTTCTTTTGAGGTAGATGATCTTGTCTTCCTCAATGATTCTCTATGGATGAGAGTGATAAGTTTTGGATAGTAGGGAAATTAGAGTCTGAGGTACATTGGACCTTATGAAATCATGGAGAAAGATAGATCAGTTTCTTATAGAGTGTCTTTACATCCATGTTTGTCCCAGGTTCATAATTTTTTTCATGTTTCAATGTTAAGAATGTATATGATAGATCTATCTCATGTTTTGAGCCCCGAGATAGTTCATTTGGAAGAGAATCCCTCTTATGAGGAACAACTAATCTAGATTCTTGACTGAAGAGAGAAAGTATTATGGAATTAGGTAATTCACCAGGTAAAGGTTTTGTGGGAAAACATATTGTTAAAGAGGAAACATGGGAATCTAAAAATGTTTTGTGGGACAAATACCACTACTTATTTGATTAGTGAATTGAAATTTTGAGGATGCAATTTCCAAAAGGGGAGAAGGATGTAACATCCCAAATAAATAAAGAATAATAGATTTTCATATTTATTAATATTTATGAATTAAATATTAATTTTACATTAAAGGGGTTGCAATTTTCGATGGCATACCTGATACCCAACAATGGGTTTCTTTGAAATCTTATGTTTCACACAAGGATGATTCATACTAAAAAAATAATAAAATAATATTATTATTTTAAATGGTTGTTAACACCTAGTAGTTGTAATGGGGGGGATGAAAAGAACTATGTACAATATGATTATACATGTTTGTTTATTTTTTTTACATTTATCTAATAAGAATTAGAGGATTGAAATGTGAATTAATCTAATATTAAGCATAAATACTCTATTATTCTTTCAAAGGTCGATTTTACACCTTTTAATGGAGATACCTCCTTAAATATAGTTTTGGTCACATTTATATATTATATTTGACAAAATAAAATCTGTCTATAGAATTGGGACATCAAAATTTACTTTGGGTAAATTTTTGTTATTTTTCTGAAAAAATTCATTTTTTAATGAATAGTGAAAATAGTGTATTTTAATTCCAAACCTCCTTTTAATCTAATTTATTTATATTTTTTTATTTTCTATTAAATTGGTTTTAAAGTGTAATTAGATTTTATTTTTACTATTTAATCCATTTTTTGTCATTGGAATTAATTTCACTATGAAATTAGACATAAACATCTGTCAATCTTTTGATAGTTAATATTTATTAAAAAACAAGCTTTTTGTTTTGAAAACAGAAATTAATTTTAAATTAATTAATCCAAATTCAATTTTTTGAATTTTTTAAAACAGACATCATTTTGAAATTTGGAATATCAAATATAGATTACGCTGATGTTTTTGTATTTTTCTCAAAAACATGAATTTTTAATGAATAGTGAAACCACTAAGTAGTAGTTAAAAACAGTATTTTTCATTTAAATGAAATTTTACTGCTTATGTGAATTGAATTTCAAAAATCTGACACACATGGTTGTTATTATTAAGTAAAATATTGTTCAATAAGATTAAAATAATTTTTGGTGAATAGTAACATTTGACTTTTTTTTACCGTGGTTAAAGGTAAATAGGGTAATTTAAGGTAAAAAGAATATCATATCAATAAAAAATTACCATAACACATTTCCTAACCTTATTGTATGAGTCATGGCCGACCATGGGTTTCCTTGATCAATTTTTGGACCCCATGGAGCCACTTAAGAGTGATAATGACACATTATTTTAATTAACGTAAAGTAAAGGCAAAAATAACATAAACAAATATCTTTAAGTAAATTAATGTCTATATAGGGTTATATAAGTTATCTTATTGACTATAAATAGTAATTAGAAAGATAAAAATATTTCCAAAATCATGTTAATTTTATTATAAATTTTATACATTAAATAAATAAAATAATTTATTACACAATAATGATGTAGTGTTTAAGTCATTAATAAATGATTTAAATACATAATATTATGAAGATTAAAACAATATCCATAACCTATAAAATTATTATTAGATTCTATTATTTAGACCATGATTCATCATATATTGGACTTTAATATTTTTTGGACCTTTAGAAACAGAAACTCATTATATAATAAAATAATATTTCCACACTTTCCTAAAGAGCCCCTCCTCCCCCATATAAAAATCCCTCACCTCTAACCCATTAATCACACCTCTCAAGCCTCATGGATTATCCACACTCGATGCACATAATCTCTCAAGATCCCTCTCTTCCTCTTAAAATCCTTATATTAGGATTAAGTCACTTCAGGAAACCCTTTTGGTTCAAACCAAAGGGAGTTACCCGATTTAATGGTAATGTCTTATCTTAAGTTATTTTGATTTAGTTTACTTCTCCAACCCCATAAACACTTTTTATTACAATATTTTGTAACAAAAATAGTATCCCATATATTCTAGGTTGTTGTTATGAGATTTATTCGAACTACACTTAGACACACCTCTATCGAATGGGTAAAAAGCATACTGTTTCTGTTGATGACAAACTAATGCTTCACAGAAAGATGGTTGTTCAATCTTCTCCTACCACCTTTTATGGTATCAATTATTATGGAACTATATTTATATGTGATATATATTATATTTAAATTGTTTCTAAGATTATTTATTTTTCATTTATACAATACCATTATGGTTTCCATTTTTGGGAAATATGATAATCTCATTCAAGAAAGGGCGGACTACCTCCCCCACAAAGTTATATGACCTATTCATTCCATACGTGGAAAATATAAAGGATGGAGTTAATAATATTATATATATGATACTATAATGTAATTATAATTATACCTATGTATCATTAAGTTTTCATTCCATTTAATTTGAAATAAAAATCAATGTTCCATTCATGAGTACGTACGGCTTACCATCTTAATGAACGGCGCATTTCATTTCTTACCTCCAAATTTTATGTATTATTAAAAATACATGTATATATTGAATATATATGATATATATGATATATAAATCATGAATATAATTCTTGATATAATGATATTTTGACCACATGAACAACTTGTAATTATAAGAAGTCCATTTTGGACTCAAGAACCAAATATCGAAAAAACTACCATTATTAACATAAATGAATACATAATATTTATAACATGGTAATAAGTTATTTAAAAATAATTATAAAACTAAAAAAGGATCTTAATAAATTATAAATTATCTTTACTTTATTATTCAGTATATTAAAGAACGAACGGGTCAAGTTTCACATGAGGTAAGGGACTTCGTCTCAATCTTCTTTCATTGAGTCATATTTTGTTTGATTCACGACATTCTTTTATACTCTATATAAATACCTATGAAATTTCATTTCATTAAAATGGAATATTTTTCTATGAGGTGTTTTACCAAATGAAAAAAAAGAATGTATCTTTTCACATATGCAGTGACAATGACCATTTCCACTACTACGAGTATTATTTGAGCTTTTAGCTTCCTAAACAATACATAATGTTTTTAAAAGGATAATAAATACTGTATACTATCTTATGTTTTTTAGTATTGAAAATGGTTTTGATAATGTATTTATTATATCAATACATTAAAATGATATATTGTGACTGAAATGTGAAAATGTTATCTTTCCTTTTATATTGGTTTTATGTGTTATGAATATGTTATGGTTCTTTGGAATTATTACGTATACGGGTGGTTCCATGATAAACCTCGGGTGGGTGAGCCTGAGATATCTCTACAATGCATTGGGTAATGTGACAGATGTACATGTGAATGATTCTCCTAAGATATTTAGGGAATATACTTTAATGGGTATTCCAAATGTGACTCCCTACATAGTAGTGATAGCTATAATTTATGTATGATATGGATGCCACAAGTTAACTTTATGATTTATGTTTTCTATGTGTGATTCATAAATATTATTATTTCATCAGGTTTGTTAAATATCATATGTTATGTATTTAATGATGAACTACTTTTTTTTTCCGTTGTTTTATAACCCTTACTGTGCTTTTTATACTCATCACAAGTTTTGAAATGTTTTCACGGGACATAAAGATGAATATGGTCAAGAATGGGATCAAGAAAAAATCATGATGTCTAATTCATGGAACTATAGATGGCTCTTTCTTGAAGATTTTTTATTTTGTTAAAAAATTGGAACTGAGTAGAAGTGTCTACATTTAACTTTTGTGATGTAATAAAATAGTTATAACCTAATTCTCTAAATATATAAACCTCAAAAGATCCTCAATGTTAATTATTCATTTAATTCAAGATTATGTAATGTTTTAAAGTCAAGTCCTTATACTGAGGCTCTCTTGACCCTAGATTCCATCAACAACTCATCTATGGGATCTAGAAATATTCTTATATTTATTCGAATTTCTTATAGGGAAGAACCTAGGTCACTACATCCCCCTTACCTTAATTTATTTCATACAATCAAAATAAAAACCCAACACACAAGGCGATAAATGAGAACTAAACTAGGATTCCCACAAAAAGTGATCACCAAGGGTTTATATGGAAATTTTGAACACAAACTTAGGGGATCTAAAATGGAAAAACGAAACTCATCATCAATATCCACTACATTGTGCAATGAGGTGGTACATGTCTTCTAAACTATTAGAGGTGGAAAGTAGAAAAAACACTATCCATACACATTCATATAGTCATGGGATAAAAAACCTCTCTAACCGGATCTAGACAACATAACCCTACACTGGCACACATGCAAAAGAAACTCATCCCCCACACCATTATACTATCCACCTTAGGTGGCACTAACCCAGACACATATTTTTATATTATGTCTCAAAAAAATAACTTAATGAGGGAAACATCCCTAATTATTGTGATATTGAAGCCATGAAAAAATTAACTATGACCACCTGAAGTGTCTCACTAACATATCTCATACATAGTGCACAAGGGAACGTATGAACAACAACGGGTAAAACAAGTGATCAAAATTGGTTTTGTGATTCCCTTTATGAATACCATTAAACGAAAACCCTTACAAGAACAGAATATAAATAAAGAATCACCCCCCACACCCCAAAACTATGAAAATTGTGTGGAATTGGCTCATCCTCATGGTTTTACTCATTTTAAAAAAACCTATCTCATGGGAGGATGAATCCATATCCCTCGTGCATTCTACACAATGTCAAACAAAAGAAAAAGAAGGTAATACTGATGCCCTTGATCAATACAAACCATTTGAAAGAAGGGGAATGGTGTAGCACACAACAATGTGAATCAATGTTAGTGAAGAAACTAGAAAGGACATATTTCATTTCTCTAATCATCCATTGAGCCTCTTGGTCAATGGCCTCCATGGCCTATAAAACTAATCACCCCACTCATACAGCTCTAGGATCCTCACATGGACCACCAGGGGGTAGTGGTGGAAACTCTAACTGTTTATTACCACCTTCTACTCTCCCTACTACTCAGAAACATCATCCATCATGAAAAATTCCCTACTCCAAATTCTGCCTCAACTAGGAAATCCATCAGCCATCACTCTCTCTGTAGCTAAACGGGTCAAAAAATCACGAGAAGTATTTACATGGATGTCTTAATATTAACACATCATTTAATGTGGCGTACCAAAACTGGCATAGAACCACTAACTCATAGACCCTCCATCATGTGATCATCTCCTAATGAACCTTGCATTCATGAACCCATCATATTATCATCAACTACCAACTGTAGATCTCTCATCTATTATGTTCACAACAATAATAGTCATATTTTATTGATGTAGAATGTTATTCACCATTGAGACCCTCTCGAGAACTCCAAAATGGGAGATAATGTTCAAGGAAACCAAATATTCCTTGATCTCCTAGCTTAATCCCTTCTCGAAGGTATACGATCTATAAAAAAGATATCAAACCATATCCATAGGTTATCTTAATGGGTCTATGAACATCTCCAAGTACAAATCCACGAATATTCTACCATGGAAGAACAATAGAAGCTTCTAGATACACACTGATCATAACATGGATGGATATACATCTTCCCTTCTGTTTTTCTAAACCACCTTCTATGTGAGTGTCTCCTAATCGTTGGTATGTGTCACTAGAATAAATCATCGCCTGACAAAACATAGTAGATGGTATGTCATTAGGACCATTATCTAATAGGTATGGGTCCCCAAAAGGAATAAAACACATTTGACTTCATCAATATAGTCATATACTACATAGGGGTCTAGATCACCCATGACAACTCAGAGAAAATTTCCACTAGAACTAGTTTCGTACACTCATCTTTTGTGCGTCCTCACCCTAAACTGTCGGAATAACTAGTCGGTCGATGCTGGGTTGCTTAATGGGAACACCACCAATAAGTATATCCTCAATCCCCAATCCATTAAATAAAGCCTCATTGCTAGGAGGATTTTCATCTCAATCCCACTGTGGAATCCTATATACCTGTAATCGCAATGTAATCCTAAAATAGAATCTTGATGTGCCACGGTCAAGGAGAATATTTATGGATATGACTCAAGAAGGAAAGTAAAAAACAAAATCATTATTTGCATGAAAAATGTACTAAAATTTCAATGCAACTAGTGATATAATTAAACAAGTCAAATAGTAGTTTATCATAATGTTGATTAATGGATATCGTGTTCATCACACCAATACTCGAGTCCTTGGCTTGAATGACGAACATGAAACACTATACCATTTTCCCCTTACATTCTAAACCACTCCTCACCATGGGCCCATTACTATATTGGGCCAGGGATGGAACACATTTAACAAAACTATTCCATGACCCAATCCACTGGGGTTTATGATAAGACTATCCCATTACTTCATGCAATATGTCTTGGGATCTCAACCAAAGCCACGCAGGTATATCCTTCATATAGGAGGTCGTTTCATATATTACCTGGACACACAATCCCACAAAAATCTCCACAAAATAAGGAAGTGATACTAAAAATGAAATTAAATTCATGAATATTTATATCACATACAAGAGTATAGAAAATTCACAAAACAGGAAAAATAAAATCACACTAAAATGAAAAAAACGAATCACACCTTATTAGGTGGAGTGAAAATCTATTCAATGAAACTTACAGGAAGCTCCTCGCATGGATCCTGAAACCACCGTAGCCTATTTATCTCCCTATGATCCTCCTTCAACATGTCCACATTTGAATCCATTGATAGGCTTGTGGACTAAATATACACTATAGGTGAATGAAATCCCCATGCTTGGGTGAGTATAAAAATACTATGTAGGAGTCCTAAATAAAAAATAAGTATGAAACTGAAGTTCAATAGTTTGAATGACCCATCATTATGCAACCCAAAATATAGAGAAACCTAATCTTTAACAACCTTATATATATACATATAGTCATCTCATACCACATAGTGTGTCAACAAAGACATGAAGACATCACAAGGACTCTCAAAAACACCTAGATATAGTCATCCTAGAAAACCAATCACATGAGGTTCTGATCTCTTAGCTGGAAAAACGATTCTACATGAGGCCCAAGGGTAACACAAATACATGAGAAAACACTCCATGAGTACTCCAATCCTTTAGGGATTGTGCCCAAGTTATAACAGTCTATTATAAAACCCCTACAATATCTGATGGTATGTGTGAGAAACACTCTCAATCATGAAAATCGTTGGAATCCCTGATACCACATCCAAAAGGTAACACTCCACAAGATATCACAAAGCTGATCACACCACAATGAAATCCCTTATTTCATATATCTAGAATATTCCACTCATCACATCTCACCACAGAGGATGTAACTGATGAATCCAGCGAATCATGATACTCTGATACGGGATATCACCCAACACTGATGATGGATGTTGTTAACCCTACTAGAACCAAGAATGGGATCATCACACATAAAGGGTATCACTCATAGAACAACTAGGGTAAACTATAATATTAGTCTTGAATACAAAATTCCACACCACTTTGGATAGGGGTCACACACATGATCATTTTGGAACATGAAAAACCCAATCTGATAACTAAAATATCTCTTAGAAAGGGGATCACTCCCAGTACAGTTGTTGACACCACAAACCCAATAAGGCACACAAGAGGTAATTTTTAATAGCCAGGGGATCATCAACTATGTAGTATTGGTTATGAATATTACCAAAACATAAAATGGTACAAATCATGAAGTAGGGGATGATACACCACACAATTCCATAGTTATTATAGGATTTGGTGCTTCTTATTGGAAAATGTACCCATTGATTCCAAAAAACCCCTATTGGGATATCCCACAAGATAGGGGATCATCTCCCATGTAGTGTTGGTCTAGATCATACAATGAACACAATATAGGGAATCAATGTGAATGTGGATCCCACCCCTACCACCCCTAAGATATTCTAAAACTCTATTTGAGATTATCTTATTGAGGGGATCAAAATACTATGTTGAGGAAATAAGGGTCATGTACCCCAATAATGATAGACCAATGATGTCACACAACCACTATGGTCCCTTATGTTTCAAACCCATGTGGACCAAAACATCACCTAACATCACATCTCTAAGGTTCAAACCATGGACACCATCTTGTTCTCTATAGAAATATACACTGGATAGTCAATTCAAAAACCTGAATATGAACCCTAAAGAAAGAAATATTCATGGAAAATTACTCTAATAGGATGTAAATGACATTTAAGGGGTATAAAAGGTATGTTACTTCATATGATGACTTACTTGTGTTCTCTTCTAAATGGATTTGATGTCCATGTGGGAATACATAGTGTCTACCTATGGTACATGGTATGTCTTGCCTCACAGGGGCCATGGTCATTCCCTTGATCACAAAGTTATGATTACAATATAGCGTATACACCTGGTATATGGTATGCCTATATGTATTGATAGATATTTGGGTATCATTCTTTTGCCCATATCTAGCACCTCATGCCCCTGTCCCCTTGTTTTTACTTTCATGCAACCATGCACAGTGACATGGATACCATTTCATTGTCTCTTCACAACATGACCGGAGATTAGTACATGGCATGCAACCCATGTATATTTCATTCAGTGTCCAAGATTCATATTCCTTTTATTAATAGAAAATAGGGTGTGTGACCCTCCACTATACATCGTGTGATCAGGAATTAAAAATGGGAATTCCATGCATGCCCCCAAATCACCGTGGATTCCCTTAAATCCTCCAGATTGACCCTCAAGTTGTCTCTAGTAGTCAGTTATTGGCCTTAAAATCATTAAAAACACATAAAAAGTATATTGGAATATATAAGTCAAATAAACCAACATAGTGAAAAAATGTCATTGCTTCAGGGTTAGATCCACAATTGGAATCCACAAAAACATGAGCTCGTATCATCTCCCTTAAGATTGGAGACTGGCGATGCCTCACTACCCTAGATCTGATTCAGTTTTCCTATAACTCCCAAGGAGGAGAAGGGGGATTTTCTATGCTCTTCCATTAACACAAAATGGGGAGTGTAGGGGTTATTTTTTTTGAATTTCCTTTAAATAAATATCCAATCGCTTAACACCATGATGATGTTAAACCTCTACCAAAATCCTGGTGCCTATATCTTCAATATCAAACCAAGGAAAAATGAAATTTTTCGAACCGGAACATATTCTCAAAATTATGATATGAGATACTTATCATGATTTACTACAAATTTCTATAGATAAAACATAAGAGTGATAAAATATATTTAATATTTAAATATCAACACTATGAGGCTTTCTAAGGCCCATATTCATATACTAAATTAAGACCTCTTTTGAACCATCCTTGTAAGTATTACAATAATTAATATAGAAACCCATCAGTCACTATACATTAGTTTTGATTTATTTTAGTAGTTTCATTATTATTGAATCAGTATTCATTATTCTTCTGATGTTCTCCATTAATAGGAAACTAATTTTAATTATATGTTTTTTTAGTTACCATTAATGAAGTTCTAAAATCATTTCATGAGTGTTTTAATCATTATTCATGATGATGAAATTTATAACATGAATGTTTTGTTGATTCATGGTGGCTGATGTTTGTTTTATTAATTAATAAATTAAATATTGATATAATGTCTATAGAAAAGACATTATTTACACAAATATATAAAATTTTACCTTTAATTAGTTTCACATACTCATTCAATATATAAATTCATTGTATTGTTCAATTAATTGGTTAAAGTAAACAAAACATGACCACACCATAATTTAGTGAAATCCTATGAGGTGGTTTTGTTTTAATATCAACATGAAAGCATCATAATGATATTAGATAGTGTGTATTTGTGTAAAAAATATGAACTATAAGTATATACATTGAATACCCCAAGATTTTAATATATATTTTTTATAAAATAATTTTTTTGATAGTATGAGAAACTTCAAACATGAGTCTCAATGAAATGTAATATATTATAATTTAATAAAAAATCTATCAAATTAGTGGATTTCAATAGAAAAAACACTATTAAAATAATTATAAATTTATTATTAGTAATAAATTGATTGGAAATAAAAATAAAAATTATTTTAATCAAAATGACATGTTTCCCTAAAATGTTTTTTATGTGATCAATTTTTTATTAATAAATTAAATCAATAGTTATTACAGAATTATTTTAAATAAATTGTTTTCTTATAATCTAATTATTTTTTCAAACATGTGAAATAAATTATTTATTTTTTATTCTTTTAAATTTAGTTTTTAATGGTTATAAAGGCCTTTTGTTCTATTGTTATAAAATAGTTTTTAACCAACTATCAAAATTTATTCCTAAAAAATGGATTCCATAATTGGAATTAGGAAGATGAAATTACATATATTTGTCTAATATAATTTTGGATAATTATAATTTTCTCCATATTGAATTATTTTCACATTGTTAAGGGTAATATAGTTTAATCACTATCAAAAAATTTGTATAAGGCCTCAAATTTCCACCAACACATGACTATATCTAAATATATGTGTTGAGTTTTGATATTCGAATAATTTTTTCTAATATATGATAATTTTGTTAAATATTTCTTTGATTATGACCATTAAATTAATTTAATGAAAAAATAATTATAAAACTCACTCACTTGACTTTGATATTGTTAAATTTATTATAGAATGGTAAAAATATGACCATATTAAATATAATTTTTTATTTTAACAATAAATTAATTTAAATTATTATTTTAGTTTATTTATAAATTTTAGTGAATCTATATTTATATTATATTATTACGCAACATAGATTAAACAACTCATCAAAATAATAAGATTTCAATAACATAAAAATTAATATATTTTTATTGAGTTATTGTTTTCCATGATATATAATATAAATAGAACATATTATTGATTTTTGAAAAGATTATATTTTAATTTTATCTTTGTCTAGATGTCATCAATGTTAAAGTTAATGAACCGTGTAAAAAATGATAATAATATTTATTGAAAATATTATATTTTAAAATATATAAAAATTATAAAAACATTTTAATGTGATAAGGGGATAATATAGGTTATAAATAATCATACCTTTCAAATTTTTAACTAAAATTTACCTTATAATAAAATTTTTAACACATTATGAGTGAAAATTACATTTACAAAGATGAGGTTAAAATTTTCTAACAATGGGGTAAATACGAAATGACAATGTTTAAAACCAAAATAAATCCTAAATATATATCAATGGATGAGGTTACCTTGAAACAATATTAGAAATATAGAAAAATTATTTCATATGGAAGTATTTTTCTTGAGAATAACATTATTATATTTTTATATTTTATGAAATTGAATGTGTGTCCCCTCACTACATTATAAATGGACACATCCCATTTCCATTAATTACATCTCATTGATTATTATATCTGAAAAACTGAACTCCACATCTATTATAAAGATCTCTATATATGAATAATTTTTTATGGAGTTCTTATAAGACCATTCCAAGGGTCCTCAATAAATATTTTAAATGGGGAAAACTATAAGAGATGTAATCGTCATACACGAACTTGTTAATTTTATTTCATCATTCAATATATTTAAATCTATTTTTTTAATCAGAATATAATGAATTTAGTAAACAATATATCCTGTAATTTGTTTATGATTATCATATCACCATTACCCACCATCATTCAAATCAATTGTGGGGTAATAGTATTCCTCCTTTGCACATGTGTCTTACCATCTCCAAGTATGATCAAAATTCATTTTCCATCACTATATTTCATATATTATACTTATAATGAGCTTAATATATAAATAAAATATTTATAAAATATTCTTTTCCAAAATGATAAAATTGTATTTACCATCATACCTTCTAATTCATTGGAAAACAAAAATGTCCCTCATGAGTACATGTGGGCCATGAACTGATGAGATTAATTTTTCATTTACAATTTACAATGATGGAAATAATGAGACATTTTATGAATATATATAATATATATCATATAATAATGAATCCAGAATGGTGAATTATTATTTACCGTTCCTCGGTTACATTAGTTGGAAAGAGAAAAGGTTTTCCATGCATATGTATGACTTACACTCTTCATGAATGATGTAATTAATGTTTAAATATAGTAAAATTATTATTGAATATTAATATAAATAATAATTATATAAGATATTTATATAACTTGTAACATTTTATAGATGTTGGAACTATGATCAATGTATAGGAACCAGGACTTTCCAATAGAAACATACATGAAAGATGATTATGTTATCATCCAATGATTTTTTTAATATGTAATATTTTATAAACATGTAGTAAATAGGTATAAAAAAATCATTTATGATATTATAGATATTATTATAGATCTATATTAAATTTATTATAATGTAGTTTTGAACACATGTGATGAAATATGAGACATGAGATAAGGGATTTATATTTCAAAACCATTTTAATTGGGAATATTGATGTTGTAATTTTATTGATGAAATTATAAGATCCTTATCAAATAAATCACATTCTATTTTATAATCCTTCATTTAATACCATATTTTATACTATTTGTTATCAATTTTCACTCTTGAAGAGATGAAAATGAGGTAATAATGTCTTCAATGGAAAATAATGTTGTTTCCCTCTTTATTCAATTATATTAATCTTTCAATATATATATTTTCTCTATAAAATTCTAAAATATATTTAATATCCTTTGATTATTATTTAGATGTTTGTTAACCTTGATTGAATATTGAGAAATTGTTTCAATGGAATCAACTTTTTATTTTCCAAATGAGGAACTTTTCACTTAATATAAATAATGTCAAATGAATATTGGCTATTACAAACATTACAAGTCCCAAATTTTCCACCTTTTTAACTGAATAATTATTTTAATAGTACATTATATGTTTCAATGGTTATTTTGATTGTATATGTCTCTATTAAAATTTTGGTAATTTTTATGTTTATAAAATTGATTTCAAAAAGAGATGGGTATTTTTCTCCAAAAATATTATAGATACCCTTTAAACAGACATACATATAAGATTTAATATTTTTATATTACTAATTATTTAACAGGGATTTAATTTAATTAATAAGTACATAATATATAAATTATTGGATTATGATTATGGTGATTATATTTTTCTAAACTGAATTTACTTTTCATCTATTTTTTTGATGAATTTATTATCTTTTTGTGAAACTAATTTTATTTTTGTGGGTTATGATATGGCTATATAGTATATGTTTTATGATTTTATTAAAACATAATTCGGTATTTCTAGATATGGTATATGGTAAAAAATAATATAAACCTCCAAGGAATTTGGTAATATTTTTTATCTCATGAGATAAATATTGGATATGATTCAATTTTTGTAAACTAATATGTGAAACAAGTCGATTTTCTTGATCCACTATAGGAAAAAATTGATGGTTCCTAATCAATTTTGATTTGGTAAATATTAGATATTATTTATCTGGTATGATGTTATTATATCAGTAGTTAAACATGTAAAATTATATGAATTCAATAATTATGTATATGGTAGAATTTTATGACCTTAACATATAGTTTTTGATTGATTATAGATGATTTCATACTATTTTACTTCGTTTATTTTGATATGATAATGTTTTATTAGGTTACTCATGTTTCTAAAATTTGACATATTTGGTATGAACATTCTATGAATAGTTCATGGTCTCATACCTTTATTATAATCATACACATTCATATTATTATCCATTTATATCTCCCTTATTTTTTGGTTTTTCATCATTTGTTCAGAACCTTTATTTTTTGTTTATTTCCCTAGGATTTGAATAATATTTTTAATGTATCTCCATGATTATTTCAATATAGGAAGATCATTTTGTGAGATTTTCAATATCATTAATGAAAAAAATTGTTCTTATTTAGTCTCGAATGACACTAAACAATTATGGTCCTACATCAGGTGTTTGATAAATTTAAGGAATATTCCTCACAAAATATATAATATATGCGTGTATAAATTATTGTATTGTATATTGTAGGAATAATTGATTGATATGAATGTATTAAATTATTTTAATCAAATATTATCTACATTACGGGTATATTTTAAATTATTAAACTAATAATTGTTATTTATGCATCATATCATTAATATGTTCTACAATATGTTCTTCCAAAAACAAAATTATTTTATAATACTCATATTTATACATCAGTTAAATCCATATATAAAACATTTTATGGTTGTGAAGGAAAATTAATAAAGACGCATCATGGATTATATAGTATAAAGAATTCATGGTCATTGAATTTTTTATCCACAATATATGGAGTTTGTTAGTTTATAATGATTATACACATAATGTTGTACCATCATAGTTTATATATGATATTAATATCATTATATTACTATGAATACGATAAATTTTCACGGAGATATTTTAGAAGAAAACTATTTATTTGATAGTACTCATGTTGGGGACTTGGATAATCTTATAATGTGTCCTTTAATATGATGAGACTAAGAAAATAGTGACAGAAGAGGGGATTATCTTCCAAAGAGAAGGTTATTGGGAATGAATAATTATAAAATTTCAAGGAGAAAATTCATTTGGAAATGTGTATTTATGTGGTGATGATGATACCCTTTTATAAGAGAATGATACATTAGAATTTGGAGTAACCCTTAAATTTAAAATATTGTATTTTTTCTGATATAATATTCTAAATTCAATATTTTTTATTTTACACTAAATTTTTGTGATTATTTTTTTTAAGAGTGAGTATTTTCTAACTAAAAAAATCATATACATTATTTTATTATCTTACATAATTGAAACAATGGTTCTCCAATCCTTATCATAAAGGTAAAGAATGTTTTCTAAAGTTCCTGACGTGTTATGGATATTATTTTTTAAAAAATCACTAAATACATTAGAGTATATATGATTTACATATGATATTAATGGGTATGAGTGGTAATGATAATAGTATACCACTTTATAGGTGATGTGTAATGGTAGATAGGAACAACATAATGGTATCCGTAAACTATGTAAGGGTACCTACCACTACATAAGGTTATGTAAAACATGATTAAGGGTTATATGGATTACATTTAATGGGATAATTTTATTTCTTATTCTCATGTAAGGGTAAACCATGGTGTTTTTAAGGGTATCCAATCACATAAGTGTAGTCTCTGTAGGTGTAATTGAATTTAAACAAGGGTACTCAAGAACAACTTAAAGGAAAAGGGTAACTCATTAAAGGAAAGATGTATATGGGCAAGGGTACCAATTTTTTTTCAATCCCTATTTGGGGTAACTATATTTATATAGGTAAACCAATTTTACACTTCCTCAGTTCAAAATTTATAAGAAGCAGTAATTTTTTTTAATAATTTTATGTTTCTCAATATTTTTTTCATAGAATATTCTTAAAATTTTGTTTTTAATATTTAATAGGATAAAAATATAAATAATTGAATTCTTAATACATTTATAGATTGTAAATATTATTTAAATTTGAAATAAAAAATTCATCTATTATTAATATGTTAAAACACTAATAATGCTATTATATTTAGTATTTGTTTTTTATTATATAGATATTGTACATGTTTCTGTATTTTTAAATAGTTTAACCCTAATGGCTATAATTTTTTCTTGGGCATGTAATGTCAAGTAGCCAGTAAATACCAGTGCTCATCCATGTTGAATCCATAAATGAGACGTTTAATCCCCCTTCAAGTTTTTTTCGAAGAAATATACGTGTATTTTCTATATATTATGGATATTAGTGCCTAATATAGATAATTACATGTATGAATATAAAATTTAATTTTTTCCTTATACAATGTTCAATAATGATAGAATCTTAATAGGGAGAATGATAAAATAATAATATAATGGTATTAATCTGAATAATTATCATATAATGATACTAAGATTACTATCCATGAATATAAATTAAATATAAAAAGTTAATGTTACATGGATAATTTTCTAGATATATTGAATAATATCATAATGTTATTATTAATATTCTTTATGTAATAAATTTCTAGATTATTCATGGGAATATTGGGGAAATTTATATATAATTAATGATAGATAGTTATCTATCACATTGTATATATTAATTATTTGGGAAATAATATAGATGTTTTTTGTTTTAGGAATATATGTTGAATATTGAATGTTTATAGGTTGACAATGGTGATTATAATCCCAAGATGAAGTTTCTTTGGTTGTGTACTTTTCTAATCATTCATTTGAAAATCATAGGGCGTTTTGTCATTGATATTGAGAACAATGAACTTATGATAGGATTCTCTATACCATTATATGGATCTTGAATTCAAATTTTACAATAACATAACACGTTTTTTGTATAAATGATAGCCATGAATGATTATGACCTCATGTTGGTTTGTGTGTAGCACTTGAAAGCTATATGTGCTACATGTTTTCATAAGAGTGATTGTTGGTTTTTTATTCATGTTCTATATTGGTCACATGTATTTTATGTTTCTACATTTACTTAATTTTATATTCCATAATTATTTTTAGGTTCTACCCTCTTGCCTATGACTTTAGAGGTAATGTTCTCACTAACCAAACATAATGAATTTCAAAATATTATTATCCCTTAAAGGGGGACATTGTATGACATGTGATGATAGATATGATTGAACTATGAAAATGGTATAGGGTTTAGAATCCCTCAGAGATACCAAGTGATACTCTTATTTCCTGAACAATGCTATGGAGGATGTTAATAGAGGCCTACTAGATTCCAAGTATCATGATAATTTCATTCCTATTTGATGTAAAGAACATTATTGACATTTTTTCTAGTGGATTACATGTGTAATGTTAAAAATATTACAAAAACATAACTAATATTCTCATATATTTTTCTAGATTACATATTCAGTATTGAAATTTCATCCAACATAAAGATCAAAATGGAAAAATAGATGCCCATTGTGGTTGAATATGAACATGGTTGTCCTATTTCAGTTTTTTGATTGTTTTCAGATCATTTTGAATTTATTAATTTTATTTAATAAACTTACTAACATGATAAAATTTATTAATGATTTATTTTGGGTTTCCTTATGAGTTTCATTAATGAAACTCTACAAATACACATTAGTTGCCTCACATATTTCATTATTATGGACCTAGTTAAGATAAAGTGCCACATAGTCAATGGATGAGTAGGGGATCATGACCAAACTAGAGGAAAAGGATGGTCTCTATAGGACACATATATTTTTTTCTAAATTTATTTCTACCTTGTATTCTTATTTGGATTTCCACTTTGGTAGACCTATATTTTCTTATATGACATTTTTTAACTTTTGATAATTTATTTATCACCTGATACTATGAAAATTATATTATTTATTGTAATGTTTATTAATTTTGTGATGACATGATATCATGGGTAATGTAACCCCAACAACAGACAAGGAACATAATAATTACCTAGAAAAATATAGAAAATATGGAGGAATGAATGAGTTCATGTTACCCTATGGAATAGACCCAATGGTCTTTATCAATGTGTTATATAATATAATTAAAGCACTAGATTTATTATTTACATTTGTAATGGAAAAGAACATATTAGAAATGAGATAGTTTTGGGGGACTCGGGATGGGGAGTTCCCATGTGCATGGATCACCCATGTTTAATGGACCACTGAGTTACTATTGAGAGGATTTTGATTAATATGTTTATATTATTTATCATGGTTACAAGTTAAATAATTTGAAAATTAGGTTCACATGAAATATAAATAATTTTTATTATGATAATTATTAGTTTTTTTAATAAAAGATTTATTTGTTATATCTATTTAGGAATGATTATCTATTATGAAATACATATTTTAACATTAATTATTTGAGATTGGGAAGCTATTTTAATTTAATATATATATTATAAATATGAATAATGTGAATGGATGATACATTAAATGGTTGTTGGATGGTTATACACTGGGCTCCTGGGAGAATTTTAGGAAAATCCTAGGTGGTATCATATATAAAATAGAATTTTTTTTATGTTTGTTATGTTTCTTATTATTATAGAGGATTAAACCATGTAAATGTTTTGTGAAACAACTATTTGAGAAATATATTGCTCTATATAACATTGACATGACTTCTCAAGTGGTATAGGCTCTTGTACTACTATAGTCGTGAGTCTATCCACAAAGATCCATGTTCGACTATGCTAGGTATTTTCATCTGTAGTATCATATAGATTTTCATGGAACTAGTGGAACAAAAGATATTTATGATTAGATTTACATCATATATTATATCATTGATCATGTCATGACTTCATGAGAATGAATATGAAGCTTTCATATTCCATGTTACCAGATCACTCTAACCTTTGGTTGTTCATCATGGGATAGAAATGATTATGTGAGGGTCTCAAATCAGACACCATCATGGACCATTTAATTTGGGAGTTAATTCCTAATATTTTGAATTAGTACAAAGAAAATGAATTATATTTAATATACCAGGGATCCAGGGTAGTGTTCTTTTCTAATAATTTAATTACATAGGATTATTATATTTCAAAAAATTACCCTTTAATGAGGCCCATATGGCCAAGAATTTTTAGATAACACTTTGTCTATAAATCATAATACACATTTTCCCATCCACTAAGAAACATACCCAAATGTCAAATGGAATTAAATAACCACAAATAAAATGTTGGGTGAGTGTTGAGTTGTTTACAAAATTAAACATTTAGTGCTATAATGGTCATACCTATTAATGATTCCATGAGTTCATCTTATGATGGTATGAAAATTAATTATATGGATATATAGATATTTATTTTAATAAAATTATTGCAATGTCAAGTTTCATTATTTCCCTTAGGTGGTGTCCAATGATACATCAACTGTAGGAATATATTACATTACTACAGTGTCTCCACAACACCAAAGTTCTAGTATTAGAATTGATGTAAGAAAGTTCATCATCTATTGTTTTCGCTAGGGATATGAGTTCCATCTTATAAATATTTTCAAGGAATGAACTGTTACCGAACATGTGATCTGGATGGGGTCCCCATTAGTAATCCATGATGATTATGACTATAGAGAGAAAAATCAAACACGTACGTGTTTTCATTTCTATGGATTTTTATGTCTATGAATTTTATCATATTCTTAAAGAATGTGGTGAGGGAATGTTTGAAATAAAAATAATGGTCATGGTTATGACTTGTATATCTACTATATTATTTGAAATTAGTGCTCCCCATTCCATCATATCTACATAATTTTTTTCTAAAATTTCATTACAATAATGTTATCATCTATTTTTTCTCCCATAATACACCCCTTGGAATTATGGTGGATTAACTCCACTAATTCCAATAGAATCTAATAATCTGTTCTGGTGTTGTACATATATTGGAAATCATAATTATAGAGATGTAAAAATTTTATAGGACTCTCATTACGGACTAGATGAACGTATTTCAAGTAATGAATGATTGATATCAGATATGGGTTTCATTTAATATTTTAGTGGTATAATATTTATTGATTTACATAGAATGGTATCATATAGAATGGAGATTCAGTCAAGACATGGGTCAGTTTAGGATGATTATGGTGTAATTTTATGGATTTTCTCCCTTAAAAGAATTAGTGAATGCCCCCACCACTTTTACTTCAGTGATGGATCTCTAACAATATGGAATTATATAAATCATCATATAAATTACTCATAATATAGTTATTGAAATTGATATATGTAAAGACCCATAAATTTCAAGGAAATTTTTTTTCATAATTTTCTTTGGAATTTTAAAAGAACGCAGTTTCTGACGACACGTGATTCCGAGGCCCGGTGTGCCCAGAATCATTTTCCGATGTTTGGCTCAGGTGCATTCAGTGAACGAACAAGCGGGTTTTTCTAACTTTTGAACCGGTGGTCGGAATCAAATTCTGGGGGCACCGATGGAATCGCAATTCCAGTATCTAGTTAGAAACAGCTCTTCCGGAGTTGCATTTTCTCAAGTGTGGTTTTTAATTTTTGGGGTTATGTTAAGAAATAAAATAAAGTGGTACGAAAAATTTATTTTATTTCACATAAAGAAACTAAAAGCCACTTAAAGACACTTGATCTAAGTTGAAGAGGATAGGGTGAAATCCAAAATATCCTACCCTCTTGGTAGGATATTTGTGAGGTGGGGCCCGCACGAGCCCCACCGATTCTTTTCCCCTAAGTAACGCACCAGCGAAAACCCCTCTTTAATGAAATTCAACAGGTGCGTTTTTTAAAACTCTTAACGCCCCTATTAAATGGACTGTTAAGTCGTTAGCATTAATTCACCAAATTTATGGTTTGTTTCTTAACCTGTTTTTCAATCTGTTGGCATAATAATAAAATAAGACCCACACCCTTTTTGTTGACGGGTTGCTTGTTGAGAGGATTTGGAGAGGCTGTATCTTCATCCTCCTTCGCGAAGAACGCGAAGAACGCGAAGAACAAAAAGAAAGCGAAGAACGCAGGCCTTCGACGAAAGGCGACGAAGAACGTCGAACCCTCGGAGATCAACAACGCGACGCTGTGTACCGCGATGCCGACGATTCTCCTTCTCCGACGTTCTTCTGCGACGATTCTCCTCCCGCGACAAATCTTCGATCAACTGCTTGAGGTAGGAGATTACAGAACTTTTAAATTTCCTTTGTGGATTTTATCCTTAACATGGATTTAATTCGTGAAATTAAATCTGTGTGTTTTCTTAAACCCTTGTAGATCATCAACGCGATGTTGTATACCGCGATGACGTGACGCCCTTCCGCGACGCAACGATCCTCTTTTTCCGCGATGGTCAATTCCGTGATGAACTCTCGTCCGACGACTACGATGAGGTAGGGGTTTTATTTGAGAATAATATTTATTCCCATGGTTGTTTCCTTCTAAAAAAAAATTCCCAGATCAAAGTTCAATTTTAATTTATTAAATTTGTGCCGTGTTTTGTTTCCATGTGTTGATTATTATTTCCAATTTGTTATCACCTAACGCGGAGGGTGTGGGCCAAACAAACATGGCCCGACAACCCTCCGCAGTTTTTCGTTGATGCGTGGATTAACAGCGTTTACGAAATGGGAACGGATGGGCGATTGGAGGCCTTCGAAGCAAATTTCGGATCCCAAGAGAGCCGAAGGCGCAAACCGCAGGCAAAACGGACCACCGGAGCGCGTCTAGTAGTCCGTGGAAGTTCCCGACGGCGCGCCACGCCGGCACGGCGGCGCCGACCGCCAGGAAGCGGCGGCGCCCGACGCGCCGCTGGGAAGACCCGCCGCGGCTGAAGCCGTGGCGTCGAGAGCCGTTACCATGGCCGCGCGGGACCGCGGGAAAGGGACGCGGCCTTGCGCCACGTCCGGTGACACGGAGAGGCCCCCGCGCGGGGGGATGCGGCTCCTTCGGCGTAGCCGCTCGGCTAGCACCGAGCCGCCAGGCCGGCAGCCGAGCCGGGCTGGACTGCACCCAGGCCGGGCCACGCCCAGCTGGGCCGACCCAGACCCGAGTTGGGTCAACCCAGTTCGGGCCAAACCAGGGGGTCTCGGGCCGGGTTGGTCCGGGGCCGAAACCCCCGTTTTCGGAACCTTTTTGGTATTTTGGCCGTATCTTGAGCTACGGGCCTCCGATCGATGCACCGTCAGTGGCGATGAGATTCTTGGATAGAGATGGTCTTTTCGGTATATCACACTCAAGGTTTTGGAATTCTTTGGGTTCGACCGGGTTGGTTCGTACACGAAACCAACCGGGCCCTCGGAGCGGCAACACTCGTATCTTGTGCTCCGGACGTCCGATTGACGTGACGTTGACTTTGGTGGATTCATCTAAGTGAGAAAGATCTTTTGGATTACTCCGCCTGATGTTTGGATGCAGGTGGAGTACGGTCAGGTTGGTTTTCCATAAAATCCAACCAGGCCCCTAGGACGAAAAAGACAATAACTCTCAGACCGGGCTTCCGTTTGACGCGCCGTCTGCGACATTGAGTTCCTGTTAGCGATACGGAACTTCTGGATACATCAACTCTGGACTATGTGTCAGTTGATTAATCAGCCTCTCGGCTCATGGAGCGGACCCTCCCTCCCGAGCTTACTGTGTACGGGAACCCTAGAGCTGGCTGCGTCTGTGGCGACAATGAAGACAGTACGAGAATCCTCTGTGGGTTCGGTAGTGACCACTACGGTACTTTTGGGATAAATCAACTCCGAAATATGTGTCAGTTGATGCACCGACCTCTTGGATTGTGGAGTGGACCATACCAGAACGAGCATGCTGTGTGCGGAAACCCTAGAGCCGTTTGAGACTTGACGACTGCTGATCGAACAACTCTGTGTGTTACGGATAGTCCAGTGGGAAGTACTTGGTTGTAGCAGCTGACCCACGATGGAGGAGCGCTTGGTTGTAGTGGCTGACCCATGGTAATCAACAGAAGAAGTACCTCTAGAGGCTATGAGGGGGAGCGCATGGTTGTAACTGCAGACCCATGGTGGGAAGCGCTTGGTTGTAGCAGCAGGCCCACAGTACTCGATAGGTGGAGTACTACAGCAGTTCAATGTTAGAGGGAAGCGCTTGGTTGTAGCGGCATAACCACTGTACTTGATGGGGAAGTAGTATCCCAATAGTTATGGTTTCAACTTCATGATTGATCCTATGTGGGTCATTGTTGGGGGTAGTACCAACTGATCCTTTGTGGGTTCGACGGATTAGATGAATCAGTGGCTACATCTGATCATCTCTATCGTCATTCAAGAAGTATTCCTGTGTGAGCTGAATCCCGTTTTGCTTTCCTATGTGGATTGTGTTGTGCTATCCTGTGTGGATTTATGTTTTTCTTTCCTATGTGGATTGTGTTGTGCTATCCTGTGTGGATTTACGCTTTTCATTACTGTGTGGACTGGATTGTGCTTGGGCTCGGATGTTAGAGCCGATCGGGAATAGATGACTTAGGTATATGTATGGGAATATACCTAAGTAGTGTCGGATGTTACTTCGTGATTGAAACTTTCCTTTGTAGATTATCCTTTGCGGATTCTGGGAGACCTTCAGGGGTCTCGGGGTCCCTACTGAGTAGCTTATACTCACACCTGCACGGGCTATGCCCGCACTACGTTTTTTGGTTGCAGACGACGGACATCGTTGATCGTGGTTGAGGATTGCGGAGTAGGACGGTACCTGGAGGTGGACCACTGGGCGGGACGTACTCGGAGCGGTCGGCTGAACCCGAGGAGCAGTGGAGGCTATCTGTACCCACCTTTCAGGTGGGAATTCCAGTGGACAGTTGGAAGTTGCGGCTTTACTTTTCAGTTGATGTTTTTCCCTTCTAGTTAAACTTACTTTATGTTTGGGTTTGTACACTGGCCCACTTACTTTTCCGCACTTACTGTTGTACTCAGTTTTTACTTAGTGTTTACTTAAACTACTTGCTTGCTCTGTGGTGTTTGTTTACATTACAAAGGCAATGACATCCCTTTTTACCGGGATTTATTCCTCGGTGCTAGTCACCAGCCCTTGGCCTATGGAAGGCGGGCTTGGGCTAGTCACGGCACGGGCCCCGAGGACAGGTCGTGACAAATTGTTATTTGAAGAGTTCGGTTCTACCGCAGAACTCAAGACTCTAATCTTTTTCTATGAGAAGCAATAGTGTTTAGCATATTGGGTGTGGTTATCATTTCAGGGAGTCCAGTGTTGGTGTGGCGGCCGACGTATCCATACACCAAGACCCTGACTTCTGATTTCCGACTTAATGCACAAAAACATTGATTGCATGTGTGTGTTTCAAGTTTTCTTTGTGATTACTCTGTGTCAGCTCACCATGTATACTGTTCTGACCATGGAGCACATGATTCCTTTTCAAGATGGCCCAACGATGGAAGCCAGCTAGGGTTCCGAGAGTTGAGCGTGACGATAGCCCGCCGAGCGACGAGGCTTCGGTACAGGGCCCTTTGACAGCTGAGGCACCGACGGTAACTCTACCCGTCGGGCCACCGAAGCTTCCAGCCCCAGCCGCTGATGATGCATGTTGCCTTAGTGCACTGCACGAGTTCCAGCTCCAGCGACCACCCAGGATCCGCAGGGAGACGGACCCCCAGGCATCCGAGGACTGGCTGGAGGCAGTGGTGCGAGTTTTCCGGTTAGTGAGGACACCATCAGACCTCATGGTGATCCTCGCAATGAGCCTACGGCACGCGGAAACAGAAAGATGGTGGAGCTTGATGCTCTAGGTGCACGATGAGGCATCACTCCTTTGGACGGACATTGAGAGCCTTTTTCGCTCAGAGTTCGTCCAAGCCACCCTCTGAGCGGTGCACATCCAGGAGCTACTACAGCTGCGGCAGGGCAGCATGACAGTAGCCCAGTACGCGGCGAGGTTTACCGATCTCTCGTGCTATTCCACGGACATGGTACGGGACCCATTTTTCAGGGCCCGAACCTTCGAGTAGGGGCTTAGGCGAGAGATTAGAGCTTCAGTTGTTTCTCACAGCATTTCTACATTGAAAGGGGTGTTAGAGAGAGCTCTCTTAGTGGATAGATTCCTTGCTGAGCAGTCTCCAGTAGCAGGACCCACCACTAGCCGGCATGCGGCAGAGTCATTTGCAGCGGGCAGTAGACAGATGACGCAGGGGTCCAAGAGGACTAGACCTACCGGTGGTCGACCGCATGACACTGGATCATTTGTGAGAGGCACCTGGGGTGGAAAATGACTTACCATGAGCGGACATTTTTACTCATGCGGCGGGGTTGGTCACATGGCTCTTGACTGCCTGACCCTCCTTGCCGAGGAGCAGCAGATGGTAGAGGGGCCACCTAGGAAGAGGTAGAGGGTCGTCAGTGGTGGTCCGCAGGGAGTAGGCGGAAGAGGAAGAGGAGCTGGCCGAGCAGAAGGTGGTGGTCGACGCTTTGAGGCTCTACCACCACCACCACCAGGAGGTATACCCCGACCGCAGGGAGCTGGTGGACATGGGAGATCTCAGGTTCAGGCAGCTGAGGCCTACAATCGTGGAGCTCCGGGAGAAGATGGATAGGAGCGGGACTAGATCCAGATCTAGAGACTTTTGTTTATGCTACTTCTAGCCTTGTTTGTTTTTGTTTTTAGGTATTTTGTGTCTTTATACTTTGAGCTGCTG
This sequence comes from Viscum album, assembly GCA_963277665.1. Lineage (NCBI taxonomy): Eukaryota > Viridiplantae > Streptophyta > Magnoliopsida > Santalales > Viscaceae > Viscum > Viscum album. Next base: position 2,055,971,616 of record OY728127.1, on the reverse strand, counting down.
TAATAAAAGACACCTTTCTTTTGGCGTTTACCTTCCTATCCTCTCTTTGTGTTGTTACTAAGAGGTTCCGGTTTAAAAACTGTTGACATGACCCTCACTTTGAGATACCTACCGGAGGAGACCCAGTGACCACACACTGATGCCGATAGTGTGACTCAACCCTTAGAGGCGAGAGTAACGGATGGATCTCCTGGTAGTAGCGTCGAGGCCTTACGACGTCATCCTTGTTATGGGTTTGTATCATCCATGATGGGATTGACTGTATTAGGCAAATAATGTGGTTCATCTAGAGAATTAGACTGGATTTCTCTTCTCGGCAAAGAAGAAATCTCAGTAGCTCGAGTAGGACCAGAAAGGTCCAAGTCATCCAAGAGCGGATGAGGACAGCTTAGAGCCGGAAAAAGTCTTGTGCTGACCGGAGGTGGAGACCACTAGAGTTCGAGGATGGAGACCATGTTTCCTTACGAGTCACCCCTCGACGTGAGTTACAGAGACTTGGCTGAGGTTGCAAGTTGTCTCCATGCTTCATCGGACCATTCCTGGTGCTCATCAGGATTGGCGAGGTGGCTTATCGCCTGGCTCTACCACCTCAGTTGCACCGGGTGCACGACGTCTTCCACGTATCTCTGCTGAGTAGGTACGTGCACGACCCGACACATATTATTGACCATGGGGAGCTGGGCGTTGATGACGGGGCGACTTTTACGGAGGTCCTAGTAGAGATCAAGGATCGACGGGAGCGGGTCCTATGTGGACGGTCGATTCCTCTTTGTAATTTTACAAGAACTCAGTTTCTGACGGCACGTGATTCCGAGGCCCGGTGTGCCCGGAATCATTTTTCGAAGTTTGGCTCAGGTACGTTCAGTGAACGAACGAGCGGGTTTTTCTAACTTTTGAACCGGTGTTCAGAATCGAATTCTGAGGACACCGATAGAATCGCAACGCTGTTATTTGCTTTGAAACGGCTCTTCCGGAGTTGCGTTTTCTTGGGTGTGGTTTTTTATTTTTGGGGTTAAGTTAAGAAATAAAATAAAGTGGTGCGACAACTTTATTTTATTTCACTTAAATCCACTTAAAGCCACTTAAATCCACTTGATCTTTGTTGAAGCGGATAGGGTGCAATCCAAAATATCCTACCCTCTTGGTAGGATATTTGTGAGGTGGGGCCCGCATGAGCCCCACCATTTCTTTTCCCCTAAATAACACACCCGCGAAAACCCCTCTTTAATGAAAGTCAACTGGTGCATTTTCTAAAACTCTTATCACCCCTTTTAAATGGACAGTTAAGTCGTTACCATTAATTCACCAAATTTATGGTTCGTTTCTTAACCTGTTTTTCAAACTGTTGGAAAAATAATAAAATAAGACCAACACCCTTTTTGTTGAACGGTTTCTTGTTGAGAGGATTTGGAGAGACTGTATCTTCATCCTCCATCACGAAGAATGCGAAGAACGCGAAGAATTCCCGACCTTCGACGAAAGGAGACGAAGAACGTTGAACCCTCAGAGATTGACGACGCGACGCCGTGTACCGCAACACCGGCGATTCTCCTTCTCCGACGTTCTTCTGCGATGATTCTCCTCCCACAACAAATCTTTGATCAACTGCATGAGGTAGGAGATTAAGGAAATTTTAAATTTCCTTTGTGGATTTTATCCTTAACATGGATTTAATTCGTGAAATTAAATTTTTGTGTTTTCTCAAACCCTCGGAGATCATTGACGCGACGCCGTATACCGCGACGACGCGACGACCTTCCACGACGCGACGATCCTCTTCATCCGCGACGGTCAATTCCGCAAAGAACTCTCGTTCGACGAGTACGACGAGGTAGGGGTTTTATTTGAGGAAAATATTTATTCCCATGGTTGTTTCCTTCTAAAACAAAGAACCCATATCAAAGTTAAATTTTAATTTATTAAAATTGTGCCTTGTTGTGTTTCCATGTGTTGAATATTATTTCCAATTTGTTATCACATAACGCGGAGGGTGCAGGCCAAACAAACACGGCCCGACAACCCTCCGCAGTTTTTTGTTGATGCGTGGATTAACAGCGTTTACGAAATGGGATTAGATTGGTGATTGGAGGCCTTCACATCAATGTTCGAATCTCAGGAGATCCGTAGGCGCAAACTGCAGGAAAAAGGGACCACCGGAGCGCATCTGTTGGTCCGCGGAAGTTCCCGCCGGCACGGGGGCCGGCAGCGGCTAGCCGCCAGGAAGCGGCGGCGCCCAGCGCGCTGCCGGGAAGACCCACCGCGGCTGAAGCCGCGGTGGCGAGAGCCGGTCCCATGGTCGCGCGGGACCGCGGGGAAGGGATACGGCCTTGCGCCGCGGTTGGTGACATGGAGCGGCCCCCACGTGGGGGGTCGCGGCTCCTTCGGCATAGCCGCTCAGCTAGCACCGAGCCGCGCCCAGGCCAGGCCGGGTCGGTCCGGGCCCGAAACTCCCGTTTTCGGAACTTTTTTTGTCTTTTGGCCGTATCTTAAGCTACGGGCCTCCGATCGACGCGCCATCAGCGGCGATGTGATCCTTGGATCGAGAAGGTCATTTCAGCATATTACAGTCAAGTTTTCAGAATACTTTGGGTTCAGCCGGGTTGGTTCGTACACGAAACCAACCGGGCCCTCGGAGCGGAAACGCTCAAATCTTGAGCTCCGGACGTACGATTGATGTGCCGTCAACTTTGGTGGATTCCTATAAGTGAGAAATATCTTTTGGCTTACTTCGCCCAAGGTTTGGACGCAGGTGGAGTAAGGTCAGGTTGGTTTTTCCTTAAAAACGAATCGGGCCCCTGGGACGAAAAAGGCAATAACTCACAGACAGGGCGTCCGTTTGACGCGACGTATGCGACGTTGAGTTCCTCTTGGCGATACAGAACTTCTGGATACATCAAATCTGGACTATGTGTCAGTTGATGTATCATCCCCTCGACTCATGGAGCGAACCCTCCCGAGCGAGCTTGCTGTGTGCGGGAACCCTAGAGCTGGCTGCGTCTGCGACGACAATGAAGACAGTACGGGAATCCTCTGTGGGTATGGTAGTGACCACTACGGTACTTTTGGGATACATAAACTCCAGACTATGTGTCAGTTGATGCATCGACCTCTTGGCTCGTGGAGTGGACCCTCCCAGAACGAGCATGCTGTGTGCGGAAACCCTAGAGTCGGTTGAGACTTGACAACTGCTGATCGAACGACTCGGTGTGTTACGGATAGTCCAATGGGAAGCACTTGGTTGTAGTAGTAGAACCACGAAGGAGGAGCGCTTGGTTGTAGCGGATGACCCATGTTACACAACAGAAGGAGTACCTCTAGAGACTATGAGGGGGAGCGCTTGGTTGTAGCAGCAAACCCATGGTGGGAAGCGCTTGGTTGTAGCAGCAGGCCCACAGTACTCGATAGGTGGAGTACTACAGCAGTCCAAGGTTAGAGGGAAGCGCTTGGTTGTATCGGCATAACCACTCTACTTGATGGAGAAGGAGTTTCCCAATAGCTATGGTTTCAACTTCATGATCGATCATGTGTGGGTCATTGCAGGGGGTAGTACCTACCGATCCTTTGTTGGTCTGACGGCTTAGATGAATCAGTGGCTACATCTGATCTTCTCTATCGTCATTCAAGAATTATTCCTGTGTGAGCTGAATCCCATTTTTATTTCCTATGTGGATTGTGTTATGCTATCCTATGTGGATATACGTTTTACTTTCCTATGTGGATTATGTTGTGCTATCCGATGTGGATTTACATTATTCTTTCCTGTGTGGACTGGGTTGTTCTTGGGCTCGGATGTTGGAGCTGATCGGGAATAGATGACTTAGGTATATGTATGGGCATATACCTAAGTAGTGTCAGATGTTACTTCGTGATTTCATCTTTCCTTTGTGGATTATCCTTTGCGGATTCTGGGAGACCTTCGGGTGTCTCGTGGTACCTACTGAGTAGCTTATACTCACCCCTGCACGTGCTATGCCCGCACTACGTTGTGTTGGTTGCAGACGATGGAAATCGCTGATCATGGTTGAGGCTTGCGGAGCAGGACTGTACCTGGAGGTGGACCACTGGGAGGGACGTACTCGGAGCGGTCGGCTGGACCCGAGGAGCAGTGGAGGCTATCTGTACCCACCCTTCATGTGGGATTTCTAGTGGAAATCTCGACATTGCGTCATTACTTTTCAGTTTCTGTTTTCCCTTCCAGTTGTACTTTACTTTCAGTTTGGGTTTGTATACTGGCCCACATACTTTTCCGCACTTACTGTTGTACTCAGTTTTTACTTAGTGTTTACTTCTACTACATTCTTGATCTGTGGTGTTTGTCTACATTACAAAGGCAATACCTTCCCTTTTTACCAGGATTTACGCCTTGGTGCTAGTCTCCAGCCCCTGGCCTATGGACGGAGGGCCTGGGGTAGTCATAGCACGGGCCCCGAGGACAAGTCGTGACAATAGATAACTTCTGTTCTGTGCATTTCCCATTTCTATACCACCATATCACAAGGTTCAAGACGAAGTAATGTATAACATGGTGTTGATCAAAAACATGGATTTGAATGGCTGTATCAGGATGAGTACTTATACATGGGGTGAACATGTGTTAAAATAGATTATGGTATATAGAGGTATTTTAAAATAAATCGATTAATCAAATATGAAATAGGTGTCTATGATGAACATATTTACATTACAAGGGATTTATGTCCTTTTTTATTATCTATATGGTGACTTATGGTTTCCCACTATTGAAATTCTATCTAGATATTACCAAATGAGTGTAATAGGGGTTGAAAATTGAAGACATATTATTAGTATATGTATGGTATGCATGAGTTATTGAGGATTTCATTCAGACTGAAAAACATTCAGATTGTTTTTATAGTTCTCATTAACAAGATCATCCCCCCATTCCTCAACATGTCTGTCAAGTTATTTATTGATGACATCCTCACCTAATCACTGGCACTAGATTAATAATATAGTCACCTTCATATAATAAGGGGTATGGTTTTGGGAATTATTGTTTATGTTAAGATGTTGAAATGTGACTTTAAAAATAAATATTTTATGCTTTTTGGGATTCTATTTTTAGAGTGTAGTATCCATGGACCTAGAGAATTCAAAGGTGAAATTTTCATTGAAATTCCCCTAAAAATGATCGGTAATAGTATCTATTAGGGATACAAATAAAATTAATAATATTTCTTAAAATATGTTTCATAATTAATGACTCTAATGACTATATTGATGAATAATGGAGTTAGGTTACAGTGCCCAGACCAGTATAAAAATTCATTTTATGAGCTCAAATAGAGGTTCAATACAACAAAATTTCTAATAATCATTGTGATTGGGATTTGATATGAAGTATAAATTGATTCATGTGGAATAATTTTGGAGTAGTTCGTATATAGTGGGAGCTGATAATAACTTTTCGGTCACATCTTCGACAACCACAAGATAATAACTTCCCAACTCATGACCTATATTTGGAAGATGTGGTTCTTAATATACTTTTTTGGTTATATAATCAAACTGGGGATTTTGATGTTGTCTACACATACGATAAGATCCTATCATTTATTTGGACACAGAGGGACCAAAATTAGTCCTAGAGACACTTCGTAGAGTATCCTTTGAAATTATTCCTCAATATGTCTCATTCACAAGGGATTGATAATATAATTATAAGTTAACTTATCGAAATGACATAGTTTTATAAATATATAAGAGAGATACCGTCTTATATAAGTTGATATTAAAGATCTTATATGATAAATAGAGTATGAATTATATTGTGGATCAAGGAATGATGTCTTTTAAATAATATGTGGTAAAATAGTATCTAGTAGACTTAATAATTGATAGACATGAGACTGACCAACAATGTGTTTTTTGTTGTGGTAACAACTAGTTATTGTTGATTTGACACCAATGTGGTTGTTGTAAAATGAAAATGTGGTCATTTAGAAAGGGAGATTAGTAGTACATATTTATCTTAAAGTGGTGTTGAAGAGGTGCTTCTATACCATTATGTGGGTGGTTTATCATAAAATAAAGAAGATGTACCATAAAAATATATGATAGTGTTGGTGTATGGGATAAAGAGAGATATTACTGTATTTTATTCCAGATTCCAACCATGAATGAGTGTTCTGGTTGAGAACCTACATCTTGGTTGATTTCTCCATCCACATAGAGTGTTAATGTAGAAGTGTACAGATGATAGAAAATAATTTTAAATGTGGCTATTTTGGTTCTGAAGGAGTATTTAGGTATAATTTTCGATTTCCAATCATTTGGGGAATGATTTCCAAATCATACATATCTAGGTGAAATATCATTAATTTTATAGGGGGTATATTTAGGTTTATGATATCATATACATATGTGGTGTTCCATTTATAATTTTATTATATAGATCCTTTTACTGAATCTGAATATTCGTAAGAAAACTAGAATTCTATAAGGAATCTGTTGAAAATGACTGCACCATACAATCATTAGTCAAATGATCAGTCAGAACATATGATACACTAACTAGACTATATGCTATGTTCTTGCATTCTAGACATTTGTGTACCATGGTTAGATCATAAATCATTTTAGGAATTTAATTAAAAAATATATTTGGATTTTATTTAGGTTGTATCGTTTGAGGATAATTATGAGAGTTAAATAAACTCACCTGTTGTTTTTCTCGAGGAATGTGAGGAAACTATTTTGGCGAATAATTTTATTTAGGATAACTATGAGTGCTATAAGATGATATATAATTGGTTGATAAATACACATATATTATAGTGATCATATTCTGAATATTATAGGAGACCTTTAGTGTTTATTGTGGTAGAACATGTTTTCTAGTGAGCGAATCCTCCATTATGTCCCAGGAATTTTAGGAATCATGGAACAAAAGAAACACATTTCATAAGGCCCCTCAATATCTAAACAAATATTGGTACAATGTAGTTCATGTAACAATTTGTACCTTCTAGTTCTATTACATTGTGAATATGGTCCTTGGAAGAGTTCGGGGGAGGTTTGGAAGGATTTTGGAGGAATTTAGTTTATAATTGTTGGAAAAGGAGAATTTCACCTCATGTAATTGTATTGCAATATGTGAAAATCTACTTCATGACTTCCCTTAGAGTTTTCATTAAATTTAGATATTTTATATGGAATTGAGCTAAGTTTCATAGCATGAAATATTTCAGTGTTTAAAGAATAACATAAATTAAAGAGGTGATTAGTATTTCAGTAGACACCGAACCCTGGGTCTTACATGACATTAAAGGGTTTTACTGGATGTGTAATACCTTGACTCAGTTTTGTAATATAAAATTATTTTTGGCTGATCTTCCATTATTTCCTCCATTTTATATGCTATGTCTCATTATTGATGAACCCTAAGAACCTCATGAATTACATCGATCAACACATCTCTCTCACTGATCTATCAATCAGGGTGGTTTCCCATTATCAATCCATGATTGATCTATAGTGAGATTTATCCTCTTTCTCATTTGTCCACTTCTAATTTACTTTGTATTCACTTTTTTGGTATGGGTTTTATTGATTTGGATGTTTGGGTTGAATTTTGATAATCTTCTCATGCAGAAAAAGTTGATATGTGTTTCTTACAGTGTGATTGTTGTTTGGAATGATTCTTCTTCACCCATTGGTGCATGGATGAGTTAAAAAGATTCTTAAATATACGGTTTCCATTGTTTTCTACTTGTCTGTGGATCATGTTGGTGGTATCTACTCATATTTTCTTATATATCATAGTCATGCCATAGAAATCAATTATAAGAATCGGTAAAATAAAATTCATGGGGATTTGGGGGATCTGATTTATAATTTTTCACGTTTTTGATATTATTGTGATGTTGCGAACTATATGGGCTAAATCACCCGATAAAAATTGTGACAGTTGGTGTTCCTTATTTTCACACTATATAAGATTCATGTTGGTTGGAATCTATTGATCACTTGTATATGTAATGTGGTAAATCACATACTGTTGGATAACAAGAGGATTCCTAAGGATTACCCAGTTTTTGTGATAACCCAATAATTAACATGTTAAAGTTATATAAGTTATACCATAGTAAATCTAGAATTATGTTGTGCCTTGGTATCTGGGGTGATAATTTTTGTGCGATAGTGGTGGTTTTGTGTGTGGGATAGACAAGATATGTAGTGGGTATGTGGTGATGTGTGGGTATGCTCTGGCTTCTGATATGGTACTTCTATGAAGTATATGTGAGTGTTGTGGGATGTTTAGGCAGTCTTCTGGATGAACTTGTAGACTATACATCATCTTGGCTATGTAATAGAGTCCCAAGATCATATTTTAATTAATTCTGTAATTGAAGAAATTTGTGGTGCAATAGGGCCGAAGGATTGGTTGTGAAGAAATGGGTTGCTGGATGGGGTTTGGAGTTGGGATTTTATTAGGTTGCAACAATATTTTAGAGGGATTAGTTTGAATAATAATAGTATTTGTGGGTATGGGTGGTTTACCAAGAGTTTCTACATGATTATAGTACAAAAATATTTACCTATTCATATAGAATGATATATCATTAATATCTGTTAAATGTAGAGGAATGTGATGTTACATTAGTTTATTTAGATTTCCATCTATTATGATGACATTTTTTATGTTTCTTATTGTTGGTAGTTCTTAGTAGTTTCTTGGATAGTGATAGATTGGTTGAATAATTTTTTTATTGTTACATAGAAGTGGTTAAATATAATTGTTAGGAAATGTAAATGGGTAATGTGGCATGTTTTTTTTTTGTGGTTTATTTAGAGGTAGAAATGACGTTGATAGTATTCAGAGCTAGTTATTTGTTTGAGAACCCATAGGTTGGGTTGGAGTGATTGGTATCATAAATGAATATAACTGTATTTTCATTCTTATTTCCAAACACACCGCACCCTAGTTGATAACTATATGCAAAACACCCTGATCATCATGTGGGAGGGTGTCTTTCCAACATCCTGGTGGTAGGATTGGATGGAATGACACCTGTTATTCCATCCTCACACTTCCATGTGGCGATATCCCAAAATTAATTGGGAATGTTTTGGTTTGTACAAACTATGTGTGTGTGGGTGAGTTGGGCATTACCAAGTATCTTCAGGATGAGAGGAATTGTGATTTCCCTGGTGTCTTCAGGATGAGATATGTCCTGCTTCCCCAAGTGACTTAACGACAAGGTTTGGTTTGTTGGACAGGATTCTGTTGGTGGGATGTGATTTTGTTCAGTCCATGTGTGTGTAGGTGGGATGTAAAGTGGTTTTTGTACGAAGTGTTTGGGGGTGGGATGTGTTTTGGTTTTCGGCCTAGTTGTTTATGAGTGGGATGTGATGTGGTTTGGGGACCACGTGTGTATGTAAAGGATGTGATGTGGTTTGTGGGGCCTAGGACTATGAGGCTGGGATTTGATGTAATACATTTGAAAGAGGTGGGAAAGTGATGACGTTTTCCATTATGAAAGAGAGTCTAATCCCTGGGAAGTCATGGAGGGTACCCTATCAATGATGTGACTTATATTTAATTACATAACATGAATTATTTGGTGAGAATTACCTTGTAAGGTTGGGATGGTTAGTATACATGTTTGGTGATGTTTGGTTCTATGATTTTTTTCGTGGGAGCATTAGTATGCTTCTTTCACATGTGCATGAGAGGCATTTATTTTCACACTGAGTATAATTTTATGCTCATAATACATATAAAAAACAATACTCAGGTTTCCTAGATGATTATTTATACTGGGATGGGCCTTACTAGTTCATGATTTTGGATAGTTGTTTAGTTACTAATTTAGATTACATTTAGATACTTTAGTTTGTAGTCATCTTTTATATTAGTTTTATTTTAGAAATGAATGTGGGATGGATTTTTGTTTTATTATACATTATATTATGGAGTTGTTTTGTGGATGACCCATCATATATCCTGATCATATTTAAGAAAAGGGAAATTCCTTCCATAATGTGTTAATTGTATACCCTTGGTGCTAGTCGCCAACCTAGGGACTTTTAGAGGCGGGACTCGAGGGTCATTATATATGATTATTCATTTCCATCCTTTGAGGGGTATCATTTGATTAAGGGGGGTGTGAAAAAAATTGTATTAGTGGTGATGGTTGAGGGATATAACGGATTTTGGAGTCAGGAATAGTTAGGATTTCATGTTTTGGTGGGGAACCCCTGCTGTTTGATCTTGGTGCATGACACAAGATAGGGTAGACTGACAAAAACCTGGGATTTTATCCCCCCCCCATGATCCGATGAAAGGACACTAATCATACAGAACAACCAAGTGAGGGTACACCATTTTTTGGGTAAATACCCTATAAAAATAATATGCATGTTAATGAATTGTGTTCTTATTTGGGTTAGATGTTTTTGGAAGTTTGGGATAAATGAGAGAATTAGTTAAAATAGTTAAACCAAATCTTCAATAAAATTAAATACTACTAGGGATTTGGATTTAATTTTTTACTTTTAATCTGTGGTTTTCAGTCATCCTCTCCATGTTTCTCACATAGTGGATGCTCATCAGGTTGATTTGGTTGATTGATAGAGGGTTGATCATGTCGAGGAGGATGACCAGTGTCAAAAATATATTGTGTTCATTATAATGGCAGGATTTAGGAAATTATGAGGGTTATGTTTAATACATGGAGGAGGAATGATAGCTTGAGGAGATTGAAATCACCATCAGTTTTCTTTAAGACCCATTAGAGTGTTGGGTTCCTTTACTATCCAGTTAGATGCGAGGAAATACATGTTAGTGTTGGATTCCATATTAGGGGGATAAGAATGAATTATATTTTTAGTTTGTCAAAACAGATAATTAATTCCTTGAACCGTTCCTTGCATCGACCAAGATGGTTTTGTAGAGGTAGGAGCTACAATCCCTTCCATAGGAAAGTATGTCAGCACGATCACATGTGATCAAGTTCAAGGACCTCCTTTTTTCCACCTGTTCTCTTTTAGTATGAGGAGTCTCATGCATGAAATCTTAAAGCGGCACTCAATAATTTGATCCAATATGTTGTCACTACCTTTACATTGCCACCATTTCTTGTGGTTCAGAAAAAGGAATAGGTGATTGAGAGGATGCGCTCGTGAGGAGGTATATATAGATAAGGGATCCAGAAGAGTTCTCTGAGTGCAAAGTTTATTAGAGGTAGGTCTCATGTTCCAGGACCTTCCAGGTTCCAACCAAAAGGATGTATAACTCAATAGATTCTTTTTTAACTATATAGAACTCATGCTCTTCATATGAACAAGGGACCAAAGTGTTCTGTTTGTGGAGTTTCAATCCATCATCAGTGTCATCTTATAGTGTCTTCCAAAAATCATTTATGTTGTCGAGGATAGAATCAATTTCATCCTCAATAAAATATTCCATCGAAAATGTTTTAGAAAATGGGAACAAATTATTTTTCTCCACCAATGGGGGATATGGTAGGTAGAGGCCAAACTCAGGATGTTCATCATGCTCATATGGATGTGGAGGTGGTCATCATCAGAGAGGTTGAGAAGATGCATGTGGTTAGTTTCATTCCATAGAAGAAAATGTTCCAGTAGGTCCATAGATAATTAGATGTATGACGAATTTGATTAGTACCTTTTGTTTTGTTTTTTATTCAGTTGCTTCACATTACACTGATGCAACACTCTAGACCATTCTCTCGGACTATAAGTAGAAAGGTTTCTCATCCCATTATTGTGATATATGTGATATTTAGTCCAACAAAGCTTGTTTGATGTGTGACGGGGTTGTAGACTCTCGGCATTGGATGGTTGTATTCCATGCATGCTATTATTGACTAAATCTAGAGATGATTTGTGTTTTCAGACAAGGATGGATAGTGAGTAGTTTTAGTGGTGAGAAGGGTTGTCAGGTGTGTAGTCAGTGAGTGGATCCTCATTTCTATTTATTGGTCGAGATGTATGTATAATCAATGGATGCTAAAATGGCAGAGGTTTTGTTATTTGTTTGGGAGTTCCCAGTTTTTTTCCCTAAATAGTTTGTGATTCTACCCCCTCAATGTGATGTTGAGTTTTGAATATACTTACAACGCGATTGTTCTCCAATTTTGATGGATCAATATCGGATGGAACATTTAAAGGTCCATGGGTTGAGGATTCCAATATATGATGTGATTAAGAATGGATTTATCTGATCACATTCCTTACTGTGGGTTTCTTTATTTTTGTTCATAAAGAAGAAAGACAAAAGAAAAAGGTTGTCTATAGAATACATGTGGAAGAATTAGCTGATGGTCAAGAACCATTTCCCTTGTAAATTGGTAGATGTTATTTTTTACCATCTAAGAAGGTCATATTGGTTTTCAATGATCACTTTGAATTCTAGAATTCACCAGTTGAGGGTGCCAGTGGGTGATATCCTAAAGTCCTCTTTTAGATTTAGGTATGGGCACATTGAGTTAATAGTCATGTCATTCAGTGTTACAAATGCACCAACCATGTTCGCAAGGATCATAAAAATTGTATTTCATGTGTTCCTGGGACATTTCTTCAACGTATTCATTGATGATATCCTGATCTATTTGATGTCATTGGGGGAGAATGGTGAGCATCTCAAAACTATTTTAGAGGTTCTTCAACGCCACCATCTATACAGAGAGTTGTCCAAGTGTATGTTATGGTCACAAGATGTTTATTTTCTTTTTCATATGGTGTCACGTCAGGGTGTTGAAGTTTACCTTTCAAATGTTAATTTTTTCATTTCATGGGCATCACCAATGAATGTGAAAAAATTTCACAGTTTTCTTGGTCTTCCAGGTTATCATAGTTATTTTCCTCGATTTCTGTTGAGTTTCATCTTGCGTAAAATTTATGACTAGAATGGACCAATATTTTGTGTGTAGTGAGTAGTGTTACGAAATGTTTGGTTACATTAATGGGATGTTGGTTAGTGCTCCAATGCTCCGGTTATTAGAGGATAGGGTAATGATTGAGGTTTTTTGATATGATTCATGTCTGGTTTTGGGATGCACCTTAATGTATCAATGAGGAGTGATATATTATATTTCACGGAAGTTTTGTCCCCAAGAGTATAGATATGATAACCATGATCTTCATTTGGGGTAATTTATGTTTATGTTGAATTTATGGTGATATTACATCATTGTGGATTGCTTTTTCTACATCACAGATCACAAGAGATGAGGTATAAATTTTCCCAAAGATATATGAATCATTGAAAATAAAGGTTGATGAAGTTTATTAAGATTATGATATTGAGATCTCCTACACCTTTGGGGAGGGAAATGTTGTGGCCGATGCTATGAGTTGGAAGATTCCAAAATAGTTTGTTTTGGAGTCGTCATATTCTTGGATAGAAATGAAGGATTTAGACTCCTTAAAAATAGATTCTAGCCTATATGTTGGTAAAGTGTGCTTGTTTCAGTTGATGATGCAACCTTCTAAAATGATGTAAGTGGATGAGTCTCAATATCAAACTCATATGTGGAGGTTTTTCAGGATCACGTTTCCCATGGTGATGCTCTAAACAATTAGTCACAAGATATTCAGAATTGGATGTTGTTATGCAATAATTTGTTCATTCCTATAGAGATTCTCAAGGGAGTCCATCATGTGTTTCATAGATCCCCTTTATCATTACAACTGAGAGTTTCTACGATGTTTTCATGGCTTAAGGATTTAATTTTGGTGGCCTGGGATGAAACATAATTTCTAAGATTATGTGGACAAGTGTTTTATTTCAATCAGGTAATGGTTGAGCATCGTGCTCCCAACAGATTTTTGCATCCCTTAGATGTCTCCAAGTTAGTTGGGGATGACATATCGACGGATTTCTTCACAGTTTCACCCAAGGATTATGGATTCTATGATTTTAACTATGTGAGAGTTGATTGGTTGATGAAAATTTCCCACTTCATAGGTAAAAGAGTTAAGCGGAGTGGATTCCTTGGCCAAGAGTTATGTGGATGAAGTGGCAAGGTTGCATGGAGGTATGATGAACATTTTCTCAGACATGGACATGCATTTTACTTCATGAGTCTAAAGGGGATTGAAACATACTTTTGGAACCTAGTAAAACCTCCACACTTATTTCCACCTCTGGACATATGGGAAGATAGAGACAACTATCCAGATATTGGATGATATGATATGGTTGAGTGCCATGAACTTTGGAAGATCTTGGGTACACCACCATCCCCATGGTGGGTTTCTCTTGTAAAAATATATATCACTATTCTACCAACATGATTTAATTTCAGGCATTTTATGAGAGACCCTTTCATTCCTAGTTGTGCTGGATGGAGGTTGGGGAGAAATGTTTTCTTTGTCTAGATGTAATGTAGAGCATGAACAAGAATGTTCATCTTATTCACGAGAGGATGAATTTGGAGAAGGATTGAAAAATGTATAATACTAATAATATAAGGAGGAATTTGGAATTCAAGGATTTATTCCATCTTTTCTGGAAGGATTTCCCCTAACATGGGCAGTAATGTTTTGTAAGGGCTAGCAATATTTCTCCCATTTTCATCAGGCCCTTCGAGTTGATGGTGTGAGTTGGTAATGTGGAATATCGTTTAGTGCTACCACAATAGTTTAGAATAGTACATGATGTCTTTCATGTCCCTCAGCTTCATCGATATCTTCACGATGAGTCCCATGTCATTGACTAGGCCGATTTGGATATCGAGGATGATGAGACATTCATAGATCGGCCAGTAGTGATCCACGATCATCGAAATAAGGTGACACATGGGTGTAACATTCATTTATTTTGTTTGTTATAGAGATATGGTGTCTATTAGGAGATTATATGGGAGTATGATAAATCTATGCAAGCCAAATAACTATAGTTTTTTTTTGTGTTTTTCCACGTTCTACTTTCTTTTGAATTAAAATGCATGAACCTAATATTATATGAGATGAGATGATTTTCCCGTGTAATGTTGTGTGCGATGTGTATTTGATGAATTCATAATGTGTGTAATGGGGAGGACCAAATTCATAATCAATAATAATTAGTTGGGATGTGATTATACCCATGTGGGGGAGTAATTTCCACCCATAGTAGATAGTATCTTAACAAAGAGGATGTAATATCTTTATTTGAATGTTGGGATAGTGTGGTTGTTGTTCTTGTGTTGTGTGTCTTTTGATTGTTTGGGGTTAAAATATGTAAAAGGAGATGTTATTGGATGTGGGGATTCCCACATAATATTTCTGACAACACATGGTGGTTTTCGATTTAATGTTAATGTGTTTGGTTTTTAGTGGTGTTTCAATTGTAGAAAAAACCATGAGAGGTATCTTACAGGGTGATTTTCAGACCCATCCTTATTCTGGTCATGGTTTTGGATTCTCTAGGGGGAGAATCATTTGAGAGGTATCTAGTGTAAACATATGTGCCTTCCTAGGCCATTACGTAGTGAGTTTGGTCATTGGAAGTGCTCGAAGGGGGATTAGATTTAGTTGGGAGGAGTTTGGTTATTAAATGCTAGAAAAAGGTAGATGTCCAACCGTATTTCAATATTACCTAATGTTAAAGTCTACATCATGGATTGTCTTGGATTTTTAATTAAATTATTATATTTTACATGGTGTAAAGAAGAGTATCATGGTGTGTAATATTTTGGGGTTTGATAAATGAAATAAAAGAGAGAGGCAACACAATTTTTGGTATAATACAAACCCTAGATATTACACGATGTGAAAGGGTATTGCAGTTCGTGAAATTCCCCAAACAAGTTTTGATTTAATTTTTTTTAGATGATCTTTCATTTATTTGTCCATTTTATCTCATTCCTCCCATTCCAGAAAAACCATTGGGGCCCCGTGGAGTCCATCGAGCCCCCTTCTACCTCTTGATATTTCAATCCTAGTGGTTTTTTGTTGGCGATCCAAGATCAATCTGTGCTGAGTATTCTCATCTTTACCATCAGTTTCCTATTGTAGTTTTTTCAAGATTAAAAGGTGTTTTGGTAATCTTCTAGTGCAGAATAGGATGATCCACATTTCTAGTGATACAGTTGTCATTTGCGGGAAATCCTCTACACCGTACAGTGAACATACAATTTGAAATTATTTTTTAATGTAGGATATCCCTTTGTTTCTCCTTATTTATGAATCATGTGGGAGGTATGTGCCAATTTTTTAAACCAATCATTTTAATTCCTCCAAAATAAAATATATGAATCGGAAAAATGAAATTGAAGTGGGCTAGATGGATTTGATCCATATGTTTGTACAGCTTTGAAATTATTATGTTGTTGATAACTATACAGTCTAAACACCTCACTAATATCATGATTATTATTTGTCCTTTTTTTCACTAGACGAGTTTCATGTTGGTTGGTTCATGTTAAAAACTTTTATATAAAAATTGTTAGATCACGTATACCTGGATAATAAGAGTATTCCCAAGGATTTCCCATTTTATTCTATAAACCATGAATTAACACGTGAAAATTAATTTAAGTGATACCTTGTCAAATTTTTTATTGTTCTGTTATTTGGTATGTAGGGTGGTGTGTTTGGTGGGACAGTAGTGGTTTTGTGCATGGGAGAGACATAATATGATGTGGCTCTATTGTGATGTGTGGGTCTGCAATTGTTTGTATTGTGGTTAGTTTTGGGAGGTGTTGTAGATGAAATTATAGATGATACATCAACCTAACCGTTTAATGGAATATCATGATGATAGTTTGATTGATTTTGGAAAGGATGAGAAGTGTGATGTATTGAGTCTGTAAGACTAGTTGTGTGAAAATATGTTGTCGGATGGGGTTGTGAGTTGGGGTTCGGTTTAGTTGTAACATGATTTGAGTGGGATGAGTTTTATGAACAATAATGGTGGTTGGTAAGGGTGTTTCAACAAGAGTTTCTCCATTATTTGAATTTATAAATCTTCCCCACTTCATAGATACAGATATATTGTGAATATGGGTTAAATGTTGAGGAATGTGAACATACATTATTACATTTATCCTTTCACCATCCCAGATTAATTTTTTTTTGTGTTTATTATTGTGGTTCATGCTTAGTAGTTTCCTTGATAGTGATGGAATGGTTTAATAAATAGATTATTAAAGAATGTGTGTTATTAAACGGAATTGGTTGGAAATGTTAATCGGTTATGTGGCTTGTTGTTTGGTTTTTTTCATTTAGAGGTAGAAATAAACACTACGAAAAATATAGGCTTTTGCAACGGGCTATTTTCGACGGGATTAATTCCAATAAAAAATAGTCCATCCCAAAGGATATATGCGGTAGGGGGTTCATCCTGTCACAAATAACAATTTATTTGCGATGGGGTTTGGCGTCCCGTCGCAAACAGTTTGGCGCGGTTTGTCACGGATTGCACTCGAAAGCGCGGGAAGGCTATTTGCGACAAGGGGATCCCCCCGTCCCTAATAGTTTGTCGATCAGAGGTTATTTGTGATGAGGCCCGTCGCAAATACTGGTGGCGGTAAATGGGATTTTGGAACGGGATATTGCCCCGTTGAAAAAAGTGTGTCGGCAGGTCACTTTTTGTGACGGGCCCCGTCGCAAATACCCTTTTAAATACCGAGAGCAATTAATGCGGGAAAAGGTATGTGCGATGGGCTCCGTCACAAAAAGAAAATTTTGCAAAGGGATTACTGCCGCAAATAGTCACGTCGCGACTAATATAACATATATATACGCTCGATTGTTTTTCTTTTTCTTCCCCTCAATTCCCACATCCTCTTTCTCTCTAAACTCTATTTTTAGAGTGAAAATTTATCTGAGTTAGTTTTTTTACGGAGAAGTTGTCAAGTCGCTTACATCAATGGGAGATCATGTTTAAAGGTATTTATATTACATTTAATTTGGTATTTATTTTATTTTATTTATTTTAATTTTAATTACTATTGATTAATTGTAATTAAATTAGATTTAAATTTTTTGTTATCTATATTTATTTGTAATAATAATTTGAAATTATTAATACTATTTCTTAATAATTACTAATTATTGATAATTATTAATAATTTATAATTAGTAATAATAAATAATTATTAAAGAAAATTAGTATTTTCTATAAATAATTACATGTAATTAGTAATTAGTAGTTGTAAATTTTACTTATTAATATCAATTAACGATAATTAGTAATAGTTATGTTTAATTAGTAATAATTACGGGTAATTAGTAATAAGTACGGGTAATTAGTAATAAATAAGAATAATTATTAATAAACCAGAATAATTGTTAATAAATATGAATAATTAGTAATAAATAGAATAATTACTAATAAATATAAATAATTGGTAATAAATAAGAATAATTAGTATGAAATATGAATAATTAGTAATAAATATGAATATTTAGTAATTAATAAGAATAATTAGTAATAAATAGGATTTATTAGTAATAAATAGGATTAATTAGTAATAATTAGTAATAATTAGAAGTAAATTGGCATAAGTTGGAATAATTAGAAATAATTAAGAATGATTAAGAATAATTAGAAATAATTAGTAGTAATTAGAAATAATTAAGAATAATTAGTAATAATTAGGAATAATTAGTAATAATTACTAATAATTAGTAATTATGAGGAATAATTTTTAATAATTGTTAATAATTATGAATCATTAGTAATATTTTGGAATAATTAGGAATAATTAAGAATAATTAGGAATAATTAGGAATAATTAGGAATAATTAGGAATAATATGTAATAATTAGTAATAATTAGAAATAATTTGTAATAATTAGTAATAATTAATAATAATTAATAATTAGGAATAATTAGGAATACTTAGAAATAATTATGAATAATTAGGAATAATTATGAATAATTAGGAATAATTAGAAATAATTAGTTATAATTTGTAATAATTAGGAATAATTAGGATTAATTAGTAATAAGTAGTATTAATTAGTAATAATTAGTAATAATTAGAAATAATTATTAATAAATAGTAATAAATAGTAATAAATAGTAATAAATAGTAATAAATAGTAATAAAGAATAATTATTAGTAATAATTAGTAATAATTAGTAATAATTAGTAATAATTAGTAACAATTAGTAATATTTAGTAATAATTAGTAATAATTAGTAATAATTAGTAATAAATAGTAATAAATAGTAAGAAATAGTAAGAAATAGTAGGAAATGGTAAGAAATAGTAATAAATAGAAATAAATTGTAATAATTAGAAATAAATAATAATAAATAGTAATAAATAGTAGTAATTAGTAATAAATAGTAATAATTAGCAATAAATAGCAATAAATAGTAATAATTGCAAATAAATAGTGATAATTAGTAATAAATAGTAATAATTAGTAATAATTAGTAATAATTAGTAATAAATAGTCATAATTAGTAAAAAATAGTAAAAATTAGGAATAATTATTTATAATTAGTAATAATTAGTAATAATTAGTAATAAATAGTAATGACTAGTAATAATTAGTAATAACTAGTAACAATTAGTAATAACTAGTAATAATTAGTAATAATTAGTAATAATTATTAATAATTTGTAATAATCAGTAATAATTAGCAATAATCAGTAATAATTAGCAATAATTAGTTATAATTAGTAATAATTAGTAATAATTTGTAATAATTAGTAATAATTAGTAATAAATAGTAATAAATAGTAATAAATAGTAATAAATAGTAATAAATAGTAATAAATAGTAACAATTATTAATAATTAGTAATAATTAGTAATAATTACTAATAATTTGTAAAAATTAGTAAAAATTATTAATAATTAATAATAATTAGTAACAATTTGTAATAATAAAAAATAGTAATAATTTTTAATAATTTCTAATACTAATAAATACTAATAAATTGTAATAAATTGTAATAAATTGTAATAAATAGTAATAAATAGTAATAAATAGTAAAAATAGAAATAAATTGTAATAAATAGTAACAAATTGTATGAAATTGTAACAAATTGTATCAAATTGTAAAAAATTGTAACAAATTATAACAAATTGTTACAATTAATAACAATTAGTAAAAATTATTAACAATTAGTAACAGTTAGTTACAATTAGTAACAAATTGTAACAAATAGTAACAATTAGTAACAATTAGTAACAATTAGTTACAATTAGTAATAATGAGTGACAATTAGTAATAAGTAGGATCAATTAGTAATAAATAAGAACAATTAGTAAGAAATAGGAACAATTTGGAAGAATATAAATTGTAATAACTTGTAATAACTTGTAATTACTTGGGAAAATTTCCAGTGGATTGACGACACTCCATTTTCTCAATGACTATTCTACTTTCAACATTCACCTACTCAAAACATTAGGAAAATAATGCTTCTACATATTCATTTCCAATCTTTTTTTCCCAAGTTTGAATAAGTATTCGTAGGACCACAATTTTTTATACTGTGTTCAGGCGGTAACAATTAAAAGTAGCTGATTAATCAATGAAAAGGGGCTCTTTTGTCTGAAGACTCATATACTTGAAACTTTCTCACATAGAAATCTCTATGAATAATTTTCTCAAATTTATGCACGAGAGTGAATATGCGTACCTCAGAGCAGATTCTACATCATGATTTCTGTATGAGAAAGTTGTAAGTAAATGAGAATTCAAAAAAAAGATTAGCCGTAAATCCAATGGAAATTATGTACCCCATAATTAATGGTAATTATTAAGAAGTAGTTGTAATTATTTAACTTTTTTTTAGATATTGTTTTTAAAATTTTAAATAATTCAAAAACAGCAATGATTTTATATCTTGTAGAAAAATACGAAACCAGGAAGTCGACAACTGTCATTAACAGATGACCGCGCATGGATAAATCAGCATAGAAATCCAAAAATTTCTGGTTTAGTTCTTGTATATATTGATGGTGTTGAAGATTTATTATCATTTTCATCATCAAAACCATAATATGTTTCAGAAGGAACAATAATGTGCCCTTGTAAAAAATGTGCTCTGAGAATGTTTGACACATTTGTCAAGGTTGGGGACATATCTTGCGGTTTGGTTTTCAACTAGATTATGTTTTTTGGTATCAACACAGTGAATGGAGTTCCAATTAAGACACTAAAAACATGATTCTGGATCCATCACAGTTTCAAATTTTAGTACATGAGGTTGATGGTCTGTCTGTTCAACAAACTGAAACTCAAGATGATATTGATTTAACTCCAAAGCTCGCACCATCTGAATTTTATGTTTTATTGAGGTCTTATGAGGATGAATTATATCCTGATTGCAGGATATAAAAATTAGAAGTAGTTGTAATATTTATCGTTATTAAATCAGATAATGCAATGTCAAACAACTGTTTTGGTCAGAGATTTTCCTTGGGTAAAATGATATTAGCTGAAAAAAATGTGTTGCCTAAAAATTACTATGAGGGCAAGAGGAGGGTTCGTAATCTGGGACTTAGTTATCGGAAGAGTCATGCATATCCAAATGATTGCATCTTATACTCTGGTGAAAATGATTCATTGGATAGTTGTCCCACAAGTGGATGACCGAGGTATTGTAAATCTCAACTAGGGATGTCTGGATCAATTCCAGAAAAATAGTTGAGATATTTCTCCCTTACACCTAGGTTGTAGCATTTATTTATGTCTCAGAATACATCGTCAATGATGTCAGGGCACAAAACCAAGATTTCAACTCATAAAATCTTGAATCATCAATCCGATGGTGATTCATGGAAACATTTTGACCGTCTACATCTGTCTTTTCCTTTAGAATCCTGAAATGTGCGATTAGGTCTTTTTACTGACGGTTTTTGTCCGTTTGGTTCTTTTGGTAATCAGTATTCATATTGGCCTGTCTTTATAACTCCATACAATTTACCTACATGGATGTTGGTGAAGGTTCCTTATATCTTTTGGACCTTATTAATCATATGACATCCAAAAAATAATATTGATGTTTATTTGAAAGCAATGATTGATTAGTTATATGCATTATGGAGTGATGGTGTTTGTACATATGATGTTTTTGCGAAACAAAATTCATATTAAAATGTACATTGATGTGGATGATTAGTGACATTCAATCATTTGGAATGTTCTCTGGCTGGAGTTCAAATGGTCTGAAATCTTGTCCTTATGGTATGAATGACAAAAAAGCCTTTATGGTCGTTAATGGGAAAAAACTGTTCTATTTTGACTATCAACACATATTTCTTCAAACCGATAATCCTTTTCAGAGGAAAAAATCTCATTTCAGAAAACGTATAATTGAATGGGATGAACCTCCAAAAATGATATCAGGTACAGAGTTAAAATCAATTGTATTTTCATTAGCTCCCATCACATTTGGGACAACAGTAACTCAACAGAAAATTCATGGCTTTGAGAAAGAACATAATCA
Organism: Viscum album; assembly: GCA_963277665.1. Classification (NCBI taxonomy): domain Eukaryota; kingdom Viridiplantae; phylum Streptophyta; class Magnoliopsida; order Santalales; family Viscaceae; genus Viscum; species Viscum album. Next base: position 2,055,949,222 of record OY728127.1, on the reverse strand, counting down.
GATAAAACGAAACATTTTTTGGGATCTTCCATATTTGTCTGATTTATTGGTCCACAACATGTTGGATGTCATGAAAATTAAGAAGAACTGTTTGGATAATTTATATCATATAGTTTAGGATACACTAGGTAAGACCAAATATACTATAAAGGCCTGATTAAATCATACCCAAATTTGCAGGTGACCAGAACATGAACAATTTGAAAATGTCAGATCACCGAGGTTAATGAAGCCAAAAGCAGCTTATACATTGTCCAAAGTGAGTTTCTTTCTATTTTGTCTGTGAATTTTAGATTTGAGACTTCCAGATGGCTATGATTCCAATTTGGGAAGATGTGTTAAGAATTGTTATATTACTGGGTTAAAAAGTCATGACTTTCATGTTATAATGGAAATACTTATGCCGATTGGATTTAATGGTTTGTTGAAGTCTATGATTTGAGATTCGATAAGTGACATATCATGTTTTTCTATACATTTGTTTACTAAATACATAATATAGTGTGCTATGAAAACTGGAAAAATATGTTGTTGTAATTATATAAAAACTGGAAAAAGACCTTCCACTAGATTTCTTAGTCTCAATAGAACATCTGATATTACATTTTCCACAAGAAGATAAATGTGGAGGTCCAATACAGTTTCGATGGATGTACCCATTCAAGTGATTCATGAAAAAATTGGAGAAAAAAGTATGTAACAGAGCATCAGTTGAAGGATCAATTGTTGAATCTTATTTGCAAACGAAAATTTCATTTTTCTCCTCTCATTATTTTGAATATCAATATCCCAAAAAAAACCTCATGTGACGAAAAGAGGGAATGTTAATGACAAAATGGACAATCAATTATTAGTTTTTAATAATCCAAATATTGGTTTCAGTGGAGTTCATGAATGATGGCTTTTAGATGATGAACATCACAGAGTTCATACATATGTTCTGCTCAACTATAAAGAAACAACATCATTTATACGGTGAGTGCTTCAATCACTTATTCTATAAATTATGTTACAGTATGTAAACTTATTTTATTTGTATGTTATATGATTATTTTATCAAGAAACAACATCCAAAAATTACAGTAGCTGCTCTTGAAGAACGCAGACAAGAAAATTTTTCTCAATGGTTTCAAAAACTGGTAACAGAAATTATTGATGGTTTAATATCAATTATATTTATTATTTATCATATTGATAATTGTTTTACAATTTTTTAGGTGTCTAAATATGTTGATAAAATTGATAAGAGACTTTGTATATTGAGTAAACCACCATCCAAAATGGTTAAATATTATAATGTATATGTGGTGAATGGTATTTGATTTCATACATGTGCATATGGAGAATAAAAAAACAATGAAAATGGAGTTTTTTCGAGGATCTCATCATAGATAAGGTAAAGTTGACTTTTATGACATTCTAGATGAAATTATTGATCATTTTTATCTAGGAAAAAATTACCTAACGCTGTTTCAATGTCGTTACATGGATATTGAGAGAGGCTTGGATGTTCATCAGACTCATAGAATCGTCGATATTAAATATAAAAGTGTTTTTGTAGAAAATGATCAATTTTTACTGGCTCAATAAGCACATGAAATTTATTATGCAAAGTACTATGGTACTTCAAGATACTTTAGTGATTGGTGGATCATAATAAAAATAAAATCTTGGGAAAATCAGTTTACTCAAATTGAGTATGGTTCTTCTAAAGTGGAAGGAATTGAAATTTTTCAAGACACTACTCAAAATCTATCTTTTTCACAAAGTGGTGTGAATATCAATGATGTCACTCCACAATTAAGGATAAATGATAAAAAAGATGATTATAATGTTTGAAATGAATTTTAAATGAAAAGAGATGATGAAAGTTTAACTCATATAGATATTGATGTTACTATGGAGGAAGATGAAGACATTGACATTCACAGCTATGAAGATGAGGATGACGATGGACATTGACATAGTTAAATTCCAGTTATAATCATAACTAATAAATATATATATATTAGTTATTTTCAACTATATGCTAACAAAAATCATTTTGTGTTTCAGATGGATCTTGATCTATTTTGTGAGTTGTAGGAGGCTGATCTACCTTTGGATGAGGGGGGTTGTGGACCATCTAACCCTCATCCTACTGACGGTTCATGGGGAACACAGAGGGGGCACTGCCTTGCGAGATTGATGATTCCTGACCCTATACCTGAGCGACGACCACATATTTGCTTCGATCCACACACACAGAGGTATTGTAACATGTATATTTTAGTTAGCTTTAATAAATTTATTTATATATATTCTTAGTGAATGATTAATTATTACTTTTTCATAGTTTTGAACATGTAGATATTGGACAGGGGAGTTCTATCTTGTGCAATTATTTTTCTCAACAATGGATCATATGGGAACAGATTCTCGTTGATGTGCGGCGCGACATGTTCGATCATTGGCTGGTATGTAAATAAATAATATTTATTTTTAAATTTATTTTATTAATAACTTGATATTATATTTTTTTAGGGTTTATGGTATCCCATCTATGACAGCATTCGTGATGCTATCCACGCAGCATGGCATGTCTCTATGCATGACCATTTCCATCAGTTTTTGCACAATTTGAGAAAAACAACCATTAAGAGAGACTGCATGATAGAATTTGATGAGTCATGTAGAGACCACCGACTAATGTACATTTCATCTCAAATTTGGGATGGATTATGTTCACATTGGTTGGGTGGTGGATTTCAGAGGATATCATCAGTGGGATGACAGAACTAGGGGAGACAAGAGGTGAAAAATCAAGCTGGTAGCCGTACATTTAGTACACATAAAGGAAATCTGGTAGGTATATTTCTTAACCATTTTATATAAAATTAAATTTAAAAAGTTTATTATATATTTTTTAAGGTATTAGAGCATCCCGATATTACGGAGTTTGATTTTTATCGGAGGATATATAGTGATCCAACCACTAGATTGGTAAGAGGTGATCTCCAGCATCAGATTGTGGTTAGTAATTTTTTCAGTTTTAAAATTAACTTCATATAATATTTTCACCATTTTAATTTAAAATTGGAATTAAATGATTCATATGAGGATACAACCTCTCAAAAATGGGCTAAGAGTCAGGATGAGATGAATGAGCAAACCGGTGCCCACCATTTCGATGAGGCAGTATGGATGCAGGCTACTCATTATGGCTTTGAGAAGGGTCGAGTAGTTGGTATCGGCTATCATTTGACTCCTCGTACTTATTATGGTACTACTGTGGTGTTGGAGGCTATCTCGAGAGGAGTTCGTGGAGAGGCATCATCTTCTGCCTCACAGTATTAGGAGAAATTGCGAACTTAGTCTGATCTTATATAGAGTTTGCAGAAGATGCATGAAGAGAAGCGTCAGCAGTAGCAACAACAACATGACGAGGAGATGCATCGATGGTAGTAGAAGCAGCATCACGAGTTGATGGAGTACATGCACCTTCTGAATCATTGTTTAGGGATGAAGATTCATCCACCATCTCCTACAACTCCTCCACCTCCTCCAGAAGACGACCCCACCAGTGATTTATTTTTTATGTTAAAAACATTTGAATTGAATATTTATTGTAATATAAACTATTTACAATCTCTGTCTTTTATATTGGTGAAAATATTGAATAATTTAAATATTTTTATTTTAAATATTTTATTTTTTTATTATTAGTATTATATATTTTAATATTTTTTTCTTTTACTAATAATAACTTTTTATGAATGTTTGATATTTTTTTGTAAATATTGAGAATTATAATAATTTTTTATTTTTTTGTTATTTTAGTAAAATGAATATAAATTTTTTATTAATCATAATTTTTTTGAATATATTTTTTTGTATTATATTTTTTAAATTTTTTTTATTTTACTAATAAAAATAATTATTTTTATTTTTATTATTTTAATAATATTAATATTTCATTTCATTAATCATAATTTTATTAAATATTTTTTCTCTTATCTTTTGTATTTGCGACGAGACCTTTTGTGATGGGATCCCATCCCAAATAATTTAAATATAATTTTTTATTAATAGTATTTTCGATGGGACGACAGGCCCATCACAAATACTAATTACGACGACCCCGTCGCAAATGTTTTATATATATATAATGTATATAATCAGAGGCGTATTTGCGATGGGCCCATCACTAAAGTATTATTTATATATAATTTATATAATCGGAGGCTTATTTTTGATGCCCTGCAACGAGCTATTTTCCACGGGGCCCCGTCGCTAAAGCCTATTTGCGACGGGATCCCAACACAAATAGCCAATTACAAATACATATAATTCCAGTAGGGGAAGTTAGAATTATTGAGAGATGATTTTTTTGATACCATGTCGGTTTAGTAGGAGTGTTAGGTATCATATATGTATAGGAATGTATTTTACTTTTGATTTTATTACGTACTACACCATAGTTGAGCTCTACATGCCCAGAATCCCCATCTTATGGGTGTAGGGGTGTCTTTCCCAATATCTCAGTAGGAGGATGGATGGTTGGCCACCCAACCGTTTCTTATACCTCTTCCAGGTGGTGATAACCCATGATTACTTGAGTAGGTTGGGATGTTTTAGGCCTGTGTGTGTGTGGAAGAGTTGTGATGTCCCAGGATTATGTTGTAGGAGATGAGCTTTGATTTTCCAGTTGTATTTGGGATGTGATGTGTTATGTTTTCCCAAGTGTCTTTATGATGAGATTTTTTTGTCTTTCCCAGGTGTCTTAAGGATGATGTGTGGTTTGTGACCTAAGTGTCTATAGGTGAGATGTGATGTGGTTTTTGGACTAGGTGTGTGCGGGAGGGATGTGATGTGGTTTCTGGAACAGGTGTCTACAGGCGGGATGTGAACTGCTTTGTGGACCAGGTATTTATGGGAGGGATGTTATGTCATTTTTGGCCTATGTTTCTATGGCTGAGATGTGATGATGTTTGTAGGGCCAAGGAATGTGCAGGTGAGATGCAATGTTGTTCTTTCTAAATAGGTGGGAGCGTGAAGATGATATAGATTAGTTAATATCATCTAATTAGTGGGAAGTTGTGCAGGGTATCCTATCATCGATGTGAATTATATTACATTAATTGAATTTCATTATTTGGTGATTGTTCCTTGGTGAGATTAGGATGGATATTATTCTTGTTAGGTGTTGTTTTTATAGGCTATTTTCTCAAGGGGCATTAGTATACACTTTCCCATGTGCATAGTAACATACCTATATGAAAAATAACTTATCCTTATTAATATTATATGACCAATGGAGTAGTAACCTCACATAGGAAACTATAAATAAATTTTTTGTTCCATCATTTCAATTTGAGTTTTTTTTCCAAAAAAATGGCAAATTTGATATATTGTTTTTAGGTAACAATTGTAAATGATAAAGTGATTTTAATTATTATATCAAAATAATGTTTTATTGATGTTTATAATAATTAAATAGTCTTATCAACACGCACTTCATTAATAAGAATGAATAAATAATTTTAATTTTTAATTGTGGAAAATTTTACTATGCACTTTACTATGCATTTTATGTCCACTTATTTGTAAAAAATAAGTACTTTCATAGATAAAAGATAAAATTTTAAAATTATGATATTTGTTTGGATAAAATAAATGTAAATTTTTAATTCATAACATTTATATTATGTTACACTGAATTTATTGGAACTTTGAAAAATACTTTTGTTTTTCATGAATAGTAAAAAATACAGTTTTGAGATTTCAGTATGTTTAATGATATCATTAATGATTTAATCATTATATAATAATACTAGTCGAATTTTTAGTAATTAAATATGATATTATGTGTCCCATGTGTCCAATACCATTGGAAAATACCATTGGATTTCCCGTGGATTGGAAAATACCACTAATGAGGTTTCCTTGGAAATTAATAAAATATTCCCCCTCATTTACTATAAATACCTAGCCATTACATCATTTTATTTCATTCAAAATTCAACATATTCATTTTTCTGTTAAATTTACCTATATATGAGTCTTCCTATGGTTTCCTCAAGCCCCCAAGGACCCAAACATCAAATTTTTGGAGTTACTCATGAAGGTAAGGGAATATACCACACTTCTCTATTTCAAGAACTCTTTTTTCTGTTGTTTTATTTTTATTTCAGTTTTACTATATTAGGATATGTAATTACATATCCCCATTAATTTAAATGTTAAATATTAATGACTAGAGACCCAATTTTCTATAATCAAAATATTTTATGAATTTTAAGTGATGTTGTTAGGCAGTCGAATTTTCTTAAGGGATTTCTCAACATATCTATTTATTTCGACTTTCTATCTTTTCTTTTACATTCATCCCATTATTTAATCAAAATGTTATAATAACTCAATTAAAATAAATGTACTATAATTATGTTACTGTATAGTAATAATATATCATCATGTCTCATTTCCAATTCTTTTATACATGAAATGAAAACACCATCCGAGGTGTGTTAATCTATCACATTCAAAGATGGTGGGTATTCAATTTCTATTATTGTCTTCCTTTTTGGTCATATAAACATTTTTTTGAATGAAATAAACTATAATATATGTATTATAACTTATTTATGGTTCGGAAATCTTTTTTATTAGATAATGTTATTTTATATATCAAAATGAGTTTATAGTGATCAGAAACCTCTAATTTACTCAAATAATTATGATTAATGTTTTTTATAGTGATTCATCTTCAATCCCAATAACCAAATGAATTTTATAACCATGTAATATTAATTATGTTAATAAATAATATAAAACTTCTATTCTATACACATTGCCATTTTACATTTATATATTTACATGTATATAGAAAAATCAGTCATGAATACCAAGGACGAAAATGCTCCCAAAAAATAAAATTGAACATTCTAAACCCATCAAGAAGGGCATGAATGAAATTAAAAAGTATAAACTATATCAATAACACAACGAATAGATTTTTTCAAATGTTAATTAATTAATTTAATTTGGTTATCTAGTATATTAAGATCAAGTTAAGAACACCATTGTACATAAGGTTAGGGTTTTATCTTCTCACTTCTTTTTTTGTGAGATATTCTTTATTCACCACTATTTAGTTTTTATTTTCTATGTATACTACCCATTGATTATCATATCATGAATCTATTCATTTTAATAGTATTAAATGTATCATTTTATGGTTATTAATTTTTTTAATAAACACATGATTTTATAAAATAACTCTTCATTATAAAGTAAAAGTTGTTTTTCTCATCTCACATTATCTTTTATGGGATATAAAGCATGTCACAACTTATTTCTTGAATTTGGTGTGTGTACTACCCTTTATAATATCCTATCAAGAGTCTCCTTATTCCCATGGTATTCTCAGGGTTTATGATTTTAATGTTTCAAGATGGTATGAGACACTTTGGATTGTTTAAGGATTATTTCCTCAAGAATTTTTCAATGGTATCATTTAAATGTATTTTCATACATATCAACATCCTTGTTAAATATTTTAATTAATGGAGGTGTGAATATTATGATATCATCTAAAATATTTTTTTAAGTGTTTCTGATTAGTTTGACTATGGATGTTCTATCATGATACCATTCTCTACATTACATGGAAAAGTTTGTGTTTATGTTTAATGATTAAGAAAATTATTTAAATTTCATATGTTTCTTCGAATATGAATTTATATATTGATTTTCATCACCCCATATATATCAGTAATTCATTTGTCATTATATGTGATGGGTCTGGCCCGAGATAGTCCCTTTGATGCATCAGTAGGTCTCATGATACAAACTACGGTCTAGGCCTGAGGCCTTGAAAAATGGTTATTAATTGTCTTGTCACGAGTCCATGATGGTATGGTTATGATGTATGGGATTATGAATTACCACATTATGAAACTAGTAAATGGTAGATCATGTGGTTATTCATCTATTAGAATACCCATGATAATGCTTTATTGTGGAATTATTTATTCATCTTGTATTCATATGAAAATGTGTTCGACTTTATTTTTAAAGGAATATGTTTTTAGTTATTCATTATTCCTAATGTTTTTTATTTTGATATCTTCCACTATATTTCATAACCTTATTTAGAATTTAATCTCCCTCATTTGTTATGTTTCATTTTCTCAGGACATGAATATGGATATTATGAATGACTTACACGGATAACCTTGGAGTTATGGATGTTGTCAAAGGATTTTCTATATTTTTTCCATTAGAGTTGTAATTTTAAACATAAGTTTGTTTTTTGCTTTACAAAATTACTATCATTTTCATTCCTTTGGGATATGACATTCTTGTAATCCTGGAAATGTAATAAAACAATGCATCGGTTCTAGGAAACTTGTGTTTGGGAGTTACCATTGGTATACAAAGGAATTAAGTAGAGAAAAGGAAACTAGATTCAGAAAATGTAAATTTGGGAACAAAACACTAATATAGACTTTACAGATAAATAGAAAACAATATCCTACAATTTTATTAAGGAATAGATTATGTCCATCATTATATAAATTAAATCATTTTCTGGTTACTACAAGTGGATGTAGTTTTTGAAGAGATGTACCCAAGAGTAAGAACAATGACAAGGAGTTTCAAGCTTGACTCGGGGTATCCTAGTATATGACAGTTGGCCGTACTGTGCATAAGGCTTGACACAACTAAGGGATATTCTTAGGATAATTCACATTTTAATTACAAACCATGTTTATGGATTAAAGTATAAGATGACAATGAATAGAATTGGTGAGAAAAAATGTGTTTGAAATTCAAAATAAGGTTGCATGAAATTATTTAAATTATATTTAGAATGTTCAAAATCACACTATACTTTTTTCTTTTAGTCCATTAATTTAACCCAATGAAGTCATATTAACATCAAACATGATGGAAAATTTGTGAAAGGTGGTGTGAATGAGTAACCAAATTGAATTTTGATAGAAATGAATGATATTGTGTTTATGCCTAATACGTATTCAAAAAAATTGATTAACAACATATACATTAACCAAATACCAAACTCACCAAGAAGAGAAATGTATGGCATGCAAAGAGCTCTAGTGGTGTAGACCATAGAGAAAAAAATCTCAATATACATCATGAAGGAGATGTGGAGGGATTCAACAAGAAAAATGTATCAATAGAAAAAAATTTCATTATGTGTGGGAAAGAAGGACATAAATCAAAGGATTTCTAAGAAAAAAATGAAGAGTACAATGGAATAAAAAAATTGCTCCTAATCATCTGTTTATAGTCGATTACCCTAAATGTAGGGGACTTGTGCATTACTATAACGACCTGAAATTTTTGAATAAATTTCGTTTCCGAACATTGTGTGTTATTTTATATTATACTAAAAAACTATTTCATTTAATAAAATTAGTATAATTAAAATGAGACTGTTGGGTTTCGACTGTTATATGATCTTTGGTCAATATGACCGTTAGAAACTAAATGTTGTATTTTTTGTCTCTAAATATAAGTGATCTTGAGTAATTAATATTGAAAGAAGATTCAATGGCTTCATTCAGTAGTCTTGGGCCGATCGAAGACCATGTGACGGAACTTGGGAAGGAGGTAGCACCTCTGGTCTTTTCTCTGGACCAAACCCAAGCAGAACTTCATCATGTGAAGTTGGAATGAAATGGACTTCGTGAGAAGTTCAAGCTGATAAAAATCACTACTTGGGCAATGATGGCCGAGCCGCCCCAAGATTCTATCACCCTATCACACCTTACTCTTAGGTACTATACTGGTGTTATAAGGGGCTATGTAATTACACCTTAGCTTCCTTTTGTAATATTTTTTTATAAATAAAAATTATGATTTCTTTTTTTTTTAAGTTTATGATTCTTAAAATGTCCGGATAAATATAGAATGCATATTATTGAAGATTTTTGAGAAAAATTATATTTTAAAATATTTATGTAAATATTAAATAATTAATGATGTGTAAGGATTGTCAAAAAAATGTCTTCTGCAAATTTGTTTAGTAGGAAATTTGGAGTCTAAAAAGATCAGCATAATTTTTGATGAATAGTAAATTATGAATTGTGATTTTACGCTTAGGATTTGTAATGTGACCAAATGGATTAGTAATCTCACTTAAATAAAGTATTAATTTAATTTTGTCACCTTTCTTAAGTAATGCGATATAATAAAATATGTAAATAACTATTTCTGAAATTTTTATTTAAGTATTAGTTTTTTCAGGTGAATAGTGTTTTTATTTAATAATTAAATTAAAGATATTTAGAAAATTATTTTTATGAAATGGAGTTCATTTTTTAATTCAGAGCATCAATATTACGTTAAGGTGGATTTTTTTGAAAAGTTGAATTTTCGGTAAATAATGAATTTTCAGTTTAGAGTTTCTGGTGTTTAATGACATCATTAAGGATGTCATAATTATGTAATAATTCTGGAAGAATTAGTAATAGTACGATAAGGTATGAGGTGTCCCAAGTGGCCAATATCATGGGAAAATACCATGGGCTAGCCCATTGTTTTTCTAGTACCCCCAATAAGGTGCCCCTTGGCAATTAATGCCTTGTCCCCTCACTTCCCCTATAAATACCAAGACATTTTCTCATCCTTCCAATTCCAAAATCCTACTCAACGAATTTATGGTTTCCATACATCCCAAGGAGTCCTCCCATGGTTTCCTTAAGCCTCCCAAGGTCCCAAACATTGAGATTTCGAAGTTACTCTTCAAGGTAAGGGATCCTACCTCTCTCTTTCTTTTCAAGTACTCTCGTTTATGTCATTTCTTTTAATCCCCATGTTCTTATGTTAGGGGTGTTGTTTTATATTTATATTAATTCCCTTTTAATGTTACTATGGTGAGAGACCCCCTATTTCTATCATCATTTCATTTTATGAATGTTTAAGTGGCGTCGTTAGGCTCCCGAATTTTTGTAAAAGATTTGTTCACTATTCCCATTTTCAAAGTTTTACTTTCTTATCATGTCTTTAATGTTTTTTTCCATTTTGGGGTATTATATCTCTATTAATAATACTATAAATTTATTTTCACATGATGAGATACCCTATTTAATATCATCAATTCATTTTTTGATGTTTTAATTGATGCTGTTAGGCTGCCGAATTTTTCATAAGAGAAATCTTTTTTTTGTCTTCCTTTCATGTTTTTCATTTCATATGGTATGTCCTTAAAATTTAATTACCATGTTATTATATGCTTTATATTATTCCCCTATACTATTTATGGATCATTTATGAGTTGGTGACCCATGTCCCCTCTCTTTTCAATGTTTTTGAAAACCCTGTAAGATATCAGTTATACGGCAGAATTTTCATCTCAAAATGTCTTTCTATTTTTCTCAAATTCATATTTTATTAAATGAATACTCAAAGATCTTTCTTTTAAATAGGTATTCACATATATATCAAAATGTTCTATTTTAATTCTGGGATTTATATACATGAAACCCGCTTTCCATTTCCTTGGGTTTAAAGTGACATAAAGATCATGACATCAAAGCAGTTTCTAAAACATTATGATTATGAAATAGTACCCATTTATTTAATGCTATATGGGTTATTTATGAAATGTTTGATGATGATATATTTTTCTCACATGATAATAAAGAAAAATTAAGGGTGTTGACTGATATATCTCCAATGCATTGGGAAATAATGTAATCTCTAGGGATTACAATTTTAACGATACCTTGGTGAATAACCTTGGTAATTTTTTTATGACACCTTGGGGATGGACCATGGTGAAATGGAAATGATTTTCTAAGTTAAATATTGTAGCCACATATTCAAGTTATGAAATACGTTAATTTTATTATGATATGCTTCGTTATTTCTTTATCATTCCTTAATGTTCTTTTCCATGACTTTATTGATGTATCTCAAATTCACATGTAAAATGTTTCCCCTTGTTCCCCTTACTGGGCCTTCTTCTCAGCCTTTCTTTTAATGTATGTCCCCATGTTATGAGATGCAGTAATGAAACTAGGATGAACATAAGGAAAAGCCTTTCAATTGTTTAAGAATAATGTTTTATGTTTTCATCTATTATATTCCCAGTTTCCAAGACACTAAACCTTAAAGATCCTCAGTTTTTTATAATGTAATGAAAGTTAATATTATAAAAAGTCTGGATGACATAGTTTGTATCAACCGATATTTTAGTTATTTATGGAAATAAGGATATGAAAAAATTAAGAAGAGCCCTATAGAAAAGTTTAAATATAGGAAATCTTCTTGGTATTTTGGTGAGTATTGAGTAAGTGGATTATCAAGAAAATACATCCATGTCTAGATACGAGCAAGTAGAGGTGGCTCTGAAACATATGTACATAAGGGTAAAACTCAAAAACACTACTTTGAGATAGACTCAAACGAGAACTGGTACACGACAACAAGCCTTGCTAAAATCTTGAATACGACACTCTTGGGGGATATGTTTGGTTAATCACAAGATTTTTTGGAATAATTATTATATAATTATAGAAAAATTTAATTGTCTAAGAATGAAATTTTAAGACAGAAAATAATTTTTAGTTAAAAGAGTCGTAAATGAAATAATTTTCTCAAAAAGGATTTATTCTTTTAGAAAATGTTCCCATCGTCTGGGAATACGTTAACATATTTCCTGGGGAGTTACCCACACCTCCTCCAGAAAGATAGGTAGTGTTCTCAAATGAACTCGTACATGGATCGCATCTGATGTCGGAGACCCCCTATAGGATAGAAAATGTGGAGCTAGAGGAATTAAAGAAAAAACTCCGAGATATTTTGGAGAATGGTTTTATCTGACCAAGAGTGTATCCTTGGGGACCACCAGTTATATTTTTCAAGAAGAAGGATGGATAGATGCAGCTATGCATTGATTATAGAGAACATAATGGGATCATAGTAACGAACAAATACTTTCTTCCAAGAATTGATGACTTATTTGTCCATCTTTTTGGGACTCAATTCTTCTCTAATATTGATCTTCATTCTGGTTATCATCAATTGATGGTGATGAATGATGATATTCCAAAAAATTCCTTTCGATCAAGATATGGGCATTATGACTTTTTTTGTTATTCCCTTCGAACTGACTAATACACCTTCTATTTTTATGGATCAAGAATAAGTTGATTTTGGAAACTTATGTTTTATCAAATGGATATCCTTTTTATAGGAAAAGGATTTGGTGATTAAATGTTAAAGGTTATTTTGGAAGATTTTTTATCTTTTGGAGTACTATATGCCTAAGGGAAATAAAATACTACGAGATTTAAATTGAGAAGAAATAGTTGATTTTTTTGTACGAATTTATGTATTTATTCTGGACATATGTTGATTTGGGTTATTTCTGGAAAATGACGAACCTAGTATAGATATCATGTGAATAGGTTAATTAATCTTTAGTATGAGACTTTAATATTAGTCAATGTTATATGGAGATAAATGTTAAAAAAAATTGGGGGAAGACTATGTGATTAAATCCTTCTCAATTTTGGGTTCCAATCATAGTTTGGATTATTCTGAAGAATTTTAAGGATGGTTATGTATTGAATGGTCATGCTCGAACTTTGGGTAGATTTTTTGAATTTTGGATATTAATAGTCATATTTCTTTTTACAAAGGATTATCCTTTTGGGGATTATATGATCTCGTACTAATCATTTTAGTTTTATTTCATGATTAAAGACAATGGGAATATATAATTCTTCTTTTGTGGATTATGTGATTCTCAAGAAGATGATTCTTGTGATTTTTATGAGACCAAGTCTTTTTGAATGCTCATTTTTTATAGAAAATATTAGTCTTGTTAGTAACTTATAAAAGGTTGAAACTATACTTGAAGGTAAGTATATTTCATTATGTTTTTATACTATGTGGTAAATGAATTCCTCAAAAGTAAGAAAAGGAACGTAAAACAAAAATGTTGATGGTTTACATTTCATACTGGGTAATCAAAGACCTTTTAACAAATCATAGGTTTGTGATCTTATTGTGGTTAATTTTCTCATAATCATGTTTTCTATCACTCTCCATCATAAGATGACCGTTTGTTTTCTCTTTCATATCCATGTTTTTCTACATGGAATCCTAGTGTGGGTTAGCTCGGGTGACCTTTATACTTACCTTTCTTTTAAAGTGATATTTTTACTTACTCTTTTTCCGATGTGGTAATTTCAATGAAATTTCCAAGCCCAATTTTAAAATTGTGAGGATGCAATTTCTTAAGGGGGAATATTGTAACGTCCTGAAATTTTTGAATAAATTTGGTTTCCTAACATTGTGTGTTATTTTATTTTATACTAAAAAACAATTCCATTTAATAAAATGAGTATAATTAAAATGGGACTTTTGGGTTTTGACTATTATATGAACGTTGGTAAATATGACCATTGGAAACTAAATGTTGCATTTTTTGTCTCTAAATACAAGTGATCTTGATTAATTAATATAGAAAAAAGATTTGATGGCCTCATCCAGTAGTCTCGGGCCTATTGAAGCCCATCTGATGGAACTTGGGAAAGAGGTAGGACCTCTGGGCATTGCTCTAGAGAGAACCCAAGAGAACATTATCGTGGGAAGTTGGAACAGAATCGACTTTGTGAGAAGTTCAAGTTGATAGAAATCACCACTCGGGAAATGTTGGCCGAGCTGCCCCAAGATTTTATCACCCTATCACACCTTACTCTTATGTCTTATGTTGGAGTTATAAGGGGATATGTAACAAGACATTATCTACCTTATGTAATCCTTGGTTATAAATAAAAATTATGATTTCCTTTTTCTGGTGAAGTTTGTGAATTTTAAAATTTCAGATAAATATAGAATGCATATTATTGATGAATTTTGAGAAAAAGGATATTTTAAAATATTTATGTAAACTTTAAATAATTAATTATGTGTAAGGATTTTTGAAAAATGGTCTTCTGCAAATGTGTTCTGTAGGAAATTTGGAGTCTAATAAGATCAACATATTTTTTGATGAATAGTAAATTATGAATAGGGATTTTACGCTTAGGATAAGTAATGTGACCAAATAGATAAGAAATATCACTTAAAGAATTTATTAATTTAATTTACTCACCATGATTATGTAATGCGATTCAATAAAATAGGAAAATAACTGTTTCAGAAATTATTAGTTAAGTATTAGTTTTTTTAGGTGAATAGTGTTTTTTATTTAATAATTAAATTAAAAATATTTAAATAATTATTTTTATAAAATGGATTTCATTTTTTAATTCAGAGCATCGATATTATGTTAAGGTGAATTTTTGGGATTTTTTCTGAAAAAGTTGAATTTTCAGTGAATAATGAATTTTCCGTTTAGAGTTTCAGGTGTTTAATGACATCATTAAGAATGTAATAATTATGTAATAATTTTGGTTGATTTACAAATAGTAAGATAAGGTATTAGGTGTCCCAAGTGGCCAATACCATGTGAAAATACCATGGGTAAGCCCATGGTTTTGTCCAATACCACCAATGAGGTGTCCCTTGACCATTAATGCCTTGTCCCCTCACTTCCCCTATAAATACTATGCCATTTTCTCATCCTTTCGATTCCAAAATCTTCCTCAACGATGTTATGGCCTCTTTACCTTCCAAGGAGTCCTCCCAAGGTTCCCTCAAGCCTTCCAATGTCCCAAACTTCTAGATTTTGACGTAACTCTTCATGGTAAGGGATCCTACATCTCTATTTCTTTTCAAATACTCTCGTTTATGTAATTTCTTTTAAGCCCCATGTTCTTATGTTGGGGTGTTCTTTTATATATATATTAAATTCCTTTTCATTTTAATATGGTGAGATATCCCCTATTTATCTCATCATTTCATTTTATGAATGTTTATGTGGCGCCAATAGGATGCCAAATTTTTGTAAAGGATTTTTTCACGCTTCTCATTTTCAAAGTTCTACTTTCATGCCATGTCTTTCATGTTCCTTTTTTTCCAAGTTGGGGTATTATATCTATATTAATAATACTTTAATTTTTTGTTAACATGATTAGAGACCCTATTTAATCTCATAAATTGATTTTTTTATGTTTTAGGTGACTCTGTTAGGCTGCCGAATTTTTCATAAGAGAAATCTTATTTTTGTCTTCCTTTAACATTTTTCATTCCATATTGTATGTCCTTAAAATATCATTTCCATGTTCTTATATCCTTTATATTCTGTCCCTATACAATTTTATGGATCATTTATGAGTGGGTGAACCAAGTCCCCTCTTTTTTCAATGTTTTCTAAAACCCTGTAACATAATTGTTATGCTGTAGAATGTTCGTCTCAAAATGTCTTTCTCTTTTTATGAAAATCATTTATTTTATTAAGTGAATAATTAGATAAATTTATTATATAGGGGTATTCAAATATATATCAAAATGTTCTATTTTAATTCTGGGATTTACATACATGAAACACACTTTCCTTTTCCATGGGTTTAAAGTGACATAAAGATCGTGTCTTTAAAGTAGTTTTTAAAACGTTATGATTATGAAATAAAAACCATTTCATTTATGCTATATGGGTTATTTATGAAATGTGTAATGATTATATATGTGGCTCAAGTGATACTAATGAAAAATTAAGGGTGTTCCTTGATATCACTCTAATGTATTGGGTAATGATGTAACCTCTAGGGATTACAATTTTCACGATAGCTTGGTGAATAACTTTGGTAATTTTTTTATGAAACCTTCGAGATAGACCTTGGTGAAATGAAAATGATTGTCGAAGTTAAATGTTCTAGCCAAATATTCAAGATATGAAATACTTTATTTTTATTATTATATTACTTGAGATTTCTTTCACATTCCTTAAAATTCTTTTTCATGACTTTATTGACGTATCTCAAGTTCACATGTTAAATGTTTCTCATTTTTTTCCTTAATGGGCCTTCTTCTCACCATTGCTTTTGATGTTTGTCCCCAGGTTATGAGATGCAGTAATGAACCTTGGATTAACATAAGGATAGGCCTTTCAAGTGTTTAAGAATAATTTTTTATTCTTTCATGTATTAAGTTCATGGTTTCCAAGACACTAAACCATAAAGATCCTCAGTTTTGTATAATGTAATGAAAGATAATGTGATAAAAAGGAAGGATTCCATAATTAACCTATTCTATCACCTATTTTATAGGATAACCAATAAAACATGGAAGAAACTATAGGGAACTAAATGATTGAAGGAATGTTTAAAATTATTAATTGTATTTTTATGATGGTATTACATTAGAAGAAATTAATTAATTTTATGTTACCATGATGTCTATTATGTGAATCTGATATTCATGGAAGAAATTAAATTTTCATGTGTGAAAAAAAATTTAATGCTATAAATATCCTTTTGGGTTTATATTATTTGGTTTAAATTATGGGATATTACATTTTGTAATGACATCACCATTGATTTTGTCAATGGATTACCACAAACTCCAAGAAATAATGATGTGATATGGGTATTTTTTGGTCGACTTACGAAATATTGATATTTCCTCACTATAAATGAATGTTTTATAATAGATTTCCTTGAATGAATCTATATCAATTAAGATTTATAATTTCATAGAGAAACACTTTCAATAGTTTCTGATCATGATCCTCGATTCACATTAAAATTCTTGAAACGTCTTCATAAATATTTGGTCATTGAGCTTCATTTGAGTACTAATTGTCACCCCAAACTGATGGGAAATCAAAAATGATGATCCAAAAACTATAATACATGTTTAGATAATGATCGGTCGACATTCATGTTATGTGAGATCAATATTTATCATAGTTCTCATTTTCCTAATAGTTTCTATTCTAGTTTTCAAACGGCACCATCTGACGCATTGTACCAAAAATATTCTATACATGAACTTGATGGGTTGAATTCAGTGAATGGAATATTGTTGGCCTATAGCTTATGGAGGAAACATATGAAATTTTAAAGACTATTCAAATCCATATCAAATAATATCAGAGTTGAAAAGAGTTATTCTTATAATCAATGGATGGATTTGGAATTTCAAGTGGGAGATCACGTTGTCTTAAAAGTATCTCCATTGAAGGGTGTTATAAGATTTCGTAAAAAATGGAAACAGAGACCTAGGTACATTAGCCCTAGAGGAATTATGGAGAGAGTTAGATCCATGTATTATCATTTGGTAATGATACCTTTCCTGTCTAAAGTACACAATCTGTTCTAAGTCTCATTGTTGAGAAATTTCATGGTAGACCCAATGCATGTCCTCACGTATTAAGGTATAGAATTGGAAACTAACCTATCTTAAAATGAAGGGCCTATCCATATTCTAGAAAATAAAGAACACGTGATGAGAAATTTGATGACCTAGATGGAAATGTTACTTTGAAAAAATCATTAAATTTAAGAGGCAACATGGGTTCTTGAGAATCATAGAATGAATAACGAACCAATTCATCTAGTGAGGTATCATTTTGGTAATTTTGAGGTTGGAATTTTTATAGGGGGAAGAATTTTACAACCCAAGGATTTATAAATACATTTTATATTTAATGTATGAAACACTAAGCCACTACAAAACACCCCTCTTTTATAAACTATTCATTAATGATATTTTTTTCACATTGACGATTTGAATTTCTAAAAAATAACATACATAGTTGTGATAAGAAATATTTTCAGAGTCTCATAGGATAAACTTACATTTTTGGTGAACAATAACATACCCTTACAAATAGTAACATACTCTTATGAATATTAAGATGATCAATGGAGTTGTAAACTCACCTTTGAATGTAAAATTATTTTTTTGTTCCATCATTTCTTCTTTGAGATTTTTTTTCTTAAAAATATGAAGGATTTCATAAATTTATTTTTTAGGTAAAAATTGTACATTTCATAGGGATTTATATTATTATATCGGAATAATGTATTTATTATTTTTTGTAAAAATGACATATTCTTTTCAAAACACATTTCTGAAATAAAAAATTGTAAAATAATTTTATTTTTTTTATGTGTCCAAAATTTTACTATGCATTTTATGATTGGTATTATAAAATACTTATGTTTTTCATGAATAGTAATAATACAGTTTTGAATTTTCAGCAGGATTAAAGATATGATTAATGATGTAATGAGGATTTAATAATTATGGTAAACTCTTGAGTAATAAAATACAATATTAATTTTCTTATTTGGCCAATTCTATGGGAAACTACCTTGGGAATTACCATGCTTTTGAATATTCCACTAATGAGGTGTCCTTAAAAATTAATTAAAAAAACCACCTATCTTTTTCTATAAATACCCATACCTTCCGTCATTTTATTTCATTAATAATACACCATCTTAAAATATCTGGTATTTTTACATCCCTAGGAGTCCCCCAAAGTATTCCTAAATCCCCCACTATCCCAACCTTCTTATTTTAGGAGTTACTCTTCAAGGTAAGGGAATCTACCACCCTTCTCTTTTTGAATCAATATTTTTTAGGTTATTCATATTTTTATTTAAATTTTATTATGTGGGGATATGTCATTACATATACCCCTTAATGTATACATTATGTATTAATGATTAGAGACCCATTTTTTTATCATCAAAATATTCTATGAATTTTTTGGGACACTATTAGGCTACCGAATTTTAGTAAGGGATTTCTCAACTTCTCTTTTTTTATTTCGAGTTCCTTTATCTTCATTTTCTTCCCTAACCTCATTTCACCAAAATTTTAAGATAACTAAAGTAACTTACATATGTTGGAATTATTTATTATATAAGGATTAATTCATCATCATATCTCATTTCCCCTTATTTTATACTAAAAATGAAAACACCATCCGAGATGCGTTAATTTTTTGCATTCAAGGACGACGAGTTTTAAATTTCTATTAAAAAATTCAATTATGGTCATAAAATCTTTTGGATGGGTGAAAAATACTATAATATATGTATTATAACATATCTAATGTTTTAGAATATTTTTTTACACATGATATTGATTTATAAATCAAAATGAGTTTGTGATTATAAAAAAATCCAATTAACCCAAAAAATTATCATAAAAGATTTATATAATGATTCATCATCACTCCAAATAATTTTATTAATTTTAATAACAAGTAATCATATAGATGATAAAAAATAAAATAAAACTTCAATTATGGACCACCATTCTCTTCTTACATGATTATCATTACATATATATTAAGAAATCAGTCATGAATACCATGGAAGAAAATTCTCCCAACAATAAAATTGAACCTCTTAAACCCATCAAAAAGGCCATCAATGACCATAAAATGGTACAATAAACAAACTAAATAGATAATAGGTTATTAAAATATTATTTTATGAATTTAATATGGTTATTTAGGACACTAAGATCAAGTGAATAAAACTATCGGGCTTAAGGTAATGGTTTTATCTTCTCACATCCATTTTATTGAGATATTATTTATTCACCAATATTTTTTATGTATGGTATATGTATAATATCGATTTAGTATCATATCATGAATATTTTTATTTTAATGGTATTAAATGTTTCATTAATTTGTTATTAACTTTGGAGCATAAGATTCAATTTCTTACAAAATGGTAAGGATTTTCTACCCGAACCACCATTCTCATTCAGGTTAATCTTAATCTATAATTACCTCAATTAAATTATTATTTATTAATATTTTATCCTCATAAATTATATTTTAATTTTCTATATTTTTTTACATACTATAATCCTACCTCAATTTGTGGGGATTTATATGTTTTAAATGGGTCTTTCCAAAATTCATCCTGAAAAACAACCCTGGTTCAAGGGAACTTCTGGAATTCTGACCTAATTTCTTGTACAATAAGTAATATATTTTAAGATATTATTACTTTATTAAAATAAAGTATTTTATCTTGAAAAAAATAATTGGTCATTTATGGTTCTATGAAATCAAACAATCCTTTTCATTTTTAATTTCATTAATATTTTCCAAAAATGGCACTAAAATGTTTTATTTCAAATGTTTCTTAAGAACACATTTTACATGATTTCTCATTAGTGGGACAAAATTTATTCCTAAAATATAATTTCAATGTTATTCCCTTTTCATTTCTGGGATATAAAGGAATAAAAATCTGATATCATTACATATACAATTTATTTTCGAAAATTACTCGTCTTTCCATATTAAAAATAGTTTTTTCTCATCTCACATTAACTTTTATGAGTTATACAACATGATCACCACATATTACATGTATGTGGTGTATGTAATTTTATTTTATTTATTATATCCTGATTATCCTTATTCTCATTATATTACAAGGTTTAATTATTTGAATGTTTCAAGGGGTTATGAGACACTTTGGATTGTTTAAGGATTATTTCCCCAAGAAAAATTCAATATGATCATTTAAAAGTATCATTATCAATGTAAAAATCCTTGTTGAATATTGTACTTCATTGAGGTATACCTCTTATGATATCATCTAAAATATTTTTTAAGTGTTTATTATTAGTTTGACTATGGATGTGGTACCTTGATACCATTCCCTACATTACTCCAAATGGTTAATGTTTTTGTTTAATGATTGGGGAATGTATTTACATTTCATATATTAGTTTAAATATGAATATATATGTGGATTATTTTCACCCCATTTATATGATGAATTTATTGGACTTTGTAATGTATAGGTGGGTCCCATAATATCATCCCTATTCATCAGATGGTCTCATGAGACGAACCACAGTCTTGGCATGAGACATTGAAAAAATTATTATTTATGGTCTTGGAATGAGGCCTTGACGGTATGGTTATGACGTCCAACATTATGAATTACCTCATTAAAAAACTATAAATTGAAAATTCATGTGGTTATTCAACCAGAATAATACCCATGATAGTGCTTAATTATGGAATTATTTATTTTGTTCTAATTCCTGCCTTAATGTGTTCAAGTTTATTAAAAAATACATATGTTTTTTGTTATTCACCATTCCTAATGTTTATGTTTATGATATGTTCCTCTGTATTGGTTTCCCATACTAATCATTTTATCTCACCCCTTTCTTGTGTGTCATTTTCCCATGTTTTGAAGATGAATATAATGAATTATTTACCAGCATAACCTAGGAGTTATGGATACTGTCAAAGGAGTTTATATTTTTTTTCCTTTCATGTTTTAATGTTAAACTTATGTATGTTTATAGTTTCCAATAACACTATATTATTTGTTCTTTTGAGATACACCATTCTTGTAGTCATGCCAATGTAGTGAAATAATTCACTGGCACTTCGAAACTGGTGTTGGGGAGTTTCATGCCTGAGAAGCTTTGGTTTCCTTCTGGGTATATTTATATGATCCACATACATATATAAAACATCTTTCAATTTTTCTGGAGGATTACGTGGACCATTCTAGGAGTAACTAGTTTGTAATTTTGGATAGTTTTTGATTCGCTTCTTAGCTTTACTTTGGATAATTAACATTGGAATTTGGTTTTGTATCAGTTATATTTAACACATGAAAGTACGATAGATTTTGGTTTCTATGATATTAGTTCTTGGATTTGTTTTGGTGATGATCCATTATATCTCACAATCATGTTTAAAAAATGGTAATTCAATCTATATAGTTTGATTTGTATAATGTTGGTGCAAGTCACCAACCCTAGGCCTAATGGAGGTGGATCTCAGGGGTAATTATGTCCCTCTCTTCATTCCAGATCGGGAGGGGTATCATTGGAGGGAGGGTGTCGTGAAAATTAGATAAAGATATTCCTTCTTATTATTGAGATATGCCTGAAGTGAGTCATTAATCATAACTGAATAGTTAAATGGACGATCATATAAATTGAATCAACTATGATGAAATTGAGTTAGAACAGGATGATTCTTATGATGTGCTTCCTATAACGACCCATACATTACATACATTTTTATTACTTCATAATTGAATCATATTTATCACAATATATAACAAAACCATGATAGGACAATATAGGTATAGTGTCTTTAGAAACTGGAAAACATAAACAACTGGTTCATAAAGCAACTACATTGTCTCCTATTTATTTCATCATATCTAGAGTCCCTTTTGGCATATCCTACTTAATACTCGTATTCCTAACCTGGGGAAAAGAAAACATACAAAAGGGTGAACTCAAATTCTCAGTTAGGGTACACAAAGAAAATATCAATCATATCATATTCATAAGAACATAACATTTTGAAAATATTAACCTACAAAAACGATCATAATATCAGAACATGGGTTAAATAATAGTAGTGAAATGTAATCCCAATAATCATAAAATAAAACATGAAACATTGTGGCATACACACATCATCAAAGAAAATAATTTCATATTAGTCAATACACATTTCCCTAACTATCATAGTGGACAAAGTCCATTTCGGAACCAAGTTCACTCCTCATTCGAGTCCTATATCACTGAACCGGATTAACTTTCCATTACAGCCATGTCTATCCAATGAGATATAAATCATTACCCAATGAATTTGAGGTAGATATAGGTCGCACCCTTCTCATAATTAAACCATTATTATGTGTTCCACAAAATAATATATCATATATAACAACATAACTCATGTCATAAAAATGGGATTCTTAAACATCGTGCCATCTTAACATAATCCATATAAGATAAAAGGACTTCATAAAAATAATTCCATCATAACATAATAAAATCAATGTAAAAATAGGGATAGAAACAGAACCCTATATTATCTTATATGGAAAATAATTTTGATAAAACACTTGAACTCCATTCTTGAGGAAAATATACTTTCTAATTAAAAAACATTTTTTCCTTTCTTAACATGTCATAAAATATTAAACTAAAAGAATTTAATTAAAAATAAACATGAAAACTTGTAATGGAAGCTTCATGGAAATAATGTTCTATGAAATCACAAAAAATAAACTCATTCCGTATAAGTTAAAAAAACATTATTCTCGTACTTTGGCCGGAAAAGTCAAATAGTATCTCATACTGAAAACCAAAAAAGTTTCCTTTCATATCTTTTAATAAATATCACCAATAGGAAAAATTAGATTTAAAAAATTTTAGGAGGATAGAAATAATATTACATATTGAGTAATCATGGATGTGGATGACAAATATGCCCCAGTAAATTCTGAAGTATAAACAATCTCAGATAAAAATGAGATTGTGAGATTTTCCCTTACCTTAGGTCCGATATGCTTCGTATGTATCAGAACCTCCTGTATAATAATTTTACTAATGTCATTGACTTATTATAGAATCATATTCATTGCTATGATATCATATATGGTCATATTCTATTCCTCTTATTAGTAATATTTCATTGCTTCACGTTATTTGGGTGTTCATTGCTTTATATTATTAAGCATGTTTTGTTGAATAAATTTCTTATTACTATTTTTCTGTTATAGATACCTCATTTATAGAATGGTATTAGTGTAATATATATCATATTTATTCATTAAATTCATTTATATAATCATTATTCAATGAATATCATGTAGAAAGAGTCGCATCACATCATGGAGATTGTAGGCTGCACGTACGCACGAGTGATGATATCATTCTTTTGATATTAAAATCATATATAATTGGATTCTAAATAAGATATAGAGAATCATAATGATGTTATATTTATTATTTATATCATTTATACTCATTATTATAGCCTTCCAAATGATGAAATGTTTGAATAACAAACTACACCACGACGTGGAGACGGTAAGTCGTAAGTATGCACGTGTGGTGACTTTTTCATTAACTGGATGGATAAAATATCTAATATGGTTGTACCATGTTTATAATATCCTCGGAATATATATAAGATACGGATGTTTTTAATATATAATGGAAACAATAGAGAAGGAGGACGTGGAAGAAGAAAGGAACTTGAAATAGGTGGTGAGATATTTACCACTTCTCCGGGTTCTTCCTTTTGATTGGATCAAAAGGGCTCCTTAGGATTGTATTATGATAAATGAATGAATCTAGGATAAAGGGAGGAAAATTTAGAGGGTATTTGGGCTGGGGTTTTCAGAGCCAAATGGCTTTGGTGGTGTGAATTAGAGAGACGTGGGTGACCTTTTATAAGAGGGGTGAGAGACACCTTTGGAAAAATATTAAATATTATTTATAATAAATTCATATCAGGTTTATAATGGCTTAAAAGTGAATTATTTCAAGGATAGGGTGGATATGGGTCGCAATCCTCTAAAAAAGGTTTTAGAAAAGTTTAGGTTACCATTTTAACCTTATAATTTAGATTTAACTGTTAGTTAAATCATTTAACTTTTACCGTGTATTCTCGTATTCTTACACTATATGGTTAATAAAAATACTATAAACTGCCAATCAAACCCCAGTTGGTTCATTAATCTAATATATTTTTTTATATAGGTATTTTTTCCGAACCTTAGATTATTAGGAATGGAATATCAATTAATAATTTAATTTTGTTTTAAAAACTTTTATGTCAATTTTGACATTATTTGGTATTTTTTTTCTAAATTCATTACAACATTATAATTTCAAATAAAATTAATATAACCAACCCTAATATGCTATATTAACCTATAAAATTAGTTTAATTCATTAAAAGTTTCAAATAACATTTATTTGGGTATATATAATATCAATTATGTTAATATTTCATTAATAAGGTAATTACTTCACCATCATTGTGTCATAAATAAATTAAATTATTTAATTTCTAAAAATTATAAATAAAATAAAATTATATAGGAAATCATTTTATATTTATAATGAATATTTATATTAGAATTTATCTTATGTATAACCCTATATTAAAAATGTTTTACTTATTAAACTTTGATTTTAACTCTTTTAACTCTTCTTTGAATTAAATAATAATAAATGTCATAATCTAATCATAGTGGACCTAAATTGTCATATTTTATTCCTAAGGTTGTTTTTGGTCTAATTAAACTTATACAATATAATTAGGACATGTGTTAGGGTGTTAATAATATCATTTTTACACTTAAATACCATATTTACTTATAACTGTGGTAAATAAAAGTAAAAAGTTACTATTCACAAAAAATTATTTTTATCTTATTGAACAACATTTTAATGACTGATATCAACTATGCCTCTTGGATTTTTAAAATTCCACTCATAAAAGTGGTAAAATTATGTTTTTTATAAATTTTTAAATTCTCCAAGGAGGTGGGTAAAAGACCGTAAAACGTTCAATAAAATTTTTATATATCTAAAATTATTATAAAATGACTACAATGAATTACATTGAACATATTATGGTATTATATATCTATTTTTTCATAAAATAAAATTAAATAAAATAAATAATTACCTAAATAAAAATTCGGTTTTAAACTATAACTTAGTGTTTTCACTATTCATCAAAAATTGGAAGTTTTCAAAAAAATACCAGAAATTCACCCAAAGCTAATTTCGATATTCCTAATCAAAAAATGAAGACCATATTGAATGATAAAATTTATAAAATTTCAAAAAGTGGGTATTACTATTCATTATGGCTTATTTATATAATATTTTAATAACATATGGTTGTTTAGTGAAACTCGGCTTTGCGTACAATGCAAGATATCGGGGAAGGTTTCTCCTTTTTGTAATTCAAGCCAAGATAGTGTTATGTGTAGGGAAAGAATCCTTTGGTGTTTTGTATAACATAATACATAAAAACAAAATATTTCTCTTAAAATCTCAGTTTATTACATTCTACCACCCTTAAAAAGAATTTCACACTAGAAATTTGTCACTTTGTAACCAACAGATGAGGATAACTCTCCCTCATCATATCCTCAAGTTCCCATGTATCTTCTTTTAATTGGTGGTTCCTCCCTAAAACATTAACCAAGCGAGTGGTCTTGTTTCGTATAACTATTTCGCTACGATCCAGAATATCTATTGGTTATTTTTCATAAGAAAGGTCTTTCTCCAACAGTACAACTTCTGAGCTTATTACATTTGAAGGATTAGTTATTTAATTTCTCAGTAAAGACACATGGAACACATCATGAACATAAGAGATATTCGGTGGAAGCCCCAATCGGTATGCTACCTTCCCAACACAATCCAATATTTTGAAAGGACCAATATACCTAGGGCTCATCTTTCCCTTATTTCTAAATCTCATTACTCTCTTCCAAGGAGATATTCGTAAGAACACTTTATCACCAACTTCAAACTCTAGGTCTTTTCTTTGGTTCGCGGCATAATAGTTTTGTCGACTCTGAGATGCTCTCATGTGTTGTTGAATAGATCTTACCTTTTTTGTCAACTCATCTACAAGATCAGGTCCGAATAGATTTATTTCCTCAACTTCATCCCAACAAGTTAGAGTTTTTCATTTAATTCCATAGAGAGCTTAATAAGGACCAATCTCAACACTGGAGTGGAAGATATTATTATAAGAAAATTACACCAATGGTAGGTGTTGATCCCAACCACCTTTGAAATCCATAGAGAAAGCTGTTAACCTATCTTCTAGAGTTTCAATTGTCCTCTCAAACTGACCATCTGTCTGAGGATGATAAGAAGTGATAAAACTCAACTTTGTATCTAGATTATACTGAAGACTTCGCCAAAACATCGAGGTAGACCTCAGATCCCGATTAGATATAATGGAAAGTGGTAATCCATGAAATCTTACCACTTCGTTCACATATATCCTGGAAATCTTGTCAAGAGAGAAATCTTCACTAATAGCAATGAAGTGTGCTGACTTCGTAAGACGATCAACTATAACCCAGTTAGCATTATTGACTTTGGATTTTTTAGGAAGTCCAGTGACAAATTCCGTAGTGATGTTTTCCCATTTCCATTCTGGTATGGGTAATGGTTTTAACATCCCCATAGACTTCTGTCTCTCTACTTTAACTTGCTGAAAACTCAATCATCAAGAGACATATTTAGCAACATATCTTTTCATTCCATGCCACAAGAAGTACTCCTTTAGGTCCCTATACATCTCCGTGCTTCTAGGGTGAATAGAAGATGAAGAAATATGAGATTTATCCAATATTTTTTTTATACTAGGATGGGAGAACAGAAACCTAATTCCTGAACCGTATTAGCTTATCACAATCAATGTGGAATTCAAGAACATTTATCACCTTCTTTTGTATAGGCTTCTCGTGAAAGAATAGGCTTGTACTGATGGCATAGCCACACCCTCTCATTCTGACAATCCCTTTGGCTCTACTCTGGTGAGTGCACCTGCTCTGAATCCTCTTCTGGGGCTGCTCCTTTTTTGTACTGTGTCTGGGGTCAGCATTCATCTGGAGAGCTACTATCTGGATGCAGATGCTAGGGAGGGGTAGTTTCTTGTAGATAGTCTGGTTGAATTCCATAATACCTTCAGGTCATGTAATCTCGTAATCCTATGGGCCATGTAATCTCTCAGCCTATGAGCTTTGTAAGGGTTCCCCCTCATCCCTTGAAAGGGGGGTTATCAAAAATCAATAAAAAAAGAAGGTGTTCGATCCATTCAAGAATAAAGATAATATTCTCCCCTTCCATTATAAATCCAAGATCCTTCCTTTGTAAATCCATAAATATTGGATCTTTTGTGATCCTCATCGTGGATAAGCTAGCACGGTCTTATCGACTTAATGCGTCTGCCACCTTGTTTTCTTTCCCAGGGTGGTAATAAATTGAGCAGTCGTAATCATTAATCAGCTCCGACCATCTTCTTTGGCGAATATTCAGCTCCTTTTGTGTGAAAATATACATTAAACTTTTTTGATCAGTATAAATACCACACCTTTCACCATAAAGATAATGCCTCCAAATATTTAATGCAAAGATTACATCAGCTAATTCCAAATCATGAGTTGCGTACTTGTGCTCATTGATTTTCAACTGTCGTGAGGCAAAAGCTATCACCCTATCATTTATCATGAGAACACACCCCAATCCCTTCTAGGATGAATCACTATAGATCACAGACATTTCTCCACTACAAGGCAGTGTGAGGACAGGTGCACGAGACAACCTTCTTTTTAACTCCTTGAAATTCTCTTCACACTCCTCCATCCAAAAAAAACATAACTCTATTTCAAGTCAACTTGGTGAGTGGATTAGATAATCATGAAAAATCATTCAGAAAATGTCGATAATATCAAGCCAAGCCAAGAAAACTTCTGATCTCAGTTACTCTTGTTGGTCTCGAACATCTTTCAATAACCACTATTTTTTTTGGCTCCACAGATATCCCCTCTTTTGAGATTATGTGACCAAAAAATGAAACTTTTTGAAGCCAAAATTCACACTTGGTAAATTTGGATAAACACATCCCCTTTATTAGGCTCTTCAATAAAATTCTCAAGTGATATTCATGTGATTCCTTGCTCTTTGAATAGATAAGAATATCATCTATAAAGACTACCACAAACTGATCAAGGTAGTCACTAAAGACACTAGTCATTAGATCCATGAAGATAACAGGGGAATTAGTAAGAACAAATGAAATCACTATAAATTCATAGCATCCATACCTTGTATAGAAAGTCGAATTTGTTATATCCTTCCTCTTTACCATTAATTTATGATACATTGAATGAAGATCAATCTTGGAAAAGTACTAATCTCCGCGTAGTTAGTCAAATAAGTCACCAATGCATGGGAGATGATATTTTTTCATGATAGTGATATTGTTATGTTCTCAATATTCAATGTAGAGTCTCATTGATCCATATTTATTCTTAACAAATAGATCATGTTCTCCCTAAAGTGATGCACTAGGGTGTATGAATCCATTATCATGATTCTCTTGGAGTTGCTTCATCAATTATTGCAACTCAATTGGGGCTATTCTATAAGGTGTCTTCGAAATGGGCATAACACCCGGTATGAGTTATATTGAAAACTCAACTTCATGATTTATAGGAAGACTTGGCAATTCCTCTGGATATGCATCATCAAACTCCCATACAATGGGAATATTTTTAATCATGAGTTTCTCTCCAAACATTTGAGATAAATAACCTTCATTTATTGGAATCAAGACCCATAATATGGAAGAAATTTCCACAGGAAGGTTATATTCATCCTTGCATCGATAGATGATCATAGATTGATTAGGAATATGAAATGTGACTTCCCTTCCTAGGAAATCGATATGAGCTCTATATAAGGAATTACAATCCATTCCAAGAATCACATAAAATTACACTATAGTAAGGATCACAAGATTTTCAGGAAGTACTTTCCCACAAACGTCAATTGGATAAGAATTATAAACTTTTGATGCAACCATTGTGCCATTAAGTGTTGTCACAACTAACTCAATAGCTAATTGTTGAGGTAATATGGTGATACCCTTAGAAAATTATCGAGAAATAATAGAGTGGGTGGATCCAGAATCAAATAAAACATTTCCTACTTTAGAGTGGATGGTAAGTTTACCTTTCACCACATCATTATCGTACTCCACATTGCTGATAGAAATTTCATGTGACTTTCCTTTGTCTTTGGCCTTATGTGTTTGTTGATGTCGATCATCATGGACAAACCTTGGATTAGGGCATTGATAAGAATAATTTCCCATTTCCAGGCACTTGTAACATTGAAGTGCAGGATGTGCATCCTATGTATCCTTTTCAATGTTTGCATCACTAGACATCATTTTCCCATCATTGCTGTAGTAAAATGCCCAATGACCTTCTTTTCCACATTTGAATCATTTACTTGTTCCTTAAAGACAATTACCTCTATGTTTCATTCCACACCTTGAGAATAAGGGAAAAACATATTCTTTTCAGTGTAGTCTTTAGATTTCCCTTTGAATTCCATTTTCTTCTTCTTATCAAACCCGTATGACTGATGGGTTACTCCAATATCCATCTCAACCTTGAGAGCACATCGAACAATTTCCTTGTAGCTATTGATGTCCCTTATGGAAAACACCCTTTGAATACTTGGTTTTAAGACAACAAAGAATTGATCGATCTTACTCTCAGGTTGGATAATAATTCTGGAATCATACCTTGTAGGTGTTGTAAAATTTGATTCGTAGGTACCAACAGATTCATCATACTTTTTCTTTAGTTCAAGAAACTCATTCTCCATATTTGTTCGAAGAATAAAAGTGACGTACTTATATAAAAATATGTTCTTGACCACATTCCATTACATGGACTCAATTTCATATCTTTGCCTCATATTCTTGATAATATTCCACCATTTATTAGCTTTACCTCTCAAAAAATATACTGCTAAGATGAATTCATCATGTTCAGAACATTGAAAATGTGAAAATATCTTTTCAGTGGTACTAATCCATTGTCCTACCACTAATGGATTAGTATACCCACTGAATAAGGGTGGACACTGCCTCATGAAGAATTTTACAGAATGTTTCTCCTTTCATTGCTTGTTTGGAAGTCCTACATGATTCATAGCTTGAGAAAGTTGTGTGATCATGGCTACAAGATTTTTCATTCCAACTACCATAAAGTTTTGTTGCTCATGGGGACAGTAATTGCATTTCCTGTCACATTCTGCATTAACACGGTTCCTTCAGGTTCTAGCCATTGACTAAAACCAATAAGCATAGTGTGAAGAAAACTAATCATAATAGGAAAACCCCATAATCAAGAATAAAATTTCACACTTTAGTTCTTATTATAGGTTATTCATGGCTATTTATAAAACACTAATATTGTGTTCTATGCTTAAACATATCTTTAGAGTTCTTACTAATGATTTCACATCCTAGTTTCTAAATGCAGACTCAACATTTCCTCTAATACCAACTATAATGACCCATACTTTACATACATTGTTATTACATCAGAATTTAAGAATGATTATTACAACATATAACAAAACCATGATAGTAACGTATAGGTATAGTGTCTTTAGAAACTAGGAAACATAATCAAATAGTTCATAAAGCATCTACATTGTCTCCCATTTATATCATCACATGTAGAGGCCCTTTTGGAATATCCTACTTTATAGCCTTCTTCGTGACCTGGGGAAAAGAAAACATTCAAAAGGGTGAGCTCAATTGCTCAGTTAGGGTAAAACGGAAATATCAGTCGTATCATATTCATAAGAACATAACCTTTTGAAAATATTAACCTGAAAAAGAGATCATAATATCATAACATGGGATAAATCATAATAGTGAAATGTACTCCCAATAATCATAACATAAAGCATGAAACAATGTGGTATAAACACATAATCATAGAAAATCATTTCATTTTATTCAAGACTCATTTCCACGACTATCATAGAGGACAAAGTCCATTTATGAACCGAGTTCAATCCTCGTTCTAGTCCTGTATCACTGAACCAAATTAACATTTTGTTCTAGCCATTTCTATCTCATGAGATATAAATCTATATCCAATTCATTGGAGGGAGATATAGATCCCACCCATCTCATAATGAAACCATTCTTATGTGTGCCAGAAAATCATAAATCAAATATCATAGAATAACCCATGTAATACAAATGGGATTCTTAAACACTACGCCATCATAACATAATCCATATAAGAAAAAAGGACATCATAAAAATAATTCCATCATAACATAATCAAATCAATGTACAAATAGGGATATAAATATAACCATATATTATCTTATATGGAAAATAATTTTGATAAAACACTTGAACTCCATTCTTGAAGAAAATATCCTTTCTACTTCAAAAACAATTTTCCTTTCTTAACATGTCATAAAATTTTAAATTGAAAGAAGTTAATTAAAAATAAACTTCAAAACAAGTAATGTAAGATTAATGGAAATAATGTTCTATGAAATCATAAAAATGCATTCATGTCGTATAAGTTAAAAAAACATTCCTATCCTACGTTGGCTGGAAAAGTAAAAAATTATCTTATATTGAAAAGGAAAAAAGATTCCTCTAATATAATTTACAAAAATTCACCTATAGATAATATTGGATTTAAAAAATTTTAGGAGGTTAGAAATAATATTACATATTGAGTAAACATGGATGTGAATGATAAATATGCCCCAGTAAATTCTGAAGTCTAAACAATCTCGGATAAAAATGAGATTTTAAAATTTTCCCTTACCTTAGGTCGAATATGCATCGTACATATCTGAACCTCCAGTATAATAAATTAAATAATTTCATTTAATTATTACAGAATCATATGCATTGTTAAGATATCATATATGGACATATTCTTATCATCTTATTAGTAATATTTCATTGCTTCTTGTTATTCTGGTGTTCTTTGCTTTATGTTCTAATGCATGTTTTGTAGAATAAATTTCTTATTCATCTTTTTAGGTTATAAATACATCATTTACAGAATAGTATTAGTGTAAGATCTATCATATTTATTCATTAAATTCATTTATATATTCATTATTCAATGATGATCATGTAGAACGAGTCGGATCACATCGTGGTGACGGTATGTCGTACGTACGCACGAGCGATGATATCATTATTTTGATATTAAAATCATATATAATTGGATGATATATCATATATAAAGAATCATAATAATGTTATATTTATTATTCATATTATTTATATGCATTATTATACCCATCCAAATGATGAAATGTTTCAATAACAAACTTCACCACGATGTGGAGACGGTAAGTCGTATGTACGCACATGTGGTGACTTTTTCATTCATTGGATGGATAAAATAACTAATATGGTTGTACCATTTTTATAATAACATAATATTATATATAAGATACTGTGTTAATTATTTTAGAATGGAAACAATAATTATTGAGGAAGTGGAAGAATAAAGGAACTTGAAATAGGTGGTGAGATATTTTCCTCTTCTTCAGGTTCTTCATTTTGATTTGATCAAAAGGGCTCTTTAGGGTGGCTTTATGACTAATTTAAGGCCTATAGTATAAATGGAGGACAGTTGAGATGGTATTTGAGTAGTGTTTGGCCGATCCAAATGGCGTTGGAGGTGTGAATTAGAGAGAATGGTGGGTTCCCATTTATAAGAGGGTTGATGGGCACCTTAGAAAAAACATAAAATATTTCCTTATAATAAATTCATATTCGGTTTATAATGGCTCCAAAGTGACTTATTTCAAGGATCGGGTGGGTATGGTTCGATCTCCTCTCAACCAATAGGTTTTAGACAAGTTTAGGTTACAATTTTAACCTTATCATTTTTATTTAACTCTAAGTTAAATAATTTAACTTTCACTGTGTCTTCTTTTATTCTGACACTATATGGTCAATAAACTTACTATAAACTACCCATCGAACCCCAATTTTTTAATTAAAATCATATATATTATTATATAAGTCTTTTGGTAGAAACTAAGATTTTTAGGAAAATAATATCAACAAATTATTTAATATTGTTTTTAAAAACACTTTTATGTCAATTTATACACTATTTGGTATTTTGTTTTTTCTGAATTCATAATTGCATTATTACTTCGAAAACAATTCATATAACCAACCATAATATGTTATCTTAACCTATAAAAATAGTGTAATTCCTTAAAAGTCTCAAATTAAAATTATTTGGGAATTTATAATATCAATTATGTTAATATTTCATTAATAAGGTAATTATTGGATCATCATTGTGTCATAAATAAATTAAATTATTTAATGTCTAAAAATTATAAATAAAATACCATTATTTAATAAATCTTTTTATATTTCTAATTAATATTTATAAGAGAATTTATCTTATGTAGAACCCAATATTAAATTTTTTTAATTATTAATTTTGATTTTAACTCTTTTAACTCCTATTAGAATTAAATAATAATAAATGTCCTAATCTAATCCAAGTGGACCCAAATGGTCATATTTTATTACTAAGGTAGCTTTTTGTTGAATTAAACTTATCCAATAGAATTAGGATACTTGTTAGGGTAATAATAACATCATTTTTACCATTAATTACCCTAATTACTTTTAATCGTGGTAAATAAAAGAAAAAAGTTAATATTCACCAAAAATTATTTTTATCTTATTGAACCTCAATTTACTTACTGATATCAACCGTGTCTCTTGGATTTTTTAAATTTCACACATATAAGAGTTAAAAATAAGTTTTATGTAAGTTTTCAAATTCTCATAGGAGGTGGGTAAAAGACGGTAAAAAGTTCAATAAAATTTTTATATATCTAAAATTACTATAAAATGACTCCAATTAATTACATTGAACATATATAGGTATTATGTATCTACTTTTATCTAAAATAAATTTAAATAAAATAAATAAATATTTAAATAAAAATTCAGTTTTAATCTATAACTAGGTGTTTTTCACTATTCATCGAAAATTCAATTTTTTCAAAAAAATACCAAAAATTCACACTATGCTAATTTCGATATTTTGAATCAAAAATGAAGTACATTTTGAATAATAAAATTAATAAAATTTCAAAAAGTGGGTATTAGTATTCATAATATTTAGTTTATATAATATTTTTATAACATATCGTTGTTTAGTGAAACTCGATATTGCGTACAATGCAAGCTATCCAGGAAGGTTGCTCTTGTGTGTTACGCAAGCCAAGACAATGTTGTGTGAAGTGAAAGATTCCTTTGGTGTTGCGTATAACATAATACATAAAAAAAATGTTTCTCATAAAATCTTTGGGTGTTACAATTTCAGTGTGGATCATATACTATGGTGATAATGTTCTATGGGGAATGATGACAAAACATTTCTAATTTAAACACCATGATAGATGGATATATGAAGATATACATGGATTTGAGTCAGATTTTCAATCTTCATAGCAGGATTTGTTTAAGTAAGATCACTCGAGATACATTTCATGGAAAAACTTCATGAATTTTGGAGAATTATAAGATTATATGTTTAATATTTATTCTTGAAGGGATTTTTTTTAATTTTATTTGTTGAAAATATAATTCCTTAATAAAATGAGTCCTATAAATGATTTTATGGTGTTATATATCGTTAAAATGAGTTTCAGATTGTTTTTAATGGTAATTTCATTTTCATAATGTTTCATACGGGCAAAAAAGCATATTTATGGATAAATTTATACATGTGTTTGAGTATATTGGACTTCTATACATTCTGTAAGGCTAAGGGAGATAATTCATAAGGGTATTTCTTGCTATAGGAACTACATTTTTGTACCATGTAGATGTGTAAGGGTATTCAGTAATTTATCAAATTGTACCTAATTCTATGTAATTATATTTTTGACTTAAATAAGGTTAATATGTCTTGTACTTAAGGGTATATTAGGATTTCTTGTAATAACATAATATAAGGTAAGGGTGTTCATAAGGTTATTTAGGTATGTCTATTTAGTCTACATTTGGGATTATGAGACATTATAAGGGTACATAAAAACTGATTAAAGGTGAGTAAGAGCAATAAATAAAATAATCTGGATCTATATAATGGTACAAATTATTTTCCTAATCCCCCAAAGGGTAATAAGATGTGTTTTGATGAAATATAATTACACACACGAAGAGTATTTTCATTATTCTTGTGTGATGTTTTACCCTGCTTTTATGTATTTTCACTTTTATCCTTCAATGGGGAAAACCATGAAGCATGTTTGTGATTATTTTAAATTCCAATTATAATGATAATTTTTACATTTACTCATTAAATTTTGTGGAACATATTTAGGTATGTTGTTAAACATTGTTCTATTATGAATCCTTGATAAACACAATGAAATGATGATATTTAATTTTTTGTTTTTTATTAATGCATCTCTATACATGATATTGTTTTTATAAAATAAAAAGGAAAACTGAAAATTTATAATTTATTGAGTATATGTTTCTGAGTTTCCTAGAAATCTTTATGTTAATCCACCGGGAAAGTCAATGTATAAAATTTGATTCCATTATCTAGATTCAAGGGTGAACTGAGCCACTAAATTCTTCAATTCTTTGGCGATTTACATTAGAGATACAATTCTATATAGAAATTTACATTATATTTTTCTCCTTATACGATGTGTAAACATGAATTAAATATTTTTTAAGTGGTTCAACATAGAATTATTGAATGATTATAGTCTTGAAAATTATCTAATAATGATAAAAGAATACAAATAATAGAATTCAAAAGAAAAATAATAATGTATTATTACGTGAAAATTACTGATGTATGATAAAGTATTATGACATGTGGTTTTATTAATATTAATCATTAAGGAATATTCTATCATGGTTTTTGGTATGTTTATATAATCAAAATTTATCTAGTAGAGATAAAAATTTAAACATGTGATATTTTATCTCTTCTAAAAATAAAATTTGTCGTTCTGGTTCTTAGAATCATTGACTATCTTTAATTTTTGGAATGATGAAAATTTTTATAATAAGACCCTAGATGATGTGTTATTAGGAATAGTGGTGTCCACTCTAGATTTCAAACCACACAGGATTGATTAACAATATTATTGACATCAATGACCTTGAGGTAGAAAGTTTTCTACTATTATTTTCACTTATTTACACGTGATTACATTCCATGATATAACACTTCAGTTTCATAGATGGAAACAATGATGTATTATTATTTAAAGAGGTAGTGTAGGTATCACATTAGATCTTTACATTAAAATTTTTCAATGATAATGTTCATAAAATATTTATTAGGGTTAATTTTTTTTCACAAGTATTATATGTCACATAATTTATACAGGATGATATTTTTTTCATTCTTTTATATATGTCTTGAACGGGGTCAGGTTCCATCCAACCCTTCGTATGACCCAATCCTAGATAAGTGTTGAGATGTATTTATGATCCTACTAGGTAAGAGACTAGTTCCATGAATCAAATATTTTAGAATGGGAATGATCTATCCCAAAAATACCCATGATCAAATATCCAATATAGAGCATAAAACAAAACACAATATTAAGTAAACATTATAAAATATATAAACCAAATGAAGGTAAAGATAAAAAAATTGGATCCAAACCAACCAATTTGGAAGGATTTCAACGTGACTATATTGTCCCCGTTGAGCACAAGACTTATCATCTCTAATGGAAAACACAAGATAGAAACATGAACATTTCAAATTGGTTAGGTCTAAAAATTCTTAATAGCACAAGTAGGGTGTGTGAATACATATCCTAGTTGGTAATCACCACATAGTCCACACAATAAATTCCTAATAAAGACAAAAATCACTAGTTTGAACATATATATATTCTATGTTTTTTGGTTTTAAAATTTTAAATAATAAAACAATGATTTCCCATTTTAAAAAAACACACAACACTTTCAATTTTTTCGAACAAATTACCATTTTTAAAAAATATTTAAAAAAATTATAATCCATAATATAATCATGGTTAACAAAGAGGGATACACTAAAATTTTGGAAATCATAAATACATAGAAGAAACTATATAAGATTGGATCAAAAGTGAAACGGAAATTAAATGCGCATATACATATAGTAATCATGGAAATTTCTTAAACCCATCTAGAAGAAATACATTGAAATACTCATTTCATAATCACCTACTAAAATATAGTGCATCTCCATATTCAATAACCAAATGGTCACTCCCAACTAGCTAATCAGTTGGCATGTCCAGTCCAGCCCCCTAACTAATCCAAGGGATACCAACTTGTCTGAT
Source organism: Viscum album (assembly GCA_963277665.1). Taxonomy (NCBI): domain Eukaryota; kingdom Viridiplantae; phylum Streptophyta; class Magnoliopsida; order Santalales; family Viscaceae; genus Viscum; species Viscum album. The sequence continues at coordinate 2,055,910,591 of OY728127.1, read as the reverse complement.
ATGGTTCAATAAGAAACCATTACTTGACACTTGATATAATTCCCATGAATCCCATGATATTAGTACATGATTATTGGGGAGGTCCTCACACATGTGACACCATCATAAACCCATGGAGACCATTCATACCTATCCAAAACCACCTCTATTATTTGCTCTCATCCGAGATACCACCATATTGGTTCTCACCATACAAATAATCATTCACATGATCTAACTAGGCCTACACATTATGTCACTTTGAATCCACTTTCCCAAAATACCAACAACACCAACTAGGCCTTCAACATTTCTGGTCAAAATAAATTTCATAAAAATTTCAAAACCATTTCTATAATCAAAGAAAAAAAAACATTTCTTACTGGTTCCCAAAGGGCATTTAAGACCTTAAGACACAAAACAACGTCTATAAAGTTCCACACATACATTGGTTTCAAGCACAAAATTGGGAACAATGTTTGAGTCATTGTAAATCTAGTGCCCTTTATAAAAAACTAGATTATTAAAGGGGCTAATTTAGGAGAATAAAGTAGGAGAATAAATGATAAAGGTAAATAAGTGTTTTAAAAATAGGTTTTTAAGTTGGAGATGTTCATCAAGGACCATATTCATTTTTGTTCCCATGTATATGTGCACCACGCTCAATAATTGATGTTCCCACATCCAATGTAACAACCATAGTAAACCATAAAACTACCAAGAACATGATCAATGAGTCACCAGTAGTTTTACCACTAATCAAAACATCCACACATTTGAACTAAATCATACAGTGCACTAAAAGTATCACTAATAAATTAATTCACAAACAAAACAAAATACCTAAACATAACCAAAGGTCAAAAATGAAAAATCACAATTAAAAAATTAAGAGTTATATTTCTAAATAAAGGTTAAAATTTTATCAAACACCTATAATGAATAATAATTTATTAACTATGGAAAATCATCTAAAACCACAATGTTCATCAAAATAACATCATCAAAACAACAAAAACATTTGATCAATCAAGCCATAATCAAGAAAATAACATTTTTAAACAATTAGAAAAGATCAAGCCTATATGGAATGTGTCAGAATAGAAAATAAAAGAAATCCTAGTTCCAATGGATGAATCAAGTCACTGTAAAGACCTGGAAATTTCAAGGATATTTTTTTCTTAATTTTCATTGGGATTTTACGAGAACGCATTTCTGATGGCGCATGATTCCGAGGCCCGGTGTGCCCGGAATCATTTTCAGATGTTTATCTTGGGTACGTTCAGTGAACGAATGAGATAGTTTTTCTATATATTAAACTGGAGCTCAGAATTAAAATCTGAGGACACTGATGGAACCGCAACGCTAGTATTTGCTTAAAAATCCCTTTTCCAGAGTTGCGTTTTCTCGATAAGAGTTGTTTAGTTTTGTGGATAAAGACTTCTGAGAAATAAAATTTGTGCAACTAATTTTACTTCTTTAAAGTGGTTAAATCGTAAGGATGGAGTTTGGGTGAACCTATCTACCTAAGTGTGGTTAAATTTGAGGTGGGGACTACACAAACCCCACCCCTTCACATTCCTTAAACCCCCTATAACTCCCCCATTAAGTGGGTGACCTCTCATCTTCCATTACTCTCTCCAACCCCACTTTGAAACCCCTTAAATTTAAGGTGCCAAGTCCTTAATTCAATTTTTTGAATTGAGTTTTTAAATTTATTTAAACTCTTGGCATGACATAATAAAATAAGTGGAGCTTATTTTATTGTTGGGTTAGTTTTGTGGTGTTAAGGTTTGGGAGAGAATACTCAAAAGCTAGAGGAAACTTTATCTTCTTCATTGGAGAGCGCAAAGAATGTAAAGACCTAGATGAATAATGTTGTCACCACAAGGAGTGATCGTTGTGCCTTTATTCTCCTCTCTGCAACTGGTGTAAGACGCTGCTCCACCTCAGACGATCTCCGTCAAGCACATACGGAGTTTTACCTCGTGACACCGTTTCCACAACGCTCTTCGATCGTCAACCATTGTTGAGGTAGGGGTTTGAATATATGTTCATGAATATTCGAGCGTACTTCGTAATATTACCCACTAGCTATCGATTAAGGGGAGGGGGTCAGACCGCAAAAACACAGCCGAACCTCCTCCCTTAATTCTGTTGTTGACCTTGTTGTGGTTTTGGAACGGAGATGGCGTGGTGCCATCGCACCGTGCGGGATCATGCGGAAAGGATGTGCGGCGCCGTCACGCCATGCCGTTAAAGTCAACCAAGGTTGTGGTTCCGTCGCGCTCCACCAGAGAATCATGAAAACACCGCGGACAGAGTGGGGCTACGATGGAGGGGCAGGGCGGAGAATGGAGCGACGGCTGGCTTCCGGCCGTCGGCGTCAAAGCAGGGGGACGGGACCGCGCCGGTCCCGTGGCAGCAGCAACCAGCCAGCCAGAGCGGGTCAACCAGTCAGGGGAGAAAATGGGGGTTTGTAACCCCCATATGGAAGGGAGGAGCCCCCCCCCCCACATGGGGGCCCAGTTTAATTAAACAGGGGGGCATACCCCCCCTTGTCCCCCCAGCTCGGTGACGCCGAGCTGGCCTGCGGACCGCGCCAGTGCGCCAGGCCTGGCCGAACCGCGCAAAGGTTGGGCCGTGCTGGACCCGGAACCGATTTGGGCTGACCCGGTTCTGGCTGACCCAGGGGGTCTCAGGCCGGGTCGGTACGGGCCCAAAACCCCCATTTTCAGACCACTTCCATTATTTTGACCATAACATGGGATATGGACCACCGATTGACACACCATCAGCTGTGATGCAATCCTTGGATCAAGACCGTCGTTTTGGTATATTACACTCAAGGTTTCGGAGAACTTTGTGTTCGGACGGGTTGGTTCGAATACGAAACCAACCGGGCCCTCGGAGCGGAAACACTTATATCTCAAGATTCGGACGTCCGATTGATGTGCCGTCGACTTTGTTGGATTCTTCCTGATGAGACGAAACTTTTGGCATGCTTCGCCTATGTTTTGGATGCATTTGGATAGTGGCCGGGTTGGAGTGTACCCGAAATCGAACCTGGCCCCTAGAACGGAAAAACTGATAACTTTCAGACCGGATGTCTGTCTAATGAACCATCAGCGGCATTGGTGATCTCGTTGAGAAACAGTCCCTTTGGGTATACCCTATGAGAGTTTAGGGTACAGTTGAGATACATATGGGTTGGTTCACAGACGAAACCGACCGGGCCCCTGGGACAAAAAGGCTAATAACTCACAGACTGGGCGTCCCTTTGACGCGACGTCAGTTGCGTTGAGACCCCTATGGAGAGGCGGTCCATGCGTTACTTCATAGAGGGACTTTTTGATACTTGGAGTATTGAACTGTAGCTCGTGGAGAGGGCCCTCCCAGAAACGAGTGTACGGAGTATGAAGACCGTGTAGCTAGCTGTGACCTGAGGACTGCTTGTCAGATTTGATTCAGAGTGACTAGCATAGCCCATTGGGGAGCACTACTTTGTGAGGTGGCAGACCCATGGCGGAGTATCACTACTTTGTGAGGTGGCAGATCCGCGGTACTCGACAGGAGGAGTACCTCTCCAGACTATGTGGGGGAGAACTACAATGTGGGGTGGCAGACCCATGGCGGAGGAGCACTACTGTGTGAGGTGGCAGACCCACATTACTCGACAGGAGGAGTACCTCAACAATCTTTGGTTAGTGAGAAGTACCTCAGAGTCGTGACAGGATCACTGTACTTTGAAGAGATGGAGCTCTTCAGCAGTTAGGGTTTTGATAATGAAAATCATGGTTTGTGCTGAGTCTATGACCTTTGTGTTTTCATCATGATTGAGATGAGTCACTTAATAACTTAGGTATATGTATGGGCATATACCCTGGTAGTGGTTATCCATTGATTTCATAACCTTTGTGTTTCCTCATGATTGAGATGGGTTGCTTGATAACTTAGGTATAAGTATGGGCTTATACCTAAGTAAGGGTTATCTGTTGAGATCTTTTTGTGTTTAACCTTATTGGATTTAGTGAGACCTTGAGGGTCTCGGGGTCCCTACCGAGTATTGTATACTCACCCCTACACGGGCTATGCTCGTACCTCGTTTTGTTGGTTGCAGGCGACGGGAAGCGCTGACAGAGGCTGAGTGTTTGAGGACTGGACGGTACCCGGAGGTGGACCTCATGATGAGTCAGTATCCGGAGGTGGACTTCACGGCGAGACGATACTCGGAGGAGGTCGATGGGAGAGAGCATTGTGGAGGCTATCTGTACCTACCCATCAGGTAGGATCCGTGGTGGACGATCCAGGAGCTGCAGTATCTTTACCTACCCATCAGGAAGGATCCGAAGAAGACGACCCATGAGATGCTTCCTTTCTTAAAGTTGTTTGTCTTTTCTATCGTACTTTTGTTCAGTTGTAGCTGTAATTTCAGTTGGGTCTGTATTCTGGCTCACTTACTTTTCAACACTTTTTTTGTATTTAGTGTGTTACTTCCGGTTGTACTCTGGGATGTTTCGTTTACTTTTATAAACGAAATTCCTTCCTAGTTATCGGGATATACGCCTTTGGTACTAGTCTCCAGCCCCTGCCCTATGGAAGGCGGGCTTGGGGTAATCACGGCACGGGCCCCGAGGACGGGTCGTGACAAATTGGTATCAGAGGAGTCGGTTCTACCACATCACTTGTAACTATGATATTCCTTTTCTGTGAAGCAATAGTGTTAAGGGTATCGAGTGTGTTTTTCAGTTCAGGGAATCTAGTGTTGGTTCGGGCGGCCGACATATCAATACACCAGGACACTGACTTCTGATTTCTGAATCAGTGCACGAAAACACTGATTGCGTGTGTGATTTCAAAAGTTTCTCTTAAAACAGCTCAAACTAGGTCAGTTCACCCGGTATAATCGTTTGACCATGTCATGTTTGTTTCTTTCAGGATGCCTTCCTATGGACGACCAGCTAGAGCCCCGAGAGTTGTACGTAATGACAACCCGCCGACCGACGTGGCCTTAGTACATGGTCCTATCCCAGTGGAGGCACCAGCGGAGGCACCATCGGTACTACTACCCGTTGGGCCACCGATGCCACCAGCCCCAGCAGCAGAGGGTGCACGTCTCTTGAGTTCACTTCACGATTTCTAGTGCCAGAGGCCACCCAGGTTCAGTGGAGAGACGGACCTGCAGGCAGCTGAGGATTGGCTGGAGATTATGGTGAAAGTCTTCAGGCTAGTGGGGATGCCATCAGACATCATGGCGATCCTTGCTGCTAGCCTTCTTCAAGCAGCAGGAGGAAGATGGTGGAGCCTGATGCTCTAGATGCATGACGAGGTGAAACTTCTATGGGTAGACATCGAGAGCCTATTCTGGACAGAGTTTGTACCAGCCACCCTCCAAGCGGTGCATATATAGGAGATTCTACATCTACAGCAGGGTAACATGACTGTGGCACAGTACTCAGTGAGGTTCACAGAACTCTTGCGCTACTCCATAGATATGGTACGAGACCCGTTCTTCCGGGCCCGAACCTTCGAGCAGCGGCTTAAGCGAGATATCAGAGATTCTAATGTTTCTCAAACCATCCCGACGCAGACAAGGGTGATGGAACGAGCCCTCTTAGTGGAAAGTTTCCTTGCTGGGCAGTCTCCAGCAGCATGACCCACCACTAGCCGGCATGTAGCAGAGTCTTCTGTAGCAGGAAATAGACAGATGATGCAGAGGTTCAAGAGGACCATACCTACAGGTGGTCGACCACATGACTCAGGGTCGGTAGTCTGAGGCACCAAGGGGAATGACAGAGCCAGACCTTCCATGCAGTGTTACTCCTGCGGTGGAATTGGTCACATGGCACGTGACTGTTCAACCCGCCATGCAGATGACCTGTAGGTAAATGAAGAACCTCCCAGGAAGAGGCAGAGGTTTGATCGAGGTGGACAGCTAGGAGGAGAACGACGAGGGAGGGAAGCTGGCCGTGTAGTTGGAGGTAGAAGACGCTTCAAGGTGTTGCCACCACCACCACCAGGAGGTCCACCCCGACTGCAGGGAATAGGTGGACATGGGAGAGCTCAGCTTCAGGTAGTAGAAGCGTACGACTACGGAGCTCCAGAAGCAAGTGGACAGGAGCAGAACTAGTGGTTTCCTTTTTTTCATCATACTTCTAGTTCCATGTTGTTGTTACATTTTTGTCTTTGTACTATGAGCTGCAAAAATATAAAGAAACTTACTTTTGTGACATTTTCTTCCTTCATTTTTGAGTACTAAGGGGTTATGGTTTAAACTGTTGACTTGACCCTCAATTTCGAGATTCCTACTGGAGGAGACCCAGTTACCTCACGCTGATGCCGACAGTGTGACTCGACCCTTGGAGGTGAGAGTGACGGTTGGATCTGTTGGTAGTAACGTCGAGGCCTTATGACGTCGTCCATGGCATAAATTCATCATTCATGTCTGGATTGACTATATTAGGCAAAGAACGTGGTTCATCCAGGGGATGAGACAGGGTTTCTTTTTTCGGCAAAGAAGAAATTTTAGTAGCTCTTGTGGGACTAGAGATGGTCCAGGCCATGACAGAGAAGGTGCAGGTCATCCAAGAGTGGATGAGGATAGATCAGAACTGACATACGCCTTATGGTGAAAAGAGGCAGAGAACACTAGAGTTCAAGGATGGCGACCACGTTTTCTTACGGGTCTCACCTCCACGTGGAATTACAGAGATTGGAATGAGTCGGCATGTTATCTCCGTGCTTTATCAGACCCTTCAAGGTCCTCAGCAGGGTAGGCGAGGTGGTTTACCTGTTGACCTTTCCACCTCAATTGCATCGGGTGCATGAAATAATCCACATACCTCAGCCGAGGAGATACGTGCATGATTCTTCACACACCATCGACTTCAGGGAGTTGTACGTCGATGACAGGGAGACATGTGCTGAGATTCAATTGGAGATCGAGGATCGACAGAAGCAGGTCCTACGTGAACGATCAATTCCTCAGGTTCACTTTCACTGGCAGCACAGGAACCTCCAGGTGAGCACATGGGAGCAGAAGGCTCAGATGCATGCTCAGTACCACTTTTGTATCCCTAGTTTGTGTTAAAGATTTATGGGGATGTACAGACCTGTGGTGGGAGTAATGTAAAGACTGATAAATTTAAAGGAAATTTTTTTCTTAATCTTCATTGGGATTTTATGAGAATGCAGTTTCTGATGGCGCCTGATTCCCAGGCCCGGTGTGCCCGGAATAATTTTCCAAAGATTACCTCGGGTATGTTCAGCGAACGAATGAGCGGGGTTTTCTATAATTTAAACCGGTGCTTGGAATTGAAATCTGAGGGCACCGATGGAACCACAGCGCCGGTATTTTCTTAAAAAGACCTTTTCCAGAGTTGCGTTTTCTCAGGAAGAGTTGTTTAGTTTTGTGGATAAAGACTTCCGAGATATAAAATTTGTGCAACTAATTTTATTTCTTTAAAGTGGTTAAATCCAAAGAATGGAGGTTGGGTGAACCTAACTACCTAAGTGGGGTTAAATGTGAGGTGGGGACCACATAAACCCCACCCCTTCACATTCCTTAAACCCACTCTAACTCCCCCATTAAGTGGGTGACCTCTCATCTTCCATAACTCTCTCCAATGCCCCTTTGACACCACTTAGATTTAATGTGCCAAGTCCTTAATTCAATTTATTGAATTGAGTTTTTAAATTTTTTTAAACTCTTGGCATGACTTAATAAAATAAGTGGATCTGATTTTATTATTGGGTTAGCTTTGTGGTGTTATGGTTTGGGAGAGAATATTCAAAATCTAGAGGAATCTTTATCTTCTTCGTTGGAGAACGCAAAGAACATCAAGACCCCGATGAAGAATGACGTCACCGAAAGGAGTGATCGTCGTGCCTTTCTTCTCCTCTCCGCAGCCGGTGTGAGACGCTGCTCCACCTCGAACGATCTCCGCCAAGCGCATACAGAGTTTTACCTCGCGACGCCGTTTCCACGACGCTCTTTGATAGTCAACCGTTGTTGAGGTAGGGGTTTGAATATATGTTCATGAATATTGGAGCGTACTTCGTAATCTTAGCGGCTTGTTATTGATTAACGGGAGGGGGCCGGACAGAACTAACACAACCAACCCTCCTCCCTCAATTCTGTTGTTGACCTTGTTGTGGTTTTGGAATGGAGATGGCGCGGTGTCGTCGCACCGTGAGGGATCATGCGGCAAGGATGCGCGGCGCCGTCCCGCTGTGCCATTGAAGTGGAACAAGGTCGCGGCACTGTCGCGCCTCACCAGAGAATCAGAAAAACACCTCGGCCAGAGCGGGTCCATGGTGGAGGGGTGTGGTGCCATTGCACCGCGCCGGTCGGACCAAGGCCGTGGCAGAGCAAGGAGCAGTGGCCGACTTCTGGCCACCGGCGTCGGAGTAGGGGGACCGCGACCGCGCCGGTCCCGTGGCAGCAGCAGCCGGCCGGCCGGAGCGGGACGGCTGGCCAGGGGAGAAACCGGGGGTTCGTAACCCTCAACTGGAAGGGAGGAGCGACCCCCCACGCGGGGGCCATGTTTAATTAAACAGGGGGGGCAGCGCCCACCCCCCCTTGTATGCCCAGCTCGGTAACGCCGAGCTGGCCGGAGGACCGCGCCATCGCGCCGGGCTGGGCCGTGCCCAGGCTGGGCCGGGCCGCGCCAGCTGAGTTGGGCCGCGCCCAAGCGAACCGAACCCATATCCAGTTCGGGTCGACCCAGTTCGGGCCGAACCAGGGGGTCTCGGGCCGGGTCGTTACGGGCCCAAAACCCCCATTTTCAGACCTCTTATGGTCTTTTTCCCATAACATGGGGTACACACCTCTGATCAACACACCATCAGCTATGATGCGATCCCTTGATCGAGACGGTCGTTTCAGTATATTACACTAAAGGTTTCGGAGAACTTTCGGTTCGGCCGGGTTGGTTCGAATACAAACCAACCAGGCCCTCAGACTGGAAACACTTATATCTTGAGCTCCGGATGTCCGATTGACGTGACATTGACTTTGTTGAATTCTTCTTGATGAGAATAAACTTTTTTGCATGCTTCACCTAAGTTTTGGATGCATTTGGATAGTGGTCGGGTTGGATTGTACCCGAAATCCAACCAGGCCCTTAGAAACGGAAAAACTGACAACTTTCAGACCGGACGTCCGTTTGACGAACCATCAGCGGCGTTGGTGACCTCTTTGAGAAACAGTCCCTATGAGTATACCCTATGAGAGTTCGGGGTACAATTGAGATATGGTCGGGTTGGTTAGCACACGAAACCAACCAAGCCCCTATGACGAAAATGCTAATAACTCACAGACCGGGCGTCCGTTTGATGGGCTGTCAGTTGCGTTAAGACCCATATGATGAGGTGGTCCTTGAGTTACTTCTTCGGGAGACTTTGTGATACTTGGAGTATCGACCAGTAGCTCGTGGATTGGACCCTCCTGGAAACGAGCGTATGGAGTACGGAGACTGTGTAGCTGGCTGTGACCTGATGACTACTTGTCCGATTCGATTCAGAGTGACTAGCTTAGCCCAGTAGGGAGCACTACTTTGTGAGGTGGAAGAACCATGGAAGAGGAGCACTACTTTGTGAGGTGGAAGACTCACGGTACTCGATAGGAAGAATACCTCTGTAGTCTATGAGGGGGAGCACTACTGTGTGAGGTGGAAGACCCATGGCGGAGGAGCACCACTATGTGAGGTGGAAGACCCGTGGTACTCAACAGGAGGAGTAACTCAACAGTCTTAGGTTAGTGAGCAGTACATCAAAGTCGTGATAGGATCAATGTACATTCCAGAGACGGAGCTCTTCAGCAGTTACGATTTTGATAATGAAAATCCTGGTTTGAGCTGAGTCTATGACCTTTGTGGTTTTCTCATGATTGAGATGGGACCCTTGATAACTTAGGTATATGTATGGCATATACCCATGTAGTGGTTATCCATTGATTTCATAACATTTGTGTTTCCTCATGATTGAGATGGGTTACTTGATAACATATGTATAAGTATGGGCTTATACCTAAGTAAGGGTTATCTGTTGAAATCCTTCTTTGTGTTTACCCTTGTTGGATTTAGCGAGACCTTGAGGGTCTCGGGGTCCCTACTGAGTTTCGTATACTCTCCCCTGTATGGGCTATGCCTGCACATCGTTGTGTTGGTTGCAGACGATGGGCAGCGCTGATAGAGGCTGAGTGTTCGAGGACTGGACGGTACCCAGAGGTGGTCCTCACGATGAGTCAGTATCCGGAGGTGGACTTCACGGCGAGACGATACTCAGAGGAGGTCAACGGGCGAGAGCGTTGTGGAGGCTATTTGTACCTACCCTTCAGGTTGGATCCGTGGTGGACAATCCAGGAGCTGCGCTATCTATACCTACCCTTCAAGTAGGATCTGAGGAGGACGACCCAGGAGATCCTTCTTTTCTTAAATCTGGTTGTCTTTTCTATTGTACTTTCGTTATGTTGTAGTTGTACTTTCAGTTGGGTTTGTATTCTGGCCCACTTACTTTTCAGCACTTTCTTTTGTACGTAGTGTGTTACTTCCGCTTGTACTCTAGGTTGTTTTTTTAACTTTTATAAAGGTAATACCTTCCCAGTTATCGGGATTTACATCTTTGGTTCTAGTCGCCAGCACCTGGCCGATGGAAGGCGGTCTTGGGGTAGTGACGGCACGGGCCCCGAGGACGGGTCGTGACAGTCACCTTCAATGAAATCCTCCCGATTTTCACTCCTCCTATGGATCAAAAAACTAAGAATGACAAATATCAATTTTTTCACCATCATAGGGATCAAAAAAGTCCAAATGCTGACACAAGGGACAAAGGATAAAGGGAATAAATATGAAACATGAATTTTTATGAGAGGGGAGACATAACCCTTCAATCCTATTGAAGTATCAACAATAAACCACCTTTATATGAACTTGGTGGATCATTTAGGACCTACAGAGTTATATGGGAAGCATCAAGGTCATGTGGTTTGATTGTGGATGGAAAAGGATAGAATCCATAATTTAAAAAAAATCATAATTGTTAAAAAAATCCTTCTTATATTGAGTTTCAAGGATATCACATATAGTTAAAATTATGTGTAAAAAACCATGGTATTCAAAAATAACAAGAGTTTCGCTGGCTTCTCACTTAGGATTTATAGTTATTTTAACCATGTTATCTAACCATGTGACTTGTACACACTATGTCTATATATTTAAACAAAACATGCACCTTGAAAAAAAGTCCCCCAATATAACCCTTCTCCCTATAAAAATCTTCTAACTCATGGAGTTAAACCATTCAAAAAACATAAACCATATAGAAGTTACACTATGACTTCGAAAAAAACATGCTATTCTATTTTTTCCCTATACCATTTCATAGAAATTATGAATGTGCACAAAAATACCCAAACCCTTAAAAAATTATTCACCTGAATCGCGACCAAAAAACCAAAAGAAAAGAACAAGAATATAAATGAAAATATTAGTAAAATAAATAAATTAAAATTGAGGTTGTGGTGTGACAATTCTCCCCCAAAATATATTTCTTCCCAAAAAAAATCACCATACAGAATGAGATTCAAAACTAAAAATCCCACATGAATGTGGCCATATGGAACAACGATTTGAGGGTCATACCTATTTCCACATGTAAATCTCGAACAGTTCTAGGGAATACCCCAATAAAAAAGCATTATGGGGAGAAGATAAATGTTTTCCCCACCAAAAATATCACCCCACTCCATTGAACTGAGATAGGAACTCCAAAATGCAACAAATACCCCATTACAACAGAAACACATAGTGGTTGCTCAAAATAACATTGAACCGGGGCATCCATAATAATTTCAAAATGATGAAATCATGTCTAAAGAGATCACAACCAGAGACCAATACCATGTGTTAATTCGTAATGAAAATTTATTAATCAATGAGATTCACACAAATTCAAAATTGGACCCACATGAAACAAAAACTGATCATCAAATAAAACATTTTAAAAACAGAAAGTTCCTAAAATAAAACCATATAATTATAAATAAAAAAACAAAAAAGAAATTCACAATAAAGAATGCATAAATAAACAATAGATCTAAATTAAAGGATGGAACCAATTCCATTATGAAATCAAAGATTAAAATATGGTCCACATGGAAACATTAAATGATTTATGGACATGTGAATGAATCACTTTAGGGCCTATGGCTATATCCATGTTGATTATAATATCCACTACCAAGAAGTCTATCACTTACATCCTCCAATCAAGACATCCTCTTCAGACCATGGTTCTTACAGTATTTTTCTAGGTGACCCAAATGAAAGAACCAACAAAAATCCATCAAAGGATTACAAAAATATAGCCTCGGATTCTGAAAATAGAAAAATTTAAATTAATCAAATAACATCTCAAATGAGTGGAATACTAGAGGTGACGAAGGATACTTCTTAGAATTGGGTTCCATCAGTATTTATTTTTCACGATCGAAAAGGTCCCCCATCTAGGAACGTCTTATCCACCAACTTCCCAAATAAAAGGTCACCATATAAAAGGACTCCCTTTATGATATCCACATGAAAACCCAAAATGATAATAAAATATTTCAAATGATCCTATGAAGCTATATTTCAGGAAAAGGTAACCAGCTCCTTGATGTGCACATCATTGTCTTTCAATATCCACCAACAATTCTCAAAATTCAAGGGATATACCAAATTCCACATCTTCACCTCCTCAATGCTAAAACACTGAACAAAAGTTGTATTATAAACAACCCAATAAATCTTGATAAATAAGGATGTAACGAGAATAAACTTTTATTGAAAAAAAGATGAACTACCAAAATAACCCAAGAAACCTTGGACCCTTACCTCTTCAAGAGTTCTAAAATACCTAATGAAAAATTAAAAATTTTCAATCCACTCTAAATACCATAACATGAATTGATTTAAAAGAACATTTGTTAACAAATGAGGGGAGCAAGACTCTAATAACCAAATCGGAGTATGGGAAGGGAAAAAAATAATTGATGTGAATCACTAGAAACCTCTAGGTCCATTCGGGGTGGCATACTCGAAGCATAAAAAACACAAAGTAGAAAAAGCCATCATTAAAAACTAAAATCCAATCAAAATTGACAAAAAAAATGTGCCATATGAAAGTACAATTGGATCACAAGACCAAAATCAACAAAAACCAAAATTCTCTTTTTGATACTAAAAATTTAAGCTAAATTTCAAATACACTATTAATTCCATGACACAATTAAAATTACCAAAACACATTATAAAATAATTTTTTCCTTTGAAAAAAAAATTTTTTATTTCAAAAGTGACCCACAACAATCAATTCCAAAGTAACACACAATTCACATAGAAACACCTAGAATAGGGAACTATTGATTGTGTAAAACTTGAACACATGGTTTAGTGGACCATTTTTATTGAAATCAATAATAATGGGTAGTATCCTGAAACATGTATTCATGATTTACATGGGTCACTACTCTACATAATCCCATAGTGAATAATTGGTCCACCATAAGTTTCAATCCATTTCCACTCACCCAAAACAATAAATATGACTAAAAACCTAGACTACCCCTATTAAATCAAGGATTAAAACGTGAATGGTTTCACAAATGTCTTTCCACACTTACCTATCTAGTTTCGATAGTCCTAATATCCAGTCTACATGAGGCCCTATATTATAAATGGAACATATGATATCACATTCCCACAAACCTGGCATAGATTCCCTTCAACCCAACATCTAAACTGATCCAAGATAAGGTTCAAGAGGCATTCTCGATCCTCCCAGGAAGGAAATAAGCATTGTGTATCATAGATATCACAATAGAAGTGATTAATCCCAATATAAACCACGGTAAAATAATCAAAAAATAATTCACGCAATACAATAGAATAATTATTATTAATCTATAAATATAATAACCAAGTGTAGATACAACTATGGAAAATAATAGAAACTACAAAAGAAAATGAAACCGAAATATCCAAAATAACGTGATCTCCTAGTGAAATATTTCTCACTGCAAACAGGAAGCCCAACCTAATGCATAGTAAAAATTGAATAGAAACCTAAACCTAGAAATCATCTCAAGTATTCCAACACCAAAGGTGAGAGAAACAACAACCTATTAGGTCTTCCATAGATTAAAAACATTTCATTTACCAAAATAGATCATGAATTATAATTTGAACTTACCTATATTAAATAGGGTAATATACTTTAAATAATAAAAAATAGATTTCCTATTTTAAAACAACACAGTCCTCATTACGTTTTTCAAAAAAATGCCCATTTAGAAAAAAATTACAAAAAAGTACAAAAAAGAAACCAAACAAGTTGTAAAAATAGGGCTACACAAAAAACATGGATATCCAATCCAGCAGGAGTAATCTAGAAAGTCTAGGAACCATAGTGAAATTGAAATAAAATAGGAACATTAAATTTCTAATAATGGGAATTTCTTAACGACTTCTCGATTCAATCCTTGAATGTACTTAGTTCGGACTAAAAATCTCTCATATGGTGAATCTCTATAGTCAAAACCAACTAGCAGCTCTAATATATCCAATTTTGTGGAATGTCCCACCAATCCTCATAGGTAATTGAGGTGGTACCAAACCATCTAATTAGTGTCGATAAAATACAATCACTCTATACTCTACATGATTCCTTGGAATCCATGATAACAATACATGGTGAATGTATATATCCAAAAAACATGGCTAGAACTGAAATCCATGTCCATTGTGGATGTCTACACCAAATATTAAATAACATGTGTGATTACCTTCTACAAAGAGATAAAACCATAGATGTACCCAAATAAAAAATTCATTTACAATTGCCAATTATGCCTACACATCATGTCCCATTGAAACCTAATTCCTAAAAAAACAAAAGTACAAATCAAAAAATCAATGTTTTGATCCAAATTCATTTAAAAAACAATTTCTTAACCATTTACAAAATCAATCCCTAAACACAAAACATGTAACAATGGTTCCAAATGGGCCTTTTGGTCATCTAGAATCCAAATCACTTATCAATGTTTCAAATTGACCTTCATGTCAAATACGCCACTTGGTACCAAATTTGTGCCATTTGAATCCAAGAATACTTTATAAAAACTATGATGGTTTGAAGGGACTACTTGATTATAATTTCTTTGGAGAAGATATTTGTAAGGGGAATGTAATTTAAATTCCTTGGATTATGTTGAACATGTTTATCAAATATCATCATCATTTTTTTCCCATCCACATATGTACCCTCTACACATATGGATGTTCCCACATCCAATGTAAGATCCATGGTAAACACTAAACATAACAAAAACCAAAACATAGAGTCACCACATGATTTACCACTGATATCAAAATCCACACATTGGAACTAAATCTTAAAAGTCACAAAAACAACCACTCAAAACACCATTCAAAAATCAAACCAATCAACTAATACATATCCAAATTTAAAATAATATCAATCACACTATAAAAATACTAATTTATATCTCATATTTACAATTGAAACTTTTTCGAACACCTTGTATGGATATATAAATATATATATATATATAAATCAAAACCCAATTATAAAACAAATTTTCAGCAAAATACAATCATAAGAACACCAAAACCATTTAATCTGACACACCACAAGAAAGAAAATCATATTTAGGTCAAGAGAAAATTGAATGTGACAAAAATAAATTAAATGGAAACACCTACCTTATGTGTATGAATCATGTCAGCTTTGGTGAAATCTAACAAAATGATAGTGCTACAAAGGCTCACAACCATATAAAATAAAACCCCCAATTTCAAAAATCAATAGCCATAAAGATTAGGAAAAAATGTCCTCTATGATTTGAGGAGAAATGGAAAATGGAAGAAAACTAATTGAGAAATTGTAGGGAGATCTAGAAATAAAATCCTGTAGAAGAATCCATTATAAAACAACATGAAATTAACATGGAATAGCATAGAAAAGGGAAAAATATCCATGGGTGGAATCTTATTCATAAGGATTGAATGGGGAAGGATATGTAAAGATACCTGAAATAAAAATAAGGATAAATGTTTATAATACCTTTCTTCGGGTGGGTGAAAAATTATCATAAAAGGTTAAACAAACCATGTGAGAACCAAGTTATTAAAAAAATTTAATACTTTCATTGTATTCACACATCAGCTACATGATTAGTTTAATTTTATTCATTAAACATTCTAATTGTTCCTACATAGGTTTCATTATTAAACTAAGTTTTCACCTTAACTGTGCAATATAGAAGAAGTCCCCAAACTTCATCCTTTTACCCCAAACTTTTCTGACTCAAGGTGTTAAAACATAAAACAAACATATCCTACATATATGTGACACTAGGGATGTCAGAAACTCCCCACCCTGCCATTTTCACCCCATACCATTTCACACTAACCATGAATATGGATTAAACAACCCAAAAAATCCAAAATTGAAATAAGTGCTCAACAAATCCATGAACTAAAACACAATATAAAATACCAATAATATAAAAGAAAATAAAAATAATTGAAATAATTGAAAACTAAGGTTAGGGTGTGAAAATATTCTACCATATTGTTTATATCATTGGAGATATTTTTCTCACTAAATAACGTAGGTTGAATATGATGATATGTTTCTCCCATTTAGGTGTAGTTCATATAACATGATATTATTCCAATGATAGACCTATTAATAATTTAGATTTATGAAAATTCTCAATGAATATCATGAGATAGAGTTTATTAGTAGAGGATTAAATGGAGAATGATATATAATGCCACATCGGTATAGATATATACAATAACTATATGTGTATTGGATATTGAGAACATGACTCACTTGAGGCTTATATAAATAAATTTACTTCATTCACATGATATTGGGATGCAATTTTATTATCCTCATGTATAGTAAATGATTACTTAAAATGTCTTATAATTACATATTGTATGAAGATGTATCATGTACAAAAAATTCCCAAAGTGACATGGTTAGAAAACAGGTTGTTACATTGGGAATATTGAATGTTTTTATGATATTTATGAATTTATCCTTATTATGATATAAAAACATTTCTAGATTATATTGGTTATAAATTCATTGTTTGTGTCCTACTATATTTCATCACTCACACACTACTCTAGAATATTTTTGTGCTTATAAAATTCATTACAAGTGTTAATGTGAAGGGAAATTTATATATAGTATATGAAATGCTAGGGGATAAAATATCTACAAATGGATAGATATGGACTCCTGGTGACCATTATTTATTTATTTATTTATCTGAACTTTATTCTATTTTTCAATTTTCAATTTTGGGGGCTTGTCATTTAGCTGTATAACATATATTCTAATTTGATTATTCATTTTAACTATTATATTCATTTTATTATACGATTTATAGTCTATTGATTTATCTATTACGTGACATGATGAGGATGGTATTGTCTCCCATTCGATACTCATAAACACTTTCAACTAGCGAGTATCCTTCTACAAATAGGGAGGCACTCATGAGGACATATACACCACCATCTCATATATGATGGTTCAGTAATTTGTGTTAAAACTATTCATATGTAAAAGATAAAAATGGATAAAATTTTAGATTCAAATGTGTGTGGTTTGAAACTAATATCTACCACTCGTTGTTGAGAAATCATTAGGTGATTTATTGTTTTTAGCCTTTTTCTTTTCCCAAACCTAATTTTACCATGAAAATTATTTTCTAATGTTGTTAATTAATTTTAATGTTATCCATAAAGATTTAAAATTTAACCTAATTTAATACATGTAATCTCAAATTTAAAAATGATATTAACAAAATTTATAATGGAGTGAATATTTAATAGTAATCTAGACACCCATAATTGTGAAAAAATGTTTTTTAGAGAAATACTGTTTAGTTGAATTAAATATATATTTAAATAGATTAATTTTTTTCATGATTTAAATTAAATAAAATTATTTACTACAAAAAATATAATTGAAACTTTTATGAAAATATAAAACAAATTGTCACATAAATAATACAAGATTTCATGACACTAATGAAATTTTTTCTTATATTTGTGTATCATTTTACAATGTTATAAAATTATTTATCACAAGTTTTATGTTTACAATGATTATTTTAAAATGTATATTTCTATTCTTTATCATAATTTATAAATATATTATGGTTTTTAAATAATCATGGTTATACTTAAATAAAGACAAAATCATTGAGATTATAATTTTTGAAAAATCCTATAATTTTTTACTAAATTATAATGTCGTAAAAAATGAACAAAAATAAATCTATATTAATATTTATTTAATTTAAAAAATGAATATTATTTTATTAATTTCAAATTTCCAAAATTAAAAAATATCATTTTTTGAAAAATATTATCAAATGAAACAAAAAATCAACATTATAGGAAAAAATAAATTTTCATATATCAACTAATAGTATTCTTATTTCGTATTATTACACAACAATTTTTTTATTAAATTATTTGTACAAACGTAATTTATTACTTATATTATGTTTCATGAAATTATAATTCTTATCACTTAAAAGGGTTTTTTGGAAAAAAATAGACAATAAATGAAATTATTGTCCATGTATGGCAGTCAAATTGAATGTAATTCATAATAAAAGTATACTTTATTATATATATATATATATTCTTCATAATGTTGTTATAGTTGTTTACTTTTTCTATCTAAATGTATGGGTTTGTAATATCAAAATATCATGATTTTATTTTACTTTTCTATTAAGTGTGGAGAAATATTTCAAACACTTTGGATTATTTAAATGTAATCGTGTAATATAATCATCAGGTGTGAAACATGTTATGGTTCAGGTCTTTTGTAAAAATATTCATTAGAAAAATAGTAAAATATAACGAATAATAAATGATATGGTTTTAAATATCATTGGAAATATTTCCAATTATTCTAAGGGAAATATAGAAAAATTTATTTCAAAAATATTTATCTAATAAATTTTAGAATAGTTGGAGAAATGAAGTATTTACATTATACCTATTTAGAAATAAAAATATATATGGGTGTTTTAGGAATTCTTGATAGTATGTTGAATGAGAGAATGATATTTTTTAGGAGTTGTTCAACATTGATTTTTATTCATTATGTGAAGTCTTATATCAACTTACTCTATTTTCAACAACATAATTTCATCAAGAATTCGCCATACAATGAGGGATAAATTCCCTCAAATTTGAATAAGGAAATTGTGTTTTTGTTTTCCAATGAATGTTTTTGTTCTTGAGGGTTTTTTTGATCTCCGTATTTTGTAAATAAGTTGAAATATGGGATATATAGTGTATTTGGTTAATTAGATAATCATCATTATCAATTTTGGGGGAACCAATTAAACATTAATTTTTTATAGATTTATAGTAAAATACAGTTATCATGATGATGGGGAGAGAGATATGTATTAAAGATAAATAAGAATATATATTATTGATAGGGGAACGTTTTACTTTATACAGCCTCATTCATCCCCCTCTGACGATGTATTATTATGTAGGGGAACCAATGTATTATATGTCGTGTAATATATTGCATTATCATTATCATACTTTCATTAGAAATTATGTCACTAAAAGATAAACATAGGCCATCTATAAGGATGTATGAGATTCATATATGATATAACATGAAGAAGATATATTATATAAAAAATATATGTTCTTAAATTCAATGAGTAAAGTCAATAATGGAACTTCCAATAAGAAATTTTTTTTGACCCTGTAGCTGGATGAATGTTTATATAGTAAATTAAAAAAATACGGAAAATAGTTAACATATAGTCTAGTGAAATAATATATTAATATAAAAGGTATAATATCCATTTTGTGCAGTAGGATATATATTAAATTTTATGATGAAATAAAATGTATTTCACTATTAGTATCTACAAGAATACAATGGACATGGGAAGGTGGAAATATATTTTTCTATATAGATAAAATAATATATATATATATAATAATTAAAATAAAAAATGGTGGTTTTATGATCACATTGTATGATGATATTATATTCATTGACAATAATGAATATTTTTTTGACACATAATTATTAAAATGAAATATGATAAAATAACATGTGAACAAGAATTAAAAAATGGATTCCATTTATAATGATCACTTTTTAGTGATTAACTCCATTAAGAATATTTTATTATAGAAATATTTTATGGTCATTATATTGGAGAATATGTGATAATACCACCAATCATGTATAGTGTATATATTAGAACAGTAGAAATCCCTTTTGGAATAATATAATTACAATATCGAATTTATATTGAAGATATATTTATATTGATCAAGGAAAAAATCACGATCATATAATATTCAGTTGGAACAAAATTTGGCAGTGGGTATATTTGAAATTTCATATAGACCCATATTTTATCAAATAAAACGTTTATATTTCATTGTGAATATATTTATAAATCATAAAATTAGTGTATTATATATTAATATTAACTCTACAATGCCTGATCAATTTTGTAAAAAGAATTAAATTAAATTTTAATTTTTGATGCGTATAAAAAAATTATATGGAGGTTGTTAAAATATATATTTTGAAATTTTATTTTCAGCTAAATGTTTAGATAATTTCACAAGGATTTTTTACTATGTCACATAGAATAATTATTATCGATAGTATATATATATGATATTGTGTGTGATTAAATGGTGAATACAAATCCATATGCCTCATCAAATATTTTGTCAAATATTGAATTCTATAATGAATAATTTGTATTTACAATAGAAACATTACATTAGGAAATAATTTGATAAATCTAGGTGAGAGTCATGCGAAGAAGTCAGAGATAAAAAATTTCACTTGAGAAAGAAATAATTATATGCACCTAGTTTTTTGAGTGGATAGGGAAATAATTTTCCCATATAGAAAAATTAAATTTCCATTATGTTTTGTAATATTACATCATATTTTTATTAAGGTAATAAGAAATAGTATCCCATTAACATAAACAGTAGAAATATGAAAAAATAAATTGACTTCATGATATTCAAATAAAAATAAATATTCCTTAGGAAGTTATAAATTATTTTTCTAACATCAATGAAATATAAGTGGAATGTAATATATTGAAATAAGAAAAATTGTGATAAACATGGGACTCGCTGATACATCAATTTTATTTATGGTGAAGAAAATATATTTTTTAAACCCTAAGAATACTACTAATAATTAATAATATTGTTTTATTAAAATTCATAATTATATTTTTTGGATTCACATATTTAATATAATTTATATGTTTTTTTAAAATTGAAAAATATATAATTTTATTATAAAATAAGTGATTCCCATATATTAAATTTTTTATTTATAAATCAAAATTATAATATTAAAAATTTTATTTTGTAATATCCTGAAACCTTTTCATAAAATCACAGTTATTGTATATTAGCATGAATTAAATTGATCTTTCTAAAAATATATATTTGTTGTTGAATTGTAAAAAATATTGATTTTTATATAAACTATTTCCTCATTTGTAGTATTTAACAAGAACTATCATTAATTAGATTATCATAAAAGTTAAATTTCACCAAAATTAATTACAATAATCCAATTAAGGTAATATGAATTTAAAATGTATGATTTTATTAATAATATCATTTTTGATCTTAAAATTAAATTACATATAAATCTATTTTTTATGCTTCATTCATATAGTAAAATTGATTCTATACATTTAATAAGATTTAAACAAGAAAAATTGATTAAATATTTGGAATAATTCAATTATAATTTCTTACTATGATTATTATATTTATTTTCAATAATTAATAACAATAATGGTAAAATATTTCATTATAATAAAGTGTAAAAAATGAAACTATTTGTAGAACCATGAGATAATATCAGAAAATAAAAACTTACATCATATTTTTTTACTATATATACATCCTTATAAT
Source organism: Viscum album (assembly GCA_963277665.1). Classification (NCBI taxonomy): domain Eukaryota; kingdom Viridiplantae; phylum Streptophyta; class Magnoliopsida; order Santalales; family Viscaceae; genus Viscum; species Viscum album. Next base: position 2,055,888,560 of record OY728127.1, on the reverse strand, counting down.
AGTAAATTTGAAATGAGATAGATTTAGTTCCACATTCCAAGGAATAATACATTTTATTTTGTTAAACAGTAAAATAATACATGACTGCCACTCCAATAACCTGTATAAGGAGAACCATTATTCCATTTTATTAACATATTTTTGAGAAATTTGGATTGAACTATACCTTCATAAATAAATTCCCAACATCACACATGATAACCCATAAGATGCATTCTTATAAATATACCTACATATATTGTTTATACTTTATTCCCAAGGATGTTTCCCAACGTTGTTTTATAACTCATATGGTATTTTTTCATTTTTATTTAATCATTCAAATTGTTATAATCTTTTATAAACATTTTGATATTAGCACATTAGTTTCATTAAAAAAAATTAATTTAATTATTTTGATGGAAGATACCATTTTCATCCCCTTTTCCTTATGATTGGAAATCGAAAAACTTCTCATGCTTATGTGTGGACAACCACTTCTATAAAGTAATATTGTTTCTTTTTTATCACCATCTCACATGTGTGTTATTATAATGGAAATAGTAAATATAAAACATATCTATGATATAATATGTTTCTAGAAACATAAAATATATTACCCAACATCGTTTGATATTGTCATCTTGAAAATGATAATGTAACTTGTGCATATGTGTAGACTAACACCTCTAAAAATCTATGTTATATTATTACCATGTCATACTTCCATGGAATTTTAAGAAACTATTCATGAAATTTAAATTGGAAAATAATTTCTTGGTTGATATTCTAGATATTATTGAACACCTAACCCTTACGGTTTGGTCATCCAAGAGATTTTATTTAGGAATTATGTACCAAACATAGTCAAATTTTCCAACTGAAAACAACTGGTTTATTTATAATATGATGAATTCAATTAAATGAGATAATAGTGAAAATAATAGGGTAATACCAAAAAAATTATATTACTAATTAGGGTAATATTTTATATAGAAATATTATAGAGGAATCAGTCAATGTATATGGTGGGTCTCACTTTATGTATATTATATTATATTAAAAATCATGTTTTAATGTTCTTTGACAATATATTTTTCTTCAATATAGAAAATCATTAAAATATTTCAATAATATTACACTTTATACTCAAATATTTTTTATTTGTCATACATAATTTTAAATTTTATATTGGTATTTATATTGACAAAATTATACATTTTCCTTGTGGGATATATTTTGATGTATTAAAATAGTTTTTTTGAAAAAAATTAATTAACAAGGATAATCTAACCACATTTTACCTCTGTCATTTACATTATTCATTATTAGTATTACTCAATATTTTTTGAGATTTTTTAAATAATAATATATCTTCAATTATTAATGGAAATTTTCATTTTTAAGAGTTTTGAATGAAAGAATGACATTTCTAAAAAGCATTATGTGAATCCAAAATATAGTGATACAACGGTGTTTAAAAGGAAATTTTCTAAGTTTTTATAATGTAAACGGATAATTCAATGTGTTTTATGTATCATATTTTATTTTTAAATTGATCATGATAAACATTTATTTTGATATATCATTTTAATGCAATGATTTAGGATTTCTTTTTCAAGGTTATTATAATTGAATTATGTGACCTTATTAATCCATTTAATAGAGTTATTGTAATAGTGATTGTTTGACGATACAATGATAACAATCCCATGTAACAACCTTAATTTTATACTATTTTAAATTATAATTCTTCAATAATTTTTTATTTCATATTTTATTCAATTGATATTTTGTGTAAAAATTGTTTACATCCAAATATTTTGATGAAAAGTGAGTTTTTTTAAAAAATTAATGAGTAATCATGTTTCATTATAAAACCAGCATGATTATTATATTTTCGTTTAGAATAAATTTTATGTCTTTTATGAGAAAAATATATGTAATAAAACTGATTTCATGAATTTGTTTTAAAAATATGAGCTCATATATTATTATATGTTAAGATAAAATTCAAACGAATTTCATGATGTTCTAAATGATATAATTGGATAAATTAATTTTGATTCCCTTACTTATAAATATTTTAACAAATAACATATTCAAATGTTTTCATATTTCATAATTTTATGGATAAACTATATAAATTTTTTTGTTTACACTATGCAATTTTAAATTAAAATATGTAATGTTGTTTTTATTGAATCCTGAGTTAAAATTTTAAAACCCATTAAACAGGAAAAATTAACGTGGATTTGAAGTGTTAAATATATTTTAATGGGTTTATATTTCTATCATTGTTTTCTATATATCTAAATCTCACATCTAATAATGTCAATATACATTACCAAAATTCAATCCTCTCTATTAAACTCATAATTATGGGTTGTTAGATGTATGATTTATAAGAGTTGGTATTAGATATATATATAGATAATAATATAAATTTTAATTATATTAATAATATAAATTTTATAGACGTTAATATATGGTTTTTACTATCTTGAAGATAAATTCAAGGTTTCCATCAAGCCTCATCTAACCTCTGTATGTTTGAGAATGTTTTTCCAATGAAAAAACAAGGAAAATGCAATGGAAATATATCATGGTTGATAATTTTATTATGAATAACCTATATATAATGGTTGTAAGATTACCAAAATATTTTATATATAGGTTAATTTATGTTATAAAATATATTTATTTTATTAAAAAATTTATAGAGATAGAATAAGCACTGTATAGATAAATATATATAATGTGAATTTTCTGGAAGCAATGCCCTCTGAGATTTGGTAGAACCTATGACTGAATTTTATACATATTTAGGATCAATTAATAGAAAATGATATTTGTGTTTTAGAATTATTCTTAAAATTATAATTTAATTCATTCCATAAATCGTTTTTATGGTTAATCATTTTATAAAAGGTCATTGGATATGAATACCATGGATAAAAAAGAGATTTTTGGAATGAATTGGATTATATTTGTTGAACGTTTCATTACAAAAATTTATCTAGTGTTTCTTAAACAAAGTATAAAAGTGAAATTGTTAGAATTGATGAAAATAGAGAAGTAATTTCTTTATCTACTGTGGATAATTTTATAAAATTGGAGTGGTATATAGTAGATTTTATTTTTGAAAATTATTGTAAAATTAACAGGTATTAATCTGGTTTGAAACCAAATTTTTGAATAGCTCTAAATACTCATGCATTTTTATCTATGTGATATTTATATGAATAGTGATTAAGGATTATATAAATTTTTTTGAATGTTTATAAAATAAATTATTAGAATAATTATAGATTTAATGTTATTGGAATAAATCAGTTGATGTAATATGAAGATCTATATTTTAGATTTACTTCATATGAAAAGTGTGGTTTGAATCATCCTACGGATATTAAAATAAAATCTATATATCTTTATTCATTCAGTATAACACATCTATTTTATTTTTTATTCGATGAAAATAATCATTTTGATAGACAGAGAAAATATTATAAGAATAGAATAAATTTTATTTAAAGTAGTTATTTGGGAGATTATTCTAATATCTTTTTGAGGAAAATAATCAATTAAAGGAATCATAAAGATAATATGTTCAGGATACTGGCAATGTAATTCAAGGAAAAATGAAAAAATAATGACATTTTAATGATGTAGTGAATTTCTATTTCTATACTACTACGATTTTTATATTGTATTATTTTATTCCGGATAACAAAATTCATTTTTTGGATAATTTTGTAACAAAACTGTAGTTTTTATTGAAGAAAATATGAATGAAAATTTTGATGAAAAATATTTTTTCTATATGAATTGAATTTTGTTTATATAAATATTTATTTGATAAACTATTGAATGGTATTTCCTTCATATATGTTTTCTTGAAAATGTAATAGTTTCATGTTATTATGGGTATCAAGTGTGCTTTTATTTTTTTTATTCTAATATAAATTATAGAGAAAATGTAGTTATATTAAATTTTCAATGTGGTTTGTAATTTCTATATAAGGATGATTTAATAACTATGGTAAAGTATCTAGAATATGAGAATAAAATTATGGTTTATAGTTAATGTAATATATTTCATAAATTTAAAATAAGTGAAATTATTTAGATGAATTATGTTGTAGTAGTAAATGGTAATATTGATGTATTTCATAATGAATTTCTGAATTTTATAATTCATATATAATTTTAATTCATTATTTAATAATTCTCCATCTTAAGGTAATTATAAAAAATCACCACCAAATTTACCCATTAGTTTTATTTTTATTGAAAATTAATTTATAATAGATTCTTTATTAGGGATTCATTCTTCCAAAAACATAACATTGGAGTGTTGTTTCCTTGTTTTTTAAATAAAGGATGGTTCAATGATAATATTAATTTATTATAAAGAAATAAATAACATTATTATTGAGGATAATTATATACTTCCTCATAAAGATTACTTATATCATTATTATCATAGTCTTAATAATTTTAGAGTGATTGATCTCATGATCAAATATCATATACTTCATGTAAAGGATGAAGGAATTACAAATATGGTGTTTTGGACTTGGTAGGGTCATTATCAGTGTTTTATATTCCCTTCATGTTTAATAATTTGGTAACAACATTAATGGATCATATGAATGGATTATTTCTTTTGATTTCGGATAAAATAGTGATTTTTGTATTAATATCATTCGAGGTATATCAAAATGTCAAGAGGAAAATAAATAATATCACAGGATTATTCTATAATAATTGAATGGAAATATTTAGAATGAAAAAATTAGTATAAAAATCTTACTGATAATATATTTTTCCATAGTAAATGTTTTCCCTTAAGATGGCAAAACTATTTATCCTTCAAAAAAACATGATGGTGGATGAGCAGAATATACCAATAAAAAAATAAAATTTGAAGTCGTAATACATTAGTGTTTAAACAAAGATATTTTGATAAAAAAAATTATATATTATTCATCCCCAATCAATAATAACACGAGAAGAAGTTATATTTATCTATAAAAAGTACTTCATTAATGACTTTGAAAATAAAATATTGATTGGTTATTTTTCAAGTGATATCCCCTCATTAATTAAATTGTGATATTCTATTTACTATGATTCTTATTTAAATTGACTCAGTTTTTTATTGATTTATAATTGGAAAATTATATATGATTTTACAAAATTGAATCTCCATAACTATAATTACACAACATTTATTTTGAAATAGAGGTAATATTATTATCATTAAGAATATATGTATACATATCATATATTGTATATTTTGAAATATATTTTGGCCAAAAGAGTTTAAATTATATTTCCAGTCATAAATATTTGTACATGAAGAAAAGAAGTTGGTTCAGACTAATAATGGATTTTGAGTACATGATTTACTATCATATGGGTTAAGAAAAAAAATTCTTTTATTCTATGAGTAAAAAAACGAATCCTTATTTTTGATATGCATGGAAATAGAACCGTTATTTAATGTATTAATGAAATTTGTACTATCAATTACCAATGTAGGAACTCCCACTCTAATGTATTACATGTTATCAGCATCATCATAGTCAGATAAAATTTTTTATAAATGGAAGGAAGTCTATTAATTTTAAGAGTGGGTAGAGTTGGTAATTAAGGGTATGGTTCTAAAATTTTACACTGATAATAGGGGAATTATATCGTTTGGAATGAGGTAGTGTCTTCTAGGATATGGATAATTAAATAATGAATTTTTTTTGAATCTATGTGAAATCCAATATTAATTCATCCTCGTGGTATAAAAATTACAAATAAATTTTGTAATATTACCTATAGGATTGAATACCGAATTATATTGCAGATTTTAGCATGAAATGATTGATATTTCACTATGAAAATTTTTTAGGTCGAACAATTGAATGTAATTTTTCTTCCACAATCACTTGTTCAATAATAATTGGAAAAAATATCCATTGATTTTTAATGGGATTACTATAGTCATCTCAATGAAATTAAATGTTTTGTCTTTTATTTACTGTTTTTCAGTATTTGTGAATTCAGTACTCATTAAATATATAATTTATTTTGATCAAACATCAATATAATATCTTTATGTGATCATTATTTTAAATAAATTCTATTTATTTATTTAATATAACCACTACTCAAAATTTTCATTAAAATTCTAGAATGGAAATCAATTGTTGATATGTGTTGATTATTCTTTCTCTATAAATTTTCATCCAAAATTTGATATATATATATATATATATATATTTCAAGTTATTGATTCAATGATTAGAATAAATTTTTCAATAATTATTACGTTGTTATTATTTTTTGTAATGAATATAATTTTTTATTATAATATTATTATAATTATAGGTTTCATTATTGTATATAGACAGAAATTTGTGGGGTAATATAATGAATGTGATATCAATATTTGATATGTCAGGATGATTTCAATAAGAGGCTTATTTAAGGACAAGAATAATTATATAACATGGTCAATTATGTAATAATTATTCCAGAGAAAATATGTGATACTCATTATATGAATAAGATTTATACAGATAATTGTTTCAGAGATATTTCATTTGAGGTAGGCGATCATGACCATAAAAATTCTCATTTGAATAGTGCCAAAAAATATTGTAAGATGGAAACTTATGTATTTGGTTTATTATATTTTATTAATTTATGGAAATTGATTTATTAATGAATTAATGAGTAGAAATTATGATGAGGTTTCCCTTTCACTTGATGTGTCTATTATTTCATTTTTAAGAAACTATGTTCTGAATTCCTCACCTAATTTGAACCCTATTGTGGTACTGTTTAAATATATTCATTACTATGAAGAAAAATTAGAAAATATTATACATGATAGAATTTTTTTTGCATAAAATAATATAACTCATGTGATAACTATTTTTTTTCAAGAATAACATAATTGAAGGAAAAACCTGGGAACCTTAAAAGTCTATAATGAAACATTAATCCAACATTCTTATGTGAGGAATAAAATTGGGAGGACAGATTTTTTTATATGGGGAAAAATGGGAAGAAAGTAATAATTAAAATTATTAATTTATTTATATTCTAATTAATAATTATTATTAGGTTATTGACAATGTCTTTTATTATAATACTTCTAAATTTTTATCAAAAAGTAGAAAATAAATAGGCTTATTATAAATATATTGATTTCCATGTACAATATAGTTTTGTTTAAGTGGTAAATAAGTAATTTTTGAAAATTTAATTTCATAAACTGGCCCACCTTTGTAATTTATCATATCATATAATTATTAAGTTAAAATTTTAATGAACCCACATAAATACCATGGTATGTTGATAACTGATATGGCCCTAAAATCATCGAATGGTGTCCCCAATCCCCATGGGTTATGTCCTAGAACATATAATCATAACATGATCAATAGGGAATGGAATTGTAAAAATAATATAAATGAAAAATAATATAATATAGTTTTCCAAAAACTCACAATGATAATATATCTTAATCAAATATGTAAAACAATACCTCAACTATACATCATTAAATGAATCAACGTCATCTAAAGAAAAAAACATATGAAATAACCAAGTAAAAATTGGATCACATCTGTACGAGACACCCTTATCACTCCAGGACCCACGAATCATGTACCCCCTCGACAAAAATAATATTCATTCCCATTTCACGTAAAATGAAATATATAATATTAAATTTAAAATGGTAATAGTAGGGTGTGAGATAACCATCATACTAGGGTATCAAATATTATTCCCTAAAAAATTAAATAAGTATTAAACAAATTATGATTCCAATTTCAATAACAAAAAATAATTGAAATTTATTAGATGTTTTGAAAATATAATCAATTATTAAAAATAAAAAAATATATATCAACATACATAGAAAATAAAATTTCATTTCAAACATTTATATACAATAGTTTTCATAAATAAATTATTTCTATAAAAAATGGAATGTGTAATCATGTAAAAATTTAATGTACTGAATCATTGTCATAAGCCCCAAATTTTTTTATTTAATGGATATAGAAACTATCACACGTATTATTTATCATCATTAATCATGTTCATATGCATACATGAATCAACACCCAATTAGAAAAATCCTTCATTAGAAATCATCTAAATCCTAGTTAGTTTTTTGTATTCATCATAAATTATTTTTTTTGTGTAAGAGTCCTAGAATACTTATCGTATATGCCAACTAACTACCCAGTCTCAAATGGAATTCAATCAATCATTCTGAGGAAAATAATTCATGTAAAATTAATTTATCATTTAAAATTCAATTTCGAAAAATCATTATTCAAAATTTATTATCAATAGCTAAATGAAATCAAATATTTTGATAAAAATAATCAATTTTAATGAAATATTTAATTTATGGAAATTTTCTTTAGGATCATCGAAAATTAATTTCATCAAATTAACATTAAATTCAAGCAATTTTTTTTCTCAAATCCACCAAATTATTAAAATTACCTAGAATGTTTTTTTGTTTTCACACTTTCCTACCCATTTCCAAATAAAAACAATATTCATTTCTAATATAGGTTTTTAAATAAAAAATGGCCTAATTTCCAATAAAATAAAACATTATTGACATAATAATAAGAAAATAACTATATAACCACATAATTTTATTCTCTAGAGAAAATCATATATGAAAAAGGAACTCGAATGAGAAAAAAGATAGATATATCATAAAATAATCATAAAATCTAGATCACTGAAAAATATATTTGATTAATAAATTACATGACGATCTATAACTCTCAACAATGGAGATATCATTATATGAGAATAAATCACACATGGGGTTAAAATAGATTAAAATGAGACAAAACAAAATCCTTAGTGTTATTATTTTCCAAAATAAGGGTTCATATGAGTCAAAATGACCACATTAGAGAATAAAAATTTAAAATAATAATAATAGTGTTTAATGGGGTGGATTTTGGATTAATTTTGGGATCCAAGAATCATTGATTTAATTTTTAGGGGAATTAAAACTAGATTCACAGTTAATAACAATTGAATAAAATATAATTTTAATAGTACTCCTCAACTGAAATTTTGGATGGGGTTCATGGTATGGCCATAATATTAGTAAATCCATGAACCAACTATTCACACCATCAGTCTATAAGTGTTCACCATTTTTAGGGTTGTTCTATCACCAAAATTATTAAGCACATCAAAATTTATTTACATATTCTATGTAAATATAATTATAAAGTGATTTTTAGGAGGTTTAGAAATGTTTTCAAACATTTTAAAGGATTGTATGGCGGAGAATGGATTGATCACATTTATTTTAAATCATGATGAATATATTTGAAGACATGATGTGAAATGTATGTACTCGAAATTAATGATTATATAATCTAGTTAATTAGAATATAATTAACTTTTATACATTCCTAAAGAACATTTAGGTATTTATTTTTAGAGTATTAGTTCATAAACTCATACATAGAAACATATATATTAATAAATATAAACTTCTACAAAAAATATATTTTTTCACTATATGAATCATTTAAAATAAAAAATTCCTTCATTCGGTATCAATGCTTTATGACATTAAACATGAATTTTACTTTTCTTATACCGATCCACAAACTGTGAGAAATCATTTTAGATATTTTATGAGACCAAAATTCTTTTTAAATTATATATAATGGAAGATAGAATTGGTGAAACCATGAATGGAAACATTTTCACAATTTTATCACTATTACACATAAAACATAAGCCCTATAGATTACATTATGATATCATAAGATTCTTATAAAACCATTGAATTACTTCATAAGTCATAAAAGATAATTTCTTGGGATCATTATCATATATCCTATACATTTAATTTACCTCTCATTGGTACATAAGGAGTGAAAATCTTAGTTACTCTTCTAATAACCAAAAAAATATATTCACTTAATCTCATAGTAGAAACCAAACCAATTATCTCTATCCCATTACCCAATGCATTGGAGAGCTAAAATAGGATCACCCACCATAAATTTATCATTTAATCTAATATCATCAAAATAATTCCCTATAACCATAACATTATTATGACACAAAATAATTTCAAAAATGGAATATTCTGAAGGAACATAAGATTACCATTTTGAAAACATATTTAATTTTTCAGAATCCACGAACATATAAATGAAGAAATATTATTTGAAAATAAATTGTAAACAAGTAAAGGAAAAAATAAAATTAATAATGATTCATGAATGTTGGAAAGTCATGTAATTCCACATAAGTAAAAACAATTTATAAAAAGAGTTGTAACATGAAATATGGTATTATAAAAATAAAGGTCTATTAAAATATGATATCATTTAAGCATGAATTAATAGAATATTTGTAATATTAATATTCAATACAAAAAACAAATATTAGAAAAAATATATAATAATGTTTCATTTAATAAATAATCTTATCATGACAATTTCAATGAAGTATAAGGTTATCCCAACAAATAGAAATTGGGATACTAGTTCTCTTAGCTTATGTGAAAAGACTTCGGCACTTTTACATAACATCTCATATAATCAAATTGGATTCATTAATTGAAAAAATCCTAAGCTTTTTTCACATATATTTTATTTATTAGCCTTTTATTATTATCAATTGATGAAATTTCTATGTGTTTTAATTATCATAATCATCATTTCTTGAAAATTCATTTTCTGTGTTAATGGTCTATCCCCTTGAATTTAATTATAATATTTATATTAAAACTAAAGAAAAACAATGAAAGTAGAAATAAATCGTATTAATATATTTACATAATTTTCAGTGATCCCATAAATAATTTTACTGTTTGATATGAGGATGATTAATTAGAAAAAAAATTAATGATAAATGATTGGCATCTTTCTTGTGGTTTTTCTAACCCTTAAAATCTAGTTTCCTTTAATTTAAATATTTTTTTTATAAATTTTTTTCTACGGAATTATAAAAGTTATATTATACATATCGATGTTTTTTAACCATTATTGTGGTTTTATGACCAAATTTGAACATGGTAATGGAAAATAAAACCACATCATCCAAGAAGGTGGTGAATCAACAGGTCACAAACAATACTTTCATTTATTTATAATAAGAGGCGGAGAGAAGTGTTTTGAGGGAAGATATTAAATTAAAATAATAAAAATCTAGTATATATATATATATATCAATAGATTTATCATTCCACATTTGAGAAGGGAGTTGATTATAAGGCAGACAGAAAAAAAGAATGAAAGAATTTAAATGTGAAAGAATAGAGGATTTTACCTCTCGAATGTTGTTTCCATCAAAAAATCCTTAAGGAACATGTTGTTAATCATTTGGGTAGATCCATAGTTAATGGAAATAGGGAAGAGGTCAGGGAAGATAATTGGAAAAAATTTAGACCAGCTAAAAGGCTTTGGTTGTGTGAGAATAATGGGTGGTGGTGGTATTTATTGAGTGAGGATAGTGTGTTTTTAATTATTATATTCATTTATATACAATTTTTAATAAGGACTATAAATAATATAGATTATTGTGATTAATTACAGTATATTGTGTATTTTAGTTCTAAATAATGGTTGAATACCTCATCTATACATAATCTATGGAAAACAAATTTCGTTAATTTAACTTATAATGTTACATATCATAAATTAACATATTTAAATATTCGTAATAAATTAAACTATTTTCAAAAAAAATCACCCTAATCATTTTTTAAAATAATAATTCATAAAATAGACTCCATTTTTTTAAAAAAATATATATAATTAAGAGAAATTTAGTTTCATATTAATATCAATATTTTTCGTAAAAACACAGATTTAAATATTAAAACTAATTTTATAAATAATTGATAAGTTAAATAAAATCCCAAAAAAATAATCATATAATTAAAAAAATAAAATTATTAATTATGGAATAAATTTTATGAAATTATATATTCATTCAAAAAATTATATTAGTTATAAATTTTTAAATTATCATTTTCAATTCCAAAAAATATTGACACATAATTATCAATTTTTAAAACAACCATTTACTTACACCATGATATAAATATATAATATTTTCCCTTATAAGATACATAAATTTTATGTATACATTCTTTGTTGAGGTTACTATTCTATTATTATGGATTCTCTAATTTATATAAGCATAAATTATTTCATTATAAATTTATAGGGAATGTAACTATTTAATTATACAATGAAAAAATATATTCTATAATTACGTCGGTTGTTATCTCCCCCTAGAAATGGAATCATTATAATTTATTAACTTATTATGAGAGTTATAATAATTATCACTCATATATTTTTCATATTTCCACGTTTCTTATTCAAGAATATAGTTTATCCACAAGTATTTAACGTGGTGAATTACATTATCCACCAATATTTTCATTCAATGGTCAATAATACTAACATTATTTCAATCCTATAAAAATTTGTCATTTAATTTAACAATATCATGCATGTGAAAATGAGGGGAATTTGGAACTTACTTTCAAAACATTGAAACATGAAAAAAATTGTTTTCCTAATAAAATATCTAAGGCAATGCTACTCAGAATGAGACTAATCCAAATTTATCTAGGAATTCATCAGTTAATATGAACTGTAAGCATAAAATCCATTGTTTACTAAATCACATAAAAAATTTCAAATATAAAAATTGAGAAATATATGATCACCTAACTCCAAATAAGGATCCTTCCTCTGTTTATCTGTATATATTTTCAGTGTTTTCAATTTTATCCTTAACTGTATTTAAAGAGACTATATGTTAAATGTCATTACCCTAACCAATTATGGACCCATAATTTCATTACAATTCATAGAGGGGCCTTTATTGTGACAACCCGAAGACCACCTCCAAAAAACTTGTGTATAATGACTAGAAACGTGTAGGAATATGCAACAAATTGGAGGAATTAGAATAATGTAATGAAACACACACACACACATCTCCCTTACACAAAGGAAGAACTGTAAAAATACTATGTAAAAAATGCATGAAAAACACTATATCACAGAACAAATGTACAAAAGTGAATATATGATAAATTAAAAAGGTCCCAAATACAATCCCACTAAAAATAGTCTATAACCATAAGTCCAAACTATAAAGTACGACATATTGAGACTATCATCCGAAAAGTCGTAGGGACACACCTCAGTCTGTCCAGACTCACGAGGATCCATCAATTCCTAGTCTACCAAAAAATACAACTAAAAGTCAATCATCTATATAATACATGACATGTGTTGGAAAATCCCATATAGGGTTGATTAAAACAACACACTTTTGGACACCCAAAACCAAAAATGAAATCACACAAAACGAAAAACCTTGATGGAAATACTAAGAAAGAAATACTCTGAAGGAAATACCATGAAGGAAAAACGATTAAGGAAATACAACTAGGGATATACCATGAATAAAATACTGTGAGGGTAATCGAACTATAGATATACCTTGAATGAAATACCATGATAGAAGATTCATTGTCATCTCTACATAGGTGTTTGTCTACCACACATATAGCATGAACATCATGATATACTAAATTTAAGAGTCATAATATAGAGGTAAGCCACAACCATTTTCTAGCCATAAGATTCTTCTAGAAAAATTATTGTTATATGAGAGCTCACTTGTTGAGCCATTATATAATCAGAGGAGTTCTTGAAGAGGTCTTTCTAATTTGGGCCCTGACCATATGAGAACATATTGGTCGAGAAAGATCATGATAACACCAATATGGGATCACACTTAGATACAATTAGGGATTCCATGGATCATACCAATATACATTGGGGGTAGCATGTACCCAATATAGATCGATTCAAAATGTAGTTGATCATGCCCGGACACCATGGGTGATACCATGAATCATTCTAATACACTCTGGGGGATACCACATACCCTATTGATGTGGCCCGCTTGGTGGTGGATCAGTTCCCTACTCATAGAGGTTACATGATTTAACAGACTCCACTATGGGCGATATAGTATCACACCCCAGTCCTGGGGAGGGATGCGTGACCATATCTATTACTCGGCCTCCATAAGGTATTATAGTCCAATAATGTGGATGTAATATCATAATGAGTCTTTGAGGAATGAACCAAAGGTAATTCTATCATCTTATACTACTCCAAGAATAAAACTCACCACATCTCTTCAAAAGGTCTATCTCATCATCAGGGCCCCTTTACCATAGACGGCTCATCAAATAGACATGTCATTTGAAATGTATGTATGTTTGATGATTAAAAGGAAGGGGGTCATTAGGACAACCTGGTGACTGATGGTCGGTCCACCAATAGTGGTAGTTCACTACCTTGGATGACGTCCCTGACATGCTGATGTGTGGATGGCGAGGTTGACCATCACTAGTGACCACACCCTTTAGTTTTTGTAGCTTGATAAATCATGGAAGATGGATGACCATGACAGTCGACTGTGGCCCCAATATAGCCTTGTCTCTTTATGTATAACCCAGGTTCAACCTGTTCACCATGGCCCACCTGGCATGGCCCACTCACCCAGTCTGCCATATCTTGCCCAGAAGGTGCCACTTGGGTGGCCGGGCCCACTCCACCTACTAGCCCATCAGCGTCCACTCAGCCTGTTGTCCCTCCACATCCACTACATCCCACAGATATTCTATTCCCTAAAACCTCTACACTACGTGGCTGCTACCATGATCTTCTTCTACCGGCTCTACTGACTACCACGTGTGACACTTCATGCATCACATGGCTACTCTCGCACTACACCACTATACCATCATGCCATACTTGTAATGGTGGTCCCTTCCACAGACCAAAAATCCACCATTAATGCTTGAATTAATGAAATTATGGAATATCTATTATGATCAGGTTATAATAAACATATATATGGCCTCTTTTTTTGTTTTCCTCTAATCAGTGGGGTGATTACATTCGGAGCCTCCTGGCCAGACGAACCAATACCATGAGGGTCCAACGGTGAAGAACACCAAGAACGGGGGAGAAAAAACAGGAATAACACCCACAGAAATAGTCCTCGAACATTTTTCATTTTGGTCTCAGTCGATTATTTTTAGAATAAGTAAGAACATATAACTTGATAACTTTCAGAAATAATACCCACAATAAAAAAACAAACCTTCAATGATCAAAACCCATATCAATTTTTTTTGGATCGTCCCTAGTTCAACATGAAAATCAAGTATAGGGAACGATAAAAAGGAAATAACCACCCTACCTCACTTCAGATCAGTCACTTTTAACGGATTTTTGTGTCATCATCATCATTTTTGAGGTTCCTATGAATCTGTTGGGCATCGATTTATTATCAATGATCCATTACTGTTTGTTGAGAGTTATTCTAAAGCTCTCTCTACAGATTCTATATCATTCCTAGGGTTATTTGGCTAAGCGTATTATTTTTTTCATTAGAATACTGTTATCGGAAAGTGCAGAATCATGATAAATAATTATTATTTAAATTATTTGATGAAAATTACATCATTTTCATGTTTTTACACAGAAAACCAACATGAAAAAATGTTATGTCACAGCTCGGTAAAACCCCACATTAAAAACACAAATTTATTCTTTTACTTCTAATATGAGTCACCATTCATGATCTATTATGATTTTAAAAGTAAAATAATTTTTTTTAATAATTGTATTTAAAGTTACGTCCTTGGGGACTTTTCTATAGATGACCCGCCCCGACAAATTCTAGGTCGCTCCTACCATGAAGATTCCATTTTTATTCCCAATGGTCCTATCATATTTCTGATCTCGTAACATGTTTATATGTTATTGAACATTTTTAGGGAAATCACACAAGCGTTCTATTAAATTATTTTCATTTTTTAGAAAATTATTCAGGGAAAATCAGCCCTCAAAATTAAATTTTGTCTTAGAGAATGGCCTCAAACATAACCCATTTAATTTCTAAAAATAATACATAGATATTTTTTGATGTTACATTCTCCGCACCTTGGGTCTTTACATCCCTGAAAGCCAAAATAAGACTACTTAAACAAAATGGGGTACTAAGCATGAATATGAGCCGTCATTACCATGTACTCTCTTGAAGATTCATGTGTTTCCATTAAATTCAAAAACAAGGAACTGATCACCCAATATAGATCGTATTAACTCTTTCTAGAGTATATCATAAAATCCCGCAACATGTCGTTTAAAACCAAATGGTATGTTCAATCTGGATGTCCGTTTGGGGGTGAAATGCCATACTCAATTGTACATGAGTCCCAAATATCTCCTAAAATTCGTTCCACAACCAATTTTTTATTTGAGAATCACGATATGAAACTATAATCAATGTAACACCATGGTGGTAAAAGATCTCATAAATGTAGTGGCATCCCATTCTCTATACATAACTCTCCTCTAATATAGATAGGAGGTGGTTCAACGTGGTGAGTTGATCAACGGTAACACATATGGAATCATTTCCCCTGAATGTATGTGGTAAAACCCTCACGAAGTCTATCGATATCCATTCACCCAACCATTCTAGAAACATAAGGGGATGGGTTAACATGAAATAACATGGTGATCAGCTATCACTTGTTAACACATGTGACTTTTAGAGATGAACTCTGCAACTCCCTTCTTCTTCCATAGCCAAAAAATTGGTGTTTAAGGTCCTGATACATATTCACCACACATGGATGTACCACTAAAAGGTATGTATGGAACTCTATAAAAAGCTTTCTCCTATAATTTCCTGGGTACAAAAATACACCATCTGAAAAGAAAAACGTCCTCCCCACCTTTCAAATACCCATTAAAAGCATTCCATGTGGACTACTGAGCACACAAGGTATCATAGTAGGTATGCCCCAGTTGTTCCTCCCTGACTCAATATATGAGTGGAGGGGTGAAAACCATCCCCTGGAGGTGAGATTCTCTATCTCTATCCCCAAGGGATAACTATAATGATTCTAACTGCTCTTATACATTGTTCAGTAACTGAAAACTAGATCTCATTCTAAGATCATCTGCCTCCACGTTCCTCTTTCTAAGAGTATGGAAAATATCAATTTCATAGAACTAGATGAAATAGAGGCACAAATTATATATCACGTTTATATCCTTATAGGAGGTGATATACATGAGACTCTTGTGATTTGAGTAGATGATAAACCACTCACCAATTAGGTAGTGTCGCTGCATCTTCAATGCGTAGACTACAACTACTATCTCAATATAAGGGGTCACATGGTTCTATTCATGTGATGTCAATTGATGAGAACCAAATGAAATAATTGGTTGTATCCTACCTCAAGGGAAAATCAATCACCGACCATGACCCAACATAGAACACCATGTACTGAATTACCTCTTCTATTAATCTATGATTGGAGTTCTTGTCAACCTCTACCTAAGATCTTGAAAGCACTACTATAAATTCTATATCCATAGGAACGGTTTTCCATTTCATTTAAATTCATTCAAGGGTGATATCACTGTGGATATGTTGGGCACAATATTTCTATAATACTCTCCAAACCAAGGAAACTCTGCACCTCAGTAACACTCTTGGGGGGCTCCCTAGAAAAAACTACCTTAACCATCACTGGATCCACTGCATCTCTGACCTCTAAGATGCCGTGTCTCAGGAAATGGAATATTAGAATATAAAAAACACATTTTGAAAAATTCCCACTGATTTTGTGCTCTTAGAGAATATTTTGGACCACCGTCATGTGTCACACAAGCTCCTCCTCATACGCCAAGTACACTAGGATGACATCAATGAAGACCACCATTAACTGGTCAATGTAAGGATGAAATATCAGGTTCATGATTCCCACAAACTAGGATGGTCTATTTTTCATGCCAAACAACATCACTATGTACTCATATTGACAGTAATGGCAACAAATGTTTATATTCAGTATATCCTTATCTCGTACTCAAAGTTGTTGATATCATGATAGGATGTTGATCTTGGAAATCCATCATGCCTCTTTCTTCTGATCAATGATAATAGAGATCCTCGATAGTTGATACTTGTTCTTCACGATTGTAAAGACCTGTAAATTTCAAGGGAAATTTTTTCTTAATTTTCTTTGGGATTTTACGAGTACGCAGTTTCTGACAGCACCTGATTCCAAGGCCCGGTGTGCCCGGAATCATTTTCCGAAGTTTTTCTTGGGTACGTTCAATGAACGAACGAGCAGGTTTTTCTATCATTTGAACCAGTGCACAGAATCGAAATCTGAGGGCACCGATGAAACTGCAGCGCCAGTAATTGCTTAAAAAGACCTTTTCTGGAGTTGCGTTTTCTCAGGAAGAGTTGTTTAATTTTTTGGATTAAGATTACAGAGAAATAAAATTTGTGCTACTAATTTTATATCTTTAAAGTGGTTAAATCCTAAGGATGGAGGTTGGGTGGAACTAACCACCCATGTGAGGTTAATAGTGAGGTGGGGACCACAGAAGCTCCATCCCTTAAAATTCCCTAAAATCTCTAAAACCCCTACTTTAATTTTGTGACACACCCTCTCATTAATGATTCCAACTTTACTTCATTTAATTTTGACAAGCTCAAGATTAATTAAGTTAATTTAATTTAACTTTTGAATTTTGGAAATGCATGGGTTAGGTAATAAAATAAGAAGAGTCTTATTTTTATTTGGGGTTGGTTGGTTGTGTGGGGAATTGGAGGAGATAGAACCTGTCTTCTTCGTTGGAGAACGTGAAGAACGTCAAGACCTCGATGAAGAATGTCATCACCGCAAGGAGTGCTTGACTTGCCGTTCTTCTCCTCTCTATAGCAGGTGTGAGACACCATCCACCTTGGATGTACGCTGAGGCCATCAACTGTGACACCGACCTATGTCACCATTTTTGAGGTATGGGTTTGAATTTTTTCATGAATTTTCCTTTCCATTCATCGTCAATTTCATTGGGCCGCTTGTTAACAATTTAACGGGAGGAGGTCGGACTGCAGGAACACGGCCGACCCTCCTCCCCGTATTGTTGTTGTGTTCGTTACGACTCGAATGAAGGAAGCGGAGTGCAACGGCACAACGACGCCGGCTGGAAAAGGCCACGGTGTTGCGGGGATCGGCAGCCAGAACCTCCATCCGCCGGCGCAAGGAGGGCGGGACCCGCGAGGCGGGTCCTGCCGTTGCACACCGGCCGGCCAAACCGGCCTGCCGGTTTCCGAGAAATCCGGGGGTCGTAACCCTTGGCTGGAAAAGGGAGGGGCCCCCATGTGGGGGGGTCTCAATCTAGGGGAGGGGCTGCGCCCCCCCCCCCCCCCCCCCCGTATCCTGCTCGGCCAATTGGCCAAGCTGACTAGACGTGCGGGCCTCGCCCGTGTCGGGCCCCCCGGCCCCGCCCAGGCCGCGCTGCGCCGCGCCGGCCTAGCCGGGCCGTGCCAGCGGGGCCGGGCCATGCCCTAATGGGTCGGACCTGGTTCGAGTCGACCTGGTTCGAGCCGACCCATGGGGCCTGGGGCCGGGTCGGTCCGGGCCCAAAACCCCATAAAACTGGTCAGGTTCGTTTAAACGCCTGTAACATGGGCTATGAACCTCCGATCGATGCACCGTCAGTTGCGATGAGATACTTGGATCGAGACGGTCGTTTTGGTATATTACACTCATGGTTTTGGAGAACTTTGAGTATGGATGGGTTGGTTCGAACATGTTACCAACCGGGCCCTCGGAGAGGAAACACTTATAACTTGAGGTTCGGACGTCCGATTAACATGCCGTCGACTTTGTTAGATTCTTCTTAGTGAGACGGACCTTTTGGATTACTCCGCTCGAGGTTTGGATTAGTTTGACTACGATCGGGTTGGTTTTGACTTAAAAACCAACCGGGCCCCTGGAACGGAAAAGCCAATAACTCTCAGACCAAGTGTCCAATTGACGTGCCATCTGTCACGTTGTGTTCCTATTGACATGACGGAACTTTGCGATACATCAACTCTAGTCTACGTGATAGTTGATGTAACGACCTCTTGGCTCGTGGAGCGGACCCTCCCAGAATGAGCGTGCTGTGTGCGGAAACCCTAGAGCTGGCTAAGACTTGACAACTACTGATCGACCGACTCTGAGTGTTTCGATAGCCCAATGGGGAGTTCTTGGTTGTAGCGGAAGACCCAAGGTGGAGGAGCGCTTGGTTGTAGCAGTAGAACCGCGGTACTCAACAGAAGGATTACCCATATAGGTTATGAGGGGGAGCACTTGGTTGTAGCGGCATACTCATGGTGGGAAGCGCTCAGTTGTAGCAGCAGGCCCATTGTACTCGACAGGTGGAGTACTACAGCAGTCCAAGGTTAGTGGAAAGCATTTGGTTGTAGCGGTAGGCCCACTGTACTCGATAGAGGAAGAGTTCTCCAGCAGCTATGGGTTCGACGGTGAATACTTCCGTACTGGAATCCTCCGTGTGTTCGACGACGATGAAAACCATACTGGAATCCTCCATGGGTTCGACGGTGAACACTATCGTACATGAATCCTCCGTGGGTTTGACGATGACGACAACCGTACTAGAATCCTCTGTGGGTTCGATAGCTAAGCTGGTTAGTATCCTACGTGGGTCCCAAATTAGATGAATCAGTGGCTATATCTGATCATCTATATTACCTTACGAAGAAGTATACCTGTGTGAGATGAGTCTTTAATTTCAATCATTATCTTTTATATGATTGACTTGCTTCCTATGTTAATTGGGGTGTGCTTTCCTGTGTGGATTGGGTTGTACTATCCTATGTGGATTTGATTGAACTTGGGCTCAGATGTTGGAGACAAACTGGAATTGATGACTTAGTTATATGTTTGGGAATATACCTAAGTAGTTTTGGTTGTTACTTCGTGATTGTATCTTTCTTTTGTGGATTATCCTTTGTGGATTCTGGAAGACCTTCGGGGGTATCATGGTCCCTAATGAGTAGCGTATACTCACCCCTGCATGGGCTATGCCCGCATTACGTTGTGTTGGATGCAGACGACGGATAGTGATGATCGCGATTGAGACTCGGGGATCAAGTCGGTACCTAGAGGTGGACCACTGGGCGGGACGTACACGGAGCGGATGGCTGGACCTGAGGAGCTGAGGAGGCTATCTGTACCCACCCTACAAGTGGGACATCTAGTGGATGGCTCAGCATTGCTGCTTTAATTTTCAGTTTCTGTAATTTCTTTCAGTTGTAATTTACTTCAGTTAGGTTTGTATTCTGGCCCATTTACTTTCCAACACTTATTTTATACCCAGTTTTACTTAGTGTTCACTTCTTCTTGCTTACTCTGTGGTGTTTGGTTAATTTATAAAGGCAATGCCTTCCCCTTCTGTCTGGATTTATGCCTTGGTCCTAGTCCCCAGCGCCTGGCCTATTGGAGGCGGGCTTGGTGTAGTCATGGCATGGGTCCCGAGGACGGGTCGTGACAAATTGGTATCATAGCAGTTGGTTCTACCACAAAACATAGGACTCTGATATTTCCTTTCTATGAATCAATAGTGTAATGGGTACTAAGTGTGGTGTTCAGTTCAGGGAGTCCAGTGTTGGTGCGGTGGCCGACGTATCTGTACACCCGGACCCTGACTACTGATTTCCGATTTTGTGCACGAAAACACTGATTGCGTGTGTGTTTCCAAGAGTTCTAATTCCAGCTCAAACCAAGTTATCTCACCAGGTATAAATCATTGACTATTTTGAATCTGTTCAGGATGTCTTCACACAGACAGTCAGTTGGAGTTCTGAGATAGTACACGATGATGGCCCACCGAGCGATGAGGCTCTAGTGCGAGGCCCTTTTTTCTATATTTCCACCCTCGGGTGGTGTACCAGCAGCACCACCACCTGTTGGGAAGCGGATGCCACTTGCCATACTAGCAGACGGTGCACGCCGGAAAAGCGTGATTCACGAGTTCCAGAAGTAGAGGCCTCCGGGGTTATTAGGTGACGCAGATTCCCAGAAAGCCGATGACTGGCTGGAGACGATTGATAGAGTTTTCCGCCTAACTGTGACATCAGTAGAGTGGATGGTGGACTTGGATACTAGTTGTTTCTAGTTAGTGACCATGAGGATGGTCCTCATAGTGATGAGGCTTCGGTATGTTGACTGATGCCTGAGATAGTTCCATTGCATAGTTTGTTAGCTATACATCACTACCTGTTGGTCAGTAGTTACAACCTGTGGTACTAGTAGGTGACAAATTTAGGCTTACTGCCATACACATGATCCATCACCTGATATCCCTCAAGTTACAAGGCAAGCCCGACTGACAGGCGGCTGAGGACTAGCTTGAGGAGGTGGTAGAGAGTTTTCTAGAGCTTATAAAGCTTCAGCAGGACGAGATGTCGGTAGCTGAGAATTCATCGGGGTGTACCAAACCATTCCTGGTACTCAATGAATATGATGTGATCGGTTCTTTAGGGATTGGAAATCCCAGCGAGGTATATTTAAGGACATCCGAGCCAGCACCTTTTCTCTATGCATTCCTACTTCTGCTAGGGTTCTAGAAAGAACCTTTGTATTTGAGAATTCTTTTACTGAACGAATGCAGTTAGTGAAGGTTGGATGTGGGAATGTAGGAAACTGGCGCCAGACTCGGAGACTTGGGCATGTAAAATGTTTCAAGTAGATGAAGTAAAAAAGGACAGATGAATCTGCAAGGCAGCAGGCATGGGAGCAGATCTAGGAGAGCAGCATGGTGTGGTGAACATTTTGACATGTTGCAACCACCCACCTTTGTAATCTCTGCTAGGATCACGGAGCTGGAGGGCGGGGAAAATAGTAGGTGCATGCGGTCAAGAAGTGTGACCTAAAGACTCTATGGATGATTCGAAGTATGGACTGTGTCTTCTACTAGCTTCTGTAACAACAAGACATTGATACGAATAATCCCTTCCTTCCACGAATCTTGTCCCAGACCTAGATTTTCCGGTTAAGCTATTGACTTGACCCTCACATCTAGAGATACCTTTGGGAGGAGAATGGATAATCACACTTACGACGACAGTGTAATCTAGCCCTTTAGGTGAGAGTTTTGGTTGGAACCTCTTGGTGGCAGCGTCGAGGCCTTACAATGTTAGTTTGAGTATGGACTGGGAAATCATAGTTCATACACAAATTGACGGTATTAGGAAAAAAGGTTGTGGTCTATCTACAACTTCGGGATGTGTTTTCCTTGGTCGGTGAAAAGAAAACCCTAGGAAGCATAGGATAAACTCATTCTTAGGAGGGTGTAGCCGATCACTCTTGGGTTGGCCAACCTTACCCTTATGGCTATAAGAGTTTTGAGTGTTAGTTTTAATTAGGAAATAGAGGCCTCTAGAGTTCGAGGATGGTGACCAAGATCTTATACGGTTCTCACCTCGACGAGGTTTACGGAGATGTTTCCAAGGTGGTGAGTTTCTCCGAGGTTCAACAGACCATTCCTGGTTCTCAGCAGGATAGGCGAGGTGGCTTACCGCCTGACTCTACCACCTCAGTTGCACCGGGTGCACGACGCCTTCCACGTATCTTAGCAGAGAAGATACGTGCACAACCCGACGCATATCATCAAACATGGGGAGATGTACATTGACGATGGGGAGGCTTTTGTGGAGGTCCTGGTGGAGATCAAGGATCGACAAGAGCGGGTCTGACGTGGGAAGCTGATTCCCCTAGTGCGCATCAGATGGCAGCACGAGGACCTCAAGGAGAGCACTTGGGAGTGGGAGGCTCATATGCATTCTCAGTACCCTCATTTGTTTCCCTAGTTTGTGATGTATCTTTACGGGGATGTAAAGCTCCGAGGTGGGAGTAAATTAAAGACTCGTAAACTTTGAGAGAAAATTTTTCTTTATTTTCTTTGGGATTTTATGAGTACGCAGCTTCTGACGGCACCTGATTCCGAGGCCCGGTGTGCTCGAAAACATATTCAGAAGTTTTTCTCGGGTACATTCAATGAACGATTGAGCGGGATTTTCTATCTTTTGAACCAGTGCTCGGAATCAAAATCTGAGGGCACCGATAAAACCGTTGTGCCGGTAATTTTTTAAAAAGACCTTTTCCAGAGTTCCTTTTGCTTGGGGAGAGTTGTTTAATTTTGTGGATTAAGACTACAGAGAAATATAATTTGTGCAACTAATTTTATTTCTTTAAAGTGGTTAAAACATAAGGATGGAGGTTGGGTGGAAAAAACCACCCATGTGAGGTTAATAGTGAGGTGGGCCCCACAAGATCCCCATTCCTTCAAATTCCCTAACATCTCTAAAACCCCCACTTTTATTATGTGACACACCTTCTCATTAATGATTCCAACTTTACTTCATTTAATTTTGACTCGTTCAATATTAATTAAGTTAAGTTAATTCAACTTTTGAATTTTGGAAATGCATGGGTTGGGTAAAAAAATAAGAAGAGTCTTATTTTAATTTGGGGTTGGTTGGTTGTGTGGGGAATTGGAGGAGATAGAACCGGTCTTCTTCGTTGGAGAACACAAAGAATGTCAAGACCTCGACGAAGAACGCCGTCACAGAAAGGAGTTATTGAAGTTTCGTTCTTCTCCTCTCTGTAGCTGGTGTGAGACACCATCCACCTTGGACGTACGTCGATGCCGTCAACCGTGACACCGACCTCCGTCACCATTATTGAGGTAGGGGTTTGAATTTTTTCGTGAATTATCCTTTCCATTCATCGTCAATTTCATTGGGCTGCTAGTTAACAATTTAACGAGAGGAGGTCGGACCGCATGAACATGGCCGACCCTCCTGCCCCTTTTGTTGTTGTGTTTGTTACGGCTCGAACGAAGGCCGTGCAGGAAAACAAAACCGCACGGAAACAAGGAGAAATGCGGTGAAGAATCATGGCGCCGTTACGCCGCACACATGAGGCCGAATGAAGCCGCGACCGGAGTTGGACCACGACGAAGGGGTGAGGCGCCATCGCGCCCCACCATAGATCCCCAAAGAGGCCGTGGATGGAGCGAGGTCGCAGCGGAGGGGCGCGGCAGAGGGGTGTGGTGTCATCGCGCCGGGCTGGTCAGACAAGGCCGCGGTGGTGGTGGTACCGCCGGCCAGAACCGCCGCCCGCCGGAGCAAGGAGTGCGGGACCTACGAGGGGGGTCCCGCGGTGGAACACCAGCTGCCAAACTGGCCGACCGGTATCCGAGATATCCAGGGGTCGTAACCCCCAGCTGGCAAAGGGCGGGCCCCCTATCCGGGGGGGGGGGGGTTCTCAATCAAGGGGCGGGGCTGCGCCCCCCTGCCCCCCTCCGTATCCCACTCAGCCAACTGGCTGAGGTGAATGGACGTGCGGGCCGCGCCCGCGCCAGGCCAACCGGCCACGCACAGGCCGGACCGGGCCGCACCCTGATGGACCAGACCTAGACCTAGGTCGGGTCGACCTGGTTCGGGCCGACCCAGGGGGTCTTGGGTCGGGTCGGTTCAGGCCCAAAACCCCCTAAAACCAGTCAGGTTCGTTTAAATGCCCGTAACATGGGCTACATACCACCGATCAATGCACCGTCAGTTGCGATATGATCCTTGGATCGAGATGGTAGTTTAGGTATATTACACTCAAGGTTTAGGATAACTTTGTGTATGGCCAGTTTGGTTCGAACACGTAACCAACTGGGCCCTCGGAGTGGAAACGCTTATAACTTGAGCTCCGGAAGTCTGATTGACGTGCCATCAACTTTGTTAGATTCCTATTAGTGAGACTGACCTTTTGGCTTACTCTGCTCGAGGTTTTGACACAATTGGAGTATGGTCGTGTTGGTTTTGACTTAAAAACCAACCGGGCCCCTAGAACGGAAAATCCAATAACTCTCAGACTGGGCGTCTGATTGACGTGATGTATGTCGCGTTGTGTTCCTATTGACATGACTGAACTTTGCAATACATCAAACCTAGTCTACGTGAAAGTTGATGTAACGACCTCTTCCCTCGTGGAGAGAACCCTCCCAAAATGAGCGTTCTGTGTGCGGAAACCCTAGAGCTGGCTGAGACTTGACGACTTCGGATCGATCGACTCAGAGTGTTTCGATAGACCAGTGGGGAGCGCTTGGTTGTAGCGGCTGACCCATAGTGGAGGAGAGCTCGGTTGTAGAGGAAGACAAGCAGTAATCAATAGAATGAGTACCTCTGTAGGATATTTGGGGGAGCACTTGGTTATAGCGGCAGACCTATGGTGGGAAGCGCTTGGTTGTAGCAGTAGGACCACAGTACTCGACAGGTGGAGTACTACAGCAGTCCAAGGTTAGTGGAAAGCGCTTGGTTTTAGTGGCAGACCCACTGTACTCAATAGAGGAGGAGTTCCCCAGCAGCTATGGGTTCGACGGTCAAGGCTTTCGTACTGGAATCATTCATGGGTTCGACGATGACGAAAACCATACTAGAATCCTCCGTGGGTTCGACGGTGAAGACTATCGTACTTGAATCCTCCGTGGGTTCGATGACGACAAAAACTGTACTGAAATCCTCTGTGGGTTCGACAACGATGTATATCGTACCGTAATCCTCCATGGGTTCGACGGTGAAGACTATCGTACTGGAATCCTCCATGGGTTCAATAGCTTAGTTGGATTGTATCCTACCTGGGTCCCAGCTTAGATGAACCAGTGGCTACATCTGATCATCTTTATTTCCTTACAAAGAAGTATACCTGTGTGAGATGAGTCTTGACTTTCAATCATTATCTTCGATATGATTGACTTTCTACCTATGTGGATTGGGTTGTGCTTTCTTGTGTGGATTGGGTTGTACTATCCTGTGTTGATGTGATCGAACTTGGGCTCGAATGTTGGTACCAAACTGGAATTGATGAATTAGGTATATGTATGGGAATATACCTACGTAGTGTTGGATGTTACTTCCTGATTGTATCTTTCCTTTGAGGATTATCCTTTGTGGATTCTGGGAGACCATCAGGGGTCTCGGGGTCCCTACTGAGTAGCATATACTCACCCCTAAAAGGTATATGTCCGCAATACGTTGTGTTGGATGCAGACAACGGACATCGCTGATTGCGGTTGAGGCTTGTGGAGCAAGTCGGTACCTAGAGGTGGACTACTGGGTGAGACGTACATGGAGCGGACGGCTGGACCCAAGGAGATGAGGAGGCTATCTGTACCCACCCATTAGTTGGGAGCTCAAGTGGATGGCTCGGCATTGCTGCTTCACTTTTCAGTTGCTGTACTTTCTTTCAATTGTACTTTACTTCAGTTGGGTTTGTATTCTGGCCCATTAACATTCCAGAACTTATTTTTTTACCCAGTTTTACTTAGTGTTTACTTCTGATTTCTTACTCTGTGGTGTTTTTTTACTTTATAAAGACAATGCCTTCCCCTTTTGTCTGGATTTACGCCTTGGTCCTAGTCGCCAGCCCCTGGCCTATGGGAGGTGGGCTTGGGGTAGCCACGTCACGGGTCCCGAGGATAGGTCGTGACAACAATAACCTGGTTTGAGAACCATAAATCTATATAGCTCACAAAACAATACTGGAGCCACCTGATATGTAGGTGTATATATTGAAACTGTCTTGATGTGTAGATCAATGATGAATCCTAGTTCCCTATGATGAGGTAAACACGAAACATCTTCAGGGAATATATCCTCATACTCCACCACCATAGCAAGAAATTGACGAATCATATTATCCATTATACCAAAGGTGATGCTAGTCAAATAAATTGTAATCAACTGCACCCTCTTATGAGTGGGTCTGTCAAATGATGAATGTGATTCCTTTTCACCCACCAAGGAAAAACTGGTTCCATAACTATGGAGACACCACACTCTATGCCTAAAATAGTCAATTAGAGCATGAACTATGGACACCCTATCCATAAAAAGAATAATGTCATAAGTCCTCGACGCCGCTACCAATAGATCCCAACCAAAACTATCACCTTCAGAAGCCAGGTAAAACTATCATTACCAGAGGGTGATCATAAAATTGTCTCCCATTATATTCTTTAAGAGTAGTGGTCGAGTCAACTGTTCAACCACAATATCCATGTCCTAAAAAATGTTTCTTTGAAATAAAATAATTACTAGAAAATGTGTCTATAAAAACTATATCTAAGGTTTAAAAGACATAGCTCATACATTGAATAATCCCAAGACCCCCTAGGTCATAATCTTCAATCGCAAGTAGATTAAATCATCTATGTCCACCAACTCCTAGAGCATGGTGGGGACCACCTAGGGGTGGTGGTGGAAAAATATCAAAACCTTGACTAGCTCCTGTTGTTCCCCCAGCTTCTCTTCCAAGTCCACCACCCTATGGAACACCCTTCTCCTATCTATGCCTCTGCCTCGGTGGTCCATCCACTATCTCTTCATCACCAGTATGACAAGTTTGTCTATCTCTATTGAGTTTTCCTCTACTGCTGGATGAAAATCGTTACCACTCTCTAGGAAAATTGTATAATCCTTATGGTTCCTAAGCTACTGATCTACTATCCATGGACCTCCTCTAGAAACATATCACACATCCAAGTCCCTAAGACTAACATTGTCTCCCTTTTGTAAAGGTCTCTTCTCCTACCTTACCACTACTGACCATCCCTAGATATATTCACCCATCCATGTAACTATCAACCACATTGGTTCACTCAAGTGCCCCATAATAGGTAACAATTCAGATAGATAACATAGGCTCAGATCTTCCAATGCAAAAAAAAATCAATTGTCTGATCCCTAAAGCAAAGATCATGTATCATATCTATCAAGAACATGAAGTTGTTTTTATGCCTTGATGAATACATAGACACAGACATGTCAGTCTTCTAGAACTATAGATTTTCTTGGACACACATAGCCCTCAGATTAAAAGTTGAGAACAACTGTCTAAAATGGATATCAAAATATTTCTACTAAAGAGTTTCCTCATCATTAGATTGGGTGACCAATTTCCATAATCTTCTTTTTTAGCTATGTAGATGGCTCAATAACAGTAGAACCATCAGATTTTCTGGTGTCCTAAATAGATAGAAAAATTCATTCACCACCTCCATCCATTCCTCAACAGCAAGGGGGTTGGCCTTAAATCATAACCTAAGGGGTCGTTGTCACTAAAACTAAAGAGAAATGCTCACCCTACACTCCACATACACTGGTACTAGGGGTACCAAGTTCTACTCTATATGTGGTGGAAAATCTAGTTCTCCACCAAGATGTTCTATCTCCAGTACATATCCATGTACAAATATCTTTTCACCTAGAAGATCATCATCATGATTCGATGGTGGCTTCATGGTTGGATTTCTACGTATAAGAATTGTGATGTAAAATAAGATGTACAACATTCAATAGAGTATATCTTAATAGATTACCAAATAAGGACAAGAAAACACCACATTACCTATATGATGCATGTACCATTGTATATCTCTACAACCATTTTTTTCATGTACAGAGTTGAAAAGCAGAAAATTAGAGTCTTGGTGTGTGGATATGTTGGTCCCCACACCAACACTAGTGTCCCTAACATGATATATGAAATTGAAACCATCAAAATTGATTCCCTATAAGTATCCTCATAGACTCATGGTATCAAAGTAGAATTGACCTACTCTAATACCACTCTATCGCGACCCTTCCCAGATGAGACCATGTTGTGACTACCCAAATACTATCTCAAATAGGCTAGTGGAAGCTGACTAGAACCAAGTAGGAATATCTCACAAATGGGAGGCATTATCCTAAAGTACCTATACACACACACACAAATCTCTAAGACATAAATGTTGAAATGTAAAAACAACATGTTAATAACGCATGAAATTCCCTATTTCCTGCTACCATAGTACAAAAATAAAATTATGGGAATGTAAATAGGGCCATAATACACGACAAACAGAAAGAGTCTATAACCACAATTCCAACCTGTAATGCAAGAGGTACAATGACTATCATCTAAAAAGGCATGGGATACACCTCAATATGTCTGGTCTCATAAGTAACAACCTGGTCCTTGTCTACATAGAAATCCATCAAATGTTTGAGATTCTACACATGACATTAAACAAGCAGGAAAAGCCTATGCAGGGGTGACTAAAATAATACTCAGTAGGAAAACATAAAACAATAAATGGGAATACCACAAAGGAAATAACACCATGTAAATACCAAGAAGGAAATACCACCAAGGATATGAAACAGAAGAAATACCATGATGGAAATATCATGATGGAAATACAACAAATGATATACCATGAATGAAATACCATGAACAAAATACCACAAAGGATATACCATGAAGGAAATAACACTATGGAAATTCCCCAAAACAATACCACCTAGGATATACCAAAAAGGAAATACCATGAAGAAAGATGCATAGTCAAATCCACACATGTGTACGTCTACCACACTTGTAGAAAGAATATACAGGTATACTAAATCTAGGACTCACCATTTTGAGGTAAGACACAAAAAATATCTCGCCGCTAGGTTCTCCTGAAATCATACTCATTCATGGAGAATTAACTCCTCGATCCATGATATCATCGAAGATTATAACAAAGAGATCTTACTCATTTGGGACCTTCCCAAATGAGAACATATTTGTTAAGGAATATCAATATACCCTAGAGAGGAGATGTCACCCAGACATGCTGAAGGAAATAAAGGATCGCACATAGTTACACTAGGGAACCCCAAGTACCCAATAAAGATAAATTCTAAAAATTAGGGACTATGACCAGACACCCTAGGGGATAACACAGATCGGGCCCAAACACTTAGGGGATTCCATGTGACCTACCAATGTGGCATGCTAGGTGGAAAATCAGAACCCTCATCATAGAGGTTACATTATTCTAAAGACTCCACTATCAGGAATATAGGATATCATTCCACTCCTAGGTTGGTGTTCCTAAATATATCTACAACTTTTATTCTCAAGGGATTATAATATAGTGATGAGGACATAATACCATACCTATCCATTGAGGAAAGGAAAAAAAATTAATGGTATCAACCATCTACTTTTCCATTCTAAAAACTCACCCAATCTTCTCAAAAGAACCGTCTCATTGTGAGGGTACTAATTCCATTGACAGATCATCAAACTGAGACACCCATTGAATGTTATGGGGGAGTAATGCTTCGAAGGACTTGAGGTCACTAAGCACGTGGACTATCTCACAGTCGGTCCACCGACATTGTTGTTCGAGCACCGCAATGGTCCGCCTAAACCTGCCATCACATAAATATTGTGGTCAACCAGTAGGGTTGACTTCACCCCTCACCTAACCTAGCCACACAATAGCTGGATCAACCTTGGATCATGGATGACCACTACAATCGAATAATGTGGTTGATCGTGGCCTGATAAACCCTGTTCCCAATCAGGTCCAACACGTTATCCCCAACCCACCTAGCCTGGCCCACATGACCCATTCCTCCTCAATTGGATCATACCACTTTACCTAGCCCACATGGCGTTATCCACAACCACCTTGCCTCGTAGATCATCCACTCATGCGGCCTCAGAACCACGTGTTTTCCCCCACGGCCCACTTCTACTATCCCCACCAGCACCCACGTGGATACTCACAATGCTCCCCATGGCCACCTTCAAAAAATCTGCCTCTTGTGTTGTCTTCACCTTCTTTGGCTGCCACCTCCAGTCATTGTACCACATTAGTACATACACCACCCTACCTCACATGACCACCACAACGAACCCACACCATTTTTTCATTCCAGAGACCATCAAGGTACCTATGAAGCTTGTATTTATAAAACTAAAGGATATCTATGATGCTCAGCTCTCGACCAACATTGATCTGACCTCTGTTTCAGTTTTCCTCCAATCCAAGGGTCAGATTGCGTATGTAGGATCTTAGAAAGTCAGGTTGTGACAATGATGATCCAATAGAGAAGAATGAAAATCACATGGAGGATAATATCAAAAAACCAACCCGGAGTAATGCACCTCATCCTTTGTTCATGTTAGCCTCAATCCATTCCCATTAGAACAAAGATGATGATCTAACAGGAAAACTAATAGAAATAATCCGCACATTTTATTAACTATCGAACAAATATCGGAAGAAGAATTAATATGTTTTTTGATTAAACTGTTTTCTTTATAAAAATTAGGAACTCATAAATATAAAAAATAAACAACTACCCTACATCGATTCAGATCAGTCACTAATGAAGGATCGTTGCGTCATCATCATCTCCTATTAGATTCCTTCAATTTTTTTTTACATCGATCTTTTATCCACGATCTACCACTGTTTGTCGAGAGAGTTATTCTATGGTTCTTCATTGAGATTCTTCTATATTTCTAGGGTTATGCGTAAAACCCTAGGATTTCTATTTATGGACACATGTTAAAGAATAATCAATATGTCAATAGAAGAAAACATATTTAAATTATTTAATGATGATTATGTCATTTTTTTTGTTTTCCCATAGAATACCCATGCCGACTAAATTTATGTCACTTCATGGGATAACACCATATTAAGAACAAAATTGTTTTCTCATATTTAAAAATTATGTCACCGTTTGTTAGTTATTAAGATTTTAAAAATATTATTTTATTATTTTATTTACAATTATGTCTTTGGTTACCTTTTTTATAGATGACCCGCACTAACGAATGTTAGGACATGGATATGGAAAAGATTCCATTTTTCCCTCAATTGGGACCTCGAATTTCTAATCGATTCAACCATTTAAGAGTTATTACACTTTTTCAGGAAAACCATGTGCCTTTCCAATTAAAATATTATCATTTTCAAAAAATAGTTCTTGGTAAACTATGCCTTAGAATAACCATCCAACTCAGTGTGTCTTCTTTAAAAAGACCATTTAATTTCAAAAAACTCCTAGAAATTCCACGATTTTGCACAAAATAATTAATTAACCTACTTCATCCCAAAGTGCTACAGATTTAACCCAATTTTCATATATTGATTCAAAAGGTTTCATATGTTTACTGGATTGAAAACATATATTATAAGAAAACATAACCATATAATGAGGTTTATCCACACATCCACAGTAATCCATCGATCAAAATCCATGCATATAATACAATGTTTGAATCATTCACTCTTACAATCCATGAGATTATGGATGATATGTTTTTTTAATATTTAATTTACTTCCAATGACTTTTGATGTAACTTCTAAAAGTTATAACTAATCCTTGGATCATGATGTTATAAAATGGAGAGAGGAACTCGTGGAACATGACATTCACATTGAGGTACCATCGTTACAGCTAATATAAAGACATAGTATCTCCAATACAATGAAAATGATCAGATTTATTAATTTGATCAATAATAAGGAAATTAGATTTCTACCTGGAGAATTTTTTTGAAACCCCAATTTGAAATATGTGGATATAAATTTTTAGTTACTCTATGGAACTGAAAGGGCTTTTGAATCCCTTTTATAAATTGATATCCTTTTATTACCTGTTGACATGTAAAATATCTCATGGTACATTTAGAAATATGTTTTTTCATTACAACTAACCTATAATACTCTTAATGGTATCTTTATATCTATTTTCATCTAGGATAAACTAAAAATAGTGATCTATGAGCTTCAAGTATTAAATCTTTCTGAAACTTTGACTCACAAATCCCAGATAATATATTCCCAAATATTAGACAAACATTCCATAAATGTTATATTCTGAAAAAATACCCCTTCAACCAATTATACATATTTATGTTATAAACATTATTTGTTATGCACTTTCTTAATTCATTTTCATTGAGAATATTTCACTAATACCTAAAGCAATATAGAGGAATTTCCTATAGTTTAAAATTGATATGAAAAATTAATAAAATCATTTAATTTTTTTCATGTTCCAAGAATTACATGGTTAATGTTGAATGATGTTTTTGACTCAAGGAATCTGAAAATTATTTTCATTCCATGATGATAATTAATTTTCTAATCATAATTATTTGTTAGTTCTACCCATTTTTATGCCTCACGCTCAATTTTTAAGTAGTGAATATTTACATCAAACTATTATTATCAGTATATATTTAAAATTTATCTTAATATAAATGATATATGAACAATTTTAAATTAGAAATGGATGATTCTAATTCTAAATAATTTGTTATATAATTTAACTCAAGAGGATTCTGTTACGGTAAAGCATAATAAATTACATCATTATTCTACATCTGAACTCCCCCATGTCCATTTAAATATGAATTACTATATATTAAAAAGTCTTAATTTCCATATGATAGGTCCAAAACTGGATCTCTCACCATTATCCTTTTATGATTCAGAAAAACTGCATCACATTTTTCTTTTCAAGTATGTTTAATCTATTTAATTATTAACATATATCATGTTCAAGATTAACGTGAATAGTTTTTAACAAACAATTAGTTATATACTTCTATTCCATGAAATCTAAATATCTTAATACCATTTTTATGTATTGACCACTAATAAGCCACTATTTTTCAGGGTCAATTTTCATTCCATACATATTTACAATGTTTCTTGGAAAATAAATCTATTGTGACAATAAATATCTTATTAAAAATATCACATATATCTTCTTTTAGTATCGGGTTGGTAGAAAAAACATATATTTTTTCATGATCCTAAAAACCATTTTAATAAACCCAAATACAATTAATAAAAACCACAAAAAAACTGTCAAAATATTGATGGAAGATTATATTCATAATATCTAAAAACAAAGTAGAAGATTTTGTTAAACCAATGTGAAAAACAAGAAACTTCAAATGCCCATATATTGTATAGAATAATGATTTCAGAATTTTGTCCTTCTTAAACATGATGATATAGTACACAAAAATTGAAAAATATTTGAAGAATACTATGCTCCCTATACCAGATCAATAGTTCATAAATATGAGGCAAAGTGTAATTATTCTTAATAGTTATGTCATTCAATTCTATATAATCAGTATAATGACTCCAAAAATTGAAACACTATGATCCAAGAATCCTAGAGACAATGCATTATTTTAGTATATTGGATTGATTATGGAGATCAAATACTAAAGGAAAGAACAATTTCTTAGTCTTTAAAAATAGATTACATATATGAACCTTACTTTACAATTCAAAACATAATATTAAACATAGATAATTATTTTAGAAGGCCGATATTATCCAATAATAACACTGCATATAAATCATAAAAAACTTCTTGGAATCTATGGAAAATAAAACATAATATATGTGTGAGCTCAAATTATCTATATAGGTAAACAATACATAATAATCTTTCATAAATATGAATGAAAATTAAAGGCGTGATATAAAACTAAGACAAAATCCTTTTACACATAATATTCAGCATATCATGGAATGAAAAAATCTAATAATTCCATTTAGAAATTCACATAGATATTATTCTAGTCGAATAATAGCATGTAACATAAATAAGTAATCTCATAATGAGGGAATGCATAATATAGGGCATCAGAACCATACGGTCATGTCCTCATGAAAACATCATACATAATCATTAAGAAACCCATACTACTTTTTATCACGAGTCCTATCAATGCATCATGGAGAAATAATATGACCCTATAATAAATTACATGGTTTAATACATTCCTTATATGAAAATGGTGACACATAAACATCATAATCCTTTTTATAATTTTCTACTATAGAAAATATGAATAATTTATTCATAAACCATTAATTTTATCTAAATAGAAATTTCATAATAAAAATTATCATAAACCATTTTGTAAAATATATTAAATGATATCAGAAAATATCACAGTCGATCTTGTATGATATCCATCAATGACTGTTGGCATAAATGAAAATACTCTAATAAAATAAATAAAAATATCTTGAGACAAATAAAATTATTTTTCTTGGAAATAAATTATTCAAAATCCGCACAATAATAAAATATTAAATTTAAAATATATTTTTGAAACAGATTGTCCCACACCTATTTGGAACTTCGAAAAGAAATTATAATTTTAAAAAATTCATTCCCAAATAAATATACCATTAATACTATTTATAAAAATGGAAATTTTTTTAGAATGTATTAAAAGAATAAATCATTAAAGCATTTAAAATGATGATTTAGTTAAAGGGACCCTTACATAAAACCATAAAAATAACCCTTTTGAAATAAATTGGATGAAATTGAAAATATTAATAAAATTTTCTTTATAATACAATATATATATATATATAAATTTGAATGATAACATCAAGAATATTGAAATAGAGAAGTTATGTTACCATTCTAAGCATCCAATACCACTTTGGATATTTAAATGATAAAGTTAGTATCTTCAAATAAATATTGAAATACCATGAAGATAAATTTATTTATGATATGAAATATAATAGGGTCAGTTAATACACCAGACACAAGGAATTGGTGGTGAACAAAGACTATATATCTCATGAAAATTAAATGTGAGACAAAATTCCCATACCTTAGGTCTGATACTCTCAGTATATGTCCGAAACTACAATGTAATTGTTAAAAATATATTATTCACTTATACAAGAATCAGATTAATATTTATGATATCATAAATGATTATTTCATGACATTATATTTTCTGTTTATTAGTAATTTCCAAGTTAATGAAACAATTCACGTAACAATCTCTTTTTTATCATATATGTTTTGACTTGTTATTCTTGATTATATTACATATAATCTGATTTAATTAATTACATAATGTAAAAAATGATCTATATATCATATATATTTAGTATATAAACATATATAAATGGTATATATATCAGATTGAATACACTGTTCATTGAGACGGTTGATCGTATGTACACATGAAAGTTGTTTCCATTTTATTATCATATTTCATGGAAGATTGTAAAGGAATATTGGTTTATATATTATTATTATAATGAACCCAAATTTCCATGTATTGTTTTTAATTAAACGAGAATTTTAAGAGTCATTGAATTTTTACGGTGCATGATTCTGAGGCCCGGAGTGTTTGGAATCAATTTCTCAAGTTTTGTTTGAGTACGTTAATAACCATACGGGAAATTTTTTATAAATTTTGAACTGCTGTTCGGAATTGAAATCAGAGGGCACCATTGAACTCGAAATTCTGATAGTCTCTTAAGAAGACATTCACCTTGACTATAGTTGGTCGAGATTAAATGTTAGTTTATTGATTTTTAGTGAAAGAATTAAATAAAAATAATTTTTTGTTACTTTATTTTAATTTTGTAGTTTAAAGCATCCATGTGGATGTTGGAGGTGAGTACCACCAGACCATAACCTTCCATGAATAGTTATGGTGGTGGGGCTCACCTGAACCAAACATTCTCATTATGTTAATTGAGGTGGGGACTACCCGGGTTTTAAACCCCCTTGAAACTCCCCATTAATAGGGATAAACCCTCTATTTTTCCATTATGTGTAGGGGATACTCTTCAACTCCCCTAACACATAATGTGCTGAATCCTTCTCAATTAAATAATTTACCAATTTTTAATTTTGTTCTATCAATTAAATAATAAAATAACTTAATCTATAATTTTGGTTGGCATTTGTCTTTTAGTGGAACTTGGGAGAAGAGGGAGAGCTTAGGGAGAAAAGATCTTGCCAATAAAGAATAAAGATCGTGTTCTTCCAATGAAGAACACCATCGATTACAATGAACTATCTCCTTTGACCTTCTTCCATGGATTCCTACTGATGTGGGACATCTTCGACCGACCATCCCTCATCATCGTCGTCAACGAACTAATTCAAGAGCTTGGGATAGGAAATGTGTGGCGGAAACGACGAATGACGACAACACCGTCTTCTTCCCTAGGACTCCGTCAGTGAATAACGATCAAATGTAGGGGTTCAATCTTTGTTAATTTTTTCACGTTGTCTGTTTCCCATCAAGGAATAAGAATAGAATCTGCATGCTATCATTCTATCATGGAGGGTGCAGGGCAAACGAACACATCCTGATCCCCTCTGTCTTACATTGTGGATTTTGATGATAATCATGGAACGAGTACAGGTTGAACGATTTTTGTCATCAATGGTTCTGGATTGAAGGAGATGTCCTATGTAGTGCGTGGAAACTTCTGGATTGAGAATCGGGCCACCAGAACTCGTCTAGTGCCCCGCGGAATGTTTGTCGATAGTCAGAACTGGTGAATGTCACCGGCGATGAAGGGAAGTGAGGCCGACACTCCATACGGCTGAGTGGATGGAGGCGGCGCAACCGCACCGCCGAAAGATTAGGCCGCGGCCGACAGAAGGTCGCCCTCGAGAAGAACCAGCGGCCTGAGCCACCGGGTCTCGAGGGAAGGCGTGGGATAGCGTGTGCCGCACGGTGGACCCAAGGGCCGCGACCTTGGCTGCGACGACATGGGAAGGGAGACCGACTCAGCTGGTCACTGAAAGAGGCATGGCGCAAATACACCACTCGGGAGGCGGTGGGCCACTCGGTCAGCCGGAGGAGCGGAACCTTCCACATGGGTTCCACGTGACACGGACCGGCACCACGTGGCACCGATTTTGAACCCCCCCGAACAGCTTAGCCATTCAAGATTCCAGGGGGCACAGCCTCCCCCCAGGATGTGGCTAGGGATGACACCACAGGCCCCCAGCCACGAGCCTCGTGCGGGACAAGCCTAGTACGGATCAGACCCAGCGCAGGCCGGACCCCATGTGAGCCGCACCCACCGCGGGCTAGGCCGCCCCTGCGGACCGGATCGGACCCGCGGACCAGGTCGGACCCACGGAACTGGTCGGATCCGCATAGCCGGTTGAACCCTATCCCAGACCCGGGTCGGGCTAGGACGGGCCGGGTCGGTCAGATTCGGCCAGACCAGACCCGGAACCGCTTGACCTATTTCCACTCTTTTTCCCGTAACATGATCTGTGAGTGTCTGATTGATGAACCGTCTGTGGAGATGGAAACCCTGGAGGGGGAAAGTTATTTTGATATACCAGACTCATGGTTTGAACACAGTTGGGGTATGGCTGGATTGGATCAAATGTAAATCCAATCGGGCCCTCAGAACGGAAATTCCAATAACTCTCAGACCGGACGTCCAATTGACGCACTGTCTGTCGCATTGGGTTTATTTTGGAATGATAAATCTTTTGGATATATTCACTTCGGGATTAGTGGAAATTGATGTATAGAAATTTGGGCTAGAGGAGAAGACCCTCCATGAATCAAGCATGCTTTGTGCGGAACCCTATGGCTGGCTCCATTCTGAGTAATGTTCCTGAATTTTATGTTGGTTCAACAGCTCTGACTATTATTCCTGGATCCTATGTGGGTTCGACAAAGTAGATGATTCAGTGGTTACATCTGAGAATCTCTATCTCTCTACATAAGTTGTATAACTGTGTCCGGTGAGTCAGTAACTTTTGTGTTTTCCTCATGATTGAGATGGATTACTTGATAAATTAGGTATATGTATGGGAATATACCTACGTAGGGTTATCATTTGATTTCATACTCTATGGTGTAACCTGGTTGAACTTTGTGAGACCTTGAGGGTCTCAGGGTCCCTAATGTGTATCATTATACTCACGCCTAAATGAGATATGCCCGCACCTCGTTATGTTGGATGCAGACGACAGACAACGCTGACCGAGTCTGAGAGTACGAGGACTAGATGATACCTGGAGGTGGACCTTCTAGTTTGTCGATTAACAAAGGAGATAGATGAACATGGAGTGCTGAAGAGGTGATTTGTTCCTACCCATTAGGTAGGAACCTTGGAGGATGACCGAGCTGTAATTTTTCTTTTCTTCAGTTGTACTTTCAGTTTCTTGTACTTTATAGTTGGGCTTGTATTTCTGACCCCTTTTACTTCCATCACACATTTTTTATATAGTTTTACATATTGTTTTGTTTCTATCATGTGCTTTGTAGTGTGTCTTTAGAGGTTATAAAGTCAATTCCTTCCCTATTTTAGGGAATTACGTCTTTGGTGCTAGTCTCCAGCCCCTGGCCTATGGAAGGCGGGCTTGGGGTAGTCCCTGCTTGGGCCTCGGAGGACGGGTCATGACAAATTGGTATCAGAGGAGTCTATTATATTACAGAATGTAAGGCTTTTATCTTTTCTATGATGTAATAGTTTTAAGGGTACTGAGTGAGGTTTTCAGTTTAGGGAGTCCAGTGTGGGTGTGATGAACGACATATCCATACACCATGACCCTGACTTATGATTTCCGACTCAGTGCATTAAAACACTGACTGCATGTGTGTTTTCCAATGTTTTCTTTGATTCAGCTTACTAGGTATAATCTTTTGAACATGGCACAACTGTTTCTTTTCAGGATGGCCCCACGTAGACAGCCAACCAAGGTTGCAGGCTTTGTACGAGATGGTAGCCCACCGAGCGATGAGGCCTCGTTGTAGGGCCCTATCACAGCGGAGGAACCAGCGGTACCACTACCCGTTGGGCCACCGAGGCCACTAGCACCAGTATTAGTCAATAAAACCCGCATGAGCACATTGCACGAGTTCTAGTGACAGTGGCTGGACAGCTTCAGGGGTGAGACGGACCTGCAAGAAGTAGAGGATTGGCTGGAAGCTGTAGGGAGAATTTTCAGACTTGTAGGGACACCAGCCAACTCTATGGTGATCCTTTCCACAAGTATCCTTCATGCAAGACCATGCAGATGGTGGATCCTGATACTCTAGGTGCATGACGAGGTGACACTTCTCTCGGCAGAATTTGAGAGCCTGTATCAGGTGGAGTTTGCCCTAGCCACCCTACATGCATTACGGATATATGAGCTACTTCATCTACAGTAGGGCAACATGATGGTTTCACAGTACAAAGCGAGGTTCACCATCCTCTCGTGCTACTCCACAGATATGGTGTAGGACCGATTCTATAGGGCCTGGACCTTCGAGCTGGGGCTCAAGAGAGATATCGGGGCTTCGATGATCTCCCTCAACATCCTGACATAGGTGGGGGTGTCGGAGAGATCCCTCTTGGTGGAGAGTTTCCTTGTTGAAGAGTCACTAGTAGCGAGAACCACCACTAGGCATCACGTAACGGATTCTTCTGCAGCTCGGAGCAGACAGATGTCACAGGGATCCAAGAGGACCAGACCATCCAGTGGACGACCTCAGGACACAGGTTCAGTTGTGCAAGGAACACGAGAAAGAGCCATTCATACGAGTAACATAAAGTGTTTCATAGGTGGTGGGAAGGGTCACATGGCTCAGAACTATCTGACCCTCCATTTGGATGATCAACAAATGGTTGAAGAACCACCCAGGCAGAGACAGTGATTTGATCGAGATGGTCTGCAGGGCGCGGGCAGACTTGGCAGAAGAGATAATCGAGCAGCTGGCAGTGGGTGATGTTTCGAGGTGTTAACGCCACAACCACCAGATGGTCAACCCTGACCACAGTGAGTAGGTGGACAAGGGAGAGCTTAGCTCTAGGTAGTTGAGGAATACAATCATGATGCTCCAGAGATGATTCGACGTACGGTCTGTGTCTACTCCACCTTAGTAGCAGTTCTTATAGACATAGGTTCCAGTTGCTCTTTCATTGCCACTACCCTCGTTCGGTGCTCAGAGATTCTAACAGAGCCATTTGCTCGATCCATACGGCTAGATACTTTTACGGAAGAAGACTTGATGATTACACACTTGTGCCGGTAGTGTGAGCTCACTCTAGGAGATGAGAGCTTCGGTTGGGATCTCCTCGTAGTAGCGTCTATCCCTTACGATGTCATCTAGGGTATGGAATAGATATCTACACTCTATAAATAGATTGACTGTATTAGGCGCAAAGTGCGGTGTGTCCACACGAATGGGACCAGGTTCACCTTTACCGGAGAGAAGGGAGACTTTGAAGGGTAAGATTAACTTTCCTAGAGGAGAGTACAACCGATCACTCAACAGTTTGCTTGCGTTACCCTCTGAGCAGTTGATGTGGAGAGTACGACTTATCCTGCAGTGGTGGACCAGTATGCAGATGTTTCCCCTGATGATGTCTCAGGTCTACCTCTTTATAAAGAGGTGGAATTTTACATTGTCATGTACGATAGGATGGCACCAATATATACACCAGCATATCGGATGTCTCCCGCAGAGCTTTGCGAGCTACAGGTACAGCAGGAGGAATTGCAGGGGAAGAGATTCATTCAGCCCAGTGTTTCTCCATGGGCAGCCTCTATTCTCTTCACCAAGAATGTGGATGGGAGCATGAGGATTTGTGTCGACTACCTCCACCTAAACCAGGAGACCATGAAGAACAAGTATCCATTCTCGAGGATTGATGTCCTCTTGGATCAGCTAAAGGGAGCACAATGGTTCTCAAAGATAGACCTCAGATCAGGCTATCCTCAGCTCGGAGTTCGAGATGAGGATGTGCAGAAGATGACCTTCAGATGTCGGTACGACCACTACAAGTTCTTGGTTATGAAATTCAGTATAACCAACGCTCCAGCAGTGTTCATGGGATTCGGGAACATGATTTTCCAGCCATACCTTGATCTATTTGTTGTGGTCTTCATCGACAACATTATGATCTACTCAACTGCTGAGGAGGAGCATGCCTATCTTTTGCAGCTAGTACTGGACACAGACAGAGAGCACCAAATTTATGGTGATCTCTCAAAGATCCGATTATTGAACCGAGAGGTTCACCTTCTGGGACATATCATATCGAAGGCTGGAGTAGCAGTGGATCCAGTGAATATTGAGGCGGTACTTGCTTGGGAGTTACCCAGGAGTGAGACGAAGGTATGAAGTTTCCTGGGTTTACCAGGATATTACTGGAGGTTTGTACCGGACTTCTCCAGATTTGTAGCACCACTATCAGCCTTAATGAAGAAGGGGAAACCCTTTGTGTGGTAGGAGAGATGTCAGTAGAGCTTTTAGGAGCTGAGGAAGAGGCTGACTAGTGCCCCATCAATAGGATACTGGAGGAAGAGGTTGGGTGTGTAGTCTATTGTGACACCTCAATGACCAGACTTAGATGTGTCTTGATGCAGGAGCGAGAAGTGATCACTTATGGTTCTTGAAATCTGAGACCACATGAGCAGAACTACGCTTCCCATGACTAGGAGTTAGCAGTAGTGGTCTTCACCTTGAAGATGTGGTGGAAGTATCTGATGGGCGAGTGTTTTACCATGTAATCTGATCACAATAGTCTCTGGTATATATTCTCTCAGAAGGAACTAAACATGAGAGAACGATGTTTTCTTGAGTTACTCTAGGACTATGACTTTAAGACAGTCTATACTCCTGGGAAGGGGAACATTGTTGCATATGTACTCATTAGGAGATCCAGTATACACGTGCAAGGTGAGGTGACAAAGAACCTAGTTGCTTTATAGATATCCTTTGTGGATAAGGATAGAGCATCCTTCCGTCAGTCTCTTACAGTCACTACCCAAATTCATCAACGAGTCAGGTAGGCATAGTTTGGTGACACTAACTACGAGACATGACATGCTCCTATATCCATAGGGAAGGCAGCTGATGGATACTCTGAAGGTGGGGAGCATGTCATCCTCTTTAGAGGATGTACCATGGTACTGTGTCACTTCAGGTGGAAGTGTTGAGGGAGTTACACACATCCCCTCTAGCGGTACATCTAGGAGTGAGGATGATGTACTAGGATCTCCAATGACCGCAGTAGTGGCCAAGAATGAAGAAGGCAGTTGCAGAGTTTGTCTCACGATGCCTCAATTTTTAGCAAGTGAAGGTAGAGAACCATGCACCAGTAGGTGTGGTTCAACCTTTAGAGGTCCCAGTGTTGTAGTGGTATTGGATATCCATGGACTTCGTGATAGGACGTCCATGTACATCCATGGGACATGACTCTATTTGAGTGACCATTGACCGACTCACCAAGTCATCCCACTTCCTACCGATCATAGAGTAGGGATCAGTAGAGAGCTTGGGACACATCTATGTGCAGGAGATTGTGTGGTTACATGGAGTACCTTTTCAATTGACTCTGATCGTGATCCACGATTTACTTCCTAGATATGGAAGGGGTTGCAGGAGGCTTTTGGGAAACATCTTTTTCTAAGCACCGTCTTCCACCCTCAGAT
The DNA here is from genome assembly GCA_963277665.1 of Viscum album. Lineage (NCBI taxonomy): Eukaryota > Viridiplantae > Streptophyta > Magnoliopsida > Santalales > Viscaceae > Viscum > Viscum album. The sequence goes on along the minus strand of OY728127.1, from coordinate 2,055,844,480 downwards.
GGATGGTTAGACCGAGCTGACCATTCAGAACCTCGAGGACATGTTGCGTGCTTGTGTCCTCGACTTCGGTCACAGCTGGGAGGATCACTTAAATTTGGTGGAGTTTGTATTCAACAACATTTATCACTACACCAATGGGATGTCACCTTTTGAGGTGTTATACGGGCGACCATGCAGATTAACTCTGTGATGGACTGACCCTGGGAAGTCAGCACTCTTGGGACCAGAGATGGTACAGGCAAACATAGAGAAGGTGAAGATCATATTGGTGTAGATGAAGACAACACAGAGCAGACATAAGTCTTATATTTATAGGAGATGAAGACCTATATAGTTTGAGGTTGGTGACAACGTCTTTCTACGGGTCTCACCCCAATGAAGGTTTCAGAGATATGGACAAGGTGACAAGTTATCTCTGATATTCATTAGACATTTTTAGATCCTCAGTAGTGTTTCCAAGGTGGAAAACTGCTTAGCTCTTCCACCTCAGTTGCACCAGGTGCACGTCGTCTTCCACGTATCCCAGATGAGGAGATATGAGTATGGCCCTTCTCACATCATCGGAGTTGGCGGGCACGAAGTTGAAGATGGGGTGACTTTTACGGAGTTTCCAGTGGATATTGAGGATCTACAAGAGAGGGTCCATTGTGGATGGTTGATACCTCTAGTGCACGTTTTCTGGAAACATGGGAACCTCCAGGAAAGCACGCGGGAGCAGGAGGCTCAGATGCGTGCTCAGTACCCCCACTAGTTCCCTTAGTTTTGAGTGGTGGCTTACGGGGATGTAGAGCCCTGAGGTCGGGAGAATTTAAAGAACCAAAATTTCCATGTAATTTTTTTAATTAAATGAAAATTTTACGAGTCCATGAATTTTTACGGCGCTTGATTCCGAGGACCGGAGTGCCCGAAATCAATTTATGAAGTTTTTTTAGGGTATGTTCAATAACTATGTGAGCGAGTTTTTATAACTTTTGAACTGCTGCTTGAAATTGAAATATGAGGGCACTTTTGAACTCGCAGATCTGATATTTTCTTATGAATACTTTCACCTTGACGACAGTTGGTTGAGATTAAATGTTAGTTTTTGGATTTTTAGTGAACGAATTAAATGAAAAAAAGGTTGTGTAGCGTAATTTTTATTTTGTAGGTTAATTACTCCTTGTGGAAGTTGTAGGTGGGGAACACCCACACCTTAACCTCCCCTAAGAGGTTATGGTTGTGGGTCCCACCCAATCCTAACCATCTATTCATGTTAATTGAGGTGGGGACCACTCGGGTTTTAAACCCCCTTGAAACTACCCATTAATGGAGAGAAACCATCAACTATTCCATTATGGGTAGTGAGGACTCTTCAACTACCCTAATAATTAATATGCCGAATCCTTATCAATTAATTAATCCCCCCATTTTGAATTTTGTGCCAACAATTAAATAACAGATTAACATAATCTATTATTTTGGTTGGAATTTGACTTTTGGTGGAACTTGGGAGAAGAGATAGAGATTAGGGAGATTAGATCTCGCCAATGATGAAGGAAGAATGAGTTCTTTCAATGAAGAATGACTTTGAATACACTGAATGATCTACTTTGACCTTCTTCCATGGAATCCTACTGACATGGGATGACTTCAACAGACCTTCCTTCCCCATCGTCACCAACGAACCAACACATGAGCTCAGAATAAGAAGTGTGCGGCGGACACGACGAATGACGACAACACCATATTCTTCCCTTGGACTCCATCAGCGAACAACGATCAAAGGTATGGGTTCGAGCTTTGTTAATTGTTTCACATTCTTCATTTCTCAGAAGGGATTATGAATCGAATCCGTATTCTATCACTCTAAAACAGAGGGTGCTGGCCGAAAAAACAAGACCCAACCCCCTGTGCCATAATTTGTGGATTTTTACGCTAATCGCAGCATGAGTCTAGGTTGAGAGATTTTCGTCAATGATGGCTATGGATTGAAGGAGAAATCCTGAGTAGTGCGCATCAACTTTTGGATTGAGAATCGGGCCACCAGAACTCGTTCAGTGACCCGTGCAATGTTCACCGGAGGTCAGAACTGGTGTACGTCACCGACGACGAATGGAAGAGCAGCCGACACACCGACCGGCCGTGTGGAAGGTGGTGGGGAAACCGCTCCGCCGGAGGAGTAGTCCATGACTGATGGGCCGCGGCGGCCGTCCGCGAGATGAACCGGCAGCCCGAGCTGCCGGGGTGTAGGGGAAGGCACCACCCAGCGTGCACCGCGTGGTGGACCAAGGGGTCACAGCCTTGGCCGCGGCAGCAGGGGCCGATTGGCCGGCTCTGCCTGTCACCGGACGGGGTGTGGCCCAACCGCACCGTACAGGAGGTGGCTTGCCAGTCGTCCAGCCGGTAGGAGAGTGTCCCACCATGTGGGTCCCGCATACACGGACCGGTGCCACGTGGTGTCGGTTTTGAACCTCCCCAAAAGGATAAAACGTTCGGGATTCCAGGGGCACGACTCCACCAGTGGACGCGGCTAGGGCGGACCCCATGGGCTGCCAGCCACGGGCCTCATGCGGGCTGAGCCCAGCGTGGGCCTGAACCAGCGTGGGCTAGACCCAGCGTGGGAAGAACCCAACATCGGCCGGGCCGGGGTGCCCCTGTGGGCCTGTCCACCCTCGCAGGCCGGGATGCCCCCGCGGACCAGGTCAGACCCCAATCTGGACCCGGGTTGGGCTGGGTTGTCCCGAGTCAGTCCGACTATGCCGGACCGGACACGGACCCACTTGACCTATTTCCACTCTTTTGCCTGTAACATGAACTACGGGCGTCCGATTGAAGAACCGTTTGCGGTGAATGAAACCTTGGTGGGGGAATATTCTTTTCGTATACCCCACTTGAGGTTTGAACACAGTTGTGGTACAGTCGGGTTGGATCCAACATAAATCCAACCGGGCCGTCGGAACATAAATGCCAATAACTCTCAGACTGGACGCCCGATTGATGGACTGTGTGTCGTGTTGGGCTTCTTTTAGGTAGAAGGATCTTTTGGATAAATCAAATTGGGTCTTAATGGTGGTTGATGTATAGAAATTTGGCTTGAGGAGCGGACCCTGCTGGAATAAATCATGCTTTGTGCGGAACCCTGTGGGTGGCTGCATTCTGACTACTGTTCCTGGATCCTGTGTGGGTTCGACAGCAGTGACTATTGTTCCTGAATACTACGTGGGTTCGATATAGTATATGATTCAGTTTCTATATCTAATAATCTCTAAATATCTACATAAGTTATATAATTTTGTGAGATGATTCAGTAACATTCGTGTTTTCCCCATGATTGAGATGGATTACATGATAACCTATGTATATGTATAGGCATATACCTAAGTAGGGTTATCTGTTGATTTCATACATTTGGATTATCTTTGTTGAATTTTGTGAGACCATGAGGGTCTTGGGGTCCCTACTGAGTATCATTATACTCAAACCTTCACGGTAAATGGCCGCACCTCATTGTGTTGGATATAGATGATGGACATCGCTGACCAAGGCCGAGAGTACCATGACTGGACAGTACCCGGAGGTGAACCTTACGACGTGTTGGTACTCGAAGGAGATGGATGGATGTGGACTATGGAGGAGGCTATTTGTACCTACCCTTCAGGTAGGAACCTCTTAGGACGACCGATCATACATTTTTCTTTAGTTCAGTTGTACATTAAGATTCTTGTACATTACAATTGGGCTTTTATTTCGAGCCCCTTTCACTTCCGGCACACATTGTTATACAGTTTTACTTAGTATTTTGTTTCTATCATGTTCTCTGTTGTGGGTGTATACTGGTTATAAAGGTAATTCCTTCCTAGTTTTAGGGAATCACCTCTTTGGTGCTAGTCGCCAGCCCCTGGGCTATGGAAGGTGGGTTTGGGGTAGTCACGGTACACACCCCGAGGGACGGGTCATGACAATTATATTATCAATATTATGTTATATAATTAATAATAAATCACTATATATATTTTTATAATCATCCATTGATGGTTAATGTGGAGAATTAATCTCATCGTGTCATAGAGATGGTAGAATGTACATACAAATGAGTGAATGTATCATTCCATTAATTGTAAAATGGTAAGGAATTAGATGGTATATTATTTATATAGAAAAAATATCCTATCATATTTCTAATTTAAATCATTTATATTCATCATTACTTCCATAAATATAATGTATATATGAAAAATAGTCAACACCACAGTGTGGAGATGATATGATATACATATGAATGAATGGTGATATTGTTTTTCATATTATGGTTAAAAGGAGGAATATGCTTATCCCATTATAATAAAAAATATAATCCTATATTAAGTGAATTATTTATTATTTTATTATGGATACATATAAGGAAATAGAAGTATAATAAGAAAAGTACATTGAAAGAGTTGGAAAAACAATTAACACTTCTTCTACTGTATCCTTTTGATTTTCACAAAAAGACTCTTTAGGTTTGATTTCGGCCCAATATATGTCCTCTAGGATTAATTTAGGTTATTTTTTTGTGGATAAATGGCCTTGGTTTTTCTGATCCAAATGTATTTATAGGTTTCATTAAAAAAGAATAATAGGTTCCCTTTTCAAAGAGAAGGGAGGGTCACATTTAGAAATTCCAAAATCAATAATTTAATATAAATTTATTTTCAATTTAAAAAATACCAAAAGATATTTAGTTAGGGAATAAGATGACGATGCATCAATATACAGTCAAAAAATTAATTTTAGACATTTTTTTCACAAAAATAACAATATATTTTTACATTATCACATAGTTAAGAAATTTAACTCTTGTTTTGGAAACATGCCTTCTTACGCAATATTATTTAGTATGGTTATTTTGAAATGAATGAATACCCAGAATTAGATACTTTATTACATATTTAACATTACGATAGTTATTTGTATGAGGTATTGATTCTTTTTTATAATATATCATTTTAAAAAATATATATTATTTTAAAATTTCATTTAGGTCAATTTTGACACTATTTATAAATCGAGTTATTATAAAATCATAAAACAATATTACTTATAAAAAGAAAAAAAATCATACAAAGAAGTGAAATTCATCCATAAATTTAGTTTAAGACATAAAAATTATTTTTATTTTAATAATATTAATATCATTTTTTTATTCTACATTTGATAACTCTATTACTACATCATCATTGTGTCCAAATTAAATTAAATTATTTAATGTATAAAAATAATAGATAAATAACGATTCTGTCGATAGATATTTTATATTTAAAATGATTTTTTATAGTGGAATTTTTCTTTTATATAAACCTATATTTATAAATATTTACTTATTAATAATATGATTATGACTTTTTAACACATATTGAAAAAAATATAATAAATGTTATATTCATACCCATATGGACAAAAAAGGTTATAATTTCGTCCTAAGGATGATTTTTGGTATAAAATCTCTCTTACAATGATATTAGGACTATTTTAGGGTCCTTTTATAATACATTAATGTCATTTCTTAACTTCAATTACCCAACCTACCCTTTGTTGTGTTAAATAAATAAAAAATTATTAGAGTAACTATTCACCAAAAAATTAATATAATCCTATTAGACAAAAAATTACTACAAATTACAACCATTTAGGTATATTTTTCAAAATTATATTGACATAAATGGTAGAATAATGTTTATCGCTAATCTAGAAAATGTGGAGAGAAGGGGGAAAATGAGATGTTTAAATGTTTAATAAATATTTATATCTAATTATATGTCAAAAATGATTCCAATAGAGTAAATTGGATTTATTTATGTAAAATTTCACTGTTGTTAATTTAAAATTAATTTAATTTTAAATTATTATTTACATGAAAACGTCCTTTTAAAAAAATGCTGTATTTTTCACTATACATCATGAAATTAAACTTCATTGAAAAATACCAAAAAACCAGCATAATATAGTTTTTTTATTAAGCATTAATGAATGAAGCCCATTTTTAAAAAAATATTGATTTCATAATGTTGAAATAATATTCATATTATCTTTTTTAATTGTCAACATTGATAGATGATTGTGTGTTTGACCTCATTGTTTTGTTTAGTGCAAGAAATTAAAATTATATAAAAAGAAATGTACTGTGAGATCTTATGTTTTTAAATTATACCCTCCTTCAAAAAACTGTTCTCTCCAGACTTTTGAATTTCGTTTTATTAACTGAGGGTTGATGATTAAAAATTTATTTATTGAAATCCAAAATCAAAATAAGGGTCGATAAAACTTCCACCTTAAAATAAAGAAAGAGAAGTAATAATGATACCTGAGATAACACATATAAGGGTTCAATATAGGAAAACATGGAATGAACAGAAAAATTAACCATCAAGTTCTTATGGAGAGTGATATAGAACATGGTTAGGATAAAGTTAACAATCACAATGATATAAATTAAAAATGATATATGGGTCCATTTGATTCCTTGGAAAAAAGTAATAGGATATCATATTTGTTCTCAAGATCCTTTCCCTAGAGTGGATGAATTATTTTGTTAGACATATAATTACATGTTTTCTACACCTATCATAAGAATAATCTCATCATTTGGTTGTTATTTTATCTATTTTCACTTCATCCTTTAAGCATGAGAAAGAATGTTTGAAATCAAATTTATCACATCTGAATAACTTTTGATAAATTTTAAGGTTTGATAGTATTTCCTTCATACTCTAAATGTTTACTGAAAACAAAAAGTATATCCAAAAGTGTCAAATAAATCATAATTTGTACTTAAATAATAAAAACCAATGTTCAACATACTCCAATAAAACCATAAGAATTTTCCGAAATACATCTATCCAAATTTATAGTATAAAAATGTCTCTAAATTTTCAAAATCAATCCTAACATCAGATTCCCAAACAATGTAATATAGCTCATATTTTCGCATAAACATTATTTCATCACCATTGATACCTTAATGAAAAATATTATGAATCAAAGACCTTAATAAATAAGAACTGTAGTATAATCCTTATAAATCTCATGAATAGTGTAACCAAATAACCATGGATTTAATAATTCATCAATTCAAACACAAAATAACCATAATCCATCCATTTCACTACTAAACAATTAACAATTATTGATAAACATATTCTTGAATACATCCATCATCAAATTTTTCTTTTGTAATCTCTTTATTATCAGTAGTATAACAATTACATGTATAACATTGTTGATTCTAACCGTCGACCAAAACCTAAATCATAATCTTATAAACTCTAATCATAGTTATTTATTTGTGAAGAATCATTTATAGGGTCTCTAAATGATGTCATATTCTTATCAATCCATAATTTCATAAGATTGACCTAGTTAATTCAATTCCAAATCTAAAGGATGATATCCTATACTTAGACTTATCCTCAATTTCATTCATTAGGCTGTGTTCCATTTTCTCTGATTTGTAAATAATATTTCCAGTATTTTTTCTAAACATCCTGTCATACAAACTATAACACCCTGACCCCGTACCACCAGAGTCAGTGCATTATCATAATAAATTGAAATTATTCAATGGAATCAAATCCATAAAGGTCAATCAGTTTCATAGTCGTAGAAAATATTTTACATACATGAAACATGCATTAAAATTCAGAATAAAATATAAAAAAATTAATGTTATTTGATAATTCCCTTATTCTTTTATCATAATGTTGCATAATACACATAAAAAACTTCATGGAATCTTGGAAAAAAGAAATAAAATAATGGTGGTGAGCCTATATTATTAGTAAGGGTAAAAATACCATATAAGCTTTAATGAACTAGAATAATCTTTTAGGGAATGGTATGAAATCAAAATAAAATCTTTTTTAATATAATCTTCTGCATAATATGGTAAGAATAAAAAAAATAATTCTCATTAAACATTCACATGTATATTCTACTAGTTTAATAATCACATGTAATATCAATAACTAATATAATTATGATGGAATTCAAAAATAATGAATATCATAAACATACAGAAAGGGCCTCGTACTAATACCATACATAAATGGGTAACCACTCAAACTAGTTTGTCTCATGAGACATAATGATGCATCGAGGGGCTATAGTGGTCCACTCCAGTAACATACTAAGTCCAATACATTCATGATATGAAAATGGGAAAAAATAAACAACATAATCATTCATATGAAAAACTAGCATACAAAATATGAATAATTTATCATTAAATAAATAATGGTTTCTAAATAGAAAATACACAATCAAACAGATTATAATCAATTCTATAAAATATGGTAAATTATATCATAATAGATTAAACATAATTAAAATAATATCCAACAAAGGTTATTTTCATAGATGAAAATACTCTTATAAAATAATTACATATAATATAAATAAAAAATATTATTTCATTGAAATCATTTATTCAAAAGTCATGCAATTATAAAAAAACCATATTTAAAAACATAATTTTTAATCAATGTTTTTCATAACAAATTTAAATTTTTCAATGGAATTAATATTTTATAACATTAATTTCCTTATAAATAAATCCTTAAAACCATTTTGAAAACATTAAATTTAATGAGAATGATTAAGAATAATAAAAAATTATAAAATTTTAAATGATGTTTTAGTTAAAGAGTCCCTTAAATTAAACATCAAAAAGATTCCTTTTGCAATTTTTTTATGAGATTCATCATTGATATAAAATTTTCTTTCTAATCCAATATATACATATAAATAAATATGTATGACAATATAATGATTATTAAAAAGGATAAATTCTTTAAACATTCTAAGCGTCCCATAACAAATTGAACATTTAAATCATAATCCAAATGTCATAAAATGAATCATAAAATACCTTGATGATAAATTTATTCATGATATGAAATGTAATAGGGGTTTGTACATACACCTCACACAATAAATAGGGGGTGAACCTGGCTTATATCTCACAAAAATTAAAAGTGAGAAAGAATTCTCATACTTTAGGTCCGATACTCTGCGTACTTGTCTAAAACTCATTTATAATCGTTTTAAACTTATTAATATCTTATAAAATAAAAATAATAATATTTATGAAATCATTAATTATTCATTTAAGACATTATAATGCATGTTTATTAATAATTTCCATGTTAATGAAACATTTCGAGTAATAATCACTTTGTTTATCAAATAACTTTTGACATGTTATTCTTGATTATATAAATTATATCATGACTGAATTACATATATAATTTCATAAATGACCTATATATCATATTTATTTAGTATATAAATATATAATATATATATATATGTGAAAAAGGATAGGCCATTCAATGGAGACAGTTGTCTGTACGCATGCCTGAATGCTATTTACATTTTCTAACCGTAGTAAATGAAAGAATGTAAATGACATATATATCATTACATATTGTTAAAGTTTAATTATTATGAAATTTATTTCATAAATATTTCTTGTATATATTTTTATAACCATTATTTAATGTTTAACGTGGTGAATGAATCTCCCAACATTGTGGATATGGTAGGTCGTACGTACATACGAGCGATTATATCATTCTGTAAATGGTTAAATTGTATGGAATTGGATGGTATATGAATTATAAAGAAACAATATAATGTTAGATTTATTATTTATATCCTTTATATTCATCTTTATACTCATCAAAATAATTTATTGATGATGGAGATAGTATGTCGTATGTACACATGCCTAGTGATATTATTTTTTGAAGGATGGGTAAAAGGAGAAATACGGTATTCCAATAATAAAAAATAAATATAAAAATAAAATAGAATCTATATTTATTAATTTATTATTGAAACAACTATTGAAAATAATGTAGAATAAAAAAATTACTCTGAATGAGTTATAATAATTATTACCTCTTCTTCGAGTGTCTCATTTTGATTTTCACAAAAGGACTCCTTAGGTTGGATTTATTTCCAATGTATGGCCTGTAGGATGAATTTATGTTATATTGTGTTGATATATGGTCTGGATTTTTCTTATCCTAATGTATTTATATGTCTAAATAATAGATATGGAGAGTCTCACTTGTATAAGAGTGGGGAGGGTCTCTTTGGGAAATTCAAATATAATGAATTTAATATAAATTGTTACTTGATTTAAAAGATACCAAAAGTCATTTACTTATAGAATATTATGTGTATGGGTATCAATAATCTCATACAATGAATCTTATTCAAGATTAGGTCAGTAATGTAACCTTATCTTTTGTATTTAACCCTTTGTTAAACAATTTTACTCTTACCATGAAAACATTTCTTTTTTCACTATAGGGTTTTTATAGTTAAGATAAACTGAAAAACTAACCCCGAAGGATATTTTGGGAAATATATAACGTTATAGTAGTTATTTGGATGAATTATATAATTTTAAGGATTAAAAATAATTGAAAAATTATTAGTTATTTTTAAATCTCATTTATGTTAATTTTCAGTCAATTTATTAACTGAGATTTTAAAAAACCATAACAACATTAATACTTCTAAAATATATATTCAATCATACCTAAAATCTCAATGTAATCCATAAAATTATTTTGATAACACAAAATGTTTGCAATTATATTTATTTTCAAATGATTAATATCATCTATTTGATTCTATCTTTTATAACTCAGTTAGAGCCAAAATATTGTGTCATAATTAAATTTAATTATTTAATGTAAAAAATTTATAAATAAATTATCACGGAGTCTATAAGAATTTTATATTTCAAATTAATATTTATAGTATAATTTATCATTAATATCACCCAATATTTAAAAATATTTACTTTTTAAAAATATGAGTATGATATGTTTAACTTATCTTTAAATAAAATATAATGAATGTCATGTTCATACACAAGTATCATAAAAAGGACATAATTCCAGTATAAATTTTATTTCGGTCGGAACACACTCATCCATTTATATTATGGATCATTTTATTGTAATTTAATAATATTATAATTTTATTTTCAGACATTTAATTACCTGAATTTCTTTTAATTGTGGTTAATACAGAAAAAATTACTAAAGTTACTATTCAATAAAAAAATATGTTGATCCTATTAGAAAAAAATAATATAATAATTAAATATATGTATGTATGTTATTAAAATTTCAATTCAAAGACATAGGAAAATTATGATTAACTCTTATCCGGCACTTGTGCTGGGAAATCGGGAAAATGAGATGTAAAAAATTTCAATAAATTTTTATATCTAATTATATTATAAAAATTATTCTAATTAAATTTATTATATTAATTAATGTATTATTTATATACTATTTATTCTAACTAAATTTAATATAAAACAGCATTTAAATGGAAAATTCATTTTTCAACAATAATGTAGTATTTTCCCTATTCATTGAAAAATGAATCGTTTCTGAAAAAAAATTACCCTCTGATAATATTGACATTCCAAATTAAAAATTGATGTCCATTTTTAAAAATATATATTTAATAATGTGGTTAATATGATTCCTAACCACTTTTTAAATAGTTAATTTGATAGATCCTCATGAGCTCAAACTCGATGTTGCGTACAACACAAACAATTGAATTTATTTTTTTAAAAAAAATAATTTAAAATATTTGGGGTGTTGAAAATCCAATTTTTATTTTAAAAATTATTGGATCAATCCTAGGTGAGCTTCCAATATAAAAAAAAATTATATAAAGTCAAATATATATTTTTTTCAACTCGAAATGTTCATCTTGAGCCATTTGAAAAGGGGGTTTGAAAATTTTTAGCAACAGAGACTAAATGAATGGTAAAATAGAGAAATCCATCATGGGTAATACCATGAATATACTCTTGAAAAACTTCATGATACTCATTTACTGACCAAAAATCATTATCCTGAACAATTCAATTTTTTACAATAATATTTACAAGATAACTTTCATTTCCATCTTTTAACAGTTTCTTAGTGTCAGATTTTGTTTTAAATGATAAGGGTTAATTAATGTATAAAAAATAATAATATTTATAAAAAATATCTTCTTTATCTCCAAAATCAATCTTATAATTCTACAAAGAAAGAAAATCCATACCCAGAATAACACCAAATTCTTCCATAGGCAAGAAAATAGTTCTTGTAAGAAAATTCTTTACACAGACATCAACAAGATCATTCTTAAAATTTATTTTTACCTTAATATTTCACCCATGTTATTTTTACATGATTTGTGACATCATTTCATGATGTGAAGTTTCCAATTTCACAATAAATATCTCATATATGAAGGAATCTGTTGACCGAGAATCAAATATGATAGTAAAAAATTCTGAGTAAACAAACCATGTTCCCGATACCACAGTATTGGATGACCCATCACCTACTGAATTATTTGAAAATGATTATATCAAATTTTCCTACATATATTTTGGACTATTTTCATTATGTGGGTTCCTCATTATAAACTAATTTTCATAATGGACAATCTCATTTAATTAAAAATAATTTACTATCTATATATCAAAATTTTACCACTTTTATGCTCTTCTAAATTGAAATGTTGAGCAATATACCCAAAACAAAACATGTCGGAGAGACTTAACAGACTTCCAAAAGAATCCCACCCAATGGGGTTTTTCCATAATTCATAAAATGAAATATTATTTTTCATGCCATCAATATTATTTAATTTTTTATTACCTTATTTTTAGCTTATCTGCCAAATTTTTTGTTTGTTTTCAAATAAAACATTATCAACGTAAAAATCCATTTCCACCATCTCTACACATCAAAAAATTTATTCATAACTTTTGAATTATCATGTATCTATTGACCACAAATATTTTTTTCTTCAATCTTTATTAAAAACTATTCATTTTAATATCAATATCTTGGATAATATTTTGAAATTACCTTGTTATTCAAGAGTTGTTTTATTCATAAGATGCTAAAAATATCTAGCTTAAAAAATCTAGTAAATTATTTCAATCCATAATTGACTCACAATTAGAGAATATTTTTCAGGGAAAATATTTTAAAATTTATCCCATTCCAATGAATAAATCTACTGATCATCACTGATATTATTCACCATTTACCACCACTGGTCGACATCACCTTAAAAATTATAAATAGATAGACTAAACATTTTATTGTTTTAAACAACCCAGGACATTAAAAATATTTTCTAGGGATTCAATCTGCATATCATCTTCAAATGGGTTAGAAGATCTTATAAATATAAGAGTTTTTTCCATATAAAGTGTTAAACAACGGATAAATTACTCTTTTTTTGATAAATATAATCCAATTAATGGATTTTCTCTCCTTTATAGTTTAATTAAACTAATATATTATTGTGAAAAACATCTTGGTTCAAAATCCAACTATTCCTGGTAATAAATTAGAAAGTATATCATTCTCTCATTGCCTTCCTATATCACCTTCCTTATTTCTTCTACAATAAAGAATTATGAAGAGATATATCTTAGATAAAGAAACATTGTAATATTTAAATTCAATATCATTTTAATATAAACCAAAAAAAATCATTTATCCTAATTTTATTAACATTATACTAACCCCTAATGTTATCCAATCCTTGATCTAAAACCAACTATAACGAACCAAGGAAAACCATTAAATAATCTAGTTAATTATAAATGAAAACACTTTTTTAAATTAAAAATACTATTTCATATTTAATGTTTTATATAATTCAGTCGTAACTTCATACATATAAACTCATCTATTACCTAGTATACATTTCTACACAAAATAAATTTCACAATATTAAAGGATAAAATAAAACATTATTTATTTTCGAATAAAAAATTCACGACATTAAACATGCATTATTCTTTTACATTAACTGTCCATAATCCTTGTAAAAAATGTATCAAAACATTGGAATAACTAAAATATATTAGTAATATAAATATAAATGAAAAAATAAATGATTACATCATTAATGATTCTTTTTTCAAATATATATAACTTTTATACATAAATCATAAGCTCTTTAAAATTATTTATTAATAATTTTTTTATTAAATCCTTGAAAGAATACATAAAAAATAAAATGTATCTTTATGTTTCATCCTCATATCAATCTTACATATAATGTATCACTTCCTACTATAAAATGTGTGACTATCCTGGTTATGCATGAAATAGTCAACATAATATATTCCAAAAATCTCATAGAAGAAACCTAACTAATTAAATATGCCCCTTTAGCTGATGAATTTGAGAGATATAAAAGACACACATTCCCTAGGATTATAAGAGAACCACCTATAATCATGAAAATTCCAAGGAAATAATCACAAAATCGTAACACATAAAGCTTCCATAAAAGAATCAATTTTGAGGAAAATAAATTTTCCATTTTGAAATAAATATTCATTTTTGCGAAGTCACACACATATAAATGAAATTAATTTTTTTTTACTTTTTGAAAATCCATATAGGAAATAAATAATAAAAAACATGTCTTGATAGTGGGAAAATATTCTTCTTCTGAATAAATAAAAATCAATTAATTAATAAAAAACATTTATCTTGAGAATACTGTTTTAAAAATAATATCCAATAAAAATATCATATAAATAAAGATATAGTAAATGAAATGAATGGTATATGTATATTAAATTTAAAGGAAAGTAATAAAATATAATAAAATGAAATTTTAAATATGAAATAATTTTTTCATCAAAAAATAAATAAAGTAAAATGATAAGCTATTGAATGCTAATTGGGTTATGAACTACCATAAATTATGTTTGAAATAAAAATGAAAATGTAATTAATTTCAAAGATAATGAATTTAGATTTATTAACAAGTTTATTAATAAAATTTTACACATATATTTTATTTAATTCCAATTCATTATTTTTTTATGGATATTTCGATGAGTCAAATTATCAGACATGTCGTTACAAGAGAGTTCATTTCATTCCTATATGGCTTGTTCCATTTAGAATAATTATGAGAGTTATTTAAAAATGTAATAAAAGATCTAGTAGTGTAACTAAACAGTTATTATATTATTCCAAAAATATAAATGATACTACATGACATTATTTAGGAAATGCGGATGATTTCTTATATATATCATTAATGAAAAATATTTTGTTTGGTTTGGCTATGTTTCCAACCATCACAATCTAGTTTCAATATATTTAATCCTTATTCCAATAAATTAGTTCATGAACATTAGAAAAGTTACAATTTACATATTAGAATATTTTTTAACCATAATAATGGTTTTATTTATAGCCTTTAAGTTGGTAATGTCAAATTAAAACACAGCATCCTTGAATGCAGTGAATGAACTCGTCACAAATAACATTTTTGTTTTTTAGAATTAAGGAAGAAAAGAAGTGTTTGGAAGATTGATATTAATTTAAAATAACAATAATCTACTCTATATGTGATTATTAAATTATTATTACACATTGGATAGTGGTGGTGATCACAATTTAGAAATAAAAAATGGAACAATGAATTTAAAAGAGAAATAGTTGACAATTTTACATCTCGAATGTTGTCTCCTTGAGATCCTACATAAAGAACATGGTTGTTTTCTGTGGATACCAGTAGGTATTGGTCTTGGGGAAGGGGATTGGGAAGGTAATTAAGAATAATTTAGAAAATTTATTATTCTTTAGAGATGGGAGGAGAAGGGCTGGGGATGGTATTTCTATAGAGATAAGAGGGGTTTTTTGATTATTTTATTCATTTATTTACTATTTGGGAATAAAAATATCAATTTTTTTGATTCTTGTGACCATGTAAAGTAAAACAGTAACTTGGAGTTTGAACTAATGTGTAATTACCTCATCCTTACATCGACCACAACTCAAAATTTAGAAATTTAACATATAATGTCAAATAACATAAATTACAGTATGTCACTACTAACAAAAAATTAAACTATTGTATAAAAATATTAAAAAACAACCTAATCCGTCATTAAATGTTTACAAATAACAATGAAATCTATTTTCATAAAATAATATTATAATAATGATACATTTAATTTTTAATTTAAATCAACATTTATTCCAAAAAATAATAATTTCAATATTTTAACCAATTTTATATAAAATATAAAACAAAAATAATTTATCATAATAATATATTACAATTACATTTAAAAAATATTAATTTATGAATATATTTTAAGAAAATAAATTTTATTTAATATCATAATATTAATTTATAAATTGTAATTAATAATTACGTTTCAAAAAATAAAAACAATTAATTTTTAATTCTTAAATATATTTTTTACATATACCATGTTATAAATTTATCATATTTTTACATTTAAGTTATAAAAAATTATTTAATCTATCATATGTTAGTTTAAAATTCTATTATTATTTATTTCGTAATTTATATAAATACCACATATGTCATAAAAATTTAAAATGAGTATATCTATTTTATTCTACAATAATACAAAAATATTTTATATGTGGATTTTTTTGACATAGATTATTTCATACATGGTTTGTGTGAGTTTATTTCATTGAAGGGATTCTAAATAAGTGTTGTGTACCGTTTTAGAAGAATAAATTATCCTTATTAAATGGAATGTTGCATTAAAGTACTAGGAAATTGGAAACCATCTGAAGACGTGGTGGATGAAAATGCGACCACTCATGTGTATAGAACTGCCACTTAGGACTGTATATGCACAATTATTGTGCTATGGAATTGTCGAATGGGTATTCCAAATTGAATTGTAAAATGGTTTAAAGGATTTTTTAATGAATTACCTGGAATTGTGTTCCATTAATATTAACAATATTAAATGTTTTTAAACTAATTTATATAAATTGTGCAATCTGGTTCTGTAATGACCCTGACACGAGTATCACATATCCATTTTCACAATTTATTACATTTTAAAAGATAAAATATTAAATTCTCAAAGTTTGGAATATTTTATTTGTTTTAAAAAATTATATTATAAACAATATAAGCATTTTATATTGGAAATTGAAACTAAAACATAACACGTAACAAATGATAAAACCCAATAGCCCTAAAAACTCATTCAATGATATCTTAATGATAACATTGGGAAAAGATAATAAATAAAAGATTGAGATAATATGGATTTTGATATTTACAAATATTGGAATTTATCATGAATTATTAATTAATATCCGATATGGCATGGTAACATAATTGAATAGACATGAAATTTAATCAATAATTTTTTCACAATATATATCTATAGATAATATAATAGTGATAAATCTACAGAAATAAAATAAATAAATTATATATAAAGTAAACTGATAGATATTGGATTCCATTTCTCATATGAACATGATACATTAACCATAATACCATTCAAAAGAGAGTTTAATCGTTATTGTTAAAAAACACAATTATTGCCCAATTTATTCTTCTCATGAGACTGCAGATGCATCAAGGGGATTTATATATAAATTCTCCACCCATTATTTCAACTATAGACATTTATCATGTATAAAATAATCAATTTTATTCATTAAACAGTGTTTATTATCATTAGATTTACTAATTGAAAAAAAATACATATTTAACATTATTTTCCCAAATATTCTAATAATGAAATCAAAATATTTAAAAAATGGTATATGTTTGGGAAATAAATATACACATGATACATGAAATTTAAAATTTTATTGAAAATAAATTTTAACACATTTTTGTTCATAAATAAATTATAGAGGAATTATATTCACCATATAAATGAAATGAGGTTTATATTATTAATAAATGATTCCATGAAGAGAAATTGAGATGACTTCCCTTAAAAATATCATAACATTAATGAAAATAAATAACTATGTATATACATTGAATATCCATATAAAAAATGATTATATAAAACATATAATAATAAAAATTAATTTCAATCATAAAAATAGAAATACATATTCAATGCAATAAATGTATGACCAATGAATGGATATTGAGTTTAGAAATCTCTTTCCAATATTAATCAATCAAACCATATGCCGAATAAAATAATAATTATCAAATGAAACATTTAGTTCTATAAGAATAATTAGATTCATGATATAATATATCAATGTTCATTATACAAACCACACATATGAGTATGTCAAAGTTCAATATGTACACCACACATGATTGATGGTATAATTCCCTTAATGATGAAAAGGAATGGAAGGGTATGGTATATTAATTTTTTTAGTATCAATATCATGTCATAATTAACATAAATATATATTATTTAAATCATTATAACCCATCCATGTAATCTAGCGATTAATCAAATTACAATATGACGTGGAGACAATAAGTCCTATGTACACATTCTTGGTGGTTTCATTTTTTGTAAGATGAATAAAAGGTGGAATATGATTTTCCCATGGTCCAAATTACGTATAAAAATATATATGATACTATATTTATTATTATTTTTATGTAAAACACACATGAAAATGATGTATATAGAGAAATGAACTTGAATGTGTTGGTAAAAATGACCACCACTTCTTCAATTAACTTCATTTAGATCTCTTCTTAATGGATCTTGGGGTTGAAATTTTTGGGAGAACATGAACATAAAAAATTTCATATGTATGATGAAATTAGAAATGCCTATAGTTTTGGAAATTCAGAATTCTCAATGTGGTTTTATGAAGTGTGGGAGGAGGTGTCATTTTAAAAGAGAGTGGAGTGGTACTCTTTGAACCTCTCAAAATAATAATTTACTAAAAATAAAATATCAATAACTAATGTCTAAAAAATATTAATCTTGAATTTAAATGATTTTTTGTGGAAATAATAATATATAATAATCTCAATAGATTCTTATATCATATTTTTACACTTAAATTTTTATTTTTACTACTATTTAATTGATTTAGCTCTTAACGTGGAAACAAGTATTTTTCCTCTTCAAAGGTAAATATTGTTACTACAAAATTTAAAAAGTTCATTATATAGGTCAATTATGAAAATTTAATCATTAAATAAACCATTTTGACTAATTTAATTTTTTTATTAATTTTATAACCATTAATAAAATAATATTTATTTTAAAATATCATTAATGTAAATATAGGCGTAGTTGGGTACCTGGAATTTTAAAAAAATCAATGCAACATGAAAATAATAACAAAATATTATACCCCCAACATATCAATATCGTATATAAAATTATTGGATGATATTAATTATCTGTTATAGTATTTCTTTATTATTTTTAATATCATTTATTTGATATTTACATTAAAAATTTATTATTGAAACACTTTAGTGAAATAATTTAATGTAATTGTATCTTTACTAAAAATAAAAAATACAATACCAAGATAAGAAAAAAAAAATTAGATATAAAATGAATATTTATAGTTGATTTTATTTTATATAAAAATATATATTAAAAATTAATTAATTATATAAAATATGAGTGTGGAATCTTTAAATTTTCATTAAATAAACTAGTATAAACATCATAACATCATTCAAATCGGAATACATGTGACTGTAACTAAACATTAATTGATGATGGATGAAATCGATTCATCGTACAATATTTCAAAAAGTGTTTGGATCATATTTTAGTCCTTATCATATATTATTATCTTAAATCACCAAATCTACCATTTACCATGATAATAAAATGTATCAAGTTTACTTTTCATATTGTTTAATAAAAAATCAAACTATTTACTGAATTTGGATCTTACGAATAAAAATATGTAATACATTTTTCAGAATTTAAAAAACTAAACTTGAATAATTTAATCTAAAATTAAACCTGCTAAATTTGATGAAAAACACTTTTTATGAAAAATTACCTATACCATATGGAAATTATTTTATAAAAAATATGTCAAATTAAATTATTTCATAAAAATTTATTTTCTTATTAATAATTTAATTAATATAATTTATCTTCCAATCAGTCCTAATATATTAATTTTTAATTTTTTAATTTAAAAAATAATTTTGTATAAAAATTGAGTACTTTTATTATTTAGTGGAAACAATTTTTTTTTTAAAAAAAATACCATAAATTTTGATGAATCTAATTTTTATATTTCATTTATTAAATTTTTTTAAAATAAAATTTAATTTATAAAAGTGAGAAATACTGTTTTAAAATTGGTGTACCATTAAATGGTAGAAAAACTGTTTTAAGGGAAATATAGCTTTCTATGCAGAAAACTAGATTTTTTTATTCTTATTACTATACAATCTATTGTATGAATGAAAAAATAGTTTAATGAATATATAATATATAAATTTCATACATTTGTAAATAATATTTACTTCCTTAAATTTGATGTCTTGGTTATAATAATATTTCATTTTTGTTTCAACTTGGTGTTGTGTGCAATGTATGCTATCAAAGATATTCAATTTTAAAGCATACATAGTATCATGTTTGGGGGTGTTAAATTCTGTCATACATGAATATATTTAATCCTATAAATTTGGATTTTCACATTGAATATCAAATCTTGATACATGAAAATTCCATTGTGCTAAAATTTCATCAATTATGGGGTAAATATAATATCCTCTAAATAAGAGGTAAAGGGAAATTTGTGGTCACCACAAAATTAGGCTTTATAATAGGATATCATTAGAGGGATGTAAAAACTATGACATGGATGAGAATTATAAAAATAATTTTCTAATGGGGATTTATACTGTAGTTGTTCATTAATAATTTTGCAATCTAAAGAAGACAAATCTATGATCAGTTAAAAGATAATTTATTTATCATAATGAAATGTAAATTGATAGCATTTCTCCCCCATCCCATCTTCAAATACTTGAATGATTATTTTACAAACTATAGTACGAACATAAGGAAATAGTATTACATGACTAGTAGAGTTTCGTCCTTTAATTAATTTCCTCAAGAGACACAAAAACATTCTCTAGATGAAGGGTGTGTGTTTTTAATTCAATATTTTCAAGAATAAACATCTCCAGATAGTAAAACTCATAAATAAATAAAAATATTTTGCACCTATCATTAGACATTATGAAAAATCAATATTTTTAGACAAATATTATATAATTCCATAAATTATAAAGCCTCATTTTTTGAAAACTAGAGTAATATTAAATAATTCAATTGTAATACATAGAATTAAACTTAAATCATTAAATTAATAAGTAAACTTAGATGTCACAAAAAATATCCCTGAAGAAAAATTTTAATTATATCATCACATAATCTTCCATGATAAATTGAAAATTAATCCCTTAAAATGTTCATATTGTGAACATATAATCTATAAGTTAAGCTAAAAATTTACATTAAATACATAGATCACTATAAATCCTTAAAATAATAACATATAATCCTCTATAAAAAATTTTATCCTTTTTACTCAAATAATTATTGGATTACCATAATCATATATGGTTTGAAAAATATTATTTTTCTTTCATAAAAAAAATATAAAATATCACCAAATAATTTTCCAATCCCATGATTATCTATTTGAAAAAATTTATATAATAAAAAACTAGTTCATACAAACCTGGATAACACATAGACTAGTGTTAGGTATGAACCCTTATCTTTATTTAGTTGTGGGTATAATCCTTACATCCATTATACAAATGATGAGTTTTCAACCGGTCCATATTTGTACTTTTTCTAAAACTATATTAATATAATTTTTATAAGATACCATGAAAAATATATATAAAATTAAACATTGATGAAATGGTTAACCTTTAACAGTTATCTCATAAATTTCATTTTTCATTCCCAAAAATTTAATTACTAACACTTACCATAAAATAAATGATCATGTAAACCCCAATGGTTATCATTACATGTAAATTTACTTCCCAAAACATTAATTTAATTATTCCTTAAAAAAATTGCACATATACTACTCTAATGAGTTTTATTTCTACAAATTTGCCAAAAAATATCTATTATCTTGATTAAATCCCATATTATAAAACCCCAAAACTGTGTATATGTATTTAATCATATAATAAAAATTAATATCATAAAATAATTATATTTTCTATAAATATTATGTTAATGAAAAATTATATTCATCCAAAAATAAATTTCACTCCTTAAATGATTCATGATTCATCTAACCGTAATATTGTTGGTGAAATACTTAATAAAACCAAGGTCTGTCAGATTCATTTTTGTGCTCATTCCTTCTAATTACCTTCCTTTAATTAAACGAAATGAATATATTAAGAATAAAACTATAATAATGGGGGAGAACTATTATATATCATTCAATTTATGTCTAAATCCATAAAAATCCGTCTCAATATAGAAGTCTGTATGTTTATACCAGGGTAATTTTTTCATTAATAAATCTATAAGAAGTTATCCTATACATATAAATTTTTTCAATAGTCAGCCATATGATTATGTTAATTTTTGTTTTTCTAAATCTAGTTACAATTTTTGCAATTAAACATACTCTAATACCAATTCTAATAACCCTTAACCCAGTATCCAAGAGCTAGTACCTTACATTATTAAATTGTCATAGATATATCATTAAAATCTCAAAGTTACAAATAGTTTAGTAAATTTAGAAATAATGATTAAATACTTTATATCCATTTTACCTTCATAATAGAAACTAAAAAATAATTCATAATAAGTGATAATAAATTTCATCTTTGATAATTCATTTAATGATTTATTCTTCATAACATGGGTAATAGAGAACAAATAAAATGGTGATTTTATATACACAGTAAGAGTTACATATAGAATAATCTATCTTGAATCCATAAGGTGTAATAAATATGGAATGGTAAAATAGTTTAACACACATTCCATTTTATCACTAATTTGTTCACAATATGAATAAACATATAATATCATATTGAGAAATTTCATGGGAAAAAATAATTTAATTTTTTAGAAATTAATTTACTAACTACTGGGATAATGTTTTCCTAGGAACTTGATTACTTTTTAATAAAAACTTTTCCTTTGAATGTTTATTGATTATGTGTAAAACGTAATTAATTTTCCAAATTTATTCATCACATGAGATTACTAGTTCATTGAGTGTTATTTATATATATGGTATCCACTTGTCTGTTCATGTCCAAAGCATTACTCGCGTGTCTAATTTTCAATATAATTTATTAAAAAATGTTCCTTATCATCATATATCATTATTGAGTTAAAGATATCTATGTAACATTATTTTCCTTGTTATTTATATAAAGTAATAGACATATAAAAATTGTATTGGGGTTAGGAAATAAACATATTCATGATAAATTAATATGAATATATAGTAGAATGTTAATTTTCAGTTAATTATGATTATAAATAATTTAATGTTTTAGTATACACACAATTGAAAATAAATTATGTTCATAATATTAAAATATAACTAAATTAAGTGAAATTGAGATGATGTCCCACAACAGACCATATCATTAATCTAATAAAATGACCAAATTTTGTGTTTTTAAATATAATTAAAACAAGTATAAATAAAATAAAATATAATAAAAAGTTATCTCAGAAATATCTTTATAAGGACAAGATCAATGGAATAAAAGTTTAATCCAATGAATGAAAATTGAATTATGAAATCCCTCACCCTAATTAATCAGTCATATCATATGCCCTATAAAATATTGACTATGAAATGAAACAATAAATACCATAAATATAATTATATTCATGAAATAATATATCAAATTTTAGTATATACACCACTCAGTTGAAATATGTGGTGAATAATGAATAAATCTCATAGAATTAAAAGTGTGATGAGAAACACTTAAATTACACTCTCCATTAATTTATACATGATTTAACCTCCTGTATAATGTTTTAAAGAATTTTATTAATATATATAAGAACCTTTTTCATTTTTATGATACTAAATATGATCCTCTAACATCATGTCATCACCGTTTTGTAAAATAAATTTCATTATTACGCTTGATTTTGGTGTTAACTGTGTCATTTTTACAATGAATGTTTTTTCATGTATGTATTAATTATTTTTCATTGAATATATATTTTTCAAAAACAGATTAATATAAATATCATTGATATCATATTAATTCATTTTATATATTTTTATATTCATTATTTAATGGAGAACATATAAAATAAATCATATTATGTCTTGGAGATGACATGTCGTATGTACAGACAAGTGATAATATCATTCCCTTTAGGGTCAAACAATAATGAAGGGGACTATATATTAATTGGTAAAAACATATTTATTAATTAACATAAATATCCATTGTTTCAATAATTAAACTCTTTTAAGGAAAATTATCATCTAAAAAAATAAACCACAACATGGAGATGATAAGTCTCATGTTCACATGCTGGAGATTTAATTTTTCATAGGATTGATAAAACATGGAATATAGCTCTACCATAATCTTAATAACAACTATTAATATTGATTATACTATATTTATTATTTTATGATTTAAATAACACATTAATGGTAACTATAATAATAAATTAACATGAATGATTTTGTAAAAGTGATTACTTATTCTCCAGATAACATCCATTAGATATATTCTTAAAGGATATATTGTTTTTATTGTATGGAAGAACATGACCTAAAAACATGTCTAATGACATAGACAATATATATGTTCAGGTTTCGTCCAAGCTATAAGTCTTAGTTTGTTTTAAAGAAATACAGGTGGATGTGACCATTTATAAGACTCTTGGGGTAACTCTCAAAAGTTCACCAAATAATAAATTAATATAAAGAAATTTTAAATAAAAATTTGTTAAAAACAAATTAATTACAAATATAAAATAATTTTGGGAAGAAATAATCTTATCCAATAATTTTTAGGAATTTTTAGGTCACCTTATTAACCTTATCATTTCGTTTAAACCCTTATTTTATCCAATAACTATTACTATGATGACAATGATTTTTACAATATGAGGGTCATTATAAGAACAATAACATGAAATCTGTACCCATAAAGAGATAATTAGTTAAATTATAATCCTTATCCCAAAAATTTCCCAAATTAAATAATTTATGAATTTAATATCATGAAATAAAATATTTTTTGTTTTAAAATAACATTAATGATAATTATGAAATTATTCTTTACATTGAATTTTAAAATACTAATTAATGTTAACATTGAAAAAAATTATATCTATCAAATATCAATTTCTTCAAAAAAATTATGATATTAATTATCTAAAATTATACTAATTTCTATTTTTTAAATATTATTTATTTGATATTTCCAGTAATAAAATATTTACTGCATCACAGAAAGGGTTGAATTTAAGGAAATTATTTCTTATAAAAAATTGAAATAAATTACAATGATGAATTAAAATATTTCAGATTTATAATTACTATTTACTATAGATTTTATCTTCTATAAAACCCAATGTTAAAAATTATATATCTATTAAAAATATGTGTGTGACATCATAAATATTTCATTAAATAGAATATTATAAATATCATAAACCCATTTAAATTGACATTAATTAACAGATAACCTAAAGTTAATATATTATGGATGATATTTAAAAATAAAATAATATTATTTTCAAATTTTAGGATCATTTTCTATTCCTTGTAATTTTATTTTTAACCTAAAAATCAAAATTCAACCGGTATCATGGTAACAAAAATTACCAAGATTAATATTCATGTTGGACATAAATAAAAGGGACATAATTATAGAATATAGACCTTTGGAAAACAAATATGGACCCATTTTTTAAAACATTAAAACCCAAATGTTTAGGAATATAATTTAATATTAAACATTAAAAATACAACAAATAATAGTTTTTCAAAAAGGTTACTTTTTAACTATTAAAACGATTTTACACCAAATGCAACCATGAAATGGATTCAAATGTACTAAATTTGATTTTAAATAATATAATATAAGTAATTTTACATTCATAAAAAATATTATTTTTAAATTTAGTTATTAAAAATATAGTTTTTAATTAAAATTCAATATTTTTTACTATTCACTGAAAAATTAATATTTTCTATGAAATACCAAATATTTACCGTAAGATAAATTTTTCATTCTGTTTTATTTAAAAAAAATTAAAATTTCAATCATAATTTATATATATTTTAATTTTTTTATAATAAGAAGTGCTCCATTAAGATGTGGACTACCTTCTTTCTCAAAAATATAGCTTTTATACATAAAATTGGATTTGTTCTAATATTATTTCAATAAAATATATTGGATAAGTTTTAAAAAATTTGACTGAATATATAATGCATAAATTTCAAAATTATCATTATACTATTTATATCCTCCAAATTAATTTACATGTTATAGTTTTAATTAATTGTTCTTCTAAGCTAGTGTTGAATGAAACCGAATCAATCGATTAGATTAAATATAAAAAGAGATATAGCAAAAAAAAATTTGTATTGTTACATGTTTTTCTTCATGTGCTGTGAGTTTATAATTCATTATATAATTCATATTGAGTTTAAAATCACCCCATGCGTGTTCATTTTTCTGATTTTGGAGACGTCTTTTATCATTAAAAAGGTAAATAATAAGCATCTATATCATTTATTGACTCTTCTTAATACAATGGTTATAGATGATCAAGTTGGATTTTTGAGCTGGTTAGGAGTTTTTGGTTGGACATACTTAGTTTATTTGGTTTTTTTAAATTATAATCCTTTTGTAATATCACATTTTCCCCATATACTATACAATTTTTTTAGTCATATTTGGTGTTTTATATTGAAATAATGATTCATATATAAGTTTTTTTATTAATAGTTTTTATTTTTATCTTTGTAATGTAAAATAACCCCCAAATTTTCATGAGACCCCTGAAATTTATTTCCATACATTGTTTTCTACAATATAAAATCATGTCCTTGTAAAATCAAAATTCATCTTCCTAAGATAATGTCAGAGTAGAGGAATGATACATAGTGTATCAAACATGGTCAATCCGGATATATTTTTTAGTAAAAATGATATGAGTTTGTTCGATCCATAGTTATTAGTGGTGTTCAATTAAATTTTTTAGAAATTTATTAGTGTTGATATATTCAATTTTCTCTTAAAAAGGTATAAAAACATCAAATATAGATAATAAAAAATATATATTAATTTATTGTAAATAACTACATGTTACCAGGATGTTCAGATACATGATTGTTTTTAGAAACATCTAGGTGTGTTATCAAGTCATTGTTATTGGTTTATCCGATGATAGATTGATAAATTTCATTGATATAATGACTTACCATTAAGTCTATATTTCTCATTATTTATTAATAAATTTATGGAAATGGTAAGATGTCATGATTTTGGAAATTTTTTAAATTTTTTCAAATGATGAGATTTTGAAAATGATTGAAGGTGGCATTTTGGAAATGGTTAAAATGTATAAGATTGACATTGAGGATTATATAACTTTTGTAAATAGTAATTTTAAGAAACATAGACCTAGGTTTTTAGAGAGTGATACCAATACAAATTTTTTTGTAGTAGGTAATGGAAGAAGGTAGGTTCCACAAGAACCAATAAAAGGATTCTTCAATGACTGTGGTAGTACATGAGCCACCGAAAATACAAAAGTTGGTAAAAACTATTATCATGTATTTCAAGGACATTGATAGAGGGAACAATAAGGTCTCCATAGAATGGTGATCATTTAGTTTAGTTCTAAAATCAAAATCCCCCAAACATTTTGGGTTATTTAGATCTGTAAAATGACAAAGTGTGGCAAAATTTGATGAATTGAATCATCAATTTCCATGGAAACTTGTATAGAAGAATTTATTCATGGTGACATATAAGTTATAGGATTAAGAATAATAGTTGTGGGATTTTATAGTTTAGTATAAAATATATTAATACATTGTGTGGGATGATATTGAAGAATTTATCAACATACAATTGTATCCTCTCACATTAAGAATTTCTAAACATGTGGACCTCTTGATTTTTATGATAGAGAGTCTCTAAATAACAAATTATGTGGGTAATGTTATGGATTTTTTTCACTTTTAAATGGAAATGACATAAAGTGTTTCCTTTATGGAATTCATTTTTGATTTGGGTTTAATAGAATACATTCACTTAATGATTTTGAACCTATATATTATGAAATATATAGATATGTCCAATTGAGAGACGGTGGATGAAATGGATAACTCATTAAATATGATTGGAGAAGAAATTTTTATTAATATGGTAATAATTGGGAACTATAATTATGATAATGATTGGAAGTGGGAAAATTACATCTAGAGTGATGTGACATATCATAATCAACCTATAGGAAAAATAAATCATTATTTCAAACTGAAATGTGGGATTAGATGTTTTGAATGTGGTAAATTCGTCAATATGAAATGAGACAATTGGGAAAAACCTAGATCTTGTAATAACTACAATAAGATATTTCATTTTTAGTTTTATTGACATTGTGCTCCATGATCATGTGCTAGAAGCACATATGATGCTTCTCTAATATTGAATTCTTTTGCAAGATGAGTGTATTAGAATTATAATCCTCTTAGAAGAAATGGAAATTCATGGCGATTATATGAATACTATGAACCCTAATCCTATACAATCTATAGAGGGTAAAAAAGTGAAACATGCACTGAGTAATAAATTATATAGAATTTACAATGTGATCACGTAATTTCAATAGAGAGCTTATATAGGTAGATGTTCTTTGGAAATATAACCCTATAGAAATATTGGATTGGTTTTGGAACAAACCATTAATTTACTAATTCTAGTATCATTTATCTAATTATTTTACATATTGAGACAATTTTTCTTTTCTTGAAACTAAAAAAATGTATTGGACAACAAGATTGTCGATTTTTGCAATGTCCAACATTTTTTATAGCAATCAATGGGTATGAGTTGGAATAATATTTTTATTTGATAGAGACAGATATATATTACTTGAATACCGGAATGGATATGATGTTGAAATTTTAGTCCTATTAGATATTTTTTATTTTAGGTGAGTTCTAATTATTTTAATTATGTTAGACATCTATTCAAAAAATACCCGGTAGTGGGTGAACGTTGTAAAGGTATTTCATTAATGATGGTCTTGAATCTCTCTTACCAGGTGATTTAGATTATTTTTAATTAGTATAATATATAATGGATAGATATTTTCCCACTACAGTGGATTTTTTCTGTAATGTATTCCTCAAAACACATTAGGGTTTCCACCCAAAATACAAGTGTAATTTATGATCGGTCGCCTAACGATGAGCATTAATATATACCATCCTTCTTATCATAGAACACCAATAGAAATGAGGGAATGAAAGGATTGGTTGGATGATATTGAAAGTAAATGGTTCATCCAATAGGCAATGACCCTATGGGTATCACTAGTTCGTTCAGTGAAGAATATGGATGGAACTCTTATGATTTTTGAAGATTATCCTAAGCATAGATAATTAAAAAAAATTATTGATATCATTATCCATACATTGATAATACATTTAATATTTTTAGGGGAGCCTAATGGTTATCTAAAATTAATACCCATTTGTATGTCATCCATGATGGGTTTAGAAGGAGGATATTCTATAGATAGCTTTTATAAGAAGATATGTCCATTGCAATTTTATTTTTATTCCTATCAGTATTAAGAATGAACCTATTTTCATTATGGAATTGATGAATAATATATTTTAATGGTATATGGATTCCTTTGTGATGGTGGTTTTTGATGATATACATAAGTATTTGAGGGAAATTAATGGTAAACTACAATATTGGGATATATTTTTTTGTATCATGTGGTAACATCATCTAAATAACAAGGAATTAATGTGTGATTTCTAGATAAACCTGGAACATTTCCTTGTACCTGAATACTATAATTCTTTTTCTAAAGATATGACAAATATATAATATATAATCGATAGGAAGGCATCGAATAATGTACTTAAGAAACATATTTTCCATGACTTAGTTGGAACAAAAATACATTTTATGAAAATATTCTTGTTTAACATCACAGTATATAGATTCGATGAGAAACTGATCTCCATTCCAAATGAATAATGAATGCATGAAATAATATTATTATCATTATGTTAAACTAACATCATCACCCATTATACCATTTCTAATTAATGTATAGGGTCATTTATTCAATTTGGATGCATCAGAATGTTGGTTGGGAAGTGTTCTCAAGCCGAGAGATCAGGTTGTTGCATAGAGGTCATAATAGTAATTATTTAAATAGAAGAACTACCAATCTCCTAAATTGGAATTGGATGTTTTATTACATGTTATGATGAATTCGAATCATTATATATTGGGTGAGAAATTTATAATTTTTATTGATCAGCTGGTCATTAAACACATTTTCCCACAAATAAATTTTATTATAAGGTAGTAAATATGGAATCAATATCTTGAAATGATCATCATTGACTTGATGTATATCTCAGGTAATGAAAATTCAGTAGTGGAGGCATTAAGTTGGATGTCGTATAATAATTTTTCTATATAATCTATGAATCAGTGTAAACTAGTGTCATTTATAGATAATATGAAACTAGATTGTACTGACCAGGGCCTTGTTTTAGTTTCCCCCCCCATTATTGGTTGTTCCTATTTTGGATTATCATGTGTAATAGGCTTACATATCTAATCATGAATTTGTTATCATGAATTCAGAAATTAGTTGGGGGAGAACTTTATGGGATATAAGATGGATGGGTGTTTTGTTTTGTGGCATATATATATATATATATCATATTGTTGTACCATCATCTTCAAAGGTGTAGATTCGTATTTCATTCCACCATTAGAAATGGGCAATAAATAGTGACACTACTATGAGTTATAATGTGATGAAAGCATAGTATTGTGGTTTGGAATAAAAGGGTAGTAGCTAAGTGCGTTTCTTGGTACCTCACATGTCAGTATGTGAATGTGAAGCACTAGCAACCAGTGGAATTGTTCCCTTGTTTACCAATTCTTGTACTCAAGAGGGAAAAAATAATCATGGATTTTTTGAAAATTTATTACGAATTATTGATAAATTGGATTCTATATGGGAAAATTTGGATCATATCATGATGTATGGATATTTTATCACAATTATTGAATCCCATAGGGTTGAGTAATTTTAGGAAATATGTAAATGATATGTTATATAGGTGTATGGTATTAATGTATTGATTGTATTTGATATAGATCACATGTATACATCTCTGTTATGGAAATACATACTGTAAGACCTTAAGATATCATTGACTATGGTCATAGAGTATCATCCTAAATTGGATGGAAAATTCAAAATGATGATATATATATATTAGAGAACATGAATAGGGCTTGTGTAATTGATTTTGGTGTCTCATTTGAGGATCATATACAGTTATTAGAGTTATAATACAACCAAAATTATTAGATATCAATACATTCAGAACCATTTGAATAATTGTATTGGAATCATTATCATTATCCTCTATCAAGCGTAGAAATAGTTTTGACTTCACTAGTTGTATCCATCCTTTTGCAATAGATAGTGTAAATGATTATATTGATTATAAATAGGATGGATATGGAATGAAGTCATTGGAAATCATATGTAGATCATCATTTATAAGAATAAAAATTTAATGAGAGTGTTCTTTTCTTCATAAAAATATCTTCGAGGCATAGGATTCATCATTTTGGAATGAAGGTAAATTTTACTCATTGATTCATATTTCCTTTTTGAGATACTCGAACATGTTTTCAAGTGGAATATGGATTTTCTATGCTTAAATCTTCATTTTAACGTATAATTTGTTTCATGTATCTCAATTGATAACTTTCTAACCTGATATAAAACACTTGGTTTTATGGGTTAATGATAACCTAGTGTTGGATGCTAAATTTGTTCATGTGTAGGTATGGATTGTGGATAGTAATGATAATGCCTTACATGTGAAATTCATCTTTTTGTTAGGGGTTTTATGGAGACATAGTTAAATTCAATAAGAAACATGTGAGTTTGAAATAGAACTTATTGACAAATTAATCGAAATCATCCATGATAACTTGGAAATTATATTTTTTATAGAGGCATGGAGAGTGGTTGGGAGAATGTAACACCCATGTTATTAGGTACATTAACATTTATTATAGTAATTATTGTATATTTAATTACTAATTTATGTATTTAGAGGTTCTATAGTGTTTTGACATGGATTTCCCAAAACACTTGGATTCCCTTGAGAAATGGAAAAAATCATTGAAGATGTATATGCATTATGTCTTCACATTTTTTCTTATAATATTAACCAACCATCTGAATATAGGAGTCAGATAATATATTGTGTTTGTACATAACACTTATTGACTAACTATAAAACATAACCAATTATAGGGTAGTTTCAGATCCAAAAATTGAAAATAAAATTCAATTTATGTCTCAAGGGCCATTTTTATGTACTAATAATTCATAATCATCAATTAAATTCATCCAATGGAATGAGTGTTGATTCTCTATTATTTGGAATTAGGTTTTAGTATTTTTAATGGTCGATGGAGATCTATATTCCATGGAAAGTCTCCAATATTTTTCATTCTTCTTAGATCTATTATCTTTATCTGTACTGAATAAATTGATCAAATACAGATGGAATAGATGAATGTTCTCTAATATACTTTTATGAGATCATGATGAATAATTTCTCAATCTATATAGGGAATGATACTTCGTGATTATATCTAGACAATCATTGTGTTGTTATTTTATGTCACCCCAATTTGTGTTATTGTTGGATTTTCCATCAATACCTTTAATTAGAACACGATGGATTAGATTTATATATATGTTTTTAATGGAATGATTTGGTAATTTTTGGGTTATTATTGTTGGAAATATCATTAGAATGGTTTGCATAAATTTTCTAAAATATGATGTTTTTTGAAAATCCACTTTGATGATAATTTTAAAGCTGTTATTTTATCATTATCGATAAGTTTTGATTCATGAAATATGATTTTTTAAATTTCATAAATAAGTAATCATTTTGACATCATTTTGGGAATACACTATTTTTTTGTGAGTTCATTTCATTTACCTAGCCCTAAATAAGGTGTGTATACCATTAAGGTATAATAAAATTACCTTGTAGAAGGGGAACATGAACTTGGGGTACATGGATATTTTTCACCTTCTAATGATATGGTGGATGGATTATACACTGCCCATGAGTATGGAATTGTTACCTAGTAATAAATTTGTGGATTTTTTGATGAGTGGAATCCTTGAATAGTTATGTGAAATGTAATTAAAAATGTTTTTAGAGGCATGTTTTGTTGCATTACATGTATCACTATTTTGGATTTGATATAATACATTTTATATTTTTTAATACTATTTTACAAATTTTACTAACAAGATTTAGTACTACTTTCACGATTTCATAATAGATTAGTTATATATTATTCAATATAAACTCATGGCCTACTGGGGAATTTTTTTTCATATCAATATGAATTATATTGAGAAAAAGTTAAAGACAACATTACTCAGTTCATTATGTATGCTTCTTGATATTGTGATCATGGTCTATCAAGTCAGAGCTTAGGTAAGGTTATGAGATTTTGGTTGGATTAATTTTGTATATTTCTGTTTTACTCTCTTCTGAATCCTATTGGTCTATCACATGGTTTCATCATGGTTAGTAATAATGTTTTTTTATATTTTATTATTTATTTTTTACTCATGCATCATATGAAATTTTTTTGGTATTTCCACTTTTTTGGATTTTTATATTTCAATTGAAAAATATTACCCAAAATTTTCTTGAGGCCATTGAAATTTATTTAATGCCTTTGGTATCTTTTATATTTCACGTAATGCATATTAATATCCCACTTCCACTTCCCAATACTATGGGTGAAAATTGGGAAGTAATAGCATTCTTAATTCTGTTGAAATACCATGTTCGCCCTTATACCAGCTAATATTTGGACACTGGTTTATCTTGGAAAAACAATATGACTTTATATAACCAAGAAACATCTATATAGATCCAATTTCTTTCCCAATATTACTTGGAATAACCACATTCAATCAAAAAAAATGCACAATCGTGATGATGGTGAGTAAGTACCAGAATTTACGTAACGATACAATAAAATTAACCATATTAATTACATTATATACCTATAAATAATATCATTAGATTACCATATCAATGATATGAGGTAACATCTCTATCACCAGAGCTTCATGATCTAATATATGATGTAAATCATAGACACAAATCCATAACACATGGGCCAAATGTTACAACATCTGATGAAAATCCATTTTCACATAATCGGCTATAATAAATTGATTATTATTCATAGATTAATCAGGTTCATCATTATTATCATCACATATCAATACATTAGAATGGTCAAAATAGTAATTCATTTATTGTGACACATGAATCATGTTTTTGATCAAATTCAACTATGGTGTAATTTCTAAAGAGAAATATTCTTTATCTACCTCCTCGATAACTACAAAAATCCCCACAACACTCGGAATAATATTTATCTATTTTCCAAGATGTTTGTGTCCCAAGGAAGAATAAAATCTAAGGGAAAATTGGTTACCTATATAAAAAATGAAACTTATTAAAAAAATTAACATTGGGTATATACTGTCTATGATCCATCACCATTATATGATGAATAAAATGAATATTCAATTAGAACACTTGATGAAAACTATATCCTGATAAGGAAGTTTCACTAATCTCTAACCAACATATCCAATATTAACATGATTTCCAAAAAATTACCTCAAAATGAGCCATTTTGATATGACAATTATATGTTCTTCTATATGATAACATAACTATACCCAAATTGTAATCACATGCCCCACCAATGTTTAGAAAAGAATAATGTAGTATCACATCAACTATAATTACCCACAGACCCATGAATTTTGGAATCTAAAACAATTATGCAGTTTCTCCAATGTCTTATCACCCTTATCCTTATCAGGATTGATTGAGAATATTTTTTTTTAAGATGACATGTCCCAAGAAGAGAACAATCTAATTCTAGAGGATTCACTTAGAATGTTTCCCGTATGGTCGGTGATCTATCTGAATTTTTAGAACTACTCAAAAATGATACACATGATTCTATAGGGTTTTGGAGGAAACCGAGAAGATAACAACAAATACTACCACAAATTATTTTAGAAACCAGTGTAATATTATATTCATCAATTCAATAAACACTATTAGATAACATGTTATTTCAAAAGTCATAAGAAGGTAAACATAATGGTACTACCTACTCATTAAGGTGGTCCTTTATATGTCATATTCCTTAATTCACATCTGGGATATACAAACTAAATATTAATTTATGATAATGAATTCACCCCTCCATCAAATCAAAAACAAATGTGATCCATGGTAATAAATACTTATTAATTTTCACTACTCAATGGAATTTTATGTAATCAACTAAATGGATATGTGACCCATAATCCTTGTTCAAATAAAACATCATCTCTACCCATGCTGACACACTCAGGTGTGTAATTAAATTATAAATAAAATAATGCCAATATGACTTAAATAATTTCCTTTCAACTAGTTTCATAAGGTAATATGGGATAAAAACTTCTTTACTGAAATGTTCTAGATTATTAAATAAATATACATCCCTTGAAAACATAAATCCAGAAATTGTAGATAAAAATATTTCTTGAAAATTGAGTAAAAGTTGTGCTATAAACCCCCAATATATTCCTAATTGTATTCAAACTAATACAAATATATTAACCTACCCAACTATGCCAAAAGGCCCGAAACTACTGAACCTCTAGTTCCATTCTACCAGAAAACCATGAAACACCCAAACATGAATAGTAATGAGTCCCTCCAAATATAATAGTCAATCTCTACAATATGAGGATTCATAAAATCTATCATAGAAATTAATTCATGGTCTATAAATTTGAGAAAAAAAATTCCATTAATGGTCAATCATTATAAGATAGATAACACAAAAGTGATCATAGAGACCCTCCCCTTTCTCTTTGTTTTGATGGTTGTAGGGATATCCCTCATATATGAAAAATTTATAGTACAATGATTATGAAAATTCACAATGTGAGTCTTTTAAAATGAGCGAGACTCACTACTATCAAATGAGATAGTATGAAAAAAATGAGTCTACAGTTATGGTACTCTCAACATTAATGGACCCACATTAGATTCTATTAGAGACTCTTCCACTGTGTGACACAGCATTTTTTTTGAGGTATATGTATAGAAACCATTATTTATTGAAGATTTTTCATTCACCATTTTAATTATAGGTGCTTATAATCCTATTAAACATTGAATAAATAAAAATAAATGAAAAAAATATCCCAAGGTGTTTTGAACATTTTCATGATTTAAAAGTATTTGTTACCTCAATTCAAAGTAATTTTGAATTCCCAAATTTTACACAATGAATTCATGCCATCATGAGTCATCTAGGAATTTCCAATGGTCTGTATGATGAATTCTATTGAGGTTCATAATTAAAATCATCATTCATTATGAATATTTTAAAATAACTATCATAACTACCACTTTGATAAATAAGAATCGACATTACACTAGACATACCAACAAGGTCAATATCGTCCATAAATGATTTATCTAGAATGTATATCTAATATTTGAGAATTATAATGATATTCCATGGTCAAATTCCATCTTGATAACCAATCAAATATAATTATGACTTTAGTTTTAAAATATTTACAACCTATTGAGAAAAATGAAACGTTTTAGCAACACAATATGAAAACTAAGTCATGGTCCAATCAAACAGAAAGAGTCATATAATATATGAAAGTATAAGAATGATAATTAATTATTTATATAATTTTCCCAATAATGTATTTATATAGTATATCCACTCATGTACCTCATGTATCATTTCTATATCATTCAAATCCATACATATCAGGTTAGGACCTTCTATCTTGAATGTATGACAATTTATTGTAATTGATTCTGGTGTCTCCATAATATCAAAAATACCATAGTCACTATCAACCAATAATTTTTCTCTTATTGATAATTTTAGACATATAAAAATATTTGTTTTTACAAAATAAAATCTTGATTGTGGTCTCAACATCTATCCCATTGATCATCCACTACATTGAGTTAAATTAGAATGGTTGTTGGTACTTACAAAAAAACGAAATCACACACCACTATCTCAATAAGGCATTGATCCACTAGAGGGTTCTATCATTATTTTTTCATCATAATATTAATCTTTTTACGAATCGAATAATCTTCATAGTACCATGATGCTACAAAAAATCAACTAACAACAATGAGTCATCATTATCGGAACACAAATCACTAACACTATCAAGATACCTAGGGATATCGATTCCATCAAGCGTAATTTAATATTTGGATTTCCAAAACTAACATGAATGGTTGGGAGATAATAGCATCAAATAAAAATATTTCTCAATGATTAATTTACCAAATATTCATGGGGAAATAAGTCTTGTAATGTTACAATCTTTAAAATATATTTCCTTTAAATAACAATTATGTCCCAAAATTTCATCATCTTGTTTATAATGACATCCCAAAAAACATAAGAACATCAATGAAAGACCATAAACATTAAATTGATTTTAATTTCTCACTATAAAACCAAAATACACTAGAATGAAGATACCTATGCTAGTCATTACATAAATCGATGAGAAATCATAGTTCAAAATTTTTAGATAGTTTTACATTGAATCAATTCATGATTAAGATGGAATAATTTTTTACAAAAATTAATAGAAGAGAAGCAATATATGTCAGTATTAAAAAATATACAAGGGTAATGTACCATAATCAATTAAGTATAAAATTACCCAAACAATAAATCATAAAAATACACTATATATTAAAATTAATAGCGTAGTAAACCCCATGTAACAGGTTGGTCACATCCTCACTGATCACCTCTATCACTCCAAAAATCTCAAATCATGTACAACCACCACATTCATGTATGTATTTTTTTTTTGATAGGGACTTTCATAAAATAATCTAAATAACATCGATGGTAATGTTAGGGTGTGGTCCAAAAACCTAGTAGGGTCTAATGATGTCATCCATTACCAATTCCATATCAATTAAAAAATTAATTATATCGATTTAAATAAAACAAGGCATGATAAGTAATTTATTTATTTTAAAAAAACAATTATTTAATAAAAAAATTGAAACAATGTCAAATAATCCATAAATGAAAATTAAATGTAAACATTTTATATAAAATTGATGGAATGCATATAAGAGTGCTATAAGAAATGGCACATACAATCAAGTAAATACACAAATAAATGAACCATTATACAGATTCTTGAGTTACATCTTTTTCTATCTATATGATCCTCACCCAACTCATTCATTTTCATTGATCATGTATGTGTCTACATTAATATAAACACCCCATTTGGTGTCCCATCACATGAAACCATGAGAAACCCTACTTATTTTTTCTTCATCATCAATTCATTACTAGGGTGTCATATTCCTAGTGTTCATATACAAAATTCTTCCTAACAAATAAGGGTAACATTTAATAAAATTAATGAATCAATTATGATGTCATTATTATGAAAATATATGATTTTACATAAATCCACAAATTATTTTTCTACATCTGAAAAATTGGATCTCACTAAGATTTCGATTATCAAATTCAAATTATATTTTTTCATCAAAATCATATGTATTGATAACATCATTTAATAAACTATCCTTTTTGAAGGAGAAACATGAAATACGTTCCTAAAATTAGAATTCAATTAAATAAATATTTTTATTTTGTCAATTCAACCCATCAATTTAAATTCCATTGAAAATTGTGGGCTTTCAAAATTTCGATGGAATTTCTACATAAATCATTAAATAAACTCAAATATAATTTTTTAATGTAATTGAAAATTTATTTCAAATGTATTATTCAATTAGGGATTCAAATATAGGAAATATTTATTGAATAGTTTTCATTTATTGACCTGATCAATTCAACTTCTGCAACAAGAAAAATAATGTGAAAAAGATGAATGATATCATGAAATTATACCAAGAATCAGTATCCATAAAAATATATATTAGATATAAAACAACATGATGTTATATTTGTATCTATTTATTAGAGAATACGAGATCAGGAGAAGACACATTGGAGGATAAAAATCATTATAAGGATATCTAACACAATCACCTTTTCATCAATCTACTAAGAGTTGGGGTTGGAGGAGTCAAAATGACCTCATGAGATCATCTAAATAGAAAATAATATTATTAGGGTTTATATCAGTTATTTGGTATTGAATTATGGTTTTGATTATATTTAATTTTAATTTTAATGAAATTTAAAGTAACATTAATGATTTACTACTAAGATTTCATGGATATTTATAATTTTGCACCCTCACTATAGACCCAAACTAGACTTATGTATTAGGTGAAACGTTTGGCTACATCATAACACTTACAATCCCCCAACTATGAAAACCATCTTTGTCCATGTGTGCATGGTTTTGAGGATTGAATGGATGGTTATGATGAACCATGTCCCCCTAACCGGTTGATTATATTTTCAAGTAACATTTTTTTGTGAGAAACTACATGGTTTACCCTAACTATACAAGAACCATGAACAACCCCCAAAAGTTCTAGACTCTTCCATATTTCACCCCAAACAACCAGATACAATATCGATATAGTGTGAAATATATATAGGGCAGAATAAGTTCTTGAAAGAAGGTAAGATCATGTTATATAATTTTTTAATATTTTTTGAAAATGATTTTTTTTAGATGTGAAAAATGTAGATTTTATTAAAAACTAATTCCTATTTAAATTATTTAAAAAGTCTCATTACAATTCAATCATTTTAAATGAATAATTAGACCCTATTGATTTTATATTATATAATTATAGTTATATGAAACAATATTATTCTTCATTGTTTCAAATTTTTTTCCCAAAAACACATTTTTATATGAAATAAATTTTTATTATTTTTTGTTCATATATTTCAAATGACGTTTGATCTATTTTTAAAAAATTTATTCATACAAAATCGATTTAACATCTAGGAGGAATATGATATAATTTTGTAATGATGCCAATTTTTATTATGCTTATAATTAACATTAACAAGTGTAGGAAATTATCATCATAAAAATAGGTAATATTAGATATATATATATATATAATATAAATGATATGGTCAAAAAATCCTATATAAAATCCCATTATAGGAGAGTATGTTTTACCAACATCATTATAGTTTTGAAATAATATATATTAAAAAAAATTCACAAGAATAAAACATTATTATTTTTCTAATCATTAACAAATTAACATAATTCCACTCCCCTAACTTATAAATGGAACCACATCTCCCCTTTAATTAAAATATATTGAGTAAATTATTTGAACCAATAAATACCCAAATAACTTTGTAAAACTCATCAAAAATTCCTAGGGTTATTTTTCACAAAACAATCATCCATGAGTACTAAATTTCTAATAAATAGATTGTTTTCTAAATATGATTTATAACTTTTATCAAACTATTTTTACTGTAATTTCATCCTTTTGAACAATATAATTATAGTTAGCCATTTTTATATTATATAATAAGAACATTGTATATACAGAAATGTAATTATGTTTGTCTGACAATCCTTTTTAATCTTCAATTCCATTCTATGGGAAATAAAATAATTGTTTGTATAAACAAGCTGAATACCAATTCCACAAATAGATTTACTTCATTATTCGTCACCACATCACAAAGAAAAAATATAATTAAATATTTAATTAATATATATGACAATAATATAATAATTGTGATTCTGTTAAGATAATATATTAAATAAGTTCTTACCATTAAACCCATTAGAAAAATTTAATGTTTCTCACGCGCACCTATAGAAAATCCGTTCATAGCGACATGTACAAAATTTATCATGTATTAATTTTTCTAAAAAATTATAAAATTGTATATATTTTTAAGTTAATTATAATTTAATGCTTAAAATTATGTTAATTTTCTAATAATATCCGATTTTAAAATTATCATCCAACCAAATTTAGTTTTTTATTATGAACATAACATCCTTATAAAATTGAACATTAACCTAATTAATTTAGTTACTATATATATCGTGATATTAAGTGAAATAAAGTAGATAATAAAAATTGAGTTAATATATATATTTTTATAGTCATGTAATTTATTAATATATACATATATATATATATATTTTTATTTATTGTATGTACATGTTGTGCCAGACTCGATGTATTTGACTTTCTTTTAAAAATAATTTCATAATTTATTCCTTCAAACACATTTTAAAAATAATTTCATAATTTATTCCTTCAAACACATTTATTTAAATCGATTTATTCATTAAAATGAATTCATAATATGTACTATATTCCAGAATGATATTTAAAATTAAATTTAGACTATAATTATAATTTTATAATGGATATAAAATGGGATAATTGTTATGTTTTCCCTATAGGTTATTATTATACTTTATAAAAAATTAAAATAATTATCATATTTATCATGCATTGAATAATTCATTCCCCCACGGTCATATCTATTATTTCATACGATGTTTCTTAAAATATATATCATGGGTTTTAAAATAATTTATAATGTAATTTTAAAATAGGAAAATTCTTTGCTTGGATTTTATAATATAAAATAATATTTGCGCCAAATTTTTTATTATGCATAAAGGTTCATTGGTATATATGTGAAATGGATATATTATGATATTTTATTATTTATAAGAAATATATTTTTGTTTAACATTTGTAATTTTCTATTTACATTTTCCCTGATTACATGTCATCCTGATATAGCTTTCTATGTCACTGGGTAATGATTTTTTTCGCAATGGAATTATGTTTGAAATACTGTTATATGTTTTACCTATAAGTGTTTATATAAGTTTTATTAAAATTGTGATATCAATATTATATCCAATGGTAAAAAAATACTTTTATGTTCATCCAAATTATTTTTCAAATGATATATTGATTTCATAAAGAAATATAATTATCATATTATTAATATAAATTCCCCTCTTTAATAGGTAATAATATGATTTTGAAAAAAATATCATTTCCATGAGTACACATATATTACTAAAACCTGTAATGATGATTACTTGGACATAATTATTTTTATCATGTGTTTTGATAAAAATTAAATTAATAATTATAATTTATTGAAAATGGAAATAAGTATTTGAGTATAAATTTTATTAGGTAAATAGGGAATCATTGCATATTATTTTCATGATTATACAAATGGAAAAAACGTTTTTTAGAAATTATAGATAATTTTGTTATCATCTAATTACTAAAAAAAATCCTAGGTCTTAATAATGTGTATGAAATATGAAAATTTATGTCATTCCTCATTTCTATTTTTCATTAAAAGTATATGAATTATTTTCAATGAAATATATGGTTAAAAATTAATAATATATTATTATGGGAAAGATGGATATTGAGTAGAAGTGCGAAGTTTGTTTAAATAGAGAGAATATGTAATATATTTTTATAGTAATTTAATACTCTATATGTAAATGATAATGGGAATATAAAAAAATTGAATACATTATATTAATCTCATAATTTTGTGTAGTTAATGTTATAAGA
The DNA here is from genome assembly GCA_963277665.1 of Viscum album. Taxonomy (NCBI): domain Eukaryota; kingdom Viridiplantae; phylum Streptophyta; class Magnoliopsida; order Santalales; family Viscaceae; genus Viscum; species Viscum album. The sequence goes on along the minus strand of OY728127.1, from coordinate 2,055,801,695 downwards.
TGATATTATTATACATAAGTATATCACCCCCATATGAATTTTAACCTAGGAATGTGATATAGTAGGTAATACTATAGCCTTGCAACAATACATGAAACTCCCAATAATAGAATCATTTACATAGAAGAAGTATGATGAAAACATACAAGAGAAGACAAGTGGTTTTCTATCATCCCTTGTATAGTGTATGTGGTACTGTTGTGAAAGTTGGTACCCAAAACCAAACATTAATATTAATTTTTTAATACAAAATATTTAGTATAAAGAGATATACCTAATGTAATATTACAATAATTGTGTTAATATTAATTTTTTTACAATATATAAACAGTAATTTAAATAGATACATGTTAAAATATATATGTTATAATAATTCACAGCGATAACATAAAACATCAATATATTATGGTAGTAGTCATAAAAATATGTCATATAGTGTATATACATCATATTGATGGGTCACAAATTCTTTATTACTATATATTTTTGAGGGTTAACAATTATTTATAACTTATCTCATGATTTTTGATCATAGTGATCATGAGTAAATGAAACAATGAAGACTACCCCACTAATCGTAACACAGAATCATTTATGGGTCATTGGTTTTTCCTATGTTTTAATAAAAATATGGGTCTCTTTAATTTAATTAATTATGAAAATATAAAAATTGATTTTATATATTATTTCAATTATAAACACTGGTAAATTTATTTTAATAATGGTACTTATTTTTTGCTAAAACTTTGATGGGAACACATTAATTGAACTATTATGATAAGGTATATATATCATTGGAAAAGTTGACAAGGATTGTAGGACTGTTAATTAATTTGTTTTTATGTTATAAATAGGTTACTACATCAACAAATGACATGAAATAAATAAAGTATTATGAAAAAATGTGTGCTACCTATATTATGAGATATCAACGGATCATGAAATTATATTAGCCAGTTTTTTATCATGGGAGTTTTTTATTTCCATTATTTATCATTATCTATGTAAGGGATATGATTTATTTCAATATACAATACCAGGTATATTGTTATGACTCCTTTCATTTTATACATGGTCATAGAGTGTTACAAACAACAAATTTTGATTATATTTCCATATTAAAGGGAATTATTGTCAAGGAAAATAGGGGCCCATAGAATTGGAGGGACATGTCTGTGTTTAATGAATTTATAAGAAATAAATAAATTATTATTATTAGATTTCATAATAAGTGAATACATTTAAAATATATATATTTGAATACTAAATATTCATGGTCTATTTAATTTTTATTTGGGAGATGTGTTTTTTTAAAACCTTATGTTTTTAACTTAATGTATTTGTAATTTTGTAGTAATGTGATAAAATATAATTTAAATTAACTGGTTTGGATATAATAATTTTTTTTATTTTTACGTATTATTTATAATGCTAATATTATACTAGGAAAAATTGAATTTTCAAGAAAAATAACATGACAATATTTGAATTAAACAACTCAAATTCATGGTAATTTTTTATCCAAATAACTTGAGTTTTATACAGTCATCCCTTATTTATAATATATAGGCATGTATCTAATCAAAGGATCCCAAACCAAGATCTTATTCTAGGATCAAAGGAAAGAAATTGTGGACTTCAATGACATGATGAAGGAATCATCAATTCACTTTTCTAGAAAATAGAAATTTAAAATCAGTAAACCACAAAATTTTAAAAATTTGTTTAGATGTTATATATGGTTATGGATTATATTTGACCAATGTATAATATCTAGTAGTGGGTGGGAATGTTTTAAAATGATGTAAATTTATAATTATTTAAACCTTTATTCAACATTTCTGTCACAACCCGTCCCCCGGGCCGTGTATCGTGACTACCCCAAGCCCCTGTCCAATATTCTAGGGGATGGAAACTAGCACCGGGAAAGCATATCCCATTTGAGGGATATGTCTACTCAGCTCTAGTCACCAGGCCATGTCCTGTAGGATGAGGTCTATGGGTAGTCACAGTAGGGACCCCAGAGGACCAATCCAAATAGAGTGGTATCAAAGGAGTTTTGGTTCCACACTGTGAGAGAGAGTCAATGATATTGTCTTAGTGAAAAAGATTTATGTGTTTCAAGTTTTTCAATCATTACAAGGACACCGGTCTTAGTGCGATATCCAACATATCCATACAACCAAACTTTGGGCTTCTCCATTTTGACTCAACAAATGAAAAAACTAGTTGTAGAGAAAAATAAAGTACATGCATCATTTAGGAATGGGTTGTGTTTTCTAGGTCCATCTTTATTCATCTCACTTGGTATACTCTTTTATCTATGATACATCTTGTTATCCACATGATGTGTTCAGGATGCTAGCTAGTGAAATTTCAACAACAGGACCAGGTGTTTGTCCTGAACATGATATGGCCTTCCTAAGGGAATCTAGTCACAATGCATATCTTCTTCGGGATTTTTAAGAGGTGATGGTTTCTCCTTATGTTTAGTTAGTAGACCCACCTATTGTGGTTTAGGTGGATGTAGTTTGTTAGACTGATTTGTGGATAGATTTTTTGGCACCGCATAATGATGCATAGGTTTCAAATGTGTCTCACATGTTTTTTAACTTGTGATCTCTCGGGATGTAGGATCAGCATGACCTACTAATATAATGTGTACAATGCAATTCATAAAACTAGGGGTTTCGTCGAATGTTACTAGGACATGTTAGTTATTAAATGAAAATTATTTTATTCTATTTTCAAAAAGGGGTATCTCGGCTTATATTTTCCATCCATTCATGCTTCAGTCAGAGAGGTGGTTTATGAACCACTATAGAAGAGGCTATATGAAGATCAGATAGATATGTCGAGTGACATATTTGGTAGGAGATATGGGGAAGTAATATGTGGTGGATAAAGTTATGATGTGTTACCACCCACACCTCTTGGTGGTCCATAGATGACTCTAATAGATGGAGTACAAGGGAGTTGATAGTTTCATGCAGTCAAGGCATACTACCCTATGACTCTAGGGAAGATTCATCGAATGATATATGTCTTTATACATTAGTTGTAGTATTGATAGACACTTGTACTACTAATTTCCTTTACTTCCACTACTCTTTTATGATACCTAGAGTCACTGGTTAATCCATTGACTTGACCCTCATGTTTATAGACTATTAGTAAATGAGACCCAATGACCATCCGCTGATGCCGATAGTGTGACCTATCTCTTGTATGAGATATTTCTGGTTGGGATCTCTTGGTAGTGGTGTCAAGTCCTTACGATATCATTATCGTTATGGAAAACATCTGTAGTTCATGACCATATTGATTTATTTAGGATAAAGATGTGGTTCATAAATGGTGATGGAAGTAGATTTCCCTTTATTGGTAAAGTGGGAATCCTTGAAGCTTTTGTTGGACTCATGAAGTGGAGGTTAAGACCAATTTCTATTTAGTTGGATACTCTAACCCCCAATCTAGTCAATTTTTTGAGTCCTCATGTGTCTTAGTGGTGGCAGAGTATAAGGATGTCTTCCTTGAAGATTTTCTATGTTTACCTCTCCATCGAGAGTTCAACTTCTTTGTTGGTCTACACCCCTGGGTGGAACTGATATTTACGCCAGAATCTGAGACAACTCTCAAAGATCTCTATGAGGTGGGGAGAAAATTGGGGGGCATAGTGTTGAAGGTCTTTGTAAGGACAAGTGCTTCACCATGGGAACCCTAAGGATATCTTCTATAATGACATCATAGTGTTATCTAAATCTGAGGAGGAGATTCTAAGACACTTGAGGATGGTCCTAGGCCCACATTGAGAGAACCAGCTACACGAAGATCTCTTGAAGTGCATTTCTTGGTTTTGAGAGGTCTTCTGTTTCTAGGTCATTTCACCACTTAGCCTAGAGTTATAGTGAATCAATTGAGGGTTGAGAGAGAGTTTGATGATTAGAACTTCACGAACCATAATCTCAAGTTATTTGTGGTGGCCATCACATTGATAATTTTTCGATACTACATGATGGGTGAGCGATACATATTCCACTTCAATCTTGAGATTCTCATCTATGGCATTTCAAAAATGGATTAGGTCTTGAGATAAAGGCAATGCATAGTGTTCCTATAGGATTGTGACTTAGAGTTCTTCAACACTCCTGGGAAGAGGAATGTGGATGTAGATACTCTTAGTAGGAATTCATTTAGCAGCTACTGAATGAGGAATTTGAGCACTTGGCCTTATTGTGTTCAGATGTTGTTGATGGATATAGAATAGCTTATTTCAAGTCGTTTGTATTTACCCTTTAACTCATTAATGAGTTAGAGAGGCATAGTTTGGTGATATCAGCAGTGAGCATTTACATGATCAGTTTTCCATAGGGAATACCTCTGATGCGAATTCGAAAGGTGGGGAGCACATCGTTCTTTTATTGAGATTCACAGTTTTAGCAGTGGATTCGTAGAGAGGTTAGATGCTTTGGTATATGCATGTGGGGGAAAAAGAGGCCACTAGGGATGACAGAATGGATTGAATATGGTATTTCCTTTTAAATAAAAGTTGAATTCGTGCTTTGAATCAGTTTTGGGTGTCTTCAACACATAGTGTTAAGCACCTTTTTCTTGGAAGGGGTGGGTCCTTCTCTTTTTTAGGGTACGATGATGGATATGGGAAGGTATACCAATGGACTTCAAGAAAGTTTACCACGTACGTACTGGAGACGCGATACCATCTGGGAGATCATTTGCTGAATCACTGAGTCGGCCCACATTGTTATGAACCAAGAACAACTATCAGTAGAGGGATTTGGATGCCTCTACCTTTAGGAGATATTTTGACATTGAGGTTTTTAATCGATGATTTTGTCATACAGTGATGGTCCCTTTTCATTCTAGCTGTGGAAGGGATTGCATGACTCATTTCTAGATAATGTTCATGTTATCTTGTAGGTGATGAAGAATCATTTCGTCTCTCCGATGTTTTATGATGGAATAAAACAGATACCTTGGGTGTTCAAGGATAGATACCATGTCTTCCATTGGGTATCAAATCGATGAGGGTTACAAAGATTTTTTCCCGGGTGGCAAGATATCATCGATGTTAATAGTACCTCTTTTGGGTAATACATGGGGTTTGCAAGGTAGAATACTTATTGGATCCAACCTGCAATGGGACCACATAAACAACGCCTTCCACATGTTATATTTGAGGTGATTCATGAATAAATCTATGCACATTATAATGAATGATGAGTTGGACATCAATGTTGGAGTGTCTTCGGTTGAGTACATAATGAATATTGAGGATACTTTTTAGATGATCTTTTCTCTTGGTCTGTGTCTGGAGGAAGCACATAGATTTTACGAAGATCACATGAGAGTGGGTGGCTCAGATTAATGATCAGTGCTATCACCTTTTGATAGAGTAAATCATTTTGGGATTATTGATGATTTAATTCCTTTAGGTGGGGAATATGTAACGAATCAAATTTTCCCAGTTTTATTTTTAGAATATTAATGAGAAAATTACGAGACTAGGCAGAGAGACAACATGTGATTCTGAGGCTTGGAGTTCCTAGAACGATCTGTCGAAAAATGTTAGGTTTTTTAACAGTACGTGTGAATGGTGGTTTTAAAAATGTTCGATAAATCGTAAAAAAATTCCTGGATTAGAAATATTAGGTCAACATTGCATTTGGGATTCCTTGTTTACCTAGGATATGGCATAACATTAGTCAGTGCGGGTCTCCTATGAAAAAACCTAAAAATGTCTTAATTGTAAAAAAAGTAATTATATAAAATTATTTCATTTTTCATATCCTTATAACTCATAAATGGTAACTCTAATTGGAAATCCAAGAGTGCTGTTGAGATCGAAAGGGTATTCTTCCATTAGGCAGATCCTAACATTAACTGGTATGGGTCGAGGGTAAAAGTTAATTTTTTGACCTTTTTTATGAGAATAAAATAAACATAACGATATTTATTTTATTTCCTTTTAAAAATTTCTTGCATGGTGACCCTATGATGCAAAAATTGAGTAACTCATTCTCCTTTCAAAAATGAAGTGGAATAAATATGTTGTTTCAATGAAAAACAATAACATGTTAACATGTTTCTTCTATTAATCTGGTGTAGGGTATAGTGTTAGAATTCATAATGCTAGAGAATTTTGCAGGATGATTGGTTTCTTCCTAATGAAAGGAATAATAACATTCCCATTGGCGAATGAAAAATGATTACAAAGATCGAGGATCGACCTGACAATGGATCGTGATGTTTCTCAACATTTATCCAATGATGATCGAACCCCGACGATGAATTGTTATTTAAATATTTTCTCTCCCCATTATTGGATATAAATGTTGAACATAGATCAACCCATGATCAAGTTGACCTGCGGTTCAATCGTTCTTGTGGGAGGGATTTATTTGTAGTGTTTTAATGAAAGTTTATCTTGGTGTTTTTTGGTTAACCGTCCTAATGGCATGATCCCCGATTGACACGAAGATCTATCGAGGTATTCTCATCATTGTTGATTCATTCCTTTCCTCACTCTATTCTTCATTTATCGTGGGCATTCATTTTTTGGCCCCCGACTCAACATTTGGAGATCGATCAATCATTTCACAACTAGAACCTAGTGAAATAATATGACAACGCGGATTTGAGATAGGCTCAACATGATAGAAGAGCGATGATCATGGTGGCAGACAGGTCGATGTGGTTCATGAGATACCACTTCTCAAACAACATTGCACTGTAAAGGATCGTGGCACAGATCAGAGGCCACTGAAGTGAATATGCAAACCCAATAATTTTTTAACTTCTTCTGGATTGAGGAACGGGCCACCAAAGCAAGACTAGTGGCCTGCGGAAGAAGCCACTAGCGCACTGGTGGCTTCCACATGCCAGAGTATCATGGAGCTCGCGACAACCCCTGTGAGTAGTGAACATGGGCTGCTGGAATGACGTTTGATGGTGGTTGGAGGAAGTGGAAGCTAGTCACTATATGTAGTTAGAGATCCATGGTCTAGCTGGACAGCAGCTATAGGATCCTGTGGAAAGCCTTAGGGTGGTATGGATACGTGACACCCACCATGTCTTAGAGGGGAGCATATCGAATCACTTTAGACGGTCGGGTTGGGAAGGTGGGTGAATGCATTAGTCAATGCTAAGCCCAGCTAGTCTGATCCAGGTCTAGTGGACCAGGTCAAACCGTAACCTGGTCCAACTGACCTATTTTCACTAAAATGCCCCTAACATTGTAACCATAAGTCCATTTAACAAGTCTTCTACGAAGTTGGTAAGCTATCGATGAGGCGGTCCTTTCTAGATTGTTTGGGGGTTTTACCCAGACCAGTAAAAGAAGTTCGGAGACACACTTGACATAAAAACATTTATATTATTCATACATGGTGATCATGTAATGAATTAGATGATTATTTCGCGTTCATGGCGTCAATGGAAGTAGCCAATAAAGGTAATAATATTTTTTTGACTTCTTAGTTCTCTTCAAATGAATACAAATGTATTAAAATTTATTATGAGAGACCAACTTCTCCTACATAATTTTAGGCCACCGTAATATTATATTTTCTACCCATGTGATGATGGGGTTTCTTATAAAATAAAAACGTCAGCAATGAGAGAGACAAACCAACACGGGACAGTGGAATTTTATTTTTATTTCCTATAAGGGATTTATTTTGGATCTCCTTCCAATTATAGTGGGAGATAAAAGAGATAAAGATCATACCCTTGGTCATTTCTATGAAGGATATATGTAAGATACCATTATTATCATAGAGAATCACCCATGTTCTAATGTGAGTTGTCTAAGACCCACTTTCTCAGTGATTCCTCAGGATGGACCAGGGATCACACTGAGAGGTCGGGTTAGTCCTCACTTATCTTCATGGTACCTTAGATATGGTTTTTGGTATGGGTGTTAAAAATATTAACATGGGAACTCATCCCCTATCTAGGATGATAACTCGAGTAGGGCTAGGTTATCACCTAGTGATCCCTGGGTGAAAGACCCCTATCTATGTATCAAGATATGATTCTTTCGTTTTTTACTTGAATTCACCCAATTGTTTCATGTACTACTCAATGTGTTCTCTTTGGGTGGATCCCATTTTAGTGGGACCACTGGGAAGGGAAATTGATTAATTCATAGATCAAAGAAAGAGTTCCCCCAACTTTTGTGTTCCTTGAGATGAATCCTATGACTACAGATTGGATGTGATATCGAGACTCCTTGTATCAATGAGACTGGACATCTCAGGAAATCTTCATGATGTATTGAGACCAGATGTTCTCTCATATTATTTTGGATAAATTCTTCTACGTTAATTCATTCATATCTCTCAAGTATTGGGATCTCCCAATATCGAGCATGCTACAAGAAGAACCATATGGCTGGCATTTGACGAAATTTTGTATCTTGGAATCCTTTATGATTATACATGTATGTTTTTGATAAATGTATTATTGAAAAATACACGTGTTGTGATAAATGTATATTATTTATGGTGCTTCCATTATGGTATTTCACATTTTTTGTTTCCCCTACTATGTATTATTTTTCTCACACCTATACTGGCTTTCCCATACGTGTCATGTCATGTTCAATTGACCGACACTTTAGTGGAATCTTAGGCGGAGCAGAACCAGGACTTGGACCAGATGGTGCCTTGTGAGATCAGACGAGCCGAGGTGTGTATGATAGCTTCCTTAAATAGCTTAAGTACCCATGTTTAATGGTCAGACTATGAATTTGTCTATCATTTAGTGGGATTGTATTCTAGACTGATTTCACTATACTGCATTACTTTCTATCATACTATACTGTTGGGTCACATTTGTTTGCATGCATTTTCAATCCATAATATTTCACTAACCAACTTTTATTTCATGGATTCGTGTGAATGTGTATAGGTTATTAGGAAAATGTCTCATTTTTTCGGGATGTTCACACTTAGTGCTAGTCACCAACCCCTTGCCAATTTGAGGTGGAATTTGGGTAGTCACATCATGGGCCCCATGGGATGGGTCCTGATAGTTTGAATTTTAAATTATCATTCATGTTAAATAATATTAGTTAATGAAATAGGTATTTGGGATATTTTTATGAAATAGGTGATGTCATGTTGTCTATTTTAGTGGAAAATGATTAATTCCCCACTATTTTTTATCAAATAATATTTTTTTACAATTATATAATAATTATGATGTTTCGATCATTTAGACACTACTATTATTTAATTTCCTTATATATCATAATATTGTATTTTTTGTAACTAAATAAGAAACATGGAATCTTTATTCTTATATAGGTATTTAAACATTAATATTATGAACACAAAAATATAAACTATTTCGTCTATCATAGTGCAGAACTCCCATATCTCTTATTTATATGTATCTATCCATGTGAATTTTATTCCAATCAAAAATGAGATTTTTTAAAATTAAATTATAGATAAAAATAATATTATTCGATATAATTGAATTTATAAGAAATAAATGAAGCGTTTTTATTAATAAATTATAAAAAGACAATCATAAATATTAAAATATTAAATAATAATGTTAGTAGTGTAAATAAATATATTCTCATGGGATATTATTTAAATATTATATTATTATATTATTTGGATTAATAAAAAACATATCATATTTGATAAATTATTTAACTATTTAAAAATGATTTTTTAAGGATGTTGTAAATCAACATGTATAGGATTGTAGAAAAAAACATGGTATTATTTTAAAAGGATGATTAAATGATTAAATGTGAATGTTCTAATAATGGATCATCTGAATTTATAGATTCATGAATAGGGTTCTATATAGTTTTTGAAAGATGGAAGATTATGGGGTGAAGTGTCATTTCCCTGAATATAAATAAGGTTGGGTACTTATATTTTAGAGGAGTATTTTTTAAATTACATTAAATATTTGATAATTATTTTGTTTAATTAGTAATCAAGAGATAAAAGTTGATAAGGAAAGGATAGAAAAATTCATGAATTACTCTTATGATTATTGAAATAATATTTTACCGATTATTAAAGAAAATATTAATAATAATTTTATTATTTTTATTCATTTTTTTATTATGTAGGCCATTTCAACCACATACATGAACAATGATACACTATTTAATTATTAATTTCCACCGGAATAAGAAGGTGTTAATATTTCATTTTCATGTTATAAAAATGTAATTATTAAATTTAACTTAATCAATCTAAATGAATAAAACTACACATAACCATGTAGAAACTATTAATTATGGTGTTATAGACCTATTAAACTAGTATATCTGACAAATAATGTTATAAAAAGTTATTTTGAAACATTATATTATAAATAGTAAATTAAATGATTTAATAAAATAAAAATTAATCCAAAACAATTGTTGAAACATGATAAATTTTATACAATAAATAACCAAGATAAAGGCCCTAATATTAATATGTAATTAATAAATTTTTATAAATCTAAAAGTTGGGGATATGAAAAACAATAGGACTTTTGTTAATGGACTCTAATCCCATTTTCAATTCCTTGGGAAATCATTTATATTCTTTATTTATTTTGATATATATATAATGTATATATCTTCCCATGAATCAGTAGTACTATTTTTTATATTTTCTCCCCAAATTACATTACGACTTCTTTTTCTCTCTGTAAAATGTCTTGACACATAATTTATGATTATCATATAGTGACCAATTTAAAAAAAAATATTTAATATGTTTTGATGTAATTATCACAAGTCACTGTATACAATTGTATTAGACTATTCATTATTTTCTACTTTAGAAACATTATCATTGTTCTATGATTCACATTAATTTCCACCTAAAAAGGTAATTGGTTTGAAAATTCTATTAAAATTCATTTTTTGGTAATCATAAATTCATGTGATAATGTGTTGTCATTATTGTTTTTGAGGGTTCTAAACCTTGAAAAATTCCATCACTTATATTATTAATTCATGATATTATTATTCATTGATTTATTAAAATATTCACATGATTTTGGATCATATATTTATATATTTCAATACGTGACTATTTGGAACATAAATATATTTCCATTTATTGTATTTGGTAATTATTTGTACCTCATGAGAAAAAATTAAAAAACTAGAGAGTTAACCCAATCCACAATGGTACTTGGTAATAATTTTTGTTTTACCCAAATATATGAGGTATAATATAATAATTTATTTTATATTCTTAGTAAACTACCTATTATTTATGAAATATTTTTAATTATATCATTAAAACCATTATCATATGTAATTTTAATATTATTCCATTGGATTCAGGGGTATTAATATAATTTTAAAAATTAATGGAATCTATCCTCACTCATACAAATTTTAGTTTATTTTTTATGCTATACCTATATTTGAAAATTCTTTTGATATAGCATATATATGGGTTGAAATAATTATAATTTCAATGTTAATAATATGATTTTTTCACAAAAAATGACTGATTTGTATCAAATATACTTTTTTGGATTATTTAAAAAGTGTCAATTTGGTGGTAATGTTTATCTATTGTTATGCAATGGTTTTTCCTTTTAACTATAAATCTCAAAATATAAATGTTATTGATTATATTAATTATTATATATTTCATATAATCATAGAATTATTTATTTTTTAATTTCTCATCTTATTAATTATCATTTTAAATAATTAAAAACATTTGTGAATTATAATCTTTGTAAAATTGATTAAAATAATTAAAATTATAGTTCCAAAAATGTATTTCATCATCGACCAGATATAATTTCATAGATCCCATGGTAATATATAAAATTTAATGAAAACTACATCAATGAAATGATCAGTACAATACAAATTATTAGGAATTATATGAAATATTAAAGAATATATTATGAAATATTTATTAAAAGAATAATTAGAACGAAGTGGAATTATATTATATAGTGGCATAAAATGTCATGGAATAAATTCAGAAAATTAAATTATAATTGAAAAATAACAATATTTTATTTCTATATATAACATTTTTAATGAATCTAAAGTTATAATGCCCATAATTTGTTAGTAAAAGTGATATAAATATTAACCTAATGTACTATAGGATTTTTAAATTATATGTCAACCTATAACATCATAATATATAAAAAAACATCTTCTATATATATTGTGTTGGAATTTAATGACCATAGGTAAAACTATATGTTTTATTTGAATCAAATATTATAAATAGGAAATGAGATTCAATGTGATATAAAAAATTATATCATATAATTAATATTTAAATATATAGTGAAATAACAAAATATTCAATTTAAAAATATGGAATTTATTGTAGGGAATATTTATTAAAATTTTCAAAAAAATTATGAAATATTTAAAAGCAATTGAACATCAGTATGTAATTTTATTTAAAAATGGACTAGAAAGGAACATTATTCAGTGTTTTTACATTTCATCTAAATGAATCGTCATCTTTATAATATATATTAAAATATAAACAACTAGGTTAGAAGAAAGATAAAATTTCATAGAAAAAAACATTTAACTAAATATGCTGAAAATGACTATGGTTTATAGATCATATGGTTTAATATTTTCTATACATTCATATTTCACAACATTAATATTCCAAATGATATCAATATCACAAGAATTAAAATATATTGAATAAAAATTATAAGAGATAATATTGGCCATATTATGTTATTTCTATTATTTTACATGTGATTCCTCAAGATGAGAGAAATATGATTTGAAAATCCATTTCAATCATTTTAATGTATGAAATAAGCATAAATATTTTATATTTCAATGAATAGTTATTAAAATCATTGGAAAAAGAAAAAAGAAAATGATAAAGGGTATTAAATTAAAAATATTTGTACCTAACTTTTTAAAAATGACTACACGATATTGAAATCAAATAATAAAAAGATATGATAGTGGGAATCCCCTTATAAAATTAGTAACCACTAATGAATAAAAAAATAAAAAAATAATTTTAAAAGGATATAAAATTCCATAGAATATAATGGATGATATATACTGATTAAAATAAGTATATTTTATACTGCATATGAATTATATTATCTAAAGAAGGGGAGGCGTAACCAAAATATATGATATTATGATGAGAATAATCTTCTGTATAGTCTCATTTTTTAGTGTGTTTACATTATATTTATAAATAAAAAAATTTAAATAAAACATAATATCTATGTATATTTGAAAATTTTATTTTATTACTCGTCAATTATAATCATTTGAACATATTTACTAAAATTCTATTGATGATTTTTTTAAATAGTTGTACATTCCCATTATATACTTTATCATATCAAAATTTATGTTTTGATCATATTAGTTTATTAAAATAAATAATTACCTTAGAAATCAAGAGAAAAATATTATAATACACACTCCAAGGTATATATTTTTTTTTTCAGAAACCTTACCAGTATGTTAGCTCCCTTGGGCCAGCACTGATGAAGAGAATGAAACCAGAATCCCAAATCTATATGGCCACAACGAATAATGTAGATCATAGGGTAATAATCATACATATAGAATAAATAAACTTAAATAAAGCATTATTATATAATAAAACCACTAATCAAAATTATAATAAAAATAAATTTGGATCCACTACAATATCATAAAAAATTAATATTATACAGAATCAGAGGTCCAAAGATAAAATACTATGTAAATCTATACCAAACAGCTCCATAGCCAATCAAATGATCCAATGTTGTATTGATGACCCATATTTTATAAGATATATTATTCCCTAGAATAAGAATTTCTTAAATTATATAGTATTACACACATATAAATAAAATAGAAAAATCTCATTATTTCATTAATAAATATAAACACAGTAGTCTGAAAATAAACAAATGAAAATTCTATACATTGCAATGTTATACATGTTAAAGGATAATAAAAAAATAATGGGAAATTTCGTTCATTCTAATCATCTAGAATTACTTCCACCATGTAAAAAAGAGTAAGAAATTGAATACAAATATAGGAATACAAATGAATTATTTAGAAAGGAAAATATACCACCATTGGAGTAATTATATTGAATAATGTATTAATTTAATAATTCGGTAATATAGGATATAATATGATAGTTGTAAGTGTAATGTGAACATTGGAATAGTAATGTGGTTATTGATATCGTAACATGATCCTTATGAAATTTTAATTGTTCATTACAAATACTAATTTGACCTTAAAATAAAATAAAATAACATAAAATATATTCATCATATTTAATTATAGACATTATCTATATTAAATTACAAAGAAATAAAAATACAAATAAAAAATTAATGGAATTATGATCATTAATGTAAGAAACATAATTTTAAGTTAATTCTCAGAAATAATAATTTATATATTAATAACAAAATAAACCTATGATTGAATAATATTTTTATAAAAAAAAATTTATTTTTCGAATTATCATTTACACATTTCAGAATGGTGAGTTTTATTATAATTTTTAAATATATGTTTTATTTTATATTAATCTTGAAAATATTCTTTTTCATATACCTTCAGTTATATGACATAATGAAGATGGAATATATAATTAACAAGTAAAAGAATGTTATCACATCCAAAAATAAATTTATTAACATATATGTATCATTTAAAATCACCAAACATAATTCTGAAAACTAAAATATATTTTCCAAATATTAAAGTCATTATTCATCTCTTGAAATAACAATTTTTACCATTTCCTCGCTCCTTTTTTATAAATTAATGAATTTGGTTTATTTAAGTGTTTCATTTTATACTACTATTTAATTTAATTTTTATTTTTCTCATAATGGGGAACATGAATTTTAGAAGGTTTCTATTAGATATTATATTTTATTCAATATTTTTCCTTTAAAATAATTTTCTCCTTGAGAATAAATAACCCCTAACCCATGACAAGAAAATATACTTTTATACAACATAAAAATTCCAATTTTCTACCAAAATCATATATATTAATCCACTTAACATCCACTATTATTTGGTTGTGGTAAAAAACAATATTAACCAATGGATTTTACCTCCTAAAATATATAAAAACCGATAAAATTGTCTATCTTCATTAATACCTCTATTTATTTCCACTTTTATTCGTATTATTCCTAATTAAATTAAAATTAAAATACTATATTAGTTTTTTTATTTTTGAATTATATTTATAATTTAATTGTACATAAATGAACATAATTATTATGTATTTATATTTCATAAATCATTTCATACTCTTTAGACTATCCCTTGTCTGTGGCCAGTTAACTATCAATGATGTCATTAACAACTCTATGACCACCACCACCATCATGGATTCATATTAAGAAATAAATATTATATATAAATAATTTATTTATTTTATTTTATGCTTCTATAATTAAATTCACTTATATAGAAATGACCTTTACCAAAAATAGTGATTTCGAAACCTGGTGACATTATTAACTAAAACAATTATATAAACAAGATTAATATTTTTATTGAATATCAAAAAATTTAATTCTATTATAAAAAAATTCAATTGTTATGTAATTTATCATAATTCACTATTTGTTTCCATTTTGAATTGAATTTATGTTTATTATTCTAGATGTGGATAAGAAATTAAATAAATCATTCATTATTATAAGGGGGTTCACAAACCCAAACACTATCATTTAGATATCTTCTATTTAAAATAAATTTTAAAAAATATTTTTCATCAAATATTCTCAAATATTAATTTTAATATTCATTTTATTTTCTACCCAGTGTATGCATGTTTGAAACAATTTAAATTTTTTATAATCTAGTAAAAAAAAATTTCAAAAGGAATTAATTTCAGCAAAATGACTTTGAATCCACTTGATGTATTCCTCCTCCAATACAGAATGATGATATATTATGAAAAATAATTATTTCCCGTATTCATTTGAGAAATGGAAATTTTATTCATGAACATATTCTATAAGAATATTATACGAAACCCATTCCCTTGCATTGGTTTAATTTGTGGCACCAATTGTTATAATTCCTTATTGTCTGAGTGATTGTGATATTTTTTTATTTTACTAATGGGAATATAATATATAGACCTCTATAGGAATAATTAATGTTATATATCTAATTTGACAATATATCATAAATATGAATATTATTTTACCTCTATTCACAACTATGATTGGTATTTGACTACTATGATTCAGTATATCATTTTTCTCATATGGTCATTCAAATATTTTATCAAATCATTTGATAATGATCATGATAATGATAATATTAATATGATATTATAATAATGATTATTATCATTAATGTACTATTTATTTATATCTTTTAGTAATCCCATTATTGAGATTTTCTCTAAACACTTTATCAGATTCATTTCCTCAGGTTATTACATTTACACATGAGAATATAATAGATTTTGAGAGGATAAAGATAAAGGAATTAATTGGTTTTATGTTTTGGAATGAAAAATTGATATATGAGCCTAATTTCAAAAGATAAATATTTGAAAAAATCATGGCGATGAATACCCATATGTAAAAAAGCTATAAAAAATGACTGAAAAATATGGAATTACACATCAACCCATGAAGGAGGAACTCGAGATATTGTATATTATGTGGAAGTGACCAATAATGCTTTTATGATATTCTAATCCACATTTCAATGAATAAGATACTATCTCAATAGAAAAAATATTTTATGTTCTCTACTATATTGTGATGTATAATGTCATAGTATGTATATGTAAATAAGATAAAAAATGATTATCAATGGTGTACGATTACAAAGAATACCATGGAGAATGATGAATTGGGAGAAATAAATTTGTTTTAAATTAACTAGTTATTTTTTAACAACTATTTACCCTGTATGATTCAAAATATGATGCAGAGAGAAATCATAGAGCTTCTGAAAATTTTTAGAGAATAAATCATGACTGGAATCGAAAATTCCAAATAGATTGTAACCAATGACTCATGTTTTAATAAAAAATTGATATAAAAAATGATGGATAAATTATGATTTAAAACCACACATTCAAAAGTATATATATATATTGAAAACATTGGGAGTTATAATGAATTGTTTTTATGTTACGTCAAAATATATATGGAGTTTA
Organism: Viscum album; assembly: GCA_963277665.1. Classification (NCBI taxonomy): domain Eukaryota; kingdom Viridiplantae; phylum Streptophyta; class Magnoliopsida; order Santalales; family Viscaceae; genus Viscum; species Viscum album. The sequence goes on along the minus strand of OY728127.1, from coordinate 2,055,784,509 downwards.
GGGAATGGTCCCCTTCTTTTGAGTATGAGGACTGAGTAATTTAGTTTTAATATGTTGGATCAAATGAAAATGTATAAAAGAAGATCCAATTACACATATTGCAATATATGAAAATTTGATTCACTGGAATATCTATAGAGTGTTAGTGAAAATATTAATGTATGGTAGATACATACACCATGATCACAATTTGCAAAGAGATATGTAGAATACGGTTAATGTGATGGGGGAAAGGAAAGAACCACCCATGGTATAAAGATTCAGTTTTAAGGATAAAGGGAACCTTGTAAGGTAGTGAAATAAAACAAGGGGCATTGAGTGTAGTTAATGATAGAAACTACTATAACCAATGGAGTAAGGGAAATATTATATTATGACCATTTTTCACATGGTAGAAGAAAATTAAGTCATATATATTAAAATATTGATTCAGTCAAGAGTGGATAATGTTTTATTCAATACTAGTTCAATAAATTATGACATATTCTAATAGTTTTCTAAAACTATTGATTAAAATTCACAATTAATTTAATATATATATATATTTGAAAAACTCTAGTGATGTAATCAATTAGTCCCATGTGTTAGATAATTATTCTACTAGAATATATGTGTATAATGTTCTATAAGAACTCATAATACATTTCCTTATGGATTTTTAGGTTATAATTTTGCATTGATTGTATCTCAATATATAAATATGAAATCCATTATCTAGAAAAGGAAATATCATTATATATTCTCAAAGACTCCATTAATATATACCTATGAAATGATAATAATGAATCTAATCTAGAAAAAACCTCCACAAAGTGGGTGTTGATGCGAAGTGAGGATGAATACCTTTCATAATTGTTGAGTCAATGGAATTCATCTTCCATGCTGAAATTCCCATTATATGAAAATAAACTGATATATTTCCTAATGATTAGCGTATACTTCCATGAGATTTTGTGGTAGAGTCCCCAATTGTGATTATACTCATAGCCACTTATATCCCTATATGACTTTATAGGATGTCACCAATAAGATTTAAAATGTTAAAGAAGCATCAATAGGATATTTTGGACAATGGTTTCATATGTAACCGTTCATCACCATGTGGTGTGTCAATACTCATTATACATAAAAAATTTAGATCGACTCGTTTGTGAATCTATTAATATTAGTTAAACCAAATGACCATAAATAGATAGTATCCTGTATAAATTATTGATCATTTCATTGATCAACTATAATGATATTATCAATTTTCAAAGGTGGATCTCAATTTTGGATATCATTAAGAAAGGGAATATTAATAAGATATATAATATAAATCCTTTTGTATAATGTAGGGAAACTCTAAGATCATAATGATTAACATTATTGTCAGTTATTCTTATAAACATTTCATCGACATGTTGAATAATTTTTCTAGACCAATCTTAAATTTTTTTTTTCATTTCTATTGATATTTTCATTTACTCTAAGAAAATTTTGGAACAGAAATCCAATCTAAGGATTGTGTTGGTGACATTAGGAAAGTATAAAATATTTTCTATTTTTATAACATGTGACCTTTTTAAAAAGAAGTAACCATCCAAGGGGATTTCATCACCTGTGAGGGAATTATTTGGACCCTTTAAAGACAAAAGGAAAATAAAAAAATAGTCTTGATCCTAAAGTCTTACAAAATCAGAAATTATTTGTGGCATAGTGATTTATTACCAATTATTTTTCATTGATTTATCATGACTTTATAGTCAACTAAATAATTTGACATGGTATGGATTTAAGTAAGTATGGATAGAATTTTTTTTTAAATCTTTAAGCAGATCATGAGTAGTCTAATCAACACCCTTGTACTCATAATAACATCATATGGGGATGGATTTATGATATCTATTTGTACATTAATGATGTTTTTTAATTGTTTAGTTGTGATTAATAATAAATTGATATCATATACATTATTATAATATATTATTTATTAGTCGAATTAGAATATATGGGATCTAGAGTTAGTAGTAGTGATATTTACATAGATGAATTGGTGCCACTACTTAAATGGGAATAAGGGGAAAATACAAAAATATAAATATTTTATAATTTATATATATATAATGAAAGAGTTGATAATTTTTCATAGATTATGGTTATAGGTATCCATTGAATTCAATTCCTCTATTCATCCATGAAAGGTGAATCACGAAGTTGATACTCATCACTGAAAATAACCAAATATTTAAGATATGATGTGGATTTGGAATTAATATATATTTATAAATATTAACATGATAGATATTGAAATCACAATGGTTGTAAAAAGTCATACATATCCCATATACCCTCCCAATCATATTTCCAATGGATTATCAAGGTTGAAGAAAGTCATGATCTAGATATTATGGTAATCTTGGTTGAAGTAAAGGAGGCGATGCTTCATGATTTTCACATTGGTGAAAATGACCTACTTACATTTCGAACTAAAAATTAAGTCCCTGATCACATGAGATAAATAAGTATATACTCTATAACATGTATATCTAATCATTATTTATCTATCCAAGATGTTTAAACATGTACTATGATCCTTAAGAGCACTTATAGTGAGAGAAAAAGAAGACGGATTTTTATAATTACACTTCAATGGTCTTAGTATGTGATCATGTAAAGTGGACTAATATATATCCATGGGAGTGTTCCAACAATTTATCATAACTATATATAAATGGAAGAACATCACATTTCTCTTTGTCATTGACATACAATAGACATCCAATGAAAATAATTTTATGTGCTTTTTAGTGGATCTACTCAATAACACTAAGCACATAATCACTATTTCTAAATATTTCATTCATAGAAATCATTCCAAAATACAAAAACATGATGTGGTGAGGATACATGCGAGATCATATTCAGTCATCCTAGGTCACGATCAACTATTTACTTCAAAATTCTGGGGAATTATTCAACATGATCAAAATAATAAATTGAATATTAGTAAAACCAATAATCCTGAAAATAATGGACATTATTAATGAGAAATTTACACATTAGAGGAATTATTGAGACCCAAATCAAAAACAATTTACATGGATGTGTTCGAAATATTATTTTATATTAGTTATTATACACAATAATCATCCATCATAGTATTCAAATTGCTCCATATGGATCTCTGTATATAAATTTATGTTGAAGCCTTATATGATGGAATAATTTTAGTGGTCAAGAACAAAATGGAACCATTCTTTTGATATTTATGATATAATTGATCAACCCATCCAATAGTATATATATTAGCTTCATAGAGTTAGAAGAATAGAAATTGGGGAACAATCAAAGTGACTTGGAGTTTGATGTTGTATACAATTTTTTTCTTTTTATGTCACCATAGAAGTGTTTCATGTGGTTTTCAATTAGTGTATAATCTATTACTTGGTAAATTAGAGCCTTCTATATCCTTAGTCAAACAAGATCAGTTTCCTGTCAACTGAAAAAAACACCAAACATGGATCATCTTCCGGATTTGTTCCACATATCCCCCTTGAGGAAGTGAATACTTGAACATTCATATATACTGAATCGTGAGTTTTTACAACTATGTTGTGATACCTCTTGTGTGGAGTATAATTTGATGACCATGGACCACCGATTCAATAATCAATGCAGTAAGGAAAATAAACTTTTCAATGATATGTTTTGAAACCATAAATATGTATAGGAAATGCGGGCACTAGAGGAAATGACAAAAACAATTAATATCATCAATAATCAATAAGGAATAAATGTTGAAATTTTATGGATAAAATTTCTAAATGAGTAAGAATTTAACTACCTATATATTTCATGTTATGTTTTATTCACAAATATATGAGTGTTATATAATATGATATTATACACATTGAATATATAGGTAAAATAAAAACACGATATTTCATACATATAAATCAATAAATTATTAAAAAACTAAATCCATTAATATTAAAAATAATATAATTGTTAAAAATATTAAATAAAAATTTTTTAGTTGGAAAAGATTGTTGCCTTCAATCTATTAGATTCATTCCGCCCAAAAATAATATTGTAGATGAGGATAAAATAGTTGTAAACCAATTGATGACACTAATTATGAAATTTATATAAATTCAAACAAATTGTATTTATATAATTTATTAAGGAATGAAGTGCTACTTATTGGATGTAATATGTATATTAGAATAGTGATTTGAAATTTGGAATACTTAATATAACTTTTGGAATATCATCTTAACCATTGGGAATATAAACCAAACCGTTAGGAATAAAACATTTAATTATAAATAATAAAATATAATATTTATAATATTTATAATGAGTAAATTATGAAAATATATATATATATTATAATAGAATTAAATTATTATCAATATTAATTTAATAATGAAATTAAAAGAATGTTTTTAGTAAACTATATTTTAATGAATATTGAAAAATCATAATTATTTTTATATTAATTAATAATAACAATGAAATAAAAATATTTTGATAAAATAAATTTCATTTTTAAAATTTGCAAATTTAAATTTTCCACAGATGATTTATGGTAACCTTTTAAGAAACATTATATATTATGTGAATAGTAAAAATATTTTTCATCAAATACCACATATTTTTTGACATAATAATGATGAAATAATGAAAAAATAAATGATAAATTGTGTATTTCATAAAAAATATAATATTATAAAATAATTGAGTCTTTAAAAAACATTCAAAAAAATTACCAAACCTAGAAGTATTTCCAAAAGTATATATTCAAAAACATTCAACGAAAATTAGTTTTTCGCATTTCCAAAATTCCATTATAATAATTTTATGATTTTTTAAAGTGGTTTAATGTCATAAAATAATTTTATATTATTGAGATAAGATTTATTATTTAAAAAAATTATTACTACAAGCTTCTCTTTAGAAACTATATTTTATTAAATATTTTTTCATTAAAATACCACTCTCTTCAAGAATAAATAATCCCTCTCCTCTCTCATATAAAAACCATATCAATTCCTACTAATAATCCACTATTCATACCATTTCATATTTATTTGTCCATTTTAATCACATAGGATGTTGTTGAATAATTAATGTCCAAGAAATAAGGTATTGTTTACCTTACAAAGGATGAATCATCGAGAAAATAGAATGGTTTCATCAACACTATAATGGTTATAAAATTATCTAACTATTTTTCCCAAATAGATTTATAAAAAATATTTATTGATTATTTATACAATATTATATAATTATATTAATTATTTTAAAGTACTGTAATGAATATATTTATGATTTATTTAGATTTAAAAATTTACTTTCTCCACATTCAACAATATCATATCGTTGATCGGTTAAATGCCTATGAAGAAATCATCAACTCTCAAACCCCAAACACATTCATTTTTAGATAATATTAAATATATTTAGTCTTTAAAAATATAATTACAAGTATTATATGACACTATAATTATATTTAATTTTATATAAATTAACTGAAATTGAAATTGGCATATAAAAATTTGGAGACTTCATTTAATATAAAATTAATATAAAAAAATATTATGTTTAAAAAAGAACGTTATAAATTTTAATTCAATGGTTATAATAATAAATAAGTGAAAAAATGATCATAAATAAATATACGTTATATTTTATAATAGTGTGTGGTTATTATTCGATGGGAGTAAAAGAGAAGAACTAAGGTATTATTTATGCTAAGGTAATTCTCCAACACAATCTCTTTCTTTTAGGTTTTTTCTATAATATTTATTTTAGTATTAATATTCAGTTAATTTCTATGAAAAATAAATTTGATTATTATTTACCTCTAATATTTTTCAATAACCTTGTTTATACCCATTAAAAATGAATTCCATTATAGTTTCAAATATATTTTGAAAAAACATTAATTGTTAAACATTAAATTGACTACTCCTTATCTATTACCTATATAATCATGAAATATGAATTTTTTGATCCACGTATGTTATATATTTGGAATTTTGGATCTGGAATTTTTATTAATTAATGTAATACTTAAAACTATATAATGATACCCATCCATTTTTATAGTCTTATTTCATCAACAAGGTTATCTTGTTTCCATGTGGATTGAATGACAACAGTTTTGTTTATGTTATGTGTGGCTCTGATATAATATTTATCTGCAATTAATTACATAATGATAAATATATAATGATATTATATAAATTAATGAGAACATATTGGTATCTTTTTTCACAATTAGGATTTCATGATATATACACATATGTTTTTTAAGAACTTTTTTCTATATTTGTTGACAACTATGTGTGGTAATTTACCAATATGTCATGATATATCAATATTATGTTTATAACATATTCAATTAATTTTTAAAAATTTTCTATCTTCATTATGATGAATATCCAAGGATAATTATATTATGATGCTTATTATGATCTCCAATATTCTATTCATTCAAGTCCTTTATTCCCCTTTACATAGTTTTAACCTAACCATTTTATTTAATGTATATAAAATGCAATTAAATGTAACAAAAATAATTTGTGATATTCTATAAATACAATTATAAATTATTTAAATAATCCTTATTTACTATTACATATATGTTATGTATGAGCTTTATTTTCTGAATATACTAATTCATTGCATCCTAGATTGCTTCAGTGTTTTGTTTTTATATAAAAAATGATGTAATAGTCATATGAGAAAATGATGGGATGATATAGTATGTATAAAATAATGACTTTTGTAGTGTAATATTTAGGGATTAGAAAATGTTCTATAAATATTAACGGTTAATATTCATTTAAGAAAAAAATCTATTTTTTGTAAAGAATAATTGTGTATAGATTATGAGAAATGAAATTCATTTTCAGATAATACATGTAGATGTGACTCTGGAATAGTTATACCATTGTGGAATTACTGCAAAAATGTCGATTTGGATTTTGAAAACATGATCAAATGATTATAAAAAAGCATCCATTTTGTACACCTACATTTACACTCCCAGAATATATCTATTAGTTAATCAAATACTCTATAAAAATAAGTATGAAGAAAAATTTAGAAAATTAACTATCCCTCTTAATATTTGAGAGGGATTAAAATTACTGATCCTATAATAATAATTTTAAGAAATGTGTATCCATTGGGAACCCATATTAATGTTGTTATTATTAATTAGTGTATAAGGATATACTATTAATATAATCATTGTTGACCTGAATTTTTCAAAAAAAAATCGAATTTCAGACAATTGTCAGTAGTATGAGAAAAAATACAAATAAATCTTTTGATTTATTAATAAATTATTTTCCAAATGGAACCCAAAATCCTTGTGTGGTGGTTTTCAAAACACTTAGTTAATTATTATCCATAATTATAATTAGATAAATAATACCATGAACTATATGGAATGTCTTCTTTTAACCAAGGAGCTACTGAAAAATTTGCCTTTTCATAATAACAACAATACAAATATAATGGTTCTTCTGATCTTCACATCATGAAATAATAGGTTAAATCGACATATATATTTTTATATATGTTTCAAAATATTTCAAATGTGAATTACACCTTGAATGTCTATCATTTAGATAGATAGGAGGATTAATTATGGTAATTGACAATTAATACAAAGTAAAAAATAAAAAAGGTAAGAAATGGAATATGATGAAAGTGAGAGGATATTCTTTTCATGAGTTTCTCTAAAACCCTTAATGAAATTATAGAGATATATTTATAAGAGATTATAAAAATATAGGATGTATATTTCATTAATTATAAGGAATCATTTACAAGTATTTCAAGATATACATCATGTTATCTTATCAAAAAATGATAGAAAAATTGACAAATTCATTAGTCATTTAAAAAACAATCGAAATGATATATCTTATTGAGACAGGGGTAGTTTAAAAGTAGAATTTTGATGATCTCTTTATATAGAAATGTGATTCTCTTTATTTTGAACCCATGCTTTTGGAGATATAAAACAAAATATTGAATATGAAGATAAATGATTGAATAAAAAATCAGGAATAAGGATTTAATCACCCACATATCAAAAATATTGGAAGAAAAATCGTGGAAAATTCCAAAATGGGACATGGATATGATTTATATATCAGATATAAGGCCAAGAATTTGATGAATATTTAATATGAATAAATAAATGAATAATGTGATTGAGGAATTAAAGGCATAACCCATTGTTCATTTTTCAAACTCTAACTATAAGGGAGATATGCAAGAAAACACATTAAAGCATTAATGTTTGATTTAAATTAATTTCACTAACCAGTAATGAAATATTATCATGGAAAATTTTAACAAATAACTAATTCTGAGGTGGAACATAAACATTATGTCATATAAGGAACCTTTCCTATTCTAAAAATAATGGAAAAGGAATTATTAGTTTATTGTTCTATAAGTTATTTTATATACAACATGATTTGTCAAATTATTAAATCTAAAACTAAATACCTTCAAGTACATATATCAATAAAACCCCTAGTAGATTTATCATAGCATCCAAATTGATGGAATGCTATATTTTCAGCATATATTGGAAGATTCTTCTATGGAATATCACATTCCATTACATGATGAATTTGAATATATATTTGGTATGGATCAACTATCATTATATTGAACTAACATCAACGAATTTAAAAATGAAATCACTTTCAATATTCTGAAACATCCCATTAACTAATAAAAATTTTGGTGAGCTAATGATTCCCTTTTCGAAAATCCATAAATGGTGTATTTTCTGATACCATGTAAAGAGGAAAACTGAGACCAAATGGTTGTGTCAAAGAAACGTATCCACCTTGAGGATATTCCAATTATAATGGATGAAAATAATATATTACTAAAGTGTAAAATAGATTACCCTAAGATCAATATGTATAATTATCAATGGTTATTAATCATATTCCACTCTAATCTGTAAATTCTCAAATAGGATCCCCCTGATAAAAAAAATAGTATAAGAAACAACTATAATAGAATTTGGAAAAATGGTTTATACACCCAAGTGAATCACATTTTTGTTCCCCTATACTCTTTTTCATCAATAAATATTGGTCAATGAGATTTTTTACTGATTACCTAAAACATAACAAGATCACAAAAAATAATAATAATCCCCTACCAAGGATTGAAGAATTTTTATTTCGATAATATTGAGCTATGTACTATTGATAGATGGATCTTCATTTATGATATCATTAATTAAATGTGAATTAGTTATATATTAATAATACATACTTCTTTATATGCTTTAAAAACATAGAGCTCCTAGTGATTCCCTTTAGACTCAATAATTCCCCCACAATCATCATAGAATTGTTGTATTGTTCCTTTACATGCTAAATTATAAATAAAATATAGGGTTTTAACGACCATATAATTTAATTCTTGGTAAATTAGTAATCTCTAGTGAAAATATGGATTGTGATGGAGACACTAATAAATGATAAAATTTATTCTATATTTTTAATGTTCAAATTTTGTATAAAACAAGTCACATTTTTATTTCACTTCTCTACGAGGGAGGGATTTTTTTGAACCATTAAATAACCAAGGAAACTGAAGAATGTTCTAAAACCTCATGTGTTATGAAACTATATATTTTTATTTATTTATCTTTTAACATCATTCCCTTTCTGAAATATATCCCACAATTTTAAAGTCCTATGAATATGTGAAGAATAATTTTGGTTAGTAATTTCTACACAGAATAATGTGAGGATTGTTTTATGGAGATCCGCAAGAATCTAATCACTAAAACTATAGAAGCTCTACCATTATGTGAAGATTGTTTAATGTTATAAAATGATTCATTAATGAAAATAATATGGTTTTTAGTCATGTATAATGATATATTGATTTCTCATTCCACATGACAGTGGATGATCTATGAGAATCACTACCTGAAACATGATCTTGATCATGATGTTTTCATCATCTCACTGATGACATGGAAAATATACCTCTATATTGATATGTTTAAAATAAATAAAAATAATACAATTTTAATGTGAATTTTCAAATTAAATGTGTTGAACATTATTCAAAATAGATGTTTATGTGTGACGAAGGAATAGGATTTATCCATTCACTACCATTATGAAAATTCAAACATGGATATTCTTTATCATTGAAGAATACAACATGCTACATTATCCATTAAAATGATTGAGAAAAACACATAATTATGAATATGAAAATGATTGTTCATGAAAAAATAATTTCACATAACGAATCCTACCTTTTGAAATATATTTCCCAATAATATGTCCATGTGATGAACAATGTGACACAAAGGGATGTTATGGAGATTCCAAAATAGGTGGAATTGGTAAAGGAGGGTACAATTAATTAATTGGACAACAATGATTATAGTGTCATTTATTTTTTAAATTGAATTTGTGTTTCTTCAGAACCAATGAAAAATAAGATATTTGATAATGTTCATATATCATCATTTTCTATATATCCAGGATTTTCATTAATCGTACAAGATCATAGAGAGGATTTTTTGTAGAAGAACATGAATATAGAGATCTTAGTATGTAAAATAATGTTCTTGGAATGTAATCATGTTAATGAGAACTGATATAAGTAAATGGGGATATTGAAACTTTTTCCTATAACCCACATATATGGTAAAACATTTACATAGGATTTTAACTCATATACCAATGACATTCAAAAGTATAAATGTGATAATGGTTATAGTTGATCGACTACACTCAAATACCCACATCTGAATAATTTAGGAACATTACTTTCATGAAAACATTTCGTGTTATATATATGATGTTAGTTTGATTCATGGGGCACTAAATTCGATCGTCTCAAAAAATGATTCATGTTTAACATCAAACCAATTTTTAATTCATAAATATAATTTGATTACTATATGTAATTTTTATATAGATTATCAACATAAATCGTGTTCACAATATAAAAGTAAAATTTAAACACTCTATGAAATTTTGAGATCATGTTATATGGAATTTAATAGTGAATGGGATCCAGATATCCCCATATTTTATTTCTAATATTACAATAACTTCCAATCGAGTGTTAATGTGGATCAATATGATGTTTTTTTGTACGATATGAAGAACACTAACATCATGGGATAAATTTGGGTAAATAATGCTAGATAGACCTGAACTTTTACATGAAATGATCATCAAAGATCAATTCAACCACTCATAAATGAATATTTCCAAGATATTATTGAAAAAATATGAAATAAATGGTCGAAGTTAATTGTAGTTAGACGATGAATATAAAGTGTTCCTTTGAATATCACTATGGAATAGATTCTTATAGATTTGAACCAATTCAATGACTATCAACTTGTATTTTGTTCGCTTTCAGATCCCTGATCGCATTGTAGTAGGGGTTGATCATCTAGTACATCTACCAAACAAAGATCAAGATCATGATTTGGTCCACTATTATCTCATCCGGAATAAAATTCCTAATCTATCAAATATAATGAATCTCATGATGGTAAATTTATAACATAATATCACTTCTCATTAGATGCCAATTATGATATAGAGCCACAATGATAAAATCATACACAATAAAAAAATATACATTTTTAGTCTATTTTGTAAAATCCATAAATGTGATGAGCTATTATAGGAACCAGATAATGTGATTAAATTGATGTACCCTCATCTACTCTAAACCAAGAACAATGGATGAAAATTCGTGGGGGAAATTTCATTGTGGTATAATAATGTAATTACCCTATGTATAAAAGTGATATTTGATTAATTAATAAATGGATGTTAAATTACATAGTTGGATACAGATACAAGACATAGAGAAACCAAAAAACCTAGTCTAATTAATATATATACATAAATGTTTCTATAACTATTGCAAGAACATGAGAAACCATACAATACAAAAAAATTTATTAAATGAAATTTAGAATAAAAAAATATGGGTTCATCAATTTTTTAGTATAATCGACCACAAAAACAACATTATTAAAATGAAAATAAATATTAATAAATTTATTGAAACATTTGATTAGAACGAACTGAAACCATGGGAGGATGTATACTAATTTTTTATGTTGTTCTATTTATTGTATTTATGAATACCTCTAGATATTTATTATGACTATAGAAATAGTAATGTGACTATTTCAATAGTAATTTTTTTTTCAGAAATGTAATCTTACCATTAGAAATATTAATGATAAATCAAGATAATAATATTTAATAAAAATAACATATACTATGATAAATTTTACAACATATTTTTATAACATTAAAATAACTGTCATGAATAAAAACTCAAATAAAATATATTAACAATTTTAATAAACTGAATCATATTGTATTTTTATAAATTCACAACTTTTTTCATATAAATAAAATTACATATGTTATATAATTATTTTCATATATGATTTCCATTTTTATAATCACTATTTAAATATTATCCAAGGGTAATTTTGGGAATTTTTTTTGAAATACATTAATTTAATATGAATAGTAAAAATATTTATTTTTCAAATACTGCATGGTTTGTCCCAAATAAGTGATGTAATAACTAGTTAATATAGTCTAAAATGATTATTAAAACCCAACATAAAATTAATAAGATAATTGGGTCCTTTAAAATATCTAATCATAACTTCCATATACAAACATAATTTTCTAAATTATAATGTCAAATACATTCCATTAAATTAATATTATTCTATTTTTTCACTATTTAACATTAAAATTAGTTATTTGTATTCAATATGGATTAAAAAGTCATATGTACACAATATTTTATTAATAAATTATTCTTAATATCGAAAAAACATTATTAAAATGGCTACCTTAAAAAACTATGATTAATATGTTATCCTTAAAACAAATTCCACATAAAGAATAAATAAAACCTCACCCATGCCAAGGAAATTAATGTATTTTACACGAAATAAAGGAAATACTCATCCAAAATCCATTTTTTTAATATCCTTGATATACCTAGTGTTTATATAGTATTAACTAACTCCAAAAAATAAGGGATCATAGTACTGTTGAAAAGAAAAAACACTGAGAATAGAGTATTCTTTCAAAAACTATTATATGATTTTATTCTTCTTTTAAACTATATGATATTTTCATTCAAATTAACATACTCATTTATTAATTAATAATGATGCTATAAATATAATAGTTAGTTGAAACTAACAAAGATACCATATTTATGATATATTTCTTTTTCATAATTTATTTCATCCACTTTTAATAATGTTCCTCCAAAGGTAGGTTAACCTCCTATGAATACATTAAAAACTATCGGTCCACTACCATCAAGGATCGAATGTATGAAATATATATAATATATAAATATCTATATAACAATTTAAGAGTTTAAAATTACCCAAATTGACTTCTTAAAACCAATTTTAATAAACCTATGTAAATTATAAATGTAGCTAGAAAGAGATGGAATAATGTGGAACCTATGGCAAGGGAATTATCAAAACCAAACAATTTCTTTTATATTTTATATTTTTCCCATTGTTTCAGAAATTAATATCCATATAGTTTATATAAAAAATCATATACATAGTTTATCAATTTTTTGTTTGTGATATATATGTTTCTACCCTTTATAAATGTTTTCAAATTAAATTATACTGATATATTTAAATTCCAGTAATTTAAAAAATATCACATTCACTCATGTTGATCTATTTCACTTCTAATATATAATTATAATTATAATAATACAGTATTATCATAAACAGTAATTGCAAGAACTTTTGTATATTACTTGAAACAGTGTAAAAATAAACCCCCAAAGACCATATTAGTCTTGTGCCTTTGGAAAGAGGGAAACATAAACCCTGGTAAAAAAATGAGATACTTTTTCTCCCATATTATTCCTATTGACAAAAAATACTTATAAAAACAATATTCATAATACAAATCATAATATTAAGGGAAAATAATCATAGAAATGGGTGTGCTCAAATGCTCAGTAGGGGTAAATAAGGGATACATGTAAGAATAATCATGAGAATAAGGTAGTGATAACAACATCAAGACAATAGAAAATCACACCCTATATATCAAATACCATAAAAAAAAAATCATATTATATATCATGGTAGTAAATAAGATATTAATCATTATGAAATAAATAACATAAGAAAAAAATAATATCATTAGAATAAAACATGGTGTTATGACAGACACATAAGCATATACTATGATTTAAATAATATCCAATCCATCACTTCCATGGCCATCATAGCAGTATGGGTTTACTCCCCATAAAATATTGGTAGTCATGTAATAATCCCATGTCCATTGTATTAGTATTAGTTCACTTCTCATACCATATTGGTAGTCATGGATCACTCCATTGGCCATCATAGTTATCAAGGTTCACTCTTAATACATTCTAAATCTATATATTAAGATATAAATATTTTTCCATGTCATTTGAAGAAGATATAGGTCTCACCCATACTATAATGAAATCACACATACATGTGCTAAAAATTTATAAACAATCATATCATGACCAATGAAATGAAATGTGATTCATAAAATTATAATATTATGTTAAACTATATAAAAAATTCATGTTTCATAGTCACCTCAATAAATAATAACTCATTAAAGGTCGTAGGTTTCAAAATAATATATCTCATAGAAAGAAAATGGGAGTCAAAATAATTATTCCATAAAAACATAAAACATTCATGAAATAATAGGAATTTTACAAATGGATAATTCCATAGAATGACATGATTAACATTAAAAGATGGCATCTTACATGGAAAATAACATGGACAAATATTTAAAAAATATTTCATAAAGAAAATATACAATCTACACATATTTTAAAACATAAAACTATTTCAAAGTTATTTTCCATGAAATCATATAAAGGATTCCTTGAAAATATTATGGAAAAATAATTTCCTTGAAAACATTTGTAGGAATATTTGATAATTTTTTTCAAAAAAATTTACTTAAATATTTATAATGTAGGACTAAAAACATTTTGTAACACAACTTCCTTAAATTCTTAAAAAATAATCTTAAAAACCTTTACAAAAACACATTTATTGAAAAGTAATTTGGAAAACTGTAAATAAATCATAAAAAACATATGAAAAAAATTTCATTGAAAATTAATTTTAAAATAATTTTATTAAATATTTCCCATTTAAAAACTAAAATGAATCTATATAGAAATGAAAATGGGTAAATTCATACATGTCGTATGAGTTAAGAAGATCACTCATTTTTTTAAAAAAAATATTATAAAAAAGCCTTGATTAGAAATACACATGAAGATTCATTTTAAAACATTAGTATAAGACAAAAATAGAATAAATTATTTTAAATATTATTAAAGAATATAATAATATTATATGAAACCATTTTTAGAAAACACGGTTTTTGAAGAACATAAATTTTCAACCGATGAGAGGGTAATGTCGAGATTTCTAAAAATAAAATATTATTAACTACAATGTGCAACAAAGAGGAAAATAATTGTACCACTACATGAATTTATCATGTTAAAATAAAATATATGAAATTGAATGAGTTCCATTGAGTGATGGATAATAATATTTCTAAAACAGAAGAATAATAATAAAAATTCCTTAATGGTGTACAGATTTTTTTAATATATTCATTACACATAGTAACATTGAGCCATACTCCACATGTAAAACGTAAAATTTAATGAAGCATATAATATCATGGAAAATGTAATTATAATGATATATCATTTTAATGGGTAGTTAATAAAGCACACAATAGTAGTGAGAGGGAAATAAGGCATGCATCTCATGATAATAAAAGGTAACATTAAATTCCATTACCTTCAGTCATAAATCTTGTAGTACTAATTAAAATGTCCTAGATAATAAATATAAATATATAATAAAAATATCAGAGAACAATATTTTTACTTCCAAAAACCGTATACGGTTTGATTATGGGTTTATATTACCCACTATTCAATAATTCCATTTTAAGGATTTATTTTGGGTAATATCTGCTTTTTCGTATGTACCTAAATTTTCTATATATTTGGTAATTATTTTTATATCATGATTTAAATAATGTAAATAATTATTTAATTATAATTTATTTTATGAGTATGTATATTTTTATAATCCCTATAATATAGATGTATGAAATGGAATACACCATTTATAGAGAAGGTATGTCGAACACACGCATGAACTATATTTCCATTTAATTTACATGTTAAATGAATAAATGTGAGATAAGTTTATGAATATATATATATATATATTAAATTATATTTATTATTTCATATATATCATATATATTAAATATATTTGTCCTCAAAAAGTTTTATTTAGTTCATAAATGAGGGACATCTCTTTGAGGGGTGGTAGTCCACACATCCTCAAACGGAATGATTGTATTAACAATAAATAAAAATTATAACAATATGTTTTGTAAAATAATTAAAAATAATTAAATTCATATTAAATATAATATATAACATATATAAATATACTTTCCAACATAATTTACACCATTATCTGTGGATAAGGAAAAAGTAACAAACATCCTTTAGTGAAGATGTAGTTCGTCTTACAGGTAAACTATATGCTTCTTACCCATTAGATGGAAGTGTGTGTAAGTGTACATCTAAAAATATCATAAAAATACTTGTAGTTTTTTGATAATGGAGTTCAAATATAATCCTCGAATGAAATTATATTACGGAGTATAGAAAGAAAATAAAAGAAAAGAGTTTGATGGAGGGTGTTACCTCTTAATCATGTATCTACTTTTTGTTAGCACCAAAGGGCTTCCATGGAAGGATTTATTCTAATGGGAGGATTAAAGGGGGAATAGATGTATTTTTATGAGATATTTGGGTAGATTTATGTTTAGAACAAAAGGATTGAGAGGTGTGGGGGAAGGGAAGTAGAGGAGACCATTTATAATGGAGGAGGAGTGGAACTCCTATAATATTATTGAAATTAGAAACTTCACCCATGTTTTTTATTAAAATTAAATCCCATAATAGTAATATTTTGATAAAATGTATTATATGGTTCCAATATGGTAATAAAATGGAATTTGGATAACATTATAGTCATTTTGGGTCTTTAATTTAAGGATTTGTCCCCAATTAAACTTAATTTCACCATAAACATTGTAATTAATGTTAATTACATTCACCAATATTTTTGTTAAAAAACTATGTATACATTATTAGAGATTATAAATTATTCTGACTCCCAATATGGAATTATTTTTTCTATATTCCAATTACCAAAGTGGTAGAAATTATTTTAAAATTAATCTCACAGTTGGGTATAAAATGAGGGTTTTTAATGTAATTACATTCCAAAGATTGGTAAACTTTTTAACACAATTTCAATATTAAATTTATGTAAATTAAATTAGTTATATTAATATATAATGTTATTATCTAATTATAAATTAGAAAAATTTTATTTAATTTATCCTTGTAAATTAATTATATGAAGAGTCAATTTTTTTTTTGTAAAATTCAATATTATTCCATGTTCATTAAAATTAAAATGTCATAAAAATATACCAAAAATGAATCCATCACCTAATAATTTTGTTCCTTTTTAAATATGATATTTATTTTGACATATTAAATCTATAAATGTACCAAATTTTGTATTTAAAATAGTTTATCCATTTAAAAGTGGTAAAAATGCCTTAATAAAAATATTAGGTTTATGTATAAAATTTGGTTTGTTTGTATCATATGACTATAGAATATATTGGATGAATATAAAAATTATTTAATATATAACATATATATCCTTAAAATCACTCACTAATTGTAATTAATTTAATCTATTTGGGTAAAAACTCATAACGAGCATAAAAATAATAATATTTCCCTTTATATTCAATAATTATTATTCTTCAAATAAAATTAATTGGTAACCTATTAATCATATTATATTTTTGTAAACCATATATTTTCATAAATTATATAACACTATTCATAACTACTAATTTAACAACTATGTGTTATCTTATTATATTAAGTAATAACATTTTAAGGATATACTATTGTTTGGTAAAACCCGGGCATTCATGTTACGCAAGCCATATAGGAATGTCATTATTGCATGTAATGAAATATATCATTAGTTTTCAGTGTAGAGAATGATAAATTGTATGTTTCATGATGTCAAATATTAACTTGGTGCTCTATATAATGACCTTGAAACATTGTTCATTAATAAAAAATAAATTTTCATCTCTGTTTCAAAAAATCTATAGTAAAAAATTAATTGGGAAAAAATAATTCAAAAATTCATGGTGTCTTATATTCAATCAGCGTTAAAATTAATTTCCCCCTCAAAAATCACCAAGGTTATTAATGGTTTGATAATTTATATTTTCATTCATAGAAATCCTCAAAGAAAAAACGGATACTAAAAATTCACATAAAAAACAGAAAATTAAAACAATAATTGTTAAAAAAAGTGACATATAAACATGTTTCCACATAGAAGAACATTGGTTGAGAGTGGATATTGTACATGGAAGAAAAACATAAATAATTATAGGGAGTTATTGAGGCCATTAAAAAAAATTATTGATAAAATATGAGTTGAGGGACTCATAGTCATAAATATGTAAGGACATAAAAGTCCATCAATTAAAAAAATTATGGTATTGGGACCAAAAATATTTTTTTGATTAATATCATAACATTGAGTAATTATCTTTATGAACATGAATATTAGGAAATAGACTTATTTGGTATATTTCTATAAACAAAACATAATTCTTGACCTTTTATTTTATCTATTTCTATTTCATCTATCACTTAATGAAATGGATATCTAGAAATTAGCAATGATGCCTAATGTGCTAAAATACACTTTTTTCACATCTTAAGGGCCATAAAAGAATGAAATGTTTATCTTATTTTCTCAAACAATTCTCCAAAATTAATAAGTTCAATACACTAATCTATAAAAATAATAATTAACTCTACTTGTTCATCATTAATAAATACTCAACAACAAAAAATTACACATCTAGCTAGACATTGATAGGAAAGTGGTATGTGTAGACCCCTTATCAACCTTCTATCATGATTTCAATACCAATGGAATTGGAAAAAATTATTGGTTGTCACCTGAAATAGATAATATACTTTTTTCCAGAACTAGAATGATTTTTTTACACAATAAATAATATATAAATCATTGAAATTAGTTTAATCACTAAATATCCTTTTAACCAGGGGTTTCATTACATACTCAATGCATAAATATGTCCTCTGATGATTAGATTAACTTATCAGGAATGGATAACCTTATAACCCTAGTGAATGATTAAAATCTAAAACATTAAAAAGAATGTCACAAAATAAACATATCATTGATTCCCATATATATCACAAAGTTTCTAATAGTTGTGAAATTTTAAACATGTTAATACCCTCATTATATATTCTATTGACAGATGTTAATAACTAGAAATACCAGAAATTGTTTTGGAAAACATGCTTGTTTCATTATTCCAAAGGTCACTTGATATATTTCATAAATCCAAGAAGATTTATTCTTTATCCATGATACCATAAACTACCTATCAAGAAGTCTATAATTAGTTGCAAAGTAATCAGTACCGTCCAATTTACATATATCTAATATATCATTATCCAAGAAACATTATTGTAAAATAATGAACATATTAATGGCTATATTTCCATTAATCCAGTGTTTTACATGGACATAACCTTTCCATTAAATAACATTTCTATTCCATCTGATCTATTGAATATATTCTTATAAATCATTAGAAAAATAACATAAAACTGACAATCCTTATATATTTCACCTTTCATATAACATAATTAATGAATCCAAATACACAAAAACGTTTAATATTTCAGTCCATCCTTATTCCATTAACAAGGATTCCTTATACTATTGCAAAATATCTCTTTTCATTAATATTACATTTATTGTCTTGTTATCATCTACAATGTAACCATCACTTGCTCCAACATGTAGATTCTCTTCAAGAGTGTAAAGACTCTGAAATTTCCAGGGAATTTTTTTAAAAAATTCTTTGGAATTTTACGAGTCTTCAATTTATGACAGCACCTGATTCCGAGGCCTGGTGTGCCCAGAATCAATTTCTGATGTTTTTTTCGGGTACCTTCAGTAAATGTACGTACGAGTTTTTCAATATTTTGAACTGGTGCTTGAAATTGAAATCTGAGGGCTCCAATGAACTCGCAGTGCCGGTATTTTCTTAAAGGGACCTTTGCCATAGTTGTGTTTCTACGGGAGGAGAAGTTAATTTTTTGGGGATTCATTCTAATTTAAATAAAATTGTTGTGTACACAATTTTGCTGTTAAGAGTGTTTATTTCCTCCAAAAAGGAGTTGGATGTGGGAACCACATCCCACATAACCTCCCATGGGAGGATAATGTATGTGGGGCCCACACTATCCATAACCCTTCAACTCCACTTTATCTCCCCTTAATTAATGAGGCCACCACACCCCTCATTTATTTTGGTGGAGTCTCTTCATCTTCCTTCCCATCAATTGTGCTGTCACAACTCGCCTTCACCAAAAGGAGGGAAGGGACACCAGATTTCCAGACCCTTCATTCTTTATGTTGAAGGAGTGATAATGACCCCCAAGACACACCTTCAATAGGTCCTAGAGTGGCGACTAGCACCAAGGGTATAGAATCACACACAAGATGGAAGGCATTACCTTTTTTATTTTAATAGGATAGGGAGATAAGATAGTAAATCCAAAACAATACCAAAAAATGATGGTAAAGGTAAAGCCCAAAGTAAACCATTCCCAAATGAAAGTTAAAAAAGTAAAATCCAGAAAGGTACAAGGAAACTACAAAGGCAGAGAACCCAAAAGAAAAGAAAAATAAGAAACTGAAATGTCCAAACACCTGAGCTAGAACGGACCTACACGATCCTTGAAGTCCTCCTGGAATCCTAAAAGTAGTTTATATATATAGGGTGATCATACAGGTATACTCATTAGAGAAAACCAATGACTCTCGTGCACATGTGGAGAGGCATTCTAATGCCTTGTGTGAAAAGGGAAAACCAAAGCACCTAGCAAGGAAAATTATCCACCCAAGCCTCATCGAGGAACACTCCCCAAATAACGCAACTCAGGTAATGTATAGTAATATAACATCGATGTTTGGGTACCCCGCGCCACTTTCCCACAAGTTATTGAAGACATCCTACGCATCGAACCAATCCTGCAATCCTCACCGTAGTCCCACTGCTACACCCCGCCCACAAACAACTGGGCCACGACCACTCATCCCACCCGAAAACACCTGGGCCACAATAACCACACATAACCATGCTCGCAGCAATCTAGGCCATAACACCCATTGTCTCCCCCGAAGACACCTGGGATAGAAAACTATTATCACGCCCAAAGACACATGGGCCTCATCTCGAAGATACTTGGGAAACAACCTGCCCACAAACACCTAGTCCATCCACCAAAACTACCATTCCCAAAGATTCTTGGGTTAATAATGGACTACAGGACATCACAACCTTACCAAAGAGTCTTCATATATTTGGGGAAGAGATTATAAAAGGAGATAATAACCAGTCACTCATAGAAATGTTAGGAAACAAACCATCCCCCATGGAATTGGGTTGTTCAGCACTATGTGATCTACCTGGGTGGGGCATGAATAAGAAACATAAAAACTATAGATGTAGGTATAGTCAGCAAGCGCTCATCCCAACCTAGGGTTCCCAAAGGCAACCTAAGCATAACACCCTTGTTACTATTCATTCGTAAAAGAAGCCACAACACTCATGGCCATGTCACAACTCATTCCCAAAACTAATTCCCCATTTAGCCCATTCATAGTTTCATGTTTTAGTGACCTCATTTATGTAAATTCTGTATTACTGGGCAACTAACAGGCATAACCACATGCCAGGAAAAGAGAAACATCCAAACAGAAATTTAAGCATTCACACCCGATTCTCTTGTGAAGTCACAACAACTAAGAGATAAGTGAGATCCCTAGAAGAACTAGAACAAAAGTAGGACTCAAGATACATCCCCACATCCGCAAAACCAGGAACCCATGATATGCCAACAGTAATGGATTCCACCCCAATTCGTATCACAAGCAGAGAAACCACACCGTTTCAGACTCACAACCAAGAGGATACCATCCTCACCCACATATACCCAAAGACAATCAAATAGAACAACACACCTACTACGAAAACAGAGTAGGGAAACTTCCAGGTTCGAGCACATCATTCATTATATTCTTCTTTCTGTTGGTTAGTCAGGGTGACCACACAAGGCTGTATGTTTACTGGGTATCCCTTTAATCCACCGAGTTTACTTGATTAACCAATTTCTATGTTTCAGCCATTTAATCATCATAGAAGGAAACATTTTATTAGTTCACAGGGAAAGACCACCAACGGCCATGATTTTCATTGAGAATAGCCCAACGGTGCACAACATAAGCATCAAGGAAGATAAGAAAAATAGAATAACATCACATCGTTCACACACCTTCTCTTCATTCATTAAATTATGTTTTTATCTTCATTAAGGTTTGGTTTCACCCATTCCCTCAGAAACAGTAGAGTACCCACCCCACATGATACATAGAAAGGAGAGACGAAGGAAAAACCCTACCTAGTTGACCAAGGATCGATGTTTTTCTCCACGTGCCATGAACAGGGGATGCACTACTTGTAGGGGAGGAATTTCTTAGACTCTAAGAGGTGTAGAAAGCTCCAGAAGATGTGCACCACAAGCCACGGAATGAAGGGACTCCAGGCTCACAAGGAAGAAAGAAGAAAACCAGCCGAGAAGAATAAAAAGGAAACACTAGCATTAGATATAAAGAGGAGATCCTACTATTATGGGATATGGAATTTGGAACACCTACAAAGTCAGATCGTGATTTCCTACGCAGGTGGGTAGTTACACACGATGATATTATGGTGTTATTTAATACCCCCCGATTGGGGAGGTTTATTGGGATTTTTAGGAATTAATTATGGGCTTTAAATGGATTTAAAAAGGTAAAAGAATTAATTTATGTCAAAAAATATGTTGTGGGAGTGGGACTGGAAATATAAAACATAGGGTTGGGTGAGGACACGGTGCCACTGTCAGGGTGACACTATTTTGGTGGAGCCGTATTTTGGAAAACTAATGGATAGGGGGGTCCGTGCCATTACATCATATACCTCTCAAAATATTCTCACCCTCAAGAATTAAAACCAGACCTGCGGAAAGGAGAGGGGTCCGATAAACCAGCTCGAAAGATACCTCTCAGGAGTGAACCTCATCGACCTCTAGAAACACCTAAACCTCAAGAAACCATGAAAAATTAAGGGTTCAAGCTATCCAGTAATTTGGGTTAGGCAGTTTCGTCCTCCATTTCATTATACTATTCCCTTTGGGCGGCACTAACTCTCCCACAAGGGTTTAATTTCATCCACCTTAATGCTTTTTGGTTAGTGAGCGGGTCCTCCCCTCCCCGCAGTCACGAATTTTCACATGAATCGAGAGAATAAGGAAAACCATACAATACAGAGTTAACAAGTTAAAGTATTTCATCACAAACAAGTACAAACAAAACGGGACAAAAATCAAAACAACTATGGGTACTGGGCACACATATGTGTCTCCTATTCCCAGGTACTTTCCTCGAGCCCGCCATGCCTCCACAACACACAATCCAAAGGGATGGTTCTTCCTCAGAGCATATTCTCCTCACGATCCTGGATCCTCACTGGTCTTTTTACAAAGGTCACATCATCCTCGATATCCAACTTTCCCCAGTAAAGGACATGTGAATCATTGTGTAGATACTATCGGAGTTGTGACACATGTAATACGTCATGTATCTTCAATAGTGGCGGTAGTAAATCTATCTAATAAGACACTTCTCTGACCTACTGCAAGACTTTGAAGGGTCCGATGAATCTGGGAGAAAGCTTACACCCCCTACTGAACCTCCATTGTCCACGCTGAGGGGGGACCTTCAAGAACATGTGGTCCCTGACCCCGAATTCCTAGGGTAAACTCCTATTATCGGCATATTAATTACGCCGGTTTTGATCCACCTTCATCCTCTCACGTATACATTGCACCTTCTCCGTCATGCTCTGCACTACTTTCAGGCTAAGAACAGCTACTTCCCAAACCTCAGTCCAACACAGGGGTGAGAGACATGGCCTCTCATACAAGGCTTCGAATGGGGTCATTCCAATGGTATAGTGATACCTATTATTATAGGAAAACTCCACCAGATGCAAGTGTCTCAACCATGATCCCCATAAATCTAGGACACATGCTCGCATCATATCCTCCATCGTCTAGATGGTGCGCTCCGTTTGTCCATCTGTCTGGGGTTGGAAAAACCATGCTAAGACGTAGCTGGGTGACAAAAGCATATTTCAATCCTCTCCAGACTCATGAGATGAACCGTGCATACCTATCCGGTACTATGGAACTCATAACTACATGTAACCGCACCACCACATCCACATACCTCAATGCTAAGGCATCCACTGCACCCGACTCCTTGATCACTAGAAAGTGAGTCGATTTTTTCAATTGGTCCACCACTACCAAGAAAGTGTCACATACTCCTTGATCCTTGGGCATCCCTTTGACGAAATCCATCGAGATGTCATCCCACTTCCACTCGGGGACCTCTAAATGTTGCAACATGCCACCTAGGACTCGGTGTTCAGCCTTCACCTGAAGACACACTAGGAACCTAGCTACGAACTCTGCCACCGCCCACTTTACCACAGGACACCAAAACTGTCTCCTCACACCATGGTACATCATGGAAACTCCTGAATGCACCTCTATGGGTGAGTTGTGGAACTTACTAAGAACTATCTCGCTCATCGCCTCTGGAACAAACAGCTTTTCTCAGAAAAGCACCCGATTCTAACCATCCTCCATCCACCCTTATGGGGCTTCGCTTTGGTTAACCTAGCCATGCAACACATCACTCTCTTAGTCTCCCCACTGGGACTACTCCACCTACTATAACAGAGAGGATTGCACTATCATCTCATATAGTCATCCTCTACCATTATCCATCCACACATCCAGGTGTAGGGAAGCCAACTCCTCCATCACCTTCCAAGAATCTTCCGACTCTCAAACCGCATCCTTCTGCGACTTCCTACTCAAGGCATAGTTCACCACATTTCCTTTCCCTGAGGTGTGGGAAAATTCTAATTCATAGTCCTGAAGGAACTCCACCCACCTTTGCTGCTGTATGTTTAGGTCCCGCTGGGAGAAGATATACATCAAGGTTTTGTGATCTGTGAACACAACAAAGCGCTCCCCAATGAGGTAATGCCACCACAACATTAGTTCCAAAATGACCCTCGTAAGCTCGAGATCATGGGTGGCATAATTAGTCTCATGAGGACGTAACTTTCTACCCATAAGAGATGACCCCTTGTTGTTGCATCAGCACACACCTGAGGCCTTGTCCTGAAGCATCACAGAACACCTCATACACTGCCCCTTCTTCTTGAAATCTCAACAATGGGGAACTAACCATCTTCTCTTTCAGATAGCAGAAGGCTGCCATTCACTACATGTTCCACACAAAAGCCTTGTCTTTCTTGGTCAAAACCATCAAAGGTGCTGCAACTCGAGAGAAGTTGGGTATGAACCTCCATTAGAAACCTGCCATCCCGAGGATACTACGATCCTCTACCATGTTCTTGGGTGATGCCCAAGAAACAACCTCCTCGGTGTTTGTTGGGTCCACTGATATCCCTTTATCGGACACCACGTGCCTAAGTAAGTGCACCTCTCGCGTCCAGAACTTGCACTTGGACAACTTCTCATAGAGCTGGTGCTGTCGGAGGACTTCTAAAACCGTCCTCAGGTTCTCAGTGTGATCCTCCACTGATCTTGAGTAGATCAGGATGTCGTCAGTAAACACGACTATGAACTGGTCCATATATTCCTAAATGATGGAGTGCATGAGCCCCATGAATACGACTGGAGTGTTCGTAATGTCGAACATCTTGACTACAAACTCAAAATGCCCGTACAAGCACATGAAGGTAGTCTTAGAGATTTCTCCATTATTCACCCTCTACTGGTGATATCCTGACCATAGCTCTATCTTGGAAATCCATCCTACCCCCTTCGACTAGTCAAAGAGTTCTTCTATCCTTGGATGAGGGTACCGATTCTTAACTGTTACCTGATTCAATCTCCTGTAGTCTACGCACAGCCTGAGACCTCCTTCTACCTTCTTTGCGAACAAGACTGGATCTCCCCATGGTGATGCACTTGGTCAAACAAAAACCTTCTTCATCAGATCATGAATCTGAATCCACAACTCCTGTAACACAGAAGGTTCCATCCGGTATGGGGCCCTTGAAATCAGACAAGCACCAAGTTGCAAGTCTATCCCAAACTCAACATCACATCGAGGGGGTAGAGTTTCCACCTATTCAGGGAAGAAATACATCAATTCGTTGACGATCCCTGGGACATCCACCATCTCTACATACACTGACTCTACTGACAGCTCAGCTAACAATAAAAGGAGGGGTTCCTCTCACCTGCTGCTCTTCTGGCCAACCTACTCGCCAATGAAAGTCACACGTCGGCCGCCAATGTCTGAAAACACGACCCTTCCATGGAAGCAGTCAATGAAGGCACTTACAGAGAACAACTATTCAATACATAAGATGATATCTTACAGATGTATCTGCAATAGTAGAAGATCCCTAATTGACTGATGTGGCCCTAACATTAGTCTACACGCTCGGAAAACATAAAACAAGTCAGTCTGACCTCTGATTGGTGTGCTCAGCACCAGGGGCACTAGAAGTCTCTCAATGTCTAAACCTAGATCACGGTCTAGACTGGGTTCAACAAATGAGTGTGATGATGCAGTATCGAACAAGGCATAATCAAGGGTACTAAACAAGATGATCGTACCTCGAACGACCTCTGGTCCTGCTTGAACTGCTGCCTCCGCGGTGTGCAACTGCCCATGCCCAGCTCCACAGCCTCTTGGCTATCAGCCACCTCCCCGACCATGCCCTAGTCAAGGTCCCAGAGGAGTGCCCTGAGGTCAGCCTCCTCCTACAATGTCTTCCCTCAGAGGAGCGGGAGCTCGCTGACCCTACTACTACGGCTGAACGGGCCTAGCCAGAAACCGCTGCTGCTGAGGTGGGCGCTGAGCCTACCCGCCACAACTGTAATTCACTATATCCAAACACAGATTCCGAAGGTTCCCATGGCTTCCAAAGATGAAGCACCTAGGTTCTGGTCCTGAAGGAAGAGGTCGAGGACCAGGGGATCAAAACTAGAACTGATGAGGCCTACATCATGGTGGTAGAAACCTAGAGGGACCTGATGTTGGAGGCCTGCTGCTGACATCCTTCCCCTTCAACAAACACAACTGGATTCCCTCTCGTGATACACCTCCCAGCATGTGAATCCTCTCCACCACTTCATCCTTCTTCTGGACCTCCATGTACGTCGGTAGGGTGAAGGGAGTAACAACATACTGGAGAGAAGGTCGAACGCCTCCTCCAAACGTCTCACCCGAGACTCCTCATCTGGAAAGAGGTCCGGAGCAAAGAGGAGGAGATCCTTGAACTTGATTCCAAACACACTTACTAACATGCTCCCCTGCTGGAGGGAGAGTAGCTCCTGCCTCTTTTTATCCTTCATCATGGAAGAGTGGAATTCCACCCGGAACTCTTTCTCGAAATCCATCCACATCACCTCGGCCTCCCTCTTCTCCCAAGGTAAAGCATCCACCACTGACGCACTACTCTCCACATCTGGATGACGGCCAGAGGAACCCAGTACACCGTCGGAGCCTTAATCAAGCCTAAATATATCACCAGCTCCTCTAGACAGCTCTCAGTCTCCATGTCATAGATGCTTCCCTCATACTTCCCGAGGGTCTACCGCTGAAAGGCTTGAAGCATCTTCTACCACTAATCGTCCTCCTCTTCTCGGTCAATCCTCTTCCGATAGGACAAGTCAACCTCTGGGGCCTCAATCTCCCATACTACTCATGGTTTTCTCCTAGGTTCCATAGCTATAAGTTAAACAAGGAATGCCAAAGCCCGAGTAGCGCAGAACATTTTTCTTAAAAAAAATTTCTTTGACTTCTTTAAACCCCCAAAACATCCCAGAAACACGAGAACACAAGTCCTTATGATGCATGTACCATTCTTAGGGTCTCTACCCTACAATCCGTGTAGCCTCACTTGGTCGTTAGGTAGGTCCATATTCCTTACATTGGATCATGGGGGCCCCTAAAATTTCGTGTCCTAGCTGGTTTTCCCTGGACTATTTCACGCACCAAGATCACCCAACATAGTTTCCCTACTATCCCATGAAATAATCACCGTGCCTAACTCTGGACTCCATCCTATCTCTCAACCATCACCTCTAATACCATTCTGTCATGACCCGCCTTCACCAAAAGGAGGGAAGGGACAAAATATTTCCAGACACGTCCTTCATTAAGTTGAAGGAAAGATAATGACCCCCAAGAACCTCCTTCAGTATGTCCTGGAGTGGAAAATAGCACCAAGGGTATTGAATCACACACAAGATGGAAGGAATTACCCTTTTTATTTTAATACAATCTGGATATAAGATAGAAAATCCAAAAAAAACACCAAAAGATGAAGGTATAGGTAATGCCCAAAGTAAACCATTCGCAAATGCATGTTGCAAAAGTAAAATTCATAATGGTACACAGAAACAACAAAGGAAAAGTTCCCAAAATAAAAGAAAAAGCCGAAACTGTAATGTCCCGACGCCTGAGCTAGAACAACCCTACATGATCCATGAAGTCCTCCTGGAAAACTTAAAGTAGTTTATATACATAGGGTGAGCATACAGGTATACACAATTGGGAAAACAAAATACTCTCGTGCACATGTGGAGAAACATTCTAATGACCTATGAGAAAATGTACAACCAAAGCACTAAAAAAGGAAAAATATCCACCCAAGCCTCACCAAGGCACACTCCCCAAATAACGCATGTAAAATAATGTATAGTAATAGCACATCGATGTTTGGGTACCCCACGCCACTTTCCCACAGCTTATTGAAGACATCCTACACATCGAACCAATCCTGCCATCCCCACTGTCATCCCACTGCCACACCACGCCCGCACACACCTAGGTTACAACCATGCATCCTGCCCACAAACACCTTGGCCACAACAACCACATGTAACCATTCCCGCAATCACCTAGGCAAGAAAAACCACTGGTACACTCGATGTCACTTGGGCCGAAAAACTATTGTCCCGCTTGAAGACACCTGGGCCTCATCTCGAAGATACTTAGGAAAAAACCTTCCTGAAAACACTTGGTCCAACCATCAAAACTACCCTTCCCAAAGATTCTTTGGTTAGTAATGGACAGCAGGCAATCACAGCCTGCCCAAAGAGTCTTGGGCTATTCGGGAAAGGGAGCAGAAAAGAAGCTAATAACCAGCAACTGATTTTCATGTTAGGAAAATCACCCTCCCCAATAGAATGGGGGTTTTCGAAACTAATTGCTCAACATGGGTGGGGAACGAATAAGAAACATAAAAACTAAAGATATATATATAGTCAGCAAGAACTCATCTCAACCTAGGGTTCCCAAATCTAACCTAAGCATAACACCCTTGTTATTATTCATTCATAAAAGATGCCACAACACTCACGGGTAGGTCACAACTCATTCCCAAAACTAATTCCCCATTTAACCCATTCATAGTTTCTTGCTTAAGTGACCTCATTTAAGTAAATTATGCACTACTGGGCAACTAACGGGCATAACCATAGGACAGGAAAAGAGAAACATAAAAACAGCAATTTAAGCATTCACACCCGGTTCTCTTGTGAAGTCACAACAACAATGGGATAAGTGAGATCCCTCTAAGTAATAGAACCACAGTAGGCCTCAAGATACATCCCCACATCCCCAAAAACATGAACCCACTATATAACAATAGTAGAGTATTCCACCCCAATTTGTATCACAAGCAATGCTACCACATAGTTTCAGACTCACAACCAAGAGGATCTCTTCCCCACCCACATCACCTCATAGGCAATCAAAAAGAACAACACACCTACTACTAAAATAGAGTAGGAAATCTTCCAGGTTCGAGAACATCATTAATTATTTTATTCATTCTTTTGGTTATCCGGGGTGACCACACAAGTCTGTATGTTTACTGGTCATCCATTTAATCCACTGAGATTACATGATTAACCAATTTCCATGTTGCAACCATTTAATCCTCACAGAAGACAAGACTTTATTAGTGCAAAGAGAAAGACCACCAATGGCCATGATTTTCAGTGATCATATCCCAACGGTTTACAACATAATCATCAAGGAAGAGAAGAAAAACAGAACAGTAGCACATCATCCACACCCCTTCCCTTCATTTTTTAAAGTTCGTTTGTTATCTTCATTATGGTTTGGTTTCAACCATTCACCCAAAAATAGTAGCATACCCACCCCACATGATACACAGAAAGGATATACGAAGGGAAAACCCTACTTGGTTGATCAATGATCAATGTTTTTCTCCACGTGCCAAGAACAGGGGATGCCCGGCTTGCAGGGGAGGAATTCTGTGGACTCCAAGAGGTGCAGAAAGCTCTAGAAGAGGTGCACCACAAGCCACGGGAAGAAGGGAATCCATGCACACAAGTAAGAAAGAAGAAAACCAGCTGAGAAGTAGAAGAAGGAAACTCAACAATGAGATATAAAGAGGTGATCCTTAGGTTACGAGATATGGAATTTTGAACGCCTGGAAATTCCGATCATAATTTTCTACGCGGGTGGGTAGTTACACATGATGATATTATGGTGTAATTTTAATCCCCCCCCCCAATCGGGGAGGTTTCTCGGGATTTTTAGGAATTAATTATGGGAATTAAATGGAATTATAATGGAAAAGAATTAATTTATGTGAAAAAATATGTTGTGGGAGTGAGACTGGAAAAAGAAAACAGAGGGCTCGGTAAGGACACAGTGCCACCGTCACGGTGTCACCCTTACGGTGCCACCATCACGGTGCCACTATTTTAGTAGAGCCATATTTTTGAAAATTAATGGATATGGGGTTTGGGAAATTACATGTGCCAATAGATATAATTAATGCCTTCATTAATTTTTTTTGTGGGGTCAACAATTTTTTTGAATTGTTTTGAATTGCATTGCAATGGTATTATATTGGACGTCCATTTTATTATATTTTCCATGGAAAATATTATGGGTGGAAACATTGGAGAATTAGAAGAGAGCTTCATCCTTCCACGATGAATAACATCCTCTTCAACGAAGAACGCCAATTCCACCGAAGAATGACGACCTGTCTTCCTTCCTCTTCCTCCGTGAAAAGAAGGGAGATGCAGCTTCCTCTTTGGACGCACCCTGACGTCAATGGAATCGACGTCCGTCTTCCACGACGCCCGTCCTCCATGACGCTCGTCTTCCGCAGCTCGTCAACGTGCAATGTTCTTGAGATTGAGGTAGGGTTTTTTTATAATTTTAAGTGAATAATTTGTACCCCGTTCATCGTTTAATTTCTTTGATTATATTCGGCCATCTATTAACTCTTAACGTGGGGGGCGCGGACCGAATGAACAAGGCCTAACGACCCTCCGTTGATCCTTGTTTTATTATTCAAGATGGAGGCATTGATGGAAAAGGAGGAAATGACCGAGGGCTACGGCGGCAATGGCGGCAGCGTACCGGCCCGTTAGAGGACCGCGACCCCAGGTTCCATGCGGGAGGAGGAGACCATGTCCCGCATCTGTGGGCCGCTCGGTCAAGGAAGAACGGGCCAGATAGAGAACAGCGGCGCCTCATGGCGCCGTGTTGTGGAGAACCGCGACCCACGTTACTGTGGGCCGCTTCCGCAGGAGAACCCACCAGAAGGCGGTCGCTTGGGTTGAAGGGAGCTGTGGCACCCGTAGGTGCCGCGTGTGAAGGAAGTGTCTCATTGTGCGGGCCGCATGCATCGGAGAAGACCATCCGGCTTCATCAGGAAGAACAGGAGGGTCGGAACCTCTCAGAACCACCATTTTGGAAAAACCGGGGGCTGCACCCCCTGTTCCTCTTGGCCAGCTAGTAGAGTTGCGGCTGGTAGCGGGCTGGGCCGCGCCAGTCGGGCCGCGCCGGGCCGCGCCCCCTGGGTCGGGCCTCGCCCCACCGGGCCGGGCTGCGTCCCACCAGGCCGGGATGCACCCCACCTCTCTGGGCCATGCCCCACTGGGTCGGGCCGACCCCTTAGTCGGGTCGGACAAGCTGAGCTAGGATGGGCCGACACGCCAGCCCACCGGGCATTACGGGTCGGGCCCGTTGTGCTTAAATGTGAATAACTTCTTGACCGTGCGTCCGATCGACACGCCATCTATGACACATGGACCCTTTGAGATGATGTGGTTGTTTTGCGATACTATTTGTGAGCTTTAGACAAATTTGGAAAATGGTAGGGTTTGGAATGAGCGTAATTTCAACCGGGCCCCTAGAATGGAAAATCCAATAACTCTCCGACCGGGCGTCCGATTGACGCGTCGTCTATTGCGTTGGATTCCTTTTGATGAGGCGGAACACTGGGATACATCAAAACTTGACTTTGTGAATGTTTATGTCTCGACCCCCTTTTCTCGAGGAGCATACCCTCCCGAAATCGAGCTTCCTATGTGTGGGAACCCTAGAGCTGGCTGCGACTTCGTTGACTACTGTACAACAATCCACCGTGGGTTCAACGACGATGACTACTAATCTTGTATCCTATGTGGGTCCGATAGTTTGACCTCTGTACTTGTATCCTGTGTGGGTCCGATAGAGTAGCTAGTCATTTATCCAGTGTGGGTCTGATAGCTTAGCTAGTCTTGCATCATGTGTGGGTCCAACATCTTAGATGAATCAGTGACTACATCTGATCATCTCTATCGCTATACAAAATATATATACCTATGTGAGATGAGTCTTGAAAATCAATAATTATTATCTATGTGATTGAATTTACTTTTTGTGTGGACAGGGTTATGCTTGGGCTCAAGAGTTAGATCCAAAATGAGACTGATAACTTAGGTATAGATATGGGCATATACCTAAGTAGGGTTGGTTGATACTTCATGGTTGTATTTTCCTTCTATGGTTTATACTTTTTTGGATTCTTGGAGACCTTCAGGGGTCTTGGGGTCCCTAATGAGTATCGTTATACTCACCCCTACACAGGCTATGCCAACACTTCGTTGTGTTGGATGCAGATGACAGACAACATTGACGGAGGCTGAGAGCGAGCCAGGTCCGGACGATACCCGGATGAGGACCACACAATGAGACGGTACTCGGAGCGGACTGATAGACATGGAGTGCTGAGGTGAAATTTTGTACCTACCCTTCACGTAGGATAATCGGCGCACATTCCAAGAGCTTCCCTTTTTAGCTGTTGTCCGTTTTTCAGTTGTACTTTCTTTCCGTTGTACCTATACTTTACTATTGGGCTTGTATTTTTGGCCCCTTTACTTTCAGCACTATTTTTTTTACAGAGTTCTCACTTAGTTCTTTTCTTCCAACTTACACTTTTTGTGTGTGTGTTACTAGTATAAAGTAAATACCTTCCCACCTTAGGGATTTATGCCTTTGGTGATATTCTACAACCCCTGGCATATGGAAGGTGGGCTTGGGGTAGTCACGGTACGGGCCCTGAGGACAGGTCGTGAAAAATTGGTATCAGTGGAATTGGTTCTACCGCAAAACTCAGGGTTATGATCATCCTTTTCTATGAAGTAATATTTTTAAGATTATTTATTGTGGTTTTTAGTCCAGGATTTCAGTGTTGGTGTGGCGGCTGACGTATCCACAAACCAGGAACCAGACCTCAGATCTCCAACTCAGTGCACGAAAACACAGATTGCTTGTGTGTTTCAAAAGTTTTCATTGTGATTACATTGATCCAGCTCACCATGTATAATATTTTGACCGTGGCGCAGCTGTTGCTTTTCAGGATGGCACCGTGAATGAAGCCAGCTAGGGTTCTGAGTTACGTAAGAGTTGGATTCCCACCGAGCGACAAGGCCTCGGTGTAGGGCCCCATCATAGCTGAGGAACCAGCGCTTCCTCTACCTGCTAGGCCACTGATACCACCAGCCCCAGCAACATAGAGTGCACGTCGCTTGAGTGTGTTGGACGAGTTCTAGCTATAAAGGCCGCCTAGGTTCCATGGAGAGATGGAACCACGAGAAGTTGATGAATGGCTAGAGGCTCTCGTCAGAGTTTTTAGATTGGTAGGGACACCAGCCGACCTTATGGTGATATTTGATGTGATTATCCTACACACATCAACAGGTAGATGGTGGATCCTGATGCTCCAGGTGCATGATGAGGAATCTTTACATTGA
This sequence comes from Viscum album, assembly GCA_963277665.1. NCBI lineage: Eukaryota > Viridiplantae > Streptophyta > Magnoliopsida > Santalales > Viscaceae > Viscum > Viscum album. The sequence goes on along the minus strand of OY728127.1, from coordinate 2,055,749,958 downwards.
AAGTCTTCTAGAGTCTCTTCCACTCAGAGTTTGTTCTATCCACCCTTTGTGTGGTGCGGATTCAGGAGTTACTACATCTTCGGAAGGGCAGAATGATAGTAGCGCAGTACTCAGCGAGGTTTACTGACCTCTCACGCTACTCCACAGATATGTTATGGGACCCGTTCTTCAGGGACCAGACCTTTGAGTAGGGACTCAGGAATAAGATCAGGGCTTCGACTATTCCCCTTAGTATCCCGACGTAGGAGGGGGTGCTGGAGCGAGCCCTTCTAGTGGAGATATTTCTCGCTGAGTAGTAACCAGCAGTGATACCAACCATAGGGCGACACATAGCGGAGTCTTCTATAGCAAATAGTTGACAAATGTCGCAGAGGTCTAAGAGGACTAGGCCATCAGGTGGGCGTCCTCCGGATACATGTTTGGTTGTGTGGGTAACATGAAACAGAGCCGATCTTATGAGGGTAGGTAGTTCTATGCATGCGGCGGGCAGGGCCACATGCCTCGTGACTACCCGAACCACCCTGCAGATGAGCAGTAGACAGTATAGGTACCTCCCAGGTAGAGGCAGAGGATTGATCGTTGTAGTCTGCGGGGAGCAGGTGGACGAGGAATAGTAGCTAGCAGAGCAGCGGGTGGTGGATGACGTTTCGAGACTCTACCACCACCACCACCAGGAGGTCCACCCTAACCATAGGGAGCTGGCAGATAGAGGAAGGTTCAGCTCCAGGTAGTCGAGGCCTACGACCACGACGCACCGGATATGATTAGAGGTACTATCTGTGCCTACACCACCCTTTCTGCAGTACTTATAGACATAGGTGCGAGTCATTATTTTATTGTCTCTTCCCTTGTTCGGAGCTTGGAGATTCCGACGGAGCCATTGGATCGATCCTTATGTCTAGAGACTTTTACGGGAGCAGACTCGACGATTACAAACTGGTGCTGGCAGTGTGAGCTTACTCTAGGATGTGAGAGCTTCATCTGGGATCTTCTTTTAGCAGCATCAAGGACTTAATACTTCATCTTCTGTATTTACTAGATATCTACAGTCCATGATCAGATCGATTGTATTAGACGCAAGGTGCGGTGTGTCCGCACGGATGGGAACAGGTTCACCTTCATCGGCGAGAAGGGATCCTATGCAGCGTAGGATAGACTTACGCGTAAGAGGGGGAAACTGATCACATATCAGTTGTCTAGTCTTATCCTCGGAGCGGTTGATGTGCAGAGTTTGAGTTTGTCTATTATGGTGGATCAGTACGTAGATGTTTTTCTAGAAGACGTTCTAGGACTACCTCCTCGAAGAGAGGTAGACTTATACATTGACCTATACCCTAGGACAACACCAATATCTACTCCAGGATATCTGATGGCTCCCGCCGAGCATCCTGAGGTGTGGGTAAAGCAAGAGGACCTGCAGGGGAAGGGATTTATATGACCCAGTGTTTCACCCTGGTCATCTCTGATTTTGTTCACCCAGAAGGCGGATGGGAGCTTGCGACTGTGTGTCCACTACCGTCGCCAGAATCGGGTGACCATGAAGAACATGTATCAACTCCCAAGGATTGATGACCACTTTGATCAGCTAAAGGGAGACCGATAGTTCTCAAAGATATTCCTTAGGTCTGGCTATCACCAGCTCAGAGTTCGAGATGAGGATGTGTAGAAGATGACCTTCAGGTGTCGGTATGGCCATTACGAGTTCTTGGTTATTCCCTTCGGCATAACCAATGAACCAGCAGTTTTCATGAGTCTCACGAACAGGATATTCCAGCCTAACCTTGACCGATTTGTTGTAGTCTTCATCGATGACATACTGAATTACTTAACTACCAAGTAGGAGAACAGCTGCAATGTTCGGGTAGTACTGGACACACTCTGAGAGCAGCTGCTTTATGGTATGCTCTGGAAGTGCCAGTTCTGGATTCTAGAGGTTCACTTCTTGGGACACATCATCTCGGATGCTGGGGTAGTAGTGTATCTAGTGAATACGAAGGCTGTACTTACTTGGGATCCACCCTGAAGTGTGACAGAGGTACATAGTTTCTTGGGTCTGGCTGGGTTCTATCGAATATTTGTTCCAAACTTTCCAAAGTTGCAGCACTGCTTTCAGCTTTGATGAAGAAGGGGAAACCCTTTGTGTGGTCAGATAGGTGCCAGAAGGGATTTTAGGAGCTGAGGCAGAGGATAACAAGTGAGCCCATCTTGAGGATACCAGATAAGGGCGTAGGGTACATGGTTTTCTGCGACGCTTCAACAAACAGACTCTGGTGTGTCGTGGTGCAGGAGCCAATGGTGATCACGTATTGTTCATGGAAGTTGAGGCAGCATGAGAAGAACTATGCTACGCATGACTTGGAGTTATAAGTATTGGTTATTTCCTTGAAGATCTGGTGGCACTTTCTGATGGGCGAGCTCTTTATAATCTATTATGACAACCAGAGTCCATGTTACATCTTCTCGCTGAAGGACCTGAACCTGAGACAGCGACGTTGGATCGAGTTACTCCAGGACTATGAATTTGAGATAGTATATAATCCTGGGAAGGGTAACGTTGTAGAAGATGCTCTCAGTATGAGATCGGGCATTCAGCTTCTAGAAGTGGCGACAGAGCAGCTGGTCGCGTTGTGGATATCCTTTGTGGATATGATGTATCAGCCTTTCATCAGTCTCTCATAGTCACTCCTCCACTTCTTCAGCGAGTCAGGGAGGCTCAGCGTGGGGACATTGACTATGATACGCGACGTGCTCAGATATCCAAAGGGAAGGCACCATATGAATTATTTGAAGGAGGGGAGCACATCATCCTCTTCAAGGAACGTACCATGGAACCATTTGATCTACAGGAGGAGGTGCTGAGGGAATTTCACACATCCCCTCTAGTGGTACATCTAGGTGTTTCGAAGATATATCGGGACCTCAGACGACAGCACTGGTGGCCGGGAATGAAGAAGGTTGTACCAGAGATCATTTCACGATGCCTCACTTGTCAGCAAGAGAAGGTGGAGCACCAGGTATGAGTAGGCTTCGTACAGCCCTTAGAGGTCTGATAGTTGAAGTGGGATGTGATATCCATGGATTTCGTGATGGGGCTTCCACGTACATCCAGAGGTCACAACTCAATCTGGGTGATAGTAGACCGACTCACCATGTCAGACCACTTCCTACTGATCAGATAACATGGCTCAGTAGAGAGCTTCAGATGCCTCTACATTCATGCGATCGTACGACGTCATGGTGTGCCATAAAATATCATCTCCGATAGAGATGCTCATTTCGCATCCCGACTATTGAAGGGGTTACATGAGGTTTTTTGGATGCAGCTTCGTTTGAGCACCTCCTTCCCTCCTCAGACAGATGGTCATACTGAGAGGACCAATTAGAGTCTCGAGGACATGCTCTGTGCATGTGTCTTTGACATTGGTCGTAGCTGGGAGGATAACATACCCTAGGTGGAGTTGGCGTACAACAATATCTACTACTCTACCATCGGGATGGCACCATACGAGGCACTGTATGGTTAACCCTGCATATCACCTCTATGTTAGACTGAAAGAGGGGAGTAAGCACTTTTAGGACCAGAGACTGTTCAAACAATGATGGAGATGGTGCAGATCTTCCTGGAGCAGATGAAGACTACACAGAGCAGACAGAAGTCCTTTGCTGATAGGAGACAGAGACCACTGGAGTTCAAGGATGGTGACGACGACTTCCTAAGCGTCTCACCTCAACGAGTTCTACAGAGATTTGGCCAGGGTGGCAAGTAATCTCCACGTTTCATCGGACCATTTCGGTTCCTCAGCAGGGTAGGCGAGGTGGCTTACCACCTGGACCTTCCACCATAGTTGCACCAGGTGCATGACGTCTTCCACATGTCTCAGCTGAGGAGATACCTGCACGACCCATCCCACATCATCGACAACGGGGAGCTAGAAATCGATGACGGGATTCATGGAGGTTTTCATAGAGATGGAGGATCGACTGGAGTGGGGCCTACATTGACGGTAGATTCCTCTGGTGCGCGGTCGCTAGCAGCACAGGAACCTTCAAGAGAGAACATGGGAGTGGGAGGCTCAGATGCGTTCTCAGTACCCCCATTTGATTTCCTAGTGTATGTTGTAGCTTCACGGGGACGTAAATCCTTGAAGTGGGGGTAATTTAAAACACTTAAATTTCAAAGAAATTTTTTTTCTTAAATTGTTTTTATTTTAAGAGTCTTCTGTTATTGATGGCACCTGATTCGGAGGCTTGGTGTGCCCGGAATCAATTTCTGAAGTATTGTTTGGGTACGTTCAGTAAAGGTGAATATAGGTTTTCTATCTTTTGAACCGGTGCACGAAATCGAAATACGGGGTCACCGATGAACTCATATCGCTGGTATTATCTTAAGGGGACTTTTACCACAGTTGCTTTTGTGCCGGAGTAGAAGTAATTTTTTTTGGAGATTCGTTCTAATTTAAATAAAATTGTTGTGTACACAATTTTATTGTTAAGGGTGGTTATTTCCTCCTAAGATGAGTTGGAGGTGGACCCCACATCCCACATAACCACCCATGGGAGGATAATGTGTGTGGGGCCCACATGAGACCGAACCCTTCAAATCCCCATTAACTCACCTATATATCCTCTTAATTAATGAGGCCACCACACCCCTCATTTATTTTGGTGGAGTCTCTTCATCTTCCTTCCCATAAATTGTTCCAACACATATAATTAATGTCGTCATTAATTATTTTTTTGGTGTCAACAACTCTTTTGAATTATTGTGAATTGTAGGGAAATGTTATTATATTGGAGGGCCTTTTTATTATATTTTCCTTGACAAATATTCTGGGGGAACCATTGGAGAATTATAAGATTGCTTTATCCTTCTATGAGGAATGACGTCCTCTTCAAAGAAGATCACCGATTCCACCGAAGAACGATGATGTGTCTTCCTTCCTCTTCCTCTGCGATAAGAGAGGAGACGCCGATTCCTCTTCAGATGCACCCTGATGTCAACAGAATCGACATCCGTCTTCCGCGACGCTCGACCTCCGTGACGTTCATCTTAGGTGGATCGTTGACGTGCAACGTTCTTAAGTTCGAGGTAGGGTTTTTTATAATTTTATGTGAATAATTTTTACCCCGTTCTTCGTTGAATTTCATGGATAATCGTCGGCCATCTGCTACCGCTTAACATGGAGGGCGCGACCCGAATGAACACGGCCCGAAGACGCTCAGTTGATCCTTGTTTTATTATTCACAATGGAGGAAGTGATGGAAATGGTGGAAATGATGGAGGGCGGTGGCGGCAATGGCGGCCGTGCACCAGGCCGTTAGTGGACCGCATCACCGGGTGTCGTGTGTGCGGAGGAGAACGCGACCCGAATTCGCGGGCTGCTTGGCCGAGGAAGAACCAGCTGGTCCCTCAACCGTCCGGGATAGAAGAACCGGTCGCCTGGAGAATCGCGGTGCCTCATGGTGTCGCATTGCGGAGAACCACAGCCCGCACTTCCGCGGGTAGCTTCGGCGGGTGAACCGGCCGGCAAGCGGCCGACCGTGTTGAAGGGAGCTGCGGCACCTGTAGGTGCCGTGTGGGAAGGCAGCCGACCGTTATGCGAGCCCATCACACCAGAGAAGACCGGTCGGAATCGGCCGACTGGATAAGAGGGACCGCACTGCTTGGCGCCACTGTTTCGGAAAAACCGGGTGCCGCACCCCAGTTCCGCTCGGCCAGCTGGCCGAGCCGCGGCCGGCCGCTCGTCGGGCCGCGCCCGACCGGTCCAGGCCTAATGCACTTAAATGCGAATAACTTCTTGACCGGGCATCCGATCGATGCACTGTCTGCGGCACAAGAACCCTTGCGACTAGGAGGTCCTTTTGAGATACTCCAAAGGAGTCTTGGACAAATTTGGAAGGATGAATGGTTTGGAACGAGCATAATTCCAACTGGGCCCCTGAAGCATAAAATCCAATAACTCTCAGACAGGGTGTTCGATTGACGCGCCTTCTGTTGTGTTAGGTTCCTTTTGATGAGACGAAACTTATGGATACAAAAACACTAGACTTCGTGAAAGTTGATGTATCGACCCCCTTTGCTCGAGGAGAAGACCCTCCCAGAATCGAGCGTGCTATGTGCAGGAACCCTAGAGCTGGCTGCGACAACGTCGACTACTGTACTGGAATCCTCTGTGGGTTCGACAGTGATGACTAACTTACTAGAATCCTTCGTGGGTTCGACGGTGATGGCTACTGTTCTTGTATCCTGTGTCGGGCCAGCCGTTTGACCTTTGTACTTGTATCCTGTGTGGATCCGACAGAGTAGCTGGTCTTGTATCCTGTGTGGGTCTGACAGCTTAGCTGGTCTTATACCCTGTGTGGGTCTCACATCTTAGGTGAATCAGTTACTACATCTGATCATCTTTATCTCTATACGAACGATGTATACCTTTGTGAGATGAGTCTTGACTTTCAATCATTATCATTGATGTGATTGAATTTACATCCTGTATAGATAGGGTTATGCTTGGGCTCGAGAATTGGAGCCGAAATGAGATTGATAACTTATGTATATGTATGGGAATATACCTATATAGGGTTGGTTGATACTCCATGGTTTTATTTTTCATCGATGGATTATCCTTTGTGGATTATGGGAAACCATCGGGGGTCTTGGGGTCCCTACTGAGTAACGTTATACTCACCCTTGCATGGGCTATGCCGACACTTCATTGTGTTGGATGCAGACGACGGACAGTGTTGACGGAGGCCGAGAGTGAGCCAGGACCAGACGATACCTGGAGGTGGACCACATGGTGAGATGGTACACGGAGCGGATCGATAGACATGGAGTGTTTATCATGACCCATCCTCAGGGCCCATGTCGTGACTACCCCAAGCCTGCCTTCCATAGGCCAGGGGCTGGGGACTAGCACCAAAGGCGTAAATCCCTTTATCTGGGAAGGCATTTCCTTTATAAAAGTAAAAAAAACCACAGAGTACAAGAGGAAGTAAGACACTAACTACATAAGAAAGTGCTGAATAGTAAATGGTCCAGAATACAAACACAACTGAAAAGTACAGCTACAACTGAATGAAATTACAATAGAAAAGAAAAGTTCCTGAAAGAATAGAAGTAGCTCCTGGGTCGTCCACCTCGGATCCTACCTAAAGGATATGTACAGATAGCGCAGCTCCTGGATCGTCCTCCACAGATCCTACTTGAAGGGTAGGTACATATATCTCCATCAACTCTCTCGCCCGTCAACCTCCACCGTGTACCGTCTCGTCATGAAGTCCACCTCTAGATACTAACTTGTTGTGAGGTCCAACATTGGGTACCGTCCAGTCTTCGAATGCTCGGCCTCCGTCAGGGCTATCCGTCGTCTGCATCCAACAAAACGAGGTGCGGGCATAGACCATGCAGGGGTGAGTATAACGATACTTAGTAGGGACCTAGAGACCCTCAAGGTCTCACTAAATACAACAAGTATAACCACAAATAAGGATCTCAACAGATAACCCTTACTTAGGTATAAGCCAATACTTATACCTAAGATATCAAGTAACTCATCTCAATCATGAGGAAACACAATGGTTATGAAATCAACGGATAACCACTAATTAGGTATATTCCCATACATATACCTATGTTATCAAGTGACCCATCTCAATCATGAGGTAAACACAAAGGTCCTTGACTCATCTCAAACCAGTATTTTCATTATCGAAACCGCAACTGCTGAAGAGCTCCATCTCGGTCGAGTACAGTGATCCTGTCATGATTCCGAGGCACTTCTCACTAACCTAAAATGCAGAGGTACTCCTCTTGTCATGTACTGTGGGTCAGCCACCCAAACACAGTACTGCTCCCCACCGTGGTCTGCAACCCAAACACAGTAGTGCACCCCCCCTAATAGCCTACAGAGGTACTCCTCCTGTAGAGTACCGCGAGTCTGCCACCCAAACACATTAGTGCTCCCTACTGTGGATCTTCCACCAAAACACAGTAGTGCTCCCCATTGTGGTATACAAGTCACTCCAACTCGAATCGGACAAGCAGCCATCAGGTCTCAGCCATCTACACGGTCTCCGTTCTCTGTACGCTCATCTCCGAGAGGGTCTTCTCCACAAGCTACAAGTCGACACTCCAAGTATCACAAAGTCCCACAAAGAAGTATCACAAGGTACCTCCTTTTCATAGGGGTCTCAATGAAATAGACGGCGTGTCAATCAGACACCCGGTCTGTGAGTTATTAGCCTTTTCATCCCAGGGCCCGGTTGGTTTCGTATATAAACCAACCCAACTGTATCTCAACTTTAAACCGAACTCTCATTGGGTATACTCAAAGATACCTTTTCTAAATGAGATTACCAACTCCGCTGACGGTTCGTCAAACGGACGTCCGGTCTGGAAGTTATCAGCATTTCCGTTATAGGGGCCCGGTTGGTTTCTTAACTAAAACCAACCCGATCATACTCCAACTGCATCCAAACCTCAGGTTAAGTATTCCAAAAGATCCATATCATCAAAAGGAATCCAACAAAGTCGACGACATGTCAATTGGACGTCCGAATCTCATGTTATAAGCTTTTCCGCTCCGAGGTCCCGGTTGGTTTCAGGTTTGACCCAACCTGACCGTACTTCAAATGACACCTATTAACCAAACCTGTCAAACCATTGTGATCCATACGGAAAAACACATGAGATGGACTACCCATTGTTACAAAACAGATATCCGGTGAAAAGGATGCATCTCCCCACAACACGAGCGAACTGGGCCTTGTTGGGCCTGCACCTCGACCTCAACTTAAATATCCAAAGCCTGTCTTGAAACATTCATCTTAATTCTAGGGTCGCAACTTCGCAAATGGTTCGTCATTCTGACATCGTATGAGAGAGATATGTCCAATACAAGATCCCATAATAATAATAATAATAATAATAATAATAATAATAATAATAATAATATTCGGTGTTTCGTGGCCCCGAGCCATGAACTACAATTTAGTATCCAACATTAGACTTGAATCGGCCGTAATAATGACTGGATTACATCGCCAATGACGGCAAGCCAATCCGATGTCACACGCATGAGTTATGGCGGGTAGAAGATTTAATAATATTATTAAATCTATTATTTTTCGAGCGCTTCGGGTACCAGATCCAAAAACCCAAAAAAAACATCCATTATTGGACTCATAAATTCCGTCTCAAAGTCAGGGTCGCACATCCACAGACGATTCGCGAAAACGAGGTCGCACAAAGAAGATACCATGAAAATATGGTTTTCCCAATGAAAATAATAATAACATTATTATATTATTATTATTTTTAATTTAATTTAATACCTTAAATTCTCATAGCCAATTCCACGCACCACCCAAATAAATCTGCCTCCCTTGCTTGACTCCAAGCCAATCACGCCCCATCTCAAGATTGAATTCTCTTTTTATTTTCCTTTTAATTTAATTCTCTTATTTTCAGTTTTCTCTCCAATATTCTTTCATTCATCCACAATTACTCACACTCAAAAATAAAATTCCTTGCCCAAAAATCACGACCCATTAACCCAAAAGATAACCCACTGATGAAACCCTACCCGCCAAGGGTCTTGCACACCCGCCGCCTCCGGACAGCTATGCCTCATGTCCGCTTGATCTTATCGCTGGACCGCCATACCGGCTGCCTACCTACGATGTCCTACTCGTGTCGTTATCCCGGCCTCACCCTCACATCATCCGCCCCAACTCCACGCAGAAATGAACAACCAGCGGAGGTTCGTCGGGCCGTGTTTGTTCGGCCCGCACCCTCTGTGTTAGGCGTTTTCAATTGGCAATAATCAAACACATGCTTTCAACTACGAGAAGGGAATAATTTATTCAAGAATAAATTATAAAAAAATCTTATAAATATACCCTCATTCCTGTGATATAAAACCAATTAGATGAGAAACAAACAATATTCCCCTACCTCTAAAAGACGTCACACGTTGTCAAACCACAGAAAGATGCAAGTGTCGCGGTGGTCGGGCGTCGCAGAAGAACGGTGTCCAATCTGTTGACGTCGGGGTGCGTCCGAAGTGGAAGCGTCATTGGAGAAATCCCCTGCATTCTTCGTGGGAGGAGTCTTTCTCCGTCTACATGGAGGAAGAAGAAGAAGAACGGTTCTCCTCGTGGCGTCACCTCATGTTCTTGCCTCGGTAGAAGGAGATGCCCTCTGTAGAGGGGAAGATTGCATTCTTTGTGGAAAGAAATCTTTTCCTTATAATCCTCAAAAGCTTCTCCATATATTAATTTCCCAACAATAAAATGATATGCTTCCTCTTAATTTAATAATGTCAAGCAATTCAAAACTAAGAGGAGCCAATTCATTAATTGAAATCAAGTTGGAAAAAATTTATGGGAGAGAGAGAAGAAGGTGAGGAGTTCAAATAAATAATGGGAGAGTTGATAAAGAAATAAATAAAGGGGAGATTAATGGGGGTTCAAGGATTTTAAGAGGAGTTGATATGTTGGGGCTCGTGTGGGCCCCACCTCTCATTTATCCTCACATGGGTAGTTGGTGGTTATGGATCTCACCCTTAACTCCCCTTTCCAGGGTATAACTACCAAAGATATAAATAAAATTGTTCTAACAATTTTATCTATCTAATTATAAATCCCTAATTTTTAATCCTCAACCCGTTCAAAATGCAACTACGGTAAATTTTCCCTTAAGCAATTATCGGTGCTGCGAGTTCATCGCTGCCTTCGGATTTCAATTCCGAGTACCGGTTCAAAAGATAGAAAAACCCGTACGCACGTTTACTGAACGTACCCAAACAAAACATTGTAAATTACTATCATTAACCCTCAACCCATGCCGATCGATGTTAAGCTATGCCTATTTAAAACATGTGCCAATGGCCCCAACGGTACTCTCGGATTTTTAATCTGACTTACCATTTAGATGTTATGAATTTTAAATAAAATAATTGTCACTTAATTATTTTATTTGAGGCCAGAAACTAACTTTTTCTAGTGGCCCACACCATCCAAAGTTAGTATCTTCTTAAATAAATCATACCTTCATGGGTCCATCGGTGGTCTTGGATTTTTAATCCGAGCTACCGTTTGTGAGTTATAAGCATTCAAAAAATAAAATAATTTATTTTTTTATTTTATTTACGGTTATGAAATTTTTGGAATTTCTCACATGAGGCCCGCACCGACAAAACATAAGTCGCGCCTAGTGTAAACCCTCCATATTTAGTGCAACGGTTCCCTCATATATCTGATCCGAGTAACCATTTAAGTGTTATTCAAATTTTTCAGTAAATCTACTTTCACACGTTAATTTATGCTTAACAAAACATCAGAAAAATATTTCGGGCACACCGGGTCTCGGAATCAGGTGCCGTCAGAAACTGTGGACTTGTATAATTCCAAAGAAATTAAGAAAAAAAATTCCTTGAAATTTCAGAGTCTTTACATTACTCACAACTCAAGGATTAATGTCCCCGTAAAGCTTAGACACACACTAGGGGAAACAAAAGTGGTACTGAGCATGCATATGAGCCTTCCACTCCCATGTGCTCTCATGGAGGTTCTTGTGCTGCATGGGGTTTCCTTTTCACCGACCAAGGAATACTTATCCCATCGTTGTAGGTAAATCACAACCTTTTGCCCAATACAGTCAATCTGTGTATGAACTGTGGTTGCCTAGTCCATCCCTAAACTAACGTCATAAGGCCTCGGTGCTTCCACCAAGAGGTTCCAACAGAAACTCTCACCTCAAGGGTCATATCACACTGTTAGTGTAAGCATGATTATCGAGTCTCCTCTCAAAGGTATCTCTAGATGTGATGGTCAAGTCAATGGTTTAACTGGAAACTCTAGGTCTGGAACAAGATTTGTGGAAGGATGGAATGATTGGTACCAAAGTCTATTGATACGACTGCTAGTAGTGGACACAAAATGTACCTCGAATAATTCCCAGATCCCTTGGGTCACACTCCTTGACCACATGCAACTGTTTTCTTCCCCTACCCTCCAGCTCCCTATGCCTGGCGGGGACTACAAAGGCGGGTGGTTATAACATGCCAAAATGTACACCACCTCATGCTGCTCTCCAAGATCGTCTTCCACGTCTGCAGCTCTACAGATTAATTTTTCCTTAACAATTCCTCACCCAAGTCTCTGAGAATGGAGCCAGTTCATATCTTCCCACTACAAACATTCACTGGTTATAACCGATCAACCAAAGAACATTCAACCCCAAATGTTCTCTCTAGAACCCTAACATAAGTAGGAATGCATTGAGTAAAGAGTTATTACTCGTATATCCTTAAACACACCTCGCTCAATGGTCCGAGCTCTAAATCATTGATCGTATTGTAGTCATCAATTACCCAGAATGATTGGTAAACCATGTTGAGTACTCAGCTTCCGACATGACATCTTGCTGAAGCTGTGTATGCTCTAGAAAACTCTCATCCATCTCCTCAAGCCACTCCTCAGCTGCCTATGAGTCAGGATCGCCTCAGAACATGAGGGATATCTGTCACTGAAACACATGTAAGGAAATAATCCTACAAGTGTCATATACCCATACCACCGGTTGTAAGTGTTGACCAACAGGTAGTGATATAGCTGTCACACTACCCAAAGGTACTATCTCAGGCATCAGTCCATGTACCGAATCCTCACCACTATACGGACCAACCTCATGGTCACTCACTGAAAAAAACTAGTAGCTAAGTCCACCATCCACTCTACTCATGTCTCAACTAGGTGGAAAACTCTAGTAATCGCGTCCATCCAGTCCACTACTGACTGGGAATCTGTCTCGCATCATAACCTCGGATGCCTATGCTACTGGAACTCGTGCAACATTCTTTGTTGGTGTGCACCGTCCGTTAGTACGGCTGATGGCATCTGCTACCCAACGGGTGGTGGTGTTGTTGGTACACCACCCGAAGGTGCCAACATAGTAGAAAGGGCCCTGCACCAGAGCCTCATCTCTCGGTGGGCCATCATCGTGTACTATCTCAGAACTCAACCTGACTGTCTGCATGGAGACATCCAGAACAGATGTGACACATTCAAGTGATTTATACCTGGTGAGATGACTTGGTTGAGCTGACTTAAGGAAAACATTCGGAAACAAACATGCAATCAGTTTTTTCGTGCACTGATTCGGAAATCAGAAGTCAGGGACCTGGTGTATTGATACGTTGGCCATCGCACCAACACTGGACTCCCAGAACTGAAGAACACACTCAGTACCCTTAACAATATTTCTTCACAGAAAATAATAATCAGAGTTCTGAGTTCCACGGTAGAACCGACTCCTCTGATACCAATTTGTCAGGACCCATCCTCAGGGCCTGTTCTGTGACTACCCCAAGCCTTCCTTCCATAGTCCAGGGGCTAAAACTAGAACCTAAGGCATAAATCCCATTATCTGGGAAGGAATTGGCTCTACAAAAGTAAACAAACAGCACCGAGTACAAGCGCAAGTAATGCATTAAGTACATAAGAAAGTGCATAATAGTAAATGGGCCAGAATACAAACCAAACTGAAAATTACAGCTACAACTGAATGAATGTTCTACAGAAAAGACAAGCAGCAGGAAGAATAGAAGCAGCTTCGAGGTCGTCCACCTCGGATCCTACCTGAAGGGTAGGTACAGATAGCATAGCTCCTGGATCGTCCTCCACGGATCCTACCACAAGGGTTGGTATAGATAGCCTCCTCAACGCTCACGCCCGTCAACCTCCACTTTGTACCGTCTCGTTGTGAAGTCCACCTCCGGATACTGACTCGTCGTGAGGTCAAACTCCAGGTACCGTCCAGTCCTCGAATGCTCGGCCTCGGCCAGCACTGTCTGTCCTCTGTATCCAACACAACGATGTGTGGGAATATCCCGTGCAGGGGTGAGTATAACTATACTCAGTAGGGACCCTGAGACCCTCATGGTCTCACTAAATCCAACAAGGATAACCACAAAGAAGGATCTCAACAGATACCCCTTAATTAGGTATAATCCCATACTTATACCTAAGTTATCAAGTAACTCATCCCAATCATGAGAAACACAAAGGTTATGTAATCAACGGATAACCACTACTTAGGTATATGCCCATACATATACCGAAGTTATCAAGTGACCCATCTCAATCATGATGTAAACACAAAGGTCATTGACTCATCTCAAACCTTGATTTTCATTATCGAAACCGCATTTGCTGAAGAGCTCCATCTCTGTTGAGTACAGTGATCCTGTCATGACACTGAGGCACTGCTCACTAACCTTAGAATGCTGAGGTACTCCTCCTATCGAGTACCGTGGGTAAACCCCCAAACACAGTAGTGCACCCCCCCCCCTAATAGCCTGCAGAGGTACTCCTCTTGTCGAGTACCACGTGTCTGCCACCCAAACACAGTAGTTCTTCCCACTGTGGGTCTGCCTCCCAAACACAGTAGTGCTCCCCACTAGGCTATACAAGTCACTCCGACTCGAATCGGACAAGCAGTCATCAGGTCTCTGCCTGTTATGCGGTCTCCGTTCTCCGTACGCTTGTCTCCACGAGGGTCCGCTCCATGAGCTACATGTCGATTCTCCAAGTATCACAATGTACCACAAAGAAGTATCAAAAGGGACCGCCTCATCACAGGGGTCTCAACTCAACAGATGACGGGTCAATCGGACGCCCAGTCTGTGAGTTATTAGCCTTTTCGTCATGGGGGCCCTGTGGGTTTCGTGTACGAACCAACCAGACCGTACCTCAACTGTACCCCGAATTCTCATAGGTTATACTCAAAGGGACCGTTTCTCAATTAGATTACCAACGCCGCTGATGGTTTTTCAAACGGACGTCCGGTCTGTATGTCATCTCCATTTCCGTTCTAGGGGCCTTGTTGGATTCAAAGCTAAAACCAACCCGACTGTACTCAAACTACGTCCAAACCTCAGGTGAAGTATGCCAAAAGATCCGTCTCATCAAATAGAATCCAACAAAGTCGACGAAACGTCAATCAGACGTCCGGAGCACAAGTTATAAGCTTTTCCGCTCCGAGGGCCCGGTTGGTTTTGGGTTCGAACCAACCCAGTCATACTTCAAATGACACTGGTTAACCAAACCAGTCACACCATTGCAATCCATACAGAAAAAAACATGAGATGGACTACCCATTGGTCCAAAACAGATAGCGGGTGAAAAGGTTGAATTTCCCCGCAACACGTGCGAACCGGGACTCATGGGGCCTGCGCCTCGACCTCAACATAAATATCCAAAACCTGTCTTGAAAAATTCGTCTTAATTTCAGGGTCGCAACGTCGCAGACGGTTCGTCATTCCGACATCGTATGAGAGAGATATGTTTGATACAAGATCCCATAATAATAATAATAATAATATTATTCGGTGTTTCGTGGCCCCAAGCCACGAACTAGAATTTAGTATCCAACATTAGACTTGAATCGACCGTATTAATGAAAGGATTACATCGCCACTGATGGCAAGCCAATCATACATCGCACGCATGAGTTATAGAGGGTCGAAGATTTAATAATAATATTAAATCTATTATTCTTCGAGCAATTCGGGTACCCGATCCAATAACCCGAAAAAGACATCCAATATGGGACTCATAAATTCCGTCTTCAAGTCAGGGTCACCCTTCCACCGACGGTTCGTGAAACCGAGGTCACACGAAGAAGATACCGTCAAAATATGGTTTTCCCAATGAAAATAATAATAACATTATTATATTATTTTTTTTAATTTAATTTAATACCTTAAATTCTCACACCCAATTCCACACACCACCCAATATAATTCTTCCTCCCTTGCTTGACTCCAAGCTAATCACGCCCCATCTCATGATTGAATTCTATTTTTATTTTCATTTTAATTTATTTCTCTAATTTTATATTCTCTCTCCAATCTTCTTTCATTCATCCACGATTCCTCACGCTCAAAAATAAAACTCATTCCCTAAAAATCATGCCCCATCAACCCAAAAGTTCAGCCGTCAATGAAACCCTACCCTCCAAGGGTCTTGCGCACTCGCCGCCTCCGGACAGCTATGCCTCCTGTCCGTTCGATCTTATCACCGAACCACCGTATCAGCCGCCTACCTGTGATGTCCTACTCGTGTCGTTATCCCGGCCTCGCCCTCGCATCGGCCACCCCGACTCCGTGCAAAAACGAACAACCTGCAGAGGGTCGTCGGGCCGTGTTTGTTCAGCCCGCGCCCTCCGCGTTAGGAGTTATCAATTGACAATAATCAAACAGTTGCTTTCAACTACGAGAAGGGTATAATTTATTCAAGAATAAATATTAAGAACATTTTATAAATAAACGCTCATTCCCATGAGATAAAACCACTTAGATGAGAAACAAACAATATTCCCCTACCTCGAAAAGACGCCGCACATTGTCGAACCATGGATAGAGGCAAGCATCGCGGTGGTCTGGCGTCGCAGAAGAATGATGTCGAATCCGTTGACGTCGGGGTGCATCCGAAGTGGAAGCGTCGTTTGTGAAATCCCCCACATTCTTCAAGGGCGGAGTCTTTCTCCCTTGATGCGGAGGAAGAAGAAGAAGAACAGTGCTCCTCGTGGCGTCACCTCATGTTCTTGCCTCGGTTTTAGGAGATGCCCTCCATCGAGGGGAAGATTTCATTCATTGTGGAAAGAATGTTTTTCCTTCTAATCCTCCAAATCTTCTCAATAGATTAATTTCCCCAAAATAAAATGAAAGGGTTCCTCAGAATTTAATAATGTCAATAAATTGAAAACTACGAGGAGCCAATTAAATAATTGAAATCATGTCGGAAAAAACTTATGGGAGAGAGAGAAGGAGGTGAGAAGTTCATATAATTAATGGGAGAGTTGGCAAATAAATAAATTAAGGGGAGATTAATGGGGGTTCAAGGAGTTTAAGAGGAGTTGAAAGGTTGGGGCTCTTATGGGCCCCACCTCTCATTTATCCTCACATGGGTAGTTGGTGGTTATGGATCTCACCCTTAACTCCCCTTTATTGGGTATAACAACCATATATATAAATAAAATTGTTCTAACAATTTTATTTATTTAATTCTAAATCCCCAATCACTAATCCTCAACCCGTTCAAAATGAAACTATGGTAAGTTTTCCCTTAAGTAATTACTGTCACAGTGAGTTCATTGGTGCTATTGGATTTCAATTCCGAGCACCAGTTCAAATGATAGAAAAACCCACATGCACGTTTACTGAACGTACCCGAACAAAACATTCAGTCACCCTCGACCCGCGCCGTTCGAGGTTTGGCTCTACCTAAGTAAAATATGCCCCAATGGACCCAACGGTACTCTCAGATTTTCAATCCGACCTACCATTTAAAAGTTACTAATTTTCCAATAAAATAATTGTCACTTAATTATTTTATTTGAGGCCAAAAACTAACTTTTTTCTGGTGCCTCGTGCCGGCCAAAGTTAGTAATCTTCTTAAATAAAGCTTACCCTCATGAGTCCAGCGGTGGTCTCAGATTTTTAATCTGAGCTACGATTTGTGAGTTATAAGCATTCAAAAAATAAAATAATTTATTTTATTATTTTATTTACGGTTATTCCATTTTTGGAATTTCTCACAGGAGGACCGCGCCGACTAAACATAAGTTGCGCCTAGGGTAAACCTGCCATCCTTAGTGCAATGGTGTCCCTGAATTTCTAATATGAGTAACCATTTAAGATTTCTTCCACATATTCAGTAAAACTACTTTCTCGCATTAATTTAAGCTTAAAAAAACATCATAAAAAGATTCTGGGCACATCGGGCCTCAAAATTAGGTGCCGTCATAAACTGTGTACTCGTAAAATTCCAAAGAAAATAAGAAAATAAATTTCCTTGAAATTTCTGAGTCTTTAAAGTGATGAGGTGGACTTATGTACCTACCCTTCACGTAGGATACTCGACGGACATTCCAGGAGCTTCCCTTTTTAGTTGTTTCCTCTTTTTCAGTTGTAGTTTCTTTCCATTGTTCATGTACATTACAGTTGTTCTTTTATTCCCGGCCCCTCTACTTTCAGTACTAATTTTTGTATACAGTTCACACCTAGTGCTTTGCTTCAATCATACTCTATTTGGGTGTGTGTTACTACTATAAATGCAATGCCTTCCTAACATAGGGATTTATGTCTTTGGTTCTAGTCGCCAGCCCCTGGCCTATGGGAGGCAGGCTTGGAGTAGTCATGGCATGATCCCCGTGGAAAATTCATGAAAAAGAGTATTCATATGGGGACATTGAGTTTCATAATGACAATTTATTCAACACATAAAACACTTTACCTTTGATGATGACATAGAGATGACAATATTATCAGCAATTTAATTATAGAAAATATTTATTTTCCCCTTTATTTCACATTCCATGAATCCATATTTTCTATATAAAATATGTCCTCTTATTCTTATAAAACATTAAATTCATTGACTCATTCCAAATTCATGAAAAATAGGAAACTAAATTTTATTGAGACCATGGTATCCATTACCCTAAGTATCAAAAAATACTTTTTTTCTTCCATGGGGAGTCTGAGAGTTGTTTAATAAGATTTTTATTAACACTATTTCGTGAAAACTGATTATTCTTGATCACAACATCATTCACTCCACTGATCATCCCACTTGACTTGTCAATAAAAAATAATCCATCACATTCAACATTAATCCACATTCTTCCTTTACACTCTATTAACAAAAACAGGATGCATAGTGTGACCATAACTTATCATACTATAAAACCACATAGTAATAAAAATAATTACTTAGTGGATGTATAAATCGTGATATATTCCTTTATATTTTACAAACAAGGTTATTCCTCTATAATTCATATCCAACATATAATTAAATCTTTCCGGACGATTTGGGGTGATATTTGTGAATTCCTAAAGGATATCCCCTAGGAGTGTGAAACTATGTGTGCTGTAAGGCTTGATGTCATTTACAAGATTACCCCAAGTGAGGACTAAAACTTATTTTCTGATTTGTGACCCCTAGGTACACTTATTCCTGATCCACATCAACTAGTAGTATCCAAATAAGGATGTATTTTTAGGACACCAATAACTCTATCTTTTCCCAAAATTCCTATACATTTTCCTAAATGTTAACTATAACCTATACTTATCTATATAGACATCCATAGACATATCCATATAAATATTCATGGGGATAACACTACTATTTTATTATACTATTTTAAAAAGGGTAACTAATATTTTTGTCTAATACCCACTATAACAAACTAGTATTAATGTATATAGACATTACATCAATTTTGAGGAACACATAAAATATTTTACATATAGATTCCCAAATAAAGAATTATTATCAAGCCTTTGGAAGCATTGAAACATAAACAATTGTACATAAATGAGATAAAATTTCACCAACTAGGTTTGTCTTGACTATCACCCATCCTAGACACATCAATCATACTACATACCTTCATATACTTATAAAGGAAACATAAAAAGTGGTGAGTTCATATTCTTAGTTACGGTAAAAAAGGGATACATATATGAAAAATAATGATACAAAGGGTATGAGAACATGATAAATATGAAATAATTTCATAACCAAAAAATCAAAGATCAAAAACATGAATTATATCATAATTATTGGTAGTTCATAAGATAGTATCATATGGGAATAAAAAACATAATCTATTGAAGCATAAAATAGGATTAAAAAATGGAATTGTGGAAGAAAAAGAGGTATATGATTTTATTTCCATTTTATCCAAGGAATCACATCCAATACCACTTTAGTAGTATGGGTCCACTCCCCATACCATACTGGTAGTCGTGGTTCACTCCCATGGCTATCATAGTATAATGAGTTCACTCTCAGTACCATCATGGTAGTCATGGTTCACCCAAATTGACATCTTAGTAGTCAAGGTTCACTCCATTGCCTATCTTAATATAGCTCATGAGATATAAATCCATAAAAAATTTATTAGAGGTATATATAGGTCCCAATGATTTTATAACTAAATCGTATTTACTTGTGAAACAAATTCAAAAAAAATATTATCTTAACCCATGAAATGAAATGTGTGTCATAGACTTTTAATAATATCTTAACATATTCAAAAAAGATGGATTTTATAATCATTTCATCAAATCATAACCTATGAATGAAGTGGGTTGAAAAATTATATAATCCATAGAATATAAACAGGTTTCATAAGAATAATTCCATAAAATCACAAAAAATTTATCAAATGATATGAATGGAGAAATTTGATCAATTATCATATGTTCATTAGTAAAATCAGAAGAAGTTATCATATATTAAAAATAACATGGAATGATATTTTATAAATATTTCTTGAGGAAAATATAATTTCTTCAAGTAAAATAATTTTTTAAAAAATATAAAAACTATATTTATTTTTTAAAATGATATAAATAAAGCATTTAAAACGTTTTTGAAAATAATTATCCTTGAAAGAATATAATTTTTGCTAAAAAATCTTTTTGAAAACAATTTTCATTGATGAATTATAATTTATCCATGAAAAAATTTTGAAAACCATTTTTATTAAAATAATATAAAAGAATCTTAAACATATTTTGAAAAACACTTTTCTTGAAAAATAGTTTGAAAAATTAGAAATAAATCACTAGAATGTTTGTAAAATCATTTATATTAAAAAAATTATAATAAATTTCTAAAAAAATATTCTTTTTTACCTGAAAATAAAAATTCCTAGTCATGGTGGATGTTAAATCCATACATGTCATACATTTTAATATTCATATTCATTTTGATTTGAAATCGCTTAGCGAAATTCCTTTTTAGAAAAAGACAATAATATTCCATTGAAAACATTTGACAAATAAAAAAATAGAAACTTTTAATTTAATGATTATAATATAATAGTAGCATATTCTTGGATACCATTTGTAGATAATCTGATTTTGATGGAACACATATTTGTGACTGAAGAGATGGTAAATTCAGGAATTTTTAAAAAAACATTCTTAACTATCTAATCTATAAAAGAGTAGAAAAATGTAACCAATACACAAATATAACTTGAATAACCCTAGTGCAATAAAATTATATTATGATCTAGTTGGATGGATCATAAAATTTCAATAAAGTAATCATAATCATCAAAAATATCGAAATGCGATGAGATTGTTTCAATAAACTATTATCACTTAGTAATATTGAACCATACACTCAGGGTAGGAAAGTAAAATATCATGAATATTATAATAATGAATAAAAAATTAAGATTCAGGATATAAGCTTTCAAAGGTATTTTTATATACCACACAATTATATTTAGTGGTAAATAAAGAGTGTATCTCACAGTAATAAATGGTGAGATGAAATTCTATTACCTTTTATCTGGAAAAATGTAATAAATGTTAAAACCCCATGTATAATAAATATAAATTTATTATAATTATATAAAATAACAATATTATTACATATAATACACTATATGGTTTGATTATGTCTTTTTATTACCGACATGTTAATTCATGTTGTGTTATGGTTTCACTTCAACTATATCCACGTCATTTTCCTCATCTGTCTTAATTTGTTATATCTTTGGTCCTTAGATTTGTATCATGATATCCAGAATTTGAGATAGGATTTAAATATAATTTATATTTATTATATTTTTATTTCATTAATCTATAGAATATTTAATTATTAAACCTAATATATCGTTCTAGGAGAGGGCATGTCATATGTATACATAAACACAATTTCTGTTTAATTGTCATGTTTAATAAAAGGAAAAAAAAATTATGTATATATATTTAGATATATCATTATTAAATAATATTTTTTATAACATAGATATATATATATTATTCAATAAATTCATCCGTAATGTGTTCCATGTAGTGTACGAATGAATCACATAAATTTGAGGGGGCGATTTTTCAAACTTCCTCCAAAAAAATTATAATATTATAAAAATGAGTTGTATAATGATATGTGTTGTAAAATATTTTAATTAGATTAAATACGTAATAAATATAATATATTAAATTTTTAAATATAGTTTTCAGGATATTATTCACCCTGGGAGGTGGTAATGGAAAAACGATCAATCATCGCTTAATAAGGCAATAGTTTGTTGTACACATAATCAATATGCTCATTTCTCATTAGATTGAAGTGTGTGTTAGTGTATATAGAAACAATATAATAAAATAATACTAGTATATTAATGACACTATTTTTTTTATATTGGTATGTAATAAGTATATTTTTGGGAGTTGTGAATTAAAATAAAATAACGAAGTTTGTCGGAGGGTGTTATATCTTAATCAGGTAACTCATTTGGGTTTGCACCAAAGGGGTTACTTATAAGGTTTTATACCCAAGGGATGATTCAAGGAGGATGTTAGAAATTTGGGAGAGATAATTGGGTAGAGATTAGTTATTCCAATATGGCTTCAGTGGTGTGAGGAAGTGGAAGGAGAGGAGGACTTATACAATGTAGGAGGAGTGGCACTCTTGTAATATTTTCTATAATAGAAACCCAACAGACATTTTGATTGAAATTAGATCAAATAAAGTTAAAATATTGAGAGAATGGAATATATGGATGAATTATAAAAATCCAATTTATTTTGGAAAATTTTACAGGTCATTTTTTTTCTTAAAATAATGATTTAGTACCCTATTATTCTAAATTTTACCTTAATTAGTGTAATTAATTTTACGAACTTTTAGTAATATTTGTTGTAAAAAACTAACTATAACTTATTAAACGTTATAAATAATCCTTATTCCAAATATGGAATCCATTTTTCCAAATTCCAATTATATAGGTGTCATAAATGAATTTAAAATCAATCCCATATTCGGGTTGACAACATGGCCTTTTAATGTAAAAATATTCAAAATCATGCTATGTTTTTATAGCCAATTTCCAAGTGAAATTGATCTCTATTACCTAAAAATATAATTTTATAAAAATATTATCTAATTAAATATTGACACATATTTCAAATATATTTTATCCTTATAAATAAATCAGATGAAAATGATGTTTTGAACTTAAATTCTAAAATTTTCACAATTTATTAAGAAACATAACATCCCAAAAAATACCAATAATTTAACCTATCCTAAAAATTATGTTTTGATATCCAATATAAAGTTTTTAATGACATATAATATATATAAAAGTTCCAAAAAATTGGATTTAAAATGTGTTCAATATTAAAAGAATGTTAAAACATGTTAATAAAAATATTGGGTTTTAAGAATAAAATTGGGTTTTTTGTTATCACATGTCTATAAAATTTATTGGATGGAAATAAAAATGATTTTATATATATCATATATATTACCTTAATATCACTAACTAATTTTAGTCAATTTTACTTTTTAGGGTAAACCTGCATTATGACCATAAATATCATAATATTTCCCATTAAATTAAAGGAATTTTCATATTAATTTTTAATTAATTGAAAACCAATGAATTCATATTATATATAGTAAAATAAAAATTTTTGATAATATTTATAATAATATTCATAACCTATAATTTAACATATTGGTTATATATTTTTATATTTATTAAAAACATTTTATCGATATAATATTGTTCGGAAAAACTCTTTCTTTCATGTTATGTATTCCATCGAGGAATGCCATTTTTGTGTATAGCACAATCTATCTTAGGTTATCCTTGTAGGGAAAGATAATTTTTATGTTTCAGGTTTTTTTATTAAATTTGCATTGCATATAACACAAGCCAAACATAGTGCATTAATATAAAAGAAATTGTCTTCATTGTTTTGTAAAATGAACAATATAAAAAATTATAAACTATCTAAATAATAATTCAAAAAATCTCTATGTGTTACAATTCTCATTTATTTCATTTTTGGACTTCAAATATTCATTTTTGAACCCAAAAAAAGTTCTTTATAATGATATTTTTTACCCATTACATTCCATAGGTTTATTACATTATTATGATTTTTATCCTTTAATGTTTCATTCATGATTATAAGTAATTTTTGATGTGATAGGTGGGATAATAATTATACAGACATTCAATTAATTGGATAATGTGATATATCTCATGAAATTATGCAAACTATTCCTTAACATAATTCATGATCATTTCAAAATTAAAATGGTATGATATATTCACATAAGTTATGCCTGAAAAATATTCTATATTAGTTCACAATTATGGGATTTATTTGACTTTTGTGTTATTATATGTCATTAAAATTCAAAATTCATATTCATTATACTTATCAAATGTTTCCCACATGATAATAATGATGATACTATTATTATAAAACGAGGATATTGAATATTCTAATCAAATTAAAATTTATTCATGCCATGTATTCCTCCTCTTACTAGGATTCCAACTCACCCTATTCCTTTTTATTTATACTATGATGATTACAAGTAATAAAGATAAAATGAGAGAATTTTGGATTATAAAAATGAATTATTTAATTATAGAATAATTTGTATTAATTATGATTGATATATGAGGCAACATTTTTCATGATACTAATCTATTAAATATAGTATTTTTTCTCTTTTTTCGATAATGTTTATTTGATAGTAATTTATGAAAAATGTGGGTTTCTATATTTTGAATCAGAGCATAAGGTAGTTAATTTTCGAATTAGGAATTATAAATAATTAATAAAAATAAAAAGGATTATTTTATTTATATGTTAACATACTATTTTTTGGTAATGTATATGATCATATGATTTATAAACAAAAAAATTACTATTTGGATACTATGAGTGGTTGTTGATATTGAATAGTTTCAGATAGGGCCAATTACCCAAAAATGTCAGACTATGAACTAAATCAATTGTTACCCAGTTCATGATAAATTGGACTTTCTACACACTAGAGTTTAATCTATATAGGGATTTGACCTGTTTAGTAACAAAATAAATAGAAACTATATTTAAAAATAAATAGTTATTTAATTATTCCTCATAAGGATATAAATTTATTTAGATAAATTATCAGGTTGAAACATTTTATTAGAGACAGAAATAATGGAATCCTATATGAACGGTATTATAGTTAATTTTACAAAATGATAAATTATATCATTATAATTTTTCAACATATGGGTCATTCAACCCTCTTCAATATTTTAAAATTCTAAGAACCTATAAAAACCTTCTCATGATCCCATTTCGTGGAAAATACAATTATTACACAAACATTGTGCCCAATGCCAAGGGTTGTGAGTAAAAACATTATAAAAATTATTACATAGTGGACTTAATCTATGAACAATAACCTGAACCATGTAGAACATCTATCGTCATTAAAGAATGAATAAATAGTCCTTGATTCACATATATATATATATAAATAACCACCAATGATTGTTGGATCTTCCACTCCACTTACCCAAGAGTTTTACTTATACCTACTGGAAAATATATTTTTTGTGATCCAATATTTTTAGAAGGATAAATTCAACATTTATATCTATCATTTAGATATAGAGGACGAACAATTGAGGGAACATATAAATAATACCAAGATGAAACAAGATATTAATGAAATTGATCAATAATGGATTATCAAGATATTTCATAAAATTGATTTCCCCCAAACTATACTGAATATTATATAGAAAGAGTTCAAATATATTATGAAAAGAATGTGAATCGTTTTAGAATTATCTGGAAGATTTCATAATGCATTCAAGATATTTAAAGGGTTCAATTATCAACATTTATAAAAAAAGATTGATTTTTTATTTGATTAAATAAATTTTTTTCAATTGAACTACAAATATAATAAATTTGTAGTTATGAAGAATTAGTATTACAACATCAAAATAGGCTGTGAGTAGTTTATATTAATTTAATCATTTAGATATATTTCTTTTCACACAACATTGAGTATTGTTTTTGTTTTCATAATTCATTATGTTTGGTTTATAATATATGACACAAGAAGGTTATCATGTACTATACAAAACATAATGATTAGGCTTCTATACATGAAACACTTTGTTTGCCTTTTATAAAAAACAATAATTAGTCCATTAAATAGATTGAGTTACACTCATTACCTTATCTTATCGAATTAAAATATATTGTTAAAATTATTTTTAAAATATTTTTTTGTTACAATATAGAAATTTGAATAGAAGTTATGAATAATATTATACAAATTGTGAAAATATTATTAACCCAATTATATAAAATTAATCATTTGGTTATCAATTTGTATAAGTGTATGTAATAACTCTTTTAAAATAAGAAATTAATTTTCATAGAATTATATTTTCTCTACGTAGGGGCACAATTTATCCTCAATAAATTATACAAGAAACTTTTTATTAAATTATTCAATAAAAATTGTATATATAATATATTAAACCAATATTTTTGATAATTATACAATTTATCTAGTAATTATATGAAAAAAATTAATCCAATATTATGAATAAAAAATTTATTTTTTAAGGTTATTTTATAGCCTTTTAATGGATAATTAATTTGAAATATAATTTTTTAAATTTTAGTAAATTGTTTTTGAAAAAATAATATTCATTTCATAAATATTTATAGAATATTTTACTTTGGGTAATTTTTTTGAATTTTTCAGTGATGTTTTATTTTTTAATGAATATTTGAAACACTAAATTTTAATTCCAAAAACATTTTCCCTATAATATACTTATATAGTTAAATTGTAATTTAATTTGTACTAAAACTATAATAATATAAATTATACATCGAGTAGTCCAGTTTAGTTTATATGAACAAATTTATCAATGATATTTTATATAATCACATTTCAATATATTGGACTGTTTATATTTAATAACTCATTGTCTCATTCCATATGCGAGATTAATTTAAAATTAATTTCATCAGCTTATGTGATTATAATTTGGAAAAAATGGTTTAAATATTTGTAATAATATAAATTATAATTCATAGAATGGTAATATTATATTTTTAACAAATTATTAGTGAATGTAATCAAAATTAATTATTACGATTATGGTAAAAATAATTTTACTTTAATGTCTCATAATTTCCGTGTAATTTTTCTATTATATTGAATTATTATGAGACCAAATGCTCTGAATAAATGTGATTATGAGGCCAAGAGAACTCAGAACGGAGTTTTGACCTTTTTAAGGTATGTTCAGTAAACGTGAGGTCACGTTTTTCTATGTTTTGAGACGGTGCTCAGATCAAAAATATGAGGGCACCATTGAACATTGAATATTGTGATTCCCCTATGAATGATTTATCTTCGGCTATAAAGGGTTGAGTAGAACAATTATTTTTTTGGTCTTTTCAAGAAAACTAATAAAAAAATTAATTGAGTTATTTTATTTATTTTCACATAATTGAGTGGAGGGTGGAGACAAGGGGCATTAATTAGGCTGATTAATAGCATGTATCATGCAGTGTAATAGTGAAATAAAGGAAGTGTAACATTGAAACTATTTCATAAATGAAACAGCATAATTGAAACATTGTGATGTGTTTTTTTTAATTGTTTGATGCATTGGTGGGATGGGGATTAATCTGTGAGGTTCCTCTGATGAACCTATAATGAACTTCCTCCCCGATGAAGAACAATAAACACATGTAAGAATTCTTCATCTTTTATGTGGCATGAATATCTGAGACGGAAGTGATTTCAACTTCTTGAAACATCAAGGATGAACACTTCTACATCAAATGTAAATGTGGTAAGGGTTTATGGGATTTATGAATTTGATGCTTTCTTCCTCGTTCTTGAAAATTAATGATGAACGAAGAACAACCGACTAACGGGTTGAACTAAGAATCTCTCTTTCTTGTAGGTGGATAATGTGAGGGTTTTTTTTGGGTTTTCACGATGTGTGATTTTCAAAATTTTATCCCCATGATTAAAATCTAACCCAGGGGTCACATGCGAACTGGAAAAAGGCACAGTCCCTCCATCATAGTTGTTCTTGGTGCATTCTTAAAGGTCGTCTAGTCAACATGTAGGAAAGGAAAATTCGAAGGCTTCACGATGATGGTGGAACCCTATGGAGAGTGTAGGCATTAATGGATCCAATAATGGATCACCAAAATGACTCAATTGGAATATCGATGGAATTGCGGGCGGCGACCGCTGGATATGGCTGCAAGTGGAGGGCCATAGCGAGGAGAAGCAACATCGGGCGCTGCGTGGAGGGACCACCCATGTCAAGGCCATACTGTGGTGGGTGATTCACGGTCCATTGGTCGCAGCTAGAGGAGGTACCACATTTGTGGTTCTAGTGGGTGTTGGACGCGATGCAGCTGCTACGTCTCAGTTAGATGGCCCACCACCAGCTTCCCTTGCGGTCGGACCTCTGGGTGGCAGGCCATCCACTATCCAGCGGGTCAGTCTCACACCCAGTGCACTAGAACCGCACCATTGGGCTTGACCTATGCTGGTAGGTGAGACCCGTTTCCTTTTGGCTGGGTTGGACAAGACCGGGTCACCGAGCAATCGGGTGGGATGGACCCTGGGCCAAACCGAGCCAAGTCCAGCGAGGCCGATTGGTCCAGGATGGACTAGTCTGACCCCAAATAAATCTGGGACTGGTCTAGTCCACCTAATTGAATGGGGATATTTAGGGACATTAGGGATAGTTTGGTTGGGTTGGTCAAAACGAGTCAGACTGGGCCTAGAGACAATCAACCCTCTATTTACGAAAACGCTCATATCTTGTAAACTGCACGTCTAATTAATGCACCGTTATTATATTTTGGAACCTTGATATGGGTTGGGGGTCCTTCAAATATACTCAACATGCATTTTGGAAGAAGTTGGATCATGGATAGGGCGAATAGGACTCAAATCTCACTAGGCCCTTATTACTAAAAATCTTGTAACCTATAAACCAGGAGTCCAATCGATGCACCGTCTTTTGTGTTAGACCCCTAAGGACGTGATGGTAAGTTCAGTAACTTCTAAATGAGGATTAGTAGAGGTTGAATTATGACTGATGGATTGAGGATTAGAATATTCAGAACTCAAGTGTGATATGTGCGGGAATTCAGTGACTAGTTGTGACATGAAGAATGAATACTGATCCTGGGTGGGTCAACACCTAGAGATCCTCTGTGGGTCAACACCTATCCATCCTGTGTGGGTCAAAATGTTGTGATCTTGTGTGGGTCAGCACATAGAGTCCCTGCATTGGTCGGTAGTATTTCCTCTCGATAGAATTAGATGATCTAGTTTTACGAACAATCATCCATATTTCTATACATAAGTTATACATGGTGTGAACTAAATCTTTTACCTTGTTATAGGTTATTTAGATCTTTCTTGGTGGTATTATCTATGTGGTATTATACTTTTATTGTCTTTTCCTTCATGGATTACTGAGGGAAATTCGGGGGTCTCAGGGTCCCTATTGAGTATTTCTATACTCACCCCTACACGGGCTTTCCCGCACCTGTTGTGTCTTGTGCATATGATGTACAACATTGACAGGGGAATTGGGGAGTTAGGACTAAAGAATATTTGAAGGTGGATTATTTGACATGGTGTGCGAGACTAACATTTAAAATGGATATATACCTACCCTTCAGGTAGGATCCTTGGTGGATGACCTCAGGGAATTTTAATTCTTTTCCTGTAATTTTCTTTCAGTTGGGCTTCCATTATGGCCCCATTACATTCAGTTTACACAATTTACTCTAAACAGTGATACATTGTGCTGATTTTACTTCTTTATTTCTTTTTTGATTTTCATTATCTGTTTTATCTATCTATGTGTGTACATATTTTAAGTTAATGCCTTCACTTATTGGGATATGCCTTTCCAGTGCTAATCAACAGCCCCTGGCCTAAAGAAGGCAGGCTTGGGGTAGTCACGACACGGGGCATGGGGGATGCATCGTGACATTTACTCAATGGATAAAATTTAATGAAAAAGAACAAAATGACCTCACAACATGTCCAAATTCCATTTTACGGTCTTTTTTACCCCAATTATCCTATTCTATATAAAAAATTTAATTATTGGACACACATGAGGTATGTGAGACCTCTAAATAGTGTTTTCCTTTTTATATTTACAAGAATTTCACTCCTCCACCATTATAAAAGATTAATCAACCTCATAACTTACTGAAAACACTCATGACACATTGGTTCGACCAAAACCTTCCGAACTCACACAAAAAAATCCTTACCTCTATATTTTATTCTTTAATTTTTTCATAATTCCAATAAAGAATCCCATTTGGTTAAAACCAAAATGAATTTCCCAAAGAATAGGTAACATATGTCTACAAGATATTTTCATTTATTTTTATTCTCCACAAACTAAAATATTGTTATAGTATTTTTGTATTTTAAAATAATTATCTTGATTATACCGAGATATTTTATTTCTAAGTATTATAACTACACTTACACCAGGTTCCATCAAAAGGGTAACAAACATAACCTTTGTGGGTACAACTGACTACCACCTCATGAAATGATGTCATTCAGTTTTTATTTACCACCTCTCAAGGTTATTAATTATAAATAATATTCAATTTTTATAAGATACATATTATATTTATTATTTATCTATGCTTATTTAATTATTATATAAAACAAACATTCATTCTTTATATTTTTTGTTAATATGTTAACATCGTTTGTGGACATGTATACTACCACCTCCTCAAATGGATGTGATTGACTCACACTATATATGGAATGATTTAATGGTGGGGTTTTAAAAGTACATGATATATGTAAAATAATAATTCCAATAAAATTATAATATATATATATTCCATTAAAATTATTATTTTCAATATTGAAATAAAATAGAAACATAATTTATTTGTATATACAGACAATCGTCTCAGTGAATGGTGTATTCTATTTTATATTCATATATTTTATTGATTACTATAATGATTTATATACAGAATATAAATTATATTTAAATTTGGTTATAAATTAGGGATGTAATTAAATAATTATTTCTTTAACATAACCTGGAATATCATGTCAAACCATCTATGAATAGAAAATAAGATTTTAATTGAATCGTATCATTAACAAAGAATTGTAAATAAAGTAGTAATATAATTATTTTATAAAATATTATATTATATTTTAAATAATAATATAGTCATTTTGTATATGTATAATAATCTAATATTTATAATACATTATATTTTAACACGTACAATGAATATCAATACATAAGGTGAGATTTTTTTGGTCTCTCTTTTATTTCTATGTGATTTATGACTTATTATCAACTCATTTTATTTTTGTGGTAGTTATAATGGACCTAAACATATTATACTATGTTTATAATTAAATTTTCGTGTACTAACATATCCATTTTATTATCTATAGTTCATGGGTTTTATGGTTTAAAATTTCCCAAATTTATAATTTATTTTTAC
Organism: Viscum album; assembly: GCA_963277665.1. NCBI lineage: Eukaryota > Viridiplantae > Streptophyta > Magnoliopsida > Santalales > Viscaceae > Viscum > Viscum album. The sequence goes on along the minus strand of OY728127.1, from coordinate 2,055,718,528 downwards.
AGCAATTTTTTCGTTGACACACATAATATATAAAGCCCCAATATTATTCTACGTGGTTTATAAACATACAATTGAAATGATATATCATAAATATAATTATTTTAATGTTATTTTAATCTTCATGTAATGTTATAATTTAATGGTGATTACGAATAAAAGTTACCATGGTGGTAATAGATTTTTCAACAATCTCATAGTTTATCAAAATTATTTAAGATTACAAATCCATTGAGGGAATATTATGATACTTATCTCATGAAGGGATAGTAATTTTATAATTATATTTATATTAATGATATATTCATGTTATTTTTCCACTTTACACTATTTTTTATATAAGATAATTTTGAAATTGTATTAATGAAAATCTGACATTATCTCAATTTTATGTCAAAAATCAATGTTTTTTTGAAGTCCATGTTTTCAAAAAAATGTTCTCAAATGTTTTCTAATATTATAATATTTTAGTTAAATAATTTTTTCCTGATGTTTTTCTTTTTAAACAATAGGGACTTTAATAATGAATCATCTTTATAATTTTTGATCCATGAACATTTCTAATGATTTTATGATGCTAGATCAATGTTTTTCATGTAATGATTTATCATCTGCATGACCATACATCCTTTGAAGCATATCGTGAGTGTTAAAATATTCTATTTGAACATTATTTATTCTCCTAAAATTTATAAATTAGTTTTTTCCAATTGGTTGTCAATGAAAATGGGTTTGAATGTGTTTTCATGAATTATTTATATGTTTTCAATAAAAATTCAAAAGAAATTGTTTTCAAAATGTGTTGATGATTTCCTTATGTTTTCAAATTCTATTCAAGGAAAAAGGTTTTCAAAAGTTTTTTTAGGATTTATTTATAAGTATTAATGTTACTATCAAATAAAAATGATTAATTTTTTTCAATTTTTTTTTATATTTATTTTTAAATATAATCATTTTAAAAATGTTTTCATGATTTCATTTAATATTTTCTTAGTATTTTCAAAAAATTACAGATTTAAAAATGTTTTCAAAATTCAATTATATGTTTTCAATTCTATCTTAAATCAATATGGTTTTGAAACTTCATTATTATTTGAAAATATTTTTTCAAATATGATATTATATTGTTCTAAAGAACTGTTTTAACTAAAAATTATATGCCTTCATTATAGGAAAAGTGTTTTTTAAAAATATTTTATGAAATGTGTTTTCAAATAAAGGATATTTTCCTTACAAAATGTTCCATGTGATCTTTTAAATTCCTAATTTATCTACAGTTACATACTTATAAATACTTTTTCTTTACTAGGGGTATGATCCTTAGACACCATTATTATTCGTTCATTTAATGTTTCATGTCTATAATGAATTTTTTTTATGAAACCATTTTATCATCCATGAGCTTTATAATTTTGATTCCCAAATATTCTAATAATTGTTTTCATTAATGGAGTTATTATGAAAACATTATATTTTATGCATGTTATGATATGATGTCGAGTATATGATACCCAATAGATTTCATGTGTTCAGTTATTTTGTTTGCGAAACCAATATCATTTTATGGGACATGATGTGATTAATGTTTTATTATCAAATTTCACAAATAAATATGATTTCATTATATTATGGGTGGGAACTATATCTACATCCAATTCATTGAGTAATCATTTATATCTCATGATATAGACATGGTTGGGATAGTGGGTTAACTCTGCTTAGTAAAGGGCATTGTCCACTTAGATGGTCTTGGTAGTGAACCTTGACATCTATGATGGTATTGTGATTAATACAAGAAAAATTAGATTTTATTGGGTATAACACTAGAATAATAATATAGTTCAGGGAGTGAACCCATTACACTACAAAGAATGCTCTATGGCTATAGATGTTGGTGTTTCCCCAAAAGTATGTGTAACCCTCAACATGTTCCCTAATAGGTTGTGGAAATTATCCTTGATAATAGGGAATAATTAAATATTATTTTGTCTATACCATAGATTCTATGTCCTATTCCTATTTTATGATATCATGCCTTATGGTATAGATTCCTTCATAATTAATTTATTAGGAAATTTTAATATTTTTGAAATCAGTGATGTGTATGATCTCAGATATAATGTGCATGCTCATCAAAGTTTATTTCCATCTTCCCATACCCGTGTTCTCATGTTATGCCTAGGTATCTCCATTTTATACCCTCAATTTGAATATAAAGTCACCATTTATTATGTTTAAATTCTCCTTGAAATGGAGAAATGATTTATATAGATGTATTAAATTGGAATATGTTAATAGAAAACATTGAATATATTTCACTGAGTTAGAATACTTTGTTCCATGTTTCCAAGTACACTAAACCTGTACATTCATTAGGCATGTATTTTTGTAATATGATGATGTTTAATCTAAAATTATGTACTCTCCATGTACGTTAATCCTAGTTCACTATATTCAGAATTAGAGGAATTTATTAGTCAACCATGTTAAACTAGTATGAGAAAAGTATAGTGACATCCCTATGGATATTTCTACCGATATGTCTATAGATATATCTATGGATGAGCTCGTGGTGTCATATGTCATGACCCCCTACCCACAAAGTGTACCCCTCCTTGGCTGGCAATGTGAGAAGGGAGATAATGACCCCCGAGTCCCACCTATAGTAGGCCCCGGGTTGGCTACAAGCACCGAGGGTATAAAAGACACACAAATGGGAGGCATTACCCTAAAAGAGAAATATATGGAAGAGAGAGATAAGATAGACACCAACCAACTCAAACTCAAAGCAAAAGTATAAAAGAAAACCCAAATTCACATATGTAATGTCATGAAAAAGTACTACAACTGAAAGGGAAAACTGCAAGTACCCAAAAGAAAGTAAAAACAGCAGCGACCACAAGCCCAAACAGCTCCCGCAACCACAAGCTAGTAGTAACTAGCCCGATCTCCAACCTGCTCCAAGTAGCCTGAAAAAAAGTTTATATATACGTAGGGTGAGTATAACAGTATACTCAGTAGGATCCTCCCTGAAGCATCTCGTGAAAATGTAATGAAATAATGCTAAAGCACAATGAAAAACAAGTAAAACTGAATCATCGCCTATATAGGTATACTAAGTTCCCAACCTCACCATGGATACTCTCACCATGTAACGCATACAAGAATATATCATATTGTAAAGAATATCATGGGTACCTTGCTATTACTTCCCCACTGGTTTTCCACTTTTCCCCAATGACATATGTCCTATGCATCTCTATCCAAAGGCTGGCTTGTAGACACCTGGGCTAAGCTCCACAATCTGCACCACGTGCACCGCGAAGGCTTGCCCGCATTACCTGGGCGAAGCACCACACCATCCTCACAACTAAAAGTAACCAGGTAGTTTTTGGGATCCACCACAGCTCGCATAAAATGTATCATATGTCGGGTATTATACCATAATCCATTACAGCGCATACACCGATTAAGGATCCTCAATCCATCACCACCTATACACGTTACACCTATAGTAGTACATAGGATAATATATCTAGAATATATGAGTGTGAATAACCACAATCCATTACAACCCTCTACACACATATATGAGGAAAACTAAACACTAATCCTCATGGAACAAGTATCTACCAATAGAAGAGAGTGAGGTCAAAGGGGGTAGTCAAATATTCATCCTCCCACCAGAAAGTTCGGGAAAACACCCCCCAGGGCTCAGAATCCTCATGGTGTTTTTTTCATTTACTAACATGGTGGATTGGGGTATAGAAACACAAATAGTACAGAATATATTATAAGTCAGAACCACACTATGGGAATAACCTAGTCTTAGACACAAATGCAGGAAACGTCTCTTGGACACTGGGCTGCCACTTCTAAGACAAGGTATCCTATAAGCACACAACCATTTAATGGGCTTTATTAGATTACTTCATTCCCTTTTTATCAATTTCATTATATGTTAATTAATTCTTCGAACCTTAATTATCCAAGAACAATTCCACATTATGTTCCATTAACATCACATCCAAAAACCATCGTCCCTTCAAAAGTTGTCAACCACATAATTAAGTTTCATTAAACTCTAACCCCATGGGTTAACATCATTAATTCCAACATTCATTATAGAATTACATTCCCATATTCCCATGAATTCTACAAAAGAAACCTATGAAAATAAACACAATGGGGGATCAACACGGTGAGTAGATTTACTACCCGTCGAATCTTTTCCACCAATAGAAAGAGAGTAGACCCATTCTCCCTTGAGAAGCTAAACACGGAAAGCACGTGGCATACCCTGCATGTCTTCGCCTCCTTCGAAAGAAGGGTAATCAAGACCATCTGCCTTGAGCAGAGGGGAATTGAAAAGAAGATAAACATCCAAGAATCAACAAGAATCCAACAATCATATCCATCCCATTTTATCATCCCTGATGTCCTCCCTGACACCCACATGCATAAGACGATGCATCTCTCCACTCTAGGCATCATCCGCTACCACAACCGCAAAGCCTCCATTCCCCCACATATCACAACATCCATCCAGGATCACATCACAGTACAAGAAGCAAGAAAATAAACATCACATCAAATTGGGCTCTTGGCCCTTTTACAAGGCATCTAGTCTTCAAACAACAAGCACCAACAGATTTCAGTTTCCCAACCAACTGCATTAATCACGTACGTCAGCATCAATTTTATTAACATCAACTTGGATCAACAACAACCAGATTCATTTACATGAATCTTTATCTTAATCCAATTAATTATCAATTAATTCTGTCTTTACGTTCCTCATAAATTTCTTCAAGAACCCCATGATAACAAGAAAGGCATAGATATCACACTATCTATCAAATCAAGAGGAAAACCATTATCACGGTACAAAGAAACAACATGAAATCAAAACAATTATTTTAATCTAGTAGAAGTATTTAATTAGGTCAATTATATTTTGATACTACGGGATAAATCATAGTAACTCTACGATTTCACATAAACAATTAGGGAAGTCATGAATCCCCTACCTCAACGGTTTTGACAGAAACCACAACGGTCAAAGAACGCCCAAGAAGACCGGGATGATTCTCCATGAATCCTCCTTAGATCTCCTCTCCTAACAAAACCAAGACCACATATCATCATATTCGACATCCACACTCTTAGATCTACCCACAATGGGTGTAGATCTAAGAAAGCGAGAGAAGAGGAGGAGTAAATCTAAGTAGATCTAAGAAATCAAGAAAGAACGACCACATACCTCAGGAAACCAGTATTGATTCGTGAAGAGAAGCCTCATGATCACCTCAAAACATCTTGGGAGAGGTTCTTATACCTCCAAGGAAGGGTAATACCGAGTTATGGCTGCATGGAGGCTTAACCAAAACATTTAGAGGCAAAGGGGTTCATATCCACAATTTTAGGATTTAACTTTAAGTGCTAGAACGGTTAGTCCGCACGGTAGAACAAACCATTCCCTAACCGTGTGTTAGCTTTTGCCTCACTAAACACACCTTGCATGGTTAGTATGCATGGTTAGATAACCCATGTGCTAACCGTTCGTTATCCACTGCCTCCAAGACTTGCCTATCACAGTTTGGCCACTCAGTTTAGGAAAACCGTGTGCCAATTGTGTGAAATCTACCACCCTTTAGATTTCATTAAAAGTACACCCAAACGCACCGCCAAAGTCACATTGACCTCCTAGAACACCTATAGCGCCACATTTTCACAAAGGAATTGACCGGAGAGGGCCAAGACATTACATCATGTACCTATCAAAACATTATCGTCCTCGAGAATCCAAAACCAACCTAAAGAGAAAAATAAACAGGGTATGAACAACCACCAACTGAGATACCTCTAAAAAGAGAGCAAGCCACCACATTAAAAAAGGGATCCATCTCAAAAACATGAAAGTTTCATTACCACATCCGCTACAACAATACATGGAAGGAGTTAAACATCAAACAACTCTGGGTACTGAGCACATATATGTGATTCATGTTCCCAGGAACTCTCCTCCCTACCACCATATCGCCACAAGAAATGAACTAAGGGGATGGAATGCCCGCACAACACCTTCTCCTTGCGGTCTTGGATATCCAAAGGTTTCTCCTCAAAGGTGGCATCATCATCAACATTGATCTCTCCCCAATCGATGATGTGGGAGTCTTCATAAAGATAACGACATAGCTATGATACCTGGAAAACATCATGTATCCGACTCATCTGATGGGGTAGTGCCACTCGGTACGCAACAGCTCCAACATGAGATAACACCTCGAAAGTCCTAACAAACTGGGAAGAAAGATTACTTCCACGACCAAACCTTCGCTGCCCATGACGTGGAGTCACCTTCAGAAACACATGATCCCCAGCATTAAACTCTTAGGGTCTCCTTATTTGATCATAATATGATTTCTGACGATCTTTCACTGTCTTCATCCTCTCACGAATCGCCCGAACCATCTCTGTTGTATTCTACAATAGTTCCGGTATGAGAATTGTTGACTCTCTAAACCCAGTCCAGCACAATGGAGAAAGGAAAGATCGACCACAAAAGGCTTCAAATGGTTCCATACCAATGGTGGAGTGAAAACTATTATTATAATTGAACTCCAGAAAGGGTAAGTGCCTCATCTGTGATCCTCCAAAAATCGAGAACACAATAGCGTCACATGTCTTCATGTGTCTGGATGGTTTGCTCTGTCTGGCCATCCTTTTGAGGATGAAAAGTAGTGCTAAGGCAAAGTTTAGAACCAAAAGAATGTTGGATACCTCTCCACACCCTGGAGGTAAAATGAGGATCTCAAACAGAAATGGTCATCCTAGGGACTCCATGAAGTCTCAACACCTCCTCCAAATACTGCCTCGAAAAAACATCCACTATGCTTGACTCCTTGATTGCTATAAAGTGGGATGATTTTATTATGTGATCCACTAACACCCAAATAGAATCATGTCCTCCCGGAGCTCGAGGTAAACAAGTAAAAAAGTTTATAGAGATGTCCTCCCACATCTATGGAGGAATCTCTAATGGTTGAAGAAGACCACCTGGAACATGGTGTTTGGCCTTCCCCCTTTGGCAGCCTAAACATTGAGACGTAGACTCCATAACCGCACGCTTCTGCCCAGGCCACCAAAACTAACTCCTCATGGATCGGTACATCTTTTTCATGACAGTATGTACCACTAAGGGAGAACTATAGAACGCTCTAAGAACTATCTCACGCATCTCCAAGGGAACAAAAGCCATACATGATACAATACTTAGTGTTTTTCGTCCTCCGACCAACCATCAGGGGCCCCACCACAGTCAACTCAATCTCTCTAGACCTCCACCTCATGATCCCCCAACTGGGACTCTTCCACCTTCTGCATTAGGGATGACTATACCGTCATCTGAAAAAGACAACCTCTACCCCCAAAATCTCCCATATCAAGATGCAATGCTGACAGTTTTTCCATTACTTCCAAGGAATCACCAGATTCACGCACATTATCACTACGTGACTTCGGGTAATAACATTAGCTACAACATTCCATTTTTCATGTGTATATGATATTTCAAAGTCAAATTCCTGTAATAACTCCATCCACCGACGATGTCGTAAGTTCAAGTCACACTGGGAGAAAACATACCTGAATATATTATGATCAGTTAGATGCACAAAGTGTTCAACGATGAGGTAATGTCTCCACAACATCAGAGAAAGCACCACGAATGCCAACATGAGATCATGGGTGGAATAGTAGCATTCTTGGGGACGCAACTGCTGAGACCCATAAGAAACAACTGACATGTGATGCATGAGAACACAACCTATCCCCATATGTGAAGCATCATAGAAAACCTCAAACTGAACTACTTCAGCTAGAAGAAAAAGGACTAGAGCACGTACTAACTTCTATTTTAGATTATCGAAAGCTTCCTGACACTAATCAGCCCATATGAAAGCCTGATCATTCCTGGTCAAAGCTATCAGAGGATTTTCAACTTGGGAGAAATTGGATAAGAAATTCCTATAGTAGCCCGTGAGACCAAGGAAACTTCGCACCTCTGACACTGTTTTGGGGACTTCCCATGACACACCTGCTTCTATCTTCGATGGATCCAAATCCACTCCCTGTTGGGATACAACATGCCCCAAGATACAGACTTATTGATCCCAAAACACACACTTCTAAAACTTTCCGAACAGCTGATGTCGACAAAGAACTCCCAAAATGGCTCATAGATACTCGGAATGCTCCTGTTCAGACGTGGAGTACACAAGGATGTTGTCAATGAAAACTTCCACAAACATGTCTAGGAACTCATGAAACACAACATTAATCAATCCCATGAATATAGCCGGATCATTCGTCACACCAAACGGCATTACAACGAACTCATAATGCCCATGACGACAACGGAAATCATTCTTAGGGTTATCCTCATCTTTCACATGCATCTGATGATATCCTGACCACAAATCGATCTTTGAGAACCAACTTACACCCTTCAGTTGATCGAATAAATCATCAATCCATGGAAGAGGAAAGTGATTATTTATTTTCACTTTGTTTAAGCGACGATAATCTACACACAACCGCAAATTATCGTCAGCCTTATTCACAAACAGAACTGGTGCACCCCATGGTGACAGACTCGGTCGAACAAAACCGCACTGCAATAGACCGTCAAGCTATATACATAGATCTTGTAACTCAGAACGGGCCATACTATATAGAGACATAGAGATAGGAGACGCTCCTGGTTGTAGCTCGATCCTGAACTCGATCTCTCGTTGATGGGGTAATTCAAAAACCTCTTCTGAAAAGACATTAGGGTTCTCCTTTACGACCCTAGGAAACACCAACTACTGAACCTTTGATAAACTCAGCATCATCTCAGCCGCGATGGATGGTAAGGATGAAGCATGCCTATGACCCATCTGAGGGTCTCTCTCACAAACAATCACTACTTGCTCTCCATCCACACTAAGTAAAATGACCTTCTTCCTGAAGAAATCCACGATATCCTGCACCGAATACAACCAATCCATGCGAAGGATGAAATCATATGGTTGTATTCGTAAACATAGGAAATCTCCCCAAGAGCACAGTTTCCCCAACACTAGATCACAGTCTCTACATACTTCAACCAATTTATCTCAACCTCCAACTAGTCTAGTCAACGCCATGGGCACTGGAAGCCTCTCTACCTCAAGTCCCAATGCATGGACAATGGTATGTGATATTAAGGAGTTTGTCACTCCTGAATCAAACAAGGAATACACCAATGTAAAAAAAATAAAAGGGTACCTCGAACGACATTCGGCTCTTCTGGTGCTGGAAACTCTAAAACATGAAGCGGAACACGACCTCCTCCATGGCTACTCTGACCCTGATGACAACTACCACCATGGAAACACTCTACTCTCTGAGGACGGGGAGCATCATGGGGTTGTCCTATGCCTTCCCCATCTCCCCTCTGGTGATCTAAACCTAGTGAAACTGGTTGCTGCTGCCTCGGCTAGAACTGCCTCTATAGTGGATCCTAGAGCGCAGCGCCTGGTGCACGATGACCGCTCTGAAAGTTCGAGCACTCCCGCTTCTGATGGCCATGACCACCACAAGAAAAACAAGAACCTGATCCCTTGGAATAAGACTAAGAGATGCTTCCTCCAGAGAAACGAGATGTGAAGGGATGGGACCTACCCCCGGCTGAACGGAAACTCTTATGCCCTGAAAACGGGGAACCCCCCACCACAACTCTACTTCATGAAGGATCATGATGATTAACCTCTCGTGATGATCCGGTCCTGGAGAAAGTCCTCTCAATAACCTCATCCCTCGCCAGTACCTCAAGATAGGTCTTTAGCATAAATGGGGTGACCTAGCGCTGGATCTCTGGATGCAAAGAATCCTCGAAATGCCTCGCCCTAGCCTCCTCATTTGGTAATAGGTCCACAATATATTGTAAAAGGTTCTTGATATGGATTCCAAACACTCAAATAGTAGAGCTCCCCTGTCAAAGGGTAGGAAGCTCCTGACGACTTGACGCCTTCGCAGTCAAAGAATGGAAATCGGCTTTAAACTTGTCTCAGAACTCCTCCCATGAGATTGCTAACTCCTCACGATCCCCGAGGAACAAGAACCACCACTGCCTTGATACTCCACGCAGCATCGTCACAACCATGTCATCCTAGTGCTCTTTCCATGCACAGATTGAAATGGAGCCTATCTCGACCTCCTCCAACAAGTCTTCCATGACTGCATCTAAAACGGAGCCCTCATACTTCTGTAGACTCTGGCGCTGAAACTCTCAGAGTGTCTTCCTCCATGTTTCGTCATCGTCAACCTGTACCCTATGATGACCTGCAGAATATCCGGCTGGACATATTCTATGAAAACCTAATGAGGACATCGACCAAGATCCATTCCTTTAAAATAAAAAACACTTAGAGCTCCTAAGCCTGGAATATGGAAGACTCAACATTTATTAATTAATTGTTTTCTTTTATTCGAAGTAGGTTAACCTATCCCAAGGTCTACCTATTCAATCACAGGAACAAATAAGAATGATGCATGATCGTTTCCTAGGTCTCTACCCTGCAACTAGTATCACCTTGTTTAGTAGCCATTGTAAACCTAAAGGTCTGTACATCATATCATAGGGGTCCCTAAACGCCTATGTATCAGCTAGTCTCCAGTGTTTACCTCACTTGATAAACATGAATGACACTGTTTCCCTACCAACCCATGCATCCTCACATGTGCCTAACTCCAAACTCCATCCTATCTATCAACCAGACCTCTGATACCACACTTTCATGACCCCCTCCCCACAAAGTGTACCCATCCTGGGCCGGTAATGTGAGAAGGGAGATAATGACCCCCTAAGTCCAACCTCCAGTAGGCCCTAGGTTGGCGACTATCACCAGGGGTATAATAGACACACAAATGGGAGGCATTTCCCTCTAGGAGAAATATGCGGAAGAGAGAGATAACATAGACACCAACCAACTCCAACTAAAAACTGAAGTATAAAAGAAAAACCAAATGCACATATGTAATGTCATGAAAAATTACTAAAACTAAGAGGGAAGACATCAATGACCCAAAAGAAAGTAAAAACAGCAACGACCACAAGCTCGAACAACTGCTGCAACTACAAGCTAGTACTAACTAACCTGATATCCAACCTACTCCAAGTGACCGAAAAAATAGTTTATATATACGTAGGGTGAGTATAACAGTATACTCAGTAGTATCCTCCCTGATGCTTCTCATGAAAAAGTAAAGAAATCATGCTAAAGCATAGTGAACAACAAGTGAAACTAACTCATCACCTAAACAAGTATAATAAGTTTCCAACCACACCATGGCTAGTCTCACCAAGTAATGAATACAATAATATATCATATATTAAAGAATATCAATGTTACCCCGCTACTATTTCCCCAATAGTTTTCCACTTTTCCCAAATGAAATACGTCCTGTGCATATCTCTCCAAAGGCTTTCCCACAGACACCTGGGCTAAGCTCCACAATTTGGACCATGAGCAACACAAAGGCTTGCCCGTAGACACTCGGGCGAAGCACCACACCATCCTCAGATCCAAATTAACCAGGTAGTCTCCGGGAGCCACCACATATCCCATAAGGTGTATCATATGTCAGTTATTATACCTCAAGCCATTATAGCCCATACACCGAGTACAGATCCCCAAGCCATCACAGCCTTTACACGTTACACCTATAGTAGTCCATAGGATACTATATCCAAAATATATGTGTGTGAATAACCACAATCCATTACATCCCTCAACACACATATATGGGGAAAACTAACTTTTATGCCTCATGGAACTAATATCTAGCAAGAAAAGAGAGTGGGGTCAAAGGGGGTAGTAAGCCATTCATCCTCCCACCAGAATGTTGGGGAACCCCCCCCCCCCATTAGGGCTTCGAATCCCTAGGGTGTCATTATCCCTTATTGATAGGGTGGATTAGCATATAGAAACACAAAAAGTACAGAATATGTTATTACTCACAACCACACTATGGGAATAACCTAGTCCTAGACACAACTGCAGGTAACATCTCTCCGACTTTGGGCTGCCACTTTTAAGACTAGGTATCCTATAAGCAAACAGCCATTTAAAGGGATTTATTAGATTACTTCATTCCCTTTTTATCAATTTCACTGTACATTAATTAATTCTTCACACATTAATTAACCGAGAACAATTCCACATTAAGTTCCATTAACATCACATCCAAAAACCAATGTTCCTTCAAAAGTTCTCAACCTCATCATTAAGTTTCATCGATCTACATCCCCGTGGGATAAAATTAACATCCCACATAAATGAAGAATAAGATATATTTCATATTTATTAATATTTTTGAATTAAATATTAATTTTACTTTAAATGGGTTGCGATGTTCGATATCGTACCCGATACGCAACAGCGGGTTTCTTTGGAATCTTACATTGCACACTAATAATATAATAATATTATTTTAAATTGTAGTTAACTCCTAGTCGTCTTATTGGTGGGAATGAATGAAGAAAACTACAATATTTTTGTACATTATTTTTAAATGTATTTACATTTATCCAATAAACAAATAGAGGCTTAAAATATGAATGAATCTAATTTTAAGCATAACTTACATTAAAAGTCCGATTTACCACCTTTTAATGGCGAACCCTCATTAAATATAGTTTTGGCCACTTTAATATGTTCTAATTGACCAAATATAATCATTCTTTAGAATGGGGAAATCAATTTTACTTTGGGAAAATTTTTTGGTATTTTTCTGATAAAGTTCATTTTTTTAATGAATAGTGAAAAATATTGTATTTTAATTAAAAAGTGCCTTTTAATCTAATTTATTTATATGGTTAGATTATATTTTTAATTGATTTTAAAGTGAAAATAAAATATATTTTTACCATTTGATAAAATGTTTGTCATTAGATGTAATTTTACTTTGAAATTGGACACAAACAAGTATCAATCTTTTGATAATTATTGTTTCTTAAAAACACGCTATTTGTTTTAACAATGGGTAATAATTTATAAATTAATTAATTAAAATTCTATGTTATTAATTTTTAAAAATAGACATCAATTTTGAATTCAGAATATCAACGAATTATTCAGATGAATTTTTGGTATTTTCCGAAAAACTTCAATTTTTGATGAATAGTGACACCACTTAGTGGTAGTTAAAAAACTGAAATTTTCATTTAAAGGAAATTTTAACACTTATGTGATTTGAGTTTCAAAAATACAACAAAAATGGTTGTAATCAAGAAGTAAAATTTGCTTCATTAAGATGAAAATAATTTTTGGTGAATAGTAACTTTTGACTTTTATTTACAGCGGTTAAAGTTAAATAAGGTAATTCAAGGTAAAAAGAATACTATAATAATTCAAAATTACCTTAACACCTGTCCTATCCATATTGTATGAGTATTCGACGACCATGGACATCATTGGGTCGATTTTGGGACCCTATGGAGCCACTTATGAAAGATAATGACACTTTAGATTGATTAATTTAATGTAAAGGCAAAACTGACAATAACAAAACTCTTTTAGTAAATTAATTTTTATATGGTGATATATAAGTCATATTTTTGACTATAAATATTTATTCTAAAGATAAAAATATTTCCTACATGATGGTATTTTTTTATAATTTTTAGACATCAAATAAATTAAATTAATTATGACACAATAATGATGCATCATTTACCTCATTAATAAATGATTTAAATAAATGAGATTCTAATGATTATAATATAATCTAAAACATGTCAAATTAAGATTGGATTATTTTATTTAGACGATGAGTCATCTTATCTTTGAATATAATGATTTTCGGACCATTAGAAACCTAATATCATTATATAATAAAATAATAGTTTCACACTTTCCTAAAGACCCCCCCCCCCCTTATAAAAGGAGAGCACTTATAACCAATTCGTCACACCTCTCAAGCCATTTGGATCGTCCAACCTCTACCCAATTAATCTCTCAACATCCCTATCCTCCTCCTAGAAGCCTTACCTTAGGTATAAGGCACTTCAAGAAGTCCTTTGGTTCAAACCAAAGGGAGTTTCCCAAATTAAAGGTAACAGTTTCTCTTAAATTGTTTTCTTTTACTTCACTTCTCCAACCCCTAAACTCTTTTTATTACATTCTTTTGTAACAAAACCAGTATCTTCAATATACTAGGATGTTGTTATAAGAATAATTCTAACTACACTTACACACACCTCCATATAATGGATGAAGAACATAATGTTTCTGTGGATGGAAAACTATGGCCTCACGAAACGATGATTGTTCAATTACATCTTACCGCCTCTCATGGTGGCCATTATGATGGAAATATATTTATATATGATATATATTATGTTTATGATTTCATTATGATTCTGTACTTCCCAATTATATCAAGAATTTATGGTTTCTATAGTGGGTAAATAAGATAATATCAATTGAGGAAGTGCGGACTACCGCCCCCTCATAGTGTTTTGATTCTTTAATTCCTTATGTGGTATGTATAAAGGATGGAGTTAATGATATTATATATTATATTATACTGGAATTATAATATACCTATGTATAATTATATTTAATTTCCATTAAAATAAGAAATATAAATTAAAGTAGAGTTCATGCGTACGTACGACTTACCATCTCCATGAAAGGCGCTTTTAATTTCTTACCTCTAAATGTTATGTACTATTATAAAAACATGTATATACTGGATATATATGATATATATGATATCCAAATCATGAATATAATTCTGGATATAATGACCCTTTGACCACATGGACAACTTTTAAATATATGTTGTTAATTTTTACTTAAGTACCAGATATCGACAAAATGAACATTATTATCATAAAAGATTGCATAATGTTTATAACATGGTAATAAGTGATATAAAAGGAATGATAAACATGAAAAATGTTCTTAAGAAAGTAGTTTTTAACTTTAATTTATTATTCAAGAGATTGAAGAACAATCGAGTCAAGTCGGTCGCGAGGTAAGGGACTTCGTCTCAATATCTTTTCATTGAGGCATTTTTAGTTTTATACACGAAATTATATTAGACAGTGTATAAACCCCTTTGAATTTTCATTTTATTCAAAGGAAATCGTTTTATATGAATCATTTTACTAAATGACAAAAAGAATTGTTTTTTAACATATGTGGTGACAATGACCTTTCCACCGCTGCGAGTATTATTTGATCTTTGGATTCCTTAACAAGTCGGAATGTTTTTAAAAGGAAAAATAAATACCATATACTCTTTAATGTATTTTGGTATTGAAAATGATTTTGAGAATGGATTTATTATTTCAATATCATTAAATGATATTTTTTATTGCAATGTGGAAATGTTATCTTTTCATTATGCTTGTGTTATGTGTTATGATCATGTTATGGATCTTGGGAATTATTTACGTATACAGGTGGTTATGTTGTAAACCTAGGGAGGGTGAGCCCGAGATAGCTCTCCAATGCATTGGGTAACGTGACCGAGGTAAATGTGAATGTTTCTCCGAAGAGATTTAAGGAATATACTGTGATGGGTATTCCAATGTAACTCCCTATGTAGCTATGATAGTTACAATGTAAGTATGATATGGATGCCACAAGTTACGTTTATGATTTATGATTTCAATGTGTCTTTCATAAATATTATGATTTCAGGAGGTAAGTAAAAGAGTTCATGTTTTTTATGTATTTTTGAAAAATTGTTTTTATTATTTGTTTTATAACCCTTACTAATCTGTTTATGCTCATCACATGTTTTGAAAATTTTTCACATGACTTAAAGATGAATAGGTTCAAGGATGAGATCAAGGAAAAGTCATGCTGTCTAAAACATGGAACTAGACATGACTCTTTTTTTAAGTGTTATTATTTTATGAAAAAAATGGAAACTATTTAGATATGTCTACCTTGTAATATTTTGAGATGTAATAGTTATGTCCAAATTCTCTAAAACTCTAAACCTGAAAATATCCTCAATTAGAATTAATCATTTAATACAATATTATGTAATGTTTTTGGCCGGGTCCTTATATTTGGTATCATAGGTCAGTTTAGAAAACATTATGTGTTATGGTATTTTTAAAGTAATATCCATAAAGTAATTTATGTTAATATTGACATCATATATCATTTATAGATTACCATGTAGCTTCGCCTAAGATATTTCTTTGTTCAGAATGGTTTTCCGTAGAGGAAACAGGGCAACTATGTTGGGATGACATCAGGAGGAAGAAAACCATCCAAATCAGAAACCTGAGATGGTCCAAATTGGAACTGAACAGTTTGTTGTAGAGATGGAACAGTTGAATATGTCTATAAATGGTGGTGGTATCCATGTATGAGATCAGCCAAATAAAACACATAGGAACATGTCAGTAGTGGAGCATTTCATGAAGCAACAACCCCCATCATTCAGAGGATCATCTGACCCTGTGATAGATGAAGGGTGTATTAAAGCACTGGAAAAGATTTTCGATGTCATGGGTTGTTTAGAACATCAAAAGGATAGTCTTGGTATTTACGTTTTTGAAGGTGAAGCTGATCAGTGGTGGTCGATTGTGAAAAATATCAGGGATAGTGAGGAAATTGATGCTCTAGATTGGGATGAATTCAAAGGTATGTTTCTTGAGAAATATTTTCCTAAGGTGGTTCGTCTTAGGATAGAAAAACAATTCTTGGAATAGAGGCAGAAGGATGACTCAGTGGCTGGTTATGAAGAAAAATTCAATTGACTGGCAAGGTATGCTATAAATTTCATACAAGATCATGATAGTAAAATCAACCATTTTATTCAGGTTTAAATCCAAAGTATCGAATGGATTTAGCTTCTCGTGAGTTCAAAATTTATGAAAAACTAGTTCGTTGTGCAGAGAAGGTAGAAATGGAGTTTTCCGATGATCATGTATTCTTTGAAAAACAACAGAATAAGAGGTTGAGGTTGCAGGAGAAAGGGAAGAACTCTTCATAATAGTCTGATGGTAAGAAACTTGAGTTTATAGTTTGTGAAAATTGTTGTAAAAAGCTTGCTGGGAAATGTCTTTTGAATTTTTATAAGTGCTACCGATGTGGTAAAATGGGACATAAGGCTCGTAATTGCACTGAAAAACAGTAGGGTAATGGTAAGACAAAATCTGATTTACAATCAGTCAAATGTTTTAAGTGCAATTAAATGGGTCATTATGCAAATGAGTTTCCAACAAATAACTCAACCGAAGTAAAGCAGCCAGACTATAATAAGAAAGGGGTGGCTAAATCCTTTGCAACTACTTCAGGAAATTTTGGGCCATAAATTGAAGTTGTAACATGTACATTTTTTGTTTGTTCAGATTATGCCAATGTGTTGTTTGATTCAGGGTCTACACACTCTTTCATTTTTGAGAAGTTTTCTAGTAAATTGGGAATTCCATCTCAAGATATGAGTACAGAACTTACGGTAAAAACACCTGGAGGAAATTTTGAGACAAAAAGAAAAAATAATAACATTATTGTCCTTGTGTGTGAAAAGAATCTACCTGCAATCATTATTGTTTTTCCTCTAGTAGAGTTTGATTTTATTTTTGGAATGGATTGGCTTTCTGTTTATCATGCTAATATTGATTGCAGAGCTAAAGAGGTCTCTTTTTAGAATAATTTTCAATTTTTATTCAAAAAGGAACCCTTGTTGTTGATAACATATCAGGAAGATGAGAAACTAGTAAAATATGGAAATGAATGTTACCTTGCACATATTTTTGAAAACAAAGGAACTATTCAGATTAATGATGTGCCAGTGGAAAACGAGTACCTTTATTTTTTTCCTGATGAGTTTCAGCGTATTATTCCTGATCGGGAAGTTGAATTTACTATTGAAATAGTTCCTGATGCTAATCCAATTTCAAAAACCCCTTATCGAATAGCTCAAATTGAACTTTTAGTGTTAAAGAATCAATTGCAAGAGTTATTAGATAAAGGTTTCATTCGACCTATCACGTCACAATTGGGTGATCCTTTCATGTTTGTTAAAAGGAAAGATGGATCAATGAGGCTTTGTATTGATTATATAGAATTGAATAACATCACTGTTAATAATATGTATCTTTTGCCTCATATCAATGATTTGTTTGATCATCTCCAGCGAGCTCAACATTTTTCGATGATTGACTTGATGTCGGGGTACCATCAGTTGAAAGTAAAGGATGCAGATGTTCCAAAGACTGCATTTCATACTAGATATGGCCATTATGAACTTGTAGTTATTCCATTTGGGTTAACCAATTCACCTGCTATATTCATGGATCTTATGAATAGAATCTTCTGTGAGTTCCTGGATATGTTTGTGGTTTTGTTCATTGATGATATTTTGGTTTATTCCAAAAGTAAATAGGAATATGAATGTCATTTATGTGTTGTCTTGAAAGCCTTAAAAGAAAATAATCATTATGGGAAATTCAGCTAGTGTGAGTTTTGGTTACAACAAATTTATTTCCTTGGTCACAGTGTTTCAAAAAAGGGCATAACTATTGATCCTGCTAAAACAAAAGTTTTTGAAGAATGGACAAGACCCACAAATATAACCGAGATACGTAGTTTTCTTTGTTTGGTAGGTTATTACCAGAGTTTTGTTGATAATTTTTCACATTTGTCTAGTCCATTGACTAAGTTAACTCGAAAAGTTTTTAAGTTCATCTGGACAAAAGAATGTGATGATTTTTTTCAATAATTGAAAAGAAAATTGGTGAATGCACCTGTTTTGGCACTGCCTTCCGAAAATGGTGAGTTTGTTATCTACAGTGATGCTTCGTTGGAAGGACTTGGTTGTGTCCTAATGCAAAATGATCAGGTAATTGCTTATTCTTCACATCAGTTGAAACCACATGAGTTAAATTACCCTACACATGATTTGGAATTATTTGCAGTTGTTTTTGCTTTAAAAATTTGGAGGCATCATTTTTATTGGGTGAATTGTGATATATATACTGATCACAAAAGTTTGAAGTATATATTCACTCAGAATGAATTGAACATGAGACAGAGGAGATTGTTGGAATTAATCAAGGATTATGATTGGATGATCTATTACCATCTGGGAAAAGAAAATAAAGTGGCCAATGCTTTGAGTTGAAAAAGTAATGTCTCATTGGCCATGCCTTGTTTGGGAGGAGGTACTTTTGTTTTTGATTTGATGAACGTTGGAAAAGATGTTTGGGTTGCAGGAAATTATTCTTTTTTGTTTCAGGTTTCAGTGAAATCATCTCTATTAGACAGAATTAATCCAGTGCAGAAAGAAGACAGTGAGTTGCAGAAAAAGGTAGAGTTGGTTCAGAAGGGTATTTTTCTTGAATTTAACATTGATAGTGATTGAGTTTTGATATTTGGGGAGAGATTATGTGTACCTTGTGATTCATATTTGAATAATTAGTTGTTATGTGAAGCTCATAGTTCTCCGTTTTCAGTTCATCCTGGTAGTACTAAGATGTAAAGAGATATTCGGGAGTATTACTGGTGGGATGGAATGAAAAGAGATATTGCTGATTTTACTTTGAAGTGTTTGACTTGTGAGCAGGTTAAAGCAGAGCGGTAGTTAACGAAAGGGATGCTTCAGCCACTACCGGTGCCATAGTGGAAATGGGAAAATATATCCATGGACTTCATTGTGGGACTACCAAAGACATCTCGAGGTAATAATGAAATCTGGTTTATAGTTGATCAAATGACTAAATCTGCTCATTTCCTTCCTATTTGAGATACTCTGTCTTTAGATAAACATGATCGATTGTATGTTAAAGAGATAGTCAGGTTGCATGGATTTACCCTCTCCATTGTATCTAATCATGATCACAGGTTTACTTCTAACTTCTGGATTGGCCTTCATAAGTCATTGGGTACTGAATTAAATTTTAGTACATCTTTTCCTCCTCAACCAGATGGGCAGCCAGAACGAACAATTCAGACATTGGAGGATATGTTAAGTGCTTGCTCGATGGATTATCAGGGAATTTGGGACCAACATCTTTCTTTGGTTGAATTTTCTTATAATAATAGTTTTCATTCCATTATATAGATGTCTCCATTTGAGGAATTATATGGAAAGCGTTGTCGAACTCCAGATTTTTGGGATGAAGTAGGTGAAAGGAAGCTGATGAGAACATAATTGGTAGAAGAGATGGCAGAGAAATTTTAGTTGATTCAGAAGCACATGATAACAGCTCAGAGCAGAAAGAAATGTTATGCAAATAACAGGAGGAAGGATCTTTCCTTTGAGGTAGGTGATCATTCCTTTATCAATGTTTTTCCATGGAAAAGTGTGATGTGTTTTGGTAAGAAGGGAAAGTTGAGTCCGAGGTTCATTGGACCTTATGAAATTTTGGAGAAAGTGGGATCAGTTGCATACAGAGTGGCTTTACCTCCATGTTTATCCCAGGTGCACAATGTTTTTCATGTTTCGATATTGAGAAAGAATATGTCCGATCCAACTCATGTTTTGAGCCCAGATGTAGTTCAGTTGGAAGAGAACCTCTCTTATGAAGAACAATCAGTTTAGATTCTTGACTATAGAGAAAAATTGTTGCAGAATAAGGTAATTCATCAGGTAAAGGTTTTGTGGAAAAACCATATGGTTGAAGAGGCAACGTGGGAATCTGAAAATGCTATAAGGGATAAATACCCCCACTTATTTTGATAAGTGAATAAAAATTTCAATGATGCAATTTCAAAAAGGAGGGAAGGATGTAACATCACATGTAAATGAAGAATAATACATATTTCTTATTTATTAATATTTGTGAATTAAATATTAATTTTACTTTAAAGGGGTTTCTATGTTCGATAGCGTACCCGATACGCAACAACGGGTTTCTTTGAAATCTTACGTTGCACACTAATAATATAATATTATTATTTTAAATTGTAGATAAATCCTAGCCATTGTATTGGAGGGAATGAATAAAACTAACTACTATATTATTATACAAGACTTTTAAATGTATTTACATTTATCCAATAACTTGTTAGAGGCTTAAAATATGAATTAATCTAATTTTATGCATAATTTTCATTAAAATGCCGATTTACTACTTTTTAATGGAAAACCCTCTTTAAATATAGATTTTTTCACTCTAATACATTCTAATTGACCAAATATAATCCTTCTTTAGAATGGGGACATCAAATTTTACTTTGGGTAATTTTTTTGGAATTTTTTCTAATAAAGTTCATTTTTTTAATGAATAGTGAAAAATATTGTATTTTAATTCAAAAGTGCCGTTTAATTTAAATTATTTATATGGTTATATTATCTTTTAAATTGGTTTTAAGGTGAAATTAAAATAAATTTTTAGCATTTGATCCAGTATTGGTTATTGGAAGTAATTTCATTTTGAAATTGTACATAAACAATTATCAATCTTCTGATAGTTATTATTTCAAAAAAACCTGCTATTTGTTTTAACAATGAGAATTAATTTTTAAATAAATTAACGACACTTCTATGATTTGAATTTATAAAAATAGAAATCAATTTTGAATTCGGAATACCAAATAATTCTTAGGCTGAAGTTTTGGTATTTTTCTGAAAAACTTCAATTTTTGATGAATAGTGACACCACTTAGTGGTAGTTAAAAAACTGTCTCTTTCATTTAAATGAAATTTTACCACTTCAGTGAATTGAATTTCAAAAATCCTACCTACATGTTTGTTATCAATAAGTAAAATGTGGTTCATTAAGATTAATTTTTTTTTGGTGAATAGTTACTTTTGACTTTTATTTACCGTGGTTAAAGGTAAATAAGATAATTCAAGGTAGAAAGAATATTATAATAATTCCAAATTACCTTAACACTTGTACTAACCTTATTTTATGAGTCTTGTTCGACCATGGTCATCCTTGGGTCTATTTGGGGACCCCATGGATCCACTTATGAAGGATAATGACACTTTAGATTAATTAATTTAATGTAAAGACATAATTGAAAATAACAAAATTATTTTAGTAAATTAATTTTTAGATGCTGATATATAAGTCATATTCTCAACTATAAATATTAATTGGAAATATAAAATGATTTCTTACATGGTAGTATTTTTTTTATAATTTTTAGACATCGAATAAATTAAATTATTTATGACACAATAATGATGCATTATTTACCTCATTAAAAAATCATTTAAATAAATGAGATTATAAAAAGTAAAATATTATCCAAAACAAGACCAATTCTAATTGGATTATTTTATTTCGACCATGAGTCATATTATATTCGAATATAATGATTTTCCGACCACTAGAAATCTAATATCATTATATAATAAAATAATAGTTTCCCACATTCCTAAAGAACCCCTCCTCCCCCTTATAAAAGTAGACCACTTATAACCAATTCCACACACCTATCAAGCCATTTTTCTTGTCCAAAATATAACCAATTAATCTCTCAACATCCCTCCTCTCCTCTTATAAGCCTTACTTTATCCAGAAGGCACTTCAATAAGTCATTTGGTTCAAACCAAAGGGAGTTACCCAAATTAATAGTAACAATTTCTCTTAAATTATTTTCTTTTATTTTACTTTTCCAACCCCTAAACTCTTTTTATTACTTTCTTTTGTAACAACACCAGTATCCTAAATATAATAGGATGTTTTTATGATGATAATTACAACTACACTTACACACACCTCCATATAATGGATGAAAAACATAATGTTTCTGTGGATGGAAAACTATGGCCTCACGAAACGATGATTGTTCAATTACATCTTACCGCCTCTCATGGTGGACATTTTGATGGAACTGTATTAATATATGATATATATTATGTTTATTATTTCATTATTCTTCTATACTTCCCAATTATATCAAGCCTTTATGGTTTCCATAGTGGGTAAATACGATAATCTAAATTGAGAAAGTGCGGACTACCGCCCCCTCAAAGTGATTTGATTCGTTAATGCCTTATGTAGGATGTATAAAGGTTGGAGTTAAGGATATATTATATGATATTATACTGGAATTATAATATAACTATGTATCGTTATGTTTTATTTCCATTAAAATAAGAAATATACATGGAGGTAGCGTTCATGCCTACGTTCGGCTTACTGTCTCCATGAATGGTGCATTTCATTTCATACCTCTAAATGTTATGTACTATTATAAAGACATGTATATAATGGATATATATTATATATATGAGATCCAAATAATGAATATCATTCTGGATATAATGAAACTTTGACCACATGGAAAACTTGTAAATAAAAGTTGTTCATTTTTACTCATGTACCAAATATCGAAAAAATGAATGTTATTAACTTAAATGATTGCATAATGTTTATAACATTGTAGTACTTGATATAAAAGGAATAATAAATTTTAAAAAGGTTCTTAAGAAAGTATAAATTTACTTTAGTTTATTATTCAAGAGATTGAAGAACGATCGAGTCAAGTCGGTCGTGAGGTAAGGGACTTTGTCTCAATCTCCTTTCATTGAGGCATTTCTAGTTTTATACATGACTTTATTTTATATGGTGTATAAACCCCTTTGACTTTTCATTTTATTCAAAGGGAATATTTTTATATGAAGTGTTTTACTAAACGAAAAAAAGGAATGTTTTTAACGTAAGTGGTGACATTGACATTTCTGTCACCGCAACTATTATTTGATTTTTGGCTTCCTTAACAACCCGGAATGTTTTTAAAAGGAAAAATAATTACCATATACTCTTTTTATGTATTTTGGTATTGAAAATGATTTTGAGAATGGATTTATTATTTAAATATCTTTAACTGATATTTTTTTATTGCAATGTGGAAATTTTATCTTTATTTTATGCTTGTGTTATGTTTTGTGATCATGTTATGGATCTTGGGAATTATTTACGTATATGGGTGGTTCTGTGATAATCCTAGGGCGGGTGAGCCCGAGATAGCTCTCCAATGCATTGGGTAACGTGACGGAGGTAAACGTGAATGTTTCTCCTAAGTTATTTATGCAATATACTGTGATGGGAATTCCAATGTAACTCCCTATGTTGCTGTGATAGTTATAATGTATGTATGATATGGATGCCACAAGTTACCTTTATGATTTATGATTTCTATGTGTCTTTAATAAATCATATGATTTCATGAGGTAAGTAAAAGAGTTCATGTTTTTTTTGTATTTATGAACAAATGTTTTCATTCTTTGATTTATAACCCTTACTGAGCTTTTTATGCTCATCCCATGTTTTGAAATGTTTTCACAGGGCTTAAAGATTAATGAGGTCAAGGATGGGATCAAGGAAAAGTCATGCTATCTAAAACATGGAACTAGACATGACTATTATTTTAAGAGTTTTTATTTTATGAAAATAATGGAAACTATGTACATATGTCTACCTTGTAATCTTTTGAGATGTAATAGTTATGTCATAATTCTGTAAAACTCTAAACCTAAAAAGATCCTCAATGTGAATTATTCATTTAATTCAATATTATGCAATGTTTATGGGCGTGTCCTTATAATAACATCATTTATTCCAACATTCATTACAGAATTACTTTCCCATATTCCCAGGCATTCTAGAAAAGAAACCTATGCTACTAAACACAAGGGGGCTCAACACGGTGAGTAGATGTAATACCCATTGAGTCTTTTCCACCTAGAGAAAGAGCGTAGACCCATTCTCCTTTGAGAGGGTAAACACGGAAAGCACGTGGCATACCCTACATGTCTTTGCCTCCTTCGAAAGAAGGGTAAGCAAGACCAACTTCCTTGAGCAGTGGGGAAAATTAAAGCAGATAAGCAACCAAGAATCAAAAATCATCCAACAATCACATCCTTCCCATTCCATCATCCCCGGTATCCTCCCTGACACCCACATGCATAAACCGATGCATCTCGCCACTCTAGGAGTCATCCACTGCCACAACCACAAAGCCTCCATGCCCCCACATATCACAACATCCATCCAGGATCACATCACAACACAAGCAGTAGGAAAGTAAACATCACATCAAATTGGGCTCTTGGACCTTTAACAAGGAATCTAGCATTCAGACAACAAGCACAAACATATTTTTGTTTCCCAACCAACTGAATTAATAACATACATCGGCATCAATTTTATTAAAAAAATTTTGGATCAACAACAACAGCAACAAATGAATTCATTTACATGCCTCTTTATATTTATCCAATTAATTATCAATTAATTCCTACTTTACATTCTTTTTAAATTTCATCAAGAAGCCAATGCTAACAAGCAAGGCACATATATCACACTATCTAGCAAATCAAGAGGCAAACCGTTATCACGGTACAAAGCAAAAACATGTGATCAAACCAATTCTTTTAATCTGGTTCAACTATTTAATTAGGTAAATTCCATTGTGATCCAAAGGGATAAATCATGCTAACTCTACGATTTCACATAAACAATTAGAGAAGACATGAATCCCCTACCTCAACGGTTTTGATGGAAACCACAATGGTCGAAGATATCCCAAGATGACCGGGCCGATTCTCCCTGAATCCTCCTTATATCTCCTTTACTAACAAAACCAAGACCAAAGCTCATCATATTCAACATCAACATGCTTAGATCTACCCACAATAGGTGTAGATCTATGAAACCGAGAGAAGAGGAGGAGTAGATCTTAGTAGATCTAATAAATCAAGGGGGAACGACCACATACCTCAACAAACCGACTCTGATACGTGAAGAGAATCCTCTAGATCACTGCCAAACTTCTTAGGAGAGGTTCTTCTACCTCTAAGGAAGGGTAATCCTGAGTTATGGACTCTTAGAGGCTTAAAAAACCATTTAGAGTCAATGGAGTTCAGATCCAAAATTTTAGGATCTAACTTTAAGTGCCCACACGGTTAGTACGCACGGTTTAACAAACCATACGCTAACTGTGTGTTAGCTTCTGCCTCGCCAAACACTCTTCACACGGCTAGTCCAATCGGTTAGACAACCTGTGCGCTAACCGTGCATTAGTCACTGCCTCCAAGACAAGCCCTGCACAGTTTGGTCGCAAGGTTTAGGAAGACTGTGCGCCAACCGTGTGAAATCTATTACCCTTTATCTTCCCATAAAAGTCCACCCAAACGCACCCCCAAGTCACCTTGATCTCCCAGAACTCCTCCAACACCAAATTTTCATAAAGGAAAGGACTGGAGAGGTCCAGTCCATTATAAGGATAAGCATTCACGGGATGCTTTATGTTAAACCCACTATTTTTTTAGAGATTAATGTATTATATAAACATATGAGGAATTATACAATAACATGTGATAACGAATTTTTTTAAATAAATACATATGAAATCACCTATAAATCTATTTTTGGATCTCATGATATGCTAACCCGTCAAGAATAAACAATTCACCGTCAATTATACAAATAATAAATGAAGTGTAAATTGTTGAAGGCGCATCAAAGTGTGATTTTTATTTGAAATAATGTAAATATATATTCTTATGAAATATCTTCATCTTTAGGAAATGTTTCCTGAAATAAACTTCTATCATATTGTCATCATTTTTGATGATATAAATGTCCTCATTCATTCTTCTTCAGTTTTTGGTTTTTTATTTTTAGCATTATATGGATCACCCACTTTCTTCTGATTTGTGACCATTATCAATCAATATAATTATCTGTCCTTTTATTCCATGTCCGTATTTTCATATTCAAACTATGACCCCCTTTTTGGAAAACTAATTTTGAGTTAAATTGGAAACCCATTATGGTTATAAATTTACTTTTTTAAAGAATCTTTTAGTATTCATTTTTACGATGTGGGTTTCTATGAAAGGAGCTTTAATGTATTAAAATATTGTAATCCTAAATGAATTTAAAATTAAAATTTCAATTTGAGGGGTGTAGATTATAGCAACCTAATATTTTGTTATTATTTTTATTAATTTAATATTTTCGATATTTTTTATTTTACAAAACACTAGATATTGATTTTTTATGAAATAACTATGTTTCACTGGAATTATATTAAAAAAAAGTTAATCATGAACAACAAGAAACATATAGACTAGATTATGGTATACATAATAATATGTTTGTGTTTCCTTACATAATACATTGAGTCTCTTAAATAACTCTTGTTACATGAAAAATTGAGTTTTACTGAACTACAATATACTATTAATAATATAATAAAAATATTATTATATCTACCACCATGCAATTAGAAAGAATTTTATGAATAAGATTAAAAAAATTGAGAAAATATGGCTTAAACATTTTTATAAAATGAATCATTTGTTTTTAAATTAGTATATGTGAATGTTGAAACTATTTTAAAATTAAGAAATTAATTTTATAGGGAAAATATTTTTTATGTACAAACACAATTTTATCTCATTAAAGGAATCTAACTAATTTTGATTATTGTTTTCCAAAATATAATTACATATTATATATTCTGTGAATTTTTTTGATTCTCATCCAATATATTGGATAGGTATAACATAATCATGAATAAATTTTTTTTTTAAAATCATTTTTTTTCTAAAAGGAAATTTTGTCACCATTTAGGGGAGAACCCACTTTAAATATTTTTTTTACAATTTTATTATTTGAATAAATAAACATCATTTTTTAAATTGGGATATAAAAATTTTCATTGGGTAAATTTTTACTGTGTTTCTATGATGTTTCATTTTTTTATGAATTGTGAGAACCACTAAATTTTTATTCAAAAGAACATTTTCATAAAATTTATTTTTATTGATAAATTATATTTTAATTTAGTTTTAATTTAAAATTAAATAATATATATATATATATATATATTAATCCTATTTATTTCATCAAAAAATAATTCACATTTCAATTCGATATAAAAACATATCAATATTTTGGACCTTTTCAATTAAAAAACACAATGTCTCATCTCGTCCGTGAGAATAATATTAAATAAACTTCTTCCAATTATATCATTATTATAATTCAAAAATATATTCCATAATTATAATTATAATAATCTATAATTTATTTGAAATTCAACCTAAATTTTTAACAATTTTATTAGTTAATGTAAGAAAAATTAATTACTAAGAATAAGGTAAAAATGAGTTGACTTAGTGGAAAACCATTTATCATAAAGAAAAAAATGATGTAGAGACTTTTCTAAAAACCATATTAAGAAAATATTTAAATCAAATAATCTCTTTCATTAGAAATGGAGATTTATTGGAGGCACATTTTTTAAGGGAGGCCTCTCAATAGTGTTTTCCTTTTTATATTAACAATAATGCCACTCTTCCTCCATTATAAAAGGGATATAACCCCCTTCACTTCCTAACAACTGTAAAGAAAACTATTATCCTTAAAACAGTACCAAAATACACTCCAATATTCCATACCTTCATCCTAGAGGCCTGACATTGGGCATAAATCCAATTAAGGAAACCCTTTGGTAAAATCCAAAATCAGTTATCCAATGAAGAGGTAGCATCCTTCGACAAGATCTTTTGTTTTATTTTCATTCCCCACCCTGTCAACACTTATTATTAATGTACAATATAATTAAACAATATATTAAATATAAATATATGTACATTTATTATGGAATTGACCTACACCTATACACAATTTCACTAAATGTGTAATGATCTTACCATTGGTGTGTATGTCAGATCACAGTCCTGAGAAACGACGAAATTAAAATTTTACTTAATAAATATCATTGTTTGTAAATATGATGTATATAATGTTTTTATTTTAAATAAATTAAATTTATGATATATTTATTCCTCTATAAATATTATAAAAAACATACATTCATTATTTCAATGTTGCGTAAAATGACAACTTTATTTGTGGATGTGTGGACAAGCGTATCCTAATAGATATCTGATTCATTCACACTTTACACAAATTGTGTTAAGGATATATTTTTTTTAAAGGTTATGATATTTATGAAATGATAATTTTATTGAAAATATATATTTAGATATATATATATATATTTCATTTATGTTCTTAAATTTAATATGGTAATAAAACAAAAACAACATCATGTGGAAGTACAACCAACCATCTCCACGAAATGTGCATACCATTACAAATTTATATATTATATATATTATTATAGAAATTCATATAATAAATATATATAATATTTAAATAATTTTTTCTTTATTTAAATAATTAAATAATCATTAATATTATCCAAAATTACTAGTCAACACAAATATGGAAACAATGTAGATATTACCAAAAATGAAGCATTAATATTGAATTGTTAATAAATAGGTAATATAATGTCATAATGATTTCATATATGGTATTATATATAATAATATAGTTTATTGAAATATTTATAACAAAATTATATTAATTGTAAACTAGTTTTGAACATATATGAATAATGTTCAAACTTAAGGTAAGAGTTTTCTCATGTCACATGTAAAGACCCGCAAATTTCAAGGAATTTTTTTTTCTTAATTTCATTGGTAGTTTATGAGTCTGTGGATTCTGATGGAACTTCATTCCGAGGCCCTGGGTGCTTGGAATCAATTTCTGATGTTTAGTATGGGTACGTTCAGTAAAAAAACGAACGGGTTTTTCTATCATTTGAATCGGTGCTCAGAATTGAAATCTTAGGGCACCATAGAACTCGCAGAATGGGTTTTCACTTAAGAGGACATTAACCTCGACAACAGATGATCGGGTATGAAAGTTAGTTTTTGGGTTTTTACATGGGTTAATAAAATAAAATAAGTGAACAATTTATTTCATTTTGTAAACAAATGATGTGCAGATAAAGTGGTTAGAAGCTCCAATTGGGAGTTGGTGGTGGGACCACCACACCCTAACCCCCAATGAGAGTATATGGTGGTGGGGCCCACAGAGATCCAACCTCCCATTTGAGTTTAATTTTTGTGGAAACCACACGAGGACTCTCATTAATGGAAAGGGAATAATAACTCCTTGACTCCCCCTCATTTATGAGGGAGAGCCTCTAGGTTTTAAATCCCGCTCTTAATTGAGGAGGATGAAACCACCCTATTTAATGAGGGTACCACCCAAGATTTATCCACTCCCCATTCCTTTTTGTGGTTAATTAATGGTGGGTTACACCAGGAAATATCCTCACATTGGAGGATATTCTTCTGTGGGGACAACCCAGGCAAATAATCTCCCTTTTAACTTCCTCCCCATTTTAATGCACCACCGCAGCAGATTAATTGGGTGGAGCCCTCTATCATAAATCATTCGTTTATGAATTGCATGCCAACGATGAACCCTGCCAATACTATATAAAGGAGGCTAGGGGAATGAGTTCTAGATGACTTCTTGGCCCAGCGGAACGCTAGCAGCGAAGCATGACACCCAACACTTGGAGAGTTTTCCTCTTCCTCCAACGAAGAATGAAGAACGAAGAACGCCGATGCCACCCTCAGATCCTTCCATCCCGAAATTGATGGAACGATTCCTGTCTTCTACGACGCCCGTATCCCACGACTCGCCATCGTTTAATTCCGTTTTACTAGGTAGGGGATTTTATGTTCGGGTTTTAATACCGTTCATCATCGTTCTTCAATTATTAAGTTCTGTTTGGCAGTATGATACCATATTCATGAGGAAGGGCTCGGACCGCATGAACACGGTCCGACCCTTCCCCTCTTGTTTGTTGATTATGGACGATGGAGGCGGATTGTGAAGAACCGTCCGGCGATGGGCTGACCACAAGAGGATCATCAATGCATGATTGTCGGGTCTCCACATAGGCACGGAACCACCATGCCACGTGGAGTAGAGCCGGGCCGCGGATGGGGCAGGCCATGGTGGAGGGGCGCCACACCGCGCTAGAGCTTCAAGGGGACGCGGCCGGGGTGGGCCGCGATGGTGGGGCACGGCGCTGCCGCGCTGCGCCTCTTGAACAAAGCCGCGACCTAAGTAATTGGTGGATCTAGAAGGGGGGCTGGTTGTGTCGGCCGCTAGTGCCATCAAGAGGTAGGAACCGGGGGGTCCTGTGGTTCCCAAGGGGCCATCAATCATGGTCGGTCATTTTGTAAAACTAGGTGGGGTGTAACCCCCCGCTCCGCACAACGCTCGCCCGCGTTGGCTGAGCCACAACTGGTAGTCGGGCCAGGCCGCCAGCGCCGGGACACGCCACTCCGAATGTGTCGGGTCGTTCCGGGCTACGCCGGTAGGGCTGGACCCAGACCCGAGTTGGGTCGACTAAGGGGGTGTTGGGCCGGGTTGGACTGGGCCCCGACACCCTATTTTCAGACCATTTTCGGTTAAACAGACATATCTTGAGTTACAGACCTCCAATCGATGCAACGTCAGTTACATAGGATTCCTTGGATCGAGACGGTCGTTTAGGTATATTAAAATGAATGTTTTGGTGAAGTTTGGGTATGTACGGGTTTGTTCGAACCCGAAACCAACTAGGCCCTCTTAGTGGAAACACTTATAACTCGAGGACCGGACATCCTATTGACCTTCCAGCGACTACGGTGGTTTCCTCTTAATGAGATGGGTTTTTCATACTCTAAGTGGGTTTCGGTTGATATTGGAGTATGGTCGGGTTGGTTTTAGCTTAAAAAACCAACCAAGCCCCTGGAATGGAAAATATAATAACTCACAGACCGGGCGTCAGATTGACGCGCCATCTGTTGAGTTGAGACCCCTATGATGAGGCGGTCCTTCTTGATAATTCTACATGAGACATCGTGACACTAGGAGTATCGACCAGTATCACGTGGAGCGGATCCTCCAGGAGATTAGCATACGAATTACGGTGACCCTGTAGCTGGCTGAGACCTGATGACTGCTTGTCTGATTCGATTCAGAGTGACTTTTATAGCCCAGTGGGGAGAACTACATTGTGAGGTGGAAGAACCATAATAGAGGAGCACTACATTGTGAGGTGGATATCCCATGATACTCAATACGAGTAGTACCTTTTTAGGCTATGAGGGCGATAACTACATTGTGAGGTGGCAGACCCATGGCGGTGGACCACTACTTTGTGAAGTGGCAGACCTATGGTACTCGACAAGAGGAGTGCCTCAGCAGTCAATGGTTAGTGAGTGGAACCTCAGAGTCATGGTAGGACTCATGTGCTCGAAAGAGGAGTAGTTCTCCACAACCATGTTTTTGTCATCGTAAATAAAATCCTGGTTTGAGCTGAGTCAATGACCTTTGTGATTACCTATTGATTAAGATCGGTTGCTTGATAACTTAGGTATACCTATGGGCATATACCTAAGTAAAGGTTATCTGTTGATATCTTTCTTTGTAGTTCATCCTTGTTGGTTTTAGTGAGACCTTGAGGGTCTTGGGATCCCAACTGAGTATCATTATACTCACCCCTACATGGGTTATGCCTTCACCTCATTTTATTGTATGTAGATGACGGACATCACTGATCGTGGTTGAGGATCATAAAGATGGACGGTACCCGGAGGTGGAATTCATGATGAGACAGTACCAGGAGCTGGACTTCACAGTGGGACGGTACCCGGAGGTGACAGATGGACGTGGAGAGCTGAGGTGGCCATCTGTACCTACCCATCAGGTTGGAACTCCGGAGGATGATCCAGGAGCAGCTCAACACCTTCCTGCTATTTTTCCATTTCCTTGTACTTTACTGTTAGGCTTGTATTCTGACCCTTTTGTACTCTCAGCACACTTGTTATACTGTATAGTTAGTGTTTTATTCCATTTATACTCTGGTTTTGTGTGTTTGTGATTTATAAAGTCAATGCCTTCCCTTTTTATCAGGATTTATGAATTTGGTGCTAGTCGTCAGCCCCTGGCCTATGGAAGGCGGGCTTGGGGTAGTCACGACACGAGCCCCGAGGATGGGTCATGACAAATTGGTATTAGAGGAGTCGGTTCTACAACATAAAATAGAACTATGATATTTTCTTTCTGTGAAGAAATAATGTTAAGGTTACTAAGTGTGGTTTTCAGTTCAGGGAGTCCAGTGTTGGTGCGGCGGCCGACGTATCCATACACCAGGACCCTGACTTATGATTACTGACGAAATGCATGAAAACAGTGATTGTATGTGTGTTTTCAAAATATTCTTTTAAATCAGCTCGAACCAGGTCATCTCACCAGGTATAGTCTTTTGACCGTGTGGCATTTGTTCCTTTAGGATGCTCCGCATGGACGACCAGCTAGAGCCCCGAGAGTTGTACGTACTGACAGTCCGCTGATCGATGAGGCCTCAGTATAGGGCCCTCTTTCAGTTGAGGCACCAGTGGAGGCACCAGCGGTACTACCACACATTGGGACACCAATTCCACCTGCCCCAGTAGCAGGTGATGCACGCCGCTTGAGCGCGCTGCACGAGTTCCAGCGCCAGAGGCCACCCAGGTTCTGGGGAGAGACAGACCCACATGCAGCTGAGGATTTGCTGGAGGCTGTGGCGAGAGTCTTTAGACTGGTAGGGACACCAGCCGACTTCATGGTGATCCTTGTTTCCATCCTACTACATGCATTAGCAGGTAGGTGGTGGATCCTGATGCTCCAGATGCCGGACGAGGCAACACTCCTATAGACAGACATTGAGAGCCTGTTCCAGGCAGAGTTTATTCCAGCCACCCTTCGAGAGGTGCAGATACAGGAGTGACTGCATCTGTAGTAGGGAAACATGATAGTGGCACTGTACTCAGTGAGGTTCACAAACCTCTCGCGATACTCTATGGACATGGTATGAGACCCGTTCTTCAGGGCCCGAAAATTTGAGTAGGGCCTCAGGCGAGATATTAGAGCATCAGTTGTCTCCCACAGAATCCTGACACAGATGGGGGTGTTGGAGTGAGCCCTCTTAGTAGATATTTTCTTTGATGAGCAGTCTCCGACAGTGGGACCCACGACTAGACGGAATGCAGTAGAGTGTTCTGCAGCTAGAAGTAGACAGATGACGTAGGGATCCAAGAGGGCCAGACCTACAGGTGGTCAACCGCATGACTTAGGATCGGTAGTGCGAGGAACCAAGGGTAGAGACAGAGCTAGACCTGCCATGATGTGTTACACATACGGAGGACAGGGTCACATGGCTCGTGACAATCCGAGCCACTACTCAGATGATCAACAGATAGAACAAGGACCTCCCAGGCAGAGGCAGAGGTTCGATTGAGGCGGACCTAAAGGAGCGGAAGATAGAGGCAGGGGAGCTGGTCGTACAGTTGGTGGTGGACGACGCTTCGAGGTGTTTCCACCACCACCACCAAGAGGTCCACCCCGAGAGTAGGGAATAGGTGGATATGAGGGAGCATAGCTTCAGGTAGCTGAAGCATACGACTATGGAGCTTCAGAAGAAGGTGGACAGGAGCGGGACTAGTTCCAGGCATGGAAGACTTTGTCATTGGTGCTTCTAGTTTCCATGTTGTCTTTTTGAATTTTCTTTGTGTCTTTGTACTTCGATCTGCAGTAATAAAAGAGACTTATCCTTGTGACGTTTACTTTCGTATCCTTTTAGTATGGTTGATACTAAGAGGTTCCGGTTAAAACTGTCGAATTGACCCTCACTTGCGAGATTTCTACTGGAGGATACCCAGTAGCCACGCACTGATGCCGATAGTGTGACTCGAACCTTGGAGGGGAGAGTAATGTTTGTATCTCATGGTAGAATCATCAAAGCCTTACGATGTCGTCTATGGCATTAAATAGTACCATTCATGTTAGGATTGACTGTATTAGGAGAAGAACATGGTTCATCAAGGGGATGAGACCACATTTCTCTCTTCGGAAGAGGATAAATCTCAGCAGCTCTTTGTTAGAATATAGACGATGAAGGGTGGATATGAGTTCTTACAATTGGCTAATCTCACCCATTTTTCATTGAGAGAACAGTTTACAGTTCTCTCCAAATAAATAGTCTCAGGTGTAACTCCTCTCAGAAGGGCATGAACCTGAGACAACGGTGATGGATTGAAATCCTCTAGGACTATGATTTCAAGATTGTTTATACTCCTAAGTAAGAGAAAATTGTAGAACATTATCTTTGTGAGATATTTATGATTCACCTATTGGGAGTAGCGAGTTAGCAGTTGGCTGCGTTTCAGATATCCTTTTTGGATAGTGATGGAGTCTGCACATGTAGAACTGGAGATGGATCTGGCTATAACGGAGAAGGTTCAGATCATCTAGGAGTGGATAAAAGATTTCTCAGATTAGACAAAAGTCCTATGTAGATATTATTCATGACCATTGGAGTTCGACGGTGACGACCAAATATTCTTCTGGATCTCACCTTGAAAGGGTTTTCAAATATTTTTTCAGGGCATCAAGTTATCTATGCGATTCATCGGACCTTTCTAGGTTTCCAGCAGGGTAGGAAAAGTGCCTTACCTCTTGGCCCTTCCACCTCAGTTGCACTGGGTGCATGACGTCATCCACGTATCTCAACTGAGGAAATACGTGCATGACCCGACTCACATCATTGATCATGGGGAACTGGGCATCGATGACAGGGCGACCTTCACGGGGTTCCAGTAGAGGTTGGGGATCGACAGGATCAGGTCCTACATGGATGGTATATTCCTCTTGTGCGCATTCGTTGGCATCACGATAACCTTCATGAGAGGACATGGGAGCGGGAGGCTCATATGCGTTCACAATACTCTCATTTGTTTCCCTAGTCTATGATGTAGCATTACGGGGACGTAAATCCCCAAGGTGGGAGTAATGTAAAGACCCAAATATTTCAAGGATATTTTTTTCCTTAATTTCCTTGAAATTTTATGAGCCTATGTCTTCTGATGGTACATCATTCTGAGGCCCTGTGTTCCTTGAATCAATTTTTGATGTTTAGCACAAGTACGTTCATTAAACGAACGAATGAGTTTTTCTATATTTTGAATCGGTGCTCGGAATGGAAATCTGAGGTCACCATTGAACTTGCAGAGTGGGTTTTCTCTTAAGAAGATATTCACCTCGACAAGAGATGATCGAGCATGAATGTTAGTTTTTGGTGGTTTTTTGTGGGTTAATAAAATAAAATAAGTGAAAATTTATTTTATTTTCTTAAACACATGTTGTGCGGATAATGTTGTTAGAAGCTCCACATGGGAGTATGTGGTGGGACCACCACACCCTAACCCCCCATGAGAGGTTATGGTTGTGGGGCCCACCGATATCCAACCTCCAATGTGAGGTTTATTGTGTTGGAAACCACACGAGGCCTCCCATTAATGGGAGGGGAATCACAACTTCTTGACTCCCCCTCATTTATGAGGGACAACCTCTAGGTTTTAAATCTCCCTCTTAATTGAGGTGGATGAAACATCCATTTTTAATGAGGGGTCCACCCATGATTTAACCACCCCCTTCGCTTTTTGTGGTTAATTAATGATGGTGCCCGCCAGGAAATATTCTCCGTTTGGGGGATATTCTTCTGTGGGGACCACCTGGGCCAATAACCCCTTCTTTTAACTTCCTCCCCATTTTAATGTGCCACCGTAGTGGATTAATTGGGTGGAACCCTCTATCATAAATCCTCCATTAATGACTTGCATGACAACGATGAACCCTACCACTTTTATATAAAGGAGGCTAGGGGAACGAGTTCTGGATGACGTCTTCAAGCGGCGGAACACTAGTAGCGAAGCATGGAACCCAAAACTTGGAGAGTTTTACTCTTCCTCCAACGAAGAACATAGAACAGAGAATGCCGACACCACCCTCGGCTCCTTCCTTCCAGAGGATGATGGAATGATGCCTGTCTTCCGTGATGATTGTTTCCCACGACTCGCCATCATTTAAGTCCGTTTTATGAGGTAGGCGTTGTTATGTTCGGGTTTTAATATAGTTCATCATCATTCTTCAATTATTATGTTACGTTTGGCCGTATGATACTGAAATTACAAGGAAGGGCTCAGACCGCAATAACACAGTCTGAGCCTTCCCCTCTCGTTTGTTGATTATGGACAATGGAGGCGGACTATGAAGAAGCGTCTAACGATGGGCCGACCACAAGAGGATCGCCAGCGCATGATTTCCAGGTCGCCACAAATGCGAGACACCAACATGCCACATGGAGTAGAGTCGGGCCACGTCTGGGGCAGGCCGTGGCGGAGGGGTGTGGCACCGTCTCGCTGCGCCAAAGTTTCAAGGGGCCACGGCCGGGGCAGCTGTGGCGGGGTCGCATGGCACCGTCGCGCCGCCCTATTTGAACAAAGCCGCGGCCTAAGGCCACAGCGGATCTGGAAGGGTGGATGGCTATTCCGGCCGATGGTGCCATCAAGAGGCAGCACCCGAGGGGGGTCCCGTGGTTCCTAAGGGGCCGACCATCATGGTTGGCCGTTTCATAAAACTAGGGGGTGTAACCCCCCACTCCGCGCAACTCTC
This sequence comes from Viscum album, assembly GCA_963277665.1. NCBI lineage: Eukaryota > Viridiplantae > Streptophyta > Magnoliopsida > Santalales > Viscaceae > Viscum > Viscum album. The sequence continues at coordinate 2,055,681,147 of OY728127.1, read as the reverse complement.
GGCCACGCTGGCCGATCCTCAACCGGCCGCCGGGCCGGGACTCCAGCACCAGGCCGGGCCAGGCCACACCCAACCGGGCCAGACCCCGACCTAGGTCAGGTCGACCTTGTTCGGTCCGCCCCTGGGGGTGTTGGACCGGGTCAGACCGGGCCGAGACACCCTATTTTCGGAACATTTTCGGTTAAATGAATATATCATGAGCTACAGACCATTGATCGACGCACCTTCAGTTGCGTAGGATTCCATGGATCAAGATGGTAGTTTCAGTATATTACACTCAAGGATTCGGAAATTTTTTGGTACGGCCGGGTTGGTTTGAACCTGAAACCAGCAGGGCCCTCGGAGTGGAAATGCTTATAACTCGAGGACCGGACGTCTGATTGATGTGTCGTAGACTATGTTGGTTTCCTATTGATGAGACAGTTCTCTTGGAATACTCCACATGGGTTTTCGATTGATATTGGAGTATGGACGGGTTGATTTTAACATAAAAAACCAACCGGGCCCCTAGAACCGAAAAGCTAATAACTCATAGATCGGGTGTCCGAATGACACGTCGTCTGTTGAGTTGAGAACCCTATGATGAGGCGGTCTGTCGTGATACTTCTATGTGAGACTTCGTGACACTTGGAGTAACAACTAGTAGCTCGTATAGTCGATCCACCTAGAGATGAGAATACGGAGTATGGTGACCTTATAGCTGGCTAAGACCTGATAACTGCTTGTCCGATTCGATTCGGAGTGACTTGTATAGCCTGGTGGGGAGCACTAATTTGTGAGGTGGAAGGCCCCTAGCAGAGGAGTACTACATTGTGAGGTGGAAGAACCATGGTACTTGACAGGAGGAGTACCTATGTAGGCTATGAGGGGGAGCACTACTTTGTGAGGTGGCAGACCGATGGCAGAGGAGCACTACTTTGTGAGGTGGCAGACCTACGGTACTCGATAGGAGGAGTGCCTCAGCAGTCTAAGGACAATGAGTGGCACCTCAGAGTCATGGCAGGACTCCTGCGCTCAATAGAGGAGTTCTCCAGCATCCGTGTTTTCTTCATCGTGAATAAAATCCTGGTTTGAGCTGAGTCAATGACTTTTGTGATTACCTCATGATTGAGATGGGTTACTTGATAATATAGTTATATGTATGGGAATATACCTAAGTAAAGGTTATCTGTTGGGATATTTCTTTATGGTTTATCCTTGATGGTTTTAGTGAGACCTTGAGGGTCTTGGGGTCCCTACTGAGTATTGTTATACTCACCCCTTCATGGGTTATGCCTGCACCTCGTTGTATTAGATGCAGACGAAGAACAACACTGATCATGGTTGAGGCTCGTATATCTGGACGGTACCCGGAGGGGAACTTCACGACGAGACAATACCCAGAGGCGGACTTCACGACGAGACGGTATCTGGAGGTGACAAACGGATGTGGAGAGTTGAGGTGACCATCTGTACCTACCAATCAGGTAGGAACTCTGGAGGACGATCTATGAGCAGCTCGACACCTTGCTGTTGTTTTTTCTTTTCCTTGTACTTTACTGTTGGGCTTGTATTCCGGACCTTTTGTACTTTCAGCACACTTGTTATACTGCTTACTTAGTGTTTGCTTCCGTTTTTACTTTGGTTGTGTGTGTGTAAATTTTATAAAGAAAATTCCTTCCCTTTTTATCATGATTTACTCCTTTGGTGCTAGTCTCCAACCCCTGGCCTATGGAAGGCATGCATGGGGTAGTCACGGCACGGGCCCCGAGGACGGGTCGTGACATCAAATTTCATTATGTGAGATTTATATCTTATTCAATAGTAAATTATTTAGTGTGTTTAATATACATACAATTAACATATTCAATTATTAATTTCATTAATAATATTGATATTTACAATATCAATTATATTTTCTATATTTTAGGGTTTTTATGGTTTATAAGTTACTAAATCAGAAATGAAAATTTTTCTCCAGTTTTATTGATTTATAAAAATTCCAGGTTATACACCTATATTCATCTAGAGGGCGTATAATGTTCTCTATGACATGTTATATCATGTATATAATTATTTTAATGAATTTTTATGATTAATGTTTTGTAATTATTTCATTCAGATTATGAGTCAATGTTACAAAAATTATAATAGTTTATTACAATAATCTCATTATTTTTCAAAATTTTCAATGATTATGATTCCATTTGTGGAATATGATGATGATTATTTCCTAAAAAGTCATTAATTTTTTAAACAATTTATATTCATGATATTTTCTTCTTATGGTAACTTTTTTCCAATAGTTGGTACCAAAAAAATAATTTGACTTTTTTTAGTAAATCTGACATTATTTACTTCTTTGGTGGGAATACTTAGTTCCATCAAAAGAATGTATTTTAATTTTTTTCAAATTTTTTTTAATATTATACAAAAATCATAATAACAAATTTTTAATCATGTTTTTAATTTTTAAATTAATTAACTGGAATATTCTTTTCTTTTTCCTATCATGTCAGTTTTATAAACATTTAACAGTGAAAATGGAATGTTTGACATCAATGTATATATCTTCCTCCATGACCATATATCTTTTAATGATCTATTAAAAATTTTAAAAGAGTGATTTTTAGTAAAATTACCTTCCTAATATTCAGAATTTTTTTAAGTGGTTTATTAATTAAAAGGTTTTTAAAAATATTTTCATTATTTCTCTAAACTTTTTCAAAGTATTTTCATAGAAAATGTTTTAAAAAATATTTTCTTGATATATTTATAATTCAGAAAATTATTTGAAATGGAAATGGTTTTCAAACTGTTTTCAACATTTAATAATATTTTTTCAATGTAATTTTTAATAAATATTTTTTCAAAATGTTTTCAATATTTATTTATAATTTTTCAAAATATTTTCATAGAAATTTGTTTTTATAATGCTTCCATGATCTATTAATATTTTTTCAAAGTATTTTTAGGAAAAGTAGTTTCCAAAATGCTTTCAAGAATACTATATAGGGTTTAAAATATATTTTAAATGAAAAATGTTTTATATATTATTTTTTGAATTTTTCTTATATTGGAAAATATGTTTGACATATAAAATTTTCCAAAATAAAATTCAAATATTACTTCACATGGAAAGTTTTTTTCTTAAAAAAATGTTTTATGAAATGGATTTTACAAGAATATATATTATCCCTATGAAATAATACAAGTTATCCTTCAAAATATTTCTCAACTTAATATGGAATCCTTTGACATAGTTTAGTTTTCACTGGTAGTATGAACCAAGGAAAATATTCGTATTCTTTCTTTGGATGGTTTTTGATTAATATGACATGTGTCCTATGACACCTATTTCCCTTCCACGTTTTATACCAATTGGAAACCATCTAATTAACCTATAATATTCATTGGTGAAATTAGTAAAAAAACGATATATATTCCACTTTTTATGCTATAATTACATATTTATGATACCCAATTCATTTAAAGGGTTATGATATGATTTTTATGAAACCCATCTATTTTATGAGTCATGATATGAGGAATTATTTATTATATCATGGAAAATGTAATTTCAATTTCAGAATATAATGAATGATATGTTTTCTAACTCCAATTAATTGGGTATATTTTTATATATCCTAAGATATATATGGTTAGAACGGGGGAAATTGGATCCTTAAAGGACATTGCCTTCAAATATGGTATTCAGAATGAATCGTGACTACTAGGATGGTCTTTGTAGTGAACCATTTATATTAATATTCTCTTGGGAGTTTTCCTTGGAAACTATGATTTTTTCATGGGTGATCCCATTCCACTTCAAGTAATGGGTTGAGACTGGGGATGGTGGGGTTTAATTCAAAGTAGGAGAAGCCTCAATGATGTTCCCTCATAGGTTTTGGTTATAATAAATGACTTATAGATAATGATATTAAATTGTTATGTTTATACAATATATTCATTATCATATTCATATGTTATGGTCTCATAGAATGTTACCTTTATTCACTTTTGATTCTTGCGTTATAATATTCCAATATTTATTCTATGACACATGTATATGATCATAGATAACTAAGGTGTTGTCATAAAATGATATTATCATGTTCTCACACACATATTCTCTTATTATGCCTATGTACCTCATTTATTTATCCTTACTCTGCATTTGATCTCAACCTTTATTCTTTCTTACTTTCCATGGGTTATGAAGAATGGTTATAAGTAAAAGTACCAAAGCATATGAAAATTGTAGGAAAATGGTTGATCATTTTCCTTTTTAGAATATTATTTTCCATGATTCCAAATCCTATAAACTATTATGCTTCTAAGGAATGTAAATTTTAAATGATCTGAAAATTAATCTAAAATGTTGTAATTTACTTTTACATTAAGACAATGTCACTATATATTCTACATTAACATAATGTAGGGATGGAGTACCAATAATAGTCCCATGGTTATGGAGATTAAAATTGATAGATTTAGTTTTACACTAGTGTATAGATAAATAATGGAAGAAAGAATATTCACCCCCTACATGTCAAGAGAATTAGAATTCGAATCATGGTAATTTCAAAAAATGTATTTGTATATGCATAGTGTTTTGGAGAGAATGACACGAATGACATGAATATTCATGATACATAAAATTTTTTTTCTTTCAAATAGATGATTTTAAGGAACCAACCATGTATCAATGATTCAATTGTTATGAGTAATGTAACTATGTAATACATTTCACTAAATCATGAGCCTTTGAGGTAATCTGTTCTATCAATCACAAAATATAAAGGAGAAATGGAAGTCTTGAACCTTAACCTCCGTGATAGAGGGACATTAAAATGATATTATAAAATGTGCATATACTATTTTCCAAGTAATATAAGAACTGTGATTATATTATAAATCATCATGCTGAATGGTATATTTATGTTTCTCTAGAATTTTTGTATAAAAACCCCCAAACCATGAAGTAGTGATATGATTAAAAATACATAGTTGTGTGATAAATGTAATGCATGTGTTAGAATCCTATCATATTAGATTTTGCGATAATATTCTCTTATAGAATCTCTTTATCAGTCCCAAAGTGATATTTTATTCTATATTGGGAATAGAGTGGACAATTTTATATAGAGAAAAAATACACTACTATATAATGTAAATATCTTTAAATATTCTTAACCATCACATTATCTTGTAAAAATTCAATGACTGTAATAAATTTCATTTTTAATATCAAACAATATAATGGTGTTCATTTCCAGGATACAAGCCTAAGATGAATAAATTATTCAACTAAAGATAAGTATCGATATTTATTTTATAATAATTATAAGTAAATTTACTTATATATTTCCTGATAAGTTATTTGTACATACCCCATATCATTTTTTAGAGTTTTCAATAAATATTATATCTAGATCCAGTACTACTTTTAATTTCCCTTATATAATGGCCTCGATCGAACATGATGTGATGTTGACGTAGTCATTAGGGAATTTGGGGAATGGTTTTATACACAGTTACTATATAACTATTGGGTGTACTAGTGATGTTTTTCATAAAAAGGATGGATTAATGTTTTTGTGTATTGAATACCTTTATCACCTCAAGAAAACTATAATGTTTAAATACCAATTACCCTGTAATGATGGAACATTTCATCTCCTCTGCGGGGATCAAACATTTTCTAATGTGGATCATCACTCTTGATGTCATCAACTAATGGTAAGGGAATAATATCATTAGAAAACATCATGCAGTATTTATTATGACCATTATCTATTCATAGTGATTCCCATTATTAAAACAAAAACCCACAAAATTTTCAACAATTGGATTAATACAGTCTCTAGAGACAACATCATTAAATGTTATTATATTTTGATTAATGAAATTAAGATTTAATCCAATAGAATTGAATAACTAGTAGGTAATTAAAGGACTGTGGTTGGGATACTAAGATTATAAAAAATTTATTTTAATTTCTCCAAATTCTCTCGCTAGGGTTTTCCGCATCACATTGTCATGAACGATGATAGTCATGTCTGTTGCCCTGCATTCCTATATTCCAAAGGCAGAAAACATTTATAACTTCTTCATAGATGTGTGCGACCAGATTGAAAATGGATGATAGGATGTCGGTCTCTCCTTTCATGGATTCATTAGTAAAATTCATCACCTTTTCCTAGTATCCCTCACATATTAAGATGTTGTTCATGAAACCTTTATCGACTCTATTTATTTTGGATGCAATTTAATTATAATTATTTTGATAGGATATTCAAAAGGTAAATGTTAGGGTTGAAACCTTCGGTCGGAGAAGTACTCATGTGGGGCCTTGCTGTAATGTCTTGATGTTGGAACCATGGTACACATGAATCATCCCTTATAAGAGGGATTTTCAAGGGCATGGAATCTTCATGAATATAACGATGAATTCAAGGAATATTATTCTATAGGAATTTATTTGAGGTTTTACTCATCTTCCCATGACAAACATTGTGTATTATGTGATTTTGAAAACTAGTAGATATGAATCAAATTAACCAAAACAATGATAAGAGTGGATCATATGGGTACCTCGATATGAGGGAGCACCTGGAAGGTTAACCATCATAGTCGATCAAAATTAACAATGAGGATGTACCTAGGATTTCATGTCCACAAAAGGGAAGGTTTCACAACATGATGGATGATTAGAACACAATAATAGGTAGATAAGATAAGGTGGGTCCTGGAAAAGGCGACACTAATGTTAACCATTCGTCAGAATTGAGTATCAAGGAGGCTTCCTAAATAAACAACCTTGAAGATAGGAATCAAAACCCACATAGTTAGATGGTCTAATGATCCAAGATTGATGTACATGGAAATTTCATTAATTTTAAAGAGTACATAATACATGAAAAAAATAGACACCCAAAGAACATATTAGTTTAGTGTATTCGGAAACATGGAACATAATCTACTGTCTTGGTGAATGGTCTTAAATATCTCCCATAATGATATTTTCTTTTAATTTTTCTACCTAACACATTTCATAATATCATGGGGGAATTAAAACATAAAATGGTTGAGATCAAATTCTCAAGAAGGGTAAACATTGACAACATTAAAAAACAATTAACATTTGAATATGAAAACATGTACATAATGTTTAAATAAGAAAATCATGAGTCATGAAATATTTCTTGTTAGTTCACAAGGTGTAGATTATAAAGGAACATCATCCTTGAAAAATAGCATTGGAATAAAACACACAATTGTGGAAAAAAATAAGCTCACAATATTATTTCAATAGTATCCATGACATTGCTTCCAAGACCAACATAGTGGATAGAGTCCTTTATTGAACCTGGTTTACATGTTGTTCCAGCCATGTATTACAATACTATATTTACTTATCGTTCCATCCCTATATTACTAAACCCAATTTACATGTCGTTCTATCCATTTTTATATCATAAGATATAAATCTTTACCCAATGCATTGGTGGGAGATACATGTCTCACCCTTCTCATAATGAAATCTTTCTTACATGTGCCCAAAAATAGATATCATTCATCATAGCATAACCCAAGAAATGAAAAGGGTTTCTTAAACATCATTCTATCGTAATATAATCCATATAAAAAATCATTTCATCATTAACACAATAAAATCATAGTAGTGATAGGGATAAAAATATAACCCTATTTAATGAGCATCATCTTATATGGAATATAATCTTGATAAAACACTTGAACTTAATTCATGAAGAAAATATATTTTCTTCTTTAAAAATGATTTCTTTTCTCAAAATTCTATGAAATTTTAAAATAAAATAATTCAGTTGAAAATAAACATTAAATAATATATAGGGATATTTATGGAAATATGGTGTCTTGAAACTGTAAAATTCCATTCATGGCGTATAAGTTAAAAAACATTATCCTTGTACTTTTGCTGGAAATGTCAAAAAGTACCTCGTATAGTAAACAAAAGAAATATTCCTTCCATCCCACGTAGTAAAATTTAAGAATGAGTATAAATGACCTTAGACATAAATAATATAATTATTCAAATTTTATGAAAACATTTTTAGAAAACATGTACATGGATGATAAATATAACCCCAGTAAATACATACGTATAAACAATCTCAGATAAAAATCATATTTCCAAAATTTCCCTTTACCATTGGTCTAATGTGATTCGTATGTGTCTGAAAATCATATATAATGATTTAGATAATATTATTAACTTCCAAATGAATCATGTTCATCATATATAGTCATATTCTCCTTTGTTTGTTTTGTAACAATTCATTGTTACTCATTATTCAGGTTTTAACTACTTTATGATTGTACGCATGTTTTTTCAAATAAGTGAGGGTAATCCTTATTAAATTATATTTATATCATTATATAATTATATTAACATAATAAATACCATATCTCTTCATTCGTTACATTTATAATATTATTCATGAGTGGTTATCATATAGAACAAATCTCATCGCATCGTGGGGGCGGTAGGCCGTACGTACGTATGAGTGATGATATCATTCCAATAATTGTTGAATCACATTGATTTGAATGGTATAATATATTTAGGAATCAATATCATTATATAATAACCATATATAGTTATTACATAAATTTTTATACAAATATCTCTAATGTGGTTGTGAAAAATAGATGACACAACATCGTGGAAACGGTCAGCTGTATGTACGCACGCGTGGTGATTTCACCATTCATAGGATGAATAGAATGTTGAATATGGTTGTTTCAGAATTATAATAACATATAACTATATAAGTGATAAAATATTTATTATTAATTAATGAAACCACTCATGAAGTATAAGTAGAATTAGAAAAAAAAATATGAAAGAATTGATAGAGGAGATTACTTCTTCTTTGACGTCCTCTCTTTAGATATCCATTTAATGGAACTAGAGATGGTATTTTTATAATTACAAAACTTCTATAACATATCTAGGATAGTTCAAAATATAAATTGGTATTTTATGGATGAGAATGAAGGCTTAGTGAGTTATGGATAAATGGAAGAGAATGATTCCTTTTATAATTGAGGATAGGGGCACTTTGGGAATCCTCCAAAATATTAATTTATAATAAATTCAAAAGTCATATAAAAACCACAAACATTTACCAATTTATAATATTATATGACATAGTGTTGTAATATAATCAATAAATAAATTTTATACATGTTTCAATGTCGATTAAATCTATATACAATAAATTTGACACTTAGTTATTCTATTTCATTTAAACTCGGGAAACAAAAATTTCAATATTAAAGGGGAAAAATACTTAATTATTTGATTTCAATTAGATAAAAAATAAATAAATAAGATCATTTTTGGCCATATAATAATTATTATATATATTAGAAAATTTTTTATTATTCTTAAATAATTTTATAAATCATTATTTTGAAAAAATATCAATGTTTTCAATTTTGGCACTATTTATATAATAAAATTTTAAAAATATCATGATATGATTTTATCCTTGAATTAAATATTTCGTTATATCCTTAAATAGTCAAGGAAATCAATAATATGCATTTTACAAATTAATTTCCCCATTTTATATTTATTTCAATATTGTTAATGACATTTATTTTATATTTTCCTTAATAAAATAATTACTACATCAATATTGTGTAATTATTTTATGAAGAAAAACTAAAAATAAAATAATATCATGATGTTAAATTTAATATCATTAATAATAATTTATTTAGTATATTTTATCTTCTTGATAATCCAACATTAGCAATTTTATATCTATTAATGTATGAATGCGACTATTTTAACATTACATTAAATAAAATAATATAATTGTCTCAATATCTTCCATATGGTTCAAAATGGTCCATAACAAGACCAGCAGATGGTTATGGTCAATATATACTCGAAAAATAGCATTTTATAAATTATTTTGTCCCTTCAATGGAGATTATCATTTTAATAAAAATTATTTTATTGATTTTTCATCAATTAAATATTTTCTCCCTCATCCATATATAAAACATTTAGGTAATTTTTTCATTCCTAAAAATTTAAAATAAATTACCATGTAAATGATAAACATTATATATTTCAAATATGTATTTATATTTTAATTTATCATCTATATAATTGTTTTTGAAAAATTATATATTATCTAAAACATGAATGAGACAACTTTAAATTTTCATTAAAAAAATATTATAAATACCATTATATCTCTAAAATGCCCCACAAACCTCTATAATAAATTTTAATCACAGAAATATTTCTATTATGTTAAAAATTAAAATTTATATTTGGAAAAATACCCCTTTCAAATGGAAAATGCTTCTATAATGAATTAATGTATAATATAATTTTAAAATACGATAATTAGATAAATATAAACTAATTCAAATTTGAATCTAATGAAATGCATAATTAAACATTTAAATGTATAAAAGAAATCCTCACTTTCTCTATTCATAAAAAATGACAGTTATTAGAAAAATTTCAAAAATTCATCCAAAGTAATGTCATATATTCTAAACAAAAATAAGAATTGAATTTTTTTAAATGAATATAAAAAACTATAAAAACTATATTTAAAATTGTTTCCCCATCCATAGGCAAAAAAATTGTATTTTTTGAATAATACTACTTTTATAAAAAATATTGAATATGTTGTTATATAGTGTCTAAAATGTATACGATTAATTTTAGTTCTATATTAAATTAAAATCTTGGTTAATAATATTCATAATGGATATATTACATCACATTAAATATTAATTTTTTAATAATATATAATTGTTTAGTGATTCTCAGTATTGCGTACAATGTAATCAATCGAGTAAGGTCTCTCTTGCATGTAATGAAATCCAAGTCAGTGTCGTGTTAGTGAAATATTCATTTGGTGTTTCATAGTTATTTTATACAATGATAAAAATATATACTGAATTTTTCGTGAAATGAATTCTATTAGAAGAACAAGAAATTGTGTGTAACAAAATCCAAGAATAGTGTTCTTTATACTGCATGCCAATATAGTGTCACGTATTGTGCAAGATAATCCTATTGTAGTGTACAACACTAGATATCAAAGAAATTCAAAAGAATCTATGTCGTAAAATCTCAGTGTTTTACATTCTTCCCTACAAAAAATGAATTTCTCCCTCTAAATTCATCATGTTTATAAATGGTTTACTACTTGAAAGTTTCATTCATGGAAACCCACATCATAAAGAGAAATACTAAAACATCATTTTAAAAATGAATTTTAGAAAAATATTAGTTACCCAAAGTTACTCATCAATAGGCTACCACATAAGACAACATAGGTGGGATGTGAAAACAATAATATGGATTAAAAATTTAAACATCATATTCTGATGGATAGTGATATAGATTAAGGGTTGGGGAATGTTAATTACCAGAATTCCATAAATATGTGATAATATAAGGGCCCATATGATTCATCAGATAAAAATGTACTGAGGTAAAATTTTTAGTTTCAATATCATTTGCCTAATTTTGATGAATTTTTGAATGAGGAATAATCCGTACCTGATTTCCTTACTATTTCACCATTTTTCATTCCATGAAAAATTTCCACTATATCTTTTATTTAATGATATAACGTTTACTTTTTCATTATTGATGTGTTAGAAGATCATTCGATATATTGATATGTCATTCCATTAGTCTCAAAAAAATGATTAGGACAAGTTATCAAATATGAAAAATTCCACCTATAATGTGAAAATATATTAATATTAAAAATATCAACCGGAATATAACATATACAATCCATAAATGGATAATATTGAAATCTTTCCAAAACTGAAAATATAAACATTATGAAGAGGTGAACGAAAACCACTTAAAAATTTTCCCCCATATCTCATTTCGAAGATCTTTGTTGTCACATTCAAAACATATGGATACCTTAATCATGTATTCTCTTGAATCATGATAATAACTTGAATTACAAAAGAACCAATTTGAAAACATGCATTCTGTCAAAATTAACTCTTTCAACACACCAAAAATACCAAAAAATAAATATACTCAAACCATGATATTACTTTCTCCTTTTATCAGTCATGATCTCATTAATACTATCAATCATCTCATTATCTCCCTATCCCCTCCTTATGCACATATCATGTGATTTCTAAAAATATTTCAATATATTTTCACAGTTACCCATACCATATACTTATGGAACACCACAATGTACCAATACCTAGATATTCCAATATTCTATAACATTAAAAACGAGATTAAACAACACTATTTTGGAATCCCACTACAAAAACATATAATCAATCCAATAATTCATTTTCATACTCAACTTCACCAATAGTGATCGCATGTAACTTCCCTTTTCCCTTTTCCTTAAGAGGTTGCTGACATAGATCATCATTAACCCTTGTATTTGGGCATTGTTTGGAATAATGCCCCATTTCATAGCACTTGTAGCATAGAAGTGTTGGTGGTGTGTTCTTTGTATTTTTTTTATCTATTCACTTCATTAGAAACCATTTTACCATTGATTCGGCACTCAACTACTCAATGAACTTCTTTTCTACACAAAAAACATTTTCTAGTCCCTTTATGACAATATCCACCATGATTTTTCCACACATTGAGCATATGGAAACATTGAACTTCATTTCACCATTGTTTTGAGATATTCCTCTAAAATATATCTTTAGCTTCTTATCAAAATATTGAGAAGGATATGTATCACCAACTTCTAATTCATCCTTGATAGCAGAACACACAATATCCACATCTCTACTAAAGTCTCTTATAGTCAATGAACAATGAAGACTTGTTTTTAAGACAATGAAGAAATGATCAACTTTAATTTTATGTTGGATGATAAAACCATAATCATACCTAGAAATTCATGTAATCATTTCCTAGTATATACAAATAGATTTTTCATCCTTTTGATTAATCTCATGGAACTCCATTTTCGTATTTTGTTGAAGAATACGAGGGAAGTACTAAGAGAAAACATGTTCTTGACTTGTCTCATTCTATGGATTAAATTTCATCTTGAGGCCTTGTATTCTTAATTATTGTCCACCACTGGTATGTTTCACCTTCTAAATGATAAAAATCCAAAATGACTATTTCATGTTTTGAATAGTGAATGATGGAAAAATATCTTTTCAGGGGCTCTATTCCATTATTTAGCAACAAGTGGATCACAAGACCCACTAAAAGAATGTGGATGTTACCTCGTGAAGGACTAAATATAATGTTGTTCCCATCCATGATAATGTTTATGTTTATAATGATTAATATCTTTCATAAGTGTAAAAATAAGATTTTTCATTCCATCTCCCATAAAATTTGGTTTTTCAAGAGGACAATCATTGAATTTCCCAATGCATGGATCATTAACATGGTTCCTTCAGGTTCAATCCATTTTTGAAAACCATAAAAGGATAGTGTGAAAGTAAAAGTAATACCAAGAAAACAACAAAATCAAATGGTAGTACTTGAAATCTCTAACATATTAGGTTTAATCATAGTTTATTCGTGATCTTTATAATAATTCTAGGAATGTACCCTATATTTAGAGTTACTATTAGAGACATCCCAAGACATACCTCAGAAATATATCTTGGGATCTCACTATTGTTTTCACATCTTAGTTTCCAACGGTTGACTAAACCTTCACTCCAATACGAACTCTAACGAGACAATCATTACATACATGGAAATTACATTACTTTTGAAAATTTCTAAATACATTTAAAAATAGATACCGAAGGATTGTATTAGTTTAGTGTCCTTGAAAATTCTGAATATAATCTTCTAACCTGTTGAAAGATCTTCAACATCTCCTGTAAAGATCTTCCTCTTTCATTTTATAATCTAAAACCGTTCCATATATCCAAGGGAAAAGGAAACAGAAAAATTGTTTCCTCAAGTTATCATAAAGGGAAAAAATTGAGAACATAAAACAAACCATAAACAGAAAAATGTAAAAATATGAACATTATGTTTAAATATCAAAATCATGAGTCAAGAAATAAATATTAGCTGTTCATAAGGCAATGATCATAAAGGAACATTAACCATTATAAAATAGCAATGGAAAAAACATGGAATTGTGGTAAAAAAAGCTCATATTGTGATTTTATTTTTAACCAAATCATTACATCCAAGATCGTCATAGTAGAAAAAGATCATTACTGAACTGGGTTTACATGGCATTCCAACTATGTATTACTGAACCCGATTTACCTATCATTACATCAATATATTACTAAACCGAATTAACTTTTAGTTCGAGCCTTATTTATCTCAGGATATATAAATATAGTCCAAACTCATTATAGGTAGATATAGGTCCCACCCATCTGATAATGAAATCATTCTTACCTTTTCCAAAGAAACATAAATAATTTAGCATAACATAAACAAAAAAATGGGTTTCCTAGATATAATTCTATCATAACATAATCCATATAAAATATCATTCCAAAATTAAAAAAATAAAATCATAGTAGTAACAGGGATATAAATATAACCCTATTTATAGAGCTTCATCTTAGATGGAAAATAGTTTTGATAAAACACTTGATCTTAATTCCAAAAGAAAATATATATTCTTCTTCAAAATTGTTGTTATTTTTTCAAAATTCCATGAATTTTCATTAAAAAATAAGTTGAATGTAAAATTGAAATATTTTAGAGTAATCATTATTGAAATAAGTTTTCATGAAACCATAAATATCTATCCATTCTATATAATTTAAAAAAAATTATCCTTGTACTTTTACAGAAAAAGTCAAAAAAGTACCGTGTATGCTAACCAAAAGCGGATTCCTTCCATCCCATGTATTAAAAGACAAGAATGTGGAAAATTGAAATTAACCATACATATAAAAATATTAAAAATATACTGAATTTACTTGTAGAAAACATGGACTTGGATGATAAATATATCCAGTGAAAATACTTCTGTATTAATAATCTCAGATAAAAATGAAATTTGAAAAATTACCCATTACCTTAGGTATCATGTTCTTCCTATGTGACCGAACCTCCTGTATGTTGATTTAGAAAATTTTAACTTATTCTAGGATCATGGATATCATATATAGTCATATTCTCCTGAGATTGGTTTTTTAACAATTCATTGTTACTCATTATTCAAGTTTTAACCTCTTTATGATCATATGCATGTGTTTTAGAATAAGTTCATGTTATCCTTATTAGGTAATATTTATATCATTATAAAATTATATTGACATAATAAATACCTTATTTAATAATTTTTTACATTTATATACTCATTCTTGAGTGGTTATCATATAGAATGAATCACATCGCATAGTGGAGATGGTAGGATAAGCGTACGCAAAAGCAACAATATCATTCCCATAATTGTTGAATGGTATTTATTTCCATAGTGTACTCTATTTAAGAATAACTATTAATTTATAATAATCATATATAGTTATTATATCCATTTTTATACCCTTATAAGTATGTTGGTGGTGAAAAAATATTACACCACAGCGTGGAGATGGAAAGTCGTACGTACGTATGCGCGGTGATTTCATCATTCCTAGGATGGATAAAGAGTTGAATGAGGATATTTAAGAATTTTAATAACATTTTTGTATATAAGTGATACTGTAGATGTTATTATATAATGAAACAACTCATGAATTAGAAATATAATTCGAATGAAATATGGAATAATCGGTAGAGAAGATTACGTCCTCTTTGATGTGATCACTTTAGATCTCCTCTTAATGGAACTAGAGTTGGACTTTTGAGAAGACTAGAACCTCTATAATTTAACTAGGGATATTTATAAGATAAATATTAATGGTATTGAAGAACTTTAATGAATAATTATTAGTGGAGAAATGGGGGAGGAGGTGCCCTTTTATAATTGATGTGAGGGGATATTTTGAGAACCTAAAAAATATTAATTTATAATAAAATCAAACCCCACAAAAAACATAAAAAATATCATAATTTAGAATTTTATATGATATAGGGTTTTAATTTAATTACGCGATAAATTTTAGGAAAGTTTCCATGTCCATTCAATACTTACAATTTCTATTTGACACTAAGTTATTCAATTTCATTTTAACTAGTGTAACAAATATTTCAATATTTAAAGGGTAAAATATTTACTTATTTTATTCAAATTAGATCAAAAATAAATACGTTAGAAATTTTTTACCATATTATAATTATTATATATTTTAACCATGTTTTCTTGATTTTATATAATTTAATAAATCATTATTTTATAAAAAATATCAATTGTGTTAATTTTGAAACTATTCATTTCATGGATTTTTAAAAATATTAGGATAAGATTTTATCCTGTAACAAAATATTTTTTTCCATATCCCTAAGGGGTCAAGATATCTTTAAAATTAAATGGAAAAATTAATTATCAAAAAATATATTTTTATTAATATTATTAAAAACAATTATTTGATATTTCCATTAATAAAATAATTACCAGATCAATATTGTGAAATTATTTAAAATAATTATTTGATGAATAAAAAATTAAAATTAAAAACTTTTACAAAGTTAAAGTTTTTATATTTCGTAATAATATATTTAGTCCAATTTATATTCTTGAAAATCCAACATTAAAATTTTTATACTTATTAAAGTATGAATGTGACAATTTTAAAATTACATTAATTAAAATAATATAATTTTATTAAACTATTCTATATGGATCTAAATGGACCATAACAAGACCATTTAATTATTATGGTCGATATATACTCAAAAAATAAAATTTTGTAATTTTTTTGGACCTTTAATAGTTATTAAATTTATAATAAAACATATTTTATTTATTTTTCATTCATTATATAATTTCGACATCATCCATATATAAAACATTAATGTAATTATTTCATTAATAAAGATTTAAAATTTATTTACATGAAAAACATAATCATTTTAGATTTAAAATATGTATTTATTATCTAATTTATCTTCTCTATAACATTTAAAAAAATGATATGTTATCTAAAACCTGAATGTGACATCATTAAAGTTTCATTAAATAAAATATTCTATATACCATAATATCTCCTAAATGGCCCCAACATATCAAAAATAAATTTATTTCCTAGAAAAATGTTTATTAAGTAAAAAATTACAATTTAAAATTTTTGGATACCACCCATTTTTCCATATGTGGAAAAATAATAGATATTAAAAACAAAGAAAATGACACATTGTGTTGTTCTTTGATGTAAATATTTTTATGTCGTTTTCATGGTAAAGTGTCTATTAAATTAAATAATTTTTATTCTTAAGTGTTAAGGGTCAAAGTCCACTAATCATATAAAATTGTTTAATTTGATTTGGTCATTTTATTGGTATTATAATTTTATTTTAAACCTAAATTACCTAATTTACCCATTACAGTGGTAATAAAATTTACCATATTTACTATTATTATTGGTCAAAAATAAAAGGGAACTTCTTAAAAAATTTGGACCTCCTAAATCCAAATTTTACATTGATTTTCAAAATTCATTATAGAGAAGTTGCAGAATAAATTTATTATAAAACCACTAAAATGCCACGAAAAAAATTTATGGAAAAATTCCCCTATTTAAATGGAAACTGTTATTATAATGATTACATGAATAAAATCATTTAAAAATTCATTATTTTGTTCAAATAAACAAATTAAAATTTAAAACTAATAAAAACATAATTTTACTCTTCAATGGCTCTATAATAAAAAAATCCGTATTTTCACTATTTATCAAAAAATTATTCTTATCCGAAAAATAATAAAATTAAACCAATGTATATTTTTATATTATTAACTAAAATAAGAAGTTCATTTTTCCAAATTGAATATAATAAAGTGTCAAAACTAGATAGAAAATGAGTGTACTATCATATGGCGGTAAAACTGCATTTTTTGAATAATACTCTTATTCGAAAAAATAGAATTTGTTGCTATATATTGTTTTCAAAATATATAATATTAATGAAAATATTAAAATTTTTGTTAATAAATTTCATAATAAAATGTTTATATCCCATTAAATAACAATAATTTAATAATATATTATTGTTTATGGAAACTCAGTATTGCGTACAACGGAAGCTATCGAGGAAGGTTGTTCTTAAGTGTAATGCAAGAAAAGCCAGTGTTTCATTAGTTATAGATTCATTTAGGGATTCATATTTATTTTATACAATTAATAGAATCTATACTCAGTGTTGCATCAAATGAATACTAACAAAGGAACTTGAAATTGCGTGTAACACAAGCCAAGAATAGTTCTGTGTATAATGAATGGTAATACGGTGGTGCGTATATCACAAGATAATCATGGTAAAGCGTAAAACACAAGAAATCAAGGAAATTAAAAATAATCTATATCATAAAATATAGGGGTGTTACAGAATGGTTTATTAGGGATCTTGCACATGGTTAGCATCCTGGGTGTCGCTAAGGAGTGAAAATGATGGATGGAATGATCTCAACGAGATGTGACAACCTGGATATGGATCCAGATGGATATGAAATATATGTCGAAGAGTGAGGATAAATTAGATTGAATCAGTGTGAAGGTGGCAGTGTTGGTTGGAACCTTAGGGATGTTTTCAGCATAACCTGGTGGATGGGAATCAACGTCCAAGTAGTTTGGTGGGGAAAATGAGACACTTGAGGAGGTGACTCATTAGAATGGGTTCAAGGATGGGGAAAAAAATAAATTAGAACCATTGGGTTGAGGCATTATCTTCCTGAGACACAAATGATCGAGGGAGAGACCCGGATGGGAATTGACGATAAAATCAATACTCAGGGAGGATTCCTATGTGACCAAAAGGAATCAATGTAAAAATAGTTTAGCATGACGCCTAGAATTTGAATGTACACAAAGGAAAATGTCCCAATGATATGTTAGGGATAACACAATGTCATATGTCCATCTCAAGAGGGATACTCATGGTTTGAAAGGTATGGATGGAGTGTAGGGATTAGGCATGGTTAGGATCCTAGATTGGCGGAGGAGAGCACATTAGGGAGGAAGAACTATGATATGCATCAAAAAAAGGGAAAGTATCTCATAAAGAGGGTACCTACCATTGATGGAGAACCACTCTTGACCAATGTCTGGGGCTGGGTGTCATAGATGTATCCTACATATGATTTTTAGAAGATAGGTATCAAAACCATCATAATTCGAAATGGTATATTGTATAATGTCACACGAGATGATGGTGAATTGGTGTGAAGTCCATAGAATAGATGGATTATGTGGAATGAGGGGCTTGAACCAAAGAGAGGCTTCCTATGTACCCTATCTAAGAGATAATGTTCAAAATTCCCCATTGTTCAGAATGGTGACTTTTAATGTAATATGGGGTGAGGGCATGTGGATTATGCATGGTTAGTGGATCAAGATGATGTCTTGGTCATTGCTGACACTAAGTACATGTGATTCATGCTTTTTGTGGGAAAAAAGAGGTAACAGAAGACCTGGTGATCATGTAGTGAAATGCACGACCATGAAGAATATTGTTGGGATTACATATGGCTAGAGGCCTTTGGATATAGATATTTGGACATAATCTAGGAGGGAAACCTAATGAGTTTGATCTGATGTATGAGTAGGATATTTCCATCATACATGAAAATACTAGTCATTATATTTCAGGGATTATGTGAGGACTATCCATGGAGAACATTACAACAACTCCTAAAGGGATATAGGAGTGGGGTAGTGCTGTTTCTCATTCTCCTTGGTGTCTAACTTGATTCTCCATGCATTCATCAACTCACAGTTTAATGTCATGTGTTGGGGATGAAGCTGCCTGGACATTTAACATCTTGTAGCTTAGTTGAAGAGGACTCAATCCTCACCCCTAGGAAATACATAAATTGTACAAAAAACAATTTGGGGAAGTATGGAAAAAAATTCCATGAAACAATGAGGTGGAGGAGTGTTCAAATAAGTGGTACATGTTAGAGTGGCTATGAAAGGAATAAATATTAATTAGCATGCCTTTGTGAAGAAGCATAATGAAAAGAAAATTTATTTGAAACCCCACTAGAGGAACCATGGAATCACATCTCACAATCCCAAAGGTCCATAGAGGCTAAGGGTTTTTCATGTAGAATGTCTCACATAGAGGGTCTATAGGATGGAAAGGTTATTTACGATGAGAGGTAGATTCCTAAATGAATGATCTTCATGAATCATCATGAGAAGGATCTCTATAAAAGTAGAAGAATCATGAAGCTTGATGACACAACCAAAGCATGGAGTCAACTTGTTCTTGGAGGGTGCTTCACAAGGGTAAATGATCCACTAAGACCCAAGTTCCCAAAAGGGAATCCTACCATTGAAATGGCCATGGGGATTTGTGGAGGGAATGACTAGTGTAAGTGGAGAAAAATTGGAGCGATGGAAAAGATGGTTCGCAGTGCTCTTGTACTATGGTTGATACATTTTCTAGCTGATTTATAGATAAATGGGTGCTTAGTGAATCAAGGGATTAGATGGAAAAAGGATAGGATATCGATCCTTATCCGAGGGGAGGGGGTTGCAATATATTTATAGGAACCATGAATCATAATGCACCAAGGAAATTTTGAGAATTAAATGTTTCTTCATGATTGGAGGAAGCTCCGTCGGACTCGCAGAGGTATACGATATATCATTGCGGCAATCAAAAACATATTCTTTAGTATCATTGATGCTTCTGTCATTTCTAAATAGTGACAAAAAAAATACTTTTTGGGATCTTAGAGGGTTTCCTCAGTTCCTTACCGATGTCAAAGAGGAGTTTGTTCTACCATTTATTCACCATTCATAGTGCTGAAGTGGTTATTAATGGAGCTTCACGAGTCAGACCATGTGGTGATATTTATTTCTTTAACATTTTGGCACAAATTTCGATGCCAAAAAATTTTCCTCATTAGAATAGTAGATGATGAGAAAATGATGTTTTCATTCTATGGTTAGATTGATGGAAATTTTTAGATCACAAAGCTAACTCATGATGAGGATGTGCAGAGTGGGGGTGAGTTCATCCTGAATCTCATGAAAGAAGGGGGTGACAAAAACCATGTGACTTAATCACCTATAAATTCAACACAATAGCCCCCTTTGCCAATATTTTATCTTTACAGTCTTCTTTTTGAGATATCAAGTTACATCACATCAAAAAACATCACCAACGCTCATTGCGATCTAGGTTCCCCAGATCAGTGGAATGTGAATGATTTTTAGAAAACTAGCACTACAATATCCCATATTTCTCAGTGAAGCATGTTTAGTCCTTCAAGTCTCTGTAATCATGTAATGAACCAAAATTTTATCAATGCAATTTCTCTCATCTTATAATATTATCATGTAGTATAATTAAATAAAATCACAATCACAGACAAAATTCCACATAATTAATAATGGAACTACTAAATTTTATGTGACCAATAAACAAAAATTTTCCACTTTTGTGATTTGAATATCGAAAATCTAACACACACAGTTGTGACCAGTAAAAATTTTGGAGTTCGATAGGGAAAACGTAATTGTTTTTGAATAGTAACATACCCTTTTGAATAGTAATTCTAACATTATGAATAGTAAGATGACCCTTATGAATAGTAAATCGTCCAATTGTGTATGAACCTTACAAATGATAGTATAAATAAAATATATTGATCCTATAAGTTAAAATGTGATACAATGATGGTATTTTAGTAAGTCATGAATAATTAATAATTAATTTAAAAAATTTAAAATATAATTTATTTTAGAAAAAAAAAATTTGATACAATTATTTTGATATCTTATCATTATAGGATAATTTTATGAGACCATAATTAATTTTTCAAAGTGGTAGGAAATAAATTTTAATTTCCAATTTTTTATTTTTAAAGAAAAATATGATTTTCATTAAAAATTTAATTACACATATATAGAAAATTATTTTCATAAACTTATGTTCATTTTTGAATTCTATACATCAAAAAAATATTAGGGTGGATTTTTTTTATTTTTCTGAAATACTTTAAATATAGGTGAATATTGAAATTCGGTAACAAACAAAATATGATAATGGAATGAATTTATGCATCCTGCTTGAGTTATGGATGATGTAAATAGACATTGTTTATAAATTGTATTCCCTATTTACTACTTTTATTCAATTAGTCATCAATATTTCTTTTCATTGGAGAAAATAATAAATTAATGATAAAAATATTGAGAAAACACCCCTGCCTCCACTATAAATACCACCCCTCACAGCGTCATTTCCTCAAAACATTCATACTTCAAAACATTTAAAAATACTTCCCAAACCTCTTATATAGCCTCTCCCCCATGTGTATGATCTATTTTTTTTATCCCAAGACCAATCCTAGGTTTTTTAAGAAGGATCTCTATAGGAGAATTCAATAGGTAATTCCCCATTTTTTTTTAATTTAATTTCCTTGAAATCGTCGCTCGTAATGTGCCGATTTACCGACATCATGGGTGATGCACTTCCTTTTTTCAATAATTACTTCAATTATATCAATAAAAACATTAAATATTTGAAAAAATATTGTAATATTTATGTTTTAACCATTTTTATATTCTACATTGAACTTATATACATGATACTAAATGATAAAAAAACAAGTTCGTTCTGATCGAAAACGGCTCAAGTTAACCTAAATTGATTATAATTAGATTTTATCTAATGAATAATCATCATGGAATATAACCAAGCTCATTATAAGATCATTTGTGATTATGGATAATCATTAATAACAGATAATAACAAATCTATATATTTATAATCTTTTAAACGAACTTCCATTCCTGAATAGAAATGAACAGATCATGGATACTAAGAAAAAAACTCTCCTGAAATATGAATTTAAACACTATAACTCATAAAAATAACAATAAAAGAATATAATTAAACCATTTTGAATTATACTCTTGTATATAAGGCCTTTCAATTATTAATTTATGAATCTAATAATATTATAAAGGGCATTAATGTGAAGAAATCATTCGGATAAAAGTTAAAGGGAATTCTTGAACCACAGTCTCTTTCTTTGGGGTTTCCCTATTTCACCCCATATTGTGTATGGTTAATCATTAAAAATTATTTCAACATAATTATCAAAAAATATATGGTATATAAATGTCTATAATTATAGTTTAAGTCAAACACAATTTTTTCCAAAATAACCCTACTATCAAAAACACACCTTTTACTTCTCACTCAAGGATGATGGTTCTTGTATCAAGTATGTTATTCCCTCTTTCATTAGGGAATCCAACGTTTAGAAATTTATGATTTATGAAATGAAACCCATTCATTTCCATGGTTTATTCATGTCTAGTATTGAAATATGTTCGATGTGGAATGAATGATAATTTTACCAACATCATGTAATTGGTGTGCCCAGAATAATATAACGCAATGTTGATGTTATGATGTGATGGGTGTTCCTAGAATTTTAAAGTGCTCAAATTCATAATTTGATGTTATTAATCTCATGATTTAATGTGGAATATATGATAACATTATTATCTATTCGTTCAAAACTATGTTCAGTAGTTATCCACTTAGACTTAAGGTTTCGTTTTTAACATTTCCACTTGTTAAGAATTTTGTTATTTCTTTATATCATTTTTATGATCATAAGACTTTGTTATGATGATAATTATTATTCTCACCCCATGTTGTTTTTTCTCATTTTTCCTCCTCTGACTATGATTTTAGGTAACCCCTTATTGATGTATATCCTTAGGTGAATATGTGTACTAATGAGAACTCAAGGCCCAATAAGAATATAGAGAAGAAGAAATTAAAAAAATGTTTATATTTTATGTTGTATGTGTTATGTACGACCCTAATTTTCCGAAGACAATAAACTATTATATCTACATGGTTTAATGATTTTATGTTTTATATTAATAAAATTATGTAAATGTAATGTAAGAAAATCAGGGTCTCTATCCTTGGTATCATAGGAACTGTTTTGTTAGTTTTGGAATTAGGATTTTAGAACCTTAATGAAAATACTACTATGAAAAAAAAATATATATGCAAAAAAAGAATATTTTCAAAACATAGAGATCCCATATGATATGATTTTAGTGTTAGTTACAAAAATGGATAATTAATTTATTCCTCACTTGTTGACTTATGTTTTCTTCTAACCTTTTCTATTTTTGAAAATATTGGGAAGCATGAGAAACTAGACTGACAACCCATGTGGGGGGGGGGGAATGAAGAAATTTACTGAACAATACCACTAGTGATTTGGGGGGAGGAGGTAAAAACATCATTACAATTCTTAGATATTTGTCTTAGGATATGAATAATATCCTGAATAATGAAGAACATCCTCCTTCACTTAAAAGGATCGAATAAATGTTTAGTGTTCTATATAAGAATGAACATTAATATTTAGTGGATCTTCTGATCCCAATATTTTTGAATAGTGGGTCAACTCAATGGATAATATCTTTTATTTGATTAACTCTTTTGATAGGAAGAAGGTGAATCTGTCCATTTATCATCTCAATGGAGAGGCTAATAAATGGTGGTAATTTATTAAGAACACCTAGCTGAGATAAAAAATTGGAGAGATGGAGTGGGAATAATTTAAGATAATTTTTCATAACAATTATTTCCCACTATCTCCTTAGAAAAAGATAGATAATGAATTATTAGATCTAAATCAAATAGAATGATAATCTTTCATGACCTACAAATCCAATTTCACAAGGCTTTCAATTTACAATTCATGATTTGTTATCAATAATGATAGAAAAAATGATATATTTTTTAGTTTATTAAAACTAAACCTTCCAAAGGATCCTATAATTCAAGAAATTCATAGTTGTGAAGAAGTCATTTGATGTGCTCTCAAAGTGGAGATGGAGTTTGGATAATTGTTACAGGGCTATGGTGATATGAAACTAAATATGGTGCTTCATGCCAGAGGATCTAATGAGAAAGGTGGAATGAAAATTTAACCACCCACATGTAAAAAATTTGGGAAGAATCATTATGGGAATAACCTCAAAGGGATGGAGAGATGATTCATGCATGGGAGAGAAGGCCACCAAGATCAAGGGTCTTGAAAAGGCATGATAAGGATAGAGAATGTTGTGGGGGAAAGGAGATCACCACCCATGGGTCAATGCTACAATTGTAGGTACAAAGAGAACTATGCAATCTAGTAAACTAAACCTCAAGTCCTTGAGGGTAAAAATCATTAGTAGCCACTAAATTCAATGGAATAATGGAATGTTTATGACATCACTATAGAAAAATTGAACCATGAAAATGATGTCGTACAAGGCACACTTCCTATTCAATGAATAATGGAAGATATATTATTTGATTATGGTTCTATGCATTCTATTATATCTCTCATGGTTTCTAGAAATATTGGATTGAGGCCCCGAAAACTTAAAGTATAGATATCTGTTAAAAAAATGTGTTGCAAACATTGATACCCATGTTTTTGAATCGTCTATAGTTGGAATATGTGTGAATATTATTACATTAAATCTTGTCATACTTATCTCAGTGGATTTACACAATGTAATGGAAATGGTTTGGATCTATTTATATATAGAACAAATAATCTTTTGAGAAAAGGAAATATCTTTTTATATTCTGTACCATATGATGATCCTCTACAAATGAAATGAAGATCATGGATCTCCTTTTAGGAATAATTTAATGGTGTGGGAGTTTATACCTTGTGAAGAGGCATACCATGCTCAATTGGTAGGGTCAAAGGAATTTATCCACCTACTAAAAATTCCCATCATGAGGGAATATGGTTATGAATTTCTTGAAGGGTTACCTAGGATTCCTTTGGATAATGAGGTAGATTTCTCCATATAACTCATACCTGGAGTAACTAATTTCTCAAAGTGTCCCTATAGGATAACCCTATCGAACTGGAGGATTTATATAAGCAACTACAAGAGAATTTGGATAAAGGGTTTATAGAGGCTAGTACTTCACCTTGGGCTATTCCAGTTCTCATTATCATGAAGAAGGATGGATTAATGAGCCTGTGGGTTGATTATCAAGAACTCAAAAAGATCACCATAAAGAACAATTGTCCTTTTCCAAGGATTGATGACTTGTTTGATCAGCTACAAGGTTATCAGTTCTTTCAAATGTGGATCTTCATTCAGGATATCATCAACTAAAAGTGATGACGGAAGATATTGTGAAGAATGAATCCCATAAAAGGTTCGTGAACTATGAGTTTTTTGGGATTACCTTCAGATGTACTAATTCCTAATCAATCATCATGGATTTTATGAATAGATTCTTTATACAAAACCAGGAAAAATTATTAGTAGTTTTTATCGATGATATTATTATCTACTCCAAGATAAAAGATGAATAAGAAGAACATATAAGGCCAGTGTTGGTGACATTGGGAAAGGATAAGTTGTACGCCATGTTCAGAAAGTGTGACTTTTGGATGAAGCAACTCATGTTCATGGGGTATGTAATAACATATTAGTGAAATTTCTACGGACCCTTCAAAGACAAAGGCAATTGAGGAATGTCCCTAACCCACTAGGGTCATATAAATCCGTAGAGTTTTTGATGATCAGGGTACTAGTGAGGTTTTTGTGAGAAATTTCTCACTAATTTTAATCTAGTGAACTATGTTAACAAGGAAAGGGGTAAATTATGTATAGATGGAAGAATGTGAGGATGATTCAAAGAGCTAAAGAGAAGTATTTTCACTGCACCTATACTCACATTACCAAAAAGTGGGGATTTTTTTATATATAGTTATGCTGTAAAGAAATGCTTGGGTTGTCTTCTCATGAGAAATGATAATTTTATATTCTATGCCTCATGACTGTTGAACATCCATGATAAGAACTACCCATTACATGATATAGTTCTAGGAGAGGTGGCCTTTTCCCTGAAAATCTAGTGGGACTACCTAAATGGTGAGAAATGTGACATATATACTGATCATAGGAGCCTAATGTATATATTAACACAAAAGGATCTCAACATTCACCAAAGGAGATCGATAGATCTAATCAAAGAATATATTTTCTCTAATCACTATCATCATGTAATGGTGAATTAAGTAGTTTATTCTCTTAATAGAAAATAACATTCTACACTATCCATGTTGCAGATTGAGAATGTCCATATCTTCATGGATATTTCGAGGATGGATTTTGAAATCATAATCCTAGGGAATACATGTTGCCTTGCCCAAATGATTTCCTAGCCATCTTTCTATGATCAGATTAAGGACGAAGGAAGGGTTGATATTGAGTTTAAAAAGAAGGTGAATGGTGTAAAATAGGGGACACTGCAAGGGTTCCATATCAACGATGTTGGTGTGATTCTATTTGGAAGGCGGTTCGTGTGCGTTCATCTAAAGGGATAAAGAAGGAGCTATTTGACAAGAACATAGCTTAACATTATCTACCCATCTTGGTTGCACCAAGATGTACATGATATCTGAGAACATTTTTGGTGGGACAACATGAAGAAGATGATTGTTGAGTATATCTTAAGGTTCTTGACATGTGAGTAATTTAATGTTGAGAAAATTAAGTGCAAAGGGATTATGGAACCATTTCATATACCCATGAGTAAATGGCATAATGTTACTATAAACATTGTCTTTGGTATCTTGAATACATACATTGGAAATAATTCCGTATTAGTTTTAGTGGAATGAATCACCAATACTTCCCACTTTGTCATTATTATGGATGATCTCTAACTTTAAAAACTTGAAATTATATATTTGAATGATGTGGTGAGACTACATAGGGTTTCACTCTCGATTTCCTTTGATCATAATCCAAGGTTCACATATATTTTTGGGAGGATCCTTCAACATTTCTTGAGTATTGAATTGAATTTCAGCACAACCTAGATCCCCCAAACTGATGGACAATATGAAATGAATATTTTGATGCATGCTGATATGATAAGAGATTGTTCTTTAGTGTTAATAGGTGTATGGGATCATAATCTCCCATAGGTTTAGTTCCCATACAAAAATAGCTTCCACTCGAGTATTTAAATGGCTCCATATGAAGCTCTACATAGAAAGTGATGTAGAAATCCAACTTGATGGGATGAAGTTGGAGAATGAAAGATACATTGACCTGATCATATATAATATATGACTGAGAAGATTCGTGAAATCCAACAAAATATCAAATATTCAAAAAGTGGGAAAAAGAGTTGTGTGGAAAACCATCGATGGGACATAGTGTTCGACATTGGAGATAATGTTTTCATTCAAATATCCCCATTGAAGAGAGTTGTGTGGTTTGGAACGATAGGGAGGATAAGCCCAATTACAATGGAACCTTTGAGATCCTTGACCACATAGGAGACAACCAATAAGATTTCACTTCCACCGAATATGAATCAAGTTTACGATGCGTTTCACATATCACCTATAATGAAGTACATACCAGATCCATCACATGTAATGAACATTGAAGTGGTATAGCTGGATGATGATCTCTCTTTTGAGGACCATAATGTAAAGATTTTGGGTCAAAGAGATAAGGTTATTAAAAAAATAAAACCCAACTTGTCAAACTATTTTGGAGGAAACATAAGTATGAAGAAGAAACATGGGAACTGGAGGATGCAATGAAGGAGAAGTACCCTCACCTGTTTATGTAAAATTAAATTTTGACGGAGAAATTTCCAAAGGTGGGGAAAATGTAATGGCTCAAACATTTATCAACCAATTTTATCCCTTCTTATAGTAATATCATACAGAATAATTCCAAAAAATCAAAATAAAAAACATAATACCACATCATTATTAAATGATCTACTAATGTCTATCTGACCTTTAATCATAATTTTTCCACTTATATGATTTTAATTTTGAAAATCTGACATACACTCTTTGTGATCAGTGAGCTGTTTCGAATTTGATAAGACAATCTTAATTTTTGGTGAATAGTAACATACCCTTATAAATATTAATGCTAACCTTATGAATATTAATATGACCCTTATGAATAGTAAATCATCAATGTGAATAGGATCCTTACCAATATTGTATAAATGAAATCTGTTTATCCTATAAGTGATAATATGTTATAATGTTGTTATTTTTGTAAGTCATGAATATTAAATTATAAATTTAATTATTTATAAGAACGTATAGCATTATAAAATTTATTAATAAAAATTTATTTTGATATATTATGATTATATGATAATTTTATGTGAACTTATTTATACTTTCCAAGTGTTATAATATCAGTTTTAATTGAAAATTAGAGTATTTCAAGTAAATTATGATTTGAATTTTAAAAAAATTACTCATACTTAGATTATTATTTTACAAAAATTGTACTCATTTTTTAATTCTACCCAATGTAAAATGGTTATGGTGATGTTTTGATATTTTTATGAAATAAATTAATTGTTTTTGAATAGTGAAATTAGATAATTTTCAAAATATTCTAAATAAATGAATTTATGAATCATTCTTGAGTCATGGATGATGTAAATGGTCATTAGATTGTACTCACATGCCCTACTTAGAGTATGTATTCATGTAATCCTCACTATTTACGGTCATTAGGGAAATTAATAAATTGATGAATTAAGTATTGTGAAAACATCCCTCACCTCCACAATAAATACCACCCTTCACATCCTCATTTCTTCACACGTATAATGCTTCCAAAATTGTCCAATTTTACCAAAATTACTTCCTTAGACCCTACCCATGTCCAATAGATCCTTGTCTCATCCAAAGAACATGCTTATGTTCCTTAATGTAGATCTGAAGAGGGGAATTTATGAGGCAATTCCTCTATCATTTCTTTCAATTTACATTCAAATTTCATTTCCTTTGTTCTATTATCCTCAACATATATTTTTCAAATTCCATGATAAATCAATTAAGTTTTATATAGTGGTTTGATATCATTTTAATGGATGATTTTTCACTAAAATCCTCCACTTATCTTTTGATTTATTAATGAAATCATCGCTCGTAATGTTCCAATTTACTGAAATCATGGGCGATGCACTTCAAATTTCCTCCAATTACTTCAACGCGTTACCTAAAAATATTAAATTTTTGAATGAAAATGGTAATATTTATTTTTAAACTCTATTATATTCTTCAATGAAATTATATACATGATACCAAATGTTAAAACAAAAGAAGTCTGTTTTGATCAAAAAATCGCTGAAATTAAACTAAAAAATCGTCATTAACTTTTATCAAATGAATAATCAAAATGGAATATAATAAGACTGATTATAAAATTATTTAATATTTTGTATTATTTCTAATAACATATAATAAAAATACTGCATATTATCCTCTTTTAAATGAACATTCATTCAAGAATATAAATGAACCGATCATGAAAACTATGAAAATGAACACTCCCGAATGATGAAATTAAACTACGTAACTCATAAAAAGGCCCATAAAAACATAATGAAACCATAATTTATAATATTAATGTATGAATTTTTATTTAATTTTTAATTAATTAATATAATGTCACTATATAGGGCATTAGACAGAAGAATGCATTTTGATACAAGGTAAGGGGAATTCTTGAACCCAACTCTCTTTCTTTGTGTTTTTCATCTTTCACTCCATTTTCAGAATGGTTATTCCATAAAAATGATTTATTATTAATTATCTTATATTTTCTAGGATAATTTTTTTTACCAATATATTTTATTTTAAACACAATGTTATCCAAAATAACTCTTCATTAAAAACACACCTTTTACTTCTCAATAATTTATGATGGTTATTGTATAAAGTATGATATTCTCTATTTCATTTGTTGTCCCAAGGTTTATGAATTTATGATTTATTAAATTAAACCCATTATTTAAAATGTTTTATTCATGTCCAAGATTGATATACATTCAATTAATAATGCATGATAATGTTACCGTCACGATGTGATGAGTGAACCCAAAATTAAATAGCGCAATGCTGAGGTTATAATGTGACGAGTGCTGCAAGAATTATAATTTTATCCAATTAATTTGGTAATGTTATGAATCTCAATATTGAACATGAAAAATGGATGAATATGAGGCTATCTCTATTCACAACTATGCGTGGTAGTTCACCACTATGACATACGATTTTATTTTTTTGCATTGCCATGTTTAATTAATTTTATTAATTATTACTATCATGTTTATGATCATATATCTATGTTATAAAGACAATGAGTATGCTCATCCCATGTTGTATTATCTCATGTTATTATCCTCTTACTAGTATTTTAGCTTACCCATTTTTTTATGTATATCCTTAGGTGATTACATGTACTACAAAGAACTCAATGGATAATAAGAACCTAGAGAAGAAGAAGTTATATAATAGTTTTTGTTATTTGTTTTAAATGATATGGTCCTAGATTTCAAAAGACACTAAACCATTGGATCGACATTATTTATGGTTTTATGTTTTTTATCATTAAAATAATGTAAAATACATGTAAGAAAATATGGGTCATTATAGACTGTGTGCTTCGTGAGTCGTGATTCATGAAAATTCTTCACAAAAAGAAGAAGAAGAAGAAGAAGAAGAATAATGATAATGTTTTGGAAAAAATAGCCAACAAATATTATTATCAAGAGGTCCTGTGGAGTTCACTTGAAGGGAATACATGATGAATAATTCTAAGATTGGAGAATGTTTTCGGAGTCATTCAGATCATGAGTCTCTTGTAGAGATTCTGATGGAAGGGAATAAGAATTAACCTCTCTACAATGTATTTCTGTTTTATAGATTCCATCAGAGGAATGATATCATTATCCTCGAAAGTGAGCTGGTATGAACCAGTGTATCGGTTCAGGGGCACATCATGCCAATATTAGTGGTTCAGGCTGCAAATGGCCACACCTAGAAGACCATACACCTGATGTCACTAACTGCCTATATGACCGTGTCAACAATGTCTATGGGAGGGGATTGAAACAAGAGGTGTAACTTTTGCAGTACCGCACCATTCTTAATTAGGGATTAGGTAACCCATAGAAAAGGAGGAATGTCTGTTAGGACGTGAGTTTTGGAGGAAACATCATGGATGTATGGGAATGTGCCTAGTGGGTCTCGACATCTTGTGTTTAATTCAAGGTAGAGATGATCTGAGTATGCCTCTATGGGTATATGTGGTATTCTCAATTCTGTATCTACCAATAGATGCATGTGATGCCAGAACTACTGAGTAGGTGGTAGTCAAGGACCTACACATACCATTTTCACCATGGGGAGGTTGACATCAGCCTCTTTGTCCTCCAACAAATTTTTTGGATTGCCATACTAAGGGTGATGTATGCTGAATTGATCAATATTATGAATACATTGGAGGATCTTGAATAAATTCCAGAACTAGAGAATATGCTAATGGACCTTGTGCTAAGTGATGATAAGCATTCAATGAGGGATGTCCACATCATAAATTGGTTTGTATTTTTTCTGAAATTCCAAACAAAAAATCCTACGTAGGGAGACGATGTACTTAATAATATGCCCACAAGTCCCCCACCTGTCCATGGGGGTTCATCGTAGTAAGGTTGGTTATTATTGGAAAATTATGTTGTAAAACCAATGGAATATATTGGGTTAAAACATTAAAATTGATAAAAAATCAGTTGACATGTTGGATGTGTTCATTTTCGAACACATTTATGTATGGAAGTTGTTGGTTAGGGATACCAACATTGGTGCATGGATGATAACATTTATCATGGTGTCATTGCTAGAAATGGGGAAACATGTCAACCATGGGACCCCAGTATTGGAGAAAATGTACAAGTAGTTGTGGAACATCAGTGAGGTGAAGAAGCCAAATTGTGTATATAGACGACTGTAAATTATTTATATATGGATAGTAGTGAACATGAGAGTTTACAAATATCTGAACCCCATTTCCCCTATTGGGTCAGGCTTTCCACTAGCTATTCTGAATTTTTTTGGAAGTCTCCCAATTAATCAATCATCATCTGTGTCACTGAACATAGTTTGGAAGGATGAGAAATTAAATTTCCATCCATTCTCAATTACAATGGGAGTATTCACTAATGATGGTTAGGGAACATAAGAACATCGATCATATCTCCTGGCCTTCTGTAGTTGAGTTTGGGTGGCGCAGCTAGACCACAAGCCTACCTACAATCCATTTACTCTGAATTTCATTGTGAGGTGGTTTCAATACATGTAGAGGTTATCCCCAAAATCCTCCCTAGGGGGAGACCGTGATGTAAGCCACATGTGATGTGAAATATGTGTCTCATGTTCACATGGGATGATCAGATGATGCAGAATGAGCTGCCTTTTCCAACTACAACTTACATGCTAGTTGACGAGTATTAAAAAACCTAGGATACAACTTATTAAAGGGTGATTTTGAAACAATGGATATTCTGTTTTGATTTTGGGGTGTTTCATCAACCTTGGTATCTAGTTTAGACAAATTTATGAACACATCACGACAGTATAGATGTTTCACATTGCGGTGGCGGAGTTGCGGCAGTGGAAGGCATGTGATTCCAATGCCTGCTCTAGGTGGGAGTTGTAGGGGAATGATAGTAGAAGATCCAATGGCTCCAAATAGGTAGATCATGGAGGATGGAAGGACACAAATTGGGATCTATAGAATACATACTCAATCTCATAGGAAGCATCTATGCAGCGTGGACATACCTGAGGATGTTGTTTCCCTGATCGCTTAGGAAAACAAGGACATTAATAGTAAATTCCATATCCCTTACATGATGTGGGATCATATCAACCCACTTAGGATGGATATTTGAGATATCATTTAGTCTAGGTATGGATTTCTTGTGTCTCATAATGAGGGTGAGAAAGATGTAGTTGATCTGGAACACATTTCTCATTCTCGGGTCACCTCACATCCAATAAAGGTTCTAGTGAAAGTACCTATTGACCAAACATACCCACCACAACAATATACTGCTGAGCTAAGGGAGTTCTTCAGTTTTCCATAAGTATCATAGGAATCCTAGGATGAAGATGCTAATAGGGGAATCCCTTTGGAAGAAGAAAAGGCTATGACACCAGAGCTGGGAGAATTCAGAAAAACACTTGAGGTAGGATCTAAACCATTAAATTACACTACATACTCAAGATATCTAGTATTATACAGTAAAAGTTTTCTTATGAAATAGAGACTCAAAGTCATGACCCATTTTAGTGTTCCAATGAACGCAAAAGGATAAGTTCTGGGGCCTATATTAGGAGTGATGGAATTTACATGGTCTAGTTGGGTTTTGGAAACTAGGGCAGCCATTCTGGAATCCTCATAGTTCCAAACAATATATGGGGGACCACAACCTAGGTTTCCTATTATTATAAATATTGAATGTGATCAAATATTATTCCTTTTAATGTACTCTTCCAAATAGAATTAAAACTATCATCCTCTTGAATAGGGAAAATGATATTATCTCTTCTTAAATAGTTTTTCAGGAAGTCACTATAATTAAAATGAGGATGGTTGAGGTTCCTGGAGCTCCTTTACTAAGGAGAACTCCCATTGTTATATAATAGGATTCCCAAGCTCAATAGACATTGAAAATCACTTCTATGGGAAGAACTGATAGTGGGGAGGAATCTGAACCTATCATGTTGGAATCTAGTGATGAAGATCAACCACGTGATATGGAAAACATGTCATCTGATGAAATGTAATAGGATGATATTGCTACCAAACTCTTGGATGCATTCCCAAAATACATACCTTCTGTCCTAGAGGATCTAGATGATGTTGATTCTGATGTGCTGGATAGTCAGTTTTTCCATCACTGGTCAAGGAAGTTGATCAAGTGCATCATTGATTGTGTCCCAAAAGAAGAATGGTTAAGCCGAATGGGGAAAATTCATTCTTGGATACATGGCCTATGTGATTGAGGGTTATATTAATGAGGTCCGCATATGGTCATCCAGGATTACCTCTCCGAGATGGTATGGGAGAGCGAGTATGATTTCACTGTCCCATGGAAGTAGAGGATGTATGTCAACATTCTGAAGAATCCATAGGATGAACATAATATTAAACGCTTCAAAACATAGATAAAATAGCTCTCTTACGTTACCAACACACAATAAGAACTCATATCACGACTACATGTTCAATTGGGGAATTCTGAAGAGCAGCTGAGGTGATCATCCCACAATGTGGCTGATATCGGGCCTGAGAAGGATCAAGTATGGATTATGGGTGATAAGATTCACCTGATGAACGAAAAAGAATAATGGAATCTTAGAGGATGAAATCAAATCCTGGAGGCCACCAGCCAA
The DNA here is from genome assembly GCA_963277665.1 of Viscum album. Lineage (NCBI taxonomy): Eukaryota > Viridiplantae > Streptophyta > Magnoliopsida > Santalales > Viscaceae > Viscum > Viscum album. The sequence goes on along the minus strand of OY728127.1, from coordinate 2,055,645,766 downwards.
AGGGAGGCATAGTTGAGATACTCAATCAATGGGGATAATCCCTAAGAAATTGATTTATCAAATTAACAAACACATTTTTATTTTATCCTACTCACTTTACCTAGGTTTATGAGAATAATTATTTTAATTAATTGAATATTATTCCTCGATCCAATCTTTGATATAACTAACTATCAATCCATAAGATCTTGTGGGTCAATCCCTGTGTTAGAAATAAGGGGTGACCATGTAAATTCCCACATTCGATATAAGAGAACCAACCAACCATCGAATACTCGGGGTCTTAATCACCACCTAGAGTTTTCAGATAGAGATATATGGATGAGACAAGAGAATATGTTTATGAGAGAATCCAAATTTTCGATCCCAGTGTGTGCTAATGCACGAGTGGGGAAATGTTAACGTTGTTGGAATCAATCTGAATAATGGTTAATGAGTAGTGTGAATCAAAAAACCTAATATTTGGATCATATTGAGGGATTCATGATGGTAGAGAATACCTTCTAGCCATGTTCATGACATAGTGTCCAAACCACATTAGCCCAAAATGGGAGTAAACAAATGAGTGTCAACCGCTAACCAAGGTCAAAAACATAGGTCCTGACTCTAAATGTTGTTTGATGTCTTCAAAAACATTGGCCCAAAGAGGTAGGCAATTGCTGATTTCGGGCATTGATACCATAAGGTTTCTCCTTCAGACATGATATGGGATGGAGATCCAAATAAGCAGAATGATAATCGTGGAGTTGGGGTGATGGAATGTTCGAACAGATAATGACACTCTTAAAATTATGACCCATGTCAAAATCACATTGGTGTGAGCACATTAGTCTCAACAAATATAAACCATATCTTCTTGGTATAACCTCTCTAGTTAGGACCTAAAATGCATTGAAATTTTATTTCATGAAAATAAGGATGATACATTCATAGTATAACATTGTATGATGAGGATGATACATGGTAATTTTTAGTGTCATATAACTAGGACGATGCACATTGAATAAGTTCATACTACCTAGACCCTAAATAATAGTTTAAATTCATATTACATGGACTGATTGATCCTAGTTTATTATCATATATTTTAGACCATAATTGGGTATAAATTACCAAAATTTTGGATAATGGACTAAGAGAGTTTATGAACCTATGGCTAGGCTTGAGGAAAATGCCTAGGAGCTACTATGTATCCCATAAGGCTGAAAATCAATCCACACATTATTCCTGAAGTACCACCTTGTGAAAGACCAAAAACTTTAGGAATTTGATATGAATGAGGACCAAAGGTGTCCACACCACACCATGAATCCACAAACGTTTATCCAAGACCGATAAGGGATTAAAAATTGGAGTCTATAATTCTATAACTAGAACCAAGGACAATACATTTGGATGTCACCATGTTCTACAAGGGTAGGAATCAAGACACACACCATTCTTAGAAAAATCCTGTCATGAAGGTGTGACCCATTCAATGATAAAAGGGAGAATTTGATATATCTTGTTTTTTCATTTTCTACTGGTGTTTTGGGTTCTAAGAGACCCCCTTAGGATGAAAAGTCTTGGTTCTAGTAAAATAATAAATCAGTTTGTCATTCTTGAAAAATATCATGATGGATGAATAGTTCCATGGGTGATTCCCTCTCATGTGAGAACACCAAGATGTCATGTATTTTTTTCACATGTAGTCAATACTATGATGATGCAGTTAAATGTCACATGATAGGACTATTAAATGAACATTATTTTCACATGATGATGACACAATAATTTAACATCATTTGTGATGAAATATAATCATGTTTGTGGTCATGGAACTCATAACATGAGGTTTCACAGTCCTATGTTTGGGTATTACCACACCAAAACACCTAATCCCCCGTGAGATACGCTCTATTGGGGGGGGAGTGTTTTTATTACGCGTTCCCCATAACATGGGAGTGCAGAACCATGAAAGATAAATGTTAGGTGAGAAAATTCCAACAAGACTGACATTTCTACTTGAGATTTGTTACTTTATGGTTGAATAGAAGTTTCTGAAGAAATGAATCACTACACACTATTTTGGGGACACAATAGGGTTAGAATATAGATAGAGGAAAACCACATACCATGTTCAATACACAGTATCCATATCATGTATCGTGGGATGATAACATACAAGTGAGGGTCGACCGCTGAACATATTTGAAACAAAAAACCAAGCATAAAATTTCATTGAAGATACACTATGACTTTGGCTCAAAATTGTAGGTGACCCATAAGGTCAAGAATCTTGACTGTTTGGTGGTCCTTTTAGGTGTGGAATATGATGAGACCTTGATAAATTGGAAACTTAAAATGTGACCTTACTCATGAATTTTAACATCATGTGATAAGGTTAGAGGAGAAGAAACACGCACTCCAGGGAGGTACATGGGGAATTTTATCGTAAACCTAACATGAATGAGGAAAAATGAGTCTCTATACCACACCACATATATTTGGGGGAAATCTATTCCATTAATGGGGCACAAAGGTTCATTACTCTATCGCTATACATGGGGACAACACGTTTAGGTGTCACTACGTATCCCATAAGGGTGAGAATCATACCTCATTTAGTTCATAATGATGGAATTAGAGATGGAAAATTCCAAAAGGTAAGGATGTTATCGGATTAAGATATCATAGTTATAGGTAGTTTATCATCATACATCTTAGATGAAAAATTCATTTTTTAACATCATATGATATGGACTCGAGAGATATTATTTTATGGTCATAGAGCTCAGACCATAAGGTGAATCATTCAAAGTGAAAATGTTTAGTGTGGGACTACAATGTGATAAAACATGAATGAAGACCATAAGGACTCAACCAAACTACACATTCCTGAGGGAACATTCATATGGTTCAGTTCCATAATGCTTGGACCTTGAGATGTAAACTCATAGTTTAAGGACAAAGGGATCAAATCATAATGTGGTACAATTCTTCCATGCAAATAAAAATTCTACTATGACCCCTAAGCCTGTTTGATCCATGTTTAGTGTGGGAAATAATGGGTACTGATGATTTTATGGAACACAGAAGCACATGAAAGAGGGAATAGAAGTGTAGAATCAAGAATTACCCCTCAACACTATTCCACCAACTCAATGAGGAATGGTGCATGGAGGGATCCAAAAAAGAGTGTCAAAATTTCCATCTAGAAATAAGTCTATGAAGAGGGATGTGAATAATGAGATCTAATATTTGGGAAACAATGATAATGGAATAATAGTAAGGGATAACTATTTTCCTTGTTCAAGACACTATATCCATATCATGTAGCCTGCGATGGGAACAAACTCTTGAGGATCGACTACTGACCATATTTTAAATGTGGTACCTGGGTCAAAATTTCATTCAATATCCTCCAGCACAATGTCCCAAAATGGTAGGGGAGCCAAATGTTCAGGAATCCATACTGTTGGGGTCCTTTGGGATATGAAATATAATAGAGACCCCATATATAGAAAAGTGAAGCCTGGTAATGTAATGAAATCATGTCCCTGTAGAATCCAACAAAATAATCCCAACAGAACAACACATTTGAGCTTGTAGATGCGGAATAATAGAGGTCTATGGACTCACTCAATGAAAAATGAATCGAAAATATCAGTAAAGGAAAGAGGCAGTGTGGGTTCATGAAACCAGGTTGGACCTGAAGACAAAATTTCTCAACTTTCTTATGTATCCAATGAGGGAATGAATCAATCCAGACATAGATCAGTAAAATCATTGTGTTTAACATTGTGCATTAAGGATGAATGGGAGAGAGGTATCCCAAATGGAGAAATGTGTACGACGTGGTAAGGTAACCCGACATGAATGAGGAAAAAGGATGTCTCGTGCTTCATTATTCACAATCCCATAAGAGAATTCATACCAATGTGATATAAGAGAAATCAGAGAACATGGGGATGGACCTATAGACATAATGTATGGGGGTACCTATATATCCAATAAGTATGGGAATCAAGCCACACAAAGTTCTGAAATTCCATGCAATTTAACATCGTGTATTAAGGATGAAGGTGTGAGATTATCCTGGGGGATATACATGGTGTGGATAATGTAAACCTAATGTTAATGAGGACCAATGAATTATCATCCAATTACCATGTTCTCATGATACATCTAGGCCAAGGGGATGGAAAGATGAATGATTAAAAATACCTGTGCCAAGATCCGAAGAAATTTTTTTGGGGCATTCCAATGTATCCTATGAGAGATGGAATAAATCTATACATAGTGTTGGAATGTCTTGATTTTTAACATCTAGTGGTAAGTATGAATGATATGTTTAGCATCATGAAGTACATTTGGTTAAGCTTAGTGTCATCGGGGATGATGATTTTGTGAGGGTTTACATCCTGTAGCCTAGACTGAGAAGAGTGGGAGGTCCATGAGGATGGAATACAACATGTAGCAGTTGTAAACCCCAACATGATGGAGAAACAATGAGGCCTCATGACACAACATGTGATCCATGGAAACTCAAGACATAATGCTAAAAGGATGAAAATAGTGATGATTCTGGGGACTGGACCCAACTAAAAACACTTGGAGCCTTTCTAAGTATCATCTGAGGGATGGAATGAAGCCATATGTAGTTATAGAATGGTATGAATTTTAATATCATTCCCTACGGATGTTTTCATATTTAGTGTATGTATCATGTGGTAGGGTAACCCGGAGTAAATAATCTCCAAAGTGGTCTTAAAAACACCATTAACTATATCATCACAGAAATGGATGTTTTTTTAAGGATATGCCGAAAAAACTACTAATGTTATGTATTTTAATGAAATTCAATTAAGACAGATTAGTTTAACATTGTGTGGGATGGTAGAGATCTTAGTCTATAGTCATGGAACTCCGACCAAGAGGTAAGGACAATACGATTCAAAATTTTTGAGGAATCAAGGGATAGATCTGAAGAAAAAAATTTATATGTGTTCCAATGAATCCATAAGGGATGGAAATTTCTTCACACATAGTTCTGATGTGTCATGATGTTTAACATTATGTGGGAAGGGTAAACGGGGAAGAATAATTATTCTTATCAGAGGTCTATAGTGCGGCTGTTGAAAACACTACAGGAATGAGGAACAAGGAGATCTCATTGCACACCATGTAACCCCAAGAAAAACCTCAAGTCATTTGGCTACAAATGGAGAAACATGGGTCCGGACCCAAAGAAAAAATTTCTGGATGTTCTTATGTATCCAATATGGATGGAAATCGAGAAAAATGTAGTTCTGGAATTTCTTGTTGTTTTTCATCGTGTGTTAAGGAAGAATGGTGATAGATTAACATCATGTATCATGAGAAAATGTAAAATGAATATTATAGTTTAACGTCATTTGGGACATTCGATGCAGTTTTTCATCATAATGATCAATGAATCAGGGTAGTTTTAAATCTTCCATCCTAGACAGAGCAGTTTAGCATCATGAAGGATGGTTATGTTAGTTATCCTTTCATCCTTATTTCAAGATGATGTAATAAAAAATCATACAGGGTGGTGATTCAAGGAATTCTTATGTACTAAAACGTAAAGGGGGAAGTTTAATGTGAAGATGGAATTTCATGATGGGCAGTTTTACAACATAAAGCCTGAACAGAGCTATTTAAGATCACACGAGATGATGATGTTGGGCAGTTTTCCAAATTACATCTCTGACATAATAGTTTAATGTTAGGTGGGATGGTGATTCCGGTCAGTTTTACTCCCATTACCCCAGGAAGATTAGTTTAACATCATGCGGTATGGTGTAAGATATTCATGTGATGTACATTAGTAATTTAGCATCGGTGGGTGGAGTGATACACTCTCAATCCATTGTGATCAAAGAGTATGTACAGTTAGGGAAAACCTTATGAATGAAATAATTCCCCTCCTACCTATTCCCCAACTTTGTTGGTTTGTACTAGGTATCATAGGAATTCTTAGGGCCACTCCCATTTCATCCATAATGATGGAGAATGTATGAAAATTCATGTTGAAATGTCAGACTATCTTGTCTTGGTGCCTCTCCAGATTGTGCAAGGCTTGAATAAAATTCTCATCAAGGGATTCAGGATTATCCAGGAAGACTTTGGCTATATTTTTTTATGCATGTTGATTATGGATAGTTGTGTATAGCGATTATAACTAAATATTTATAGGTTAGACTATCTTGTCTCTGTACACCAAGAAATAATGAACGACGTGGGTATAATTACGTGTTTTCATCACATAATCCTAAAGAGATTTGGGGAGATATTCCAGCCATCACATCATGTTTTCACAATTTTTTTCCTCAAAATGATAGAGCGGGTCTTGTTTAAATCCAAGATATATTTATTGTCCAGTTCATGATAGTAAGAAGTGTGACTGGACAACATTTTGTTGATATTGTACCATTTATTCATCTCAACTACTCAAAAGTTTCTATTATTACCGATGAGGGCAGTGTGTGGGACATTGAATCGGTGGATGATGTTTGATGTCACAAAATGGATGAATGAATGGTCCTTGACTTCTTTAAGAAAATTTTCTTCTTACCAATTGGAGAATAAATTTTTGGTTGTCAGAATGAACCTGCACTAGCGAGCTATTGCTTTTGGATATGGCCCCATGATATTGAGCTCCCTGACTAAAAAGGACAAAGAGTATGTGGTCGTATGTTTAGGCTATAGAATATCATGAACAAAATTGTAACGGATCCCACATGTGTGACACCTCTTGGGGAAACTGATATAATTATATACCATAGTAGGGCAGATGTAGTCAAACCTTCAGATTCGGTGTGAATGTTTTGACCCAGGCTGCGGATCTATGTATGAAACAACATGGACTTCCTAAAATAATTTGGAGATCTTGGGGCCTTTAATTAATTTTTGGTTCTCTCTATCTAATCCACATTTATAGATCATCCATTCAGGGTTGGTACCACTTTAGAATTTGATTTTCACTACATCGAAATGGATTCGCTAACATTTAGCTCTATCAGTCGAGAGATTTCCATGTTGGAGGCACTAGAAAAAGGGGGTCATCTAGATAAGGGTTTATTATAGTATTTTAGGGAGATATAGAGGTCCCTATGTGGATGCATTGCTGGTAAGATAACCTAGTTAACAACTGTAATCATCTTCTAGAATGATTGGAGATAAATATTTTTGATGTGCCACATGGATAAATAGTTCATTCTTTTTATGTTCTTCAAGATGTGTGGAAAGGCTGGCCAATGCATTGGATCATCCATTTTGTGACCTTGGTACATAAAATACCTCATGCCAAGATAGGAGTCGGTCCATATTCATGTGAGAGTATTATAACAAAATAATAAGCTCTTTATTTATGATGACATTTTCATCATTGATTTTCATGATGACTAGGTCGAAGTCCCCTTTGACAAGTAAGTGGGGGAACATCAATCTCAAGGGATAATTTGAGACCAGGGAAAAAATCTAGATTCTGAACATCAATATTGGTGCAACCTCTTGACAATAATAAGGAATACTGAATGCTAGCCTCTATGGTCGTAATGAAGATGATGCATAGGCCCACGCTGTTGAGAATGGGGTTGTTGAGTCATCTACAAGTGGGGATCCATAAATTACCATCGATGAGAGTCATCCAACATAGAACAACCTAATCTACTTAGAGGATGACCTCATCTGGGATTTAAAGATTGAGAGACTACTTTTCTGGGGCTACATGGGAGGCTAGAAAATATACTAATGCCTAACCCTTTATATCCTTATACCGAATAAAAAATGTAAAACTGTTGAAGGATCTCTTCCCCATGAGATATATGGACTATCAACATGGATTGGATTAGAATATACTTTAGGTGATCAACATAGGATGCAAATAGAATCCCATGGGGATATAAATAATTCCAAAACATATATTATAAAAAACCATGTGAGCTAGATCTTCCCGATAAAGTAAGATATGATCTCGGTGTCCATGAGCATGATACTAAGAGAATATAAATTATTCTCTATCACATAGTTATTCTTCTATGTGAGAAGGTGACATAGGAACCATACCTATGTAGTCACAAAAATAACTAGTGGATTATCAGAGATGGTTGACATCAAAACAAGAGGACATAATAGATACTTCTTTATCTCCTCAAAAGTGATTTGACATTATTCATCCCACTAGTAGATGGAACCATTATGAATGATTTGGGAAAAGGTATTACACTATGCATCCATATTCAAAATGCATCAACATATACAGTCCTAGTGTCCTTGGAAGCCTCAAACTTATCGAAAGTGGAACCTATGATGCATCTGACTGATGGAGATGATTTTCTATGGATCAATTTTGATTCCTCTATATCTGATGAAAAATCCAAGAAACATTCTATAGGTAACCTCGAAGGAAAAATTCAAGGAATTAATCATTAGATGTTGGGAGAAGAGAAATCCAAAATCATTCTCAAGATCACTGAGATGGTCAAGATGCTGGCAGGAGTTTTCCACCATGTATTCTAAGTAGAATTCCATTAGCGTTCTTAGGATTTGTTTGAATATGTGGTGTATAGAATTATAGTAGGTGGCTTATATATTCCTTAGGATGAAATGATTTACCTCATAAAAAGAGTACATTGAGGTTCATTGAATTTATTGGGATCTAAATCATCGAGGGACATTCATAAATGATTATATATGAAATACGCATTCATGATTAAGAGATCATGGATTGCAGCAGTGGTGTTGATCAACAACTATATCACCGGAAGGGGAAAATCAACCATTATATAGTGATGGTTAAGATCTAGGAATTCAATGTAGAAACTGATATGATCATTCTAATTCTTGAAGTGAATGGTAATGTAAAACCATCTAGGGCGTACTATACTTCCTTCATGAATATGGATTCGATGATATTATCATCTTCAGCCTCAACCATGGCACTATGAGAAGAGTGGATTTTTCTTTGAGGCTGTTTAAACTGGTGATGAATTTCTAAGAGACCAATATGGTGGAAGAGGACCAAGGGGATCCAGTCCTGGCATGACTTCATAACTCTAGGTGAATACATCTCACTACTACATATGAAATCCACATACTTTTATTTCTCTTCTGCAGTAATAGTTATTCTAATCATTTACTACCTTGGGTATACTTTGGTATTGAGATTCATCTATAATAAATCATTTATAGTGGTAGATAAAGATTCGTTGAATCATATAGGATCATCATCTAGGTACTCTTTGTCATCCACAATAATAGGATCATTGATAGAGGGAAATTAATTTGGTTTAACTAACCGTGATGGAATTATGGTTCTAGCCTAAGCGGCAGCGGAATTATGATTAAGAGACTCCAGCACAACTGAAACCATGGATACAAAATCTACCGATCAAATCCCATCATCCCTTTTCTCATGGAGGATGATCTTGATGAAATCAAAGTAGTAATAGTGCATTGGTTTTATTTAGTTCAAACAATCTCGAAAAGCATGTAGGTATGGCATAGATCTGTTTCACTGGGGTGAACTTCCCAATACCGTATATGGGTAGGGGTTTATTGTTTCATCTAAGCCTGGTACATATATAAATATGATATGATCCTCTAGAGTCTCTTGTTTCATAGAATATATCACTCTATTATCTCATTAATGAAAAAGTAGTGTCCCTTCTCTAGGTTTGTGGCTTCCAACTAGTTAATTAAAAGGACGAATTAATCATCCATTTCTATCCATGGGTCAATTGATGGAGTAGTTTTCTCAACATAATTGGTTTGAACCCACTTTTCCATGATCAGGTAATAGTTGGTATCAAAATAGAGGGCCTCAAAAAAGGTAATGGGATATGAATCACCTTAATGTAATCCCACTAAAACATTATGGGAGTATTTGAGGCACTAGTGATATGAAGAGTGAACTACCACATGAAGATAGAGTCAGGGTCTACCCATCAATGAATTGTAGCTACTGTCTGATGAGACAACCACGAATTTATTACTAAGATATAGGAAATTGAATTGGTTCTTCAGATGAAACATTCCCTAAGTCTTCATGTTAGAGGGATCCATATCTGCTTTAGAAAGACTTAACTTGTAGAGCATCCAGATTAGGATGAGATTGAGCCTAGAACCAATACCCATAATGGAGTGGTGGACTCCGATGACATTAATTTTCAATGCGTCACACAATGGTAAGATATTCGATTATACAGGGAAGACTTAATATTATCCTAAGAATGAGATGATGACTTGACATTCTGCATTCTCAAAATCCTTGGCATTGAAGACTTTTGAATCCATTGCATTTTTTTTGAATTGGAGGGGGATTTTGAAATCATCCACGATGGATTCATAATTTTTTTAATATTTTTAGAGATCCAAGATGAATGGATGATTTTAAGGAATTATGGAATGGTGCTTAGGAACATCAAACATATGTTCTAGGCACGCATTTCTTCAAGAATGTAGTTTCTCTATAGTAAGAGGTACGATGGGTGCTACTGGCCGAACCGATAGATTCTGGTTGGTGATATGAATATCTCGTTATTCACTAGCTGAATCATGGAATGTGAAAATCAGATTATGGAATGACTAAGGTCTATCCCTGGATGAATGCAGCTGATCATGAGGTGATCATAATTAATCTTCCAGATCAATGTGAACACATAGAGGCAGATGTGAATTTGATGAGACATGATGAGAGAACTGTGCATGCAAAGCTCTGTGAAAAACCTATGGACTATTCTCTATAGTGTGAATAACATTTCTAGATGCGCTGGACTGTGCATTCAAATTATTCATGTATACCCGTTTAGGATGACGATGGGATCGACTAGGAACATTAGATGGGCCTACAAGGCTCATGTCATTGTCGTGGACCATGTTTGGTTCTATCATATCCATGGTATATACCAAGGAATACTCCTGGTCATCACCTAAGGAATCCTCAATTGTTGGGTGAATTACATTAGAAATACACATTTTAGGGGGATTGAACTTTTCAAGGGCGTGTGATGACTTCAACACTAGTGAGGGGATTCTATTTGAATTTTTCCATTGACATATGATCTTATAAGAGGTAGAAGGCTCAGAAGTGGAAGTAGCGTCAGAAGATGGGGGAGGTGTGGTGATTTTAGGAGTCTTAGGAAGATTTACGCATGCATGAGTGATGTCATTTGCTTGATAAACTTCTTGTATGTTCAATATAATCATCACATTTTGAAGACTAACAACTGGAGACCTGCTGCCATTCACCATCTCTCTTAATGTCTAACTTTGTAGAAAAACACACCACCAGCACCAGGGGTAGTCCCAACCTGAACACATTAATATTGACCAGTCCTTGAGCCAGTCCATGTAAACATACCAATTCTTGAGGGTATGTCCATGAAATTGGTGATAGAGGCAATAATTTAGAAGATCAGAGAGTTCTGCCTCTTGGGGCCTTTTTCATTCTAGAAACTGTAGGATTCCATGATACAAAAAATTCTAGAAATAGCTACATATATAGGATTATTTAAATGATTTTGTTATGTTTCTCCATTCCTTGAAAGGGACCTATTGATCCTAGATCTGACTGGGGATAGAGCCTGGCAGGTAGGTTCACCCTGATTGTCTCACCTAGGTGGAAAAGGTGAATTATGTTGTTTCGTATACCAATTTTGAGGTGGGAGATGCTAAACATGATGTTGAGTATGAGGACAGGGACCTCAAAAAGGATACAGATGAGGCTCCACTTGTAGAAAATCTAGTTTCCTAGGGGACTTTATCTAGGAAATGGCATTGGTCTCATCTTTCGTCGCACTTCTTACGTGGGTTTTAGGAGGTAATGAGCTTTCCCACTTGGCTTGATGGATGCATTACAGTAGGCGCTGATCCATATAAAAAATTGCAGGAATCCACCCTCAATGTTATGAGTGATCAGATTTGGGATCGGTTCATTATTATTGTTCCCCACACACATCGTGAACAATTGATATTGATTCAGTGGCATATCGAGTGGATATGTGAGGCCCTTCCACCTAGTGAAAAAGTATATGATGATCTATTCTAATATTTCCCTAGACATGAAGAGGGTATCATTAACAGTTTTGTGAGTGGTGGAGGTGAATTGATAAAAAATCATTATGTGAAGATCTTCTCAACTAGAAAATGTCTTGATGTCTAGCAAGATGTACTAGAAGGACATGGTCCCTTCTAGTGTCTGTACGAATCACCGAATCGTGGAATCCTCTTTGAACCCTGGTCTTCCCAGTATAGGTCCACACATTGATATAAAGTGTTCCAAATACAGAAATGAGTCTCATGTACTATTAAAGGGGGAGATGGTAGAATTCCCAAAGCCCAAGGGTGATTTCATATCATCCTACCAAGCTAGATATGGCTTTCCATCAGGTGGGACTACAACCTTTCAGGTTTCAAGGGCCATGAGGTGAGTGATGAGATCAGCCATGAGATCAACCTAAATTGTTATCCAATCCTTAAGAGGATCCTTGATGACCGGTGAATTTTCATGTTCTTCAACGTTATAAGAGGTCCCCTTAGGTCGTGGATCGGCTAGTGGAATGACCCGAGTAGCTACTGGAGAGATAGACCATGGAACAATTAGGGGAACATCCTAAATAGAAATCTATGGGGATGCTAGGGTAATATCCTATGGAGCAATAAAGGAAAGGTTCTCATGAAACTCGGGCATATTTGGTGATTCATACTGTAGTCACCTTCCATTAGTTCCTACCTCTATCCTATCAGAATATTTATGGTTTTCGAGAAAAATGGTAGGAAACTCACATGTGGGAGCATGTACCTTTATCTAATTCCCTAGTAGAGTATGATTATGATTATACCAAGTATCACCACAGTCCGGAAACCACTCTATAATGTGCCCGAAAAAGGTATCATCAATAACATTCTTCTCTTTTGTGATTTTTGGGTCAATATTGACATCTCAGAATCATATTTTGTTTTCTGAACAGAAATATATAGGCTAGAGGTCTTAATAGTCCTAGTGTGTCCTTTTCCATTATTGGAATCCCGACCAAGGGAAAATGAATTAGAGAGGACTTCAAATAATTTTAATTTTCTTTGATTGTGAGTGAAAGTTTGTGGGGTTTCTCAGAGATGTGGTACTCTCCCCAATGGTAGGTTCTATTCGATGAGTCCCACGTCAATTTACTTCTATGTGATATTGGACATGTTAACAGTGAGTCTTGATATTTATCAGTAGGTGCAGTTTTTCGTAGGATCAGGATGAAGTGGGGGGTAGCATAATATGCCAATACATGGATTTGATCATGTAGAGACTTGTCCTAAATAACTCAATAGAGTGAAGCTCTAAAGGAATCATTGCGTAAAATCCTAGTGATAATTGGGCGATGTAGGGTGCTGATCCACATGACATTCAGCAAAATCAACCAGGTGACATTTCTGGACAATTTTGTCATAATATTCATTAATTTCAAGAAAATCACATCACTATGAAAGAGACGATAGTGTTTCATCCCCATGATTTTATGAAAAGAGATGATTTAATCCAGGTTACGTAGTTTTGAAATGCCAAACTCTGGAGTGTGGATTCACCATAGCATCTCGAAAATATATTCTGTTATGAGAATGACCCGGAATCACCTTCATAATGAATCTGGATCCACCCCTTTATTTCCCCACTCTTCAACTATGGGTGGTTGTGGAATAGGTAATAGTACTAATAAGGACAACTATAGTGGAGGGCTGACTGGCCGAGGGTACACAACACATGATGATAAGACGATGCACAATGGACTGTCTCTCAATGATGGTACTGACTGAATCACATCATCCCTATAGGATAGAGTTATGACCATCTCTTCATGTGTGACGTCATTAGACATTGGTAGTAGATCTGTCTAATGATCACCATCCATAACACCCCAGAACAATTACCCATGATCTTTGGTTAATGTTGAGAATGATCATGGTGATGATAGAGTTAAATACATAGACATTCCCTAAAAGGAATCAATATCTTCCTCATCCTACATATATCATTAAAGGGATTTGGAGATCTGATTTATTTAAATTTCAAAATTGATGAATCTTACACACCTAGCACCTACACCAGACTTGGATATAGAGGATCAGGGTGAAGGCTCCATCATTGAATCACACTCTGATTGAGAGTCTAAAAAGATGAATTGATTGATAATGACCTAGTTCTACACAAGATTCTCCCTTTGATGGAAATGATTTTCTTTTCTTCCCTAATGTGGATCCTCAAGGAAGGATAAATCTTCAGCATGGGGGGATATACATGCAGGATTGTGCTAGATCAGGGAGGACCTCTACTAGAGCTGGTAGGAACACAGGGATGGAAACCATGATGAGTATGAATGTGGGGAGGATATCAACTAAAGTGTTCTTCGGTGTGAGGATTACCCAAGAAGATGTCGAACAGAACATGGGAAGGACCTCCATGTTGGCGATCCTTGGTATGAAGAAGGGATGCACATTGGTTGCTAGAATTGGTTACGCATCTGTTGGAGGGTATGAGGACAAGGGGAAGTGCATAAATATTATGGGTGATGGGGTGAGGAGGACCCTCATGTTGATATACTGAAATATGGTGAAATATCCATACTTGGGTTGAGGGGCAGAAGGATGAAATTTGTGCTGAACATCAACATGACATAGATGAACTCCACTCGGACTTGTAGTGGCGGCATGGGGGGAACTCCCATGTTTGGTGTGAGAGAGGGTAAGACCATCACCTTGGATATCGACGATATAGGGAGGAACTCTATACTTGATTCGGATGCCATGATTTGTCCTGTGATGATGACTTCTCATGACGAAGATTGGAATAGTTGGCCCATCATATACAATTGGAGGTCAGGGTCTCAATCCCATTTGGAAAGAGGAGTTCCACGACAATGCAATAACAGGGAGATGATAGTATTACCCTTAGGTGGAATGGTGCATTGAAGATATATAATATGAACCCACCTTGATTGGAGTCTTCATAATACTATTCCCAACGTTGATGTCGGGATACCCAAATTGGTGCTGGTGAAGCAGTGGTAGAGACCACATGTTCATCAGCCTGAGGGACTGACTGGTATCAATAATGTAACCTGGTGGGAACCCTTCCTGGTAGATCTCTATAAATGGTAATAACTAGGATGACTCCAACATCCATCACCTCATCATCATAGGGGAACTAGTAATAAAAACTTTTGGCGGTGAGACACCTGAAATTGTTCGATGTTGGAGTGGGGAGAAGTGGGTCCCTAGATGGCCCATTATAGAGGATGTTTTGGTGGGGCATACAATTATACAAATCATGACAGGCCATAAACATGGTAGGGATGAACCCATCATGTTAATATGATAAAATTAGTGTATTAATCAGAATTATCTAAAGAAAATCAGAGGTTGAGATGAGGCATGGATGCATGGCAGCTATGGTTATAGATGAGGTCATGGAAGAGGCGGAGTTGTGTGGGATTTTTGCCATAGGCTTTACTCTGCCCATACATATGTAGGAAAGAGGTGACATGGTGCCTATTGTTTGGGTCTTGTAATGTATTAAGATTCATCTATTAGTAAAAATAGTAGAAATCAGATCCTAGTTCCTAAGTGTTGTTCAGTCTTTCATGTCTAGATAGAATGTTCTATATAGATGATGACAGAGACTGAAATTCCCAATGATTAACTGCCCCAAATATTGGTGAGTTCCATGCCAAACCAACTATTTGTTTTGGATGGACCTGAAGAAGATTAATAGATCCGGGGACACGCTTAATTGGTGATGTCCCAAATTCTACAAATCCCTATGGTTGAAGGATAATATAATCACACCAAGTTCACCATTTCTATTTCTATCACTCTCTCCAGGGTACACTGCCTCACATTTTTGTAGATGGAAATAGTCGAATCTTTCCACCTTCATTTCCACATTCCAAAGGTTGGAAACAATCATCACTTATTCAAATATGTATTATAATTGATATAAATAGGATAATATGATGTAGGTCTCTCCTTTGATTTCTTCCAAATCGAAATTACTTTCCTAGTCTTGGTCTCCCTCATAGATTAAGATATTGTTCACAAAACCCTTCATATTTCCATTTCATTGTGAACATCAGTTAATAACAGTACATATTTTAGGAAATTCCCAAGGTTCATGTCTAGGATGCATCCTTCAACCATGAATTTAGTCTCATTGGGCATCACTGGAATGTCTGATTTCTGGAACCATGGTACCCCAAAATTCTCACTTATAAGAGGGATTCACAATGATGCAAAATCCCAAGTAATCCCATATCGAATATAGGGAATCTTATACTAGAGGCTTATCTCCAGTTATATCCTCCTCTTACCTTAATAAAAATAGGATATGTAATGAGTTTAATTTCTAGAGAAGATGTATCAAAGAGATCAAAACACTTAAAAGAATGGATCTGATGCGTACCTCCCTAGTAGGGATAACCTTGAAAGATTACTAGATGGGGGTATCAAAAAAAACTCAATGAGGATAGATCCAGGATGGAATGTCCCAAAAAGTTAATGTTTCACACCATGAATGCTAGTTAGATCACTCAAAAGGGAAAATCAGATATGGTGGGTCCTAAAAAAGGGGATAACATGGTTTACTATTGGATGTGATTGAACCTCGAGGAGTCTTCCTACTTACCTTGTGTAGATGAAGACAATCAAAACCAATGTAGTTAAAAGTGGTGATTGAGGGATTACATATGGTTAGCTGCCTAGGTGCCGCTAAGGAGAGATAATGATGTATGTAATGATCTCACTAGTATGTGATAGCCTAGATAAGGAGTAGAATGGTTCTGGGGGAGATGTAGATGTGTGAAGATAAATTAGATGGAAACGATATGAATATAAAGGTGATAGTATTAAAACTCAGGGAGGTTTCCAACATATCCCAGTGGATGGGAATCAGAGTCTTCATAGATTGGTTGGGTGAGGAGACACCTGAGGAGGTAGATCGTTAGTATGGGGTCATGGATGGGGACCTAATGAATGCTAGTCATTAGGAGTGGAAATAGCGTATTTTTATGCCTTGCTAATGCATTATGATGGCTGTAGGGTCGTCTCACTTGAGGATCATTCTTAGTTCATTCACCAACTTCATCTAATTCAACTCAAAACAATTTATTTTAGTTTTTCTGTGCATTATTAATTAAATTCATACTTAAATTATAAATCACATTCAATCCTAAATTGAATGGAATTATAGAAGAATTGATGTTCTCTCAAGAGAACATTTAGGGAGAACCTTTAATGACTAGCTTTAAATATACATAGTGAACAGACTCCATCATATGTGTGGACATGTAATTTTACCTCTGTTATGAATGAAAAGTCCACTTACTAATCACCATGAACACCTTCCATCCACATCCTCAATCGAGGTAAAATGGTTCTTGATTAAGAAGTTAAACATTATACAAACATAGTGAGGATTACACCCACTATAAATTATCCACAGATTAACTCAACAAATATTAAAAACATAGTCTTAGGTTCAAGAGGCTAATTAATCCATCTGGATATTCCATGGGTGAGTTACTCATTAACATGAGTATTATGGTTTACAATAGTGAAATGTGAAGAAGAAAAGAGGGTGTGTGGGTGGACACAGAAATAGAAACAATGCATGCATTTATTATAAATCTAAAATACAATTGAGAAAAAACCAAAATAAAGATGAAATATAAATTATGAAAAAAAGGGGAAGCTTTGTGTTCGGCCACCCTTGATGGAGATCTCCTCTATAGTTCTTAGAATTAATGGTAATGAAAATGGGGTGATTTGTGAGGTGGGAGATACTCTCCTTTTATAGGCGTAATTTTTCTTCCACAAGTTTCTGTGTTTTATCCCCAATTAACAATATAATCATGTATTGATCCCTTTAGGGATTTTTTTCAAAATGTCCTTGTAAATCAACCATACAAATTTCAGAGTTGTTTCACTCTTTGAGAGGGAGTTATGGAATTTTTAATCCATGAATTTTTTCTATCAAGGCATACACTCTACATTTCACATATCATGAATTAATAACCACAAAAACGAAATATTCACATGTTATAGCCTTAATGAATGCTATTCGCTATTAACTTTTGTGGACATCATATAAATATTAGTGTAATTGGACAACCCATTTATGAGTTATGAATTTTATTTTGGTGATTTATTTTTCTAAATGAAATTTTAGGAATCTTCCTAAAAACTGAGTTCATTTGAAATCATGTTTAATGGATAATACACTTCATGGAAATTAATTGGTGAATGGAAAATTGTGCCCCATTTCATATTAAGGTATAATCACCTGAATTAATGGTGTGTAGGCTGAGATATTCTTCTGTTATGGTGGTGGGGTGCATGCTGTCTGCCTGAAAATTTCTTAAACTTCATTGATTTGTTAAGGACTCTGGATGCTCAAATCAACCCATTGTCCCAAAGACAACTATATTGGAAATAGAATAATGAATTAAAATAAATATTCTATCAATATATAATTATAATGTACAAGAAATGAACAAAATACCCTTCACATAATAAGCTACCAAAAATCTAGAATTAAGAAGTTTTCACAATTATTCTCAAAACACAATATAAATCCAAAATAGATCCATATAATCTAAATTCGATAAATTGGGAGGGTTAAAAAAATAAAATGAATAAAAATATTGGAAAATGATATATCTTTTAGGACATGAAGTATGTAGATCTTCTGGGTAGATGCATGATACAACTGAGATGCAGAGGAACGATGGAGAGACCGAGATGTGAATGGATGATGGGAATGAACCTCAGGGAGGCATCTTATGTACACAATGGGATCAAAGTACATGTATTTAAGTATGGGGAATAAAATATAGGGGTACTCAAAGGACAACAACCCGGATACATGATGGGGAATACACATTATTTGAGGCCCATTTCTAGTGGGACACTCTTGGTTGCAAGATTATGGATGGAGTACATGGATTTTGCATGCTTAGCTGACCTAATAAGTTAATCAGAACACCTCAGGGAGGAAAAAAGAGAAGATATTTACCTAAAGGGAAAGTATCTCGTTGGGAGGGAACATTCCATGGTTGGAGAACGAAGTTTACCATAGTATGGGGTTGGACCTCGGAGAGTCTTCCTATATACCATGTGTAAAAGACTGGGATCAAAACCTATGTAGTTCGAGAGGGAATATAGTTCGACGTCATTTGGGATGAAGGTGGACCGTCTTCAAGTGCACAAAATTGAACCATTGTATGGAATGAAGGGAATGATCCTATGAGAGGCTTCCCACATACCCTGTTTGAGTAACTAGTATCAATGTACACCGAGTTATCATGGGTGAAATTTAATGTAATATGGGGTGAGTGGTCTGGTGATTATTCATGGTCAGTGGCCTGGTTGGATGACATGGTCGCTATATACTCTATACCCACATGAGTCATGGTCTGTGTGGGAAACAAGATGTAGTGGCAGACCTGAGGATCATTTCATGAAATGTGCGGCCATGATGGATGGTGTGGCACTTACACATGGATAATGTCCCATGAAGATGAAGATTGGAACATATCTAGTAGGGTAGCCCAAGAGTGTGATCTATTGTACAAGGATGATATGACCATCGTATAAGGTATACAATATCAGAGTCTATCGAGGCTTACAGGAAGGATGCCTGGGGATCACACGGTGAAAACCCCCAAAGGGAGAGAGGAGTAAGAGATTAATGATCCTCTTTCTCCTTTGATTCTACCTCAACTCACCACAAATCAAGAAACTAATTTATTAACCTAATGTGCAGGGGATAATGATTCTTGGAATTTTAACATCTTATAGCTCAAATGAAGAGGAATCAATCCCCACCCCTAGGACTTACATAACCTGTAGCAACAAAATATTGGCGGAGGAAAGCCATAAGAAATACGGGAAAAAATATGGTGGGGGAATTTTAATGTGAGGGGCTCACATTAGCATGGATATGTGAAGAAAAAATAGCTGTTATTATTCCTATGTGAAGAAGAATAAGGTAGAGTAATAATATATGAAACAACTGTTGAGGAACCATAATATCACTTGGCAGAGTCATAGAGGGGTGTATAAGAGAAGGTTTCGTGATGTAGAAGGCTTCGTAGATAGGGAATTCAATAAGTAAAGGAAATCAACAATGAGAAGGTTTTTGACAAAGGAATGTTCTTCATAAAGCATAATGAAAAGGATCTCTACAAAGGAAAGTGATTTTGAAAATATAATGAACTACCCCATGCATGGAGTCAACATGTTATTTTACATTCTTTGAAAAGGATAAATTTTATTTGATGACCTATGTTCCCAAAGGGACTCTTAATTTAGTGATGGTCATAGGGATTCCTAATGCTCATCTCCACTGGAACAGGAAGAAAATTTGAGAAAAGGGAAAGCTAGTTCATAGTGCCTAGGTACCTGTGGTGATGCATTTTCTCAATTGTTTATAATGAAAGGGTTTCTTCACGAATCGAGATTTTAGAAAAATAAAGGTTAATGATTCGATCATCATAGAGGGGGTGCTTCATATTTATAGGAAATAGGTGTCACGATTCTCTAAGGGTGCGCTGTGAATTAAATGGCGCTTTACAATCTGAGGCAACTCTGTCAGACTCACAGAGGCTTCTGTAATTTCCATGATATAGTGACAAAAAAATCTATCGAGATCATATAGGCCTATATCATTTCTCTATGTTGGTCACAAATTCATCTATTGGGATCACAGAGGATTCCATTATTTCTCTATGGTGGTCTTAGAGGATTTTGTTCTATTGTAATTTCACCATTCACATTGTAGAAGGGATTTGCAACGGAGCATCACATGGAAGACACATTGGTAATTTTTATGAGTTTTCCATTTAGGAATAGATTTTGGATCTGATAATTATGTTAATAATGTGTGGATCTTGGAATTATAAATGATGATTAAAGTGGTACATTTTCACATGAGAGGGAATTTATGTGGACAATTTAAATGAAATTTCAATAGAAACATGGAATAAAATCTATACAATTAAGGGGGTTTAATTTTTCCTTATTTCATAATCGCCTTATAGATATATTTTATGAAATTTATTAGGATTGTCTATCCCTATAACTATAGATACAAAAATATATGTTATGTATGTCTAGATTTAATATTGTGATTAAATCATTTGTAATCCCATTAATAAGAGTATCATTATTAAGGTACTCACACTACAATATTTGTATAAAGGTTCTATGATATAAAATTAATCATTAAAAAAAATATAGGGTTGTACACTTAGGAATATTGATAAAAAATTTCTTAGGATGTATGATAGGTGAAGATCCCTATAAAAAATATTGAATACATGATCTAAAGTTAGAAGATATGAAATTTTCCCTGAGGAGTTAGAGACACTACCTCTATCATGAAAATAGTAATGTATATAATAATCAAAATTTTATAATGTATATATATAGACTTGAAGAGATAAAAATAGAATAATGGTGATTGGAATATCTGATCACTGAATAAGATCTCACTATTCACTACCATCCTAAAATGGTGATCAATTTATTTGATTCTCCTATAGGAAACAGAAATGATAGTCTATACATGATGTACATTTAGAAAGGTTGATTCATCATGGTTAAAAGTAGGATGGATCGATAAATAAAAATAAAAATTAAAACATCCTAAAATTCATAAGTTATTTCGAAACCTTCTATCAAAGAGGCCATCAAGGAGGAATTAATGTATTATTTGGTGCTTCAAATGAAATAAGATGAAGTAGTTTATGGGAGGCTTCTTGTTTTCGACATCGATGAAGATGGTTAAAATTTATTAGCAACAAGAATTTGTATTTCATAATTTCCAATGATATATAAAGGGATAATTTATAATGGATGGATGTCATCATTCTCCATCCATATTTGATGTACCAATATTTAATATGATCGTAAAGGGTAGTTCATATTTGAAAACATGAAGAATGAGACCACTGAGATCATATCATTGTAAAAATAGTGCCCTCTTGTTAATGTGTTGATATAGAATTCTTTGGGTATGATGAGAGAATTATCTATACCCACATGGATATCAGATAACATCACCTTAGACATTGAAACCATTCTCGTTAAGAGATATAAATGATGAAATAATATATGGGAATATTTGGATTGACTAGGAATGAATTTTTCATGACTCACCCCAGAGGGGCCCATGCCATAACTACTCAAAGCCCACCTCTAATAGGCATGGGGATAGAAACTAGAACATAGATGGAATACCCAAAAATGGTTGGAATTTTTCTATTCACCCATACAAATGCACACACACACATCTTCAACCCACAAAATCGAATATGTAAAAACAATAAGTAAACAAATTCAGGAATATGCTATTTGACATCCCATAGAGTACAAAAGGAATGAAAACTACTATAAAGTAAAATTGGCCTGAGTACAATCCCACCAAATCAAATGTTTGTAATCCACAGTGTCAAACTTGTAGATAATAGTATTGGGACTACTATGGGATGCTATAAGAAGACATATGCTGGCCTGAACCCACAATACTCTGTCGGTTCCTAGTCCACCCTAGACATTTTCAATAGGTCACTCATCTTCCCTAGACATGAAGAATGTCGTAAAATCTTGTGTAGGGGTGAGTAAAAATATTCTACGTAAGAAAACCTGAAAAAACAAAAGAAGAACAAATTGGAAATACCATAGAAGAAATACAACATAGGAAATAACCAAACAAAAATTCCACAATGGAAATATCAAAAAGTAATTACCACAAATGAAATAACACACAAAAAATACTACATCCATATCCTTAATGATTTACACCCATGACCCATATATTATGAATATCTCGATATACTCTCTTAAATGAGACATATAGTCTCCAAGAGACATACAGTCCCTATGATAAAAAGAGTCTCGGTAAGACACACAATATTTAGAAGTCACAAATTCACCATGAGACACATGTTATCTATATGAGTAATAGTCATTTGGAGTCACATATTCTCCATGAAAAAACCAGTCTCTATAAGACACATAGTCTTTAGGAGTCACAATGTCTCTATGAGACACCCAATCTCTATCTCAAAACCATCCACATGATTTATATGAATGAATGATCATCCAAAGGGAAACTATTAATAAAGACATTAGTTTTTATACAAACATCATCGAAACAACCACTTAGGATTACTCAAAATGAAATTCTTGTAATAATGATCTGAACACCACTGAAAGTACTTCAAATAGACACATTTTTTGAAAGTTACTGGCGATTGAAAATTATAATGGGGGTCCACTAGCTCGTGGAGTGACAGGGAAGTCATTTATCCAACCATGGTGGTCCAATGCATCTTTGGACCATGAACCAACTATCATGGTTTCACTGTTTGTCAATTGTCTATGATTTTGGGTTGACATCCATTATCGTTTGTGGCCCCGGTCTTGTCTCCTGAGTCCAACACAGGTCTGATCTGACCCAGGGTCTGACCCAACCCACATTACTGGTGCGGTCCTTTACCGAGTCCATCACATGTGGTGCATCACCATGTCTGCGGCTCCAAAAAAATATATTGTCTTTGAGGTGACTCCTATTTCATGTGCTGGATTTCGCAACCCGTGTCCAGCTGTTGTGACTCCCATGCATCTAGGCCACTATGTCAATGGGGCACCGCCGCAACGTGCACCATCAGTGTGCCATTGGTCCCTTATGTAGACCATCAAGACTCATATGGTTATCAAAACTCTACATTTAAACTATAACGACGATCCTATGTTTGTGAGATACATCAATCCATCCTCAGTTACATATCGAAACCAACTGGGGTGTGTGCTTGCATTTGGAGCCTCCCATAAATTTCATACGGGACCCAGAGGGTTGACCGATAAGGAACTCCAACAACAAGGGAAGATAAAATCACCATTAACATCAACTGAATGAACATCGACCTTTTTTCCAATCAAAATTTATTATTTATTTTTAGATGGATAAATAAAGAACCCTAATAACCCCAATGATCTATCTCCCATTAAAACCCCACAACAAATATCCATCCCACAAATGATCGAAGCATAGATCAAATTGTTTGAGGGCTAGTCTGCATTCATCATAGAATTTATGAATCGAGAAACCATTAAGGAAAATAAAATCCCTTCATTGAGTTGGATTAGTAGTTGACGAGGGGTGGTTTCCTTTCCGTCATTTATGAGATCCTCCAACTCTGTTCGCATGACGGTCCTTGATCAGATTTCTGATCTATCATCATTCATTCGAGAAGATTATTTCTCTATGCTCTATATGAATTTCAGGGTTATGGTGATAACCTGTAATTCTATAGTAATGTATTACTAGAAAAAGAAATGTCGATGCGTCATCATGTAATGTAAAATAAAAAAAACTAATTTATTATATTTATTAAAACAACTAAAAATTGTTTTTCACAGCTGAACTGTGCTAGTTGATAATAGGCCTCACCTAAGGTAATGTGATTTCTCTGAATACAAATAGTTTCATTGGATTTCTGATTTGGACTCCCGTTTTGATGTTATTCCATATTTTCAAGAAAAATTTTCATGAATTCTATTTAATATTTTAATATTATTCATTCAGTTATTCTAGGAATGTTGATCCTCAAAATTGCATGCTGTCATAGTTTTTGGTCTCAAAATAAATCTATATAATATCTATAAAAATACATGGAAATTATAATATGTTACATTCACCCAACCTATGGGTTTTATGTCCCAAAAACCAAAAACTAAAGGGAAACTCAAACAGACAATGTTTTTGAGCACGAATCTAAGACTATCACTACAAAGAGCTCACCATGTGATTCTTGTGCTGCCACCTATTGCACACCATAGTAATCGACCACCCATTAAGGATAATCTCATGTCAATCCTCAATCACCATCAGGTACTCATAAAATTATTCCCCATCATCATTGTCCAACTCGCCCTAGTAAATGACGTTGGATGGGTCATGCACGTACGACCACATTCGTGACATGTGGAAGACATCATGCCTCCACTATAACTATGGATATATATATTTAATTAGTGCACCACCAATCATACTCTACATAGATTCTAGAAATTTATGATAAACCTCAGAGATAGCTTGCCACCCCAGAAAAAACCCCATAATCTGTGTCATCGTGAGACATAAAGGAAAAAGTGGTCTCATTCCTAAAACTCCAAATTCCCCTATCATCTGTCGTCATAAGAGTTACGATGGATTTGTGCAAAAATCATCTACTCCAATGTGATATTCAACTACATTGTAGTATCCTCAAACAAATATGGTCTAATGAGTTCTGAATCACCTGGGTTTGACCAGAAATGTGGTGACTTGCTTGGTTTCTCATACTAGGATTTGAATGATTCCATATGGATGGTGGAATGGTATCTATTTTTGTATGAAAACACTAATAGAGGTAGGTTATCCTCCCAACTATGATAGAAACATATTATTCGAGCATGTAGA
Organism: Viscum album; assembly: GCA_963277665.1. Taxonomy (NCBI): domain Eukaryota; kingdom Viridiplantae; phylum Streptophyta; class Magnoliopsida; order Santalales; family Viscaceae; genus Viscum; species Viscum album. Next base: position 2,055,620,253 of record OY728127.1, on the reverse strand, counting down.
ATTTCCTCCATAACCTAAATAGTCTACTCAGTTTAGACATCCCTCTGTGGGTGAAACACTGTTCTCAAGTGTAACTGAATATCGCATGCCTATTGAAATCCATTCCTCAACTGGGATATTTTTCGAATAGCATGATATGATATTATCATCTATGGAAATCAATGTATACTAACTATCTCCTAAACATATAGGCGTCACAGATTCTCTATTTAACTCTTCTCCTAAATTTCTAAGAAGTTGGCTGACTTGGTGAGTCAGTCAATGAGTGGCCAGATGGTATCATTCCCCTTGGACATACGTGATAAAACTGTCCAGAAGTCCATCAATGTTCAGCCCACTTCCATTCTGGTACCTGAAGGTATTTCATCAAACCCATATGAACCTAGTGCTCATCCTTCACATGAAAAAGAGTGTGGCATCGAGAAACAAACTCAACAACACCCTTCTTCATTCCTGACCACCCAAACCAATGTCATATGTCTTGGTACATCTTTTCCACATTAGGATTTACCACCACAGGGGATTTATGAAATTCCCTCAATACCTCCTCTTGTAATTCCACAGTTACTACTGTGCATCCATTGAAAAGAATTATATTATCCCCACTTTTTAAATATCCATCATGGGAATTCCCTTTGGACATATGAGCACATAGAATCTTAGAGTTGTTATCTGAAAGTTGCTCCCCCAAGAATTCTATAAGAGTGGAGGATGAAAATGATATATTGGAGGTATGATGCTCTATTTCCATCAACACGGGATATCTCTAATGAGGCGAGCAGATCTGATTTATCATTCCACCGCTATGAACTGTATTTCATGCTAATAGAATATACCATTAGATTGACCATACAAGGATTACAAATAATCTTATAGTTATATTATTGAAGGAACTCTATCCATAACCATTGAATAAATTTAAAATCCATCTGAGATAATTAATACTTGAGACTCTTGTGGTCATAGTAGATAATAAACTACTTTCCCATCACGTAGTGTCACAACATATTAAATGGGAAGAATACTGCTGATATCTCAGGATCTAGAGTCACATAGTTCGACTCATGTGGTCTTAACTAGTGTGAACCATCGACAATAACCCCTTGACCCAACATCCGGATACCACCAATCCTATTTCCAGATGCTTCACAAAACACAATATACTCGAAACCATGCTCTAGAAAACTTAATATGGGAGCGATCATCATTCTCTATCTCAACTGATGAATGATCCCCAGGAACATCACTATCTACATGTAATTATCCCCCTTTTGTGACAATTCTATCAATGATAATGCTATTATAGAAAATTCTAGTGCAATACTTTGATAGTACCCAACCACATCATGGAAACTCCACACCTCTGTCACAAGATTGGTTGGTTCCCAAGAAACCACTTCCTCAATCTTAGCTAGATCCATTATAACTACTGCCATAGAAATGATGTGTCCTAGAAAATAGACCTTTGGAATATGGAACTAACACTTGCAGAGATCCACATAAATATGGTTCTCTTGGAGTGTGTCCAATACCATCCTCAAGTGTCTTGAATTATCCTCCTCAGATGATGAGTACACTAGGATTCCATCAAGGAATGCCACCACAAACTGGTCTATATAAGCCTGGAATATCCTATTCATTAGGCCTATGAATAGTGTTGGGTTGTTCTTCACCGAAAATGGAATCACTATGTACTCATAGTGGTAGTATTTTCATCCGAATTCCCCCTTCAGTATATCCTCATCCAACACTCGAAGATGTTGATAACCAAATCTGAGGTCAATATTTGAGATCCACTACTCCCCTTTGAACAGATCGAAGATGTCAGCTATCCATGATAGTGGGAACTTATTATTCATTGTAACCTTGTTAAAAAATCATATGTCGAATCATAACCTCAATATCTCATCTTGCTTCTTGGAAAACAAAACTTGGGCCACCTAGGTTGAAACATTGGGTCTCATGAGGCCCTTCCTCTATAAGTCCTCCATTTGTACCCTCATCTCATAAATCAATGCAGGCGGAAGTTGATATATAGGTGTTGATATCAGTGTTTTACCAGGATATAGATTAATGAATAAGTATACCTACACATGTAGAGGTATTCCAAAAACATCCTCAATAAAAACATCCTCATAAACCACAACCACTATATGAAAATGAGAACTCATAACATCCACTTCACTGATAGTAAGTCCATCCAACTGACGAGTGATCATCTTCACCCTCCTATGTTTGATTCCATATAATGATGAATACATTTACTTTTCAATAATAACGGAAAATATGTTCCCATCACTACAGAAACATCACACTCTACAACTAAAATAGTCAATCTAAGCAAGAACTGTAGATAAATAGTCCATACTAAAAATGACATCGTAAGACATCGATGCTGATATGAAAAGAGCCCAACCAAAGCTCTCATCTCCAAGAATAAGGTCTCAATTTCATCTCTAGTATGTGATCATTGGATCTTCTCCCATTGGATTCTCTAAACGTGAGGTTTGTTTTAACCGTTCAACTAGAATCTCTATGTCTTGGACAAGGTTTGGGGAATGAAAATAATTAGATGAAACTATTTCTATCAAAACTAAAACTAATGGGGAAAATAAACAAATCATAACAGTAATAATAAATGGAGCCCCAGGTTTGTAACCCTTCATCACATGATGATGGACTCTCCCTATTCCACTAGATCCCTGAGCATGTTGTGGACCACTTGGAGTGGAGGTGGTAGTACGTCAAATTTTTTCCCACTTCTTGCTGTTGTACCTGCTCCTTTTCCACATCTTCCAACCTACGGACCATCCTACTCAACTCTATACCTCTACCTCTACTGTCCATTTACCATCTTTGTATCAGTAATAAGATCGGTTGGGAAATATCATTCTAGATTTCCATAACTGCTGCTTGTGTAATAGAGTCTATCCCTCTTATAATTCGAGCCGCCCAAGGAGCCACACACCTATGATCTGTTGCCAAGGGATTTACCTCGATGCGCCTAACCTGATTGGGTCCGAAAACTATTGGATGGCTACCTACTTTTGAGGTGTTATCTACCTGGTGTCTTCTAGTATCTCACATTCCTGGTGTCTGCTCTTCTAGAAAACTATCCACCAAGAGAGCTCTCTCTAGTACCCCATCATTAGTAGTAATATTTAGGGATTTCATGGATCCCCTGTTCTCTCTGAATAATACCTTATCAAATTTCTAGTCCCTAAATAATTGGAATGATTTTATTTTCATAGATAAATGTGAATGATTAGTAAACCTCATTGAGTACTCCTCTATAGCCGGACTGCCCTTCTGCAGATATAGAAGCTCTTATATGCTCACTAATCACAATGTTGCCCAAAAAATCCACTCTAAATATATACCATATGTATAACCAAGAGAGAGTCAAACCATCATGTTTATGGGTCATAATGAACCACCATAGACCTGCTAAGCCCTAGAAAACACACATAGTAAGGAATTCCATGTGGTTAGAAGGCTTCCTCACTAGGTCAACGACACATGTACTACCTTTATCCAATATTCATTTGTCTATGGGTCTTTCTCACCCCAAAATATTGGATGTTACTACCTCTAAAACATGTTGAATGCACTCATTCTTCGTGCATCTGCATTAGGTAATGTTGGTAGTAATTGTTTCCCAAAGGGTGGTGGTATTAGTAGAAATCCATTTAGAGGAGCTATCTTTGGTATAGCCCCTTATACCAACACCACATAATAAGGAATATCATCATTATGATCCCACAATGGAATCCTATCTGGTTGTATGCATAGAGGAAACATATAATAAAACAAGATGTACCGCAATAAATAGAGTATATCTAGAGAGATAACTCTAAAAGGATATTGAAATCACAACCCATTCATATATCATACATGTAATATTTTCCCCTACAACCAGTGTTTTCAGGTACCGTGTCTAAAATATGAAATCAGAGTCCTTCTATATGGATATGTCATCTACCACACCAATTCTAGATTCCTGAGCTAAAAATATGAACAAGAAACTCATAAAACTGTTTCCCCAAACCAAACTCATAGACTCTTGGTCCTAGGTTATAACTAACATGCCTCTGATAACACTCTTTCTTGATCCTTCCCTAAGGGTTCTATGCTATGACTTCCCCACACCTACCTCTAATATGCAAGGAGCTAGTGACTAGCATAGAGATTGCATATCCCACAAAAGGAGCCATTTTCTTAAGTACCTATACAGATTCCCATCTCCCAGACACAAAAATGAAATGTGAATACACTAAGTAATCAAATTCATGCATGCACTATATACCAACCAATAGAAAACAAGAGGAATGAAAAGGGAAATAACGTAAGCTATGCCAAAATACAATCCCATAAAATCAAATTTATATAAATATTACAGGTAAACCTCTGGAAAAAGATATTTGGGATTCTTCTCAATGCCATTGGAAAATGTTGGCCTAACTGAACACACAAAGCTCATTCTGGTCATGGTTATCCCTAGACTCTATCAAATGGTCAATCATTTTCAGAAGACACAAAAAATTTGGGAAAAAACCATGCATTGGTTTATAAAAAAAATATTCAATAAGGCACCCCAAAACCACGAATTAAGTCCATAAAGAAAATACCACATATGAAATATCCATAAATATATTAGAGAGTCTAAATACCACAAAATAAATACCACACAATAAATACTTCAAAGGAAAACCACGCCAAAAAATTACAACAGTCAGTTCCTCAATGATATAATCCCATGGACCATATATCATCAATATCTGAATATACTCTCTCCAATGAGAGACACAGTCTCAATGAGAAACACAATCTCAATGAGACACACAGTCTCAATGAGACACATAGTTTTGATAATACACATAGTCTTTGGGAGTCACATAGTCTCAATCAACCACACATTCTTTATAATTTTTTTCCCAAAACGAAGTTGTGTTATATTATATATTATTATGCACAAAAAACATATATAGAAACTAATAAAAAAAAATTCATTAATAGTTACCATTAAATTTCCCAGAATCTAAATAATTGAATACACTAAAAAATTCAATGGAAACAATTTAAAAATATGAAAATTAGTATTGGAAAATTTGGATCCTTCCAATCTTCTAAATTAATAACACCACAAACAATACATTATAATAAAAAAAGAATATTATTAATTCAATCAAAATATAATGAAAGGAAAATATATAATCATGGGTGAAACTATAATGAATAATATTTAATGTAATGGGGTGATATTTATTTGAGGTAATATGAAAATTGAAATAATATTATGACCATTATATTTGTAATGTGACCATTGGAATAGTAACATGGTCCTTATGAATAATAATATGACTATTTTTATTTGTAAGTTACCCTAAAATATTATTTTTATGATAAAATATATTTATCATATATAATTGAATATTACATAAAAATAATAATCCAATAAAGTAAAAATATAAAAAAAAATCAATGAAGTTATATACAAAATTTTAAAATACTATATTTTATTTATTTTGAAAAAGTTATTATAGATTATTTATAATTAAAATGAAATATGGTCAAAATTTTTTTTTTCTAAAATGTATATCAATTTTAGAATAATAATGTTCATTATTTTTAACTGTTGGTTATTGATAATATTTTTAAATACTTCAATTTCTATATGAATTGTAAAAATTTAATTTTTTTAAATGCCACATCATTTATGAAATAATAATAATTAAGTATTGAATTATCAAATTATTTGTTACGATAAATAAATTTAATTATACAAATGGGTCATTTTAAAATATTAAACAAAGTTTCTATATAAAAGAATCATGTTAAAATTATTATTCTCTATATTATTCCACAAAAGAATCCATTTTTTCACATTTTTAACATTACTTTCAAATAAATTACTAAATTTTGTTTATAATGGTAATCAGTGTAACATATAAATTTTAATTCATTTATATATGTTTTGATAATTTCAAAAAAAAACACCATTGTATTGTTTACATTAGAAACCATATGTAACACCCTAAGGTTTTTAAAAATTAATTGAAATGTAATAAACATTGTTTTATGTATATAGTTATATCTAGCATTTAACATAATTTTACATCTTCTATGATTAGAATTTCCAAAAACAGTTCTATACAGTTGTGATTAGTAAGTTATTCATTGTCTCCTAGAACTAACTAGTTTTTTTGGTGAATAATAACATACAATTATGAATAGTAATATAACCCTTTGGAATAGTAAATTGTATTATTCTTTCATTTTAATATGTTTATAACATAATTAGACTCTAATTAATTTTTCAAGGTGTTAAAAAACGTGTAATATATTTAAAATTGTTATTTTTTATTAAATGAAGATTTTTTTAAATTAGACTAATAAAATTTACAAAATTATTTTCAAAATATTGAGTTTATTTATTCAATTATACACATCAAAAAAAATATAGGGTCAATTTTTGGTATATTTTTTAAATTTTTAAATTTTTAAAGAATATTAAAATGATAAAAATTATGATAAATAGTAAATACACGTTTTACTGCATAATAGGTGATTTAAAGATGATTTAAGTCCACTTGGTTCGAAATCACTTGTGATTATTACTATTTTAGACCTCGAGAATCTGGACTATTTATATTCTTGAGGAAAAATAAGAAAAAATAGTGATTAAAATAATCTAAAGTCCCTCCTCTCCTCCACTGTAAATACCACCCTCATTCCCCTTTTCCTCTCACACATCTCAAGACCTGATAATTATATATGTTCTGTCAAACATCTTTTCTATGTCTCTTCCCCATGTCCTCAACCTGATGGTCTCACAAAAAGTTCAAAACCAGAGGCCTTATAGAGGATCTCAAATTGAATAGATCAAGAGGTAAGAATCATCTTCCTTTTTCATGTGTTTTCATTCCAATTTCTCCCTTTTATTATAATATATTATACTGCATTAATCTAGGAAGCTTTATATCTCTATAATCTTATATATCCTATATTTTATCATATTCAGGTAACAGATTCATCATATTTCTTTCTCTCCTCCCCCTCTTATTCTAAAAAAACACTATCTCCGATGTTCCGATTTAACAAAATTGTGAATGATGTGTTTCCAATTTTCGTTACTTCCTTCAAATATGATCATAAAAACATTTTAATGGTAATATAATAATTTAAAGATTCTCTTTAACCAACTTTATGTTCTTTAATTAACTTCTATTAATTAAATTAAATTATATAATGAAACAAGTTCATGATTATAGAGGAATTGCAAAAAATGATCTAAACAAAAATCATTAATGTTTTATCTAATGATCAATCATCATATACGATAAAAAAAATTTAAGGATTAATTATATATTATATAATAATATGAATATCATTTCATTCCACATATATAATTTCATTACCATACAATAAGAAAATAAAATAAAAACCATCCATGAAAATCATGTACAGAATGCACCCAAAAAAGTGGAAGGAAAAAAATACTAAAAATTAAAGGGTGAAATGTTGTAAGGAAATGATCATATAAGGTATTATAAATATGAATATTTTTCCTTAATATATTAATAATTTTTTATCCATTATAAATACTGTTTAAACATATATTATGTAAGATAAACCTGATGTGTGTGAATTCTTAACCCAATTTCCATTCATTGGGTTAGTCTTATAAATCATTAATTGTGTTGTTTTACAATAATTAATTTGATGAAATTTTTTATATATTATGTTTCATTATGTTTATTTACATTTTATTCACATATTATTTTTTTTCTATTGATTCTTATATCAATTACATGTTATTTGTAATGGATTTTTCTTATAAAATTACCTTTTAAAATTCTTGTTTTACAAAATTCAAAAGAAATGTTTTTATGAAATTATTAATTTTTTATTATTATGTTCCTTCTATTTGGAATTTTTTTATGATGATGGGTGGGAGATATATCTCCATACAATCCATTGGGTATGTGTATGTGGGAGGTCGGCCGTATGGTCACTCCATGTGTAACTGCGATGGTTTCACAAGTTGTAAGGCATTAGTGAGGGTTAAAAAATATAAAGTAACTAAGAGGGTTACAAGATTATGTAAGTGATTCACAATGAAATGTTTATGGTTTTACTTGTGTTCTATATTTTTTATGGGAATTTTGTGGAAACATCACCTTTCACAATGTCTGTTTACATGTGTAACAAATATGCTTTTTTTATAAATGATTTTATATATTAGATGTATTCATGGAATAATGTTTTCTTTCGCTATTTTTATATCACATACTGATATTTTTAGGCTCATAAGATGTTTATAAATAATTTTCAAATGTTATAAGGTTCTGTAATGCAAATAAGGAATCCAAGTAAAATCTCATGATGATTTTTCAAAGAAAAATTGTTTTATTTAAACCATTTTATATTTCAGAAGAAATGGATATTGTTGTTGTGGTATCTTCTATATATGAATGTGGAATGTATTGTATGAATTATATCTAAAATCTCTAAATCTCTAAACATGAAAATATCCTCAATATGAAAAGACGTTTGTTCAAGACCGAAATTCAAGATTATATAAATTAAGAAGGCAATGTTCTTATAGTTGTTATCATATGATTGTTTGGATAACTCTAGGGGTAGGAAGATGTTAATAGAATAAAATAAATGTTTTTTAATTTATGGTCAAACTAAAATGAAATAGAATTTAAATATTACCACGTTCCTTCGACCTAGATATATTTGTTCAGAATGGTTTTTTGCAGATGAAACATGGAAGCCGAAGTGGAGAGGCACCGATAAAATGATTTCCTTCTGAATATGTAGCTGGGAATGGTAAAGATTAGAACCGAGATGTTTCTTACCTTAATGGGTTATCCAAAAAAGGAAATAAATTATGGTGGAATCTATGTAAAATATCAACCAGAGGCACTACAAGAGAACATAATGATAGTGGAACATTTTATGGGACATCACCTTCCTGTGTTTAGTGGATCTTCAGAACCAGTTGTGGCTAAAGGATAGATTAAATTCTTTGAATAGATATTCGATGTTATGGGATGTTTAGATAATAGAAAGGTAAGTCTTTCAATTTATCATTTTTAAGTTGAATCAGATCAGTGGTGGTCAATTTTCAAAAATATCAAGGATAGATAGTAGATTAATGCCATATAGTGGGATGAATTTAAATGTATTTTAGATGAAAAATATTTTCCAATGGTGGTTCGCCTTAGTATTTAGAATAAATTCCTTGAATTAATGAAATAATAATAAGATTTAGTTGATTTTTTTGAAGAAAACCTCACCCGACTAGAGAGGAATGCTCAAAATCTAATTATGGGTCTTGATAAGTAAAATTAACCACTTTTACTCAGGATTAAATCCAAGGTATTGAAGGGAATTGACCTCATGTGATATCAGATGTTATGAGAAGCATGTTTGATGTGACGGGAGGGTAGAGATGGATTTTTTTGATGATCAAGTGCACATTGAAAACAAGGAGAAGAAGAGGTCCATATGGAAAGCAATGGGTAAGATTCAACCAAACAAATCTGATGGTATGATATTTCGGTTTCTGGTTTGTGAAAAGTGTGGAAAAAAGAACTCTGGGGAATGCCTTAAAAACTAGGAAGTGTTTTGGATGTGTTATGTATGGAGATATGGCCAGAGATTGTAATGAAAATGATCCTAAGACTAATACTAATAAGAAAAATGATAACTGTTTTAAATTTGGAGTGTTGGGTCATTATGAAAATTCCTTCCCAAAGAGAGGTCTAAATGATGCTATGAAGCTATACTATAAACAGAAAGGTGTAGTGAGATACTTTGTGATTACTTCAGTAGATTTATAGCCATCCAATTAAGTTGTATCTATTACATTGTTTTTTTACTTTGTTTTTTCTAATGTTTTGTTCCATATAGGTTCTACACATTCTTTTATTACTAAAGTTTTTTTTGGTAAATTTGAATTATAACATCAATAAATGATATCATAACATATTATTAAAACACCAAGGGGAAATATTATAGTGAAGATGAATTATAAGAGTCTTTCTGTTGTGGTCTCTGGAAATACTTTTCCTACAAACCTTTTTTTTCTCTTAGTAGAGTTTGATATCAGTCTTGGAATGGAATGTATTTATGTTTTTCATGCTAATATTTACTGTAGAGTTATAGAAGTTCTTTTTTCAAAAGGGTTTCAGTTTATAGTCAAGAATGAACCCATACAATTAAAAATATATCAAGAAGCTAAAAAGTATTAAAAGATATAAATTAAATTTATCTTTCTCATATAGTTTAAAATAAGGTATCTATTCATATTAATGATATACTAGTGGTAAAAGAATAATATAATGTTTTTACTCACGAGTTACCTGATGTCATACCTGATCAAGAAGTCTATTTCACAATTGACTAGGTTCCTGATTCTATGCTAATTCGAAAACTACCAAATTGAAAGGCACAAATAGAGCTTATTGAATTGAAAATTCAGTTACAGGATTTTTTTGATAATGGAATCATTCATTCTAGAACATTACCACGTGGTGATACAGTTTTCTTCTTTAAAAATAAAGATGGTTACATGGGTCTCTTCATTTATTAAATCTTTTCGAATAACATCACTATTAAAAACAAGTATCATTTTCCTCATATTGATTAATTGTTTGATTAGCTCAATGGAGAACAATACTTTTATATGATTTACTTGAGATCCAGATACCATCAGCTAATGATAAAAGATGATGAAATCTAAAAAACATATTTTCCTACTATATATGGGAACAATTGTTTTTTTAGGATGTTTATGTAATCTAATATACTTTTTTTATTCATGAATAGTATGAATAAAATATTTCTAGAGTTTATAGATAAGTTATTTGTTTTTTTGTTGATTAAATTATTGTATTTTCTAAAATTAATGAGGAGAAAGAACAACATCTAATGGTTGTTTTTTAATCCATAAAGGAAAAAAAATGTATGGAAAAATTCAGGAAGGGTGATTTTTGGTTACAATAGATTTATTTTCATAGGAACATTGTAATTAAGGATGAAAAAATAGTTGACCGTGACAAAAAAAGTGGTTAATGAATGGAAAAGTCATAAAAATGTAACCAAGATTTATAGTTTTATTACATTAGTAGGTTTTTATGGACTTTTTGTTAAAAAAATCCTTATCTAATGCTCTAACTAAGTAAACACGAAAATGAGTTAATTTTAATTGGATATAAGATTGTGAGATTTGTTTTTTAGAAGTAAGGAATGGAATTTTGAATGCTCTAGTGTTGGACTTTCCTTCCCAAAATTGTGATTTTTTCATCTACATTGATTCATCATTCATGGGACTTGGTTGTGTTCTGATGCAGAATGCTCAATTATTTGCTTATGCTTCAAGAAAACTAAAACCTCATGAGTGAAATTATCCCAAACATGATTTGGAATTGGTAACTATCATTTTTTGCATTGAAAAATTGGAGTCAACATTTATATGAATACAAATTTCAAATATATATTAACCATAATAGCTTGAAGAATATATTCACTCAGAGGGAATTAAATATAAGGTAGAGAAGATGGCTTGAACTAATATGGGATTAGGATTGCAGAAACAGTTACCATCTAGAAAAATAAAACAAAGTGGAAGATTCCTTGATTCGAAATCATCAGGAATCATTAACCACATTATGTTTGTAATATGATCACTATATTAATGATTTGAGGAATTTCATCTTAGAAGTTATTGGTGTAGGAAATACCACTTTTTTGTTCTAGGTTTTAGAATAATCGTCATTATCAGACAGAATTATGAAATCGCAGAAGGATTACTGTGAGCTATAAGAAAAAGGTATATTTTTTTAAAATGGATATGTTTCTAGAATTTAACCATGATAATTATCGTGTTTTAAGAATTTTTAAAAGGATGTGTGTTCCTTGTGATTCCCAGTTGAAGAAATAATTGTTGTCTGATGCTGAAAGTTCTCCATATTCTGTTCTTCCTGGAAATATTATGATGTACAAAGACCATTGGGAGTATAACTGGTGGGATGGAATTACAAAAGATTTTCAAAATCTATTATGAAATCTTTGACATGTCAATAGGTTAATGTAGAGTGAAAATTACCAAAGGGGATGATTTAGCCTTTTCAAATGCCATATTGGAAATGGGAAAATATATCAATGGGATTCTTTGTGAGACTACCAATGAATTCACATGGTAATAATGCAATATAGGTTATTGTGGAGTGATATAATAAAAATGAAAATTTCCCTCATATTAGAGATTCAATGACTTTGGATCTTCTTTTTTTGTTGTACCTCAAAGAGATTGTCATGTTATGTGGAGTACCTTTGTTCATTGTATCTAACTGGGATCCTTGGTTCACTTCTAACTTTTGAATGGGAATTTAAAAGTCATTGGGAAGGGAATTAAATTTCAGTATTGATTTTCAACCTCAATCCGATTTGTAATAAAAAATAACAATTCATAACTTTTCGGATATGCTTCGAGCTTGATCAAGGGAATACTAAGAAAGTGGGTATCAACATCTTTCTACAGTTGAGTTTTCTTATAATAACAGTTTTCATTCCAGTATACCAATGGATCATTTTGATGAATTGTATGGGAAGTAGTGTACAATTCCATAATTTTGGGATGAATTTAGGGAATGGAAGATTATGGGACCAAAATTAGGAGAGGGAGTGCTTGAGAAAGAGTAGATTATCCAGAAACACATGAGGAAATCACAGGCTAGGCATAAATTTTATCCAGAAAATAGAAGGAAAGACTTTTATTTTATGGAAGGTGATCATGTTTTTCATAGATTCTCTCCATGGATAAGTTCTTTGTGTTTCTGTATGAAAGGAAAGCTAAGTCCACTGTTCATTGAACCTTATGAAATTCTGGATAATGTTCGACCAACAACCTACTGAGTAGATTTCTCTTTGAGTTTCTCTCATGTGCATAATGTTTTTCATGATTCGATGTTGAGAAACTATGTTCCATGTTCATATCATTTATTGAGACCATAAATTGTTCATCTAGAGGAGAACCTTTCTTATGAAGAGAAAACAGTTCAAATTCTTGATCGATGGGAACAAGTATGGTGGAATAAGATAATAATCTAGGTAAACAGTTTGTAGAGAAATTACATGGTTGATGAAGCAACATGGGAGTGTGGAAATTATATGAGGGATAGGTTCCCTTAAATGTTTAATAAGTAAGAAAAATTGTGAGCACACAATATCCAGAAGGTGGGGAAGATGTAACACAAAATGGTTATTAAAATGAAATTGAAATGCATGAATCTCAATTTTAAGTAAATAGTTATGTATAGCATCTAGAAATTATTTTTCATCTTATATGATTTTAATTTCAAAAAACATTCAACTACAATTGTTAAAAGTATGTTATTTGGAGTCTGAAAGAACAAACTAGTCTTTTGGTGAATAATATAATAACCATATAAATAGTAATATGAATAGTAATATAAACCTTATGAATAGTAGACCATATGATTATTTTATTTTCTTATGGTTTTAATATCATGAGTTGTTGATTAATTTTTCAAGGTGTCATAAAATGAGTTATAGATTTAATATTGTTATTTTTTAATAAATAATTTTTTTTAAAAAAAATAAATTAAAAATATTTAGAAAATTAATTTCAAAAAATGGAGTTTCATTTTGAATTTTATGCTGGGAGAAATGTTTAGGGTGAAATTTTGGGATTTTTATGAAATTAATGAAAAGTTTATGAATAGTAAAATACGAAAAATTACCATAATTACTAAATTATTGTTTTACTACATAAATAGTGATTCAAGGATGATGTAAGCCCATTTGGTTCAAAATAAAATGAAATTGTTACTATTTTGGGTCACCTGTATCAAGAATATTCATATTCCTAAGCAAAAAAATTAAAATAATGATTAAAATAATGTAAAATAACTCCTCTCCTCAACAATAAATGCAACCCCCATTCCCCTATTCCTCTCACACCTCTCAAGCCTTAAGAATTGTGTATGTTATTCCAAATCCCCTCCCCAGGGATCTTCCCCCCATCCTTGACCTTCTGGTCTAGCCAAAAGACCAAAACTAATGACCCTAAAAAGAATCTAATCGAGAAGATATCAAGAAGTATGAATCCTCTTACTTTTCCATGTATTTTATTTAAAATTCATCCCTTTTCTTATAATCTCTTACCTCCACTTAGCCAGGATGTGTTAAATCTCCATAAAAGAATATATTTTTTATTTTATCATGTTCATGTAAAATATTAATTATATTTCTTTCTTTAATCTCCCTCTTTTTATTAAAAAAAGAAAAATACCATACGCAATGTTCCAATTTACCAAAATCGTGGACGACGTTATTACAATTTCTATTAATTATATCAATGCTTATCCAAAAAAAACTTTTAATGGTTTAATAATAATTTTATTTTTATGTTTTAACCTATATTTTGTTCTAAAATTAACTACTATGCATGAAATTAAATTATATAATGAAAAAATTTCATGATTATCAAGGAACTGAAAAAATGATCTGAACGAACATAATTATTGTTTTATCTAATGATCCATCATCAAATACGAAAAAAAAATTATTTAGGGAATCATTATATATTATGGAAACATATGAATACCATTTTATTCCAACGATGTAATTTCATTACCCTACAACAAGATAATAAAATACAAACCGCCCATTAAAATCTTATAAATAATACACCCAAAACAGTGGATAGAACAAAATAAAAACAATTCAAGAGCTAAATAATTTAATTAAATGATATTATAAGGTCAATAAATATTAAAAAAAATTATAATATTAATAACACTATTTTTAACCATTATACATGAGGCTTAAACATGTTTGATGTAAGACAAACCCGATGTATCTAAATTCATAACCCAATTTCCATCCTATAGGTTAACATTCTACTCCATTAATTGTGTGGTTGATGATCATTTATTTGATGTTTTTTATGATTATGTTCTAGGTATTTGGAATTATTTATGATGAATAGTGGGACCTATATCTCCTTCCAGTTCATTGGGTATGAGCGTGTTGGAGGTCGTCCGAATGGTTGTTGAATGTATAACTACGATGGTTACAAAAATTGTAAGGTCATTGTGAGGGTTACAAATTATAAGGTACTCGAGAGTGTCACGAGAATATTATAAGTGATTATCCATGATACCTTTATTTTTATACTTGTTTTATATATATTTTTTTGAAATCTACTAGAAATATCATGTTTCACAATGTAACTTCATATGGGTAACGAGTATGTATTTTTAAGAAACTGATTTCATACATTAAAAGTATTCATTAACTAATGTTTTATTTCCTTATTTCTATATCCCTCACTAATATTTTTGTGCTCATACAATGTTTGAAATTTTTTTTACATGTTATAAGGATCTGCAGGACAAAGAAAGAGACCATGTTAAATGTTATGAATATTTCTCAAAGAAAACATGTATTATTAAAAATGTTTTATATTTTGAAAGAAATGGATACTATATTTGTGGTATATACTCTATATGAATGTGGAATTTGCAGTATGTATTATATCTAAATTCACTAAAACTATAACCTTGAAATGATCCTCAATATGAAAGGTATTGATTTCTTGACTAAAATTAAAGATTATGTAATGTAATAATGTTGGGTCCTTATACCATATATTTTTCATTATTTTATACATAATATAAGACTCTATTAATGTAAATATATCTCCTCGTCCCTCCCTTGATTATATAATTAAATAATATTTAAAAACCAAAATTATTCCAAAATAGTCTCTCTTAATCCCCTAACGTGCATAGTGATTTTATATATTAAACCAAACCAAATCTGAATTTTTTTTATTGTCATAAAAATGTATAAAGACTATGAAAAGTGTATGTTTTTATCAACCACACTCTCATCATAAACTTCTCTTCCTCTTTTTTCTAAAGACATTTCAAAACCCATTCATGATATATTAATTATGTCGTATGTTATATTTATATTAATTATTTAGCCAACTATAAATGGCATATTTATTTTAAATTATTATGTCCTTATTTTCATCCTCCTCCTCTGATAATGGCACTAAAATAGTATGTTATCATCATAAAAATACATATAAAATAATCATACTACCACCATCATATATTTATATAAAAATACTGATATATATAATATTAACATGAAAATTCATTTATTCAATTATTCATGAAATATTTTTTTTTATAAATTTCCCTTATAAAAAATAATGAAGTTGAAATAAGAGAGAATAATGTAATAAAAATGTGATATCATAATAATTTAAATTTAATAAAGAATATTGTTATATAGAATCCATTTATTATAATTTTTCAATATTAATAAAATATAACATAATTCAGTTATGGTTATATCTTTTAGTAAACATGATTCTATTATTCAATAGGTAGTAAACTGATGAAATAAGGTCAAATTTAATGTATAGGGAATCTCAATACCAATCTCTATATTTTGAGAATATCACCTATTTAAAATTTTAAAATTATTAATATTTAATAATGTCATTAAAATTTTCATTCGTGATTATTTCGCTTTAATTTTTTATATATGATTCTTTCATTTTGAATAATTTGTAATGTAGTGAAAATATTTTTTTTCAAATAACATTAATTTCAAATAGGTAAAATTTACACCACCATAGTTTATTTTATTCCAATCATTTATAATGATGTTTTTGAAAATTTAATATTTCCGTTATTCATACAAAAACACAAAATTTTATTCAATAAATTATTCCTTTAAAATCATTTATGAATGAAATCCCATACCATTGTTATATTTCATGACAACGATTTCTCTCATACTATGTGAAATTAATGATTACAAAAATTGTATCATATGAAAGGTGGAACAATGAATATATAGTCCTCTAATTCATTGGGAAATGTTATTTTTCTCATGAGATTACTAATTTACTCATGATCCCGATACTTTCATTAATAACCATTGTGATGTTTTAATTATTGAAATTATGTTTTATGTAAAAATGATGATAGATTTGTTCACAACTACTTTTTGAATTTTAGTTTCATATTTTATTTTTTAATAATACATAATATCCTTCATTAACTCTCTTAATGAAATGTTTCCAACATGATAATTACGATGATCTTACTCCTATAAAAATATTATGCTGATTATCCTTACCCTTGCACTACTCATACCTATGAAATATTCCTCTCATTACTGGGATATTAGATTACCTCATTCATATATTTATATACATAGGTTATTAAATGTTTTTATACTAATATCAATGATTTTAGGTGAAACAAATAATAATTAAT
Organism: Viscum album; assembly: GCA_963277665.1. Taxonomy (NCBI): domain Eukaryota; kingdom Viridiplantae; phylum Streptophyta; class Magnoliopsida; order Santalales; family Viscaceae; genus Viscum; species Viscum album. The sequence goes on along the minus strand of OY728127.1, from coordinate 2,055,602,911 downwards.
TAATCAAAAGTTATGGTTTATTATATATTAATGTGACTTATCATAATGAATTATGAATTATACTAAATAATTGTATACTATATTATATCATATTTTTTTTTGATCATTAATGTGATATAATTGTCATGTAATTAAATTTTTGGTCACTATATATGGTATCATCGAATGATTTAGTATATTTGGGAAGTAAAAATCATATAATGATATTTATAAACATAATTATTTTTCTATGTATAGACAAACAACCTCTAATTTTTTGCTGTATAAGTGTGTGTGGATTCTGATAAATTAAATACATGTCTTCATACTAAAAATTTATTTTTCCATAATATTGTTTTCATAGATGTAATGACACCAAAATGGGATGATTTGGATTTGATTCTATAGTCACAACGTGCATGAAAAAGAGGCCATGCATAGGACCTAGTATAAAATTCCATAGATATATTCATTGGTTAGTCAGAGACTCTATATAATCTATTAAGAAGAATAAATAAATAATTTAATTTTCCAACTTATCATTAATGAAGAATTAATTTTAAGGAACCTATAAACATCATCTTAGGAAAAGGATAATCAATTTAATTTTATATGAATGAATGTATAATTAATTCTCACTGAAGGATAAATTATATACACATGTATTATTGACATATGTATTGTTCAATGAAATTCTATTTTAGAAAATTATGTCAACCCATATAAAAAATCCAAACCATCTTTTTGGGGGATAATGAAATTATTTTTTGAACAATAATTCCATTTCAATAAGAGGTAATGTACTATAAATCAAGGTGATTCATAATGTTCTATATTGCTATATAACCAATAACTTACACATTGTGGATCATACCCTTCCCCAGTGTTAATGAAACTATTCGCAAAATCCTTTATAAAGAAAAAAACATTGAATTTTAAAGGATCACATGACCCAAAAATACTAGAATAGTGTCTCAACATAATAGAGAAGATCATTTACGAGATCTAGTATTCATAGAAGGATATAGTAATGTTTAGTGGACAATATTTTGATTGGGAGGCTATTCAATGGTGGGTATAGATAAATAATACAATGTCATTGTATGAAATGTAAGAAATTGAGTAAGAATAAATTTATAGTAAATTAATAATAAAATATATCCCTTAAAAACGCCAGAAAAAATGAGCCATATTTAATTGTGATTAATAAAATTTTGGCAAAACACATCATGAATTATGCTTAAAATTTAACATGTTTTGAATGATATGCTTCATGATTTGTAATAATAGGGATAGTAAATTATATATATTAAATGGTGGTTAAATCATATTCATTGAAAATATATAGCTATCTAAGACACTAACAGTTACAAATAAATTGTTTGATATTCTCTCAATGTATAGATGAGGTTCAGATAATGGTCCCATGGATATTGTGACATGAAATGAATTACATGGTTTTTGACTAGATGGTCGAATGAAAAATTAGGAATCAATTTACAGCCAAATAGAAAAAAAAATTTGGGAATTAGAATCATGGTAATTTTTTAAAATATATAGAAAAAATATTCACTAGTGAGAGATAAGGCCACAACACATTGGAATTTTCAAGGGACCTGATGAAGCTGACCATGGATATGGAGGAAAAGAGGGAACCCCCTTGGTTCCATTATTCAACATTAAGGGGAAGGGAAATATGAAATCAATAGATCAATACCACATGACCATCAGTGAAATTAATATCAACAGCTGCCAAATATGAAAGAGATGTTATAATCTCTTATTACCACCACAATAGGGTTGGAAAAAAAAATTGACAATGCATAAGGCCAGCCTCATAATAAAACAATAATGACTTTTTCATTTGATTCTCCAAAAATCCATTAAATCATCCATGTTTTACAAAAATATTTAATCACATTATAAATATAATGATGTTGAGATATCTCAAATAACAAAAAGTCGTTGGATCAACCCATCCCCAGCACATGACTCCTCCTATAATAACATTTGTGAGAGTATACTAATATGTAATTTTTAATCCTATCCCATAGTATAATTTGATACTAAAAGTGGAATGAATTATATATAGTTATAAAGAGATCATATAGACATTCAAGAGAAGAAAATATCATGAAATTTTGAGATCCATCACATGATACAATATTCATAAATTAAATACAATAAATCTCCTCTGAAAAAATAGCAACAATGTGGGTGATGATACCTAATGAAGATGAATAACATTCCCAAATTTTTGATCTAAAGGAAAGTATCAACCTTGAATAAATTTTCATTATGGGGGAATCCAATGTTTTATTTCACATTGACTTCACAAGACATCCCATGGATCACGAAATAGCGTTCTCAACAAATCTTATACTTGATGCCTCTCTTGTAATCATGTTCCACTATTGGATGGCCTGGATAGAGATATATTAGTTAAATAATCTAAAAGAATATCAGTTGAAAAAGGTCTATTACTTCATAGTGAGTCAAATTGTTTTCAATGGGGATCTATGTTATGAAAAATAATGTATCAGTGTGGATTTTAACCAATTTTTATTAGCTGAATAAGATCATAGTAATGAAATTTTATACCCTTCCAATGGCTGATGTTTTGGTTGATCAATAATGAGAATCTAAATAGATATCAAAGGTGGATTTTCATTCTGGATATCATCAACCAATGGTAAAGAAGGTGGATATTTAAATGATAGATATCAATATGGGTCACAGACACCAGGACATCATAGTGGATCCTATCATACATAAAAATTCTTCAATATTCATCATGGATTTCATGAATATATTGTTTAGAGATAGTGAAAAAGATATGTGGTAGCCTTTGTTGATAAATTTACCATTTACTCTCTGAAAAATGATTAAAATAATCAGTATCCAATTATTGTTATAAAGACATTATGAAATAATAAATTTTATTTTAGGTTTAAAAATTAGTGAATTTTAGATGTGAAAAGTCACATTATTTGTAAGGACCCTTTTTTCACTTGTGAGTCATTAAAATATATATATGATTATTTTTTAAATACAAGTGATATAATGCTGCACAATTCTATGGCATAATGATACCAAAATTTATTTTATAAAAATACTAAATATATGTTATATCACGAGTGAATATTTTTTCATAAATAATTAGACGTTTCAATGAAGCGTCTTAGATAAAAAATGTGAGATGATGGTTAATTTTAAAGACTGAGATATTCCCTAGGCCTGACCAGATGTGGGTCAGTGATGGAGATTCAAAAAAGTGTCTATTGGAAGGTACGTTAGGTTACTAAATAATTCATTCATTTAATTCATCAAATGAAATAATATGTATCCCCCATGCAAATACAATATTACAAAGAATCTCAAGTGTTAGGAAAATTAAACAAGGTCTTTTGAGAGGACGATTACAATTCTCTTCATTTGTGGATTGAGAGAAGATGGAGGTCAACATACATATCAAGAAGAATTGAGATATAATGAATAAAAAGGATTGTTTCGATCCTAGAGAACATGTTCCTCACCAATGAACTATCCAATCTCATGGAAGGACCGATTATTAGTTGATTCTATTCATATGATCAAATGGCTGAGAATGATCAAAATATATCATCGATCCATATTTAAATAATCCATTAAATCATCTAGTGTATAAAATTTAAATTGATAATTTAACTTCCAATTCCCATTGTGTTTCATTTTCATTCCTGGATACACAAATATTTATATTTTTTGGTCATCACCAATTTTACAAAAACAATCACCATAATTATATGGTTTTCCTCATTAATCATCACAATATTCCTCATTATCCTAACTAGGCAAATATTGACATATTTTATTGGGTTTGAGACCAATATAACCATATTATATAGGGATTATTCACATTAACAAAAATTTTGAAGATATATGTATGAATAAGAATGTATCATGGGATTCGTGTGATTTATTAGAGGATTTCGGAACGGAAGCGGAGATAGATGTGGCTGAAGACATGTTTCACTACATGCATGCTATGTATAAGATAGACATATTCTGATTTAAGGCCAAAATAGGGTCATAATTTATGGAAATTTGTTCTTTCAACTATTTTGAGTGGTCATGATTTGAATTTATCGAAAAGAGAAATAAATTTGAGGAATAAAAAGAAGATCTGTATTTCATTGAAAAAACCCAACTTCATGTCATGTGGTTTAAATAAGACATACCATATTGTATGGATTCTAAAGAGGAAATGTTTTATTGATTTATTTAAATATTAAATTCCTTGTTGAGATCCCAAAAACCTTATAACCCCTCTTTTGTTGACTATGAATGTATAGGTTGGACATGAATAGGATCCCATGTTCCCCTACATGTTGTGTTGGGCGGGGAACACATCATGTACCATCACATGGTTAGTGTATATATGCATGGCCCAAATGACATGGTAATGACAAAAAAACATAAATGTACACTAGTAGGCTGAGATATGATATGTAGTAACTTACAATAAATGTAGTAATACCTGTCCAATGATCCATTTCTTTGAAAATACAAGACTATGTTGAAAAATGGGACCAAAAGCTATGTGAGTTTTGTACATTCCTTGTACTACATTATGGATCTTAAAATATATCATATCTATCGTCAGTTGGGATTCAATTTTATCACTTTCATAGTCCATATATACTGTTTTTTCAGATACAAAATGATTATTACATTCATTTTACAATTTTAGATATGATGAGAGATGTTATCAATGTGCCACATATTAAGGTGACACTCGATGATGGAATTGATCAGGAAGGATAATCATCATATTGTTGTAACCCAATGAAATATTAGGATGTGGGTCCTATATATACTTAGAGGCTCCACCTATTAGAATACAGAATGGGTCCTCTATCTACTAAGTGGTTCCCCCAGATAGACAAGGGTGCAGATCCTCTATCTACAGAGTGGTACCCCTTGATGGACTAGGGTGTGCGATTTCCCTAAAAGACTATGGTGTTTAACATATATCTACCCATAAACTCCCATATGATGCACTAGGTCATGTTTCCTCAACATTTATATTGTTCCCATCTATTTAATGATATATTGGTGAGGTGTGGGTCCTACATATATTTACTTCCCTTGATATACTTCATTGATATAGAGCATCAATTTTTGAAATTTAGAACTACTGTAAGAATATTTTCAGGTAATATGTTTTAAGAGGGAGATCCCATTTACCTATCATTTAGGATTCCTTTATAGGTATATATTTCTATATTATTGGATATTATTTCTCTCTTGAAATTGGTTTATAAATCTGATTATATTTTTTTCTCTCATTGTTCCCATTGTAGTTTTCATGGTGTCCTACTATATATTTGTATTATAATCCGTGAATGGGTTTTTTATCACATAAATAATTTGTTGTAAAAATGAAATGATGTCCAATTTCAATTTCAGTGGAACATAGGGGTACCCTGGTGAATTTGATTGGGTATGGTGGTTGGAACATAATTATTTATTGATGGGAGGTATAATCATTTTATCTAAATGTTATTTCATCTTGAGACATATTTCATTTTTTTCATGTATTTTCACCATTAATTAAAAATAAAACTGGAATACACATGTATTATCTCACATGTCCCATTATTATTCTATCACATAAAAATAATTGATAATTTTAATGGAATCCATGCATATAAATTTATACAAATTTAAGGATTGGACAAGGAAATTATTGATCAATGACATACAACCCATCATCTAGTCATCCAATATACATCTAATTGTGAACATAATTTACACTACAATAAATGAAGTACAATTTTTATGATAATATTCATACAAATTTTAGTGAAAATGATTCATATTGATCATTTAATAGGATGATATACATTTAATAGCATAAAATTTAGTGGACACCATACTAAAATTCTGTCACAAGTCATTGGGATTATGAATAATTACTATTAAAATAAAAATTTAATGTAACATAGATCTAAAACACTCGTATATTATGTTCTATTTTTTGAAATATCCCTCCACTTATGTTTGAGATTATTATGACATATATTTAAAAAATATCTCTTGGATGAGACCATAGTATTAGAGAACATATATGACAACGCGTATATTTTTTACAACATATTTAATGATTTTTTAATAATTATACACATAATATAACTCCATATGTTCTGAATTTCTAATGTATTTGGGTATATAGGTACACATAATGAAAGAAAATGAAATAAGAACACAAATATATTAACTAAAACTCCATAAAATTCCATTTAAATTCATTTATCTTCAAAAAAACATATGATAACATGGGGACGTACTCATTATATAGTTGAACATTAAATAATAGTAATGTAATAATCAAATATTAGCATATTGAATGTAAAAAATGAATGTTAATAAGTATATCATTGTAACATATGATTGGTGATAATCATAATCATGAACATTAAATCCCACAATATGATGATAACATAAAGGTGACATGGGAATGTTCATACAACATGAGAATGTAAATTATAAGAATAAGTTAAAACAATACACCATGAAAATATAACATATTTTTATTAGTATCACCTACCATACAACATACATGGAATATGATCAGATAAAAACCATTTCCAATTCATTGGAGAGTACTATAATTATTATCCCACCCCCTGAGTTTATATTTAGTAAATTAATAACTGTGCCACATAGAATATTTAACATGTGATAATATTTAATAAACCAAAATCAAATAATTAAGGAGGGTGAGTTACATATATGGAATAATTTATTTGAATATTTGAGCTCGTTGCATTGAAAAAACCTAATTTATGAGGTGTCTATGGGAAGTCCAGTGTGCTTTTGGGACATATGAGTCATTAAATTGGTGAAACATTTCAAAAAATTTCCAAATTTATAGTTTTCTAATGGTGAATCATTATATTTGTGAATCATTCATTTAGTGACTCGTTTTGGTGGTTAGTAATGATAGAAATAACTCATTCTGGCGGTCACTAATCCTAGTGGTGACTCATTCTGATAGTAACTCATTCTAGTGGTGATTCATGCTAATAGTCACCAAAAATGGTGGTGAATCATCCTAATGGTGAACCTTATAGGGATGACTCATCCTAGTGGTGACCCATCCTACTGTTTCCTTATCCTAAGGATGACTCATCCTAGTGGTTACTGAACATGGAGATGATACAGCCTAGAGGTTACTCATCCTGGAGGTGATTCTTGTTGGTGAAGATTCACCTGAGTGGTGAACCATCCTAGAGATGATTTATCCTGGAGGTGACTCATCATGGAGGTTGTGACACCCTGAGATTTTATGAAAAATATTCTTTTAATTTCATTAACGTCTTGTGTTTTATACTACACCAAGATTACCTCGTGCTATACACAACACCGTATTAGCTTGTAGTATACGCAACACTATTCTTGGATCGTGTTACACACAATTTTGATAATAGTTATTCTACACAACATTGAGTATATATATATATATATATTAAATTTATAAATGAAATATGGTTGGATTATGATATACAAAACAACGAAGGTTTCTTGCACAGCACACAACCTTGACATGGCTTGCATTACATGCAATCGCAACCTTCCTCGATAGTGTGTGTTGTACGCAATACCGGGTCTTACTAAACAAACGATATATTATTATAATATTATGAATAGTATTAACTAAATTTTGAATCTTATAACATTATTATTCGTCTTACACATTTCCTAAAACATGGTATAAGAACAAAATAAATTTTTCGGGAAAAATAAGTATTTTTAAAAAAATGCAGTATTGCCACCTTTTGATGGGGTACCCACTTTAAATATAGTTTATGACATGTTTATAAGTTCAATTTGACAAAATAAAATTCTCCATTGGAATCATGAAATAAAACTTTACTTTGGATAAATTTTCATATCATTCTGGTAACTTTCATATTTTGTTGAATAGTAAAAACACGCTATATTTTAATTAAAAACAAATTTTTCAATCGAAATAATTAATAATGATAAATTATTAAATTGAGTGGTTTTAAAGTATATTTAGAGTATATTTTTACAATTTAATACAATGTTGGTCATTGGATGTAATTTCACATTTAAACCAGACATAAACAAGTGTCAATCTTTTGATAGTTATTATCTCTTAAGAACACGCTATTTGTTTTGACGACGGGAATTAATTTTTAAATTAATTAATGCAACTGATATGTTTTGAATTTGGTAAAATAGATATCATTTTTGAGTTCATAATATCAAATATAGCTTAGGCCTAATTTTTGGTATTTTTCTGGAAACTTTCGTTTTTTTGATGAATAGTGAAACCACTAAGTGGTAGTTAAAAAATGAATTTTTCATAAAACAAAATTTTTCCACTTCTGTGAGTGGAATTTCAAAAATCCAAGAGACACCGTTGATGTCAGTAAGTAAAATTTGGTTCAGTTAGATGAAAATAATTTTTGGTGAATAGCAACTTTTTACTTTTATTATTACCACGGTTAAAAGTAAATAGGGTAATTAAGAGTAAAAATGATATTATTATTACCCTAACACATGTCCTAATTCTATTGAACAAGTGTAATTCGACCAAAAACAACCTTAGTAATAAAATATGACTATTTAGGCCCACTTGGATTAGATTAGGACATTTATTATTAATTTATTTAAAGAAGGGTTAAAAGAGTTAAAATCAATGTTTATTTACTATTTTTTTTTAATATAGGGTTATATAAAATATAAACATGATTGTAAATATTCATTAGAAAACTAATAAGATTTCCTACATAATTATATTTTCTTATAATTTTTAGACATTAAATAATTTAATTTATTTAGAACACAATGATGATGCAGTAATTACCATAATAGTGAAAAATTAGAATAATTGATATTATAAATACCCAAATAAGTGTAATTTGAGACTTTTCATGAATTCAACTAATTTTATAGGTTAATATGGAATGTTAATATTTATTTAATTAACTTTTTTAGAACTAATAATTCTATTATGATTTTCACAATAATCAATTACTAAATATTGTCAAAATTGACATAATATAGTTTTTAAAACAAATATTATATTATTAATTGTTATTTTATTCCTAAAAATCTAAGGTTCATCCAAATGACTTAGATAAGGTTATATATATTAATAATAAACAACTTGAGGTTCTTTTGGATTTATATAGTATGTTTATTAACCATATAGTGTAAGAACACAAGAAGACACGGTAAAAGTAAAATTATTTAACTTAATGTTAAACCTAAATGATAAGATTAAAATAGGAACATAAACTTGTCTAAATTCTATTTGATGAGAGGATTTAGACCCATCCCCACCTTATCTTAGAAATAAATCAATTTGGATCTATTTAATACAGAATTTGACTTTATAATAAAATAATAGTGTAAGTTATTCCAAAGGTGCCCCTCTCCTCCCTTATAAAAGGACACCTCCTCCCTCTCCTCCTCACACCAATTTGAGCATTCAATCTCGGAAAAACCCTGTCAAAATCTCTTCTCCACTTCAATAGTATCATCCTAGAGGTCCTGGTCTTCTTCAAAAACCATCCTTAGTTCTTTAAGTGGAGGTTAAGAGAAGGCGCGTCAAAAAGAGGTAATATCCATTACCGATCTTTTTCAATTTCTTTCTTCTTCAACTTCTTCTTCTTTAGTTGTTTCATGATAAAGTAATAACATACGTATTTATTATATACTGATATGTTATTATAAATATGAAACAACTCTAATTAACCTTCTATCCATCCTACATAAAAAGGAAATCACCGCGCGTGCGTACGTACGGAATACCATCTCCACACCGTGCTGTAATCTATTTTCCACCACCACCTTACTTGGATGGGTATAATGGTGTAAATAATGACTATATATGACTATTATAAAGTGATATTAATTCTGTAATAGTATACATACACTCCAATACAATTCCATGATCATGAGAACGATATCATCGCTCGTGCGTACGTACGGACTACCGTCTCCACGACGCGATGAGATTCATTCTCCACGTTAACCATTCATGAATGATTATAAAGTATATATAATAAGTAATCATGAAATATATGACATAATAATGATACTGGATTTATGTGTATATATATTTATGTCATCTACTTAATTCCATTCAACTCAATAAGGAAACGAAAACAGTGTTCATGCGTACGTACGGCCTACCGTCTCCATGAATGGTGTATTTCTTTCCATTTACTGATATATTATATATTCTGAATATATATTATACATAAATCATGTTTTATATTCTGTAATTAATTAATCATTATCTAAGTAATCATATGAATAATGAAAAGTAAAAACCCGAACGACAAATGAGACGATTTTACCCAAAACGCTACTTTAACATGAATTTACAAAAGAACGGGTAATATAAAGTCATAAGTGAACCATATCTGATATAATAACAATGAATATGATTCTGTAATAAGTCAATGAAATTATTTAAATCATTATACAGGAGGTTCAGACAATTACGAAGCAAATCGGACCTAAGGTAAGGGAAATATCACAATCTCATTTTTTTATCCGAGATTGTTTATACTTTGGTATTTACTGGGGTGTATTTTATCATCCACATCCATGTTTCCTAAATATGTAATATTATTTCTATCCACCTACAATGGATTATATCCAATTTTACCCTTCAGTGAGTTTTTAGTAAAGGATATTAAAGGAATCTTTTGTCCTTTTTTGTACGAGGTACTTTTTGACTTTTCCGACAAAAGTACGAAGAATGTTTTTTTAACTTATACGACATGAATGGATTTTTAAAACATTATTTCCAAGAAGATTCCTTTAAAATTTTTCATGTTTAATTTTAATCAACTTCTTTTAGTTATAATTTTATGACATGTTATGAAATGAAAAGTGTTTTTGAAGTAGAAAGGTTATTTTCCTCAAGAATGGAGTTCAAGTGTTTTATCAAAATTATTTTCCATCTAAGATAATAAAGGGTTCTGTTTCTGTCCCTATTATTACATGGATTTGATTATGTTGTGATGGAAATATTTTTTATGAATTCCTTTATCTTATATGAATTGTTTTATGATGTCACGATGTTTAAGATTCCCATTTTTATTACATGGGTTATGTAATGATGTATGTTTTATGATTTTGTGGCACACATAAGAATGGTATCATTATGAGATGGGTGAGACCTATATCTCCCTCCAATGCATTGGGTAAAGATTTTATATCTAATGAGATAGACATGGCTGAAATGGTAGGTTATACCGGTTCAGTGAAACAGGACTGAAACGAGGGCGACTTGGTTCAGAAATGGACTTTCTCCACTAAGATAGTCTTGGAAATGAGTCTTGACTAATAAGATATGCTTCTCTATGATTATGTGTGTATGCCACAAAGTTTCATGTTTTAAGTTATGATTATTGGGATTTCATTTCACTACTATGATTTATCCCATGTTATGAAATTATGCTCTTTTTTGCAGGTTAAGATTTCCAAAATGTTATGTTCTTATGAATATGATGTGATTGATATTTCTTTGGTTTACCTTTACTAAGAATTTGAGCTCACCCTTTTATGTTTTCTTTTCCCCAGGATATAAAGAAAGGTTTTAGGTAAAAAAAAGGAAGATCTTTATGGGAGATGTTGAAGATCTTTCACCACGATTAGAAGATTATATTCCGAGTTTCCAAAGACACTAAACTATTACGATCCTTGTGTGTGTGTTTTTGTTATGTACTATGTATTCCGCAAAAGTAATGTAATGTCCATGTACGTCAAGCTTTGGGTCTCTACAGTTGGTATCAGAGGAAAGGTTTAGTCAACCTTTGGAAACTAGGATGCGAGAACTTTAATGAGATCCCTAGAGATATTTCTAAGGTATGTCTAGGGATGTCTCTAAGGTTAAGTATACATATAGGTTATAGTCCTAGAATTGCGCTAACGATCTTAGAATTTAACCTAAGATGTTTGATATTGAGGGTACTACCCCTTTATTATGTTGTTTTCCCTATCATGATTTTTTCCTCTCACACTATCTTTTCGGGTTTTAGACAATGGCTGGAACCCGAAGGAACCCTGTTGATCAATGCAATGGACAATGCAATGATTTCCCTCCTGAACAAACAAATGTTATGGGAGATGGAGTGCAAAATCCTATTGCTATACTTACACAAGCTATGAATCATTCTGGACTTCCAAATGAGCAGAGAAGGGAACAATATTCTATTGAGTCCTTCATGAGGCAACGTCCACCTTCTTTCAGTGGGTCTTCTGATCCACTTGTTGCTGAACAATGGATCAGTGCCACTAAAAAGATATTTTCAGTTCTTCAATGTTCTGAACATGATAAAGTCATCTTAGCAGTATATCTTTTGGAAGGTGAAGCTGATCAATGGTGGAATCTTATCAAGAATACGAGGCAAAGAGATGAAATTGAGTCCATGGAATGGGACGAGTTCAAGAACTTATTTTTCAATAAGTAATTCCCTCGTATTCTTCAAACAAATATGGAGAAGGATTTTCTTGAACTAAAGAAAAAGGACGATGAATCTGTTGGTATATACGAAGCGAATTTTACATGACGTGCAAGGTATGCATCTGGCATTATCATCCAACCTGAAAGTAAAGTTGATCGATTTTTCAGTGGCTTAAAACCAAGTCTTCAAAGGGCATTAGCTATAAGAGACATCAATAGCTATGAAGAAATTGTGTGTTGTGCTATCAGGGTAGAAATGGAAGTTGGTGTTACATATCCATCTCGTGGTTTTGACAAGAAACGAAAGATGGAGTTCAAGGAGAAATCTCAGAATAATGGTGAAAAGAAGATGAATGTTTCCTTATGCTCAAAGTGTGGAAAGAAGCATGGTGGAGATTTTCTTAAAGGGACTAGAAAATTTTTATGTGTGGAAAAGAAGGTCACCGAGAAGCTGAGTGTCGATGTAATGGAAAAAGTGTTTCTAATGATGTGAATAAATCAAAGACTGCAGAGAACGCACCACCAACACTTCAATGCTTCAAGTGCAAGGAAATGGGGCATTATGCTAATAAATTCCCTAATCCAAGGGTTAGTGATGATCAACATGAGCAACCACTTAAGGAAAAGGACAAAGGGAAGTCACACGCGATCACAATTGGAGATGTTGAATATGACAACGATGTGGTGGAATGATTAAGTGTTTATGTAATGGGATTCCAAAATAGTGTTGTATATAGTATCGTGGAATATTGGAATATTTATGTATTGGTATATTGTGGTTTTCAATAATTTTATGGTGCCAGTAACCATGGAAAGTGATTGAGATATTTTTGAAAAAAGAATGATATGCACATAATGAAGGGAAAACGAGAAAATGAAATATTTGACAGTATTCATGAGCTCATGATTGATATAAGGACTAAGTGATATCATGGTTTGAGTATATAGAATTTTGCGGATTTTGGTATGTGGAAAGTGTTAACGTTTAACTACATTCATGTTTTCACTAAGGTTCAATGGGTATTCAAGAGAATACATGATTAAGGCCTTTGAATGTTTGGAATGTGACCAACAAGACATATCTTATGATATATGGGGATCAACGATGGTATTAAATCTATGGTAATCGTTTTCACTATATTATGAGAGTGGAATGAAGTATTATGGATAATTCTAAAGATTGTAATGGATTATGTTGGACATAAGTTATTATTGTTTAAGGATAGAAGTTTTTTTCGATATTATTGATGGGATGTTATAGTAATATTGTTTTAGAAAAGGGACAACCTGCAGGACGAGCGACAGCCCATCGCTTCGGACAAGGCTGAGGGAATCGAACCCACAACCGAAGTGCGATTGGCCTTTATCACCTACCACTGGCCTACAGGAAGTCCCTGTTTAGTAGAAACTAGTTTTATTATATTAAGAAATATGATATATGAAGTATAATTCCATTTTAGGAACCATATATGATTAATCTCACTATAGATAGACTTATGTATTTTTGATAACTTTTATGACCTTTTGGTTGAGAAAGATGGAATGACCTATCATTCTATCACTAGATCTGCTAACACATCACGAATAACAAATTCAACTTCATTTCATTAATTGATGAAATGGAAATTTTTCAATTAACGAACAACAATGAGATTGTACCAAAATCATGTAAGTATTTCTTTTAATGATCTTGAAAACCAGAAATTTTGTCCTAGTGCCCTTATATTCGATGAATCAGATGGTACCTTAGATCATCACAAATTTATGGCTTTGGGATTGCTGGCTTTTCCATAGCCATGTTCTCTACCACTTTCCATCAGAACATGATTGTTAGATTTTCTTCCATATCCATATTTTCACCTTTGTGGAAACCCAATGATTAGTTTATTTGGGTAACCGTTACGTTTCATACTTTTGTTTTTAAAGATTGGTTTTGGTATTCCTTTTTACGATGTGGGTTTCTATTAATGAAACTTTGGAATAGTAAACCATTTATAACCCCGACGAATTTCGAGGGAGAAAATCATTTTAAGGGGGGTAGAATGTAACACCCCGAGATTTTATGAAAAATATTCTTTTAATTTCATTAATGTCTTGTGTTGTATACTACACCAAGATTACCTTGCACTATACGCAACACCGTATTAGCTTGCAGTATACGCAACACTATTTTTGGATCGTGTTACACACAATTTTGATAATAGTTATTCTACACAACATTGAGTATATATATATATATATATATTCAATGTATAAATGAAATATGGTTGGATTATGATATACGAAACAACGAAGGATTCTTGCACAGCACGCAACCCTGACTTGGCTTGCATTACACGCAATCACGACCTTCATCGATAGTGTGTGTTGTACGCAATACCGGGTTTTACTAAACAAACGATATATTATTATAACATTATGAATAGTATTAACTAAATTTTGAATCTTATAACATTATTATTCATCTTACACATTTCCTAAAACATGGTATAAGAACAAAATAATTTTTTTGGATAAAATAAGTATTTTTAAAAAAATGTCGTTTTTCCGCATTTTGATGGCGTACCCACTTTAAATCTAGTTTTTGACATGTTTATAAGTTCATTTTTACAAAATAAAATTCTTCTTTGGAATCATGAAATAAAACCTTACTTTGGATAAATTTTCATATCATTCTGGTAACTTTCATATTTTGATGAATAGTAAAAACACGGTATATTTTAATTAAAAACAACTTTTTCAATCGAAATAATTAATAATGATAAATTATTAACATGAGTGGTTTTAAAGTATATTTAGAATATATTTTTACAATTTAATACAATTTTGGTCATTGGATGTAATTTCACATTTAAACCAGACATAAACAAGTCACTACGAGAAAACCGCCGCGAAATGCGTTTCGAGCCGGCATTTCGTGGCGGTTTTTAAAACCGCCGCTAAACGGAAAAAAAATTATTTTTTTTTATTTTATTCAATGATTAGCGGCGGTTTTTTTTAAAAACCGCCGCGAAATAGCGGCGGTTTCAGTAAAATCGCAGTGAAATGAAATGAAAAAATAAGAAAACACGAGAAACCCTGAAATCACTAAAACAACCATAACTTTTTATCCGGGCGTCCGTTGAAGCACCACGACCAGTCAAATCGAAGCTCATGAAGAGATATAGAGGCACATATATTCAAAACTGTGAGACGGTCTAAGGTGCGGATGATATTAGAGTTATAAGAAAGTTGAAAAAAGTTCTCCAACTTCAAACGACCATAACTTTCGCTCTGGGTGTCTGTTTGGGCTCTACCACATATCAAATCGAAGACAGGGAAGAGAGCTACGCACCATATTGAAACAAGCTAGATTCTGTTGTGTTTTTAGACACCAAAAACCCCTACTAAGGCCTCCAAAACCCTATTTCTGTCAACGGTGTCCCATCGAACTTGTCTTCAAATGGACCTAACTTTCGATCCGCGTATCAGTTCGACCTCCTCCACTTGCCAGATCATAGCTCATTCCATGAGCTTTAGTTTGACTGGACGCGGTGCCCACAAGCACTCCGAGATCATATGTTATGGCCTTTTTAGTGGGTATCAGGTTTGTTATGTTTTTCAATGCCTCGTTTCTAGCACCCGTTCCCTGTCAGCTTTTTTTAAATGGTCGTAACTTCCGATCCGCCTATCCATTCGGACACTTTCACCTTTCAGGTTGATGATCATTTCAGGATCTTTAATTTGACAGGTCGCGGATCTAAAACAGACTCTCGGATCATAAGTTATCTTCGTTAATGTGAGTCCAATGTTTTTGTCTCTTTATGACCCTTTTGAGGGGTTTTAAAGGTAGCTCCATTTATTACTGTTTATTTGGGTTTCCATGAATTGTTATCTTTATTAATGGTTTTTTGTGGGTTATTATGATGATTATGTTGAATTATTAAGGAGTTTTCCAGAGTTGTCACGAGTTTTCATGCGTTCTCATTCTTTCTAATGCCTCATTCTTCATAAGCTTCTCCATCCATTTTCATGCGTTTTCCTGATTTTTCATCCCTTATCACGTCTTTTCATACTTTTCACGGGTTTCCTTTATTATTTATTATTTATTATTTATAATATACTTTAATTTATTTATTATCTATTATTTGAAACTGGTTATTTATTATTTATTATATATTCTTTATTCTTTATATTTATTAATTATTTATGTTTATTTATTATTTATGATTTATGATTTATGATTTATATTTATTTATTAGTTATTATTTATTATTTATTATTTATTATTTATTATTTATTACTTATATTTATTTATTATTTATTATTTCTTATTTCTTATTTCTTATTTTATATTTTTTATTTTTTATTTATATTTATTTATCATTTCTATTTATTTATTATTTATATTTATTTATTATTTATTATTTATATTTAATTATTATTTATTATTTATTATTTATTATTTAATATTTAATATTTAATATTTAATATTTATTATTTATTAATAATATTTATATTTATTTATTACTTATTAATTATTAATTATTAATTATTAATTATTAATTATTAATTATTATTTATTATTTATTATTTATTTATTTAATATTTAAAATTTAAAATTTAAAATTTAAAATTTATTATTTATTATTTATTATTGATTATTGATTATTGATTATTGATTATTGATTATTGATTATTGATTATTGATTATTGATTATTGATTATTGATTATTTATTATTTATTATTCATTATTGATTATTGATTATTGATTATTGATTATTGATTATTGATTATTTATTATTTATTATTTATTATTTATTATTTATTATTTATTATTTCTTATTTATTATTTCTTATTTATTATTTATTATTTATTATTTATATTTATATTTATTTATTATTGATTAATTATTATTTATTATTTATTATTTATTTATTATTTATTATTTATTATTTATTATTTATCTTTATTTATTATTTATTATTTATTATTTATTATTTATTATTTATATTTATTTATTATTTATTATTTATATTGATTTATTATTTATTATTTATTATTTATTATTTATTATTTATTATTTATATTTATTTATTATTTATTATTTATTATTTATTATTTATTATTTATCTTTATTTGTTATTTATTATTTATTATTTATTATTTATATTTATTTATTATTTAATATTTAATATTTAATATTTAATATTTATATTTATTTATTATTTAGTATTTATATTTTTTTATTATTTATATTAATTCATTATTTATTATTTATTATTTATTATTTATTATTTATTATTTATTATTTATTATTTATTATTTATTATTTATTATTGATTATTGATTATTGATTATTGATTTATTTAATATTTAATATTTAATATTTAATATTTATTATTTATTATTTATTATTCATTATTTATTCTTTATTATTTATTATTTATTATTTATTATTTATTATTTATTATTTATTATTTATTATTTATTATTTATTATTTATCTTTATTTATTTTTTATTATTTATTTATTGTTTATTGTTTATTATCTATTATTTATATTTATTTATTATTTATTATTTATATTTATTTATTAATTATTATTTATATTTATTTATTATTTATTATTTATTAATTATTATTTATTAATTATTAATTATTAATTATTATTTATTATTTATTATTTATTTTTTTATTATTTATTATTTATTATTTATTTATTTAATATTTAATATTTAATATTTATTATTTATTATTGATTATTGATTATTCATTATTCATTATTTATTATTTATTATTTATTAATTATTATTTATTATTTATTATTTATTATTTATTATTTATTATTTATTATTTATTATTTATTATTTATTATTTATTATTTATTATTTATTATTTATATTTATTTATTATTTATTATTTATATTTATTTATTATTTATTATTTATATTTATTTATTATTTTTTATTTATATTTATTTATTATTTTTTATTTTTTATTTTCTATTTATTATTTATTATTTATTATTTATTATTTATTGTTTATTATTTATTATTTATTTATTATTTATTTAATATTTATTATTTATTATTTATTATTTAATATTTAATATTTATTATTTATTATATATTATTTATTATTTATCATTTATTATTTATTATTTATTATTTATTATTTATTATTTATTATTTATTAGTTATTATTTATTAATTATTATTTATTATTTATTATCTATTATTTATTATTTATTATTTATATTTATTTATTATTTATATTTACTTATTATTTATTATTTACATTTATTTATTATTTATTATTTATATTTATTATTTATTATTTATTATTATTTATTATTTATTTATTTATTTATTTATTTATTATTTATTATTTATTATTTATTATTTATTATTTATTATTTATTATTTATTATTTATTATTTATTATTCATTATTGATTATTGAATATTGATTATTGATTATTGATTATTTATTATTGATTATTGATTATTGATTATTGATTATTTATTATTTATTATTTATTATTTATTATTTATTATTTATTATTTATCTTAATTTAATATTTAATATTTATTATTGATTATTTATCTTTATTTATTAATTATTATTTATTAATTATTATTTATTATTTATTATTTATTATTTATTATTTATTATTTATTATTTATATTTATATTTATATTTATTTATTATTTATTATTTATATTTATTTATTATTTATTATTTATATTTATTCATTATTTATTATTTATATTTATTTATTATTTATTATTTATTATTTATTATTTAATATTTATTATTCCTTATTTATTATTTATTATTTATTATTTATTATTTATTGTTTATTATTATCGAGTTTATATATATTATTTATGTATTATTTGTTTTTTCAATTAATATATATAAGTATATTAATTTCTATTTATTAACCACATGGTGAGCTTGCTGGAGTGGTAATGTCTTTGGAAAATATGCAAGAGGTTAGGGGTTCAAATCTCACCAAACGTAGAATTTCTTTATATTGCATGGGCATGCATGGGCATGCATGTGCATGCATGGATATATAAAGTAAATAAAATAATATGAAATAAATAAATAAATAAATAAATAAATACGAAATAAAATAAATATATAAAATAAATACGAAATAAAATAAATAAAAAATTAATATGAAATAAAATAAATAAAAAATAAATACGAAATAAAAAAAATAAAAAATAAATATGAAATTAAATAAATAAAATAAATACATAAAATAAATACGAAATAAAATAAATATGAAATAAAATAAATAAAATAAATAAATATGAAATAAAATAAATACGAAATAAAGTAAATATGAAATAAAATAAATAAAATAAATAAATAAAATAAAATAAATAAATAAATAAATATGAAAAATAAATAAATAAATAAATAAATAAATAAATAAAATAAATAAATAAATAAATAAATAAAATAAATAAAATAAATAAATAAATAAATAAAATAAATAAAATAAATATTATAAATAAATAAAATAAATATATAAAATAAATATATAAAATAAATATATAAAATAAATATATAAAATAAATAAATACAATAAATAAATAGATAAAATAAATAAATAAATATATATATATATATAAAATTAAAAATAAAAAAACAATAAAAATAACAAAATAAAAAAAATAAAAAATAAAAAAAATAAAAAAACCGCCGCTGAATCATTGAGCGGCGGTTTAAACAGCCGCTAAAAAACCGCCGCGAAACGTTCTACGACGGTTTTGAAAACAGCCGTGAATAGTTTCCTGACGCACGATTAAGCGACGGTTTTTGAAAACCGCCGCTAAATGCCTGTTTTGCCGTAGTGAGTGTCAATCTTTTGATAGTTATTATCTCTTAAGAACACGCTATTTGTTTTGACGATTGGAATTAATTTTTAAATTAATTAATGAAACTGATGTGTTTTGAATTTGGTAAAATAGAAATCATTTTTGAGTTCGTATATCAAATATAGCTTAGGCCTAACTTTTTGTATTTTTCTGGAAAATTTTATTTTTTGATGAATAGTGAAACCACTAAGTGGTAGTTAAAAAAATGAATTTTTCATAAAACTTAATTTTACCACTTCTGTGAGTGGAATTTAAAAAATCTGAGAGACACAGTTGATGTTAGTAAGTAATATGTGGTTCAATGAGATGAGAATAATTTTTGGTGAATACTAACTTTTTACTTTTATTTACCACGGTTAAAAGTAAATAGGGTAATTAAGGGTAAAAATGATATTATTATTACCCTAACACATGTCCTAATTCTATTGGACAAGTTTAATTCGACCAAAAACAACCTTAGGAATAAAATATGACCATTTAGGCCCACTTGGATTAGATTAGGACATTTATTATTAATTTATTTAAAGAAGGGTTAAAAGAGTTAAAATCAATGTTTATTTACTAATTTTTTTTAATATAGGGTCATACATAATATAAATACGATTCTAAATATTCATTAGAAAGATAATAAGATTTAGTACATAATGATATTTTATTTATTATTTTAGACATTAAATAATTTAATTTATTTAGAACACAATGATGATGCAGTAATTACCATAATAGTGAAAAATTATAATAATTGATATTATAAATACCCAAATAAGTGTAATTTGAGACTTTTTATGAATTAAACTAATTTTATAGGTTAATATGACATGTTAATATTGATTTAATTAAATTTGTTCGAACTAATCATTCTGTTATTATTTTCACAAAAATCAATTACTAAATACTGTCAAAATTGAGATAATATAGTTTTTTTTTAAAATATTATATTATTAATTGTTATTTTATTCCTAAAAATCTAAGGTTCGGCCAAATGACTTAGATAAGGTTATATATATTAATAATAAACAACTTGGGGTTCGTTTGGATTTTTATAGTATGTTTATTAACCTTATAGTGTATGAACACAAGAAGACACGGTAAAAGTAAAAATATTTAACTTAATGTTAAATCTTTATGATAAGGTTAAAATAGAACCTAAACTTGTCTAAATTCTATTGGATGAGAGTATTTCGACCCATACCCACCTTAGCTTCTAAATAAATCAATTTGGAGCTATTTAATACCGAATTTGACTTTTTAATAAAATAATAGTTTTAGTTATTCCAAAGGTGCCCCTCTCCTCCCTTATAAAAGGACACCTCCTCCCTCTCCTCCTCACACCAATTTGAGCATTCAAGCTTGGCCAACCCCTGCAAAAATCTCTTCTCCACTTCCCTAGTATCATCCTAGAGGTCCTGGTCTTCTTCAAAGACCATCCTTAGTTCTTTAAGTGGAGGTTAAGAGAAGGCGCGTCAAAAAGAGGTAATATCCATTACCGATCTTTTTCAATTTCGTTCTTCTTCAACTTCTTCTTATTTAGTTGTTTCATGATAAAGTAATAACATCAGTATTTATTATATACTGATATGTTATTATAAATATGAAACTACTATAATTAACCTTCTATCCATCCTATGGAAAAAGGAAATAACCGCGCGTGCGTACGTACGGAATACAGTCTCCACGCCGTGGTGTAATCTATTTTCCACCACCACCTTACTTGGATGGGTATAATGGTGTCAATAATGACTATATATGACTATTATAAAGTTATATTAATTCTTTAATAATATACATACAATCCATTACAATTCCACGATCATGATAACGATATCATCGCTCGTGCGTATGTACGGACTACCGTCTCCACGATGCGATGAGATTCATTCTCCACGTTAACCATTCATGAATGATTATAAAGTATATATAATAAGTAATAATGAAATATATAACATAATAATGATACTGGATTTATGTGTATATATATGTATGTCATCTACTTAATTCCATTCAACTCAATAAGGAAACGAAAACAGCGTTCATGCATACGTACGGCCTACCGTCTCCATGAACGGTGTATTTCTTTCCATTTACTGATCTATTATATATTCTGAATATATATTATATATAAATCATGTTTTATATTCTGGAATTAATTAATCATGATCTAAGTAATCATATGAATAATTACAAGTTAAAACCCGAACGACAAATGAGACGATTTTACCCAAAACGGTACTTTAACATGAATTTACAAAAGAAAGGGTAATATAAAGTAATAAGTGAACCATATATGATATAATAACAATGAATATGATTCTGTAATAAGTCAATTAAATTATTTAAATCATTATACAGGAGGTTCGGAAACTTACGAAGCAAATCGGACCTAATGTAAGGGAAATATCACAATCTCGTTTTTTTATCCGAGATTGTCTATACTTTGGTATTTACTGGGGTGTATTTTATCATCCACATCCATGTTTCCTAAATATTTAATATTATTTCTATCCACCTACAATTGTTTAAATCCAATTTTACCCTTCGGTGAGTTTTTAGTAAAGGATATGAAAGGAATCTTTTGTCCTTTTTCGTACGAGGTACTTTTTGACTTTTTCGACAAAAGTATGAAGAATGTTTTTTTAACTTATACGGCATGAACGGATTTTTAAAACATTATTTCGAAGAAGCTTCCTTTAAACGTTTTCAAGTTTATTTTTAATCAACTCTTTTTAGTTATAATTTTATGACATTTTATGAAATGAAAAGTGTTTTTGAAGTAGAAAGGATATTTTCATCAAGAATGGAGTTCAAGTGTTTTATCAAAATTATTTTCCATCTAAGAAAATAAAGGGTTCTGTTTCTATCCCTATTATTACATGTATTTGATTATGTTGTGATGGAAATATTTTTTATGAATTCCTTTATCTTATATGAATTGTTTTATGAGGTCACGATGTTTAAGATTCCCATTTTTATTACATGGGTTATGCAATGATGTAGGTTTTAAGATTTTGTGGCACACATAAGAATGGTATCATTATGAGATGGGTGGGACCTATATCTCCCTCCAATGCATTGGGTAATGATTTTATATCTCATGAGATAGACATGGCTGGAATGGTAGGTTATACCTGTTCAGTGAAACAGGACTGAAACGAGGGTGACTCGGTTCAGAAATGGACTTTGTCCACTAAGATAGTATTGGAAACGAGTATTGACTAATAAGATATGATTCTATATGATTATGTGTGTATGCCACAAAGTTTCATGTTTTATGTTATGATTATTGGGATTTCATTTCACTACTATGATATATCCCATGTTATGAAATTATGCTCTTTTTTGCAGGTTAAGATTTCCAAAATGTTATGTTCTTATGAATATGTTGTGATTGATATTTCTTTTGTTTACCCTTACTGAGCATTTGAGCTCACCCTTTTATGTTTTCCTTTCCCCAGGATATAAAGAAAGGTTTTAGTTAAAAAAAGGAAGATCTTTATGGGAGATGTTGAAGATCTTTCACCACGATTAGAAGATTATATTCCGAGTTTCCAAAGACACTAAACTATTACGATCCTTGTGTGTGTGTTTTTGTTATGTACTAATTAATCCGCAAACGTAATGTAATGTCCATGTACGTCACGCTTCGGGTCTCTACAGAGGTGATTATTGTGGGTGGTGACTCATCCTGGTGATGAATCAACCTTAGAGTGACTCATCTAGGTAGTGACACTTCATGGTGGAGACCCATCCTTGATGTTACTCATCATGATGTCCAATCATCCTAGTGGAAACTCATTTACAATAGTTATCCAATTATTTAATAATTTTTCAGTTTTCCTACAAAATTATAAAATTTCATTATGATATCTTTTATAACAAAAAATGGGTTTAAATGACACAGATAATGGTTTTAAATCTATTTAAATAGAGTTTCATCATATCCTTAATTTATAAAAATTCCATTGAACTTAAAAATTATTAAACCACATTGATTAATGTGATATTCCTTTAAAAGGCCAACTTACCCATTTCAAATCCCGTTATCTTCCTATATAATGATTCTAATGTGGGGATCTTACATTTATCCATAACATCTTCTATATATTTATATGAGAGGATAAAAAACATTCTTCTCTAGAGTGGTAAAACATGAAGCTAGAGTTTGATTGAGTTCCCACAGTCAATGAGGAAATTTCCCCTGTATTTTCACCACAATTATGGTATAACATGTTGGTGAATAAATTATTCTTCTAGGTAGTTTTATCAATTTTTTGTTATTATGTTTCTCATGTAGGACGGGTTTATTATTTTCATCACATTTGAACTTTCTTGAATACATATTAATAAAGATATTTAATATCTTTAACTCAAATTAAATGGGGAATGGGAATGTGATGTGAGATCAAACAAATTTTAATTATTTTTAATTTATTTGTTTTGATATATTGAAATTATTTTTATAATGGATTGGTGAAAATTGTTTCTATTGGTTGATGAATTATTATGTATTTAATTTTCATGGAGCCTCAGTTTTTTTGATGGAATAGTGTCATCATGAATAACATGATAACCATGTCTATTCATATAATATATGGGATACCCCAATATCCAATGGTTTCTATGATAAAAACATTAATTAAAGAACTAAAAGTTAATAAGTTCCCTTTCATTTCAAAATTTGATATTGAGTTATGTTGTGGTAAGTGATTTGATGTGTGGAATGGGTGTGGTTTGTGTTCGTAGGACTGATGTTATGTGAAATAACTATATTGTTATGTCTATGGGGGTGGTGGAAGATATGTGGTTGTGAAGTTGTGTTTTTTTGGGTTTAATGGTACCCCAATGTAGTGAGTATTTGATGGTGGTTGTGGTATGGTTATGCAGTGGGGCTGTGAAAGAAAAGTGTGTTTGTAAAATGATTTTGATGTAGTAGTTGGGTTATGGTGTTGTGTTTGAGTTGTGTGGTAGTTTTTGTTATATTTTCACTTTTATTAATGGAATTAATACGTAATGTTATTAATTTTAAATTGGAATGTTTATTGAGGAAATTGAGGACTGGTAGTGTAGATTATCTCATCAATATTATTATACAAGATAATGGGTTGGAATTATGAGACAATGATTCTTTTTAATGAAATTGGATGCTAATAGATGTTGAGTTAATATTTTATTAGTCTCTTAAAGTTAAAATTATTAATAAACTGATACTCTAGAATATGAATTTATGAAAATAATATGATCTTTTTAATTTTTTTATGTTTTTTTTTGAGATTTTATTCATTTATAGGCGTCATCAATTATAGAAAATCTATGAGATTGTCCATTATTGTTATAACCCCTTACGATGGGAATCTACGATGTATATATATATATATATGAAAGAAAACATAAAATTATTGGGATTTCTATACGCACTGACCCACACCACTCACTATGTTTTGACACCCACATTGTCAGATGTGGTAGTCTCTACCAACATCATAGAGGGAGGACGAATGGTTGGCCACCAAAGCTTCCTTACTCCCACTTCTAAGAAATAATGGCCTAGGTGTCTTTGGGAATGTTCTAATTGGTGGTTCCATGTCTCATTGGGATGATTTGAGGTGTGATTCCCCTGTTGTATTCAAGTTGATTTGTGGTGTGATATACCTAGTGTTTTCGGGATGAGATGTGATGTATGACCCAGATGTGTGTGGTTGATATGTGAAATGTCATGATGGAATATGTCTATGCTGGTGGTATGTGTTGTGTTGTAATGGATATGGTTTGTGGGGGTGGTATGTGATGTTTTTTGATGGACAAGGGGTGTGTGCGATGGATGTTATGTGATACATTTGAATGATATGGGAGTTCCTGGTCATGTGTTGTTGGAGTGTGACAATGGTTAATTAGTGGGAATGTGATCCAGGGTACCCTACCATATATTTGATTCCTATTATATATTATTCTATTTGGATGCATTATTGAGTGATTAATCTTTTTTGAGGTCGGGGTTTTGGTTAGTATATATAATTTCCGTGATTTTGGTTATATTACTTTCACAGGGGTGAATTAGTATTCTATGGTCACATTTTAATGAAAATTTTTTTTATTCCTACAGAGTATACATATATTCTCACCCAAAATATAAAAAACTAATTTAATGATTCCATGAGGACATTGTGGACCATGATTGACATTTCATGTTTGGACCATTTGAGTTGTTTTTGTGTCCCTTCCTTATCTTTTATTTCATTTGGGAATTCATTTGGATACTTTTGTATGTATCAATTTAATATATACATGCATTGTGGGTTGATTTTTATTAATTTTATATTATGTTATGGAGTTTATTATGGATGATTCAATCTATCTCATGATATTGTTTTTCTTATAAAGGGAAATGTCTCCCATATTATCAGAAATTTTTATAACTATGGAGGCTTTCTCTATCCTAAGGGCTAGTGGAGGCGGGACTCAAGTGTTAATTATATATATCCCCCATTTCAACATTATTGTTGGGTAGGGGTCATGATATAGTGGTATCTGAGGATGATGGTTGAGAGATAGGGTAGTGTTTGGAGTAAGGAAAAATTTTAAATGAATGGGTTGGTATGGTAATAGATCTAATTGACCTTGGTGTGTGACATTGGCTAGCGAGACCAGCTAGGACATGATATTTTAGAACCCCCAAGATCTAATCCTAAGATTCATGGCCTAAACAGATGAAAATGTGATGTGGAACTACTTGTAGGGTTGAGACCAAGGAGAGTTACATGCATTGTAAAGACTTGTGATATTTTTTAAATGTGTTTTTAGGAAATGTTAAAAAACAATTAAATGAATCATCAAATTTTATATTTTTTTCTTTGATTTTTAACATGTTATTATTTCTAATAAATTGTTACTATTGATGAATTATTCATATAACCTAAAAGGATAGAGTAAAATTATGGTTAACTATCGTAAGTTATTTTTTTGAAACCATATTTATTTTTTAATGGGTTTCTTAAATTACTATAATAGAATGATTATTAATTAATTGAATTTTTCTTCCTTTTTGAGAAATTTAAGACATTACACTAGTTTTCAAAATGTTTTTAATTTTTAGAAAAGCATTATTAATTATTTTTTTGTTATGAACTTTTTAATTTTGAAAACTCTTATAAAGCATGTAACTTTGATGTAGATTACACATTGTCATGGTACAATTAGTTATTTTTAAACAATTATATGATATATTATGGTTCCCATGTTACTTTATATGTCTTGAATTTCATTTTATTGGTAATTTATTTTATTCATGTGTTGTTGATGGGTTTTAAAACGTGTCATTATTTATTAAAATTATGAAATTCCATAAAAAGTCAATCTTAATTATGAATAATTCCTTTGAATTTTTAAACCATGACAACAATAACATTATCCTTATTTTCTATTGAATTCAGTTATATAGTATCAATATAACTATATGATGTAATAATGTTTTAGGGTAGAAATTTGGGTGAAATTAATCTCTAAATATAGGAAAATGATAAGCATTCTTTGTAGTTACTTATAGAAAATTAATAATATTTAACTGATTAATTTTTTTATTTTTTTATTCATAAGAATCTTTATGTGTGGAAATAGCTTAACCTCACATTTTATGTCATGAGTAGTTTATTATTGGAAGCATCACTAATGTTGAAATATATTTTTTCGTAACTATGGAAGTTCTTGTATGATAGAATTGAGTATGTATCATGTTTAATATATTTCAATTAATTATTTAATTAGAAACATATTATCCTTATTGTTCATTATAGGAAAACTTTCTCCATCCATTGTAATTATTATAAAATATTAAATGAAAGTGTAACAAAACATGGCATGTCGTAATTCAACATGTTTGATTTTAAATATGTCTCATGAAAAAATGTTTTACTTTGATAGTTTCAAAATCATTATTTATATGTTATAGGGTTTTTTAATTTTTCATAAACCCTATCGTGTACATAAATTCAATAGATAATTGGAATTTAATTTCATTTGATAAGATTACGATGCTTGAATGTTATGTTTAGGCATATTATACCTAGTTTGTTAATATAACTTGTGTGAATTATCATCTTTAGGTTGAATGCATGTTAGAACTGTTTGAATGAAAGGGATAAATTTTCACTAGAAAAAACGTGGAAATATTGATTGTTGTTTGTGATTTCATTTTTTAATTACATTGAAATATTGATATTCCATGCTAAAAATAATGGTTGATTGAGTCCTTTCTTGATCTGTGATTATTATTGATTCTGAAACCATTGATGATTTTTTTTATTAATATCACCATGAATTAAAAAGAAAAACTCTTATATATGTCTAATGAACTTATTCCCTGAGGATAATTTAAAGTATTGTGAAAGTACCCATGATAAATAATGAGACGATGTACTATTATTTACTAGATAATTAATGACGATGTTATGTTTTTCTGAAATGTGTGATTGTTCTTATTTTGATTCCTTGTGTGATGTGTGATATAAAAAAGATAACGTATATTAAGTTTGGGAACCCAGATTCACATTAGATGTCCATAATAATTCTATCCCATTAATACCATTCAAGCGAGTATGTGCCACCCAATGAAGATAATATCTGGACATTGGAGGTAGAAGTACTAAATTTGTGTGCTCGTGGATTTTATGTTTGATGGTAATGGTTATCGTTAGTTATGGAAGTGTTGAGGATGATATAGATATGCTTTATTTGAAAAGGATGGTTTTGTGTTGATGGTATGGTGGTGAGGTTATGTGGTTGTGAGAAAAATCTAGTTGACGTTTTTCATTGGATATTAAGTTTGGCTAGTGGTTGAGTTTTCTAGTGGAAGTTTAGTGTTATCTTAGACATTTGTGGTTGTTGTGGTATGATAACTTTTTCAATGGTGTGATTATTTTGATGGAGTACCTCACCTCCCATAAATATCTTAATCACATAGTGTTGGTAATAAATTAAAATGTCCATTTTAGAAATATTGTAATTAATGATGTTGGGCTCTCATCCAATGGATAAATCATTTAAAAAATTTGAAGGGAATGTTTTACTACTACACTATGTGTTAGTTAATATTATGTTTATGAATTGAGTTTTGAAATAAAATTCATGCAGAGATGGAAAATATTTCCCACATCAAGATGTGTTATATTATAACACAATTTAAAATCATGTGGGTTAGTCTTGGAAACTGAAAGTGGAAAATACCATGGTGTGGGGGATGAGTTCCTTTGATTTATATGCTTTCCTAAAATCTATCTATATTAATATGGGTTCTTATGATCATTGGGAAATGATATCATAATTTGTTTTCATTAATATGCTCATAGTGAACGTTTTTTCGTTAGAAAACATGGTAAACTTCAGAATAGCATGAAATGGATTATTCCAAACTTATGTTATTTATAATTGATTGTTATGTATTTTAGGATGTTTTTTTTATAACCACCACAATGAGTTTTTTTATGTATCTCCATGGGAGATTATTTTTTAGTATTCGTTAGATTTAAACTTATTTTCCCAGGTGATTGTTGCATTCCAATAATATACAGAAACCTAAGTGTAATCTCATGGGTTATTGTTTAGAAAAATCTTATCTATCCTTATAGTTTTATTTAGATTCTAAAGGAAAAACCATTCCCTTGGATCAGGTACATTGGAGGAATGGTGTCCTAGAAGGGATTACATTGGATCCTGAGACAATGACGCATGGCTAGTAGTAGAGTTTTTTGAGGTTTCACTTATTAGTTTTACTTTCGATGTGATGTTTAGAACATGTTGTTTTAAGAGACATGCTTTTTTCCCCATTATGTTATGTGTTATATGTGATCTTGATAATTATCCAACATGAAAAATTAGATTGACTTGATTCCTAAATAAGATATAATTTATTTTGAAGTGATTAAACCTGTGTGGGTGACTCAGTGACACCCCAAGTGGATAGTATCTTTTTACGGAGGATAGAATTACATGATTCCTATGTTCGAGTATGTAATGTTTGTTTAGTGGTATTGTGAATTTGTTAAAGAAGTTTTTGTTTATGGTAGTGTTTTAGGTGTAATGTGATCTTAGAGAGGTATCTCAATGGAGGGTTGTTTGGAACCCTTCTCTCTTTTATTTCAGGATGGTTTTATATTCTCAAGAGAGAAAATAGTTTGAGAGTTATCCGATGTACCATTTTGAACCTTATAGATAATTAAATTTAAAAAAAAGATTTTTGAGATGTTCAGGGAAACCCTATTGTGTTTTTGGGACATGTTAGTCCGTACAATGGTGAGACATTAGAATTATTTTAAAAAAAATCAATTATTTCAATGTCGACACATTGTTGTGGTAACTCATCTTAGTGGTGAGTTATTCTTGTATTCACTCATTCTAGCGGGGACTGAATCTATTGGTGGGTCATTCTGGGGGAGACTCATCCTAGCGATGACTCATCTTGGAGGTGACTAATCTTGGGGGTGACAGATCTTGGATGTGACATGTCTTGGGGTGAATCGTCCAAGCAGTGACTCATTATGGTGGTAACTCATCATGGAGGTGACTCATCCTGGTAATGACTCATCCTGGTGGTGACTCAACCTACCTATGACCCATCCTGGTGGTGACACATCCTAGCAGTGATTCATCCTAGCAGTGACTCCTACTAGTGTTGACTCATTTTCAATAGTTTTACATCTCTTCAAAAAATATCGATTTTCCAAAAAAATTTATAGAATTTCCATTTTGACATATTTTGTGATGAAAAAATAGTTTAAATTCCATAATTATGTAATTAAATCTTTTTCAAAAGTATTTTATCATATATTTAATTTATACAATGTTCATAGACATTTTATATTCTTAAACTGTGTTTAATAATGGGATCCACCATTAAATGATCCGCTAAACCATTTCAAATACTAATATTATCAGATATAACCATTTTTAAGATGATATCTTCTATTAGTTGGTTCATTTTTCTTTATTTGGATATTTTAGGTTCTAAATCCCTCTTCCTTGGTGTCTTAGAATGTGCTTCTAGTGTTGGTTCATGTTCTCACTTTCAAAGAGGCTATTTCCTATTGTAAGTGAACATCATATTTTGGCACATCATGTTGGAGAAAAACATCTTCTTCTATGTATTTTTACATTTTCTTCTCTTTATGTTCATCTTTTTGTGTGGTTTTAAAATTCTCAAGTACCATACCACATTTTCATAAAAATTAATGACTATGTTAGATACCGCACATGATACTCCAAATCGAGCTCATATGAAAAACTAAATAATATTAAAATGTCACAGTTATATCCTAGCCATTAGAATGGAAAGAATGAATTGTGATAATTGAATTATGAATTTTTTTTCACATTTATATATAATTATATATTTTGTAATGACTCTGAATTTTCATGTTATTTTTTTAAAATGATATGAAATTTTTTCGAGACTACATGCTCTGACGACACATGATTCTGAGGCACGGTGATCCCATAATGGAGTTTTGTACTTTTCTTAAGGTATGTTCCGTAAATGTGGGGGAGGATTTTCTATCTTTTGAACCGGTGCTCGATTCAAAAATCAAATAGAACTGTTGAATATAGAATGCAGGGATTCACCATGAAATGAATTAATTTTTTCGAAAAAGGCTGAAAATGAATTTTAATTTTCAAACCATTCTGAAAAAATAAAATAAAATTAAAATTTTTTTACTTATTTTCCTCAATTGAAAAGAGAAAACAAGAAGAAGATGTGACACATCGACATGCAGAAGCTACAATGTGGTGAATAGGCGATGGAAAGGCTCATTAATGGAGCTCATTAATGGATCCTAAACCTGCAGTGTAACTACACATTAAATGACTGGTAATAGCTATGTTTCATCATAAATGAAATAGTGTACTGATGCAGTGTCACAACATAAATAAAACATTGCGATGTGTTTTCTATTTTATTTGTTAGAATAATTGGAGAGATGAAATGAAATCTATAGACGATTCTCTAATGAACCAACAACGGATTTCCTCTCAAATGATAAATGAAGAACTCCATCAAAGAACGATGACAAATGCCATCAACAAACGATGAAGAATTCCTTTGAGGAATGACAACAAACACTATCTGATCTTGATCGAGGACAGCTCCACACTTCTCCTCTCATTTGAGACATATCCTCAATCTAGGTTGGGTTTGTGTTTAAATTTGTATTTCCCCTTTCATAAATACAACATCAAATGCAGGTCAACTCACGAACATGTTGATTTTCGGATCATGCCTTCTTATAGGAGGGTGGATTTTTGGGATTGCTTTATCTAGATTTAAACTCTCTCTTGTATGATTGAACTACAATCCTCGAGCCTCCTCATTTTTTAAACCTCTAATGCATAAGGAGAAGGATGACATGAACAAGGCATGTGTCCCTCCGCACCTACATTTTTTCTGGAAAATTACCATGTGGCGGAAAGAGGAATCTAGGGTGAATGGATTGATGGTGGGACCCGAGAGGCCAGAAGGTGAAGACAGATCGGAGATTAGACCACCAGAGTGCGCCCGGTGGCGCAGGGAAGCAGCTGCTGGTACGACACCAACAGCTTGGGGGAACCAATGACCGGTAGTGGCGGTCGACCCTTTCCGACCACATGGAGGAGGCGACGCCACCTAGTTTACACATGCTAGACACAACCGCTAGCCCCTGCCCACCACACTAAAAAAGGCAGTGCGCCTGTGCATTTTTCGGTGGAGGAGGCCATGGCCCGTCAGCCACGTCGGTGGTGGTGGCCCATATCTGTGCCACCCAGGTGACCTGCGGTCACTCTCCACGGTAGACAAAGGCTCCATAGATGCATGTGGGGAAGGGAGGGAATGCGACAGTTACTGTCACGTCTTATGCGCACACCTCGAGTCCGCCCTTGGAAGACCTAGCATCAACTATCGGTCCACACCCCTCGCTAGTGTGTTGGGCTAGACCCATGGACCAGCTACCCAGACCCACAACCATTGTGCCAGACCCGCGCCTTTTGGGCCTGGATTTAAGAGACTGAGTCACCGTGCGACCCCATAGGCCAGACCCTCAACCAAACAAGGCAGGGTCCAGCGAGGCCCATTGGTTTTGGCCCACTGGCTAGGCAGGACCAGACCTACCCGGAGCCAAAATAGGTCAGGTCAGGTTAGTCGAATCAAAGTATGGAATGTGGGACCCCTACGTCAGGATTTTCAGGAGGGTCCGACCGGGTCAGACCAGGACAAGATGAAACTGGACCCTTATTACTAAAACACTGATTACAAGAAAACCAGACATTTGATTGTCAAGCCACTTCCATCATTGGGACATTCTCGAGAATGCACATCTTTTGTTAAGATCTCAATATACTTTACAGAATAAGAAATGTGCGGAATGGCTTGAGGAGTGATTCTCCCAAGCACGCTACGTACGAAACCCTGTTGTTGGATGAATCCTGAAGACTATAAACAAGAAACACTATGTGACTCGACTGTGGCCCCGTTGGAAGCACCTCTATGTCACTTTTTAGGCAAATGGTGGGAGCGAGAATGTGTCACTCAGCAGACCTAGGGTACGCGATGGGGAGAAGTTCCTCAATTGGCCAAGGTGGAAAGCAACTCTATGTGACTTTGGACACCCATAGTGGGAGAGAGACTATGTGACTCGGCATATGAACTATACCTATATGGTAGGTGTACCACATAAGTAATTGATGTTTTGAGGTCCACAAATGAGTATTTTTTTACTCAACCCTACACAGGTTTCGCTAGCATGTGTTGTTTCTAGTGTAGATGATCAACGCATTGATGAAGGACATGGTTTCCTAGAACCAGGCAGGGCCTAGTAGGATCATGTGAACATGACATACTACTTTAGGTTCTAGTAGTAATAGTAATCATACCATTAGGGGGTTTTCACCAGATGGCTACCCAAGCCCCTTTTTACTTTTCTTTATTCATTTCTTTTTATTGGGATTGTATTCTGGCCCACATGATTTCAGTTGTACTTGTACATAGCACTTGTTTCTGTACACATGTATTGTCCATTAATTTTTTGGGACATGGTTGGGTATGTGTGTGTGTGTGTGTACATGTACTCAATAAAATTCCTCCCACTTATAGGATGACACCTTCTGTGATTGTCGGCAACCCCTGGCCTCTGAAAGGCGGGCATGGGGTATGTCATGACACGAGCCTTGAAGGACGGGTCGTGAAAATGTTATAATAGAGGTGGTCAGTTCGACCTCTATGACCAAGATTCTATTGTTTTGTTTTTGGGTCAATAATGTTATTTGTTTCGAGTCCGACATTCAAATTTGGGTTGTTCTGTTTTGGTGCGGTGGAAGATGTTTCCATACACTAGGAGCATGAATTCTGATTTTCAACTCTAAACATGAAAACACTATTTTCATAAATATCTCCTTATGTTATTATTGAATATTTTATAGCTCACCAGGTATAATCTTCTGACCATGGTACATCTAGATCATTTTTAGTATGTGTAACATCCCAGGTAAATAAAGAATAAAAAATTTTCATTTACGAATTAAATATTAATTTTATTTTAAAGGGGTTGCTATGTTCGATAGCGTACCCGATACGCAACGATGAGTTTCTTTGAAAACTTACGTTGCACACAAGTAATAAAATCATATTATTTTAAATGTTAGTTAACAAGTAGCCGTTGTACTGGAGGGAATGGATAGAAAGAACTAAAATATGATTATATATGTTTTTAAATGTTTTTACATTTACCCAATAAAAGATAAAGGCTTAAAATACCGAAAGAGTTCAATTTTAGGCATTTATACCCTAATTTTCACGAAAGGTCCACTTATCACATTTTAACGGCGAACCGTCATTAAAAATAGTTTTGATAACTCTTATACTTTATTTTAGACCAAATATAACTCTTCTTTAGAATCGGGACATCAAAATTTACTTTGTGTAAATTTTTGGTATCTTTCTGATAAAGTTCATTTTTTTTATGAATAGTGTAAAATGTGGTATTTTAATTCAAAACCTCTTTTTAATATAATTTATTTATATGATTATATTATCTTTTGAATTGGTTTTAAAGTGAAATTATAAAATATTTTTACCATTAAATCCAATAGTGGTTGTTGGAATTAATTTCACTTTGAAATCGGACTTAAACTAGTGTCAATCTTTTGATACTTATTGTTCCATAAAAACACGCTATTTGTCATGACAGCGGGAATTAATTATTAAATTAATTAATTTGACTTATATGTATTGGATTTTGTAAAATAGACTTCATTTTTGAATTCGGAATATCAAATATAGCTTAGGGTGAATTTTTGGTAATTTTCTGAAAAACTTCAATTTTTGATGAATAGTGAAACCACTAAGTGGTACTTATAAAGACTGATTTTCTGTTTAAATTAAATTTTTCCATCATTGTGTTTTGAATTTAAAAAATCCTATATACATGGTTGTCATTAAGAAGTAAAATGTGGTTCAATGAGATTATAATAATTTTTTGGTGAATAGTAACTTATTAAGTTCTTAATCGCGATTAGAGGTAATTAGTGTAATTTAATGTAAAAATGATATTATAAAAATGTGAAAACACCATGAAACTTGTCCTACAGCGATTCGGTGAGCCATGGACGACCAAGACAAGCCATGGGCCAACATTGGGACCCCATGGAGCCACTTTAGTTGGAAAATGACATTAATATATTTTTATTTAATGTTAAAGTGAAAATGACACTAACATAAAGTCTTTTACTAAAATAATTTTTAAGTGGGGTTATACAAGTACAAATTTTGATTATAAATATTAATTGGAAAGATAAAAATATTTCCTACATCATAGTATTTTCTATATAATTTTTAGACATTATATAAATTAAATTATATATGACATAATAATGATGCAGCGATGACATCATTATTTGACGATTTAAATAAAATGGAAAGATAATGCAAAATCTAAAACCTACACATGTCCAAAACCAATTGGATGAGTGGATTTAGAACCCTTATCACCTTAGCCACGAATTATAGCAATGTGGGACCTTTTAAAACCGAAAAACATTTTCAAATAATTTAATATCTCTTTACTTTCCAAAAGTGCCCCTCCTCTCCTCTTATAAAAGGCCCCCACCTCTACCTCATTTCACACACTCCTCAAGCCGTTGGCTCGGCCAAACCCAGCCCATTTACTCTCTCCACATCCCTATCCTCATCATAGAGGATTAACTTTGGGCAGAATCCTTTCAAAGGAAGCCTTTAGGCTCAAATCAAAAGTATTTACACTTTTAAAGGTAATTCATTCTCTCATGTTCATTTGTTTTATTTTGCTTCTCCAACCCCCTAAACTCTTTTTATTTAATTCTTTTGTAACAACAACAGTATCTTAAATATACTAGGATGTTGTTATAAGATTTATTCGAGCTACACTCTCACAAAACTACATCAAATGGTTAATTAACAAACGGTTTCCGTGGATGGCGAAATTCTGCCTCCCGAAAGGATGATTGTTCAATACTCATTTAACACCTTCAAAGGTGGCCATTATGATGTCACTATTTTTATATATGATATATAATATGTTTATATTTTTTTAAGTTTCTGTATTTTTAATTTTTGCCTTACCTTTATGGCTTCCATTATGGGTATACGCGATATCTTCATTTTAGGAAGTGCGGACTACCGCCCCCTCAAAGTGATGTGATTCGTTAATGCCATACGTGGGACGTATAAGGGATGGATTTAATGTTATTATATATGATGTTTTAAGGTAATTATTATATACCTCTATGTCATTATTATTTCTTTCAATTAATGTATGAGATAGAAATGAAAGTAGCGTTCATGCGTACGTACGGCTTACCGTCTCCATGAACGGTGCATTTCATTTCTTATCCCCAAATGTAATGTACTATTAAAAGTACATGTATATAATGGATATATGTAATTAATGATATATCTAAATGATGAATATAAATCTGGAATTAAAATATACATACCTCTCATTTAGTTTTAATTCCATTAATATGACAAAGAAATGAATGTAGCGTTCATGCGTACGTACGACTTACCGTCTCCATGAACGGTGAATTTCATTTCTTACCTCTAAATGATTATGTAATATTATAAATACATGTATATGCTGGATATATATGATACATATTATATCCAAATCGGGAATTTCATTCTGGATATAAAGAACCTTTGACCACACGAACAACATGTATTTGTAAGAAGTCCACTTTCGACTTAAGAACCAAATATTGAGAAAACAAACATTATTAACATAAATGGTTACATAATGTTTATAACATGTAAATAAGTGATATAAAAGGAATAAATAACTTTAAAAATGTTCTTAATCAAGTATAAATTAACTCAAGTTTATTATTCAGGACGTTAAAGAACGATCGAGTCAAGTCGGACCCGAGGTAAGGGAACTTCTTAACCCAATTTCCATTCTTTGGGTTAATCTCCTACTTTCAAATTATGTCATGATATTATTATGTCCTATCTTGTATTTTTTCTTTCTTTATGTGTACTTATAGTTAATACACATAATAGATCTATTATATTTAAAAATGATCTTTTTAAGGGACTTCGTCTCAATCTCCTTTCATTGAGTCATATTTCATTTTATACACAACTTTCTTTTATACGGTGTATAAACACCATTGAATTTTAATTTTATACAAAAGGAATCTTTTTCTACGAAGCGTTTTACTAAACGACAAAAACGAATGTTTTTTTAACGTACGCGGTGACAACGAACCTTTCCGCCGCCGCGAGTATTATTTGGTCTTTGGCTTTCTCAACAAGCCGTAATGTTTTTAGAATAAAATAAATACCATACACTCTTTAATGTATTTTGGTATTGAAAATGGTTTTGAAAAAGGATTCTGTTATGTCAATTTATTTATGATATATTGTGATTGAAATGTGGAAATGTTATCATTCCATTATATTGGTTTTATGTTTTATGATTTTACACCGGTACTTGGACATTTTAACGGGTGGTTACGTTATAAACCCTATGACGGGTGGTTCCGTGAATACCAGGATGGGTGGTTACGTTATAACCTCCAATGCATTGGGTATGGAAGTCGGTCGTATGGATATTCCATTAAGTATGTATGGAAATTGGCCGTATGGATATTCCATTAAGTGAAATGTGTGGAAGTCAACCATATGGTTATTCCACTTAAGTATGTTTATGTCCCAAGTTACCTTTATATATTCTATGTGTTCTTTATATGGGTTTTATGGTAATCCTTTGGTTACAAAAAGGGTAAGTAATGATACTTTATTCAGTGAAGATTTTTTTTACTACTTCATGAAGGTGAAGGTATTACTTTGATATAGTATACATGGTTTACTTGATGTTTGAAAAACTAACAGTTTTCATTCTTTTTGTATCCCTTACTGAGCTTTTTATGCTCACCCCATGTTTTTTAGAAATGTTTTTCACAGGACTTAAAGTGGTATAAGGTCAAGGATGGGATCAAGGGAATGTCATGCTATCTAAAACATGGAATCTAGACATCTTTCTTTTTTGGAGTTTTTATTTTATGGAAACATAGTAGAAGTGTCTACTTTGTAATCTTTTAAGATGTAATAGTTATGTTCTAATTCTCTAAAACTCTAAACCTGAAAAGATCCTCAATGTGAATTATTCATTTAATTCAATATTAAGTAAGGTTTAAGGCTGGGGCCTTATAGTTGGTATGAGAGGTCAGTTTAGACAACTTTAGGAGTTAGAAAGGTGTTAAATTATAATATGATTGAAATGATATTGCATTTACGGATTACCATGTTGCTTCGTCTAAGATATTTCTGTGTTCAGAATGGTTTTCCGCAGAGGAAACAAAGCAGCTATGTTGGGACGACATCAGGAGGAAGATAACCTTCCAAATCAGCAACCTGAGATGGTCGGAATCGGAACTCAACAGTTTATTGCAGTGATGGCACAGTTGACTCAGGCTATAAATGGTGGTGGTATCCATGCACGAGATCAACTAGATCAACCACAGAGGAACATGTCAGTGGTGGAACATTTCATGAGGCAACATCCCCCATCATTCAGAGGATCATCTGGCCCTGTGCAAGATGAAGGGTGGATTAAAGCACTGGAGAAGATTTTTGATGTCATGGGGTGTTCAGAACATCAAAAGGTTAGTCATGCTGTTTACCATTTTGAAGGTGAAGCTGATCAGTGGTGGTCGATGGTGAAAAATATAAGGGATAGTGATGAGATTGTGGATCTTCACTGGGACAAATTCAAAGGTATGTTTCTTGAGAAATATTTTCCTAAGGTGGTTTGTCTTAGGATAGAAAAACAGTTCCTAGAATTGAGGCAGGAGGATGATTCAGTGGCTGCTTATGAAGAAAAGGTCACTC
The DNA here is from genome assembly GCA_963277665.1 of Viscum album. Taxonomy (NCBI): domain Eukaryota; kingdom Viridiplantae; phylum Streptophyta; class Magnoliopsida; order Santalales; family Viscaceae; genus Viscum; species Viscum album. The sequence continues at coordinate 2,055,563,175 of OY728127.1, read as the reverse complement.
GATTGGCAAGGTATGCTCCAAACATCATACGAGATCTTGATAGTAAAATAAACCGTTTTTACTCAGGGTTAAAGCCAAAGTAGCGAAGGGCTTTAGCTTCTCGTGAGTTCAAATGTTACGAAAAAGTTGTTCGATGTGCTGAGAAGGTGGAAATGGAGTTTGCCGATGATCAGGTGTTCTATGACAAACAACAGAATAAGAGGTCTAGTTGGCAGGCAAAGGGGAAGAATTCATCAAAGAAGCAAGGAGGTAAGAAAACCAAATATCCATCCTATGAGAAGTGTGTTAAAATTCATCCTGGAGAATGTTTATCAAAGTCTGGTAAGTGCTTTCGGTGTGGTAAGGCTGGTCATATTGCTCGTAACTGTAAGGAAGATGATCAAGCAGGAAATGAAAAGCCAACGGTAAGATGTTTTAAGTGTAATGAAATGGGTCATTATGCAAATGAGTGTCCAACGAAGAACTCAACTGGGGGAATGCAGCCAGACTACAAACAGAAAGGGGTGGTGAAATCCTTTGCATCAACTTCAGCAGATGTTGGGCCATCGAATGAAGTGGTATCAGCTCCAGGGATCTCAGTATTTTTCGAAGATTGACTTGAGGTCGGGGTACCATCAGTTGAAAGTAAAAGAAGAAGACGTTCTCAAGACTGCGTTCCGTACTAGATAAGGCCATTATGAATTTGTAGTTATGCATTTTGGGTTAACCAATGCACCTGTTGTATTCATGGACCTTATGAATAAACTTTTCCATGAGTTCTTGGATAAGTTTGTGTTTGTGTTTTGAGGTTTGGGAAGAGGTTATGTGTGCCTTGTGATTCACAGTTGAAAAATGAGTTGTTATGTGAGGCTCATAGTTCCCCGTTTTCCGTTCATCCTGGCAGTACTAAGATGTATAGAGATCTGCGGGAGTATTACTGGTGGGATGGAATGAAAAGAGATATTGCTGATTTTACTGTGAAGTGTTTGACTTGTCAACAGGTTAAAGCAGAGCGACAGTTACCGAAAGGGATGCTTCAGCCTTTACCAGTGCCAGAGTGGAAATGGGAGAATATATCCATGGACTTTGTTGTTGGATTACCGAAGACATCTTGAGGTAATAATGCAATCTGGGTTATTGTTGATCGCTTGACCAAATCTGCTCATTTACTTGCTATACGAGATACTTTCTCTCTTGATCAACTTTACCGTTTGTATCATAAAGAGATAGTCAGGTTACATGGAGTTCCTCTCTCCATTGTATCGGATCGTGATCTCAGGTTTACTTCTAACTTTTGGAAAGGCCTTCAGAAGTCGTTGGGTACTGAATTAAATTTTAGTACAGCTTTTCATCCTCAATCAGATGGGCAGTCAGAACGAACAATTCAGACATTGGAGGATATGCTACGAGCTTGTTCGATGGATTATCAGGGAAGTTGGGACCAACATCTTTCTTTGGTTGAGTTTTCTTATAATAACAGTTTTCATTCCAGTATACAGATGGCACCATTTGAGGCATTATATGGGAAGCGGTGTCGAACTCCAGCTTTCTGGGATGAAGTGGGTGAAAGGAAGTTGATGGGACTAGAATTGGTAGAAGAGATGGCAGAAAAGGTTCAGTTGATTCAGAAACACATGAGAACAGCTCAGATCAGGCGAAATAGTTATGCGGATAACCGGAGGAAGGATCTATTTTTCGAGGTAGGTGATCATATTTTTCACAAGGTTTCTCCATGGAAAAGTGTGATGATATTTGGTAAGAATGGAAAGCTGAGTCCAAGGTTTATTGGACCATATGAAATTCTGGAGAGAGTTGGATCAGTTGCATACCGAGTGGCTTTACCTGCGATTTTATCTCAGGTACACAATGTTTTTCATGTTTCAATGTTGAGAAAGTATATGCCAAATCCATCTCATGTTTTGAGTCCAGAGGTAGTTCAGCTGAAAGAGAATCTATCTTATGAGGAACAACCAGTCCAGATTCTTGACCACAGGGAGCAAGTGTTACGGAATAAGGTGATTCATTAGGTAAAGGTTTTTTTTTGGAAAAACCATGTGATTGAAGAGGCAACGTGGGAATATGAAAAATGCTATGAGGGATAAATACCCCCACTTATTTTGATAAGTGAATAAAATTGCAAGGACGCAATTCCCAAAAGGGGGGAAGGATGTAACATCCCAGGTAAATAAAGAATAAAGAATTTTCATTTATGAATTAAATATTAATTTTATTTTAAAGGGGTTTCTATGTTCGATAGCGTACCCGATACGCAACGATGAGTTTCTTTGAAAACTTACGTTGCACACAAGTAATAAAATAATATTATTTTAAATGTTAGTTAACAAGTAGCCGTTGTACTGGCGGGAATGGATAGAAATAACTAAAATATGATTATATATGTTTTTAGATGTTTTTACATTTACCCAATAAAATATAAAGGCTTAAAATACCGAAAGAGTTCAATTTTTGGCATTTATACCCCAATTTTCACGAAAGGTCCACTTATCACCTTTTAACGGCGAACCATAATTAAAAATAGTTTTGATCACTCTTATACTTTATTTTGGACCAAATATAACTCTTCTTTAGAATCGGGACATCAAAATTTACTTTGTGTAAATTTTTGGTATCTTTCTGATAAAGTTCATTTTTTATGAATAGTGTAAAATGTGGTATTTTAATTCAAAACCTCTTTTTAATCTAATTTATTTATATGATTAGATTATCTTTTGAATTGGTTTTAAAGTGAAATTAGAAAATATTTTTACCATTAAATCCAATAGTGGTCGTTGGAATTAATTTCACTTTGAAATCGGACTTAAACTAGTGTCAATCTTTTGATACTTATTGTTCCATAAAAACAGGCTATTTGTCATGACAGCGGGAATTAATTATTAAATTAATTAATTTGACTTATATGTATTGAATTTTGTAAAATAGACTTCATTTTTGAATTCGGAATATCAAATATAGCTTAGGGTGAATTTTTGGTAATTTTCTGAAAAACTTCAATTTTTTATGAATAGTGAAACCACTAATTGGTACTTATAAAGACTGATTTTCTGTTCAAATTAAATTTTGCCATCATTGTGTTTTGAATTTCAAAAATCCGACATACATGGTTGTCATTAAGAAGTAAAATGTGGTTCAACGAGATTATAATAATTTTTTGGTGAATAGTAACTTATTAAGTTCTTAATCGCGATTAGAGGTAATTAATGTAATTTAATGTAAAAATGATATTATAAAAATGTGAAAACACCATGACACTTGTCCTACACCTATTGGGTGAGTCATGGACGACCAAGACAAGCCATGGGCCAACTTGGGGACCCCATTGAGCCACTTTAGTTGGAAAATGACATTAATATATTTTTATTTAATGTTAAAGTGAAAATGACACTAACATAAATTCTTTTACTAAAATAATTTGTAAGTGGGGTTATAAAAGTCCAAATTTTGATTATAAATAGTCAGTGGAAAGCTAAATAGATTTCATACATCATAGTATTTTTTTTATAATTTTTAGACATTAAATTAATTAACTTATTTTTGACATAATAATGATGCAGCGATGACATCATTATTTGACGATTTAAATAAAATGGAAAGATAATGCAAAATCTAAAACCTAAACATGTCAAAAACCGATTGGATGAGTGTATTTAGAACCCTTATCACCTTATCCACGAATTATATCAATGTGGGACCTTTTAAAACCGAAACACATTTTCAAATAAAGTAATATCTCTTTACTTTCCAAAAGTGCCCCTCCTCTCCTCTTATAAAAGGCCCCCACCTCTACCTCATTTCACACACTCCTCAAGCCTTTGTCTCGGCCAACCCCTGTCCATTTACTCTCTACACATCCATCTCCTCATCCTAGAGGATTAACTTTGGGCAGAATCCTTTCATAGGAAGCCTTTAGGCTCAAATCAAAAGTAGTTACACTTTTAAAGGTAATTCATTCTCTCATGTTCATTTGTTTTATTTTGCTTCTCCAACCCCCTAAAATCTTTTTATTTACTACATTTGTAACAACAACAGTATATTCAATATACTAGGATGTTGTTATAAGATTTATTCGAGCTACACTCTCACACAACTACATCAAATGGTTAAAGAACATACAGTTTCCGTGGATGGAAAAATTCTGCCTCCCGAAACGATGATTGTTCAATACTCATTTAACACCTTCAAAGGTGGCCATTATGATGTCACTATTTTTATATATGATATATAATATGTTTATGTTTTCTTTAAGCTTCTGTATTTTTCATTTGGACCTTACCTTTATGGCTTCCATTATGGGTATACGCGATATCTTCATTTTAGGAAGTGCGGACTACCGCCCCCTCAAAATGATGTGATTCGTTAATGCCATACGTGGGACGTATAAGGGATGGATTTAATGTTATTATATATGATGTTATACTGTAATTATTATATACCTCTATATCATTATTATTTATTTCCATTAAAGTATGAGATAGAAATGAAAGTAGCGTTCATGCGTACGTACGGCTTACCGTCTCCATGAACTGTGCATTTCATTTCTTATCCCCAAATGTAATGTACTAGTAAAAGTACATGTATATAATGGATATATGTAATTAATGATATATCTAAATGATGAATATAATTATGTAATTAAAATATACATACCTCTCATTTAGTTTTAATTCCATTAATATGACAAAGAAATGAATGTAGCGTTCATGCGTACGTACGGCTTACCGTCTCCATGAACGGTGAATTTCATTTCTTACCTCTAAATGATTATGTAATATTATAAATACATGTATATTCTGGATATATATGATACATATTATATCCAAATCGGGAATTTCATTCTGGATATAAAGAACCTTTGACCACACGAACAACATGTAATTGTAAGAAGTCCACTTTCGACTTAAGAACCAAATATTGAGAAAACAAACATTATTAACTTAAATGGTTACATAATGTTTATAACATGGAAATAAGTGATATAAAAGGAATAATGAACTTTAAAAATGTTCTTAATCAAGTATAAATTAACTGAAGTTTATTATTCAGGACGTTAAAGAACGATCGAGTCAAGTCGGACCCGAGGTAAGGGAACTTCTTAACCCAATTTCCATTCTTTGGGTTAATCTCCTACTTTCAAATTATGTCATGATATTATTATGTCCTATCTTGTATTTTTACTTTCCTTATGTGTACTTATAGTTAATACACATAACAGATATATTATATTTAAAAATGATCTTTGTAAGGGACTTCGTCTCAATGTCCTTTCATTGAGGCATATTTCATTTTATACACAACTTTCTTTTATATGGTGTATAAACACCTTTGACTTTTAATTTTATACAAAAGGAATCTTTTTCTACGAAGCGTTTTACTAAACGACAAAAAACGAATATTTTTTTAACGTACGCGGTAACAACGACCTTTTCCGCCGCCGCGAGTATTATTTGGTCTTTGGCTTTCTCAACAAGACGTAATGTTTTTAGAATAAAATAAATACCATATACTCTTTTATGTATTTTGGTATTGAAAATGGTTTTGAAAAAGGATTATATTATGTCAATTTATTTATGATATATTGTGATTGAAATGTGGAAATGTTATCATTCCTTTATATTGGTTTTATGTTTTATGATTTTACACTGGTACTTGGACATTTTAACGGGTGGTTACGTTTTAAACCATATGACGGGTGGTGTCGTGAATATCAGGACGGGTGGTTACGTTATAACCTCCAATGCATTGGGTATGGAAGTCGGCCGTATGGCTATTCCATTAAGTATGTATGGAAATTGGCCGTATGGCTATTCCATTAAGTGATATGTGTGGAAGTCGACAGTATGGTTATTCCACTTAAGTATGTTTATGTCCCAAGTTACCTTTATATATTCTATGTGTTCTTTATATGGGTTTTATGGTAATCCTTTGGTTACAAAAAGGGTAAGTAATGATACTTTATTCAGTGAAGATTTGTTTTACTACTTCATGAAGGTGAAGGTATTACTTTGATATAGTATACATGGTTTACTTGATGTTTGAAAAACTAACAGGTTTCATTCTTTTTGTATCCCTTACTGAGCTTTTTATGCTCACCCCAAGTTTTTTCGAAATGTTTTTCACATGACTTAAAGTGGAATAAGGTCAAGGATGGGATCAAGGGAATGTCATGCTATCTAAAACAGGGAATCTAGACATCTTTCTTTTTAAGAGTTTATATTTTATGGAAACTTAGTAGAAGTGTCTACTTTGTAATCTTTTAAGATGTAATAGTTATGTTCTAATTCTCTAAAACTCTAAACCTGAAAAGATCCTCAATGTGAATTATTCATTTAATTCAATATTAAGTAAGGTTTAAGGCTACGGCCTTATAGTATGCCTCCGCATAGATGGACAAACAGGATCTAGATTCATGATCTTGTGGATAGCTCGCCAAGTGATGATGCACCGGTTCAGGGACTAGTGCTAGAGCTTGCCCCTCCATGTGGTGCACCAATGTTTCCACCACCCGCTGATTAGTAGTTACTACTGGTGTTACCAGTATATGATGCATGCAGCCTCAATTCCTTGCATGAGTTTCAGATATAGAGACCCCCAAGCTTCATGGGAGAGAAAGATCCTCAGGTTGTGGGGACATGCTGGAGGGAGTGACGTGGGTCGTACACTTAGTGAGGGAACTGGTTGAATAGAAGAAGATCATGGACACGGGCCTTTTACTAGGCTCATTAGGGAGATGATTTATTTTGACCATCCAGATGCATGATGAGGTGACCCTCATCTTGACAGTTTTTGAATTGTTTTTTCGCGAGGATTTTTTTCCTAGGACCTTACGTTGTTTTCACATAAATGAGTTTCTTCACCATCCTCAGGACAACATGACGGTGGATGAGTACTCATCGAGGTTAATGGAGCGTTCATGCTACTCCAAATACATGGTTTGAGACACATTAATTTGGGATCGATCCATTGTTAATGGACATAGGTGGGACATCGGGGAATCAAGGGTGACTCTCAGCATCCCTACCAAGGATAGGGTGCTGGAGAGTGACCTTCTTGTGGAGAGATTTTTGGAAGATCAGGAACTGACTTCCATAACTACTAACATACAACATGTGGTAGATTATTTAGAAAGTATGAGACAGTAGACATGAGGGGCCAAGTGGGTCATGTCTTTCAGGGGTCGACCCCAGGACTTAGGGTCGGTAGTGCGGTGCTCCCAAACTAGGAGAAGCTTGCCATAACTGGGCTTTTCTTTGTGATCAGTGGTCACGGAATCATGGACTGTGTCCACATGAACCACTGTACATATGACTATTTGACAGTCAAGGGACCACCGAAACAGAGGAAGAGGTTCTAGTGAGCAGAACCGGAGGGTTTCAGGCGTGGTAGGGGAGTAGGGTGAGCTTCATATACAGGGTGACTGTTCGAGGAACAACTACCACCACTTCCATGTGTTCCATACCATCTAAAGAGATAAGGATGACATATGCAAGATCAGCTTCAAGAATTAGAGGCTTAATATCATGGTTCTTCAAAGATCATCTGTGGTACGATCTATGTCTACTCTACCCTAGCTATAGTTCTTAAAGAGACAAGTTTTAGTCACTCTTTCTATTTCATGGATCTCGTTTGGAGCTTATAGATTTCGGTGTACACATTGGCTCGATCATTACACCAGAAGACTCATATACGAGGTGAATCAATGATTAGATACTGGTTCCGGTAGTCTGAGATTACTCTATGATGTGATAGCTTTGTATGTGATCTCCTTTTAGCATTGTTGAGTCCTTAGGATGTCATCTTGGGTATGGACTGGTTATCCATAGTCCATGATCAAATCAACTATTATAGGTGTGCAGTGTGGTGTGTCTACGTATATGGGACTGGGTTTTCCTTCACCGGTGAGAAGTAAACCCTTGTAGCATAGAAATAACATTCTCATAGGAGGGTATTGATGATCCCTCACCAATTGGCTAGCCTCACCCTTAGAGAAGTGGATGAGAGGAGCCCAAGCATTCCAATTCTGGTGTACAAGTGTGATGATGTTTTTACTAAGTACGTTTCGGGACAACCTTCTCATAGTTTGTAAGACTTTTTCATCGACCTATAGCCTAGGACAACACAGATATCCATATAATCCTATTGGATTTCTCATGCGGAGCTTCGAAAGCTGAGAGTACAACTGGAGGTCTTATAGGAGAAGGGATTCGTATTTCCCAGAGTTTCTCCATGGGTATCCCCGGTCTTGTTTCTCAAATGGAAGATGAGATTTCACGGTTGTGTGTGGACTTATGGTGCCTGAATGATGTACCTTGAAGAAAATGTACCCTCATATAAGAATTTATGACCTCTTCGATCAGATGAAGGTTAAGTGGTAGTTCTCAATGTTAGACCTCGGATCTGGCTATCATTAGCTTTATGTAAGGGATAAGGATGTACTGAAGATATCTTTTAGATGTTTATATGGGAACTATAAGTAATTGGTGATTCATTTTTGCAATAAAAATTCCCCAGTAGTGTTCCTGGGACTCATGAGTAGGATTTTATAGCATTACATAGACCTCTTTGTTGTGGTCTTCATTGAATACATCCTGGTGTACTCCGCGTCAAAGGAGGAGCATGATATACACCTACGGATAGTCCTGGATACACTCCAAGAGAACAAGATTAATAATAATCAATTTAAGTGACATATTTGGATATGGGATGTCCAATTTTTGGGACACATAATCTCGGAGGGTGTAGTTTCTATGGATATGATGTAGATAGATTCCTCAATCTATTGGGTGCCACCAGGAGTGTGATTGAGGTGGAGAGCTTCATAGAGATGACTGGTTACTATCAGTGCTTCATGACCAACTTTTCTAGAGTGTATGGACCCTTATCATCTTTAACACATAATGGAAAACCCATCATGTGAATAGTGAAAGTCCAGTAGTGTTTCCAAGAGCTGAGACATAAACATTCTACTACCCCCATCTTGAGATTTCTAGGTCAGGGAGTTCAGTAAGTAGTTTTGTACAATGCATCAGGGATGAGTAAAGGTTCTTTCTTAATGAAGGAGAAAGAATTGATCTCCTACAACTCACATATGTTTTGGAAGAATGAGAAGAACTATACGAACAGTCACCCTGAGTTAGTAGTAGTGGTCTTTTCTTTAAAGGTGTGGTTACACTAATTGATGGGATAACGATTTACAGATTACTATAGGCACAATAGTCTTAGGTATATCTTCTCCTATAAGGACTTGAAACTGAGACTATATCTATAGATATTGTTCTTCTAGGACTATAAAGTTGAGATATTCTATACTCCGGGGATGGAGAGATTGGTAGCATATGCACATAGGAAGAAGACCAGTTTACAGCTACTGGGTGAGGTGATAGAGAAGCTAGCCACGATGCATATATCCTTTTTGGAAGAGGATGGGGAAGATTACCATCAATAAATGAATGTTACTCCCCTACTTTTAAAATTATTTAGGGAGGAACAAATGATGAATGTTGAATATGAGCCCCAATGTGCCCAGTTATCTGCAGGGCATGCTCTTGATGAAATTTCGATAGGTGGGTATAATTTCATATTTTTTAGAGGGAACACCATAGTATTAGTGGAATTTCGGGAGGAGGTGTTGAGGGAGTTATATACATCACCTTTGTTGGTACATCATGGATTGGAGAAGATTTACCAAGAACGCCGACATTAGTACTAGTGGCCAAGAATGAAGAAAAAAGTGTCTGAGTTCGTATAACGATGCCTCACTTGTCCACAAGTGAAGGCTAAAAATTTGGTTCTAGTAGGATTGGGTCAGCCACTTGTGGTACGTTAGTGGAAATGGAATGGTATCTCGATGGAAATCATGATGGGGTTAGCATGTACATCAAGATTCCATGATTATATCTAGGATATCGTTGACCGACTTATCATGTCATCTCACTTCCTACCCATCCAGGAGTAGGGACCGATTGAGGTTTTTGGACGCCTCAATGTCCAAGAGATATTGTGGCTTCATGGAGTGCCTTCGAAGATTGTATTAGACTGTGATGCACCATTTACAACCTAGTTTTGGAAGGTATTATAAGAGGCATTTAAGACTCTATTATACTTGAGCATATATTTTCATCCATATATGGATGGTCAGATGGAGTGGACCGTACAAATCCAGGAGGACATGATTTGTGTATGCATCCCTGATTTTGGTCTTAGTTGGGTGGACCACATGCCACTGGGGGAGTTTTCATACAACAATATTTATCACTAGACCATTGGCATGGAACCGTTTGAGGCATTGTAAGGGAATCCTTGTAGGTCACATCTGTGCTGAACAAACCCAAGGGAGTTGACACTCCTTTGTCCAGAGATATTATGGGCTACCATCGAGAATGTGAAGATCATCCAAGATTAGATGAGGATAGCGCAGAAAAGGCATAAATCTTATGTATTTTGGAGGTGGAGACCATTGGATTTTGAGTAGGGATACTATGTGCTCTTTCGGGTATTACCCCGACAAGGATCGTGGAGAGTTGGTCGGGATGACAAGCTATCTTCATGGTTCATCAGAGCTTTTCAGATCATGAGAAGAGTTGGAGTGGTTGTCTACCACCTATCTCTTCTCCCATAGATGCACCAAGTGATTGATTTTTTACACATGTCGTGGATTAGGTGATAGGTGCATGATCTATCACACATCATCGACTGGGGAGAGCTAGCCATTGACGATGCGGATATGTTGGCGGAGTTCCCGATGGAGATAGAGGATCAATAGGAGTGGTTCCTTCAAGGGCATTCGAGTCCTCTGGTGTATGTTCTGTGGTAGCACGATAATCTCTAGGAGAGAACATGGAAGAGAGAGGATCATATTCATGCTTGATACCCCCATTTGTTTGATTAGACCTTTATTTGGATTTCGAGAACTTAAAGACCTATTGTAGGGAGAATGTAATGACACGTAATTTTTATTAAATTGTTTATAAATTATATTATTTTATAATGAGAATATATGCTCTGAAGGCACGTGATTCAATGTACTGGTGAGCCCATAATAGAATTTTTACGTTTATTTTAACATATGTTCAGTAAACTTTTGAGTGGGGTTTTCTATCATTTTAACTTGTGCTCGGATAAAAAATTTAAGGGCACCGTTGAACCTATAATGACGAGATTATCATAGAAAGGACATAACATTGGCTGGAAAGTGAAGAATATAAATATTAATTTTTGGACCATTAGGAATGAAATAAAAAAAATTAAAAGGATATTTTATTTATTTCCCTCAACTGATAAGCGGTGACACAGTCACACTATGATGTGCCGATGAGGTGACAACGAAGAAAATTAATGGAAATAATTAATTGTTCATAAGCCCATAGCATGACAACACATTAATTGAACTATAGCTGCTACTTTGATTAATAAATAAAACATCATATTAATGTGGCATTAAAGTGTAACAAAAATTATGCGACATGTTTTCTTTTTAGTTTTTTGACGCGTTGGAGATACCAAAATTAATCAGCGGATGATTCACTGATGAACCATAGGAATATTTCCTCTCCTACTAAGAATGAATAATTCCAAAAAAGAATGACAATAAATTCCATCATCAAATGATGATGAATGACATCGGTAAATTGTGAAAAATTCTAATAGATTGAGGATTGAAGATAAATTGGAGCTTCTCCCCTCATTAGACACAGATCCTCAATTAATGTAGGGTTTGGGTTTTACTTTGTTTTTCCCTGTTCCTAAAATACACTACGAATGCAGAACAACATTCAAACTGGTTGATCTATGGATCATTCATTCTTTGAGGGATGGTGGCCTTTTATAATTTCTTTATGTGTTTTTAAACTATCTATTGTATGATTGAACTACAATCCCCAATCCTCCCCTTGTTTTAAACCTCTAATGCAGAGGGCTGGGGTGACACGAAAAAGGCTCGAGTCCCTTTGCACATGCGTCCTATGTGGTCGTACCCTCAAGTGGTGAAAAGAGGATTCCGAATCCAAGGTAGTGACGACAGTGACCTAAGAGGATAGAAGGAAAAGACGAATCAGATGTCAGACCCCCTGAACAGACCCAATGGCCCATGACTTGTGCCACTGGCATGGAAGCCATCCCTTTTCGGCCTTGTAGAAGAGGAAACACTTCCCTGGGAGCCACATTCAGGAAAATTCGGCTGGACCTTTCCTGATATATTGGTAGAGGAGGTGTGCTCGTGCGCACTGTGGTGGTGGAGGCCACAGACCCTCTGTCGCAGTAGAGGTGGCACCAGCCTGACACGACTTGGAGATGGTGGCCTACATCCGAGCTACCCTAGAGAGCCTCGGTCACATGACCATCTCAGATAGAGGCCCCGTGGATGAACTGTTTGGTAGTGAGAGGAGGCGGCGGCAGCTCCCGCGTCCCGGGTGCACACCCCCATTCCATCCCTGGTGGACTGGCCTGAGCTGGAGCACTATCCCGCAACCAGCAGGCCATACCCGACCCACAGCCGAGTGGGCTATACCTATGCTAGTGGGCCAGACCTGCACCCTTCAGGACATGTCGGATGAGGCCTTTTCAATGGGCGACCATGCAGGATGGACCCTCAGCCAAACTGGGATGGGTCTACCAAGGCCCATTGGTCCTGACCCACTAGCCAGGCTAGACCAAACTTACCATGACCCGAGATAGGTCTGGTTGGATAAGTCGAATCAAAATGGGGAAAGTGGGACACCTATTTCGGGTTGGTCTAATCTGTCTAACCCAGTTAGACCGGGCCAAGAGACAATTGACACTTGAATAGAAAAATAATGATAACTTGAAAACTGGTTGTCTGATTGATAAGACATTAGTGGAGTTGGGACCCTCTCGATGGGTTGGATCTTTTAGTATTCTATTAGGTGAATTTAAAAGAATTTGAGATGAAAAGAATGGTTTGAGGAGCGGTTCCCCAAAGCATGCTATGTAAGAATCCCAATGGTTGGTAATGATCTGAAGATTGGTGACAACAGAATCTGTGTAACTCAACTATGGACCGATTGGAAGAACCTCTTTGTAACATTGTAGGGCCATATTTGGAGAATGAATGTGTGAATCGGTGGACCCATGGTACACGATGGTGAAGAGTACCTTAGTTGGCCATGTTCAGGAGAACCTCTGTATGACTTTGTAGTCCCACTGTGGGAGAGAGTCTCTGTGACTCTGCATAGATATGGTACTAATCAGGGATGATTACCACAACATTCATGTTTAGTGGGAAGAGGCTTCTGTGTGACCCGGTAGGCCAAATATACTCATAGTGGAGTAGTTCTCTAGAATCTGAGTTGTTCAATGATGTTAATGAGGATTCTTCTATCACTACCCTGGATGTATACCTGGTGTGAGTTGTCCCCTATTTCACATTTTTTCTTATTTCATGTGCTTTTCCACTTTATTCATTGTTATTCTACATGATTTTCTTTGAGGATTGATTTTGGTTTCTTGCCATTGTGCAACAGGGTCCCCTACTATGTATTTTGTTTCTCACCCTTATACGAGTTTCTCCCGCAAGTGTTGTGCCTGGAGTAAACGATCGATGCTTCGACGGAGGACTTGATGGCCTAGGACCCGGTGGGTCCCAGTAGGATCATGCAGACATGATATACTACATAGGATTCCAGTATTTACACTTATCTTACCATCAAGTGGGGTTTTCATTAGATGGGTACCCTAGTCCCTTTGTACTTTGTTGCTTTTAGTTCTTTTTATTGGGTTTGTATTCTGGACCAATTTCATTAAGTTTTACTTGTACTCTACACTTGTTTAAGTTTAATTATTTTCCCATTTCAGTTCGTGGGACGTTGTTGGGAATGTGTTGGCGTACATGTACTCAACCAAATGCCTCCCACTTATAGGCTAATGCCTTTGGTTCTAGTCACCTTCCCCTAGCCCTCGGGAGGTGGGATTGGGGTATGTCATGACATATGCCCGGGGGGACTAGTCTTGACATATTTGGTGACCAATAAAAGAAAAATGAATGTTTTCTAAAAACTATTGAAATGTTATCAAATGTGTATTATACCAATAAATATTAAAATAACACTTTTTAGATTATTTGAATGTAATATATATATATATTCTATATAATGTTTAAAAATAATTTTATGTGTTTTCTAAAAATTAAAAATGAATATATCCATTTTTTTCCATTAAAGATATATTTTTTCTATGAAATATTGTTTTCATCATTTCGATGGAACACATATTTTAAATCTAGTTTTTAGCACTGTTATAAATTCTATATTACACATTAAACTTGTTATTTGAATTAAAAAAGTTAAAATTATTTTTTGATGATTTTTTTATTTTTATGGTAAGATTCATATTTTGATTAACAATGAAATAATATTGCATTATTAATTGAAAAATATTTATCACAGATATAATTTAGAGTGTTAAATTATAAATTTTGTTGTGGTATAAGTATATTTAGATCATTAATTTTCAATTTATCAAATTTAGGCCATTGTAATCAATTTCACATTTAAATTGGATAAAAAAACTATAAGAACGTTTCTTCATTTTTAAATTAAAAATACACATTCTCATTCCTTCAACGGTACTATTTTAATATTTAATTATACTAAATATTGTTTTTTGTATTTTGAAAAATGGACTCCATATTTCCAATCATGACGGCCAAATTTATTAAATGGATCCATTTTATTGTTGGCAATTAAGAATATAACATTTTTATGTTTTTAATTACCATTGTATATGGTAAATAATACAATTAAATGTATAAAATTTATTATAAATATATTAATAAATACCTAAAAATTTTCCTAATAGAATTTTATGAGTTATTTTAGACCAATAATATAATTTTTAAAAAATAATTTCTTTTTGAAGCAACATGGGAGTAATTATTTCATTTATAATAATTTATTTAATATAATGCCCAAGATGTCACAATCAAGTATCTCAAAACTATTAAATTTTAATATGGGGTAATATAAGTGATATGTTTGAATATAATCAGTATTTATAAATATAAAAGTTTTTTCATACATAATGTTAATTTAATTATTATTTTTTGGAATTACATAATTATATTATACAGTGACAGAATTATAATACAGTAATTTCATAATTAATGAAGGAATCAAATAAATGATATAAAATATATTAAAATAAATATAATTTGATATAATCAATTTCAAAAAAAAAATATGGAATACATTTAAATATTAATAAAAATATATAGGAGTTTTTTAGATTTTTTTTAAAAAAGTCAACAAATGAGCAGTCTAAAAATAAACAAACTTGATATTTGGAAATAAATAATATATTAATAAAAAAATTAAAATTAATATGAAATAAAAAATCCTTCCAACTGATTGTTATAGGTATAAAAATATTATCAGTAACTCATTCATTGATCATTTGGAATTTTATACTTTTTATAATAACCCACAAACATAAAATTAAAAGATATCACAATTATATTTGAAAGGGTTAAATATTTTTAAAAGAAAAATATAAGGATTCAGAAATAAATAATTTCATTCAAAATATTACATGGATGATTATATTTAGACCCATTATCATCCAATATTCTATATAACATAATTTTAGACCATTTGGATTGGAAAATTAATTTATATTTATTTAATATTTTGAGGAATAAAAATAGATCCCCTCCCCACTCCTATCAATGGGATGACATTGTTCTCTATATTTCATACATGATAAACTAATTGGATTGTCCAAAATAATAGCATATACCATTCAATAATCCCTCCATACATTCTAATTTCCATTATTTATTCATTAAATAGTTATTTGAGGTGTTAAGGTTTTAATAAAAGTTTATTTTCCGAAGAAGGGGTATCATTTTTCTCTAAGTGTTTTTGTTTTATTTTTATCTTCCACTTCCATAAAATATTAATAATACATGATGAAATAATGAACACAATATCCTATATATACATATATGTCCATTTATTAATATCATTACCTAAAACGGTCTATAATTTCATAAAATGTGAATTGAATTATTCGTTCGTGTGCACATCATACTACCCCATCGCAAAACAAAATAATTCATTTTTCATCACCATCTCTCCAGACTAGTAATAATGATGTAAATAATGGTTACATATGATCTAAATTACATATATATCATTATAAATTAATAATATATCAATTAACATGTGTAATTTTCATACACATAAAAACGACAACATCATTCCTGTGTACGTGTGAACTATCACCCCCACGATGTGATATGATTATTTTTTCATCCCCAGTTCAAACGAGTGACATTTCTACATTTATATAAATTATAAATATAATATTAATGATATTGTGATCATTTAGGGAATATAACACAATACTTAACTTCATTCCATAATGCTAATTGAAAAATGAAGACATTACTCATGTGTATGTACGACCAACCATATTCATGATTATGAAATTGTTAATTTTTCATAATAATTATTATTTCAATAATATTGTTTTGGAGATTTTGGAATAGGGACCCATTTTAATGTATTCGACATTCCAAATTCAATTTAGAATCATTTACTGAGTATGTATAAATTGTTCAACATGTACTAAAATAAATATGTAATTTTTATAAGATTTAAGATATTTGGTATCGAGCATGGTATAAAAAAGGGATAATGTTGAAAAATATAAATTTGAGAGCCCATGTCTTGTGAGTTGATAATTGTTGAGCATGAAAGGTGCCCAGTACTATCATATAATTTATTACACAAAGAATTATTTTATCATGCACAAAAAAATACTTTGAGGAAAAACTGTGCACCAGATAATGTTGCGAGTACAAAGAATATTTTTGTGATGCTGTAAAATCTACAGCCAGTCCATCTTTTTTTGAATTTGACCACCCTCCTCTTGGGTGAATTATTTGAATGGTAATTGAAATTCATGTATAATGAAATCAAGATTTAGTGGATGAGAGAGAGAACCTATGTCGTTAATCCATCATTGTGAGGATGTTAGTCCAAATGGGAGAAATCCTTGGAAATTCATTTACCAGACCAGTAGGATTGTTGAAGTCTAGGGATTTAATGAGTGGAATATGACGACAATGGGAAGAGGGTAAAATCAGGTTTTGTTTCCCTCTAATGTGAAAAAATAGAGATCCTTGATCTTTTGGTCAATATCCATACTACCAGGTATCTTGAGAATCTAGGAGTGGCATTGAAACATTGATCCAGATACCTTTTGAAAAGTAAAATAAAATTTTGAATTAACATTTTGAATATTAATTAATTATAATGGAAGATACACATTCTCAAATATATAGACTATTTTTTGGTTAATCCAATCATAATGGATAGACTGACTGGCATCCCAACCTATGAGAATTATTTGAGGATCCTAGTGGTGGTTGATATGTATAGCGCACATGTAGAATTTTTTTTGTTAATATTAAGGGATAACAATATAAACCTTATAATACAGTATGAAAATTAACAAAAAAAATTCACATGCTGAATGTTTTTTTGGATCATGTTCTATGAATACAATAAAGATAGAGTATACTCTTTCTGCAACATGAAGGGATATGTTTCTGATTACTGAAAAAGGAGTAATGGAAAGAATAATTCCTCTATTCCAACATGAAAATCATTGATGGACCTTCCAATGTTTATGGTTCATATAATGTAAATGTGACAAAAATTAATTTTTTTTATCAGGATAGCAATCTGCACAACCAACTCCCTAATTTATTGAGAATACATAGGATGGACTGGATTCACCTCACAATCCTGGTCATTATGGGTCCATAAATGCTGCGTAGTCTACTCATATAGATAAAACTATGTGAAATTGGGGGAATTACAATATGGATAAAAATAATGATAACTACATGAATGATGAACATGTCCCCCCCCTCCTCACACCCGGGGAGGTTATGGGGTTGAATAACCCATTGATAGTATCATTGATAACTTTATATCATGTGAAATAGATTAAAATAATGTTCTGGGAGTCCATATTTCTTGGGATCTATATGTAAAGGGTACTCATGAACAAGATACACCCCATAAGAATATTCAAGTTAGGGATTAAATCACATCAGAATGTTCATTTCTCAAGAGTGAGTAGGTGACATAGACTCACTATGATCATAACATAGGTGATCTAACAGCGAAAATTTCATTGGAGCATGTATGTGGAATCCAACATGCATGAAGTTCTCATGAGCATGATGAGCCCAATGAGTAGATGTATTCTAGGGAACTACCTACATCAACCCATGTTGAGGATCAGTAGTATTGTTAAGTGGCGAGAACACACGCATTTGGACAATCTGGTCCCCATGCTACCCAGCATGCTGGTTGCTATTCTATAGAGGAAACCATTATAAAATTTCCATCAAATAAAATTTATTGGAGACAGATATACAATAATGATGTTCCATATTATTTTCACTTTGTGAAAATGTTCACTCACATTACTGGAACTCTTTGGCAGATGAAGTTGATGATGGTCATGCCCTGTAGTTTTTTAGGATCTCGATAGTAAATTAGTATTGAATCAAAATCCAAAGGAAGGTATGAAGAAAGGAAGAAATAAAAATGAAATGGCCATGTTTTTATGGAACGTGATGTATGACCTAAAACTAAGGGATGGAATTAAAAATATGATTCACTTTTACTGTAATTTCTAGGGTCTAGGAAACACCCTAAAGACCAAAGCCCATGGAAATTTTGTTATTTTAAAAAGTCCTTCTTTTATTGGTATTGTATGGACTTATTTGTTCATCAAAAATTATAATTCCCTAAGATTGGAATCCTTGTGATATCATTTTGCCTCTCAAAAATTGAACTACTACAGTATTGATGATTTATGGATTCATAGGAAATAAAACATTCTAATTGATACATGCATCTAGAGAAATAAATGCTTGACCGATAAATTTAGAAAGCATGGACACAAATTTAAGGTCTCTCGTACCTATACAACACCATCTTATATCAAGAGAATATACTTATGGAAGGAACTTCAGGATCATTCTTAGAACGTGTCTCATAAATGGGTGATTATGGGTGATTTCAACATTGTACTTAAACCTAGAGAAAAAAATATTTTAAAAATAAATAAGACATCAGATGCTGAATTTTTATATTTTACTAACCACTGTAACCTTTTAGAGGTTCCAATTTATGGGTAAATGTTTTCATAGAAAAGGATCACATTAGATGGAAGGTAATCTAGAAAATATTATATATTTTTTATTCACATGAAGATAATAATGTTGACAAGGACATTAAAACAATTCTCTCTTGAAGAACCAATGTAACTAGAATCCCATAATGTTGTATCTTATCACTATGGGAAGAGTCACATACCTTCCCTTTCACATTAATAATTGATGGGACATAGTTATAGGGTGTATATAAATCATTTTTGAGTCTTGTATGTTGGTCAAATTTTGAATACCACTAAGGATGTTTACTAAAATGTAAAAATATTGTAATATAATAATAAGGTTATGGAGTAAGATATCCTTCTAAAAATATGATCTTGATATTCATAATGCTGAATGATATCTTTAAAGCAACCAGAATTTATTACATAATCATAACTTCCCTCATAAGCATGAGTTACAGGACCATGAAAAATTAGATGAGCTTCTAACATTGAAGACAGGCTAGAAAGAAATAATTTATGATAAAAGTGGGTGAAGTAAGGGGATGATAACATGATATTATTCCAAGTATCCATAGAGATAAAAAATTTACGGCATAGAATAATTTCATCAATATAAATGATATCTTCTATTACATAAAAAATTATGTCTCAATGAAAGTGTTTTGTTGTAGTTTGATGAATATAAGGATAAATGGATGGAAAACACATCAAATACGAATTTAAATACCTTCCTCAACATTGATGAACATCAGAATTATTTCCTTGTTAAGGAACCAATCTAGGATAAATTCATGGGGTTAGTATCTTCTCATTACATGGAATTTTCTATTGGACCACATGGCTTCAGAAACTAATTATTTATGGTTATTATCTTATTATACATGATGACCTTGTAATTTATATAAGGATTGTTGTTGCTCATGCCTATAATCCCTATATAAATAATTAAAATTTCATTTATTCTATTCCCCAAAAAAATAAAATGTAGTAGATAACACAGACTTAAGAGATGTTTTCCTAAAAAATCCCTATCCCTAAAGTCATACAAATAATCATGATATCCCAAATGGTGGAAATACTCAGTGATATCATCACTACAAACTAGTATGTGTTCATCCATAGAGGATGTATTCATAAATGTCTTTTTACAGCCTTATAGAGTGTTAATTTAATGAAGAGAAAGTCAAAAAAGGGAAATTTTCACTTAAGATTGACATATCTATGTCCTTTGAAACCCTAAAATAGTTTTTTCTATTCTAAATCCTCAAGTGATATTTATTTGTAATCAAAAATGAAAAATTAATAATCTATAATCTCTTATGTAGAGGCTATCCCTTTTAATTGATGGTACTCAAAGAGGACATATCCAATGCAGTAGAGGACTTGTTCTAGGAAATCCACTATCATGGAATCTATTTTACCTTACTGAATATATTTTAGTGGGTGTATTAATGACCTTGTTCAATTGGTTTTATGTACACAAATATAATACAAGATGAATGATCCCATCTAATTACACATTTTCTTTTAGATGGAATACTCTAATTTAAGAAAGCATCAATGAAAACCATCTAATGCATTCAAGCCATCATTACTCATTGTGATGAAGTAGTCTTGAAGTCCATTAGATGTCAAAATTCGGTCATATTTTTCATGAAAAATGATTCCTTGTGGGAAAACATAACAGGATTACTGGGCGATATGGGGTGAGAAGGGAAATTATTACCTTAAATTAACATGGTGACCCATTTTTTTATGGAAAGTTAAAAAAGATGATTTCTAAGAGGAATCAAATCTAGAATAATAGATAAAAATGCCAAATAGAAGGGAAATCGATGTCTCATGTATGGAGGGTGTGCTTGGTGAACTCAATTATCACTTATAAATTTGTTTACTACTTCTCTATCTATATGTGACCCATTCCTCTCCTTAAGTGGTTACAATTTAGGATTAAAAACATTATCTAGTCTGGGTCTATTCATGATAGAAAGATGGTGCCTTTTTTAAGTATGCAATTCATCAAATCTATTGATACGGGGTTTCATGGCATCAATGACCTCAAAATATTCAACGATGTCTTGATTGTTATGTTCTCACGGAGATCATTAACCACTAATGACCCCTCATGTGACTTTTTTATTATTATGGTAATGAAGTGGTTTCTTGATGATTAAACATATTATCCTGGGTCATCATTTTTTTATTTAATGCAACATTATTTCCAAGAAATTATACATAACACCAATTGGATTTCCAGAAAAAGATATGACATCAATTTTTGGATCAATTGTTTTATTGATCAATCTCAAAAGTACATAATCAATGTTCCATATGATTTGATATAGATGAAAATATCAATACTCAATACATACCATAGAAAACAATATTCAGTCCCACTGAAAATGGCAATGGTAGTACAAAACTACATGTTCATGGATATTGACACACTTGTGAGGAGGCCTCACCCCCATGGGCCATATAATTCGATGGATTATTAAAATATAAAATGGTAGGTGTCAACTATATTTCCAAGATTAATGTCCCAATTTAAATAAAATTTAATTATCGAATAAAGGATCCATATCATATAGAGAATTTGGAGAAATAATCTTCTAATAGAAGACAAGATGAAAAAGGTTGGGCCTTGTATTATCATATCCTGTCACATAAGTCTCACGCATGAGGAAAATATTCAACATTTTTCCAAGTCTATTACTATTGAGGGCGGTTTTGGAGTAAAAACCCCATATTTTTTCTCTATATTATATAGGTTGGAAACTGAACAATAATATAGTGTTCCTTAGCAAAACCAGAAGCAATGATCTGATCGAAAACATATAATTGTCATTGTAGCCTTAGTCATGTCCTCAATCTAGATTCCACAAAATACATGTCTATTTAGGGGTCATGATACATCTATACATGATTTCATTATTGAACATCACAAAAAAATTATCCATCATCCAATGTCTATCATGGAGCTATACAGAACAGTGTTGAGGATTTGAATATCCTCATACTCCTTGTTGTTGTGGGATGTCCAAAACAAACTCTTGTCTAAAAATCATTGATGGGGATCCCACATATTGTAATGAATATAAAAGTCAACGTACCAGACATGGACTATTCCATGAAAGTACCCTCTGGATATAGAGGTATTTTCAAATCATATTGGGGATTTTTGAATGGATGCTTTTACCACTATATTGGAATTGGATCTTCCATGGAATATGAACTATGGGTGATGATACATTCCAATACAAATGCTAGTTTTGAATGATGGACCTATTTATGTATTGAATTAGATTCAAGAATTTGTGGTTATGGCCCTAAAATAGAGCACCAAGAATATCCCACTGAGTATTCTAACACAATGTATTGAATGTCTCCCTCATGTGGAACACCATTATCTACTGGTATCTAATGCATACTAGAATGATAACCAAGTAAAAAATATTCATTCAAAGAATATGGCCATAGAAACATAAACGATAATGAATTTCATGGATCCGTATTTTTTTATGACATCGATTAATGTTTACATGAGATGAGTAATCAAATATCACCATTGTAAACTACCTTTCATTTTCCTAACACTGTATGTTTTTACTCATTATTAAATAAATTCAGTACCAGACTCATTTGGATATTATATCTTTTTGGTAATTTTTATAACAATATAATACATGATATAAAATTAATAATAAACTTTAAATTTTTTTCAATAATGTTATTAATTACCCTATGTATATTATTCAGTAATATAAGGATTGTATGTGATGAGTCCAAATCAAGGTACGGTACATCATATCAATCTCCATTCATTGATACATATCTTGAGTTTATAAACTATATTCTTTTATAATGTGAATATATAACCTCGTTTATAGACAGTGTCTATAATATATTAATTATCTATTTATCTGTTTAAATGTTAATATTTTATATGGATTATGATTTAAATGTTCAATGTTTTAAGGGATACCTTGAATGTCTAATGATTTAACTTAAAAATATTATCTCCCATGAAATATTCTTAATATTATTTTACACGATTATTTATATTGATATAAAAGTTCTATTAGGGAAAATTTAGGTATACTTTTAATTATATTCAATGGTTTTCAAAATAAATATTATTTATTTGTATTGTAAGGAATGTTTTCAAAAAAAACCAAAGAAATGTTATATTTTAAACTTACATGGAGGAAATTACTTTTCCACCAACCTAGGTATTATTTTATTTTTCTATTCCTTTTAAAGACATAATATTTATTTAAATGAATACCTATATTTATTATTTTGGTATTTAAAGTGTATTTTCAAAAGAGATGTATTTTTTTGTTTAAAATGGGATTTTGAATGATAATTGTTTTTGAATGTTATTTTCATGTGAGTTTACAATAGTTATATCCAATTATGAATTGTTTTATTACATGTTGAGGTTCTTAGACATTATAAATAATTGGTGCACCGAGATAGTGTCGTGTCATCCAGTTACAACATTAATAAAGGATGTTCCAAGATAGTGTTTCAATTCATTGGGTACCATAGAGATGAAAGTTGAAGATATAGTTATTCCATTTGTAAGGGTTCTGCAAGGGCTCTATGTGATGATGTCCCAATGAACAAACATGAATTTTCTATGCATGATAATTATATTTTTTTCTGAATTATTTATTTTCCAAAGGTGAAGTAAATTATATTTATAAAATATTGATATTTTCCTTGACGGAAGAAATGGTATGTTATAAAGTAATGAGTTTTTAAAAAGGATTTCATACATTTATCAATATATTTATTTCCATTCATTTAAAATACCTTACTATAATTTTCGTGCTCATAACATGTTGTGAAATGTTTTTAAAAGGATTTATGTAAGAGTAGTTTTAAGGATGATATATAGGTAAAATATTGTAGATATATCATTATAATAAATCAGTAATTATTTTAAATATTATTATTTTATGAAAAAAATGGATACATGGTATAAGTATTTACTTGTAATTCATTCTTTTATAATGTAAAATTTTTTCCTAATTGTCTAAAACTATAGAACTAAAATAAAATTCGGGAAAATAAAATGAATTCTAGTTATAAAATTACTAGAATATGTAATATTTAATTCTATGTCCTTACAGTTCATAACAGATCATGGTTTAGACAACATTGGAGACTAGGATACTTTCATGAGAGTTGGTGATATAATCATGAGTTTATTATTTTATGTTTGGTCATAAGTTCAATGTCTTATAAACACATTTTAATAAATTATTTTATGAAATTTCTATGTGATTAACATTAGGTTTTGGAGGCATTTATTTTTGAGGTAATTATTGGTTATTATTTTTGGGATAGAAAATGTAAATTATGAGAAAACCATTAAGTGTGATATATATTATGGTTATTTTTAGTATATTTATAAAATTTATATATTTATATATGGGTTATATTAATATTGTTTTTGAAAAATGAAGACCTATAGTATGGGTGATGACTCATCACATCTGGAAAGGCTATAGAAATATAACCAAAATGGTAACAATCGTGCATCACATATCAATGAACCATAATAAGTCATGTTATGTGAGAAATTTTATTTTTTGTCGAATAATTTTATGGATAATGAAAAAATATATTTTTGTAAAATTTTTGGTTTTCGAATAAATTACCATGGGATTGGAAAATGATTTTTTGAATAATTTATTAATGTTACATTATAATACCTTCACTATTTTTTGAAATCAGTATGATCATTTTGAATAGAATACTATGAAATTTAATTAGATTAGTAATCGTAGAATTATATTTTGGAAGCATATATGATTTTATTGTGGACTTATGCAACTTCATGTTATTTAATGAAATTATTAACCTTTATTGATTAATATGTGATTAGGGTAATTACATTTAAATATGATACATTAAGAAAATCTTATTTTTTTGAGATACATATTATAATTTATCTTGGAAGACCATTTTTGAAATACATTGATTTTTTTGGTTTCAATTATATTTTGGATTATTTTGGGGAAATTTAAGGGAATTTTTTTTGAATGGTCTATATTGAAATTAATGTATTAGAATTTTATTTTTTATATTGTATTTATATTTTCATCATATAGTGGTTTATTATTTTTCAAGAATCGATATATCTTGTACTAACCATTTTTTTTTTTTTGTTGTTTCAATAGTCAAAAAATAGATAGTTAATATTTTTTATACTACGTGATTCTATAAGATTTGAACTACTGCTTCCGGGGTAAAAAAATAATATTAAATACACATCACTTTAAAAAAGATGAGTTTGTGTCATAGTTTTATTAATGGATGAAACTCTACATACCAAGTAAATATTTTTCCTAATGTTCATAGACTAGGAATTAAATTAATTCCTCATCACTGTGAAAAGGATCAGAGGACCAAAACATTATTCATTTAATTTTATCAATTGTATTTTGAGCCATCCATTATAAATGATTTTTAGGGTAAAATTTCGAATGATTAAGTTCTGTATCACTCTCTATCAGTCGTCAATGTCCATGTTTTCCTACAAGAAAACCTAGAATGTGTTATCTCAGGTGACCATCCAATATCCCACTCTTTATTTTAAATATGAAATTTTATTAATCCTTTTTCAAATGTGGGATTTCTAAAAGGGTATTTTTATAATTCTAACATTAGATACTGATACCTAAATCAAAATATTGAGGACAAAATTTCAAAAAATGGTGGGATAATGTAACATCCCGTGGAAGGTCTCAAATCCATGCAGTTTGACCCTTTGTGTGTTCCTGAGGCTTACTATTTTCGTTGGAGGCCTGGAGGAAGTCTAGAGGTATTTAGGTTCTATGAACTAGGTATAGGTAAATTTCATGGTGACAAAGTGAGTTTTATACCATGTATAACAATTTCACGATGTGGAAGTGCGATTCGTGATGTGTAATATATAAGGGTATGAAAAAATACAATCGAAAGGAAATGGTTTTTTCAGATGAAACTAGAATTGAGTAATTCCATGAAATTAAAGGGGATTACATTCCATGTAATACCCAAATATTGTAGGGTTTTAAAACATTATATCCTCTTGGGTTTTCAAATCCCAAGGAATCTACTTCCCTCCCTCTCATCCTAGGACACATGACAATCCCCTCTTTGGTTTTTTTGAGATCCTTTCAATTGGAATTGATCTAAGGATTATATATTTGATCTTTTGTGACCCTACAAAATCAAAGGAGTGGTTTTTTCCATTTTCTTGTGTTTCATCTGGCTATTATCTTCTTTTCCTCTCATATCTGACCATGTTTCTATGATAGTTTTTTACCCATGGGTCAAATAGGGTTTCTCACAGTTTTTGTTGGTGCGGTGTGTTTGTGCCATCCACCTATGGATATCGATATTTTTGGAGGGGTGATAGGTTATCCATTATTTATTCTATTCTCATGTATATAATTTTGATGAAATTTTTAGGTAGTAGTTTTATTTATTCTATATTTATTTTTATATAATCATAGATTTTTAATTATTTTCCCCCTTGGATCATAATGTAATTTTACTAATTAAATTCAATAATTAAATTAATGAATTGATATAGATTACTTAATAATGTGGTTGTTTGTACTGTGATTTCTATATCATGAATGGTTTAGTATATTTTTCTTGATGGAAATTGGTAAATAAAAAAAATGTGGAATTAATAGATAATCAACTAAATAAATGAATTTAAGAGACATGTATAATGAAATTGTTCAGTGTTGTTTCAATTTGATTATGATCCAATTGATGCAGATATCTATGTTTAATTTAATTATATAATGATCCCAAAGTGTGATGAAATTTTTTGAAAATATAATCAAATGAATGTAAAATTAATTGTGTAATTAATTCATGATAGTTTTGATATCATGTTTCTTAGGTTTCCCTTTGGTGGAACCTGTGAATAATGAATCAATCAATTAAAGACGGAATACAAATGATGTGTGTGATAAAAGAAAATTACATTGTAGGACCTAAGATTCCAACATGATATTAAATTCATAGTTACTAGTCTTTTGTAAATGAGATCGATCATTGTGTGTGATGGATGAATGCCTTGTTTTGGGGATGAGAGCCAGTTGATATGTTAGTTTCCTACTAATTGTGATTTGATGTGATCTTGGGATAGAAGAGCATAGAAGTATGTTGCAGTATATGGGGCGGTGAGGCCTGGATGTTATGTGAACCAGAGATGGATAATCTTGTAGGGAGGTTCTGGTATGTGGGAAGGGAGTAACATTGTTGTTGTGTCATTTGATTCCTAGTGTGGAAAAATTTATCACTTTATTCACATGGTGTTGGGGAGGACACTGATGATGATTGAATGCGTTGAAGCTTGACATACCCATTGATATGAATGTTGGGTTCTTGTTTTATGTGGTTTTTTTAATGTGCTATCTATTCCCCGTTGCTGGATTTAGATGGTATGGTTACTCTCCTTCCAATAGATATGAATACGGGTGGTGTATGCCACATTCCTTTTGTGTTTAGCTTCTCATTGTTGGATGATTCTATGATTCGTATATAGGTGGTGAAGAATCGGCATGATGTTTATCTACTCACAGTATTGATCCCCTTGTGCTTGGTAGCAATGGTTTTTTTTCTTGAATACATATAAATATTGAATTTGGTAAATATTTTTAAATAAATTAAAAAATTTATCACATGGGATTGGATCTTTCTAGGATGAAATGCAATGGATGAAATTTTG
Organism: Viscum album; assembly: GCA_963277665.1. NCBI lineage: Eukaryota > Viridiplantae > Streptophyta > Magnoliopsida > Santalales > Viscaceae > Viscum > Viscum album. The sequence continues at coordinate 2,055,535,280 of OY728127.1, read as the reverse complement.
AGATACCATGGACTCAATTTTCTTATGCCTATAGGTAATTGATCATTATTGAAATGGTAGTGTGATATGATTTAGAAATGTTAAGGGTTAATTATTGTCTATGGATTAATTAATGTAATGTGAAACTAATAAAAAGTTATAAAGTAATTTAATACATCACATTTAATTTTATTGTGCTTAACATATATCTGGGCATAGAAATTATTGTTGGGGTTCTGAGAGACATTAGCTATAGATGTGTCTGAGATGTGTTCATACAAATAGTGTGGTTGTGACCAATGGTATATCATGTATATTTTATGTTTCTATATGATGCTCTACCCTGTCGGTTAGGTAAAATAACACCCCAAGGATTCGTAGCTCTAGGGGTGTTTTCCCCAACATCTCAGAAGGAGGATGGATCGTTAACTACACCATTTTCCCCTGCTCTCCTCTATTGGTAGTTACTTGTGATGTAATGAATCATAGTTATATTTGGATATATTTTTTTGGATAAGGATATAATGTTTTTTGGTTATATCTCACCCACATAGTATGGAAATAGTTTCCTAAGGGCTACTATACATTTAACATATATGGGATATGGTGCCTTGAGGAACCTTACTTGGTGTATGATATGTAAAGGCGTAAAGTATAATTATAAATGTATGATACATGTTATGCTGGCTATGGTTTCGCTTAGAAACAACCTGGTTACTTGTGGGAATGTAGGTGTGGTGGTGTACGTTTCACAAGGTGCATGTTGAGGTCCTTCGCCCAGGTGTTTGCATGACTACCTTTTTAGAGATAGATGCTTAGGATGTGAGATGGTGGGGTAGAGCAGAAAACCTGTAGGAACACAGTAGTGGGGCACCCTTGATATTATTCATTATATTATATGTGTATGTGATACTTGGAGATAGTATCCATGGTTATTATAGGAACATAGTATACGTATTTATGTGAAAGGGTAGTTTAATATGTTGTTCACCAGGATTTAGTGTGATTTAGTTACCTTCAATTAGAGGCTCTAGGGTGGATCCTCGAAAGTATCTTTTTATACTAACCCAATATATATATACTATTATTTAGGTCAGTTATAGAAGGTCAATGATTAGGTTGGTAACTAATGTCATGGGGATTTGATGGTGTTATTTGGGCATCATGGTCGTTGTCGTATTTTCTTTCATTAGGAAATTATTGTTTCACTTTTAAGATGTAGTAGTTATTGCAAAGAAATTACATCTGTGTACATAGGATACATTATATTGTATTCTTAAAAGGAATTGTTTGGTTTCTTTCTTATCTCTCTCTCCTGTATGTGTTTCTTGTAGAGGGTAATGCCTCATATTTTCATGTTTCTTATACCCTCGGTGATATTCCCAAACACGAGCCCTACATGAGGTGGTACTCTGGGGTTTCTATCTCTCTTGTCCAATTTCTTTCCCAAAAGGGATATACATTATTGGTATGGGTCATGACAGAGTAGTATCAAAGGGAGGTTTAGGTATAGGAAAGAGTTCGTAGTTTGGAATAGGATACGTTGCATGGGTTGGAAGGGAAATAGTGTTAGCTATGTTTATAAAATATTTTCAACAAAGTATACTAGTAAATACATGGTTATTTATTCCCCCTATTATCAGATTCATGGACCATAAAGCTTATAATTTCTACTAAATGAGGTGATACTAGTTTCAAGGAAAAGACCAAGGAATGGATCATGCATGATTCTAATATGTGAATGTATTTTAATGGGTAACCATGGGATATGTTAAACTAAATTGAATAAAATAAAAAAGATAACAATTGTCAAAATATTCCATAATCTATGATTAGGAGTTCTAAATATTTATTCATATATAGATATGGATCCAGTTCAATGTCCTTTTTAGGTTCTTCTAGAAAATATTCATCATTTTGTGATTTAAGATAGCCACATTATAGAAGTTTATAGTTATGAAAATTGGAAGGGGAAACATTGATAGTTTCATTACTAGAGTCAGAAGAGGAATGAGGGATCCATTTCTTGATTTAGTTAGATAATTATTGTTGGATAAGGTTGAGATATTTTTCAGTTTGATCCATCCACTGAAAGAGAACTGGGTTTCTTTCCTTTTACAATGCTTCATGGTGTAGAGAGGCAGTGGTGTTTCTTATTCCTAGAGGATTTTGAAGAGTCTTCAGTCTCCTGGGAGGAGTTTCAAAACATGTTCAGAGATTAAAATATTTCTTAGACCATGATGGAGGACAGTCACCAGAAGTATCTTACCCTAATACAAGGGATCACTAGTGTGTGAGCATTTGGAATCTATTACAGTAATGTTCTATGATGTTATTTTGACATGTTGTAGGATGAGGAATCCATGGTGTTACATTTCGAGGAGGATTTCCATCGAGAGATCCTGCGTGAGGTCACCCTATTTTTTCTGAATAAATCTCATGAGGTAACAGAAAGAGAAGAGGACATTCCATGGATGTTACTTATAACTAGATCATCATGAGAGTTGAGCTGTGGGGATTTATTATGATGAAATTATATGGTCTAGGGTTCCTTGTTGTCAGGATAAAAGAAAATCTGATCATCCTGGGGTAAGTCCTAACCCTCAATGTCTTTGTATGGGGTTTTTGGCTCATATACATATTATATGGGATCATCCATGTGTTATTCTTATGGAGTCTAAGGTCATCATTGACGAGTTCCACCGAACACTCTTAGTAGTAAGTCTGAACAAGTTTTTTCTCTTTAGGATCCTCCATTGTGGATGTTCTGGTTGTGGAAAACGATGAAGGTTTCTCTAGTTTGTGATTAGTAAAGAGAATATTGGGTATGTAGAAGGCAACCTCAGGATTCACCCCATACCTAGAGAGTAGATCAAAACAATATTGGTGGTCATAAAAATATCTAGAGAGGCCATGGAGTATGTTGGGGATTGAATCATGCTTTAGTATTTCCAACTTTATGAGATTCAATCATCATTCGAGGTACACTTTGATTGTTTTCTAAAAATGGTGCATTATTTCTTTTATCTATGAGTGAAACACTCCTTCATATCTCCTTTACGTGTCCATTATTTAGTACTTGGTCTAAAAAGACTTCTAGTTTCCATTAGTGTTGACTACTCTAGTAGGAGGTTGAGCTGACTTGTTTGAATTATGCAGCAATTGTGAGCTACTATTGGGGAAGCACCCCTCTTGGGGAGAATTCTCTTTTTTATTGATAAAGCCATGTGAAATCATCCATGGTGTGGATTAGCTGTATTCAGTGAAATATATCATGGATCATTTCTATAGATATGTTGTTTTCTTCATAGATGATGGAGATCTAGTAGTGTTTGTTGGTTAGAGAGACCTTGGAAAGGTGTAATTTGTGTTCCTTCCTTATCATCCTTGGTTGTTCCTCAAATATTGAGTTTTTCAATGGTTCAAGAGTTTATTTTTCCCTAGGTCAGAGAATAGTACCTTGTTGTATTTCCCTATGAGGTTGTATCATTTCCCCCTCGACATGATATCATGTTCAGGAATGAACTATAACTACGTGTATCTTCTATCAGGATTTATTGGTATATGATAGAATAGTAGGAGTTGTGAGAGTTTCATATATATATTTATGAACTTTTACAATATTGTTTTTTTTCAGCCACCTATGTCACTATGGAGTGCACTTGTTTTGTTTGTAGAGGAGGATGACAGTAGTATATAGTTGTGTATCAATTATTGTCTCTCAAACCAATTGAAGATAATGAAACACTAACCTCTTCTGCATATTGATGATTTATTTGATCAAATTAAGGGTGTGAGTTGGATCTCATGGATCAATTTATGGTCATGCTGTGATCATATGTGAGTGAAGGATGATGATATTCTGAATACATATTTATATTTCTTCCATGCACCTGAAGAATTTGTTCAGAAGTCGTTTGGTGTGAAAAATATCCAACCATGTTCACGGGATAATGAACAAAGTGTTATGTGAGTTTTGGATAAGTTTATGGTGGTTTTCATCAACAACATCCTTGTGTACTCTGTGTCCCAAGATCTCATGCAGTGCATCAACATGTAATTTTTGGATTTATTCACTATGATAATTTGTTTGAGATGTTTCCGAAGAGTAATTTTTGGGATCGAGACATATTTTTTTGATGCATGTTGTGTCCTAGTAGGGAGTAGTAGTTGATCAGTTGAAGATATATGTAGTTGTGTCATGGTAAAACACCATGATAGTGGAAGAGGTCTGATTTTCCTAGAGGATGAAGGTTATTATATGAGAATCATTGTGATTCCTCTTGGGTTGCGACTCCTCAAACATTATAGACTAGAATGGACGAAGAGTTGTTGTGGATTGATCCATGTCAAAAAGTTTTTCAGAATTTGAATTAGATGATGGTTAATTCTCCTATTCCATGTATGCTAACATAAAGTGTACATGTATAGTTATTCAATGATACTTTCACCTTGGGTTGGGAAATGTTCAAATGCTGTAGAGATCGGTTGTTCCTTATGGGTATCAGTAGTTATGTCCTCATCAACATAACTATATCTCCCACAATCTTATGTTATAGGAGGCGATGTTTTCCCTAATGTTGTGGACACATTACCTCAACCTCGAGCATTTTGTGGTATTCAATGATCGTAAGAGCCTAAGGTAATATTTATAGAAGCGTGACATAAACTTCTATCCACATCAGTGGAAGAAGTTCTTTGATGATTATGGCCTCGAGATTTCGTATTAGAATAGAAAGGGAAATGTCAGGGGTGATGCACTGAGTAGGATGTCACGTAGTGATGCAGTGCGTGAATTGAGTGATTCCTTGAGAGTGATGGAAAAACATTCATAATTTCATCTTGATATGGGATATGCCGATGGTATAAGTTATATTTTATAGATGATTGTTCCATCATCTCTGGGGATATAGGTGGAATGGTCCCAATTGGGAGAACAAGAGGTGGAGGTCTAGAGAGAGAAAGTTTTTTTGGTGAGCCTGCAGTTGTTTGGTCCGAAGATGAATAACCCTAGATATTATTCCAGGGAAGGATTTTTTCTCTTTAGGGATGTGTGATATTGATCTCAGAGAGATTTATATTAAACCTTTAGTGGTACATCCTTGATTGAAAATGATGTACCATGATTTGAGAGGTCATTTTTGGTGGCCTAGGTTGAAGCATGAAGTCTTGATATTTAGTATGTATGAATGTAAAGGACGAGAAAAATGTTCCTAGTGGTTTTCTATAGCCTTTAGATGTTCCATAGAGGATGTGGGAGGACATCATGATGTCCTTTTTTTACTTCTTAACCTCAATATCTGGGAGTATATGATTCTATATGGGTGGTAGTGTATCATTTGACAAAATCGTGCCATGTTATATCAATTAAAGAGTGGAGCTCAATATTGGTTTTGTTGAGGAAATACCTATAGGAGGTGGCGAGACTCCAAGAATTCTTGAAGATGGTCATTTATGATCAAGAAAATCGTTTTACCTCTATGGTATGGAGAGGTATCCAAAATGGGTTTGGTTCTCCACAATTCCTTAACACTACTTTTCGTCCACATATAGATGGTCAGGTAGAGAAGAATATCCAAAATATGAAAGAAATTTATTTTGTCTTGTTTCCTTGATTTTGGAGGTTCTGGGATGAGTCCACTTCCCTTGGTATATTTCTTCAACAATAATAGGTTTCACTCCACCATCACTGTGGTGCCATTTTAATCCATTTATGGTTGACCATTCCATTATCCATTGTGCAATACTGGTGTCAGAGAGTCAGTAATTATTAGACTTTAACTGGTACGAAATATGACTGAGATAGTTTAGGTGATTCAGAAGAGGATGAATGCAATGTTATATTGTCATAAATCCTATACAGATGTAAGGAGGAGACGTAAATAGTTCAAATTTGGGAATCATGTGTTCTTCAAGATGACTCCCTATGGTTGGAATCAATGGTATGGTCATGAAAGTAGTATTTATACATGGTTTGTTTGGCCTTTCGAGTTGTGGAGTTCATGTTGGAGCCATGGGGTTTTTGATAGCACTTCCTCCATAACGAATCTATATATACAATATTTTACACATTTCATAGATATGTTGTTATCTTCATGATGACACTCACGTCCTAAATTTGAGCGTGATTGATGTTGATGATGATGTGACCTTCAAGGTTTTTCCAATAGAGATATAGGGCCTCTATGAGAAGGTGTTGTGTGGCCATGATATCTACGTGGTACATGTCTTTTGGTGGAATAGTTCCATGTAGGAGAGTACCTTGGAATCTGAGTGATAGATACATTCTCAGTACCCTGATCTGTTTGATTATTATCTCTTCTCTTGTAATAATGTTCATTTTATGGTTTTATACCTTTCTAGTTGTGAGATAGATGTATCATGTTTCTTGTTGTGGATCACTCACTTTGGAGAGGTATATCTCTTGTGAGAGAGTTTAGGATCTGGTTCTGTATTTTGTGCTGTTTTTCCCTTATTCCTTTAGTTTGGTGATGCGATTCTTTGGTAATGAGAACCTTGTGATTATCTCTCAAGGTGGATGTTCGGATATGCCCATTTCTATTTCCTCATGAGGTTGGTTTTGGAGTCTCAATGATGAAAATGTTTGGAGTGTAATCTAATGTAAAATCCCAGATCTAGGTGTATTATACCTTTTCATGTCATAAATGATTGAAAATCATTGAGGAGGCTTAGAGGATGTCTCGAGGAGTTCGGCTAGTAAGAACGGGGTCCAGGGAACTTTCACATCATGAATGTCATTTTCACACAGTGTAGAAGACTTTCACAACATGGAAGTGGGATTCATATCGTGCAATATTTTTGGATATGAAAAATAAAATAAAATCTAACATGATGGTTTTTTCAGAAGAAACTAATGTAAATGAATTTCAATGTGTGAAAGGGGACTACACATTGTGTAATCCACCAATTCAATAATGATTTAATACAATCTCGCTATTCCAGTTGCCAAACCTTACGACTACTTCTCACCTCCCTATCTTTCTAGAATACCCTACATTGCCCAATTCGGTATTTTGGAGATCCATTCAACATGAATCGATCTTAGGCTTCTATATTTGATCTGTGGTGACCCATCTTGAACAAAGATTTTTTCCATAATTTTATACTATTTCCTCCCCATATTGAACTAGTTTCCTAATGTGTCTTCTAGCATTTCTATTGTGGTTTCCTACCTGTGGTTCTAAGGGGAATTCTCTCATTATTTTTGGGATCTATGGTGATGTGGTCTCCTTGAATGGATAAAGATCTTGGAGGATGGGTGATTGGAGATCCGTTGCATGGTTTGTTCTCATATGATGAACATCAATGACCTTTTTGAGGTAGGGTATTCGATGATTCTGTAACTTATTATGTGAAATTTTATAGTTAGCATTATCAATACCCTCATTTAAAAATTGAATTGTGCTAATTTTTTACTTGAATATGATTAAATAATTTATATTGATCTCTTGATGGTATATTTTTTTTTAATGTGATAATGGTTTTCCTCTTGATTTTCTAGAATTTATGGTATCTATTCCTTTCTTGGATTATCATGTTATTATTTATGGAAATTGGTAAAGAACATAAAGATGGAATTAATTGATAATTAATCAGTTAATGTAATTTAATAATCTTGTTTAAATAATGTGCTTCTTATTTTTGATATTTTATGATATCCAACTAGAAGTGAATATGGATGTCTAATTGAATTGGTTAATGATCTAAAAGCATGATAATGATTGTTTATAAAATAATAAAATGTAGTTGAAATTAATTGTTTGAAGATTTTTTCATATATTTTGATTTCTTGTTACTTAGGATTACTGTATTTAGAACCATAGCATTAGGAATTTTCAATTCATGATTGAATAATAACCAGTTTTGTGATAACAGATAATGCCTTTCTTGGACCGGTGTTTCCCGCTTTCTTTTAAAGGTAAAGTTCATTTTATTTTGGATCCATGAGATCTTGTTGTGTGTGAAGGATGAATGATTTAATATTTGACATAGAGCCTATTTCTATGTATGTTTCCATCTTCATGAATTATGGTGTGGTCTTGGGATAGTTGATACTAGAGTGATGTTGTGGTATGTGGGCCAGGGAGGCATGGATGAGACATTAGCCTTGGATTGTTAAACATGGAGGGATTATCTAGTCTGTGGGATTGGGATGCCCATTTTTATGGAAGTAGTTGATTTCTAGAGTGGTGAGATGAATTAGTTTATGCACGTGGTGTTAGGGAGGATAATAAAGATGATAGAACATGTTGAACCTAGTCTTACCATTTGATATGAATGTTAGATGCTTTTTTTGATTCTATTGTTGGTTTATCTACTATCCTTTCCCCACTACTGGATATATTTGGTTTTGGTTACTCTCCTTCCAAGAGTGTTGAAGAAACATGGGGTAAGACATATGATTTTTGTGTTTAGATTCTCATGGTGGGGCATGTCTATACCCCATTCTATTGTTGGTAAAGACTCAATGGGTAGTTCATCCACTCACCATTATATGCCCCATGAGTTTTATAGATTCAAATGTTTTTATCAAATTCCTAAAAATAAGTAATGTTTCAGTGATTTTTAAATAAATGAAAATTTTTAATACATGGGGTTGATGGTTGTTGGGATGAAATACTATAGTTGAAATTCTAATTAGTTTTCGACTCAGTTAATCTATTCCTGGAGGGCATGGATCATTGTTGAGATAGTAATGTGAAGTGTTTTGGAAATGTTAATGGATAATTGTTTCATATGAATTAATTAAAATAAAAAAACTAATAAAAAGTGATAAATTAATCGAATGTTGATATTTAAATGATAGTTTGCTTATTGGATATCTTGTCATAGTAGTGGTTTCGGAGTCCGAGTAACGTTCGATGAAGATGATTATGAGACTAGATTATATAAATTTTTTGGTAGAGATATATATTTTATGACGTAAATTTTATGTTTCTATACACTAAATTTCCCTGCCAGCTAGGGTAAAAGACACCAAAAGTTTCTAAACCTTGGTGGGTGGTGGTGTTTTTCTCAAAATCATATTGGGGTGATGGATGGTTGACTACCCCCTTTGGCCACACTCTCTTCTCCTAGTAATTTTGAGATCTTGTATTCACTGTGATATGTTATTCAAAAATATCTCTATAGAGGGATGTAATGGATTATAGTTATATCACACACAACTATTCTTTATATTGTTCCATAAAAGATACTATAGGAGTAATGTGTATGGGTTGTGATGTCTTCGCGATCCATATATGGTGTATGGGTTGTAATGGATTAAGATATAATAGCTTATGTGTGATACATGTTATGCAGGATGTGGTGGCTATAGTAAACTACTTTGTTACATTTTGATATGTGATTGTGGTGGAGTGTGCTGCACGAGGTGCATGTTGTGGGGATTTGACCAGGTGTTTGTGAGGTATCCATTTAGAGAGAGATGCTCAAGATGTTAAACATTGGGGCTTAGCGGCAAACTAGTGGGACAGTGGTTGCAAGTTTCTCTTTATATTGTTTATTATATTATATTATCCTTTATACAATACTTTGTGAGAGTATCAATAGTGAGGCCGAGAATATAGTATACCTATTTAGGGGATGAGTTAGTTTTACTTGTTGTTTACTATCATTTTGCATGATTTCATTAGGTTTTCAATAGATGATTATATGGTGATTATAATGAGTATACCATTATACTAACTATATGTATATAATATATTTTTTATACCAGTTGGAGATGGTTGTAGATCAGGCAAGTTATTACTAGAATGGGGTTTTGTGGGAGTTTTTTGGGCTTCGTAGTCGTTGTCATCATTACATTCTTTTAGAAATTGATGTATCCCATTTTAGATTTATAAGTTCTTTCAGGAAATAAAATTGTTGTACTTGGGATTATTTTTATTTTTAGTTTGAGATGGATTTGGTTGGTTTCTATCTTATCTATCTCTTCAGTATGCATTTCTCTTATAGGGTAGTGCGTTTGATTTGCCTCCTTATTATACCCTCGGTGCTAGTTCCTAACTGAGGGCCTATAGGTTTCTAAACAGGGGGAACAATATATATCTTCTCCCATTTCTGGCCCATTAGGTGTACAGATTAAGGGGAGGGGGTCCTGGCATCCTGATCTTTTTAATGGAAAGACTATTTTCTATTGCATAAATGATACACCACATTGATCAGAAATGAAAAAATAAATAATATTTAAGTGTTACTATTAAAAAAGTGTTATAACAGAGAGAATGAATCATATTTATTTAATTATGAAATGAATCGGTTACATATTTATATATATTTAGTTATTTGGTGACCAATTATTTTCAAATGATTTTTTCTCCAAAACTATTCAAATATTCACAAATATTTTTTATACAAATAAATAATAAAATCACCATTTCAAGATTACATGTGTGTAATATAAATAAATATATATACATATATATTATTAAATATGATTTTTAGAATTAATATTTTTTTGATACATGATACATGAATAAATCTAATTTTAGTTGTAGAAGAAGTATTTTTCAAGAAATTGAGTTTTTCTTCCATTTGATGGTGCAACTATTTTAAATCTATGTTTTGAAATTTATAAAAAAATCTATTTAAAGAAAATATTCTTTGAAACTTGAGTATCAATGTTTATATTGGTTGAAATTTTGGTATTTTTTTATAATATTTAGTATACGATGAATAGTGAGAAATATTTCATTTTTAAGTGAAACAAAATTTTCATCAAAATAATTTACATTATTTATTAATATATTTTATTTTCTTTAAAGTATAAATATATCATATTTTTATCAATTACTCCAATTTAGTTAATTGGAATCAATTTTTCATTTAAATTGGATAAAAAACATTGTGATATTTTAAAAATTCTGACTTTGAAACCCATCTTTTTCATTCCATCAACGAGATTAATTTTAAATTAATTTATAAAAATTATTTGTTTTGAATTTTGAAATTTAAAACCCATATTTGGTATTAGGATGTAAAAATTTATTAAATAACTCTCTTTGATTTTTGGCTATTCATAATAGTAACTTTAGTAAAAAACATCACCAATGTTAAGGGAAAATAAAGTAATTAAATGTAAAAATAATATAGTAAATATCATAAAACAACACATACACATTTCATAATTTAATTCAATTAATTATTTTTGATAAATACAATATGTGGGATTATATTTTGGCCTTTGGAAGTCACTTGTACATGATTATGGCATTTATAATAATTAATTTAAATTAAAGACAAGGATTTCATAATCATGTCTCTAATAAAAATATAAGTTTAAACTGTGGATATATAAGTGAAATGTTAAAAATTAAATATTATTTATAAAGATAAATTTTTCCCTAAATCCTGGAAATTTATTTCTAATTCTAAGGTATGAAATAATAAAATTATATGGTGACAAAATGATAATGAAATAGTTACTTCCATAAAGGAATAATAAAAAATATACATTAAAAATATTAACATAAATATATAATGACATAAATAATGTTTTACAAAAAAATTATTGATTAATTTAACATGTTAGTGAATATTTTAAAGAGTTTTTTGAACTTTTATTTCTATTATAATATTTTTCAAATATCAACTAATGCAAAATGACAAAATTGTCACTATATATTTTTTAAATAATTAATATTCTATTAAATGATAAAAAACTCATAAAAATAAAAAAGTTCAACCAAAAAATGGAAAAAGTTATAAAAGTTTCTTAATTACTCCTTATTGTTTTGTTTGAAATTTTATTTTAATTATAATATCCCACAATGTGTAAATTTGATGAAATCATGGTATGAATTATAATAGTAAAATAAGTGTTAAAAAACGATAAGGATCAAAAAATTATAAAAAAATTTCTATTTTTTATTTTATGATTCTATTTAGATCCCTAAAAATCATCTCCTAGAAAAAACTGAATTAGGGACCATTTGGAAAAAAATTATATTAATTTAATATTTTGATGAATTCAAAGAGTTACACTCCCCACTCCTATAAAAGGGACCCATTCTTATCTTCTATTAACACAAGAAACCATATTTTTCCGAAATTCTATTACAAAATACTATCTTCGAATCCATACCCACATTATTTTGGTCTTATTTTAGGCATTAAACCCTTCTTTGTGGTGTTAAGGTGTTAATCAATGGTGATCATCTGAAGAATATGTATCCTTTGTTAGAAAGTTTTTTATTTTATTTCTTCTTACGGTTTATTTAGATATTATTAATCCATGATTATATAATAAATAATTTATCATAAATATATTCTGATGTTATATATTAATATAATCTCCTTAATCAATCTCCAATTATATCAAATGGGAAATGAACTGTTTGTTTCTTTGTACGACAGACTACCACCTCTCGAACTAAAATAATTTTTTTTACACCATTATCTCTTAAGGGAAGTTATAATTATGGAATTAATGTTTTTATATGATATTCATGACATATTTATAATTATTAATTAATAATATATTGAATTTTTTACCTTTACATGTAGTTAAAAATGATAATATCGTTCATGCGTACATATGAACTATCACCTTCGCGAAGCGATGTTAATAATTTTTCATCTCCACAACACATGGTTGATATATATATTTATAAGAATATTTAAGTGATAAATTTGATCTTAATGTTATTATAATCACTATTTAATTAAAAAATAATACACACCATCTTTCCATAATGATCTCTGAAAAATGATAATGTTACTCAAGAATACATATGCCCTACCGTCTCCATGATTATAACATTGTTCTTTTTTCAAAACCAATAAATAATGAATGGATTTAAAACTATGATTTATTTATAAAAATGATTATTATATAATTATTTTTATTCTGGAAAAGATAGACTAAGTGTGTCTATGACTGCATTTGACATACCAATGTAATTTTGGTCTCATGTACTGGATATCGACAAAATGTCCTATATGAATGTAAGTAATTATGAAATTTTTATAAAATTACTCTAGGTGATATAAAATGAATAATAAATGTTAAAATTTTGATAAATAATTTAAACAAATTTACCTAATTTTATTAATTATTAATATAAGGATTATACTTTATGAGTCAGATTCATGGTATGAGAAATTTTTTAATCACCTTCCATTGAGTCATATCATGATGTTTTGGACTTTATTCTTTTATATGGTGTATTTAAATAACATTTGAGATTATATTTATGTAATTTATATAACTTCATTTATTTAAATTTTTTAAAATATTAATCGTTCATTTCTCTTATGATTTAAATGGTCGATGTTGTATGAGAATCCTTGAATGTGAAAAGATTTAATTTAAAAATATTTTCTCCATCTCAATATTTATGATATTATTTTACATATTTATTTATATATATAGAAAATATTAATAGAAGTCATTTTTTTTATATTTTGAATTTCATTAAATGGTTTTCTAATGGAATATTTTTATCTATTTTATACAGAACATTTTAATAAATGAAAAAATAAATGTTCATTTTTTAACGTTCATGGAGACAATGAATTTTTATCACCATGTAAATAGTTTTATTTTTGAATACATTTTGAAACATAATATTTCATTAATTGAAAAATTTTCTGTATCTTCTGGGTCTTTTGGTATTAAAAATGTTTTTTCCAAATAAATTTGTATTTTCGATTGAATATATGGATTTGAAATATAATTATATGTTAACGTGATTTACATATGAGTTTAAAAGAGTTTTATAAAATGATGAATTATTTTATTACATGTTGGGGTTCTTGTCCATTATAAATGTTGGTTGTTTCCAAAGAGAACTTGGTGATCCAGTTACATATAAATGATGTGTTTTCCCAGATAGTAATCCAATGCATTGGGTACTCTGGAGATGGAACATGACTATATGAGTATTTAATTTATTAGGGTTTTTTATGTTTTATATAAGGGTTATATGTGATGATGTCCTAATATTCCAAAATGAAATTTATATGCATGATAATGTGATTTTATGTGAATCATTTACTTCAAAAAGGTAAAATAAATGATCTTTATAAAGTAATAATATTTCACATGTTGGGTATAATGATATGTTTTCCATAGAAGTGTTTTTCAAGTGTATCATGTTTTTTCTAATCTAATAGTGTCATTTATTTTCATATAACTTACTATGATTTTCTTTTTCATTCCATTTTTTTCAAATTTTTTTCATCGAGTGTTAGGAAGAGTTGGATCAAGGATGAGATCAAAGGAAAAAAATGATTTTATTTTAGCATTAGAAACAATGTTTTATTTTAAATATTATTATTTTATGAAAATTATATACTAGGTATAAGAATGAACTTTTAATGTATGAATTTACTATTTAAGAGTTTTTCCTATTTCAATAAAACAATTTATCAAAATTATCATAGTAAAAATGAGGTAAATATTAGTTTTATACTAACTAAAATACTTTATGTTTAATGTTTTGTCCTAATATTTAATATATTGTGAACATGGTTAAATATAGATTAATAAATATAGTGAATATATTTAAATAAATTTTTAAGGAAGTTAGAAATTTTATGTGAGATCTAATGGATTTCAATTTTTCAGAATTGATTTGTTTTAATATTATGATCGTATTAGTGTAATAGTTCTGTGAAAATTATGTCTATTTGTGGTTGGATTTTACAGTAATGTCTTCTCATGGACCGTTTTTTTTTTGGATTTAATTATGTCATCTTAAATAACTTGATTACTAGGTTTATTCGTATAATTTAATATATTCTTAAGGATCCAATGGCATATGTGATAACACCCTTTAATGAAGATGTAAAAAGGAAGAAGATCCCTTTATTTTCTAAATCATTAAATGTGTAATGTTTTATTATGTGATGTCATGTGTGGAATGTTATTGGTTTGTGTTATTGATGATGATTTAATATGAAGTAGATATATCATGATGTGTATGTGGGAGGTGTAGGAGATATGGTTGTGTAGGTAAAATGATAATATCCTTAATGCTTACATATGAACTTTCATGTCTGCGAAGCGATGTGAATCATTTTCCATCAACACATCACATGGTTGATATATATATTTATAAGAGTATGTAAGTGATAAATATGATATTAATGTTATTATAATCACAATTTAATTAAAAATTGATACATACCATCTTTCTATAATGATCTTTGAAATATGATAATGTCACTCTTGAATACAGACGACCTACCGTCTCCATGATTATAACACTGTTCATTTTTCAAAACCAATATTTAATGAATGGATATAAAAATACTATTAATTTATAAAAATTATTATTATCTAATTATTCTTATTCGGGAGATGATAGACTAAGTATGACTTTGACTACATTTGGCCTACCAAATTAATTTTGTTCCCATGTACCGAATATCGAAAAAATGTCATATATGAATGTAACTAATTATAAAATTGTTATAGAATGACTATAAGTGATATAAAGTGAATAATAAACGTTAAAATTTTTATAAATAATTTATACAAATTAACTTAATGTTATTATTTAAGAATATAAGGATTATAATTGATGAGTCAGATTCTAGGTATGAGAAATTTTATTAATCACCTTCCATTGAGAAATATCATGATGTTTTTAACATTATTCATTTATAATGTGTATTGAAATCAACTTTTAAATTATATTTATATAATTTATATATCCTCATGTTATTTAAATTTTTTTAACTGTTAATAATTCATTGCTCTCATGATTTTAATTTTCGATGTAGTATGAGATACCTGGAATGTGAGAAGATTTAATTTAAAAATATTTTCTCTATGTCAATATTTATGATATTCTTTTACATATTTATTTATATATATAGAAATTTTTCAAAGATGTCATTTTTTTATATTTTTAATTTCATTAAATGCTTTTCTAAAGGAATAATTTTATATGTTATATACATAACATTTTAATAAATGACAAAATGATTATTCTTTTTTTAAAGTACATGGAGACAATAACTTTTCCACCACCATGTAAATTATTATATTTTTGGACACTGTTAAAAAAATAATATTTCATTAATTGAAAAAGTTTCTGTAACTTTTGGGACTTTTGGTATTGAAAATGTTTTCTAAAAATAAATGTGTATTTTCTATTGAAAATTGGGATTTGAAAGATAATGATATGTGAATGTGATTTACATATGAGTTTAAAATAGTTTTATAAAATGATGAATTATTTTATTACATTTTGAGGTTCTTGTCCATTATAAATGGTTGTTGTTCCGAAATAGCACCTGGTGAGCCAGCTACATATAAATGATGTGTATGCCTAGATTGTAATCCAATGAACTGGGTACTCCGGAGATGGAACACGACTATATGTTTATTTCTTTTATAAGGGCTTTTTATGTTTTATATAAGGGTTATATATGATGATGTCCAAATATTCCTAAATGAAATTTATATTCACGATAATGTGATTTTATGGGAATCATTTTCTTTGAAAATGTAAAATAAATGATCTTTATAATGTAATTATATTTCACTTGATGTGTAAAATGATATGTTTTCTCTGGAAGGGTTTGTCATGTTTTCCATGTTTTTACTAATCTAACAGTGTCATTTATTTTAATATCACGTACTATTATTTTCATGTTCATAACATGTTTTTCAATTTTTTTCATCGAGTATTAGGATGAGTTAGATAAAGGACGAGATCAAGGGAAAACTATGAAGATATATTAGCATTAGAAATGATGTTTTATTTTAAATTATAACATTTTATGAAAAATAGATACTAGGTATTATAATACACTTCTAATGTATGGATTTACTATTTAAGAGTTTTTCTTAATTCTATAAAACAATTTCATAAAATTATCATAGTAATAATAATTTGAATACAAGTTTTATAATAACAAGAATACATTATGTTTAAGGATTGGTTCTAATATGTAATCTATTGTGAACATGGTTAAATCATAATTAATAGAAATAATTAATATATTTAAATAAAATTTTAAGGGAGATGGAAATTTGATCTTAGTTCTTATGGATTTAAATTTCTCATACTTGATTTGTTTTAATATTATGATCATATTAGTGTAATGGTTTTGTGAAAATGGGGTCTATTGGAGGTTGGGTTATGCAGTAGTGTCATTTCATGGA
The DNA here is from genome assembly GCA_963277665.1 of Viscum album. Lineage (NCBI taxonomy): Eukaryota > Viridiplantae > Streptophyta > Magnoliopsida > Santalales > Viscaceae > Viscum > Viscum album. The sequence continues at coordinate 2,055,518,158 of OY728127.1, read as the reverse complement.
CCCTTCATTTTTGGGATTGAATTATGTCATATTAAATAACTTGATAACTTGGTTTAATTGGTTAATTTAATATATTCTTAAGGATCCAATGGCATCTATGATAACTCCCATAAATGAAGATGTGAAATGGAAAAGTTTCCCTTTCTTTTCAAAATCATAAAATGTGTAATGTTTAATTATGTGATGTCATGTGTGGAATGGTTTTGGTTTGTGTGATTGGGGATGATTTAATATAAAGTATATATATCATGATGTGTATGAGGGAGGTGGAGGAGATGTGTTTGTGTAGTTAAAAATGATAATATCGTTCATGCGTACATATGAACTATCATCTCCGCGAAGCTGTGTGAATAATTTTTCATCACCATATCAAATGGTTGATATATATATTTCTAATAATATGTAAGTGATAAATATGATATTAATGTTATTATAATCACTATGTAATTAAAAAATAATACCTACAATCTTTCTATAATGATCTTTGAAAAATGATAATGTTACTCCTGAATACATACGTCCTACCGTCTCTATGATTATAACATTATTCATTTTTCAAAACCAATATTTAATGAATGTATTTAAAAATATTATTGATTTATAAAAATTATTACTATATAATTATTATTATTCTGGAGATGATAGACTTAGTATGTCTTTGACTACATTTGACCTACCAATGTAATTTTTTTCTAATGTACCGAATGTCGACAAAATATCATATATGAATGTAACTAATTATGAAATTGTTATAGAATGACTCTAAGTGATATAAAATGAATAATAAACATTAAAATTTAGATAAATAATTCAAACAAATTAACCAAATGTTATTATTTAGGAATATAAGGATTATACATGATGAGTCAGATTCAAGGTATGTGACATTTCTTTAATAACGTTCTGTTGAGGCATATAATGATGTTTTGAACATTATTCATTTATAATGTGTATTTAAATCACCTTTGAAATTATATTTATATAATTTATGTATCCTCATGTTTTTTAAATTTTTTTAAATTTTAATCATTCATTTCTGTTATGATTTAAATGTTCGATGTCGTATGAGACACCTAGAATGTGAAAAGATTTAATTTAAAAATATTTTAGCCATATCAATATTTATGATATTATTTTACATATTTATTTATATATAGAGAAAATTGAAAAAGATGTAATTTTTTGTATATTTTTAATTTCATTAAATGGTTTTCAAAAAAATATATTTTACTGTTTTATACAGAACATTTTAATAAATGAAAAAAATGAATGTTCTTTTTTAAACGTACATGGGGATAATGACTTTCCTCCACCATGTAAATTATTTTATTTTTGACCACTTTTCAAAATATAATATTTCATTAAATGAAAATGTGTCTGTTTCTTCTATGTCTTTTGGTATTGAATTTTTTTTCAAAATAAATGTGTATTTTCTATTAAAAATAAGGATTTGAAAGATAATGATATGTGAACGTGATTGAAATATGAGTATAAAAGAGTTTTATAAAATGATGAATTATTTTATAACATGTTGAGGTTCTTGACTATTATAAATGATGGTTGTTCCCAAATATCACTTGGTGAGCCAGTTATATATAAATGATGGTTTTGTCCAGATAGTAATCCAATGCATTGGGTACTCCAGAGATGGAACATGACCATATACATATTTCATTTATAAGGTGATTTTATGTTATATATAAGGGATTTATGTGATGATGTCCCAATAATCCTAAATGAAATTTATATTCATGATAATGTGATTTTATCAGAATCATTTACATTAAAAATGTAAAATAAATGATTTTTATAATGTAATTATGTTTTACTTGATGGGTAAAATGATATTTTTTATATGGAAGTGTTTTTCAAGTGTTTGATGATTTTACTAATCAAATGGAGTCATTTATTTTCATATCACTTAATATAATTGTCTTGTTCATACCATGTTTTTCAAAAAAAAATCATCGAGTGTTAGGAAGAGTTGGATTGAGGATGAGATCAAAGAAAAACTATAAAGATATATTAGCATTTGAAACGATGTTTTATTTTAAATATTAGCATTTTATGAAAAATATATACTAGGTATTAGAATCCTCTTTTAATTTATGGATTTACTATTTAAGAGTTTTTCTTCATTCTATAAAAATTTAACATAATTATCTTAGGAAAAATAATGTGAATACAAGTTTTATAATAACTAGAATACCTTAGGTTTAGGGTTTGGTCCTAATATGTAATCTATTATGAACATGGTTAAATATATATTAATAAATATAATGAATGTATTTAAATAAAATTTTAAGGGAGATTGAAAATTGATGTGAGATATTATGGCATTCAATTGTTCAAAATTGATTTGTTTTAATAGTATGATCATATTAGTGTAATGGTTTTCGGAAAATTGTGTCTATTAGTGGTTGGGTTATGCAGCAGTGACTTTTCATGGACCCTTTGTATTTGTGATTGAATTATCTCATCTTAAATAACATGATTAATTAGTATATTTGGTTAATTTAATGTATTCCTAAGGATCCAATGGCATCTATGACAACACCCTTAAATGAAGAAGTGAAATAGAAAATTACCCTTTCTCTTCAAAATCGTAAAATGTGTACTGTTTAATTATTTTATATCATGTGTGGAATGGTTTTGGTTTGTGTGATTTCGGATGATTTAATATGAAGTAGATATATCATGATGTGTATGTGGGAGGTGGAGGAGATGTGGTTGTGTAGTTAAAAATGATTATATCGTTCATGTGTGCATATGAACTATCACCTCCGCGAAGCAATGTGAACCATTTTTCATCACCACATCACATGGTTGATATAAATATTTATAATAATATTTAAGTGATAAATATGATATTAATGTTATTATAATTACTATGTAATTAAATAATAATACCTACCATATTTCCTTAATGATCATTGAAAAATTATAATGTTACTCATGAATACATACATCCTAGAATCTCTATGATTTTAACATTGTTCATTTTTCAAAACCAATATGTAATGAATGGATTCAAAGATATTATTTATTTATAAAAATTATTATTATCTAATTATTATTAATCTGGATATGATAGACTAAATTTGTTTTTCACTGCATTTGACCTACCAAAGTAATTTTGGTCTCATGTTCCGAATATCGACAAAATGTCCTATATGAATGTAAATAATTATGAAATTGGTATAGAATGACACTAGGTGATATAAAACGAATAATAAACATTGAAATTTTGATAAATAATTTTAAAAAATTAACCTATTGTTATTATTTAGGAATATAAGGATTATACTTGATGAGTCATATTCATGGTATGATACATTTTTTAATCACCTTTTGTTGAGACATATCATGATGTTTTTAACTTTATTCATTTATAAGGAGCATTTAAATCACCTTTGAAATTATATTTATAGAATTTATATATCCTCTCTTTATTCAAATTTTTTTAAATTTAAATCATTCATTGGTATTATGATTTAATTTTTTGATGTGGTATGAGAAACCTTGAATGTGAAATGATCTAATTTAAAAATATTTTCTCCAAGTCAATATTTATGATATAATTTTACATATTTATTTATATATAGAGAAAATTGTAATATAAGTCACTTTTTGTATATTTTTAATTTCATTAAATTCTTTTCTAAATGAATATTTATTTTGTTTTATACAGAACATTTTAATTAATTAAAAATGAATTTTCTTTTTTTAATGTACATGGATACAATGACTTCTCTGCCACCATGTAAATTATTTTATTTTTGAACACTTTTCAAAAAATAATATTTCCTTAAATGAAAAATTTTCTGTATCTTCTGGGTCTTTTGGTATTGAAAATGAATTTCCAAAATAAATGTGTATTTTCAATTGAAAATTGGGCTTTGAAAGATAATAATATGTGAACATGATTTACATATGAGTTTAAAAGTGTCTAATAAACTGATAATTATTTTATTACATATTTAGGTTCTTGTCCATTATAAATGATGGTTGTTCCCATATATCACCTGTTGAGCCAGCTACATATAAATGATGGGTATTCCCAGATAGTAATCTAATGCATTGGGTACTCCTGAGATGGAACATGACCATATTCTTATATCATGCATATATGGTTTTTTTGTTTAATATAATGGTTATATGTTATGATGTCCAAATATTCCTAAATTCAATTCATATGAAATATAATGTGATTTTATGGGAATAATTTACTTTGAAAAGGTAAAATAAATTATCTTTATAAAGTAATTATATATCACTTGATGTGTAAAATGATATGTTTTCTATAGAAGTGTTTTTCAATTGTTTTATGTTTTTACTAATCTAAGAATGTCCTTACTTTTCAAATCACTTGCAATGATTTTCTTTTTCATAACACATTTTTCAAATTTATTTCATCGAGTATTAGGAAGAGTTGGATCAAGGACGCGATCAAAGGAAAACTATAAAGATATATTAGCATTAGAAATAATGTTTTATTTTAAATTTTAGTATTTTATGAAAAATACATACTTGGTATTAGAATACACTTTTAATGTATGGATTGACTATTTATTGTTTTTTCCTAATTCTATGAATCACTATAACAGAATTATCATAGTAAAAATAAATTGAATACTTGTTTTATAATAACTAGAATACATTATGTTTAAGTTTTAGTCCTAATATGCAATCTATTGTGAACATGGTTAAATATAGATTAGTAAATATATTGAATATATTTAAATAAAATTTTAAGGTAGATGGAAATTTGTTGAGAGATCTTATGGCATTAAATTGTTATGAATTGATTTGTTTTAGTATTATAATCGTATTAGTGTAATGGTTTTGTGAAAATTGTTTCTATTGGTGGTTGGGTTATGCAGTAGTGTCTTTTCATGTACCCTTTTTTTTGGGATTGAATTATGTCATATTAAATAACTCGACACCTAGTTTTATTAGGTTAATTTAATATATTCCTATGGATCCAATGGCATCTTTGATAACACTATTAAATGAAGAAGTGAAATGGAAAAGGTTCCCTTTATTTTCTAAATATTAAAATATGTAATGTTTAATTATGTGATTTCATCTGTGGAATGGTTTTGCTTAGTGTGATTGCAGATGATTTAATAGGAAGTATATATGTCATGATGTGTACGTGGGAGGTGGAGGAGATGTGGTTGTGTAGTTAAAAATGATAATTTCGTTCATGCGTACATATAAACTATCATCCCCGCGAAGCGATGCGAATAATTTTTTATCACCACGTCAAATGGTTGATATATATTTTTATATGAATATGTAAGTGATAAATATGATTTTAATGTTATTATAATCACTATGTAATAAAAAAATAATACCTACCATCTTTCCATAATGATATTTGAAAATTTATATTGTTACTCATGAATACATACATCCTACCGTCTCCATGATTATAACATTTTTCATTTTTCAAAACTAAAATTTAATGAATGGATTTAAAAATATTATTTATTTTTAAAAATTATTATTATCTAATTATTATTATTCTATATATTATAGAATAAGTATGACCTTGATTTCATTTGACCTACCAAAGAAATTTTTCACTCATGTACCAAATATCGAGAATATTTCATATATGAATGTAACTAATTATGAAATTATTATATAATGACTCTAAGTGATTTAAAATGAATAATAAACATTAAAATTTTTATAAATAATTTAAACAAATTAACCAAATGTTATTATTTAGGAATATAAGGATTATACCTGATCAGTCAGATTCAAGGTATGAGACATTTCTTTAATCACCTTCTGTTGAGACATATCATGATGTTTTGAACATTATTCATTTATAAGGTGTATTTAAATCACCGTTGAAATTATATTTACAAAATTTATATATCATGAAGTTATTTAATATTTTTTAATTTTAATCATTCATTTCTCTTATGATTTAAATGTTCGATGTAGTGTGAGACACCTTGATTGTGAAATAATTTAATTTAAAAATATTTTATCCATGTCAATATTTATGATATTATTTTACATAATTATTTATATATAGAGAAAATTGTAATAGAAGTCATTTTTTGTATATTTTTAATTTCATTAAATGGTTTTCAAAAGAAATATTTTTATCTTCTTTATACAGAACATTTTAATAAATGAAATAATGAATGTTATTTTTTAAACGTACATGGAGATAATGATTTTTCCTCCACCATGTAAATTATTATATTTTTTAACACTTTTCAAAACATATTATTTCATTAAATGAAAATTAGTTTGTATCTTCTGTGTCTTTTGGTATTGAAAATGTTTTTTCAAAATAAATGTGTGTTTTCTATTGAAAATAGGGATTTGAAAGATAATGATATGTGAAAATGATTTACATATGAGTTTAAAAGAGTTTAATAAAATGATGAATTATTTTATTAAATGATGAGGTTCTTGTATATTATAAATGATGGTTGTTCCTAAATAGTACCTGGTGAGACAGTTACATATAACTGATGGGTATGCCCAGATAGTAATCCAATGTAGTGGGTACTCCAGAGATGGAACATGACGATATACAAATATCATTTATAAGGGGTTTTTTTGTTATATAAAAGGGTTATATGTGATGATGTCCCCATATTCCAAAATGACATTTATATGCATGATAATGTTATTTTATAGGAATCATTTACTTTAAAAAGATAAAATAAATGATTTTTATAATGTTATTATATTTTTCTTGATGGGTAAAATGATATTTTTTCTATGGAAGTGTTTTTCAAGTGTTTAATGTTTTTAGTAATCTAATAGAGTCATTTATTTTCATATCACTTACTATGATTTTCTTGTTCATACCATGTTTTTAATTTTTTTTCATCGAGTGATAGGAAGAGATGGGCCAAGGATGAGAACAAAGGAAAACTATGAAGATATATTTTCATTATAAATGATGTTTTATTTTAAATATTTGTATTTTATTAAAAATAGATACTAGGAACTAGAATCCACTTTTAATGTAAGGATTAACTATTTAAGTGTTTTCCTAATTCTATAAATCAATTTAACAAAATTATCATAGGAAACATAAAGTGAATACAAGTTTTATAATAACTAGAATACATTAGGTTTAGGGTTTGGTCCTAATATGTAATCTATTACGAACATGGTTAAATATATATTAATAAATATAGTGAATGTATTTAAATAAAATTTAAAGGGATATTTAAATTTAATGTGAAATCTTATGGCTTTCAATTGTTCAGAATTGATTTGTTTTAATTTTATGATCGTATTAGTGTAATGGGTTGGGAAAATTGTGTCTATTAGTGGTTGGGTTATGCAGCAGTGTCTTTTCATTAACCCTTCATATTTGGGATTAAATTATCTCATCTCAAATAACATGATTACTTGGTTTATTTGGTTAATTTAATATATTCTTAAGGATCTAATGACATCTGTGACAACACCCTTACACGAAGATGTGAAATAGAAAAGTTCCCTTTCATTTCTAAATCGTAAAATGTGTACTATTTAATTATTTCATATCATTTTTGGAATGGTTTTGGTTTGTGTTATTGGGGATGATTTAATAGGAAGTAGATATATCATGATTTTTATGTGGGAGGAGGAGGAGATGTGGTTGTGTAGTTAAAAATGATTATACCATTCATGCGTGCATATGAACTATCACCTCCGTGAAGTGATGTGAATCATTTTTCATCACCACATCACATTGTTGATATATATATATTTATAAGAATATTTAAGTGATAAATATTATATTAATGTTATTATAATCACTATGTAATTATAAAATAATATGTACCATCTTTCCATAATAATCTTTGAAAAATGATAATGTTACTCATGAATACATACATTCTAGCATCTCTACGATTTTAACATTGTTCATTTTTCAAAACCAATATGTAATGAATGGATTTAGAACTATTATTTATTTATAAAAATGATTATTATCAAATTATTATTACTCTGGATATGATAGACTAAGTATGTCTTTCCCTGCATTTGACCTACCAAAGTAATTTTGGCCTCATTTACCGAATATCGACCAAATGTCCTATATGAATGTAACTAATTATGAAATTGTTATTGAATGAACTAGGTGATATAAAATGAATAATAAATGTTAAAATTTTGATAAATAATTTAAATAAATTAACCTAATTTTAGTTTTTAGGATTATAAGGATTATACATGATGGGTCAGATTCAAGGTATGAGGCATTTTTTTAATAACCTTTCGTTGAGACATATCATGATATTTTTAACTTTATTCATTTATAAGGGGCATTTAAATCACCATAGAAATTATATTTATAGAATTAATATATCCTCTTGTTATTTAAAATTTTTTAAATTTAAATCATTCATTGCTTTTATGATTTAATTGTTCTATGTGGTATGATAAACCTTGAATGTGAAAAGATTTAATTTAAAAACATTTTCTCCATGTCAATATTTATGATATTATTTTAAATATTTATTTATATATAGAGAAAGTCATAATAGAAGTCATTTTATATATTTTTAATTTCATTAAATGCTTTTCTAAAGAAATATTTTTATCTGCTATATACATAACATTTTAATAAATGACAAAGTGAATGTTATTTTTTTAATGTATATGGAGAGAATGACTTTTCCTCAACCATGTAAATTATTTTATTTTTGAACACTTTTCAAAAAATAATATTTCATTAAATGAAAAAGTGTCTGTGTCTTCTGGTTCTTTTGGTATTGAAAATGTTTTTTCAGAATAATTGTGTATTTTCTATTGAAAATTTGGATTTGAAAGATAACGATATGTGAACGTGATTTACATAAGAGTTTAAAAGAGTTTTATAAAATTATGAATTGTTTTATTACATGTTGAGTTTCTTGTCCATTATAAATGATGGTTGATCCCACATAGAAACTATTGAGCCAGCTACATATAAATGATGGGTATGCCCAGATAGTAATCCAACGAATTGGGTACTCCGTAGATGGAACACGACCATATGATAATATCATTATATATGGTTTTATGCTTTATATAAGGGTTATATGTGATGATGTACAAATATTCATAAAAGAAATTTATATGCAAGATAATTTGATTTTATGGGAATCATTTACTCTGAAAAGGTAAAATAAATGATCTTTTTAATATAATTATATTTCACCAGATGGGTAAAATGATATGTTTTATATTTGGTTTGTTTTTCAATTGTTTTATGATTTTACTAATCTAAGAATGTCATTAATTTTCATATCACTTAAAATGATTTTATTGTTCATAACACATTTTTCATATTTTTTTTCATTGAGTATTAGGAATAATTGGATCAAGAACGAGATCAAAGGAAAACTATGAAGATATATTATCATTAGAAATGATGTTTTATTTTAAATTTTAGTATTTTATGAATAATAGATACTAGTAATTAGAATACACTTGTAATGAATTGATTTATTATTTAAGAGTTTTTCCTAATTATATAAAACACTATAACAATATTATCATAGTAAAAATAAAGTGAATACTAGTTTTATAATAACTAGAATACATTATGTTTATGTTTTAGTCCTAATATGTAATCTATTTTGAACATTGTTAAATCAATATTAATAAATATATTGAATATATTTAAATAAAAGTTTAAGGGAGATGGAAATTTGATGAGAGATCTTATGGCTTTCAATTGATCAGAATTGATTTTTATTAATATTATCATCGTATTAGTGTAATGGTTTTGTGAAAATTGTTTCTATTGGTGGTTGGGTAATGCAGTAGTTTCCTTTCATGGACCCTTTTTTTTTGGGATTTAATTATTTCATATTAAATAACATGATAACTAGGTTTATTCAGTTAATTTAATATATTCTTAAGGATCCAATGACATCTATGATAACACCAATAAATGAATATGTGAAATGGAAAAAGTTATCTTTATTTTCTAAATCTTAAAATGTGTAATGTTTAATTATGAGATGTCATGTGTGTAATGGTTTTGGTTTTTTTGATTGGGGACGATTTAATAGGAAGTAGATATATTGTGATGTTTATGTGGGAGGTGGAGGAGATGTCGTTGTATAGTCAAAAATGATAATATCAGTCATTCATACATATAAACTATCATCTCCACGATGCGATATGAATAATTTTTCTTCACCACATCATGTGTTTGATATATATATTTATAAGAATATTTAAGTGATAAATATTATATTAATGTTATTATAATCATTATGTAATAAAAAATAATACCTAAAATCTTTCCATAATGATCTTTGAAAAATTATAATGTTACTCCTAAATACATACATCCTACTTTCTCCACAATTATAACATTTTTCATTTTTAAAAACCAATATATAATGAATGGATTTTAAACTACTATTGATTTATAAAAATTATTATTATCTAATTATAATTATTCTAGAGATGATAGACTAAGTATGTCTTTGACTGCATTGGACCTACCAAAGTAATTTTTGTCTAATATACCGAATGTCGACAAAATTTCCTATATGAGTGTGACTAATTATGAAATTGTTTTATAATGACTCTAAGTGATATAAAATTAATAATAAACATTAAAATTTTGATAAATAATTTTAACAAATTAACCTAATGTTATTATTTAGGAATATAAGGATTACACATAATGAGTCAGATTCAAGGTATGAGGCATTTCTTTAATCACCTTCCGTTGAGACATATCATGATGTTTTGAACATTATTCATTTATAAGGTTTATTTAAATAACATTCGAAATTATAATTTTATAATTATATATCATCATGTTATTTAAAATTTTTGAAATTTTAATCATTCATTTCTCTATTGATTTAAATGTTCGATGTCGTACGAGACACCTTGAATGTGAAAATATTTAATATAAAAATATTTAATCCATATCAATATTTATGATATTATTTTACATATTTATTTATAAATAGAGAAAATTGTAATAGAAGTCATTTTTTTATATTTTTAATTTCATTAAATGGTTTTCTAATGGAATATTTTTAACTATTTTATATTGAAAATTTTAATAAATGAAAAAATGAATGTTATTTTTTTTAAACGTACGTGGACACAATGACTTTTCCACCACCATGAAAATTATTTTATTTTTTAACACTTTTCAAAACATAATATTTCATTAAATGAAAATGTTTCTGTATCTTCTATGTCTTTTGGTATTGAAAAAGTTTTTTCAAAATAAATGTGTATTTTCTATTGAGAATAGGGATTTGAAAGATAATGATATGTGAATGTGATTTTGTAAAGACCCGTAAAATTCAGGGGATTTTTTTTAATTTTCTTTGAAATTTTACAAGAACACGGTTTCAGACGGCACTTGATTCCGAGGCCCGGAGTGCCCGGAATTTCTATCCGAAGTTTAGCTCGGGTACGTTCAGTGAACGAATGAGCAGGAATTTCAAACTTTTGAACTGGTGCCCGGAATCGAATTCTAAGGGCACCGATGGAACCGCAGCCCCGGTAATTGCTTAGGAACTCCTGTTCCGAAGTTTCGTTTTCACGAGAGTTAATGATAAAAATTGTGGATGTTTAATTCATAATTATTCTACAATTTTTTTATCTTAACCTATGTGATTTATCGTTTGGATGGAAGTTGGGTAACTACCCAACCTCCATTGGGAGGTTATGAGGGTGGTGGGGCCCACACGAACCCCACCCCTTCATATCCTCTAAACCCCCTCAACTCCAATTTAAATGTTGATAACTTATGATTATCAAACTTATGGTTTTTATGTTGAGTGTTTAATGTATGTTTTTGAAATTCAAACCTTTGAATTTCAAAAGGTTTGTTGTGTTAATAAAATAAGAATGGAGCTTATTTTATTTTGTTGTTAGAGTTTTTTCGTTGAGAGGTTTTGGGAAGAACATCTTCTCCTTCGATGAAGAACGTGAAGAACACCTCATACTCCAACGAAGAACATTGTTCTTCAACTAAGAACATCTCTGCCGAAGAACGTGGAGAACTTCTTCCACGACGTTCTTCTTCCGCAACGTTTCCTCTTCGGACGCACCTCGATGACAACGGAATCGACGTTCGTTTTCCGCAACGCCCGACCTCCGCGACGCTTGTCTTCCGCGGCTTGTTGACGTGCACCGTTCATGAAACTGAGGTAGGGGATTTATTTTATTTAATTATTTTTCTGTTCATGATTCTAGTTTGTCGGTCTTCGTAGATATTCGACTAAATGTTATTTTTTAACGAGAGGGGGCCGGACCACACAAACACGGCCGACCCTCCTCTTTATCCTTGTGGATACTTTGTGGTTTGGACGGAATGGCGTGGTGCCATCTCACCACATACAAATCGCACGTCAAGTACTTCGCGGTGCCATCGCGACATGCTGTGAAGTTGAACAATTTCGCGACGCTGTCGCGCTGTGTCGAAGAAAACCGAAGACGCCATGGCCGGAGCGGGGCAGCGGCGGAGGGGTGCGGTGCCGTCACACTGCGCCGGACGACAAGGGGCGCGGCCGATTCCGGGCCGCGGTGCAGCAGGGTGACCGGCAGCCGGTGCCGGGCCGCCGCTATCGGAGCTGGAAGGGGACCGGCCATCGCCTGTCCCGTTAGGCAGGAACCGGCCGGCCAGGTCGGGTCGGCCGGATGAGGAAAAGACGGGGGAATTAATTCCCCCGGTCGGCCATCATTTGCGGCCCACAAATAAGGGGCCGCGGTTACATGAAATGGGAGGGTCAGCGCCCCCCTGTAAGATCCAAAAACAGTTTGGCCGTTTTGGCCGAGCACCGACCGGCGCGCCCAGCGCGGGGGCGCCGGTCCCGGTCGCCGGGCCGGGCTGCACCCAGGCCGGGCCGGGCCGCGCCCAGGCCGGGCCGGGCCGCGCCTACCGGGCCGGGCCAGGCCGACCCTGACCCGGGGCGGGTCGACCCGTTTCGGGCCGACCGGGGGGCTCGGGCCGGGTCGGTCCGGGCCCGAAAACCCCGTTTTCGGACAGATTGGGTTCAATTGACCATAACTCAGGCTAAGGACCTCCGATCGATGTGCCGTCAGTGGAGAAACGATCCTTGGAACTAGATGTTCATTTCTTTATATCGCACTCAAGGTTTCATAATACTTTGTGTTCGGCTGGGTTGGTTCGTACACGAAACCAACCGGGCCGTCGGAGCAGAAACGCTCATATCATAATCTCTGGACGTCCGAATGACATGTCGTCGACTTTTTTGGTTTCCTATTAGTGAGAAGGATCATTTGGCTTACTCCGCCCGAGGTTTGGACGCAGGTGGAGTACGGTCGGGTTGGTTTTTCCTTAAAAACCAACCAGGACCCTGGGACGAAAAAGCCAATAACTCTCAGACCGGGCGTCCGTTTGACGCGCCGTCTGTGACGTTGAGTTCCTGTTGACGATAAAAAACTTTTGGATACATCAACTCTGGACTATTTGTCAGTTGATGTATCAGTCTCTCAGCTCGTGGTGAGGACCCTCCCGAACAAGCTTGCTGTGTGCCGGAACCCTAGTGCTGGTTGCGACTGCTACTATGACTGCGACGACGACTGTGCAGAGATCCTCAGTGGATTCGACGATGATGACTACAACACTCAACGATCTTGTGTGGATCAGTGCTATCGATCCTGTGTGGATATGATCTTGTGTGGGTCAGCGCTCAATGGTTCTGTGTGAGCCAGCGCATACAGGTCCTGTGTGGGCCCGATCCTGTGTGGGTCTTTGCGGGGGTTAGTACCTATTGATCCTTTGTGGGTCCGGCGACTTAGATAGATCAGTGATCATCTCTATCGTCTTTCGAAGAAGTATACCTGTGTGAGATGAATCTTTTTTACTTTCCTATGTGGATTGTGTTGTGCTATCTTATGTGGATTACATTTTTCTTTCCTATGTGGAATACGTAAGCTTTCCTGTGTGGACTGGGTTGTACTTAGGCTCGGAGGTTGGAGCGTAATGGAATTGATGACTTAGGTATATGTATGGGCATATACCTAAGCAGTGTCGGTTGTTACTTCGTGATTGTAACTTTCCTTTGTGGTTTATCCTTTGTGGATTTTGGGAGCCCTTCGGGGGTCTCGGGGTCCCTACTGAGTAGCTTATAGTCACCCCTGCACGGGCTATGCCCGCACTACGTTGTGTTGGTTGTAGAAGATGGAAAACGCTGATCGTGGAGGAGGCTTGTGGAGCAGAACGGTACCTGGAGGTGGACCACTGGGCGGGTCGTACTCGGAGCGGTCGGTTGGACGCGAGGAGCAGTGGAGGCGTTTATGTACCCACCCTTCAGGTGGGATTCCCAGAGGAAATCTCGTCGTTGTGGATTTACCTTTTAGTTGTTGTTTTTCCCGTTCGAGTTGTACATTACTTTCAGCTTGGTTTTGTATACTGGCCCACTTACTTTCCGCACATACAGTTGTACTCTGTTTTTACTTAGTGTATACTTCTACTGCTTTCTTTCTCTGTGGTGTTTGTTTACATTACAAAGGCAATGCCTTCCCTTTTTACCGGGATATACGCCTTAGTGCTAGTCGCCAACCCATGGCCTATGGAAGGCAGGCTTGGGGTAGTCACGGCACGGGCCCCGAGGACGGGTCATGAAAAATTGGTATCAGAGGAGTTCAGTTCTACTGCGAACTATGATCATTTCTATGTGAAGCAATAGTGTTTAGATTATTGGGTGTGGTTATCAGTCCAGGGAGTCCAGGCTTGGTGCGGCGGCCGACGTATCTGTACACCAGGACCTTGACTTCTGATTTCTGACTTAATGCATGAAAACATTGATTGCATGTGTGTTTCTTGTTTTCATTGTGATTAATTTGTATCAGCTCACCAGGTATACTTTTCTGACCATGGATCACCTGTTTCCTTTTCAGGATGGCCCCACGACGGCAGCCATCTAGGTTTCCGAGAGTCGAGTGTGACAATAGCCCACCAGGCGACGAGGCCTCGGTGCAAGGCCCTTTGTCAGCAGTGGCACCGGCAGTAGCTCTACCCGCCGAGCCACCGATGCTTCCAGCACCAGCCGCTGACGATTCATGTCACCTCAGTGAACTGCATGAGTTCCAGTGCCAGCGACCTCCCAGGTTCCGCAGGGAGACGGACCCCCAGGCAGCCGAGGACTCGCTGGAGGCTGTGGTGTGAGTTTTCCAGCTAGTGAGGACACCAGTAGACCTCATAGTGATCCTCGCAGCAATCCTACTGCACGCAGCAGCGGGATGATGGTGGAGATTGATGTTCCAGGTGCACGATGAGGCATCTATTCTCTGGACGGAATTTGAGAGCCTCTTCTGCTCAGAGTTCGTCCCATCCACCCTCCGCACGGTGCGCATCCAGGAGCTTCTTCAGCTGCGGCAGGGTAGCTTGACGGTCGCCCAGTACTCGGTGAGATTTACTAATCTCTCTCTCTACTCTACAGACATGGTATGGGACCCATTCTTCCGGGACCAGACCTTTGAGCAGGGATTGAGACACGAGATCAAGACATCACTGATCTCCCTCAGCATTCCGACTCAGACAGGAGTACTAGAGAGATCCCTTTTGATCGAGAGCTTTCTTGATGAGTCTACACCAGCGCCGAGACCCACCGCAGGGTGGCACGTAGCAGAGTCTTCTGTAGCAGGTATTCGATGGATGACTCATGGGTCCAGGTAGACCAGACACTCAGGCAGACGACCTAAAGACACTGGCTCAGCAGTGCGGGGCACATAGCGCGAAGCCAGTCTTTCGAGAGGTAGGCAGTGCTACTAATGCGGCGGGTAGGGCCACGTGGCTCATGATTACCCAACTTGTCGTGCCGAGGAGTAGAATATGGTTGAGGGACCACCGAGGCAGAGGAAGAGGGTCGACCGTGGCGGTCCGCAGGGAGCAGGAGGACGAGGCAGGGGAGCTGGCCGAGCAGTAGGTGGTGGGCGACGCTTTGAGGCTTTACAACCACCACCACAAGGAGGTCCACCCTGACCATAGAGAGTTTGCGGGCAGAGACAGGCACAGCTCCAGGCAGCGGAGGCCTACGACCACGGCGCGCCAGAGATAATTCGAGGTACTATCTGGTTCTATTCCACCCATGCTGCAGTTCTTATAGACACAGTAGTGAGTCACTCTTTCATAGCCGCTTCCCTTGTTCGGAGCTCGGAGATTTCGACAGAGCCATTAGATCGATCCTTACAACTAGAGACTCCTACGGGAGAAGACTCGACGATTACGCACTGGTGCCGGCAGTGTGAGCTTACTCTAACAGGCGAGAACTTCGGCTGGGATCTTCTTGTAGTAGGGTCAAGGCCTTACGACGTCATCTTGGGCATGGATTGGTTATCTACACTCCATGCACAGATTGACTGTATTAGGCGCAATGTGCGATGTGTACGCACCAACGAGAGAAGGTTCAGCTTCACCGGCGAGAAGGGAGCCTTTGTAGCACATGATGGAATTCCGCAGAGGAGGGGACATCCCATCTCTCATCATTTGGCTAGTCTCATCCTGGGAGTAGTTGACGTACAGAGTCCTGGTTTTCCTGCAGTGGTGGATCAGTATGCAGACGTTTTTCCCGACGACGTTCCAGGGCTACCTCCTCGCAGATAGGTTGACTTTTATATTGACCTGTACCCCAGGACAACCCCGATATCGACTCCAGCATATCGGATGGCCGCCTCCGAGCTTCGAGAGCTACGGGTACAGTTGGACGACTTGCAGGGCAAGGGGTTCATCCGACCCAGGGTTTCAACCTGGGCTTCTCTGATATTGTTCTCCAAGAAGGAGGACGGTAGCTTGAGACTTTGTGTTGACTATCGTCGCCTGAACCAGGTGACAGTGAGGAACAAGTATCTGCTACCGAGGATTGACGACCTCTTCGATCAGCTCATGGGAGCATGATGGTTCTCGAAGATAGACCTCAGATCAGGCTACCATCAGCTCAGAGTTCGGGATGAGGACGTGCAGAAGACGACCTTCAGATTTTGATATGGCCACTATGAGTTCTTGGTTATG
Organism: Viscum album; assembly: GCA_963277665.1. Classification (NCBI taxonomy): domain Eukaryota; kingdom Viridiplantae; phylum Streptophyta; class Magnoliopsida; order Santalales; family Viscaceae; genus Viscum; species Viscum album. Next base: position 2,055,501,177 of record OY728127.1, on the reverse strand, counting down.
CCTTTCGGTGTAACCAATGCTCCAGTAGTGTTCATGGCCCTCATGAACAGGATCATTCAGCCATACCTCGATCGATTTGTCGTGGTCTTCATCGAAGAGATTTTAATTTACTCGACGACTGAGGAGGAGCATGCCTACCACTTACGGGTTGTACTAGACACACTTCGAGAGCACCAGCTTTATGGTAAGCTCTCGAAGTGCCAGTTCTGGAAATGTGAGGTCCACTTCTTGGGATACATCATCTCTGAGGCGAGAGTTGCAGTGGATCCTGTGATGATCGAGGCAGTGCTAGCTTGGGAGCCACCCAGGAGTGTGATGGAGGTGCGGAGTTTCTTGGGTCTAGCTGGATATTATCGCAGATTTGTGCCAGATTTCTCCAGAGTTGCGGCGCCACTCTCAACATTGACGAAGAAGGGGAAACCCTTCGTGTGGTCAGACAGATGTCAGCAGAGCTTCCAGGAGCTGAGACAGAGATTGACTAGCGCACCCGTCTTGATGTTTCCTAAGGAGGGAGTAGGGTACGTAGTCTACCGCGATGCATCAGGGACCGAACTCGGATGTGTCCTGATACAGGAGCAGGCAGTAATCTCCTATAGATCACGTCAGTTGAGGCCGCATGAGCAGAACTATGCTACCCATGACCTGGAGTTAGCAGCAGTGGTCTTCGCTCTGAAGACATGGCAACACTATCTGATGGGCGAGCGCTTTACAGTATTTTCTGACCATCAGAGTCTTAGATACATCTTCTCTCAGAAGGATATGAATCTGAGACAGCGGAGATGAATTGAGTTCCTACAGGACATTGACTTTGAGATAGTCTATACTCCTGGGAAGGGGATTGTGGTAGCCGATGCTCTCAGTAGGAGGATGGGAATTCAGCTAATTGAGGAGGCGATAGAGCAGCTAGCCTCTTTGCAGATTTCCTTCGTGGATAGAGATGGAGCAGCCTTCCTTCAGACTCTCACAGTCCCTCATCCACTACTGCAGCGAGTCAGAGAGACACAGCGTGGGGACACTGACTGTGAGACACGGCGTGCACAGATATCCTCAGGACAGGCCCCTGATGGTTTTTCCTTTGGAGCATAGCACGACATCATTTTTAGAGGATGTACCTTGGTACCAGTCGCATTACGAGAGGAGGTGCTGAGATAGTTTCACACATCTCCCTTGGTGGTACATCCTGGAGTGGCGAAGATGTACCAGGACCTCAGACGACAGCACTGGTGGCCGGGCATGAAGAAGGTTGTGGCAGAGTTCATTTCTCGATGCCTCACCTGCCAGTAGGTGAAGGCAGAGAACCATGTACCAGCAGGCTTGGAACAGCCCTTGGAGGTTCCGGAGTGGAAGTGGGATTGCATATCTATGGTCTTCGTGACTGGACTTCCACGCACTTCTAGAGGTCACGACTCCATTTGGGTTATTGTCGACCGACTCACCAAGTAGGCTCACTTCTTACCCATCAGAGATCAGGGCTCAGTGGAGAGCTTGGGACGTATTTACGTTCAAGAGATTGTATGGCTTCACAGTGTGCCATCATCTATCGTCTCTGATCGAGATGCTCGCTTTACTTCCTGGCTTTGGAATGGGTTTCAGGAGGCATTCGGGACGCAGCTACATCTGAGCACAACCTTTCACCCTCAGACGGATGGTCAGATGAAGAGGACCATTCCGACTCCCGAGGACGTGCTCCGCGCATGTGTCCTCGACTTTGGTCGAAGGTGGGAGGACCACCTACCATTGGAGGAGTTCGCGTAGAACAACAGCTACCACTCCACCATCGGGATGGAACCATACGAGGCGTTGTACGACAGACCTTGTAGATCTCTTTTGTGCTGGAAAGACCCTGGGGAGTCAGCACTTGTGGGACCAGAGATGGTCCAGGCCACGACAGAGAAGGTCCAGGTCATCCAGGAGCGGATGAGGACAACTCAGAGTTGACAAAAGTCTTATGCTGACAGGAGGCGGAGGCCACTAGAGTTCGAGGATGGGGACCACGTCTTCTTGCGTGTCTCACCTCGACGTGGATTACGAAGATTTGGCCGAGGCGAAAAGTTGTCTCCATGCTTCATCGGACCCTTCCAGGTCCTCAGCAGGATTGGCGAGGTGGATTATCTCCTGTCTCTACCACCTCAGTTGCACCGGGTGCACGACATCTTCCACGTATCTCAGCTGAGGAGATACGTGCACGATCCGACGCACATCATTGACCATGGGGAGCTAGACGTTGATGATGGGGTGACTTTTGCGGAGGTCCCGGTGGAGATCGAGGATCGACAGGAGCCGGTCCTACGTGGACGGTCGATTCCTCTAGTGCGCATCAGATGGCAGCACGGAAACCTCCAGGAGAGCACTTGGGAGCGGGAGGCTCAGATGTGTGCTCAGTACCCTCATTTGTTTCCCTAGTTATGATGTATATTTACGGGGATGTAATGCCCTGAGGTGGGAGTAATGTAAAGACCCGTAAAATTCAAGGTAATTTTTTTTTAATTTTCTTTGAAATTTTAAAAGAACGCATTTTCAGACTGCACTTGATTCCGAGGCCCGGAGTGCCCGGAATTTCTATCCGAAGATTAGCTCGAGTACGTTCAGTGAACGAATGAGCGGGAATTTCTAACTTTTTAACCGGTGCCCGGAATCGAATTCTTAGGGCACCGATGGAACAACAGCGCCGGAAATTGCTTAGGAACTCCTGTTCCGGACTTGCGTTTTCACGAGAGTTAATGATAAAAATTGTGGATGTTTAATTCATAATTATTCTAAATTTTTTTTATCTTACCCTAAGTGATCTATCCTTTGGATGGAAGTTGGGTAACTACCCAACCTCCCTTGGAAGGTTATTAGGGTGGTGGGGCCCACACGAACCCCACCCCTTCATATCCTCTAAACCCCCTCAACTCCCATTTAGATGTTGATAACATAAGTTTATCAAACTTATGGTTTTTATGTTGAGTGTTTAATGTATGTTTTTGAAATTCAAACCTTTGAATTTAAAAAGGCTTGTTGTGTTAATAAAATAAGAAAGGAGCTTATTTTATTTTGTTGTTAGAGATTTGTCGTTGAGAGGTTTTGGGAAGAACATATTCTCCATCGATGAAGAACGTGAAGAACACCTCGGACTCCGATGAAGAACATCGTTCTTCAACGAAGAACACCGTTCTTCAACGAAGAACATCTCCGCCGAAGAATGCGGAGAACTTCTTCCATGACGTTCTTCTTCTGCGATGTTCCCTATTTGGACGCACCTCGACGACAACGGAATCGACGTTCATTTTCCGCGACGCCCGACCTCCGCGACGCTCGTCTTCCGCGGATCGTTGACGTGCACCGTTCTTGAAACTGAGGTAGGGGATTTATTTTATTTAATTATTTTTGCGTTCAGGATTCTAGTTTGTCGATCTTCGTAGATATTCGACTAAATTTTATCGTTTAACGAGAGGGGGTCGGACCGCACAAACATGGTCTAACCTCCTCTTTATCCTTGTTGATACATTGTGGTTTTGATGGAATGGCGTGGTTCCATCGCACCACGTGAAAATCGCACGACAAGTACTTCGCGGTGCCGTCGCGCCGCGCCGTGAAGTTGAACAAGGATGTGACGCTGTCGCGCCGCGTTGAAGAAAACCAAAGACGCCGCGACCGGAGCGGGGCCGTGGCGGAGGGGTGCGGTCTCGTCGCACCGCATCGGACGACAAGGTCCTCGGCCGGTTCCGGGCCGCGGCGGAGCAGGGTGACCGGCGGCCGGTGTCGGAGCTAGAAGGGGACCGGCCATCGCCGGTCCCGTTAGGCAGGAACCAGCCGGCCAGGTCGGGCCGGCCTGACGAGGAGAAGCCGGGGGAATTAATTCCCCCAGCCGACCATCATTGCGGCCCCCAATTAAGGGGCCGCGGTTACAAGAAATGGGATTGGCAGTGCCCCCACCCCTGCGCGAGCCAAAAACGGCTTGACCATTTTGGACGAGCACCGACCGGCGCGCCCAGCGCGTGAGGCGCCGATCCGGGCCGCCGGGCTGGGCCGCGCCTGCTGGGCAAGGCCGCGCCAATCTGGGCCACGCCGCGCCGGGCCTGGCCGACCTGGACCTGGGGCGGGTAGACCCGGTTCGGGCCGACCAGGGGGTCTCGGGCCGGGTCAGCCCGGGCCCGAAACCCCTGTTTTCAGACCATTTGGGTTCAATTGCCCATAACTCGAGCTACGGACCTCCAATCGATGCGCCATCAGCGGCGACACGATCCTTGGAACGAGACGGTCGTTTTGGTATATCACACTCAAGGTTTCAGTATACTTTGAGTGCGGCCGGGTTGTTTCGTACACGAAACTAACTGGGCCCTCAGAGCGGAAACGCTCATATCTTAGGCTCCGGACGTCCGAATGATGTGCCGTCGACTTTGTTGGTTTCCTCTTAGTGAGACAAATCTTTTGGCTTACTCCGCCCGAGGTTTGGATGCAGGTGGAGTACGGTCGGGTTGGTTTTTCCTTAAAAACCAACCGGGCCCTGGGATGAAAAAGCCAATAACTCTCAGACCAGGCGTCCGTTTGACGCGCCGTCTACGACGTTGAGTTCCTGTTGACGACTCGGAAATTTTGGATACATCAACTCTGGACTATGTGTCAGTTGATGTATCGGCCTCTTGGCTAGTGGAGTGGACCCTCCCGAACGGGCTTGCTGTGTGCGGGAACCCTAGTGCTGGCTGCGACTGCTACCATGACTGCGACGACGACTGTGTAGAGATTCTCAGTGGATTCGACGACGACGACTACAACACTCAGCGATCCTGTGTGGATTAGTGCTATCGATCCTGTGTGGATCTGATCCTGTGTGAGTCAGCGCTTAGTGGTTCTGTGTGAGCCAGGGCCTATAGGTCCTGTGTGGGCCCGATCCTGTGTGGGTCTTTGCGGGGGTTAGTACATATCGATCCTTTGTGGGTCCGACGACTTAGATGGATCAGTGATCATCTCTATCGTCTTTCGAAGAAGTATACCTGTGTGAGATGAATCCTTTTTACTTTCCTATGTGGATTGTGTTGTGCTATCCTGTGTGGATTATGTGTTGCTTTCCTATGTGGAATACGTATGCTTTCATGTGTGGACTTGGTTGTACTTGGGCTCGGAGGTTGGAGCGTAATGGAATTGATGACTTAGGTATATGTATGGGAATATACCTAAGCAGTGTCAGTTGTTACTTCGTGATTGTAACTTTTCTTTGTGGTTTATCCTTTTTGGATTTTGGGAGACCTTCAGGGGTCTTGGGGTCCCTACTGAGTAGCTTATACTCACCCCTCCACGGGCTATGCCCGCACTACATTGTGTTGGTTGCAGACGACGGACAACACTGATCGTAGAGGAGGATTGCAGAGCAGAACGATACATGGAGGTGGACCACTAGGCGGGACGTACTCGGAGCGGTAGGTTGGACCCAAGAAGCAGTGGAGGCTTTTCTGTACCCACCCTTCAGGTGGGATTCCCAGAGGACAGCTCGTTGTTGCGGCTTTACCTTTTAGTTTATGTTTTTCCCTTTCGAGTTGTACTTTACTTTCAGCTTGGGTTTGTATACCGGCCCACTTACATTCCGCACTTACATTTGTACTCTGTTTTTACTTAGTGTTTACTTCTACTGCTTTCTTGCTCTGTGGTGTTTGTTTACTTTACAAAGGCAATACCTTCCCTTTTTACCGGGATATACGCCTTGGTGCTAGTCGCCAACCCCTGGCCTATGGATGGTGGGCATGGGGTAGTCACGGCACGGGCCCCAAGGACGGGTCGTGACAGATTTACATATGAGTTTAAAAGAGTTTTATAAAATGAGGAATTATGTTATTACATGTTGTGGTTCTTAATCATTATAAATGACTGTTGTTCCAAAATAGCACCTGGTGACCCAGTTACATAAAAATAATGTAACACCCCAGGTAAATAAAGAATATAAAATTTTTATATTTATCTCTATTTGTGAATAAAATGTTAATATTAATTTAAAGGGAATTCTATGCTCAATGACTTAACCAATACGCAACAATGAGTTCCTTTGAAATCTTATGTTGTACTCTAATAATAAAATAATTTTATTTTAAATGGTAGTTAACAACTAGCCATTGTAATGACAGGAATGAACAGAACTAACTACAAAATGATTATATATGTTTGTCAAATATTTTTACTTTTCACATTAAATGATAGAGGATTAAAAATGCGAATGAATCCAATTTTAAGCGTAAACATTTTAATTTTCATTAAAAGGTAGATTAAACACCTTTTGATGGAGAACCTCTTTTAAATACATTTTATGACAATTTTATGTGTTATATTTGACAAAATAAAATTCTTCTTTAAAATCTGTACATCAAAATTTACTTTGTGTAAATTTTTGGTATTTTTATGATAAAGTTCATTTTTAATGAATAATTGAAAAATGATGTATTTTTATTCAATAAATATTTGTAATATAATTTATTTATATAATTGGTTCATATTTTGAATTGGTTTTAAAGTTAAATTAGAATATATTTTTACAATTTAATCCAATGGTGGTCATTGGAATTAATTTCAATTGGAAATTGGACTTAAACTAGTGTCAATCTATTAATAGATATTGTTTCTTAAAAACATACTATTTGTTTTGACAACGGGAATTATTTATTAAATTAATTAATGCAACTTATATGTTTTGAATTTTGTAAAATAGAAATCATTTTTTAATTCGGAATATGAAATATAGCTTAGGGTGAATTTTTGGCATTTTTCTGAAAAACATCATTTTTTGATGAATAGTGAAACCACTAAGTGGAAGTTTAAAAAAAGATTTTTTGTTTAAATGAAAATTTACCACTTCTGTGATTTTAATTTAAAAAATATGACATAAATAGTTTTCATTAGGATGTAAAATTTGGTTCAATGATATTAAAATAATTTTTTTTTGAATAGTAACTTTTAAGTTTTATTAATCGCGATTAAAGGTAATTAGTGTAATTTAAGGTAAAGATAATGTTATAATAATATGAAATGACCTTGAAACAGGTCATACCCTTATTGGATGAGTAATGGACGACCAAGAAAATCTATGGGTCATCTTGGGGACCCCATGGAGCCACATTGGTAGGAAAATGACATTAATAACTTTTTATTTAATGTTAAAATTAAAATGTCACAAACATGTGTTGTTTTCCTAAAACAAATTTTACATGGGGTTATAAAATTTAAATTTATGACTATAAATATTCATTATAAATCTAAAAAGATTTACTACATCATGATATTATTTCTATAATTATTAGACATTAAATAAATTAAATTATTTATGACACCATGATGATGCAGCGATTACCTCATTATTTAACGATTTAAATAAAATGAAACGATAATGTAAAATATAAGACCTAAACTTTTAAAAAACCTATTAGATGTGTGGATTTATAACTAATATAGCCTTATCCTATACATATATATTTTTTGGACCTTTAAAATCCGAAAATCATTTTATAATAATGTTACTTTTCAAGACTTTCCAAGAGTGCCCCTCCTCTCCTCTTATAAAGGCCCCATCCTCTACCACCTTACCCACACCTCTAAAGAGTTTGGCTCGGCCAAACCCTGCCCATTTTGTCTCCCAACATCCCTATCATACTCCTAGATGACTCAATTTGGTAGAAGTCTTTCCAAGGATGCCTTTGATCTCAAATAAAAAAGAGTTACCTGATTTAAAGGTATTTTCTTCCCTGGTGTTCTTTTGTTTTATTTTTCTTCTCTAACGCCCTAACCTTTTTTATTCATTTATTTTGTAAAAAAAAAGTATATTAAATATACTTGGATGTTTTTATAATAAATATTCGAGATACACTTACACACACATCCATTTAATGGTTAAAGAACAAACTGTTTCTGTTGATGGAAATTACTGCCTCACGAAACGACGATTGTTCAATATTCTTTTAACACCTTTAAAGATGGCCATTATTATGTCACTGTATTTTATATAGGATATATATGTTATTTGTGTTTACTATATGCTTCTTTATTTTATATTTAAAACATACCTCTATTGTTTTAATGTTGTGCAAATGCGATAATTTCATATGACGAAGTGTGGACTAACGCCCCCTCATGTGATGTGACTCGTTCATGCAGTACATGGAATGTATAAAGAATGAAATTAATGAAAATATTTGAACTATATAACATATATATTATACAGGAATTATAATATATATACATCTCATTTATTTTTAATTCCATTAATATGACAAAAAAATGAAAGTAGCATTCATGCGTACGTACGACCTACCATCTCCATGAACGATGCTTTTCATTTTTTATCACCAAATATTATGGAATAGAATAAAATGAATATGTACTGGATATATATGATATTTTAATCATTAATACTATTCTGGAAATTATTTACTTATAACTACATGGGAAATCATTTTCAATCAAGTTCATTTTTGACTCATGTACCAAACATCGACAAAAACGTCTGATATGAACTAACATTATTAAACAATTATTATAAAATTATAATATGTGATATTAACTGAATAATAATATTTAAAGGAGGTAATTAGGAAATTATAAATTGAACAAAGTTTATTATTCAGGAATATAAAGAAACGAACAAGACAAGTCAGGTTTGAGGTAAGGGATCATACCCCTCTCTTTCTTTTTAAGTACACTCTTTTATGTTATTACTTTTAAGCTCATCATTCTTATTGTTGGGATGTTATTTTATATTACTATTAATGTAATTTTTATGTTCATATGATGATATACTATATTTTCTCTCATCAATCTATTTTGGAAGTTTTGAGTGGCGACGTTAGGCTGTCGAATTTTCGTAAGAGATCCGACCTCACTATTTATTTTTAAGTACTCTCCTCTATGTCACTTCTTTTAAGATCTTCTTTCTTATGTTGGGGGATGTTATTTTATATTAGACATTCAGTTCATTTTATGTTAACATTATGAGATACCCTATTAGATCTCATCAATCCATTTTTGGAAGTTTTAAGTGGCGCCGTTAGGCTGCCGAGTTTTCATAAGGGATTTTTCATCTCACTTTTATTCCAATGATATTTATGCTACATTTTCCACAATTTACTTTGAGTGGTGTATGTACTGTACATTATTATACTCTTTGTGTAATATATTTTCATTTATGGGTATTTACATCTTCATTGTATTACCCTTCTTCAATGTGGTGTACCTTTCGAATGTTACCCAAATCGATAAGGGGACCTTTCACCCTCCTCTTATTTAAAAAGACTACTTTTGTTGTGACTTTTAAATTACATCTTATTATGTTGGGATATGTTATCATATATCTTTATTGCAGTAAATATAATGTACAAGTGATGAGATACCCTTTTTATCTCTCATCAACTCAATTTCTGAATTTTGAAATGACGTCGTTAGCCTGTCGTATTTTTGCAAGGGAACTTCTTAACCCAGTTTTGATTCTTTGGGATAAACATTTACTCCTTGAATATGTCGTTCTATGAATATGTGTGAATTAGCTCTGATTTTATTACACTTAATAACCACTTATATTTGGTGTATTCATTTGTTACACATAATTATGTAATTTATTTATCCTTAATCCAAGGATACTGTCAATGTAAGTGACTACATCTCAATCTCCTTTCATTGAGGCTTATATTGTTATAATACAAGACTTTCTTTTATACGGTGTATAAACCCCTTTTAATTTTTAATTTTATACAAAAGGGATCTTTTTCTACGAAGAATTTTATAAAACAACAAAAAATGAATGTTTCTTTTAATGAACGTGGTGGCAAAGACCTATTCCACCGCCACGATTATTATTTAGACATTGTCTTCCTCAACAAGCTATAATGTTTTTAAAAGTTAATAAAAACCATATAAACATTTATGTATTTTGATATAGAAAATGGTTTTTTATAATGAATTTGTTATGACAATATATTTTAGTGATATATTGTTATCTAAATGTGGAAATGTTTTCATTCCATTATATTTGTTTTATGTCTTATGATTTTATAATGGTACTTGGACATTTGACGGGTGGTTAAGTGATAAACCATATGACCGGTGGTGCCGTGAATAAGAGGATGGGTGGTTACGTTATAACCTCCAATGCATTGGGTATGGAAGTCGGCCGTATGGCTATTACATTATGTGATATGTGTGGAAGTCGACCGTATGGTTATTCCATTTAAGTATGTTTATGTCCCAAGTTACCTTTATATGTTATGTATATGGGTTTTATGGTAATATTTTGGTTACAAAAAGATAAGTAATGATATTTTTTTCACTGAAGAGTTTATACTACTTCATAAAGGTGAAATGTATTACTTTGATAAAGTACTCATGGTTTACTTGTTGATTTGAAAAACTAACTATTTTCCTTTTTTGTGTATCCCTTAATGAGCTTTTTATACTCCCCGCAAGTTTTTTTGAAATGTTTTTCATCGGACTTAAAGTGGAATAGGGTCAAGGATGGGAACAAGGAAACATCATGCTATCTAAATCATGGAACTAGACAAGTTTCTTTTTAAGAGTTTTTATTTTATGGAAACTTAGTAGAAGTGTCTACTTTGTAATCTTTTGAGATGTAATAGTTACGTCATAATTCTATAAAACTCTAAAACTGAAAAGTTCCTCTATATTAATTATTCTTTTAATTCATTAATAAGTAATGTTTAAGGCTGAGTCCTTATATTTGGTATCATAGGTCGGTTTAGACAACATTAGGGATTAGGAGTTTTTGTTAGACACATGGTTAGTCCCTATATCTATTATTTTAGTTAAATCCTTATTTTATAACTTTTCTTCAGTTCATGTAAAGTCAGTTACGAATGGAAGGAGGAGGATCTCAAACGACATTCCTATCTCTTCCTAATTACATGCTTGCAATAATTATTTCATAGTCAGGTTTGGATAATTGTGAAACTTTTTCTAGCATACATCTCGCTTGCAAGCCGTTGTTTGAGATATCATACACCTCCACTATACCTTGTTATCATCGTGGATCATGGGTTGTATTTAGATAAATACTATTTTCAAAATATTCTAATATTTTCATGAAAGGTAAATATTATCAAGGTATTTTCAAATATTTTACCTTATCACATGATTTTGAAGCATATTATGATTTTAAAAATGGTGTTGAGGAAGGAGACCCTTGCGCAACTTATTTATATTTTCTTTTAAAATATAGTCTCTCAGACAATACTTTTGGTATTTTAAAAGGACCAATAATAGAAAGTTTCAACTCAAATTCTGTCCGACTATTTTATAGAAATCATGTTTTATCAGATGTTTTGGAATTATATGTCATACATGATTATTTTCCAAAACTGTTTTTCTGTGAACACCCATATGACCCATGTTGTACAAGGTGTATTTCGATGGAGGAAGCAAATGACTTTGAAGGATCTCTAAATCATTGTTGTAATGCATGGGACTTCTACCTACTTGAACAAGATGATGATGAAACTGAGTGGATTCCATGATCATGGTATGCTGTTATTCATTTTGGGAATCATTTTATTTTATCTTATGGTGGTGAAATAAGAATTCAAGAATTAAGATGTTGAGATCGTAATGAATTTGGTGTAAAATGAGAGGTATAAGGAAAATATTGAGGTTAAAACATGTTAGGGTTATTTTTGGAGTTTTATAAAATGGACAACACGCAGACCGTGTGACAACCCGTCGCGTCGGACAAAGCTGCGGGAATCAAACCCACAACCAAAGTGCGACTGGTATTTATCGCCTACAACTAGACTACGTGAATTCCCTGTTTAGTATGACATATTCTTTTTGGTTATATGATTTTATGAATTAAGTGTAAGTTGATTTTGTGTTATCTATGAAAATTATTAACCTATCATTGAGGATATGTGATTAAGTTAATTACTTTTCAATATGAGACTTTAAGAGAAACTGATGTTATTTAGAGACAAATGTTAATTTGTACCTTGGGAGACTATGTGATTAAATCCTATATATATTTGGGTTTCGATCTTAGTTGGGTTTACTTTGAAGATATTTATGGACAAATTTTTTATTGAATGGTCTTCATTGAACTTTTGGTTTTGTTTGACAAATATTGGATATTAGGAGTAGTTTTTCATTTTTTTTAAAAATATCCTATTTGGGTATTATCTGATCTCGTACTAAATTTTTTGGTTTTAGTTTTGGTTAAGGTATAATGAAATCGGAATTATAGAGTTCTATTTTTTGGATTATGTGATTCTCTAGAAGTTGATTATAGCTCTCTTAATGTGAACAAGTCATCCTAAATACTCATCTTTTGGAGAAAATATGAGATCGTGTAAGAAATATAGTAAAAGTTGAAATTCAACATGACATGTAAGTATGTTTCCATCTATTTTATATAAGCTCATAAATACATTCCTCAATGAAAATTATCTTAAAAAAATTTGTTCTATTAACTTTTCCTACTGGGGAATCAGATACCATTTAACCCATCACAAGTTTGTGATTTTCTGGTGGTTAACTTTCTTCTAAACATGTTTTCTATCACTCTCCCTCAAACATGACCCTTTTATTTTTCTTCAATATCCATTTTTCCAAAATGGAATCCTAGTATGGGTTAACTTGAGTTACCTCTATACTTATCTTTCATTCTTTTAATGTTATTGTTTTACCAACTCTTGTTCCGATGTGGGACTTTCAGTGATGTTTTTGAGCCCAATTTTAAAATTGTGAGGATGCAATTTCCAAAATTGGGGAAGGATGTAACACCCCAGGTAAATAAAGAATATTAAATATTTATATTTATCCCTATTTGTGAATAAAATGTTAATATTAATTTAAATGGAACGCTATGCCTAATGGCTTACCCGATACGCAACAATGAGTTCCCTTGAAATCATACATTGCACTCTAATAATAAAATAATTTTATTTTAAATGGTAGTTAATACCTAGCCATTGTAATGACAGGAATGAACAGAAGTAACTAAAAAATTATTATATATTTTTGTCAAATATTTTTACATTTCATAATAAATTTTAGAGAATTAAAAATGCGAATGAATCCAATTTTATGCGTAAACATTCTAATATTCCTTAAAAGGTCGATTAACCGCCTTTTGATGGTGAACCTATTTTAAATCAATTTTTTGACAATTTTATGTGTTATATTTGACAAAATAAAATTCTTCTTTAAAATAAGGACATCAAAATTTACTTTGTGTAAATTTTTGGTATTTTTACGATAAAGTTCATTTTTAATGAATAAGTGGAAAATGTTGTATTTTTATTCAAAACCTCTTTGTAATATAACTTATATATATGATTAGATCATATTTTTAATTTGTTTTAAAGTTCAATTAGAATATATTTTTACTATTTAATGCAATGGTGGTCATTGGAATTAATTTCAATTTGAAATTGGACTTAAATTAGTGTCAATCTTTAAATAGATATTGTTTCTTAAACACACTGTATTTGTTTTGACATCGGAAAATAATTATTAAATTAATTAATGAAACATATCTGTTTTTAATTTTTTAAAATAGTTATCATTTTTTAATTCGGAATATCAAATATACCATATGGTGAATTTTTGGTATTTTTCTAAAAAACATCAAGTTTTGATGAATAGTGAAACCACTTAGTAGTAGTTTAAAAACTGATTTTTCGTTTAAATGAAACTTTACCACTTCTGTTATTTTAATTTAAAAAATCCTACATAAATGGTTTTCATTATAATGTAATATGTGGTTCAATGGGATTAAAATAATTTTTTGGGGAATAGTAACTTTTAAGTTTTATTAATCGCGATTAAAGGTAATTAGTGTAATGTAAGGTAAAGATAATGTTATAATAATATGAAATGACCTTGACACATGTCCTACCATTATTGGAAAAGTCATGGCCGACCAAGAAAATCCATGGGTCAACTTGGGGACCCAATGGAGCCACTTTGGTTGGAAAATGACATTAATAACTTTTTATTTAAAGATAAAATTAAAATGTCAAAAACATGTCTTGTTTTATTAAAGAAATTTTCACATGGGGTTATACAAGTCATATTTTTTACTATAAGTATTGATTATAAAGATAAAAATATTTCCTACATCATTATATTTTTTTATAATTTTTAGAAATTAAATAAATTAAATTATTTATGACACCATGATGATGTAGCGATTACCTCATTATTTAACGATTTAAATAAAATGAAAATATAATTCAAAATCTAAGACCTACACTTGTCAAAAACCTATTGGATGTGTGTATCTCGAACTAGTATCACCATATCCTCTAAATATATAATTTTCGGAACTTTAAAATATGAAAATCATTTTATAATAATGTTACCTTTCAAGACATTCCAAGAGTGCCCCTCCTCTCCTCTTATAAAAGGCCCCCACCTCTACCACCTTACCCACGCCTCTCAAGACTTTGGCTCGGCCAAACCCTGCCCATTTTGTCTCTCAACATCCCTATATTACTCCTAGAAGCCTCACTTCATGATGAAGTCTTTCCAAGGAAGCCTTTGAGCTCAAATCAAAAAGAGTTACCCGATTTAAAGGTAATGTCTTCCCTAGTGTTCTTTTGTATTATTTTTCTTCTCCAACCCACTAAACTTTTTCTATTCCTTTATTTTGTAACAAAAACAGTATCTTCAATATAATTGGATGTTTTTATAAGAAGTATTCTTTCCACACTTACACACACATCCGTCTAATGGTTAAATAATATACTATTTCTGTGGATGGCGAATTACTACCTCGCGAAACGATGGTTGTTCAATATTATTTTAACACCTTTAAAGGTGGCCATTATGATGTCACTGTATTTTATATAGTATATATATGGTATTTATGTTTACTATATGCTTCTGTATTTTATATTTAAAGCATACCTTTATTATTTTCATGTTGTGCAAATGCGATAATTTCATAGGAGGAAGTGTGGACTACCGCCCCCTCAAGTGATGTGACTCGTTCATGATATACATGGAATGTATAAAGAATTAAATTAATGAACATATGTGGAATATATAACATATATATTATACTGAAATTATAATATATATATATATCATTTATTTTTAATTCCATTAATTTGAAAAAAAATGAAAGTAGCATTCAGGCGTACGTACGACCTACCATCTCCATGAACAGTTCTTTTCATTTTTTATCTCCAAATGTTATGGAATAGTATAAAATTAATATGTACTGGATATATATGATATTTTAATCATTAATAATATTCTGGAAATTATTTAATTATAACTACATGGGCAATCATTTTCAAACAAGTTCATTATTGACTCATGTACCAAACATCGATAAAAACGTCTAATATGAACTAACATTATTAAACAATTATTATAAAATAATAATATGTGATATGAAATGAATAATAATCTATAAATTAGGTACTTATGCAATTATAAATTGACCAATGTTTATTATTTAGGAATATAAGGAAAGGAACAAGACAAGTCAGACTTGAGGTAAGCGATCATACCCCTCTCTTTGTTTTTAAGTATACTCTTTTATGTCATTTTTTAAGCTCATATTTATTATGACTGGGTTGTTATATTATATTACTCTTTCTGTAATTTTTATGTTCATATGATGAGATACCCTATTTTCTCTCATCAATCCATTTTGGATGTTCTGAGTGGCGCCGTTAGGCTACCGAATTTTCGTAAGAGATCCAACCTCTCTCTTTTTTTAAGTACTCTCCTTTAGGTAACTTCTTTAAAGCTCCTCTTTGTTATGTTGGGGTATGTTATTTTATATTTCTCTTTCTGTACATTTTATGTTAAAATTATGAGAGACCCTATTTGATCTCATCAATCCATTTTTGGATGTTTTAAGTGGCGCCGTTAGGCTTTCGAGTTTTCATAAGGGATTTTTCATCTCACTTTTATTCCCATTAGATTTATGCTAAATTTGCCACCATTTCCTTTTATTGGTGTATGGACTTCCCATTATTATTCTCTTTGCTCAATATAATTTCATTTATGGGAATTTACCTCTTCATTGTATGACCCTTCTTCAATGGGGTGTACGTTTCGAAAGTTACCCAAATCGGTAATGGGACCTTTCACCCTCCCCTTCTTTAAAAAGACTTCTTTTGTTGTGTCTTTTAAATTACATCTTATTATGTTGGGATATGTTATCATTTATCATTATTGAAGTAAATTTACTATACATGTGATGAGATACCCTTTTTATCTCTCATCAACTCATTTTTTGAATTTTGAAGTGACGCTGTTAGGCTGTCGAATTTTTGCAAGGGAACTTCTTAACCCAGTTTTGATTCTTTGGGATAAACTTGTACCCCCTCAATCTGTCATTCTATGAATATGTGGAATGACCTCTGATTGTTTTACACTTAATATCCACTTATATTTTGTGTATTCGTTTGTTACACATAATTATATAATTGTTTTATCCTTAATCCAAGGATACCGTCTTTGTAAGGGACTTCGTCTCAATCTCCTTTAATTGAGGCATATATTGTTCTAATTCAAGACATTATTTTATGTGGTGTATAAACCGCTTTGAATTTTAATTTTATACAAAATGAATCTTTTTCTATGTAGCGTTTTACAAAACGACAAAAAAGGAATGTTTCTTTTAACGTACGCGGTGACAATGACCTTTTCCACCGCAACAATTATTATTTGGACTTTGGATTCCTCAACAAGCCGTATTGTTTATAAAAGTAAATAAAAACCATATACTCATTTATGTATTTTGGTATTGAAAATGGTTTTTTTATAATGGATTTGTTATGAAAATATATTTTAGTGATATATTGTGATTGAAATGTGGAAATGTTTTCTTTCCATTATATTTGTTTTATGTCAAATGATTTTATAATGGTACTTGGACATTTGACGGGTGGTTAGGTGATAAAACATATGATGGGTGGTGTCTTGAAAACAGGGCATGTGGTTATGTTATAACCTCCAATGCATTGGGTATGGAAGTCGGTCGTATGGCTATTCCATTAAGTAATATGTGTGGAAGTCGACCGTATGGTTATTCCATTTAAGTATGTTTATGTCTCAAGTTACCTTTATATGTTATGTATATGGGTTTTATGGTAATAATTTGGTTACAAAAGGATAAGTAATGATCGTTTTTCATTGAAGAGTTTACATTACTTCATAAAGGAGAAAAGTATTACTTTGATAAAGTACTCATGGTTTACTTGTTTTGAAAAACTAACAGTTTTCCTTCCTTGTGTATCCCTTAATGAGATTTTTATGATCAGCCCAAGTTTTTTTGAAATGTTTTTCATAGGACTTAACGTGGAATAGGATCAAGGATGGGAACAAGGAAACGACATGCTATCTAAAACATGGAACTAGACAAGTTTCTGTTTAAGTGTTTTTATTTTATGGAAACTTGGTAGAAGTGTCTACTTTGTAATCTTTTGAGATGTAGTAGTTACGTCCTAATTCTCTAAAACTCTAATCCTGAATAGATCCTCTATGTGAATTATTCATTTAACTCAACAATAAGTAATGTTTAAGGCCGGGTCCTTATAAATAATGGGTATGTCCAGATAGTAATCCAATGCATTGGGTACTCCGAAGATGGAACATGAAAATATGCTTATATCATTTATAAGGGGTTGGTATGTTTCATATAATGGTTATATGTGATGATGTACCAATATTTCTAAATGAAATTTATATGCATGATAATATGATTTTATGGGAATAATTTCCTTTTAAAAGGTAAAATTAATGATCTTTATAAAGAAATTATATTTCAATTGATGGGTTAAATGATATGTTTTCTATGGAAGTGTTTTTGAAGTGTTCATGTTTTTACTAATCTAACAGTGTCATTTATTTTCACAACACTTACTATGATTTTCTTGTTCATACCATGTTTTTCAATTTTTTTCATTGAGTGTTAGGAAGAGTTGGACCAAGGACGAGATCAAAGGAAAACTATGATGATATATTAGAATTAGAAATGATGCTTTATTTTAAATATTAGTATTTTATGAAAAATAGATACTAGGTATTAGAATCCACTTGTAATGCATGGATTTACTATTTAAGTTTTTTCCTAATTATTTAAATCACTTTAACAAAATTATCATAGCAAAAATAAAGTGACTACAAGTTTTATAATAACTAGAATACATTAGGTTAAAGGTTTGGACCTAATATGTAAACTATTGTGAACATGGTTAAATATAGATTAAAAATTATAATGAATGTATTTAAATTAAATTTTAATGGAGATGAAAATTTGATGTGAGATCTTGTGGATGTCAATTGTTCAAAATTGATTTGTTTTAATATTATGATCGTATTAGTGTAATGGTTTTGTGAAAATTGTGTCTATTGGTGGTTGGGTTATGCAGTAGTGTCTTTTTACGGACCCTTTGTTTTTGGGATTGAATTTTTTCATCATAAAAAATTGATAACTAAGTTTATTCGGTTAATTTAATATATCCCTAAGGATCCAATGGCATTCGTGATAACACCCTTAAATGAAGATGTGAAATGGAAAAAGTTCCATTTTTTCCTAAATCATAAAATGTGTAATGTTTAATTATGTGATGTGATGTGGGGAATGGTTTCGGTTTTTGTGATTGGGGATGATTTTATATGATGTATATATATCATGATGTGTATGTGGGAGGTGGAGAAGATGTGGTTGTGTAGTAAAAATTATAATATCGTTAATGCGTACATATGAACTATCACATCCGTGAAGCGATGTGAATCATTTTTCATCACCACATCATGTGGTTGATATATATATATTTATAAGAATATTTAAGTGATAAAAATGATATTAATGTTATTATAATAACTATGTAATTAAAAAATAATACCTACCATCATTCCATAATGATATTTGAAAGAGGATAATGTCACTCAGGAATACATACGTCCTACCTTCTCCATGATTATAACTTTGTTAATTTTTAAATACCAATATTTAATGAATGTATTTAAAAATTTAATTTATTTATAAAAATATTATTTTCTAATTATTATAATTTTGGAGGTGATATACTAAGTGTGTCTTTGATTGCATTTGACCTACCAAAGTAATTTTGGCCTCACGTACCGAATTTCGACAAAATGTCCTATATGAATGTCTATAATTTTGAAATTGTTATATAATGACTCTAATTGATTTAAAATGAATAATTATTGTTCAAATTTTGAAAAATAATTTAAAAAAATTAACCTAATGTTATTATTTAGGAATATATGGATTATACATGATGGGTCAGATTCAAGGTATGAGACATTTTTTAAATCACCATCCATTGAGACATATCAGGATGTTTTGAAGTTTATTCATTTATAAGGTGTATTTAAATCAGCCTTGACATTATATTTATTGAATATATATCCTCATGTTACATACAATTTTTTAAATTTTAATCATTCATTGCTCTTATGATTTAAATGTTCGATGTGGTATGAGACACCTTGAATTTGAAATGATTTAATTTAAAAATCCTTTCTCCAAGTCTATATTATGTAATTTATTTACATACTTATTAATATATAGAGAAAATTATAATAGAAGTAATTTTTTTTATATTTTTAATTTCATTAAATGGTTTTCAAAAGGAATATTTTTATCTATTTTATATAGGAAATTTTAATAAATGAAAAAATGAATGTTCTTTTTTGAACGAACATGGAGACAATGTCTTTTCCGCCACCATGTTAATTATTTTATTTTTGAACACTTTTTAAAACATAATATTTCATTAAATGAAAATGTTTATGTATCTTCTGGGTCTTTTGGTATTGAAAATGGTTTTTCAAAATAAATGTGTATCTTCTTTTAAAAATTCTGATTTAAATTATATTTATAGGTGAACGTGATTTACATATGAGTTTAAAAGTGTTTCATAAAATGATCAATTATTTTAATACATGTTAAGTTTCTTGTCCATTATAAATTATGGTTGTTCCCAAATAAAACCTGGTGATCAAGTTACATATAAATTATGGGTATACCTAGATAGTAATCCAATCCATTGGGTACTCCGGAGATGGAACACGACCATATTCTTATTTAATTTATAATTAGTTTTTATGTTTTATATAAGTGTTATATGTGATGATGTCCCAATATTCTTAAATGAAATTTATATGCATGATAATGTGATTTTATGGAAATCATTTACATTAAAAAGGTAAAATAAATTATCTTTATAAAGTAATTATATTTCACTTGATGGGTAAAATGACATGTTTTCTATAAGAAGTGTTTTTCATGTGTTTCTTGTTTTTACTAATCTAACGGTGTCATTTATTTTCATATCACATACTATGATTTTCTAGTTCATAGCATGTTTTTCAATTTTTTTAATTGATTTTTAGGAAGTGTAGGATCAATGATGAGATCAAAGGAAAACAATGAAGATATATTAGCATCAGAAATGATGTTTTATATTAAATATTAGTATTTTATAAAAAATATATATTAGGTTTTAGAATCCACTTGTAATTTAAGGATTTACTATTTAATTGTTTTCCTAATTCTATAAAACACTTTAGCAAAATTATCATAGTAAAAATAAAGTGAATACTAGTTTTATAATAACTAGAATACATTATGTTTATGGTTTGGTTCTAATATGTAATCTATTGTGACCATGGTCAAATCAAGATTAATAAATATAATGAATACATTTAAATTAATGTTTAAGGGATATTGAAATTTTATGTGAGATCTTATGGCTTTAAATTGTTCAGAATTTATTTGTTTTACTATTATGATCATATTAGTGTAATGGTTTTGTGAAAATTGTGTCTATTGGTGGTTGGGTTATACAGTAGTGTATTTTGATAGACCCTTTGTTTTTGGGATTTAATTATGTCATATTAAATAACATGGTAACTAGGTTTATTCATATAATTTAATATATTCTTAAGGATCCAATGGCATCTATGATAACACCCTTAAAAGAATATGTGAAATGGAAAAAGTTCCCTTTCTTTTCTAAATCATAAAATGTGTAATGATAAATTATGTGATGTCATGTGTGGAATGGTTTTGGTTTGTGTGATTGAGGATGATTTAATAGGAAATAGATATAATGTGATGTGAATGTGGGAGGTGGAGGATATGTGGTTGTGTAGTTGGGTTATGATGGTTTTTATGGCAGAGCAGTGTAGTGGGGATATGATGGTGGTTGTGGTATGGTTATTCCGTTGGGATGTGAAAGAAAATGTGGTTCTAAAATGATGTGGATGAGGGAGTTGTGTTGTAGTGTTCTGTTTGTGTTTTATTTTTGGTTCATTTATATTTTCCCAATTGGTAAAGAAATAATTATTCTTGTTAATTATTCCAAATTGGAATGTTTAAAGATAATATTGAATAAGGTTTGTGTCGATTAACTTTTTAATGATTATAATCTAATATGATGGAATTGTGAAAATACATATATTCCTAAATCATATAGTTTTATAATATTTGATGATTGAATAATATTTTGATCCTATTAATGTGATATATATTAATATACAAAGAATCTATAAAATGGAATAATGACTTAAATATAAACTTTGGATTCTATTTTGTTTCTGTTATTATATTAATTTTGATGTGGTCGTGATTACGTTGAATATGTGATATGGTTAGTTCTTGTTTTGAACCCATAGGATGGATTTTTGGTTATGTGAATATATATATTTATATAAAAATATGCATTCTATTTATTTATATACACATCACACTCATGTTAGGATTTATGTCTGAAACCTATAAAGTGGCATGTGGAATGAATTTGAGAACATTCTTATGGGAGGATAGAAGGATGACTATACACTCTTCTATGATCCATCTTCTAGGAAATAATGGCCCATGTATCCTATATTGAGCTGTGAAGCATGGTCCCAGGTGTCTTCAGGACGTGTTGTGGTGTGCTATACCTGGTTTCTTTGGGATGAGTAATGGTGTGATGTCCAAGGTGCCTTAAGAATGAGATGTGATGTGCGGAAAAGTGTATGTGGTCGGGATGTTTTTTGCGATTTTCCATGTGTGTGGAGAAGATATGTGATGTGTTGTGATGGACCAGGTGTTTGTGGTAAGGTTTTGATGTTTTGTGGTGGCCTATGTGTGTGTGGGCAGGATGTGGTCTGATATATTCAGATGAGGTGGGAGTGTCAGGTTTTTTGTTGCTGGGGTGGAGAGTGGTTAATCAGTGGTAATGTTGTGTGGTATACCCTATCATCAATGTGATCCATATTATATATTATTATATTTGGATTAATTATTTGGTTATAGCTATTTGATGAGGATATGGGTTTTATTGTACATGTTTAGGTGTTGTTTGGTTCTACTACTTTCACATGGCTGTATTAGTTTTATCTTTTCACATGTTCCCAAGAGACTATTGGTTTCCTACTATGTATACATGTATGATCTACCTACAGATATAAAGTTGTTTTTTGGATTTCAAGAGGACTCTAGGGACCATTTTGGACATGCCTAGTCTAGAACGTTGGGGATGTTGTTATGATACAACATTATATTTTATTTCATTTGGGGTTTCATTTGGTGGCTTTTATGTGTGTCAATTTTATTTATAAAATCACTGTGCTATATTTTGGATTTATTTTATATCATGTTACAGAGTTTATTTTGGATGATTATTTTATATCTATTGATTTAATTTTTTTAATGATGTGTAATGCCTCAGATATTTTGAGATATTTTATACCCTCGGAGTTAGTCTACAAAATGGGGCCAACTGGAGGTGGGACTCAGGGGTCATTTTCTCTCTACCCTGATTTTTGAATCATTGTTGGATGAGATTAATGAAAATTGATGTCCCCAATAAATAAAATACATGTATATCATTTTTAATATATATGAGTGAAAATTTTATTTGTATTGAGTACAATAATTATTAGCAAAGAACAATTGTTTGATAATTTCATCATATTAACTTGGGAATATAAATATTCAAATAATTTTTTTTGAGATAAAGGGTTCCATCACATGGAACTCATAAGGATTTTTATAGGGATGTGTAATTTTTTTGGAAAATATGATAAATTAAGAATCTAAATTATTAATATAAAGAATTTTCTTGAATAAAAAGTAGAATGTTATGATCCCTTGCCTTGAGATGGTGATTCATAAGAATTTTATGTGATTATAATGTTCTTAGGGAACCGAGGTAGGGCTATGCAGGGGATATTTAACATAAATTCATGATCCTTGAGTATTTAATTATGTGTATTTTTAGTTATGGTCTCATTTTATTGAAAACTAGAGGGTTATTACTTATAAATTTCAAAACGTTGGTTTTGTACTTTCTGTGATCAATTAATCAATTCCAAAAACCACACAATGGTTTTCACACATGAATTCTAAAAGATTTGAATGGTGTTAAATATTTATCAATGTTCATAACTAAACTCATAAATATAATTCTCTTTATGATGTGGATGTGGGTCAGGTTAATAATGGATTTATTTTTAAATGATAAAATATCATATAGGTTTTGAATGATTCATTATCTCTTGATAAAATTAAAATACAAAGTCTTATAAAACATTATTTTAAATGAAAAATATTTATTTATTTGTGGATACAAGTTATGTCATATATTTAAACGAATTTGGATCATTATGATGTCTTAATACACATATTATATTTTTACCGTAATTAATTATTAAATAAAATTTTTTCTATCTCTAAAAAATTTAAATATTTGAACATTGGATAATTTAGACATTATTCATTTGACTATAAATCTTTTTTATAAAAACTAATATTCTTAATATCATAAATTACTTTTTCAATCCAAATTTACAATTTGTTAGAAAATAATTTTTTTTAATAATAGTATTCAGACTCTTAAAAAAATATCAATTTAATTCATAAAAATATATTATAATTTATATACAAAAAATTATTATATAAAAAAAATATTTTATTAATATATCATATATTTATTTAATTCATGAATTTATTAAAGAGATTGTCCATATTGAAATTATATATGTCGTAAAAATTAAAAACTTTTCAACATATCAAAATCAATGCATTGTCAATCTTATTATTTAATAATAATAATGTAAAAAAGAAAAAAAATATTCATATCAAAAACAAAATATTTTCAATATTATTAATAGTCAAATAATAATTTAATTATCCTGGTGTTTTTAATGTTGACTATTGGGATTTATGGTGGGATTTTTTTAGAAAAATTACAGGGTTATTCCTTTATAATTTCTAAACCTAGGTATGGTACTCTCTATGATAAATTAATCAATACCACAAACTATCCAATGGTTTTCACACATGAATTCATAAAAATTGTTGTAGTTTTAAATATTATATAAGGATAATATCTAATGTCATTAATATAATTCCATTTATGATGTGGATGTGAGTCATGTCAAAAATGAATTTATTTTAAAACCATAAAACATATTATATGTTTTGGAAGATTTATTACATCTTTATAAAATAAAAAAAACTCTAACAACACATTATTTTAAGAGAAATATTTATTAGATTATGGATACCTTTTATGTCATATATTAAAACAAATTTGGTTCATTATTATGTCTTAATACATCCATCATATTTTTATCATACTAAATTATTACTACAAAATGTGAATATCTCTGAAAAAATATAAAACTTGAACATTGTATTATTTTTAAAAGATTATTTTTAAGATTAAATTTATTTTATCAAAAAAAATTATATTAATACTATAAATTATAATTTTTATAAATAAATAAATATTTATTTGAAATTAATGTTTTCTGATACTAATAGTGGTTAGAATCATATTAAAATTTCAATTTAATTCGTCAAATTATATTATATTTTTTATAAAAAATATAATATAAAAAATATATATAATCAAGATTTCACTTATATAGAAAATTTTGTGAACTTATTAATTATTGTGTCCATATTGAAACTATACCTCTCCAAAATATTAAAAACATTTCATCATATCAATATAAAAATATTTTGAAACATATTATTTAATAATCATGATGTAAAAATTGACAAACATATTCAGTAGTTAAGAAATATATGGTAATGCATAATACAAGGATCTAGATAATTATCCCTGTATTATTCCATGGAATACCATAAGGGTGGGGTTTTCAATGGTAATATAATCTTATGTTGGTTTTGGTGAACATCATTTTCCCCATGATCTAAATGAAATTGAACTTCTCCAATAATTTCTTTCACTTGTGAGATAGCTATTTATTATTTAATTTATCTTAGTTCTAGGAAAAATTATTGGATGCTATATCACTTATAATATCTAAAAAGTTATATTCATTGGGTATTATCCAACTGTTCATGTTTATCATATTCTTTTTGTATGGAAATTGAATTTATTAAATAACTATATATATATGTGTATTAATCATAAATTAATTTTACAATTGTAAACATATCAACTATTTTTATCAATACATTTATTTTATATATAACACAATATGTATTATATTGGTCTAGAATATATAATGCAATTCATGTGTTTTTTATAATTTCAATTAATAATATGGTGTTTAGTAAATTAAAATGTAAATTTCATTTATAATATTTGGGTCATCACATTCACACACATCATGATAGTTAAACCTCAAAATTTCATTCATAGTGATAAACTTATGAGCATACATCAATTTCATCACCTCATCTAGTTTGAGCGATGCTTAGAGAAACTTTTGGTCTGAAAAAAACACTTTGAACAAGTGAGCTGTCTTGTTTTGTATAATCATGAATTTATGATATAAGATCACCACTAGATGATCATCAAATGAAAAATCATGATAATATGGTATCACATTTGGATTTAGTACATGTTAATGGTTTGATATTTATAAACTCAATAGGGATTCAAGGAACAAATAATGCACCTGATATAGGTTAGTGGTTAATGACAGTTTATAGGCTAGCACTCTGATGTGATGAAGGATCTCAAATATGATAATGTATTAGATAATATTTTTTCCATTCAAACCAAAACTTATTTTTTTCATTGAAGTAGATATATAAATTTACCCCTTATCTCTAATCAAAAACACCAACTCTCACAACTATTGTCAACAAAGCATTACTGTCAAATATGTTAGTTTTTCATATGATGTTTAATGGTTTGAAACGTATCCATAATAACAATTACAAGATCAAATACCATAATCCCCCTTATTAAATATACAAACCATCACATTGGATTCTGAAACCATTTCCTTTATATATCTTATGAAGGTTAAATATTACTAATATAATGGATAATGATTTTATATGAGAACCCATCTAGTGAAAGGTACTACTCTAATATTCCTAGTTAAAACATTGATCATAATCTAAACAAATCCCCTTGTTTATTAATGGTTCTTTTAGACTCACCATCAGTATGAGTGTGATAGGATTGTTTAAATATTTGTTTTGTTCACAAAAGTTTCTACAGGCTTCATTAGATCCTCGAGGAAAACATTGGATATCTATCTAATAAAATAGATAGTGAAACACCATACAATCTACCCCATGTTTTTTTTACATAATTGGGTGTTTTTAATGATTTAATTCTTCCATGATATTAATGAAATTTAGTAAAATGGGATGGCTATCTTCTACCAACTGGATGTATTTATTTTTATTTGGTGTCCTAGGGAGTCTATTGAGGAAATACAATGTTATGTATCACAATTTCCATTATTATATGGAATATTTCAATGTCATAACTGAATAATTTTTTTCATCCAATACATTGTTTCCAAAACATGGATTCAGATAAAAATTATGTATTATCTATATCCACATTAAAAATGGGGGTTTATTACATAAATCATGCATACATTGTTGTGATTCTTAGATTAATAGAGATAGATGATCTATGAAAATCATCTTGATATTCTCTCATCAGTAAGGGTTTTTATGGGGCACATATCGAGGTTTTGTACCATATCACTCAATCCATGGATATGTTTAACACTAGAATATTTTATAAAATTTTCTATATCACATCATCATCCAAATAATCCACTTTTATCCTCTCATGAATTTAAGCATTATAAGACCTTAATAAATGTTTTGATGAATATTATTTTATTTCCCTCATTTTTGTCAACCGTATGACCATTGAAATTTGATCCCATTTCATTTTCATCATGTATATGGGTATATGATCATTTATACCCCGAGAAACTACTACTCAGTTTTCCAAATTAGGATTGTAATATATTGAATAAATATAATCTATGAACATTTATAACCACTATTGTTGAGAATCTTAATTTACTTTTCTGACAATGTATAAATGATAATTTTATGATACATATATATTTAATAATTCCTCCCATAGAGATAATATCTATAAATTATAATCATGAAGATCATTGCATTAAACACTAGTTAATCTTTTGGGTGTTTATTATCGCGAGTATTTAATTTCTGGGATTAATAATATATTCATATTTTATGTTTCCTATATACATAACCAAATATATTTTTTGGATGCACCACTGTGGATCACAATTTGTTTAGCACAAGTTTATAATGTGAGAACCATTACAAAAATAACACTTTTCATTGTAATTTTAATTTTATATTTAAATTCAATATTCCATACTAACAACCCCCTCTTGAACGTTATATTTACTGGTGGTCTTGACAATCATGAATGGTTTATCACAAATCAATTATCATAGGCAACTAATATATGTAAACTAAGGATTTTCATTAGAGGGGGTTTCTCTTGGGAGTCCATTAATTACAACCATTATTAATGGATCCAGAATATCCTTTTTATGGTGATATAAGGACCCACCAATTATATTAAATATAGGTATATGTGTAATTGTGAATTCAACCCCATGTATAGGAGGATGTCACTTCCATTTTATATGGAACATATTCCTTCATAAAAGGCATTTCATCAATGATTATCATTTCAATGTTCTCACTCAATTAATCTTGATTGGAATTTTCATAAGGAAATAATATCAATTCCTAACATGATGATACATTAGTAAATTTTTTGACCTCCAAAAAAATGTATAAAAATTGAGGGGTTTTCATGGTTTTAAAGGTGAATTCGTAAACTTAGAAAATAACATTGGATCTTCATCAGGAATGATGCTCCATTCCAATGATCAGACTAAAATCCACATAAAGGAGTATGATAGGGGTTTATAGTAATGGTATCCCTAAAAATTTAAATGGGATTAGTTAAAAACTTGGGATGAAATTATTCTCATTTTTATCCAATTTCACTAATAGATATATTTCTATTTTTTTTATTGTGTTTCAATATTTATTTTAATCATTAGTAATTTTTAATAAATTTTAGAACTATAGATGATAATACAAAATTAAACAAATTTATTCTAATCCTGATAATTTAATTTATCATTAACTTACTAAGGGATGATATTATTCATAATATTATTCATATAAATGAGAAATAATAAAAAATTAAGGGTTAACTCATCAGGGACATTATTTTATTAACCTGTTAATTCGTAGGTTCCAATATATGTTATCCATTATATATTTTCTAACTTAAAATAGTATGTGATTTTCTTTCCATTAACTATGATTTTTAATGAGAACGTGAAATTATAAATGCATATCCCCTAAGAGATTGAATCAAGTTTTTAATAATGGAAAATTTTCATGGCCTGGTTGATGATAGTGTAATCATAAATAGGCCCTTTCCCGGGGTTTTACACATTGTTATTACAATTATAGATCCAAAACAATTTATAGTATCAGAATAGTGATGCAAAATATTAGAAAACATGTACACTATAATTTAAAAAATAAGATTTTTAAACTATTTTATTATGTATATATAAGTGTATATCTAATGTTTTCAAATCATAATCCCAATAATAACTACATATTTCTCAGATACGAACTATGAAAACCCTTTTCTTTCATACACAATATTTTATTATTTATATCATAATGAAAAAAATATTAAAAAAATAAAAACATCATGATGGTTCATTTATTTGGATAATTAGGTAAATAACATAACAACATGAAATATAAATACAATGAAATAATTTCCTGACCACCTTCGGACAATTTTAACTCCTCCTAGATCTGAAATGGGATAAGAGAGATAGTTTCCCCTTATCACACCCTCACTAATCCCCATGTTGGAGAATAAGACCATGGATATAATAATTACGCATATTGGTTGAATTTCACTCTAAGAAGAACACATACGAAATGGAGAGATAGGAAATACACAAATAAATTCTTATACAGAATCCAATATAAAAGAAATATGATTTACAATAATGTATGGACATGAATGAACTACTAAAAGTTAAATGGAAAACTGTATATACCAAAACAAAAGGGAAGTCAACAACAATTACAAAGCACAAACAACTCCTACAATCCACCATGCTCGTAGTACCCAAACTGATCTCTAACCTACTCCATCTAACCTGAAAAACAATATATATATATATGTAGGGTGAGTATATAGGTATACTAAGTAGTATCCTCCTATTAGACTCTCATGAAAATTTTATTGAAGGAATACTAAGGCATAATGAAAAATAAGTGAAACTAATTCTTTACCAAAATAGAAATGCTGAGTTCTTATCCTCACCATGGAAGATCACACCATGTATCGGATACAATATCATATTATTGAAATTAATATCAAGGGAAACCACTACTATTTACCCATTGGTATGTGAATTTTCCCCAATCCCACGCGTCCTATGAATCCCTCTCTAAAAAGGCTAGCCCATGGACACCTTCTCAAATCAACACAACTTGCATTTCGTGAAACACAGACCACATACATATAACCAAAATAACTAGGTTATTATTGGAGCGAAAAAAACATGAATAATGTGTATCATACGTCGAGGATAAAACCTTATGCCCTCAAAGACCATACAACGTGTAAGTATCCCCATTTCATCCCACTGTATACAGGTTATACCTATCGTAGTGATTAGGAAACTATATCATAAATATATGTGTTTGAAATAACGAAAATACATCAATGAACTCCACGCACTAATAGGGGGAATGTTAACCACATTTCATACCAGCATAAGTAACTACTAAGAGAATAGAGTGGGGCTAAAGTGGGTTGTCAACCATATATGCTCCCACTAGAATCTGGGGTTAATCACCCCCCCCCCCGAGGCTCAAAATCTCTTGGATGGAAGATCCCCTAACGAATAGGCTGAAATTGAATATAGTAAAAAATTAAATGATATAATTTATCTCACAATAACATTATTGGAATATCCTAGTCTCAGACACCACTTCTGCTAACATCTCTCAGACTCCCATCTGCCACTGCTAAGACCAAATACAAAATAAGAACACAATCATTTAAAGAGATACATCAAATTATCTAATTAAATTTCTTAATTTTCACATTATATAAATTAATTATTATCCACTAATTAACAATCATAATTTCAACATTACATTTAATTAGCATTATTGTAATGATCCATGGCCTCCATGTATATCAAAACAGAGTCCATAGCTTCATAAAATTTCAACATTACCTTAGAATCCTTGTTGTCTCCAACCGTATGAGTGAAAATATTATTCATTTATTAACTTTATAAATTTTCAGGTTACTAGTTTCTCTACAAAAACATTTTATACTCCCAAACTATAAGGGTACCAACATGGTGAGTAGATGGAAAAACCATCAAGTCTTCACCACTTATTGTAGGAGAGTAAACTCATCCAACAACAAGGAGAGAAATAAGGAAATCACAACATATAAACCACACATCGTTTTATCCCATGGAATGATAGTAACCAAACAAATCCATCTACCATATGTACTGGGGAAATGAAATAAGACGAACAAATAACTTAGTTGGATGCCAAACAACATATTCACCCAAGAATACAGCTTTAATAACATTGGGTAAGCCCAACATAATGTTGTTCTATCATATATTGTGTCCTCCTTAACATCAATATGCATATAGTGAGGTGTCTATCCACTCTAGTCATCAAATGATTCCACATCATCTAGGAATCCCTACCGCACATAACATAATTTACCCCCAACATCTGCCATCCTGGAACACGTCACATCACAATTAGCTGGAAAATACATAGTAATGAGCTCTTTGACCCAATTAAAGGCATTAATCCATCACAGAAAACGATTTATCATAACACTAAAACACTAGGAACATATATTTTCAAAAATGGAAAACTTGTTCTCTAAAAAGGCATAGCATTTAACCTCATAAGGAGTTCTTATTCCGTATTCAACTAACAAATTCATTATTAATGGTTCTAACTATGGTCAACCTAAGAAAAAATTTATCTCAATGAGCCCAATTAATTATACAATTAATTTAAAATTCTATTATTTTATTAATCGAAAATCATCATCATTTCGCAAGTCAATTAACCAGTTTAATTAAGCAGGAACACTGGATTAATTTGTTTAACATCAAATTACAACAAATACCAAATTCATTAAACACGACTCATTAATATATATTCCAATTAATTATAGATTTATTTCTATTTTATTTTATTGACCAATTTTCATCAAGAATAACATGTTAACGGAATGAAGGCATAGATATCCTAATATCTAGGAAACCAAGACTGAATCTTTTATCATGGTACAAAGAAGAAATATCATTATGAAATTGATAAAAATTCATTAATATAGTTCATATCATTATTAGGATAATTTTATTACGATTCAAGGGGATAATTCCTTAATTCTATATTATTTAATGTAATTAAATTTAATAACAATTAATCCCCTACCTCAAAAGGATATAGAAATTCTTCACACAAGAAATGACCACACAATGGATATCTGATCTCCCCTCCCTCAAAAAATGAAAACATCTGACGATTTTGTGGAACCACTACACCAAAAAAATAATGACATACCCAATTAGGAAAATGGGTATCAATATTCCAGATCATAGTAATAAGAATGTGATAAAAATTTTATTAAATAGGGTGGAAGAGATAAAAAAATAACAAATAATGTATGTTGGATATCCATGGATTTACACAGATTGAAGATGGAAAGCATAGATAGATTCCCATCAAAGGGATCTCCAAAACACAGAAGAGGGAACTTACAGATCATCCAGGATGAGATAGAGAGATACTACAACAACATGATTTTACAACCCATGTACTAATAAAATACCGAAAACATTAATGCATTGTGGAGTTACATGACGTGTTATTCAATTTCATGTCATGTAATCCTCTAGGATGAGTTATTGTCAAAAAAATTATTCTCCTATTTATTTTATTTATTTTTAATAATTGAAATATTACATGGGGTGGAACCGCATTTCATTTAGTGGAATTGAATTACATGGCATGAAACCCACATTTATGTTTTGAATGCTCTTTTCTTTGAGCTCTAATAACCAAAACACTTCTAGTCTTCATATGAGCTTTTGATGAGATCCCTACTCCGCAGGAGTAGAACATGGTCGATCAATGAAAAAATGGTCTCTTATAATATACATCTCTCCTAAAATTCTTTCCATCGATGATCCAAAACCATCCTTGAGAGGAAATTGAAAGGGGTCTTCCAAGAAACCACCGAACAAGATACCTATCAATGCTCTCTCCATCACAGGATCTCACCCCCAACATTATGAGAATAACTCAATACCACATAAAAACAGAAATAATATGCAGGACACTATCCCATGAGGAGATACATATCAATGGATAGAATTTCACACTGAGAAACAAGTGAAATTCATCTAATAAATAGAAAAGGTCAAAAACCACAAAACCTACAATTTTACAAGAGAAGGGATAATCATCTAACAGCACAAGGTACTGAGTTTGTATTTATGAATCACATTTCTGGGTACTCTCTTGCATGCCAAAATACAACTACAATACGAGAACTTTTGAGATATAATAACCATACAACACCATATCCTAGAAGTCATGAATATATATAGGACACTCCAACAAGGTCATACCATCATCAACATTGACGTCACCCCAATCGACGATGTCATAGTCACATTGAAGATTACAAAAGAGCTGAAAAATGAGAAATACATCGTGTATCTAGGTTATCAATGTCAGAAGTTCAACTTGATATTCTATTGCTCCAATACAATCCAACACCTTGATATGTCACACAAGCTGGGGATAAAACTTACTCCCATGACAAAACCTCTGCTTACCATGGTGGGTAGTTACCAATAATAACACATGATCCACAATTTCAAAATCCATAGGTCCCATCATATGATCCTTTTATGATTTTTGATGATCCCACAATACCTTCATCCACTCACCAATATTCTAAAACCTTTATATCATAATCATAACTAGTTTGTTCTAAGAATCATTAACTCTCTGACCCTGAACCATCATAACGAAGAATGGAATGGTTATTTACAAAATTATTCAAATAGTTTCATAACAATTTTGGATTAAAAAAATTGTAAGAGAATTCTACTAGGGGAAAGTGCCTAATCGATGATTCTGAAATATATATGAAACGATAGAACAAAATGTCTTCAAGAGTCTGAATGGTACATTGTGTATCCTCATACATATTATAATGAACTACTGTTCTATATAATAATTCTTAATGAATTTTATTCTAGAAACCCCTCCACACCGTGGAGGTCAAATTAATGACCTCAATCACTAGATTCTCCAAATAATGCCATGAAATATCCTCCATTGAGCTCAACTATTTAATTTATATAAATTCTGCTGATTTCATATGAAAATACAATACCACCCATATAGTGTCATATCCTCCCATATCATTAGGTAAACCGGTAACAATGTCTATCGAGATTCCCTCCAACTTACACGAAGGAAAATATAATGGTTGGATAAATACCTTGGGAACACTATGATTTTCCTTCACCTTACGTCAGACCAAACATTGATATATAAACTGAAAAACTGGGGGCTTCAACCGAGGCCACAAAAATTGACCTGTCAATTTTCTGTACATATTTTTTAGGACATGATTTACCTGTAATGAAGAATAATGAAACACTACAAGAGGCATCTCAGACATTGTTAAGGAAACAAAAATCCTTCCTTGAAACAATACTTAATGTTATTCATCTTTAGACCAACTATTAGGGGCCTCTCCAAAAATATCATGGTCTTTCTAGACCACCACCCCAAGATCATCCAACTGGGAACCTACCACCTGTTTCACCAGATATTTCCATACCACGATATGAAAAAGATAACATATTCCCCCAACATCTCCCATATATAGATGAAATGATGAATGTTCAGTTATCACTCTCCTAGAACCACCTTATTCTAGCCCTGAAACACTATTTTACTTCCAATATATCACACCGGCACAAAAATTCACTTTTCCATGTGTATATGAAATCATTAGGTCTTAATATTTTATGAAATTTATTAACACAAACTTGAATAAGTTTATTTCATTTAAGGATAAAACAAACCTAAAGCTCTTATGATATAAAAATACTATAATGTGATCACTGATGAAGTAATGTATCCAAAAATATTGGGAGAAATCAACCGCCATATAATCAAGATCATCTGTGGAATCGATACACTCATGGGGGAATTACTATTCAGACCAATAAGAAATGGCTAATCTCTGTTTCATTAAAAAAACACACCCCAATCCTTGAAGTATTACAAAAACCATAAAAATGAACTCCTTTTGTTGGAAGATAATGAACTAGGAAACTTGAAAACTTCTCCATCAAATAATCAAATGACTTATGACACCGATCAGTCTACAAGAAGGCCTAGTATGTTATGGTCAACATTGTCAAAGAACATGAAACACAAGAGAAATCATCTACAAAATTCCAGTAATTTCATGAAATACCATGTAACTTTCACTCTTCCACCACTACCATAGGGTATTATCAAGGAATTACTACTCCTAGTTGGGATACAACATGCCCCCAGAAACAGACTTCTTGATCCCAAAACTCACACATTGGTTACTACTCATGATGATGAACTCCCAAAATGGCATCAATAATCTTTATGATCTCTTCCTCAAATGTGATGTGAACAATAATTTCATTAATGAAAACCACTATGAACATATCTTAAATCTCACAAATGAAAAATTTATTTTACCCCATGATCAAAGATGGAACATTTTTCACAGCGTACAACATTTCAACATGATCCAAATGCCCATATATACAACAAAAAATAATTATTCTAGATATCATCATCATTTACAAGAATATGATGATACCCTTACTAGAAATAGATCATTGATGACCAACTATCACCCATATGTTTAATGAATAAATAATCAACTTGAGGATGATTACAAAAGATCTTCATTGTTACTTGGTTCAAGGGAAGATAATTGATTCACAGCCACAAACAACTATTGACCTTCTTATCAAAAAAATCATGAACCCCTTAGTGATAGATTTGTCTGAAATGAAACCAAACTACAATATACCATCAATTTTTATGCCTAGGTCATCAAAATCATAAGTCATCACCCAATACAGATACATCATGATAGGTGACATGCCTAGCTATAACTCAATCCCTATCTTGATATCTCCATGAGGGGTAACACTGTAACCTATACTAGAAAGACATCAGGATAGTATTATATTACAATTACAAGGGTAAAATCCTCCATAACTATGATCCAATCTCTAATTATGGGGAGAATCTTGGGGTTGTCCTATACTAGGCCAAACTACCCTTTACTAATTGAAAACGAGAGAAAACTACTACCACATACTCTAATGGAACTACCACAATTGAGGAAAAAGATGTGAAAAAAATTCACATACCATCTATTCTGATAGGCCCATAACTCTAATCATTGATGACCTTAGAATTCATAAAAAAATCAAGAATATAATCCCATAGAGATGTCCTAAGAGATTATTCCCCCCATAAAAATTAGACATTAAGGGTTGGTACCTACCCCCGGTTAATTGGAAGATCCTCTATCCTGAACAGTGGAAACCCCTAATCACAATTTCTTTTTATGAGTAGTCCATATGACTTCACCCAAATGATGATATAGTTCATTATTATGTCTTCTAGAGGACCTCTTCTCTCTTCATCACCTTTAGATACATCTACAGCACAAACATGGTGATGTGGCCCAAGATCTCTAGATGAAAAACCTCATCAAAATGCATTTTCATATCCTCCTCATAAGACAACGGGATTGAATAATAATGAAGACGGTATTATAAATTGATAAAAAACTCTGAAACACTAGATATCCCCTATTAAATGGTATGTAGCTTATAATGACAGACCGAATTCCTAGTTGATGAATGAAACTCAACATTAAACCGATCTCATAACTCCTCTCATGAGACTATCAAATCCTCAAGATCATTGAGGAACAAGAACCGATAATTTATCACTTCCACACACTACATTGTTAAATAAAATGATACCCAGTCCTCCTTCTGGGCAAAGAAAAAACAAAAGTCTATATGGAAAACCTCTAACCATTATTTTGTGAATGCATCTGAAATAGGGCCCTCATACCTCAAAAAACTATAGCGCTGAAACCATCGTAGTGTTATCCTCTATGTTTCATCATCATCATCCTATAATATATTGTGATCTGATGACATAATTTTCTGAACATGTTCTAGGATAACGTGATGATGATGTCAACCTGGATCCGTCCTTTCAGAATAAAAAACAATTAGAGTACATAACATGTAATATGAAAGATTTAAAATTAATTAATTTTTTTATATTAATTTTACGTGAACCAATACCATCGTATACCCATTAAAAATATGGAGAAATGATGAATGATGTATGATCATTCCCTAAGTATCTACCAAGAAAGAAGTATCACTTTATTTAGTAGATGATGTAAGACTAAATGTCTATGCAACATGTTTCAGGGAGCCCTATATACTTTTGTATTAGATGTTCTCTCAGGTTTATAGTGCATTCTAAAAATATCTGACACTTTTTCCCCAATATACCATGAATCCCTTCATTTTACTTACTCAAAATTCTATCCAATCCCTTAAACAGACCACTATTACATCTCTTTCACCACCCCTCCCACAAAGTATACCCCTCATGGGATGGAAATCTGAGGACTCCTCCCTCCAGTAGTTACTGGTCTGGAAACTAGAACCGAGGGTATAATAAAAATTTAGATGGGAGGCATTAACCTCTAATAGAAACTCATGAGGAAGAGATATATTAGAGAATTAACAAACAAACCCTACTCAGATAGAAATATAAAAGAAACACCTGGTATATAACTATTATATCATACAAGAACTACATCAACTGAATGGGAATATGGGATGTACCACAATAAATGTGAATAGAAAAGAGACCATGAATCCCAAACCGCTCCAAAATACACCCAAGAATGTAATAACCAACATGATCTCAAAACATCTCCAACTAACCTGAAAAAAATTTTATATATATTTATGGTGATTATTATTGTATACTAAGTAGGATCGTCCCCATGTCCTCTTAATCAAAAGGTAACGAAATTAGTGTAAAACATAGTGGACAATTATTGATTCTAACTCTTCACCTAAAAAGTATACTAATTTCCAAAAATCACCCTAGATAATCTAAAAAAGTATCAAATATTTGAGAATATTATTATAAAGACTATCAAGGGTACCCCACTACTACTTCCCCACTAGTTTCCAAATTTTTCCCAAAATCTATCCTCGAATAAATCTCTATCCAAAAGGGTTATCCCATTGACACTTGGGTGAAGAACCACAACATTCACCATAGGAAACATAACCCCACTTCCACATAGCAAAAGTTAAATAGGTGTTTTTCAAGATCCACCACAACTCACATAATATATATCATACTCTAGGTATAATAACTCAATTAATCACAACACATTCACCAAGTATGGATCATCATAACATCATGGACAATATATGATATCGCTATATCGAGATATATGTGTGTTGAATCGCCACAACCCATTCATTTCATGTTAACAAATATATGGATAAAATTATCTAACGTTCATACCAACACATGTATATACCAATAAAAGAGATAGAGAGTCCAAATCAGTAGTCATCTATCCGTTGTCCCAATATATTGTTTGGGAAAGCACCCCAAGGGCTCAAAATCCTTGGGGTGTCAGTTTCTCTCACCAAAAGGGTGGATTGTCATATAGAACTAGAAAATGAACACTATATAATATAAATCACAACCAAACTATGGAAATATCCTCGTCTCACACACACCATAAGCTAATGTATCCCGGACTCCCAAATACCACTGCTAAGACATGATATCAGATAATAACACAACCATTTAAAGATTTAAATTAAATTATATTATTTATTTTCATCTATTTCACATTATGTTTATTAATTATTAACTATTAATTATTTATTACCATTTCCACATTAAATTTCATTATAATTACAACAAAGATCCATTCCCTCCACACATAAGAAT
Source organism: Viscum album (assembly GCA_963277665.1). Lineage (NCBI taxonomy): Eukaryota > Viridiplantae > Streptophyta > Magnoliopsida > Santalales > Viscaceae > Viscum > Viscum album. The sequence continues at coordinate 2,055,462,746 of OY728127.1, read as the reverse complement.
ATTGAGTACATGAATTCTCATAATATCAACTTCAGAATTGCATCACTGAAAGCTCCCACACCATGGGTTAAACATTTATTCATTTATTAACATTATTTCCTTCCATATCACCGGGTTCTCTATAAAAAAATATAATCTCTACAAACACAAGGGTCTCCACATAGTGAGTATATTAACTAGACATTGAGTATTTTCCACATATTTTAGGGGAGTGACCTTCTCCAACAATTATGATCTAAACACAGAAAGCATGTGGAATTCCCCCCCCCCCCAACTTTTCCAAACATGGAAAAATAGAAAACAAAAACATCAGTCGACATCAAGACGTGGGGAAAATAATGAAGATATACAAACCACAAGGCCCTTATACAAACAATATATTCAAACAAGCATCTAGCTTTCATAACAACCTGTAAGCCCATATTCAACTCATTTTGTAATATATGTTGTCCTCACTACTTCCCACAGGCATATACTAAAGTATCATGCCACTATATGTGTCAAATAATGAAACATAATCTGGGCCTCCATTCCCCCACATACCATAGTAGCCATATAGGCTCAACCATCTAGGATCACATCAATTCAAAATAAGCTAGAAACAAATAGAGAAACTGGATCTTTGTCTGTATGAAAGGTATTTATACTTCACACACAATGGACTCTAATAGATCCAAAACACAATTCCCATGTCCTTTATTATAATATGGTAATATAAAATACAACAAGTTAATTCATTATATCTAACAATAGGTTCGTATTCCATATTGAATTAACTGTTTCATTAACCAATGTACCAACTTCGTGAAACCATAGAAAAAATATATTAATTCTATAAAAAATAAATTAATCTACTAAATTAACATTCCTTTATTTATTATAGAAACAAAGGGAATCATTACATATGTCCATTAAACCAATTAAATTTAACATGGATAATGGCATTAATATGATTAACATCAAAATAAAACATTAATAAAATACATTAAGCACAACTCTTTAAACATTTAGATATTATTATCAATTAAATCGAAATTTCGGTTATTTACAAGTTTATATGAATCAAAACATGCTAAATAAAGAATGTAATAGAAATCACACTATTTATCCAATCGGGAGGGAATCCATTATCATGGTACGATGAAGAAACGTCGTTATGAAATTTATGCCAAATATTTAACTTCTTTCATATCGTTATTAGGATAATTTAATTGTGACCAAAGTTTCGAAATAATTATAACTCTATTATTTAACATAATTATATATAGAATTAAAAAATCACATAACTTAAAATGTTATCAATGATTTTTTCCATGAGAACAGACTAGACAATAGATCTCTGATCTCCCCTCTGATAAGAGCTACATCCATCCATGGACTACATAGAACCAGTTAACCAACAACAACTAACAGAATCAAAAATATGAACATGGGTAAGAATATTCAATATAAATGTAGGAAGATCCTAAGTAAAAGAATATTATCTTAGGAGAAACTAAAATAATATGATGGAAGTGCAAACCTTGGATCTCCACATATCACAACATATTGAAGGTGAAAACCAAATATTGATTCTTTTCGAAGAGAAATCCATATAACCATGAATGGAACATCTGAGTCACATGGTACAAGAGTGAGATAGAATATATATCCGTAGGGTTTGGCCACCTGAGTGGCTATAAAAAACAATTTAAACATTACAACAGTTGGGAATTACATGATGTTTGATTCCCTTTCATCCCATGTAATCCTCAAAGTTGATTTCTCAAAGAAAATTTATCGCATCTTGATTCTATTTATTTTTCGATCCCTGAAATGTCACATAGTGTGAAATTTTATTTCAGGATCTTGAAATTGTTTTACTTGGTGTGAAACCCACTTTAATGGTCCAACAGTACCCAACTCCATGATCTCAGCACCTGAACTCTTTTAGACTTCCTATGAACCTCATCTATGATCCAAAAGCCTTTTAAACAGACAATGAGACGATACACTCAGATATGTTCCAATAAAAAAAGGTAAAATACCACAATATACCCATAAATTTCTTTGATCTTCTATAACTACACCAAATATCATAGGGATATACATAATAAATTAGTGGACAATAAATCCTATTGAGGAAATAATAATAGAATTATTTATGGAATGTAATCATTTCAAGATAATATGCACGTCAATGTATTATGAGTCTTTTTGAATTATAAAGATAAACATAAATCAATATATATAATGATAAAATAAATCAATCAAGGGACTTTAGAAATTGCGTAAAATATGTAATAATAATAATAAGTCAAGGATAACCACTAAGACATCATAACATTGAATTTTGGTATAACCTATCATGATCCTTACTTTTAATATCATGGGATAAAATTGACCAAAAATTCATTTTTTTAAATAAATAATTAGTCCAGTAATAAAACTCATATTATATATGATTATATGTCCGACATAAATAATTCAACACATTATAATATAATGTCACACTTAAATCAATTATTATAGAGTGAGTGTTATATACATGAATGTACCAAGTCATTGTATAAGATGTTAATATAGGTGTATATAATTGAGTGGAAATGGGGAACGATATACACAAAAAATTATCACCAATGAAAAATCAATGTATAATTTTAGTACCATAAATGGTGTAACAAAAGATTAATGGAAGGGTTTAGTGAGCCTAATAGTGGTATATAATCATTTTGAAATCATAATTTATATTATAGGATTGTGAAAAAACATCCTAATATGAACACATTTCTATAAAAATGAATAAAAAAATAATTTTTTTGAATAAATTAGAGGATATGGTCCCTTACCCAGATATATTGCTTCAAAAAGAATGGAATGAACCTCTTAAGAAACATTGGGATCCTTGGGAGGGCTATAAAGAGGGAAGGGCAGTGTAAAATCATGATCCATGAGTTTTTAGTGATATTTAACGAAAATTTATTAGGACTTTGTAGAAAAATATATGAGATTGTTTTTATATTATAATGTACGTATGGTTATTAATATGATAAAGTATTCCATAAAAAATAAATTTAATGGGATTTTTCGATTGTATCTTCAAATGCTTCAGGTTTTTAGTAATTTTATATTTATATGAACCAAACTCGATCTAGAATACCCTTAGTGCTGTGTCTATGAGTTGTTATAATAATGAATTTCTTTTAATACCATTAAATACATTATGGGATTTTTTGGATTCATGAATACTTTATATAATTAAAAAAAATTATATCAAAAACACATTATATTAAATGATAAATACATATTGGGTCATTTATACATTCCAGTGAGTATATATCATCACATTTTGTTCATTATGATATTCAATTAAATTCTGTATATTTATACAATAGTTAATCTGTATATAAAAAATACAAATATATGATTACATTATGGAAAATAATTATTAGATAATTTTTATATGATGATTTCAAAAATTAAATTTATTTAATTTTGAAATTATGATTTCAGAAATATTATTTATTTTAATTTAGTATATATAAAATTAAAATTATCAATCAATAATAGTTATAATATCAATGTAAATTATTTGTAATGGTTTTTTATTTTCATAATATATTTAAAATAGAAATAATTAATAAAAAATGTAGTGCATGTGATTTAAAAATTTTATTTCCTAATTCATAATTTACTCAATTATAAATGTAATTTTACTTATAAATGAAAATATTATTATAGAAAATATGATTTTAATGATTGAGGAAATAAAGTTTCAATCCATAGGAGGTCATATAATAATATCAGACTCATTGAATAGTGGTACAATGAAATCTAAAGGAGTACTATCCTAATAATGGGTTTTCATTTTATGATTCTGATATAATTATACTAGTATAATATCATGATAATAAACATTCATGTATCCATCAATGGTATATTATATGAAAAACTTATTTTAACTATCAAATTAAAAAGACACATCCTAGTTTTGAAAAGGGAAGTGGGTCATCATTTCAAGGAACTGTATCCTATCAACCCCATGTTAGGGAACATATATATGGTAAGAAAGAAAACCCTTGTCCCAAAATGCGAAATTTTTTAATCATCTATAATCCATCATTGCTAGGGATTCTATCCAACACACCATTATTCTCAGGAAGAATATGTATAGTAATATATTATTTAATATACTTAATTACAAATAGTCTTAATAAAATATGTGGATGCAATGAACAAATTTCTTGTAGAAAAATACCACAAAAAATTTATAAGATAATTTTATTCACAAAATAATTCTAAGAAAATAAAATACATGGTAACATAAAATGCCAAAATCTATACAGATTACCTTATGATGTAGATATATTTTGATACTTATTTGAATATGGATTTAGTATCAATAAAATCCCATTTCAAAGAATTAAAAATTTGGACTCTATTGATTTCATGTTTTCCTCTTATAAACTTACTATCCAATAATATGAGAAATAGAATATGAGGTCACCCGACAAGATCCAAATGAAAACCCAATTCATGGATATTATTTTTTACTCACAATTCAATGGTTTATTCAAACTCATTGATTTTAATTCTATTTTTTAGGTTTGTAGATTCATGTATATAGTGGGTTTCTAACTTCATATAATCAAAAAATGAAATACTAAGATGATTGGTAGTATGGCCGAATCTATGATTACATCCACCCAAAAAATATTATGAATCCTAATATAATGTATTATGATACCCTAAAAATGAGGCTTTCTTTTTGTTTATGAATGATTCCACACAAATTTTTAACCAAAAAAAATTTAATTCTAATCCATTAAACCTTACTATGGACTTGGAATTGAATTTATGATTCCCATTATTTAGCTGATGGAAAATATTTTCTATTTTTGGAGTAATGTTGTAGTATTGGATATTTTCATTTTCACAATAATCCCCATCCACTCATATGAAACTTTAGAAAATACCTCAATTGAAAATAATTTACCACAAATAAATATTTTTTCATATAGTCACTAAATATAAACAATAATCTCGAGCATTTATAATTGAATATGTGATTTAAAAATATTCAATAAACACAAAAAATAATAACTAAATGGGAGTACATGTATCAGAAAAAATGATAATGGTGTTTAAAAACCCATTCCACCCATCATGTCATTTAATTTACAACATATTGACTCTCATAGTGCTCAAATTGGTTTTATATTAAATGAAATTTGATTACAAATAAATTTTTTATCACCAAAATAAATACTCTACAGATTCATGTGTCCATATAATAAATTATGAATCCATGATAGAAATAACTCCACCATTAAAAAAATATTTATGGACCACCATTTATTAATTAACCCATTTTAATTTTAGTAGATGATAATACCAATGACCAAAACTATTAATATTTTCCCAGAAATTAAATACTAAGAAAAATATATATAATTCTAAATATTATATAAGGATATGATCACATTGTATTATAAGAATATCATATGATATATCCCCTAGTATCCACACATCATTTTGGATTCCTAGATGATCCACATTGTTGTAAATATATATAAATAGAATGTATCTAGCCTATTTTCTCATAATATAAGAAATTATTGATAATATAATGAAAGAAATTTTTATCTTCCATTAGGTTGTAATTTTTTTTGGTATGTTAATTTCAATAATTCATATTTTCTCAAAAAAATAACCATGACACTAATATGTTATTTTATAAAATCTTATGTAAACAGTAAATCCTTCTCTCTTACAACTATCAAATGTAAATGAGTTTATATAGAAATGGTTAGTTTTTTTAATAAATAATAGACTCAAATATTATAAAAATTATTACTAACATTCCTTCATCATGTTTATAAAATTTTTGAAGAAATTATTCCAAATCAATATGTATTCCACATCAACAATTTCATTAGTGAATATGGATATTACTAGTATGACATTTATATAATTTAATTAATAGATATAATTTTAAATGATTAATGTGTTATCCAAATATAACAAAAATGATAGTAAAAATATCCATCCATTTAAAAAATATAAAAATTATTCAAATGTATTTAAAATTTATACAATATCCTTAATTTGTACATGTATTTTAATATTCACAATATGATTTTTTTAGTTTAGTATATAAATGGGTATATACAAATTATATACACTAGAAGCACCACTCAAATCATTAAAACCATTTTATTGTTTCATTTAAAAAATACATGAAAAAATAAAATTAAATTATGTGGGTTTTACCATGATATTAATGTTCTCGTGATCATAATAATGTATGATAGTATAGAAAATGAATACATGAATTTATCATAAGATCTGGATAGAGGTTTTATTTATATTATATAACATGTATTTTTTAATATGGGTTTTAACCAATGTATATATTAATTTGGGAAATATGAAAAAGTAAAAAACTTTTCATTCATAAAATCAACAAAAAAACATTTGGGTCTGACCCTTTATTGAAATATTGTCATGTTACAATAATTATTTTTGGGCATGGAATCCATTTCTTATTAAATTTCCTCTTACAATATAATTAAATCAAGATTAAAAATAGATTTTGTAGGTGTTTAATAAATATCATTTACAATTTCAAATTTAGTGTCATTTTTATAAGAAATAAATTTATACCATTCTCTAAAAAAAATCCTCCAAAAATACGTTATTTTTATGATATTTGAGTAATTAAAACATATATAACCATCCTGGTATTGTCACAGATTCCATCCAAGATAAATTTATCATTATTTTTTAACACCACTATGAATAAAGTTTTTATATTTAGAATGGGTGATATAGTCATTTTATGGAAATACATCTTATAGATCCCCAATATCATTTTACCCTTATTGATTATTGAAATTATATGTCATCTGTTATTTTTTATATCCATAAAGTATTAATTGTTTTATATTTTGAACTTGTATTTGAATCATTAGATTTCATATAAGCTATAATATTTTATTATAAACTTTATTATCGTGTTTTCGAGTAAATATATCATGTTGTTTTTATGGAAAAAAATATATGGGGAATGAAGTGACTTAATAAAAAAATTAAAAAAATATGAGATTATAAATATATAAGATAGTTTTATCAAATCATCCTTTGCGTAACCACAACTAAAATTTCTTATTTTATTATTCATATAAAATATCCCACATTAGAGATCTCAAATGAGTGTGTTTTAAAATAATTCATAATATATCTTCTATTCAAATAGTACTATAGTAATTAATCAACCCATATTACCCTCAAATGCGGCACCCGACCCAATCTATCACAAACCCGATGGGAATTCCCTATCCCCATGGGCTGGAAAAATGACCCTATGCAACAAACTACATAAAAGAAGGAATGATTTCACCCCACCCGAAAAACCACATGGAACACACACACACCCACATATAACTATAATGAAATAGTGCAGGAATGAAAAATATATATGCAATAAAAGTAAGAAAAAAATTGAAATAGACAACTGCAGTTTATCTAGAACTCCATGAAAAATCAAAAAATAAGGGAATAAAAACGGAAAAGATACTCTAAATTATGGAATGGATGAATTCCCACCATCTCAACAACTGCTACCCAACTAGGTAACATGAACCACACCACCTCACTACGGCACCTTGACTTTCCCTACACTGGAAGACAAATAATGTTTTATTCCCCACTAAATAGTTTCACATGGTTTGAACTAACATGATCAGTAGGATCTCTCCCTGGTGTTCCACAACATGTCTCTATAGAAATATATTGTATGTTCATTTAAATATAAAACATGGAATGATATGACCTGAATTATTTTTATATAAAACATTGTAAAAATTTACCTTTTCATTTTTTCTAAACAAAATAAGGTATATCAGTTTCAAAATATATTTTTTCACAATACATTGCATCAAAATAAAAATTCATATCAAGGCTTACTTTCAAATCCATGTAATTCAAAACAGATGAACAAGTATCTCAACACCAAGGAATACTGTAGGACTAGCATGAAGAATACTCGTATCATAACAATCAAATGTTCAATAACTAATCCTAGAACAATGGGCCTAATAAGAAGAGTAATACCACATGAGTAATCCCCACAAAATGTAAATATTGGTCCCCTATAAAAATGGAAATATGAAATAGAAGAATGCCCCATGAAAACCCACCTTATAATCACAAAAAAAGAATGATGAAGTCAAGATAAACCTTCCACCTAATGAACAAGGTAACCCATGTTCAATATTTTACAGTTCATTTCGATGCTTTGAAAAACATTCAAGCCCATTTCAAAAATCCATTTATAAATATCAAGGGAAAACCCATTTCTCGTTCAAAACCTTTTCTCAAAACACCCAAATAATCATTCCAATTTCATAAATTAATTGAAATTACGTTCATTAACATAGACTAGATATATAACCCCCTACCTCAATGGTTAAGTTGCACATTCATACAATGGAATCCAAGATCAATGAAACCCAATAACACAAATAAGGTCCCTATAATCAAATATATGTCATGATCGATTCAATTTAGAAGAAGAGGGGTTGGAGGATGCCAGAAAATTCACATACCTCATGAAAGGACATCCGCCGCACCACAAATAACGAAGGAAAAGGGCATCGGAATGACATCCCACAAGGGATCGAGATGTAGGAAATAAGAATCACTCAACATAGATCCGCAGATCCAATAACGCAAATCTAGGGCTCTAACTCAATCAACAACAATGAACAACCAGAAATAACACTTACCAATAGATATGAAAAGAAAATTAAATGACATTCCAAATCTTATCAGTTCAATCCATAAGTTTAAGAACCTTTGAAAATCAACTAGGGAGAGTTTGAGTGTGACAGTGATGAGTTCATGAAATAATGGACTGAGAAAAAAATCTAAACGCCAGACTGAAACCTGGGAACGGGATGGGTCACAATGTGTTCCCCTTGGCAATGAAGTGTATTCCATGAAAGATAAGTTATACAAAGAAAACCCATTTCCCTATGTTAAAAAATAACATTGAAACCCTACATGACATGTACATTAGGTACATAACGTGTACCAATTCATAGTATACAGTACACGACATATACCTCAGGTACATAGTGTGTACCTGGTCTGCAGCCTAGGGAAAATCTAGAAAACCGCATTTATGGGGTATGAACCAAAAGGGATCTTAGAATAAGTTAAACCAAACCCATTCAAGGATAAATGATGTTAAAATCTTCCCACTTCAAAGACATTCTATCCTCATGAAGTCATGGGGAAGATGTAATCCCAAGAAAATGCTGAGGCCACTGCTCCCTCATCAATAACTCATGTGCACAAGTAACATGAGAACCCAATCCTTTTTGGCATAGAACTGTAAAAAAATGTAATCCACCTCCCACATTATACGTTCATCATAGGTGAAGTGCACTGTGTTGCATTTGTTGTCAATAAGGTATGTTGTTGTCAAGGAATGAATGGATGGATGTCAAGAAGGTTCAATATGTGAATGACAAAGGATGTGATGGTGTTGGTGATGAATGGAGAATGGCCATGGTACTTAGAGAAATGTCACTTAAGAGATTCACTAAGTGACATAGGATGTTGTGGTTGAAACATAATCTATGAACACATCAGACGATTGTTGAACTGTTCTTTAAGTTCAAAGAACTTGTATCAAGTGGATACAATGTCACAACAATGATAGAAGACCATGCATTGTTATGACAATGCATGAGGAGATGAATATGATCCATCCACTACTTCCAAGTGGATGAAGTGGTTTTAAAGATGTCCATGCACTATCTCCTAGTGCATGTGAATGTGAAGAAGATCCAATTTGATCTCTGATTAGATTAATGAAGAACATTGAAGAATTATTTGATTCAGGAGCTCGGTTGATGAAGAACCTTCATGAATTTCCCTCCTAAGTAATGAATATATGTTGAGGAGATTGGAAGAATTCTTATGAAGAAGAAATGAATAAATGGGAGGAAGAAAGAAGGGCACTTGGCTTGGCATGTTTCATATGGAGAACTTTGTTTTTAATAGTGTTTTAATTCAACACTTATCCAAAAATATGGCCACCAAGGAGGCCAGCCGAGGGATCACCCAAGGCACATATGGGCCTAAGGCGCCACGCCCATGGGGAACCCTCAAGGCCAAGGCGCTCCCTGAGGCAGAAGGGAGGGGCCGTGTATAAGCCCCGAGATACGCGGTGATGAAGCCCGCGCAGCGTGAGCGCAAGGTGCGCGCGCCCGAAGGTGCATAGTGGGCGCCAGTGGCGCGCCCGCAGGGAGCAAGGGTGGGCGCAGAGCGCGCCCGCAGAGAGAACACGGTGCGGGGCGGCACCGTGAGGGGAGAAGTTCAATTGCTGAGTGGAAGGCAGCGGCACATTGATAAGCCGCGTGAAAACAGGAGGCCGCTTCGATGTGGGACGTGGAAATTTCACCGGGAGCGAATCCCAGCCGCACGATTGATCGCGCGGACGATCTAAGTCGCACATCTAATCTGCGGCAAGATGATCTGATCCAGGCCGTCCGAGATCAATTGAATCGCCGATCCAACGGCTGCGAAGACCGTCTTCAACCCCGAGCTCGGCTGAGGCCTCCCCGCGCATTCCCGCAGCCACCTTCAAACCAGGCGCCTCCCGACAACGGTTTTTGAGTTCCCGGCCACCATTTCCAAAGCCGAAGTCTCCATTGAGCTCGTCTTGACCTACCGAACACGATCATGCAAGAAAATAGGCATGCATGCAATTTTTGGAAGATTTATAACAAGGCCGAGGCAAAAAGAAGTTGCCGAGGCTTCGGTGTGTTCGTGATTTGCATGGATTGGAAGAAAAGAGGCCGTGCATGCGTTCTAAGTCGCATGCACGTGAAGAAGACCGAAGAAAAATAAAAATGGAACCCGCGTTTGACAGAAAGACGAAAATCAATATTTTGAAGATTTTAAAAGTCCGAATACTTCGGGGATTTGAGATTTATCCCACGCGGATGTTTTGAGGCGTTTCTCTGCCTATATAAAGAGAGCCTGAGGCGATGGAGAAGCTTGCTGATGTTTTTGTTGAAGATCTGTTGATCCGTGAGAGCCCTCTGCTTTGCGAAGAAGAAGCCCCGCGCAAGTTTACTTGCGCGGCTGAAGTCCCTTGTGCGCTAACTCCTTGCGTGACAAGAAGAAGAGGCTGGGCTGTGCCAACTTGCGCCCCCACGTTGAAGCCCGCGGTGCCTTGCACTTACGGAACCCAAGGCCGCATCACCTGCGCGCCTTCGTGGTTCGTTGAGGCTTGCACGACAGAAGCGCCCGCGGCAGTGTTGCACCATTCCACACTTGAGCCTGCGCGGCATTTGAAGACAAGAAGAGGGCCACACCCCCTTGCGCGCCTTGTTTGAGTTCGGGTATATTGAGACAAATACACTTAGTGTGTGTGTGCAAATTGAAGAGGAAGAACCCGAGGCTTGGTTGTGTGTGGAAGTGAGAGAGCAGACTTAAACCTTATGTGGGTGCACATTTTGAAGAACAAGAACACCCTATGGCCATTTAAGTGTGTTCCAAGTGCTAAGAAGACCACACATTGTGTGTAAGTGAATAAGGCAAAAGACCACACCTAGTTGTGTGAAAAGTGGAGAACCTTGTGTATGCAAATTGAAGAACACACCATGAGTGTGTGTGTGCAAACAAGAAACAAGTTGGCCGAACCTAGTGTGTGCACTAGAAGTGTGTGCTCACTTAGAAGAAGAGGAGAATACCCACACAAAGTACAACACACTTTTAAGTGTGTAAACAAATAGAATTAAGTGTGTGAAGATTGTGAAGGAGGTGTGTGCTATAGTTGACTACACCCTCTGAGGGTTTACTGCACCAAGAAGAGAAGAAGAGGAGTGCATGGTTGCATGTATGCACATGCACACGTGAACAAAGACAAATCTGGTTGTGTGCATTTGAGTTGACCAAGACCAGAGGATCTTGAAGAAATTGAGAAGGCCATGCAGTCCGTGCATGAGGATTTAAAGTTTCCATGCATTCAGTGCATGTAGTTGATGTGAACTAAGACTGGACCAGACTGAAGTTAAAGACATCAATTGTCTGAGTATTCAGTAATTGAAGAGAGGCCAGGTCATCCTTAGAAGAAGGAGTTAAATCCTGAGCAAGACGAGAAGACCTGTTCACCACAAGTGATCAGAAGAACAGCAAGGCCAGCAGCCTTTATCCCAGGCTGCTGAAGATACTTGAAGAATCTTAAAGTGAAGAAGAGCTACTCGTGTGACTCAAGGAGCCAAGAGAAGACCCTGTGGGACTCAGGGAGAAGAAGTCTTCAGTGGGATTCTGGAGCAGGCCAGTTGGACTCTGGTAACACTGTGGGACGCAGTATAAAGACCCTCCTGTGGGACTCAGGAGAGATACAGTGGGACTCTGTATCGACCATTGTAATACTAATAGATTATAATGGGAGAAACCATGTTGGGGCGTATAACCAACATGGCAAGGACGTAGGCCTTTGGTGCCGAACCTTGTAAATCCTTGTGTCCAGTGCCTTTACATTTTCTGCATCATTCGTGGAAAGGTGAGAGATACAAGAAGAGTGGATCGAGGCTTTAACCAGCCATAGAGGTTTAATTGATAAAGAATCAATTAGTAAAAAGTTTTAAAGGATCACTGATTCACCCCCTCCCCCTCTCAGTGATTCGCACTGATCTGGGCACTTCAATTGGTATCAGAGGGAGGTTCCCTCTAAAATATCCAAGGGAGTATTTATGAAGTGCAGATTTGAGGAAATGAGTGACCAGCCTCAAATGGAGATATCTGCCAAGACTCAAAAAAATAGAAAGAAGAAACAGGCCAAGAAGATGAAGAAAGCCTGTTCTAGCTGTGATGAAGTTGGAATAATGAATGATATTCAAAATGCAATCGAATATCTTCAGAAGACAGTCCCCAAGGAAGTGGCAATGTGTATAGCTACAGGAATCCATGATCTTCAAGAAGAAAAATCACAGTTAGAAGAAGAAGCCAATGCAATGGAAGATCAATTGGCTAAAAGGGTTGGCATAACCAACACTCTCAGAAAGCTGGTGAAGGCTAAAGATGAAACAATATCGCTTTTCAATGAATGATATGAAGACACTATTGAAGAATTGAAAAGAAGCCTTTCTGAGAAAGAATTCTTTAAGATTGTGGACAAAGAAGTTTTCCATGCACTGGAAAAATTGCACAGAGTGTCAATGAATGTCAGAGATGCTCAACTCAAAGACAAAGTCAAAATGGTGAAGTAGATGGACAATTCATTGCTTGAAATAAAAAGGGTTCATGATGACCAGATAAAGCAGCTGGAAGAGAAATGGGAAGGAAGGCTAAGAACTATTGAGGATGAGAAGAACTCCCTCAATATGAAATGCATAGAACTGGAGGTGATATTGAAAAATCAGCAATCACCCAAAGCCAAAGCCTCCCAGTCAGCTGAAAGAAGAAATGTTGCTACTCAAGTGAGCTTTGAGAAGGATGATTCTAAAAGAAATACATCCTCTAATAATAGGGCAACAACTTCTAAAAAGAAGGTACCATCCATCCCATCTTGTACTGATGCTTCTAATTGTGTTTCCACAAAAAGTGCAGGATGGAAAAATAATTCCAAACAAGTATGGATGAAGAAAATGAAGAAGCAGAGCTCTCCTGAAACAACACAGAAAGTCAAGAAAAGTACCCAACAATCAGATGGACTGAAGAGGTCAAGATTTGTGGGTCAGTGTTGGTGTTGTAATAAGTATGGGCACTGTGCAAAGTATTGTTGGTACAATACACTAAATGTCAAAGCACAAAGGAAGCCCATGCCAAGGGGGAGAAAGCCAGAAGGAAATAAGCAACATCCCCAGGTCCAGAGACATCTGTTTACTGCTAACAGATTTGGATTGCTTGACAACATCTGGGATGGCTGCAAAAGTGGTCAAAAGAATGATACATGTCAATCTCCAACTGTATCCAAAGCTGGAATGAAGAGAAGATCACTGAACCTGGATAAAAGAGATTCCTTGGGAAGAAAGCAGAAGAAAGTGGAAGATGCTCCCAAGAAGAGTTTAAATAATGAAGAGAAGTCCTTGGAATTCAAATCCAAGAAGGGTGATGCATCCAGAAGGACCACCAAGAAATGCTTCTACTGTGGGAAGAAAGGACATATCATGGATCTTTGTAAAGAATCCATGAAATTAAATAGAAGCAGACTGGACTCAAAAAGACAATCAATCCAGAAGAAGAAGAAGGGATTGATTGAAAACAAGTTTCCTAAGAATGGTAGCTTGACAGCTTCTAAGGAACCATGTGGAACATCAAGAACTGGGGCCACTCTTCCAAATGATTTACTTGTCATATGGCCACATCAGTTGCAACTTGCCAGAGAACTACAAAGAGTTGAAGATGAAGCTCTGGCAATTTCTAAAGCAAAAGGGAAGAAGAAGGTTTCACATGAAGATGTTTTGAGAACCACACCAGCACAATCATCAATGAAGATCAAATGTGGAAGTGTGAAGACTGGTGAAAATGGGACATCTCGGTTGAGAGAATCTTCTCAACCTTGTTGTTCACATTGATGAACCAAGGAGGTTCCATCTTATTCCCTTATACTCTTGGTATATACATGTGCTAACATTGTAGGGAATTGAAGATGATGGTCATTCTCATCTGGAGGATGGTTTGGACAGAACGGAGTGCACCCCTTGAGGGGGGTCAAATCTGAAGAAGATGATGTTTTGAGATTAATATCATCTTAAGAAAATGGATGAATGGGGAAGCTTTATCTTTGCACTGAACATTCTAATGATTTTTGTGGAGTATGTGCAGGATTTAGCAATTCATTGAATATCTGAACCCCTTAGCATGATCTCACATGTTTACAGTGAATGTGGAAAGCATTGAGTTCCTTGGTCACATCACTCTTGTTTTCTACACCGGGTTAGCCCAAGTAGACTTAGAGTTGATTTACTAAAGGTTCTTTGCTAAAGAGAACATGTGACATCATCCCTCTCTCATTGGTTTTCAAGAAAATACTTTTCAAAGGGAGGAAGAGATTTTAGAAAGAGAACCACACCACACCGTTGCATTTGGTTTCCAATAAGGGGGAGAAATATTGGCACACATATTGACCCATTCATATGTGCTCTAGTGTATTGCCAACAAATACAAAGGGGGAGATTGAAGTGAACTGTGTTGCATTTGTTGTCAATAAGGTATGTTGTTGTCAAGGAATGAATGGATGGATGTCAAGAAGGTTCAATATGTGAATGCCAAAGGATGTGATGGTGTTGGTGATGAATGGAGAATGGCCATGGTACTTAGAGACATTTAACTTAGGAGATTCACTAAGTGACATAGGATGTTGTGGTTGAAACATTCTCTATGAACACATCAGACGATTGTTGAACTGTTCTTTAAGTTCAAAGAACTTGTATCAAGTGGATACAATGTCACAACAATGTTAGAAGACCATGCATTGTTAATACAATGCATGAGGAGATGAAGATGATCCATCCACTACTTCCAAGTGGATGAAGTGGTTTTAAAGATGTCCATGCACTATCTTCTAGTGCATGTGAATGTGAAGAAGATCCAATTTGATCTCTGATTAGATCAATGAAGAACATTGAAGAATTATTTGATTCAGGAGCTCGGTTGATGAAGAACCTTCAAGAATTTCCCTCCTATGTAATGAATATATGTTGAGGAGATTGGAAGAATTCTTATGAAGAAGAAATGATGAAATGGGAGGAAGAAAGAAGGGCACTTGGCTTGGCATGTTTCATATGGAGAACTTTGTTTTTAATAGTGTTTTAATTCAAAACATAGCCAAAAATATGGCCACCAAGGAGGCCAGCTGAGGGATCACCCAAGGCACATATGGGCCTAAGGCGCCACGCCCATGGGGAACCCTCAAGGCCAAGGCGCTCCCTGAGGTAGAAGGGCGGGGCCGTGTATAAGCCCTGAGCTATGCAGTGATGAAGCCCGCGCAGCGTGAGCGCGAGGAGCGCGCGCCTGAAGATGCATAGTGGGCGCCAGTGGCGCGCCCGCAGGGAGCAAAGGTGGGCGCAGAGCGCGCCCGCAAAGAGAACACGGTGCGGGGCGGCACCGTGAGGGGAGAAGTTCAATTGCTGAGTGGAAGGCAGCGGCACATTGATAAGCCGCGTGAAAACAGGAGGCCGCTTCGATGTGGGACGCGGAAATTTCACCGGGAGCGAATCCCAGCCGCACGATTGATCGCGCGGACGATCTAAGCCGCACATCTAATCCGTGGCAAGATGATCTGATCCAGGCCGTCCGAGATCAATTGAATCGCCGATCCAATGGCTGTGAAGACCGTCTTCAACCCCGAGCTCGGCTGAGGCCTCCCCGCGCATTCCCGCAGCCACCTTCAAACCAGGCGCCTCCCGACAACGGTTTTTGAGTTCCCGACCACCATTTCCAAAGCCGAAGGCTCCATTGAGCTCGTCTTGACCTACTGAACACGATCATGCAAGAAAATAGGCATGAATGCAATGTTTGGGAGATTTCGAACAAGGCTGAGGAAAAACGAAGTTGCCGAGGCTTCGGTGTGTTCGTGATTTGCATGGATTGGAAGAAAAGAGGCCGTGCATGCGTTCTAAGTCGCATGCACGTGAAGAAGACCGAAGAAAAATAAAAATGGAACCCGCGTTTGACAGAAAGACGAAAATCAAGATTTTGATGATTTTAAAAGTCCGAATACTTCGGGGATTTGAGATTTATCCCACGCGGATGTTTTGAGGCGTTTATCTGCCTATATAAAGAGAGCCCGAGGCGATGGAGAAGCTTGCTGATGTTTTTGTTGAAGATCTGTTGATCCGTGAGAGCCCTCTGCTTCGCGAAGAAGAAGCCCCTCGCAAGTTTACTTGCGCGGCTGAAGTCCCTTGCGCGCTAACTCCTTGCGTGACAAGAAGAAGAGGCTGGGTTGTGCCAACATGCGCCCCCACGTTGAAGCCCGCGGTGCCTTGCACTTATGGAACCCAAGGCCGCATCACCTGCGCGCCTTCGTGGTTCGTTGAGGCTTGCGCGACAGAAGCACCCGCGGCAGTGTTGCACCCTTACACACTTGAGCCTGCGCGGCATTTGAAGACAAGAGGAAGGCCACACCCCCTTGCACGCCTTGTTTTAGTTCGGGTATATTGAGACAAATACACTTAGTGTGTGTGTGCAAATTGAAGAGGAAGAACTCGAGGCTTGGTTGTGTGTGGAAGTGAGAGAGCAGACTTCAACCTTATGTGGGTGCACATTTTGAAGAACAAGAACACCCTATGGCCATTTAAGTGTGTTCCACGTGCTAAGAAGACCACACATTGTGTGTAAGTGAATAAGGCCAAAGACCACACCTAGTTGTGTGAAAAGTGGAGAACCTTGTGTATGAAAATTGAAGAACACACCTTGAGTGTGTGTGTGCAAACAAGAAACAAGTTGGCCGAACCTAGTGTGTGCACAAGAAGTGTGTGCTCACATAGAAGAAGTGGAGAAGACCCACACAAAGTACAACACACTTTTAAGTGTGTAAACAAATAGAATTAAGTGTGTGAAGATTGTGAAGGAGGTGTGTGCTATAGTTGACTACACCCTCTGAGGGTTTACTGCACCAAGAAGAGAAGAAGAGGAGTGCATGCTTGCATGTATGCACATGCACACGTGAACAAAGACAAATCTGGTTGTGTGCATTTGAGTTGACCAAGACCAGAGGATCTTCAAGAAATTGAGAAGGCCATGCAGTCAGTGCATGAGGATTCAAAGTTGCCATGCATTCAGTGCATGTAGTTGAAGTGAACTGAGACTGGACAAGACTGAAGTTAAAGACATCAATTGTCTGAGTATTCAGTAATTGAAGAGAGGCCAGGTCATCCTTAGAAGAAGGAGTTAAATCCTGAGCAAGACGAGAAGACCTGTTCACCACAAGTGATCATTAGAAGAGCAAGGCCAGCAGCCTTTATCCCAGGCTGCTGAAGATACTTGAAGAATCTTAAAGTGAAGAAGAGCTACTCGTGCGACTCGAGGAGCCAAGAGAAGACCCTGTGGGACTCAGGGAGAAGAAGTCTTCAGTGGGATTCTGGAGCAGGCCAGTGGGACTCTGGTAACACTGTGGGACGCAGTATAAAGACCCTCCTGTGGGACTTAGGAGAGATACAGTGGGACTCTGTATCGACCATTGTAATACTAACAGATTATAATGGGAGAAACCATGTTGGGGCGTATAACCAACATGGCAAGGACGTAGGCCTTTGGTGCCGAACCTTGTAAATCCTTGTGTCCAGTGCCTTTACATTTACTGCATCATTCGTGGAAAGGTGAGAGATACAAGAAGAGTGGATCGAGGCTTTAACCAGCCATAGAGGTTTAATTGATAAAGAATCAATTAGTAAAAAGTTTTAAAGGATCACTGATTCACCCCCTCCCCCTCTCAGTGATTCGCACTGATCTGGGCACTTCAATTGGTATCAGAGGGAGGTTCCCTCTAAAAGATCCAAGGGAGTCTTTATGAAGTGCAGATTTGAGGAAATGAGTGACCAGCCTCAAATGGAGATATCTGCCAAGACTCAGAAAAATAGAAAGAAGAAACAGGCCAAGAAGATGAAGAAAGCCCGTCCTAGCTGTGATGAAGTTGGAATAATGAATGATATTCAAAATGCAATCGAATATCTTCAGAAGACAGTCCCCAAGGAAGTGGCAATGGGTATTGCTACAGGCATCCTTGATCTTCAAGAAGAAAAATCACAGTTCGAAGAAGAATCCAATGCAATGGAAGATCAATTGGCTAAAAGGGTTGGCATAACCAACACTCTCAGAAAGCTGGTGAAGGCTAAAGATGAAACAGTATCGCTTTGCAATGAAAGATATGAAGACACTATTGAAGAATTGCAAAGAAGCCTTTCTGAGAAAGAATTCTTTAAGACTGTGGTCAAAGAAGTTTTCCATGCACTGGAAAAATTGCACAGAGTGTCAATGAATGTCAGAGATGCTCAACTCAAAGACAAAGTCAAAATGGTGAAGGAGCTGGACAATTCATTGCTTGAAATAAAAAGGGTGCATGAAGACCAGATAAAGCAGCTGGAAGAGAAATGGGAAGGAAGGCTAAGAACTATTGAGGATGAGAAGAACTCCCTCAATATGAAATGCATAGAACTGGAGGTGATATTGAAAAATCAGCAATCACCCAAAGCCAAAGCCTCCCAGTCAGCTGAAAGAAGAAATGTTGCTACTCAAGTGAGCTTTGAGAAGGATGATTCTAAAAGAAAGACATCCTCTAATAATAGGGAAACAACTTCTAAAAAGAAGGTACCATCCATCCCATCTTGTACTGATGCTTCTAATTGTGTTTCCACAAAAAGTGCAGGATGGAAAAATAATTCCAAACAAGTATGGATGAAGAAAATGAAGAAGCAGAGCTCTCCTGAAACAACACAGAAAGTCAAGAAAAGTACCCAACAATCAGATGGACTGAAGAGGTCAAGATTTGTGGGTCAGTGTTGGTGTTGTAATAAGTATGGGCACTGTGCAAAGTATTGTTGGTACAATCCACTAAATTTCAAAGCACAAAGGAAGCCCATGCCAAGGGGGAGAAAGCCAGAAGGAAATAAGCAACATCCCCAGGTCCAGAGATATCTGTTTACTGCTAACAGATTTGGATTGCTTGACAACATCTGGGATGGATGCAAAAGTGGTCAAAAGAATGATACATGTCAATCTCCAACTGTATCCAAAGCTGGAATGAAGAGAAGATCACTGAACCTGGATAAAAGAGATTCCTTGGGAAGCAAGAAGAAGAAAGTGGAAGATGCTCCCAAGAAGAGTTTAAAGAATGAAGAGAAGTCCTTGGAATTCAAATCCAAGAAGGGTGATGCATCCAGAAGGACCACCAAGAAATGCTTCTACTGTGGGAAGAAAGGACATATCATGGATCTTTGTAAAGAAGCCATGAAATTAAATAGAAGCAGACTGGACTCAAAAAGACAATCAATCCAGAAGAAGAAGAAGGGATTGATTGAAAACAAGTTTCCTAAGATTGGTAGCTTGACAGCTTCTAAGGAACCATGTGGAACTTCAAGAAATGGGGCCACTCTTCCAAATGATTTACTTGTCATATGGCCACATCAGTTGCAACTTGCCAGAGAACTACAAAGAGTTGAAGATGAAGCTCTGGCAATTTCTAAAGCAAAAGGGAAGAAGAAGGTTTCACATGAAGATGTTTTGAGAACCACACCAGCACAATCATCAATGAAGATCAAATGTGGAAGTGTGAAGACTGGTGAAAATGGGACATCTCGGTTGAGAGAATCTTCTCAACCTTGTTGTTCACATTGATGAACCAAGGAGGTTCCATCTTATTCCCTTATACTCTTGGTATATACATGTGCTAACATTGTAGGGAATTGAAGATGATGGTCATTCTCATCTGGAGGATGGTTTGGACAGAACGGAGTGCACCCCTTGAGGGGGGTCAAATCTGAAGAAGATGATGTTTTGAGATTAATATCATCTTAAGAAAATGGATGAATGGGGAAGCTTTATCTTTGCACTGAACTTTCTAATGATTTTTGTGGAGTATGTGCAGGATTTAGCAATTCATTGAATATCTGAACCCCTTAGCATGATCTCACATGTTTACAGTGAATGTGGACAGCATTGAGTTCCTTGGTCACATCACTCTTGTTTTCTACACCGGGTTAGCCCAAGTAGACTTAGAGTTGATTTACTAAAGGTTCTTTGCTAAAGAGAACATGTGACATCATCCCTCTCTCATTGGTTTTCAAGAAAATACTTTTCAAAGGGAGGAAGAGATTTTAGAAAGAGAACCACACCACACCGTTGCATTTGGTTGCCAATAAGGGGGAGAAATATTGGCACACATATTGACCCATTCATATGTGCTCTAGTGTATTGCCAACAAATACAAAGGGGGAGATTGAAGTGAACTGTGTTGCATTTGTTGTCAATAAGGTATGTTGTTGTCAAGGAATGAATGGATGGATGTCAAGAAGGTTCAATATGTGAATGACAAAGGATGTGATGGTGTTGGTGATGAATGGAGAATGGCCATGGTACTTAGAGACATGTAACTTAGGATATTCACTAAGTGACATAGGATGTTGTGGTTGAAAAATTCTCTATGAACACATCAGACGATTGTTGAACTGTTCTTTAAGTTCAAAGAACTTGTATCAAGTGGATACAATGTCACAACAATGTTAGAAGACCATGCATTGTTAAGACAATGCATGAGGAGATGAAGATGATCCATCCACTACTTCCAAGTGGATGAAGTGGTTTTAAAGATGTCCATGCACTATCTCCTAGTGCATGTGAATGTGAAGAAGATCCAATTTGATCTCTGATTAGATCAATGAAGAACATTGAAGAATTATTTGATTCAGGAGCTCGGTTGATGAAGAACCTTCAAGAATTTCCCTCCAATGTAATGAATATATGTTGAGGAGATTGGAAGAATTCTTATGAAGAAGAAATGATGAAATGGGAGGAAGAAAGAAGGGCACTTGGCTTGGAATGTTTCATATGGAGAACTTTGTTTTTAATAGTGTTTTCATTCAAAACATAGCCAAAAATATGGCCACCAAGGAGGCCAGCCGAGGGATCACCCAAGGCACATATGGGCCTAAGGCGCCACACCCATGGGGAACCCTCAAGGCCAAGGCGCTCCCTGAGGTAGAAGGGCGGGGCCGTGTATAAGCCCTGAGCTATGCAGTGATGAAGCCCGCGCAGCGTGAGCGCGAGGAGCGCGCGCCTGAAGGTGCATAGTGGGCGCCAGTGGCGCGCCCGCAGGGAGCAAAGGTTGGCGCAGAGCGCGCCCGCAGAGAGAACACGGTGCGGGGCGGCACCGTGAGGGGAGAAGTTCAATTGCTGAGTGGAAGGCAGCGGCACATTGATAAGCCGCGTGAAAACAGGAGGCCGCTTCGATGTGGGACGCGGAAATTTCACCGGGAGCGAATCCCAGCCGCACGATTGATCGCGCAGACGATCTAAGCCGCACATCTAATCCGTGGAAAGATGATCTGATCCAGGCCGTCCGAGATCAATTGAATCGCCGATCCAATGGCTGTGAAGACCGTCTTCAACCCCGAGCTCGGCTGAGGCCTCCCCGCGCATTCCCGCAGCCACCTTCAAACCAGGCGCCTCCCGACAACGGTTTTTGAGTTCCCGGCCACCATTTCCAAAGCCGAAGGCTCCATTGAGCTCGTCTTGACCTACTGAACACGATCATGCAAGAAAATAGGCATGCATGCAGTGTTTGGGAGATTTCGAACAAGGCTGAGGAAAAACGAAGTTGCCGAGGCTTCGGTGTGTTCGTGATTTGCATGGATTGGAAGAAAAGAGGCCGTGCATGCGTTCTAAGTCGCATGCACGTGAAGAAGACCGAAGAAAAATAAAAATGGAACCCGCGTTTGACAGAAAGACGAAAATCAAGATTTTGATGATTTTAAAAGTCCGAATACTTCGGGGATTTGAGATTTATCCCACGCGGATGTTTTGAGGCGTTTATCTGCCTATATAAAGAGAGCCCGAGGCGATGGAGAAGCTTGCTGATGTTTTTGTTGAAGATCTGTTGATCCGTGAGAGCCCTCTGCTTCGCGAAGAAGAAGCCCCTCGCAAGTTTACTTGCGCGGCTGAAGTCCCTTGCGCGCTAACTCCTTGCGTGACAAGAAGAAGAGGTTGGGTTGTGCCAACATGCGCCCCCACGTTGAAGCCCGCGGTGCCTTGCACTTACGGAACCCAAGGCCGCATCACCTGCGCGCCTTCGTGGTTCGTTGAGGCTTGCGCGACAGAAGCACCCGTGGCAGTGTTGCACCCTTACACACTTGAGCCTGCGCGGCATTTGAAGACAAGAAGAGGGCCACACCCCCTTGCGCGCCTTGTTTTAGTTCGGGTATATTGAGACAAATACACTTAGTGTGTGTGTGCAAATTGAAGAGGAAGAACTCGAGGCTTGGTTGTGTGTGGAAGTGAGAGAGCAGACTTCAACCTTATGTGGGTGCACATTTTGAAGAACAAGAACACCCTATGGCCATTTAAGTGTGTTCCACGTGCTAAGAAGACCACACATTGTGTGTAAGTGAATAAGGCCAAAGACCACACCTAGTTGTGTGAAAAGTGGAGAACCTTGTGTATGAAAATTGAAGAACACACCTTGAGTGTGTGTGTGCAAACAAGAAACAAGTTGGCCGAACCTAGTGTGTGCACAAGAAGTGTGTGCTCACATAGAAGAAGTGGAGAAGACCCACACAAAGTACAACACACTTTTAAGTGTGTAAACAAATAGAATTAAGTGTGTGAAGATTGTGAAGGAGGTGTGTGCTATAGTTGACTACACCCTCTGAGGGTTTACTGCACCAAGAAGAGAAGAAGAGGAGTGCATGCTTGCATGTATGCACATGCACACGTGAACAAAGACAAATCTGGTTGTGTGCATTTGAGTTGACCAAGACCAGAGGATCTTGAAGAAATTGAGAAGGCCATGCAGTCAGTGCATGAGGATTCAAAGTTGCCATGCATTCAGTGCATGTAGTTGAAGTGAACTGAGACTGGACAAGACTGAAGTTAAAGACATCAATTGTATGAGTATTCAGTAATTGAAGAGAGGCCAGGTCATCCTTAGAAGAAGGAGTTAAATCCTGAGCAAGACGAGAAGACCTATTCACCACAAGTGATCATTAGAAGAGCAAGGCCAGCAGCCTTTATCCCACGCTGCTGAAGATACTTGAAGAATCTTAAAGTGAAGAAGAGCTACTCGTGCGACTCGAGGAGCCAAGAGAAGACCCTGTGGGACTCAGGGAGAAGAAGTCTTCAGTGGGATTCTGGAGCAGGCCAGTGGGACTCTGGTAACACTGTGGGACGCAGTACAAAGACCCTCCTGTGGGACTTAGGAGAGATACAGTGGGACTCTGTATCGACCATTGTAATACTAACAGATTATAATGGGAGAAACCATGTTGGGGCGTATAACCAACATGGCAAGGACGTAGGCCTTTGGTGCCGAACCTTGTAAATCCTTGTGTCCAGTGCCTTTACATTTACTGCATCATTCGTGGAAAGGTGAGAGATACAAGAAGAGTGGATCGAGGCTTTAACCAGCCATAGAGGTTTAATTGATAAAGAATCAATTAGTAAAAAGTTTTAAAGGATCACTGATTCACCCCCTCCCCCTCTCAGTGATTCGCACTGATCTGGGCACTTCAATTGGTATCAGAGGGAGGTTCCCTCTAAAAGATCCAAGGGAGTCTTTATGAAGTGCAGATTTGAGGAAATGAGTGACCAGCCTCAAATGGAGATATCTGCCAAGACTCAGAAAAATAGAAAGAAGAAACAGGCCAAGAAGATGAAGAAAGCCTGTCCTAGCTGTGATGAAGTTGGAATAATGAATGATATTCAAAATGCAATCGAATATCTTCAGAAGACAGTCCCCAAGGAAGTGGCAATGGGTATAGCTACAGGCATCCTTGATCTTCAAGAAGAAAAATCACAGTTCGAAGAAGAAGCCAATGCAATGGAAGATCAATTGGCTAAAAGGGTTGGCATAACCAACACTCTCAGAAAGCTGGTGAAGGCTAAAGATGAAACAGTATCGCTTTGCAATGAAAGATATGAAGACACTATTGAAGAATTGCAAAGAAGCCTTTCTGAGAAAGAATTCTTTAAGACTGTGGTCAAAGAAGTTTTCCATGCACTGGAAAAATTGCACAGAGTGTCAATGAATGTCAGAGATGCTCAACTCAAAGACAAAGTCAAAATGGTGAAGGAGCTGGACAATTCATTGCTTGAAATAAAAAGGGTGCATGAAGACCAGATAAAGCAGCTGGAAGAGAAATGGGAAGGAAGGCTAAGAACTATGGAGGATGAGAAGAACTCCCTCAATATGAAATGCATAGAACTGGAGGTGAAATTGAAAAATCAGCAATCTCCCAAAGCCAAAGCCTCCCAGTCAGCTGAAAGAAGAAATGTTGCTACTCAAGTGAGCTTTGAGAAGGATGATTCTAAAATAAAGACATCCTCTAATAAAAGGGCAACAACTTCTAAACAGAAGGTACCATCCATCCCATCTTGTACTGATGATTCTAATTGTGTTTCCACAAAAACTGCAGGATGGAAAAATAATTCCAAACAAGTATGGATGAAGAAAATGAAGAAGCAGAGCTCTCCTGAAACAACACAGCAAGTCAAGAAAAGTACCCAACAATCAGAAGGACTGAAGAGGTCAAGATTTGTGGGTCAGTGTTGGTGTTGTAATAAGTATGGGCACTGTGCAAAGGATTTTTGGTACAATCCACAAAATGTCAAAGCATAAAGGAATCCCATGCTAAGGGGGAGCAAGCCAGAAGGAAATAAGAAACATCCACAGGTCCAGAGACATCTGTTTACTGCAAACAGATTTGGATTGCTTGACAACATCTGGGATGGCTGCAATAGTGGTCAAAAGAATGATACTTGTCAATCTCCAACTGTATCCAAAGCTGGAATGAAGAGAAGATCACTGAACCTGGCTAAAAGAGATTCCTTGGGAAGCAAGCAGAAGAAAGTGGAAGATGCTCCCAAGAAGAGTTTAAAGAATGAAGAGAAGTCCTTGGAATTCAAATCCAAGAAGGGTGATGCATCCAGAAGGACCACCAAGAAATTCTTCTACTGTGGGAAGAAAGGACATATCATGGAACTTTGTAAAGAAGCCATGAAATTTAATAGAAGCTGACTGGACTCAAAAAGACAATCAATCCAGAAGAAGAAGAAGGGATTGATTGAAAACAAGTTGCCTAAGAATGGTAGCTTGACAGCTTCTAAGGAACCATGTGGAACTTCCAGAACTGGGGCCACTCTTCCAAATGATTTACTTGTCATATGGCCACATCATGTGCAACTTGATAGAGAACTACAAAGAGTTGAAGATGAAGCTCTGGAAATTGCTAAAGCAAAAGGGAAGAAGAAGGTTTCACATGAAGATGTTTTGAGAACCACACCAGCACAATCATCAATGAAGATCAAATGTGCAAGTGTGAAGACTGGTGAAAATGGGACATCTCGGTTGAGATAATCTTCTCAACCTTGTTGTTCACATTGATGAACCAAGGAGGTTCCATCTTATTCCCTTATACTCTTGGTATATACATGTGCTAACATTGCAGGGAATTGAAGATGATGGTCATTCTCATCTGGAGGATGGTTTGGACAGAACGGACTTCACCCCTTGAGGGGGAGGAAATCTGAAGAAGATGATGTTCTGAGATTAATATCATCTTATGAAAATGGATGAATGGGGAAGCTTTATCTTTGCACTGAACTTTCTAATGAGTTTTGTGGAGTATGTGCAGGATTTAGCAATTCATTGAATATCTGAACCCCTTAGCATGATCTCACATGTTTACAGTGAATGTGGACAGCATTGAGTTCCTTGGTTACATCACTCTTGTTTTCTACACCGGGATAGCCCAAGTAGACTTAGAGTTGATTTACTAAAGGTTCTTTGCTAAAGAGAACATGTGACATCATCCCTCTCTCAGTGTTTTTCAAGAAAATACTTTTCAAAGGGAGGAAGAGATTTTAGAAAGAGAACCACACCACACCTTTGCATTTGGTTGCCAATAAGGGGGAGAAATATTGGCACACATATTGACCCATTCATATGTGCTCTAGTGTATTGCCAACAAATACAAAGGGGGAGATTGAAGTGCACTGTGTTGCATTTGTTTTCAATAAGGTATGTTGTTGTCAAGGAATGAATGGATGGATGTCAAGATGGTTCAATATGTGAATGAAAAAGGATGTGATGGTGTTGGTGATGAATGGAGAATGGCCATGGTACTTAGAGAAATGTCACTTAGGAGATTCACTAAGTGACATAGGATGTTGTGGTTGAAACATTCTCTATGAACACATCAGACGATTGTTGAACTGTTCTTTACGTTCAAAGAACTTGTATCAAGTGGATACAATGTCACAACAATGTTAGAAGACCATGCATTGTTAAGACAATGCATGAGGAGATGAAGATGATCCATCCACTACTTCCAAGTGGATGAAGTGGTTTTAAAGATGTCCATGCACTATCTCCTAGTGCATGTGAATGTGAAGAAGATCCAATTTGATCTCTGATTAGATCAATGAAGAACATTGAAGAATTATTTGATTTAGGAGCTCGGTTGATGAAGAACCTTCAAGAATTTCCCTCCTAAGTAATGAATATATGTTGAGGAGATTGGAATAATTCTTATGAAGAAGAAATGAAGAAATGGGTGGAAGAAAGAAGGGCACTTGGCTTGGCATGTTTCATATGGAG
The DNA here is from genome assembly GCA_963277665.1 of Viscum album. Lineage (NCBI taxonomy): Eukaryota > Viridiplantae > Streptophyta > Magnoliopsida > Santalales > Viscaceae > Viscum > Viscum album. The sequence goes on along the minus strand of OY728127.1, from coordinate 2,055,435,436 downwards.
AACTTTGTTTTTAATAGTGTTTTAATTCAACACTTAGCCAAAAATATGGCCACCAAGGAGGCCAGCCGAGGGATCACCCAAGGCACATATGGTCCTAAGGTGCCACGCCCATGGGGAACCCTCAAGGCCAAGGCGCTCCCTGAGGCAGAAGGGCGGGGCCGTGTATAAGCCCCGAGCTACGCGGTGATGAAGCCCGCGCAGCGTGAGCGCGAGGAGCGCGCGCCCGAAGGTGCATAGTGGGTGCCAGTGGCGCGCCCGCAGGGAGCAAAGGTGGGAGCAGAGCGCGCCCGCAGAGAGAACATGGTGCGGGGCGGCACCGTGAGGGGAGAAGTTCAATTGCTGAGTGGAAGGCAGCGGCACATTGATAAGCCACGTGAAAACAGGAGGCTGCTTCGATGTGGGACGCGGAAATTTCACCGGGAGCGAATCCCAGCCGCACGATTGATCGCGCGGACGATCTAAGCCGCACATCTGATCCGCGGAAAGATGATCTGATCCAGGCCGTCCGAGATCAATTGAATTGCCAATCCAATGGCTGCGAAGACCGACTTCAACCCCGAGCTCGGCTGAGGCCTCCCCGCGCATTCCCGCAGCCACCTTCAAACCAGGCGCCTCCCGACAACGGTTTTTGAGTTCCCGGCCACCATTTCCAAAGCCGAAGGCTCCATTGAGCTCGTCTTGACCTACCGAACACGATCATGCAAGAAAATAGGCATGCATGCAATGTTTGGGAGATTTCGAACAAGGCCGAGGCAAAACGAAGTTGCAGAGGCTTCGGTGTGTTCGTGATTTGCATGGATTGGAAGAAAAGAGGCCGTGCATGCGTTCTAAGTCGCATACATGTGAAGAAGACCGAAGAAAAATAAAAATGGAACCCGCGTTTGACAGAAAGACGAAAATCAAGATTTTGAAGTTTTTAAAAGTCCGAATACTTCGAGGATTTGAGATTTATCCCACACGGATGTTTTGAGGCGTTTCTCTGCCTATATAAAGAGAGCCCGAGGCGATGGAGAAGCTTGCTGATGTTTTTGTTGAAGATCTGTTGATCCGTGAGAGCCCTCTGCTTCGCAAAGAAGAAGCCCCGCGCAAGTTTACTTGCGCGGCTGAAGTCCCTTGCGCGCTAACTCCTTGCATGACAAGAAGAAGAGGCTGGGCTGTGCCAACTTGCGCCCCCACATTGAAGCCCGCGGTGCCTTGCACTTACGGAACCCAAGGCCGCATCACCTGCGCGCCTTCGTGGTTCGTTGTGGCTTGCGCGACAGAAGCGCCCGCGGCAGTGTTGCACCCTTGCACACTTGAGCCTGCGCGGCATTTGAAGACAAGAAGAGGGCCACACCCCCTTGCGCGCCTTGTTTGAGTTCGGGTATATTGAGACAAATACACTTAGTGTGTGTGTGCAAATTTAAGAGGAAGAACTCGAGGCTTGGTTGTGTGTGGAAGTGAGAGAGCAGACTTAAACCTTATGTGGGTGCACATTTTGAAGAACAAGAACACCCTATGTCCATTTAAGTGTGTTCCACGTGCTAAGAAGACCACACATTGTGTGTAAGTGAATAAGGCCAAAGACCACACCTAGTTGTGTGAAAAGTGGAGAACCTTGTGTATGCAAATTGAAGAACACACCTTGAGTGTGTGTGTGCAAACAAGAAACAAGTTGCCCGAACCTAGTGTGTGCACAAGAAGTGTGTGCTCACTTAGAAAAAGAGGAGAAGACCCACACAAAGTACAACACACTTTTAAGTGTGTAAACAAATAGAATTAAGTGTGTGAAGATTGTGAAGGAGGTGTGTGCTATAGTTGACTACACCCTCTGAGGGTTTACTGCACCAAGAAGAGAAGAAGAGGAGTGCATGCTTGCATGTATGCACATGCACACGTGAACAAAGAAAAATCTGGTTGTGTGCATTTGAGTTGACCAAGACCAGAGGATCTTGAAGAAATTGAGAAGGCCATGCAGTCAGTGCATGAGGATTCAAAGTTTCCATGCATTCAGTGCATGTAGTTGAAGTGAACTGAGACTGGACCAGACTGAAGTTAAAGACATCAATTGTCTGAGTATTCAGTAATTGAAGAGAGGCCAGGTCATCCTTAGAAGAAGGAGTTAAATCCTGAGCAAGACGAGAAGACCTGTTCACCACAAGTGATCAGAAGAAGATCAAGGCCAGCAGCCTTTATCCCAGGCTGCTGAAGATACTTGAAGAATCTTAAAGTGAAGAAGAGCTACTCGTGTGACTCGAGGAGCCAAGAGAAGACCCTGTGGGACTCAGGGAGAAGAAGTCTTCAGTGGGATTCTGGAGCAGGCCAGTGGGACTCTGGTAACACTGTGGGACGCAGTATAAAGACCCTCCTGTGGGACTCAGGAGAGATATAGTGGGACTCTGTATCGACCATTGTAATACTAACAGATTATAATGGGAGAAAACATGTTGGGGCGTATAACCAACATGGCAAGGACGTAGGCCTTTGGTGCCGAACCTTGTAAATCCTTGTGTCCAGTGCCTTTACATTTACTGTATCATTCGTGGAAAGGTGAGAGATACAAGAAGAGTGGTTCGAGGCTTTAACCAGCCATAGAGGTTTAATTGATAAAGAATCAATTAGTAAAAAGTTTTAAAGGATCACTGATTCAACCCCTCCCCCTGTCAGTGATTCGCACTGATCTGGGCACTTCAATAGGTTTAACGGTATCAACTAGTTTCACCAAAATATAAGTTTCTGGATCAAACTAAATTTATTCCAAACTGAAAACATTAGATGGATTAGGGTGATACTTCCTGAGTAGAGATATCATGAAAACATCATGAATTATCATCAACCGAGTAGGAAATGCTAACTGATAAAAAATCCTTCCCGAGTCATTCAGTGATCTCAAATGGTCCAACATATCCTGAAGCCCACATTCCCTATTTTCCAAGTTGACGGTGACACAAAAAAGTAGAACAATCCAGAAAATCCAATCACAAACAGAATACTATAAATGAGGATTCTTCTGATCTACAAAAGATTTCTTTTGGATCTGAGCTACCACCAGACATCATCACACATCCAGATTTATTACCAAAGTCTCTTGAACCATACTAGGTCCAACCATTGTTATTTCTTCCACATCTGATGAACAAATAGGTGATATGTATGGGGGACCATAAAATCCTTGAGGGGATCCATTCTTATCGAATATTGACAATTTTGTTTATAAACAAAATCAACTAGTACTAGATGGATATCATAGGATCCATTGAAATCCAAGTAAAATGTGCATATCATATCTTCTAGAATCTAAATTACATGATCTGTCTGATTGTTTATCTATGGATTGTAGGTTGTTCTCAACATGATATGTATTTCCATTGCATCCTACAGACTTGTACAGAACCAAAATGAAATCCTAGGATCCCTATTTGAAACAATAATAGAAGGGATCTAAGGTAACCTTACAATCTCTTGTATATACATCTTTCCAAAATCGTCGAATTTAGTACTATCATTGATCAGAATGAAATGAGCATACTTCGTGAATGGGTCAATAAATACACATATAGATTTTTCCCCTAGGGTGTCTATGGATATCCATAAAAAATGTCCATGGATACCTCTTCCCATTTCCATTCTAGTTCTGGAAGAGGCTAGAGAAAAAAGAAGGCCTTTAAGTGCTCTTCATTTATCCTTTGGCAGGTGTAACTATGAGACATAATCTCTACGATGTCACGCTTCATACCCGTCCATCAGAATCAAGTTTTCATGTCATAGTATATCATCGTATCATAGGGATTAGCGGTCCATGAATATCCATGACAATCGAAAAATATTAAACTTCTCATACGAGATGGGATGACAACTTTCTTCCAAAAGTGACGCATGACATCTAAATAAAAAGACCAAACCGAAATAGTCTCCCCACCCTAAAAGCATTCCCAAGTATTCTGAAACTCATCTTCCTACTACTGAATTATCAAATAGACCCTAAGAGAGATGATGATAACTAATCACTTATCAATATGATACTTGAAACATCCCCCTGAGAATCCAAGTGATACTGAGTGAAAATCCACATAATATTTCACTCCTTAGATTCCAAAACAGCCTGTGATGGTACCTTCCTTCTTATAGCATCTGAAAAGTCATTAAAATCCCTAGAGTGTAGGTGATGTCGAAGTGATTTTTTAGGTATTTTATTTATCATCTTTATCTGAGAATCATGCCTTTATGGGAAAAGATATATATCAACTATAATGACCAGATAATGACATATAATTATCCCCAAAGAGATAGTGTCGTAAACATTTAATTTTATGAATGAATAATTCAATCTATAAATTATGAGTGGGTAGTTATTCTAATGCGGTTAGAGATAACAAGAGTTGTAAGCTACAAGATGAACATCTTGCATCATCACGCATCCCAAACCAGCACCTAATGCACCACAAAACACCATGTACCCCTTAGTGGGCTCAGGTAAGATCCTAATAAGATTCGATTTTATAAATCATTTCATTTCATCGAATGAAAACTACCAATTCGAATTATATGTGAATTTCACCTATTCTTGGGTAAGATCAGTCAAAGGTGATTCCATCATAGAGAAATCCTTAAGGAGCCATCGGTAGTACGCACAAAGACCAATGAAGATTTTATTTTCATAGAAGTTCTATGGTTCCTCCATGGATATTTAAAAACATTTAAATTATCTGGATCAACTAAAAATCCATGCATAGGAATTTTGGGCCCCAAGAACATCACTTCATGAGTACATAAATTAAATTTTAAATAGTTTCCATAAAAATATTGAATTCTCATAATTTCCACAACCAAACTCATATAGTTCTCGTGATCACCCTCAGATATATAATAACCCAAAATACAATTCCCAAACACTACCATAATACTGTCATGATATTGATGGAATATCTGATTTATCAATGCCATAAAATCTTTAAGAAAATTAGTCAGAAAAAAGGAATCACAAGAAACTTATAATGGATATAGTAGCTCATGATGGACTTATTTGGTATATCAGACTCTCAAAATATGATATTATGATAACCTGAACAAATATCAATCTTTGAGAGTCACTTTTCCCCCTTCAACTAAAAAGATAAATCATTCACACAAGGAAAATTTTATTTTTTCTTAAATGTTACCTAGATAAACTTCTGATAGTCCACACATACCTAATGTTAACCATACTCTTTCTTAGAAAAGTGTATAGGGGATTCCCAAGGAGAAACACTAGGGTGAATGAATCCTTTCACTAAAACGTCATCAAACAAAACCATGAGATCCTTCAACTCCACCAGTTTCATATGATAGGTTAAAATTGATACTGGTTGTTTACCCAGCACTTGGTCAATTGTAATATCTACCTCTCTCTCTAGAGAAATATTAAAGAAATGAACTTGGAAAAACTGTAGGGAAGTCTCGAACAACAACACAATGATCATCAAAAGAAGGAAGGACATGAGGATCAAATACAATTGAAACCAGCAAACTCATGAGCTCAAGGTGATAAGTTCCAACATGACATGAACTTGGGTTCCACTCTCACTAAAACACATGAAAGATCCCATAAGTAAAATGAAACAAACACATCAATGATAACAATCAACTTCAGCTTGTTGAGTGACATAGAAAACCATATCGATGATCACGTCAAACAGATCCAGATTAAGAATGAGAAAATCCTCGACTGACTCTATATTGGCTATTATTGATGAATAAGAAAGTCATCGAAACCCCAAAATTATCCTATTTCAAAGAGGTTTTTCTAACTCCATTGTAAAGGGAATATGTTTTTTTGGATGTTTATGCCCATCTAAAAATCAGGTAGATATAAATTAGTGGGAGACATGTGTATCAAAAATAGAAATTGCAACTGAATATTAAATAAGAATCGTATCTCGGACCGTTACAGGTCCTACATCAAATTACATTGGAAAGTCATATATGACATTTAAATTATTCACTCATAAGGCTAGTGGCATGAGCATTGTAGTCTTTGAATCATCAGACTGAACTATAATTTCCATAGGAGCCGATGAACCCTGGCTATAATGAGTCATATTCGTAGACTGACATAAATACTTTATATGACCAAAATGTACACATCTAATACAATTATTCATGGGAATAGGGAAATAATTTCTGGTGTTTCCTCACATTCTACACTGATAGCAAGTCAGAGGCACACTCAGACATAAGAACCACTAGATACTGAACAAATCTCTCTGCAATCTTGGAAAACCATAAGTAGAAACATATATTTTAAAATTAAAAAACCCAAAACTAGAGACACATATCCGAACATCCCATGGAAACATGAGTCTCATCACAATAAGAGCTGGTCAGGTACCTATTGCAATATTTCTTTCAAGTCCTAAAAATCTTATCTCCGGCCTAACAGATGAACCAAGATAATGATTCAGGAATTTATATCTCCCATTATATAAAACTATAACAAACCGAACCCATTTAACCAAAAACCTGGCACGAGACCTAATCTATAACATACCGGAATGGTGTTCTTGATCCCCACAGGTTGGTGACAAGCACTCGAGCATCAAACTACACAACTGAGGGAACAAATCCTCCATACCTGAACAACCACATGAAATATATACATAAAATAAAAATTAAATGGTAGAAGACTAAATAATATATATGCCATAACTATATGAAAATGATTGAAACAAAAATTAAAGTAACTAGAACTCAAAGGCAAGTCCAATAGAAAAATACTAAATACCAAACAGCTTCTCTAAACGATGGCATGGACGAAATCACACTATCTTTCCACCAGCTACCCTACCAGCTGACATGAACCAAACCACCTCAATATGGTTCCTTTCCATTCCATGCACTGGAAAAAAAAGGAATGTCTACACAACACCAAAGAGTTTCACTGTGTGAGAGATAATAGGCATAATAGGATCCCACCCATGTGTTCCACAACATGTCTTCGAATAACAAATCATGTATGCTAATTTTAAAACAAAACATGGCTTGATAAGTAGTAAATTATTTTTTATAGAGTAAATGCTAAAAACATCCCTTTTCCATAGTGATGAACAAAAGCATGTATATCTGATTCAATGAAAATTTTTCCATATCACTTTCCACAATCACAAATATGCATATAAAGGCAATCTTAAAAATACAATCAATACAAAATAATAGAACCGGTATCACAAAATCAAGGAATACTACATGACCAAGCCATAGAATACTCATACCACAAAAATGAAGATAAATAATATGTATCCTAGAACAAAGATCCCAGGATGTAGAGGAATATACCATGGGTAAACCACCCAAAATTGTAATACTGGTCCCCTATAACAATAGGAGAAAGATACAAAGGAAATCCTAAAGACAAACCCCTTAGATAATTACCATCAATGGACAATGGAAATACGCTAAACCATTATTCTACATAACCAACAAAACCCATGTGATCTTTTTCACAATTCAATTAAATTAATTGAAAACCATTAAAAACCATTTCATAAATCCATTTATCAAAATATAGTGAAAGACAATTTCTTCTTCAAAACCATTTTCCATCACACACAAACAATAATGCCAATATCATAAATAAATTTATAATGTAATAGAAATCAGACTCATTATTATATTCTAGAGAAGAATCCACCTACCTAAATGTAATATTAGAACACTCCTAAAATAGAATCCACGATCCAAGAAACCCAAAAATGCCAATAAAGGCCCTAAAATTAAATCTACATCAATATTGATTTAATATTGAATAAAATGGGCCAGTGGATAGATGAAAACCTGCGTACCTAAACAATGGACATCCACTACACCCCAACCGACAAAGGTAAAAGTCTCTGCAGTGACAGCTCACAAAGGATCTAAAAGAATAAAACATGATACATACAACATAGATAAGCGGATTAAATAGTGAAATTCTATGGCGCTATTGTGGTAAACTACAATGAAGAACCAAAAATAACACTTACCTAGAAAGAAACACCACAGAAAAAATGATGATCCAAAGCTGATCAGATTAGCCTAGAAGCTGAGGAGCTACTGAAGATTATCTAGGGAGAGTTCTAGTTCTGGATCAAATAGTTCTAGAAAGAATAAAACAAGTGAAAATTATAAGCATGTCACTTTAACCAGGGTGTGGGTCGGGTCAGGATGTATACCCCTTGGTCACGATTTGTAATCCACAATGGATACGTTATACAGAAAAACTCATCACCTTAGGTTGATTACTGACATTAAAACCCAACATGACTTGTTTCTTGGTACATGACTTGTATCGGTTTATAGTAGTCAGTACATGACGTGTACCTCAGGTACATGGCGTGTGCCTACTCTGCAGCTTATAGAAAATCTAGAAAACCACTTTTGTGAACATTTAACTAAATGTGAACATATAAGAGTATAAAACATACCCAATTTAGGTAATGGGATGTTAAAAATATCACTATATATCAAATAACTCTATCTAGTAATTTATGTTAACAAAATTTTTAACATCAGTCAGTACATTATTTTATAAAACATTGAATATCTATCATTTTTTGTAGTCTGTCATTAAATGAATGTAAAAATTATAACCATCACACTATTTGTTAAACTTTATAATTTTTATTTAACTACCCATTGACTATGTTTATATTTACACATATTCATAATTATCTATTAATTCATTTATCCCGTTATATCATTCAATATTTATATAAATATTTTAATATTTTATCACTTTTTAAATAATAATATACACATAAAAAATAATATGATTTTAATAATGTATCCATATGGTTTATTTGATGTTTATTTTAATATATAATTACATTTTCATCATAAATAAATTTTATTTATATTTTTCAAAAATAAATATTTATATATAAATCAATATAGAATGGAAAATTGGACCCAAGAACTACAGGTTACGAACCCAATCCCCGGGAAAAAACCCCACTCTATGACAATCACGCAGATTCCACCTCAAATATGTAAAGTTCATATGACATAAAAAAATGTACCTAATAGAAAACCAAATCATCCATTAAATTTTATACCATATAGACAACATGATTGATGTTTTAGATTCCATATAGAATTTCAATGTACAAGATGAAAACATTATACCATAAGAGACACTGGTGAATAAAAAAAACTAATGATATACATAAACAAGGATATAAGGGGTCAAGACTGATTTCAATAATGGGATGGACCATGGAAACCCATATATACATATATATGTAGGTGGTGTATCATATGGTTTGAAGAATGAAATACAAGGAATGAAATAATATTGAATAAAAACTATCCTCAGAGGTATATCCTTCAATTTATATAGATATGCTTGATGTTGTGATATACTAGAAAAAAAATAGTATCAACCCCCATGAGAACCTATGTAAACATCCCCAAACGATTTTCAATATTCATAAAAAATTAACCTTGTCATTCGAAGTACCTAGTAATTTGAAAATATTTAATTGTCCTATAACATGTCACCAAGGAATTACATTAGGTTCTATTTATTTTCATAAAAAATGACACAATATCAATCCAAAACACACTATTTTTAAATTAATGAAAATGATGTCAAGCATAATGAAATGTATAGTGAGAAAATATGGGACATCAATAATGGGAATTCAGGCATTTATAAGAAGATATGGACACTTGATATGATCTTATCAGAAGTAACACCCTTGAAACATGAATCAAACAAAAACTAAACCACCTAAAATTGGTTAAGTGACTTTTTAGAATCAAAATGTGTAGTCATCTACAGAGCATTATATTTTCAAAAAATATTGTATACAGGAATGTACCATCAATTAAAGATGAAAAATTATGGAGGATTCACTGAATGAGATATTAAGATATGATACATAGTCCATGAGAAACAATTTACCATCATTACATGGAAATCAATACTCATAATGATAATTATAACTATTTCAATTAGGGAAGAGAAATTACCAATTCTCAAATGGAATATAATCACGAAAATATTAACACACTACTTCGATCAAACCCATAAAATTATAGAAAGAAAAGTTTCAATAGTTACTATTCGAAATAAACATAGATCCTCTATGAGTGAGATATCCCAAGTTACAAAATTAAATCCATTCCTCTAATTTATAATTCATTTATTTTATAATTAATTTGTATTGTGATCATTTACGTTTTCCTTCTTATTTTAAATTATATAAAATTAATTATACATGTATTAAAAAATTCAAAAAATCAAAAAATTCTTTATCTTATAAAATATATCATTATCATATATATATAATAACATATATTCATTATAAATAGAATAATATTTTATTTTACCAATATGAATAGTTTTAGCAATATATTATTCGTTAAAATACAACCTTTATTTTCAAAATTAATAAAAAATAAATAATGTAATAATCCATATACAAAAGCCATTTAAATATAAAAAATCCTTTATTTTTACCATTTAAATATTATTATACATTGATTAATTTATATAAATATTGAATCATTTGTTCATAAATAAGATACTAGGTTCAAAATATCCATAAAATACTCATCTCTTGGAATTTATAATATTAATTTCTCCAAAATTTAGCAATTAAATTATTAAAATTTGATTCTTCATGAAGGATAACCATTATATGTTTCCTCTAAATTATATAATGGATATCAAAATTAGTATTTTTTTTAATTCCAATAAAAATATTTTTTGATTTTTAGATTAATTGATAATCCTTTTTGACATTACATATAAAATTTTTTCTTCTTGTGAATCGTCACTACATAAAATAACAATTGACATGATAATATCTCATACTTATTAATGCTATAAATCAACCATTACATTGTATAGATTTATATTTTCTCTAATTTAATAATTTAATGCTTAAAAAACTATATGTATATCATATATAACTTTTCAATATGTAGATCCTAGAAGGATCGTGCATGCAAACTAAGATGGTGCATGGTTAATCAGTGTATCCTAGTTTTCATCAATTTGAATTGTTATTATTATCCCACAATTCTCTTGAACATATACCCTTGTTAAGATGAATGGATGTATTTTTTCTCTCAAAAATATCAATTTATATAATACATGATATTTTATAAAATATATTTTTTACATTGTTAGTGTTTATGACTTACTCCTTCCCGTGATTATCTTATAGTTGTTTCAGGTATTATCATATAATTTCAAATTTTAAATAACTAGAAACCCCTATAATTGGTGCATAATGTTAGAGAGGTCAAATCAAGACCATGTAAATAATATATTTAATTGTTTCTACTGGAACTAACTGTTCTTCAAAATATATAAAATGAAAACTCAGAACAAGATGAATCTTCTTCACCATTTTCCTTTGCATCAAATTATTATCATGATCCTAAATGGTGGTCTTTGAATACCATTGAATAAACATATATAATGCATGATGGACTCAAACATTTAATTAATTTGAAGAAACAACATCCACTTCTTCTTGAAAGCCAAGTAAATATAACATTATATTCTTTAATATAATTTTTTTGGTTTATACATTTTATTGGATCTTCACATGTACAAGAGTTTGTATAGATTAAATGAGTTCCATGTATCAGTATGAATATATTGCCACATATTTTCAACTTATACATGATTATGGAATAACATAGAAATTTTATGTTTATATTATATGCATGAGATTCATGAAAGTGCATGGTTTTATTTTCATGCACCCAAGTGGATCTGGATCACGATCCGAGGAGAATAATAATTCTCTTATATTTTAATAGAATATTCACGCATAAAAAAACGACCCTCACATATTCATGATGCATTATTATTATTAAAAAAGTATAAGGAGATTGGGTTATAATAACCAAATTCATGTAATGATGTTCACATTATTAATATCTACTTCGCGTAACACAACTATGTGTTTCAAATATTATTATACGTCATCTTAAGAGGTTTTATATTGGGATCTCAAGTCAATATTTTCTATTTTAAATGTTCAAACAGATCCTATTATACCTTTGTATAATATTGACTATTTTAATGATGAAATAACTATTGATATTTTTCAATTATTGAGATATTTTCTCTAATCGATGTTACTGTAATTATATAAGAAAGCTTTCACAAAATGTAACACAAATTAATGATGATTAAAGGAAACATAAAAAAATCAATATCATGGGATATTGTTTCGTAATGTGTTATAAAAATTGACACATTAATATCATATTTAATAATAAAAGGATTGATTCTTATTTCTTCATGAAGTTTCTCGATATCTTGGTGGTCAATTTACCATAAAGAACACATCAAATCATGATGTTTCTTTAAATATTTACAAATAATTCCATGCCATAGAATTGAAATGTGACAAAGAGTTCATTAAATATAACCTTGAAAAACACTTCAACACATGTAGTCCTCTCTTATGTGATTTCAAATTCAATTATTCACATTCATGGAATGATGATCACATGTGTCACCTCTTTGATGAGTGAAGATATTTATCAATGAAGGATGCAAAAAAATATAACATAATTTTGGTATTTCATATGGTAGTATAATTTTATTCCAATCAATGGTGTATCATGATCATTAAATCCTAATAATTTTTCCATGCATACATAAATGGAATGATCATATTTTCTCAGTTTGGTTGTTAACGATTTCCAGACATGTAGATCATGTGGAAATAGTACTCAAACATACCAGAATGTTGTCAAAGGAATATTTTTCATATTTTTATTATGTAATTTTCCAAATATGAGAGGGATGGGAGATTGAATGGGGATATCTACTAGATTAAGAAGATCTTATTATGTTTTTCATTTAAATAATAGATGAATCATGATCATTGCAACACATCCCACGTTGATTCCTTCAGTGTTATTTTCATCAGTTTATTACCGATGCCTTGAAACAACATTTACAATAAGATTGAAGGTAATTAACACCGCTTAAAACATCACTCAAACCATTGTTTCCGGACACATTCGAGAGGACACCATCTCCATCTATGCTTATACACATCTGATCCATCATAGAGCTGCTTACACGGTCCCCTCAAGAATTGTGTCTCCTCCTGTATCCATATAAGAGATTATTGGTGTGATCTTCCCCATAGTAAAGGGCTACCTCACATATTTTCCTATAAATTTTGGGAAATGAAGCCTCCAATGGTGGTATTTTTTTAACGGGTCCACAATAAAATCCAAAGCATATATTATATGTGTTGAACATAATTGCAGCCAATATATATTCATTATATGTTAATCTAAATCATCCAAACATATTGAAATAACTTTTATGAAATCTAAATATTTTTCATGGCCTTCATAATTTTCGTTCATTAAATCATTAAAATACTCAAATTTTACCTTCAGAAATGATATGTTCTAGCTCCTTAAAAAAATATTCCACATGAAAATAAATATTTTCAGGATAATCATGATCCTCTTTATTAAATAATTAGATATTTCTTGGAATTCATTTATATTAATTAAATTTCATCATATTTTAACCCAATTTGGTTGATATTCATTAATATTTCAATATTTCCATATAAAAATTTAAATATAATTCTATATTCTATTCCTATAAAATATTCATTCATTTTGAATTTTTTTATCATCACATATATAATAAAATATTGTAATAATAGGAAACCTCTAAAAATATATTTTACATAACATAGGAAATCTGAAATGTTCAATAATCATCTAATTTCTAACATTTATTATTTATAATGAAGAACAACCAATGTTATACATATAAATCTATAACAATTTTCCATATATCATCATCAATCAAGGAGTTTTTTAAAACCCAATTAAAACTGTTCAGTCCATAAAGATTATCCAAGAATCATATAATTTCTAATCGATAATAACCTATACTATTTCAATCATACTATTCCCATGATTACTCACTATTCATAGAGGACTTCATCCTAAATTGATTTATAGTCAATATTATTTATTGATGAAAAATAGAACCATATTCATTTTCCATCCATATTGGATTTTCAATCTCCCAATTTGTATTTTCTATGAATACAATTTATTTAAATTTTATATCCCTCCCCTACCCATTATTTTCAATAAAGGATATTTATCAAAACGAAAAGTTTTCATCTTACATTCATATAATTTTAAATTAAATTTAATTTTATGAAATAAAAATGGTACCACATGATTCACTTAGAAAATACCATATATTTTGTGAAATAGGAGTGTAAGTGGCCTAAATCAGTGTAGAGAACAAGAAAGAAACAAAAAAGGACGTCTCTACTATCTATTAACATCTATGCATGTGATATCATCTTCATATAAAATATATTTCTTCATAGGGGTTTTGTTTAAAAGAGATTCATTAAGTAACATATTCTCTTACACAATATAAACTACACATAAAAAATTTCATGTGGAGTAATATTTTACAACTATATTATATGTGAAGACATATTAACCAAAACCCCCCTTCATGAACATCTTTGATATAATGAAGACAATTGAATGACATTTTATTTGGGATACTCAAGTCTTCACCTTATATAAAGATGACATGAATTACTATATAGTCCTTAAGTCATCATTGATATCATTTCATTTAGGTTTTATCTATTTCATGGGGTTCAATACCTTCAATTTGATATGGTGGAAAATTTTATTACATAGTCTTCAGGATTTTTAAATTGAAGATCCTCCATTGTGTAAAAATTTATGATTTTATCAGATGATGAAAAATTAATTAAACATGTTGTCGACCACTTTATCAACTCAATTATCCCATAGATAATGGGAATAAACTTTAATTCACTACATTCTAATAACAAAAATTATATTAAAAAATTGTTTAATAATGAGGAACACATATAATATTAATAAATCAAATATTTTTGAGAATTTTCAATCAACCCATTATATCCTTTTTTTCTCAAATAATCACTTTACTCATCATACATCTATCTCCCAATGATTTAACATTCTCATAATTCTTCATCCACATGTAATATTTTCATTCATTGACCTTCATATTTTGTTTTTTATTTATAATCACATATTCTAATAGTTAAATCGGTTCCTCTAATTATTTATTTCAAAATTTAGAATCTCATTTGGAGAATGTAGAAGATTCATACAATTGTTTTCATTGTTTACAGTCCATGTTCACCTTCCACAATTTTTTTTGAGACACTTGTTTTTTTATTCATTTAAAAATTCTAATGAAATTCAAATTATACTTCATCTATAACAACATTTTTTCATTTCTATGATTCTCTATCAAATTCATCATCTCCGGCTCTTTGAATCAATCTAGAAACATTAAATAGATCATGGAAAATGACTATGTATTCCTTCATAAAAAATTACTCTTTATAAATTCCACATGGATTAATTAATGTAATTATATTAACTTTTTTGGGTTACTTTTGAATGTCTTTTTTATGAATGTTTTCAACAAATCATATTTTATTTCTTTTTTCTATGATTGATTCTCTTCTCCTAATGAAATTTCTTTTATTCAATTATATAGAATTTTGGTAGGGGTCCATGGTATGGAAACTCTTTCAATAGTATAGTAATCTTATTTTGGTAGATATGATATTCTATTAATCCAACATATTATTCCTCATGGGTTTAAATTGATTCAAATATTTATTTAATATATTAATTGGTTTCTTCCCCAATGAAGACCTTTATATTTATAATCTTAATCTACATTTATTGATTGATTTTATTATAATTGTAGTTTTACCCAGCTATTTAACATAAGATATATTTTTTCTTGTGTCCACACATGTTATTGTAATCACATAATTCATCATAAAGTCCAAATATGTTTTTGATAAACATATGTTTCTCGATATATGTATTTTTCATTAGTTTTTTAGGTTTCATTATTTGTTCATATATACCTTCACCCCCAATACTAAATTATAGCCTTCTACAGCCTTCAAAAATTCTAATGGTATTCCAAAAATTAGTATCATGATGTCTCAGTGTCTCGAAGAACAAATAATAGACATCAAAACTACTTTTTTTCTATAGTAATTTTATGTCTATATTTAGTGAATTTTATTTTCTGAATTTTAAATTCATTCTTTTGAGAATCCTGTTGGGAGATTTTTTTTATTTTTTTTTCGTTAACCACCCATGGTATTATTGTATATTTTATTTCATTTTATCAACAAATAAATTTCTAGATTTTATATTTGATCATAAAATAGTTGGAGAGAATTCCATAATAGAAATATAATTAATTTTTTTCTAACAATCATTATTCTATGATCTTATATAAGGGTTTTCAAGATTTACATTTGAGTTATTGTTACCAAAAATATAAGTCTCCTTATATACATGATTAACATCAATAATTTTTCTATAAAAGTATCATTTTTATGTTTGAATCCCTTTGTTGGTTTGGTTAGAATATTTAATCATTTCAGTGACATCGTAAGTTCTAATGTGTGAGTCAATCATATTTCAAAATTTCACATCTAGATCAAGATATTTCATACTTATGGGAAAATTATCATTTTTAATTGATGATAGTTTTCCTTCCATTAAATTTTCATTCTTTCAATCTGATCGTAATTCGGATTAATACCTTCAATTATCGATTTTGTAATGTAATTTATTCTTCTATATTTATCATTAAATTTGGATTTCATATCAATAATAGTTGTTCTATGATATAATTAAGAGAAATAATATTTTGAATATATTATACAAGTAATATGGTCATTTATTCCACTAAAATTTTAAGATCCTTGACATTCAATGATTTATCTTCATGATTATAATCATTAACATTCATCTAAAAACTAAAAAAATGATTTCAGTCTATGTATAAAAACAAAAAAATCTTGTTCACTAAAAGTTATCTCATAAGGATTCCATTGAAATTGATCTTCAGTTATTGAAATAATTTTATTGAAAATTTTCACTTATTATTCATTATCCTCAACAAGTTCATTGAGAAAGTAATTCATATGGAATTTCCTTAAAATTGAATCCACCTTTTTATTATTCTCGACATCAAGGTATTATTTATCGTACAAAAACAAAGCTGGATGAAAAAAATGTTTATTTATAATCACCTATTCGGTAACATTATTCATATATCTATAAGGAATAGTAGATTTATTCAAAAAAAATTATATATTCACTATACTCATACTCTTCAAATCCTGAGATAGTTTTTTGAAAAGTATTAGTGTCAAATTATATGAAATGTAACTATTTACACTTACGATATTCCATTGGGGTTTTATTTAATCTATTTTCTTCCATTGTCTTCATTTCATTCAAACATGTAAGAGACATTCATATCATTATCAAAAGGAGTGTAAACTATGTCTTCCTCTTATGGTTCATTGGTTCAAAATCAAATCGCCCCTTCATATAATCATTTAAAAAATACTTGTAATAAAAAAATTGATTAAATAAGTGGAAGATAAATGCTATAAACCACTTTTGGATTCCAGAATTACTCTATATAGACACTGAGAGGGGGTTGAGTCACTTTACCAAATTTTTACCAAATTTAATTTCATTTAATTATCTATTTATTCTCTTGAAAATCCATGATAGATTTGTAGAATGGATTTATATCTAATTTTTCATAAATTACATAGAAGATATTAGGGAATAAAATAAAAAAAATGATTATTAAATGGTTTTTTAATAATACATAATTATTTTTGTGATCAACCTATAGTTTTTTCACATGTTTTATTATCATTGTAAGTATTGAATGATCATAAACAAATATATTTTTTACACAACTATAGACATGTAAATTATAATAACAATAAAATATTTATTATTTAGTTTATAATGTAACAAAAAGTTCATCGTGTTCTATTCAAAAATCAAAGTATGAAAGAAATATTTTGAACACTAGATTCCATTTCATTAGAAGAATAATAGTATTCATCAACTGAGCATTTTTTCTTGCATTGTATAAATTATATATTATTCATGATGGTCATATTATCTATAATAAGGGGAAGAAACAAATTCTACTTCTTCGTTAAACCTTTATTTGTTATGGGTTATATAATAAACTAGATCATCATATGGTAATGTTTATCCCAAGATTAAAATTTCATCATTCATAACTACAAGAAGAAAATCACTTATTATCATATTCATATTATTATGGACACACACAAGGGAACACACACTATCTATATAGATCATATAAATAAGTTTCATCATTGTCAAATACCTTATTTGAGTGAAGATGATATGATATTGATCATTAATCTATGAGAATAATGAATCAAAATATCATCATATAAAATCATGAAGAATGAAAAATAACAACTTCACATATGCACATGGCCTTACTACACTTTATATCATTTAAACAGAGTGGTTTATAAGATCCAACTTAATGTGATGGGGTAAAAGAAGGATCATTGTCTACTTCCCCCAACACAATTATTTATGCATGAAAATATTCATCTATGTCTCAAGAAGAGATTATGTGTGGGACGATATCCTTCT
The DNA here is from genome assembly GCA_963277665.1 of Viscum album. Taxonomy (NCBI): domain Eukaryota; kingdom Viridiplantae; phylum Streptophyta; class Magnoliopsida; order Santalales; family Viscaceae; genus Viscum; species Viscum album. The sequence goes on along the minus strand of OY728127.1, from coordinate 2,055,416,923 downwards.
TCTTCATCTAGAAAGATCACATATATCTTCTTATTCCTCACTTGTGTATGATCTATTTTCCTAAAATGATAGCTCATGATAATTTGTAATGATAGAGATATCATCTACCATCATCATGAATATATTTATATATGTGAGTCTCACCACCTAACTATGATTTTCAATGAGATTAAATGACTCATAAAAACACATGTGATCATGAGATCACTTTTTGTCACATTGTATAAAAACTACTAAAGGACTCTTATATTTAATTTGTTACGGATTGAGTTTTTCTGTATGATTCATCCTCTTGATGTAGAATAGTAATGTTCCTATATATATCATTTCATGTCAACATGTGTCTTAAAATATACTATAATGGTTCTTAAGCACAAATTATAAATTTAATGATGGATTAAATTATTATCATATATGTAAACTTCAAAAATCATAGAGTCTTCACATGTGTTAGATGTAATTTTATTGTTCATGTTCATTGCATAATTATTATATATATATATATATATCATATTTTATGATCAACTATATTAATCATTTCAAGATGCATGATGTTCTTACTACACTTAATTTTTCATCATATAGTATGATTTTAATCATGAAAATGTTGTCTTAAGATCATTTGAACCAAATATATTATTCCAGATGACCAAAATGGAATTTTCATAGTATCTGAGTTTGGTCATTATATTTGGAGACATCTCATGTTTTTTATTATAATCATTAACTCACTGATGTTAAAGATAGATGATTATTTAAAATATGTGCACAATAGGGAATTTAAAATATGATAGGGATAGGAGATAGGATGGCGAAGATCCACTTGATCAGGTTGTTCACATTATGTCATCATTTAAGTCATAGATAAATATTTTCCACTTGAAAAAATACCAAATAAATTTACATAGTGTGCCTCAATTTTCATTACTACTCAATCTGTGATGCAAAAATGCTGAGCTAGCCATGGGTAATCAACACATTCTCACAACATCAGACACGACTCATGGTCTCACCTCACTGATAGGGTTTCAAGAATCATGTGTCCATATACATGGGTGGTCGATATTCAAGCATAATAAAAAGGCCATACTAGATTTTCCCTCGTCCTTCCACCGATGAGGGATGCTTCAAACAATTCCCCCATGTGGTTGAGGGTGACATCCCATAATAGGGTGGTAGAGTTATGTTATTTACTCCTACAATGTGTGTCCCAATTTTTAAAATGGGGCCACAATAAAATATATAGTATATTTTTTATTCGTAGAAGACAAGAAAAGTCAACATCACTTCTTTAAATTTTAATCTAGATCGACTGACCATCTTCAAATATTATTTTCTAAATATATATAAATTTCATGGATATAATAATTTACCTTCATAACTATATGAAAATGCTATAATTTCATCGTCCTATATGATATTTCATAGTATCTTAAATGAAACATCGATGTTAAAATAAATATTTTCATGATCTTTATTATTCTCATCATGCAATAATGAGATGTTTCATGTAATTAAATTAACTTTAAACAAATCAACCATTCAGAATTTTTTTTGGATGTATCTATATGAATAATTAAACAATTTATTATTCAATACATAAATATATTTTATCAGTGTCTTCACATTAATTCATCATGGCTTTTTAAATTTTCATGGCCTTTACATCTTTATTAAAAAAATTAATATTGTGAAATATCATAACATTTCATGCACAAAGGTTGGAAAATAAGAATAATTCAACATTTATATAATATATAAAAATGATAATTATTCATTAAGATCATACAATGATATCCAGATGAATCTATAAAAATTCATCAGGACTCATCACCAGTCATGGACAATTGTTTTACCAAATCACATCTAATGAGTCCATAATAATCCTCCTATAATCATCTCATGTCTTCTTAATTATTTCCCAAACTGTTTATATATATATATCTCATTACATTACTTATAAATAATCTTATAGGAAATAATCATACATTGAAATTTTATGCCATATAATATATTGGAAACATATACAACCATACTCATGAACTATCCAAATTTTCTTATCATGATAGTTGATAAAAAAATATTGATCAATATTTTAAAAATATATAATTGGGAATCATTTATCATAGAACAAATTTTTCCATTATCAACAATAACTTTTTCAGATTTCATAAATATATTTAGGTTGATTTTTATAATGTTTACCTAAATTATTCTATCCCTAAAATGATAATATATGGGAGGAACACAGTTTGAGTTACTCAGAATGAATGATTGAGGTCTTTACTTATGATTACAATTGATTATGAATATAAATTTTATAATAGTCATTAAAATAATACATAATAATATATATAATTAAATATAAATGAGTATTAATTATATTTTTTATGATGTGATCATTCAGGTTACGTTTTTAGTTGGATAATGTTTGTTGATAGTTCATATAAATTTGGTATGTATAGACAATAATGAGTTAAATAATTCATATTTTACTATCAGTTCATAAAATCATATATCAATTCTAAATACTAATTAAATAATAATTAGATTAATTATTGATATTATTGTTAGACAACATGATATCTGAAATGGATGGTTTAGTAACTTTTAAAATGGTGGTGTACTTTGTTACTATGAAAAATGGGTTTTATAAATTTTTTGATAATAATATATTCTTCAATTTATTAATTTATAAAAAATATATAATATGTATATTAAACATTGAATACAATTCTACATGTTAATATGTTTTTTTTTAAAAATGTTAACTAATGAAATTCATGCTTTTCTATATCTATAATTAATATTTTTATTTTTATTTTTATAATTATTATACATTTTTTATTTCTATCATGGATGAGGTTCCGTAGTGGAAACAACCACTTTTTGATAAAATTAAGGTTGAGGGTGTAACAACACTGTGGCCGAGTTCATTGGGAAATAAGCCCACCCTATTTTTTATATATAGATTCATATTGGAAAAAACATATTAAATGTAAATAACATTTCCCATATATTAAACATTAAACCTAACCATTAGTTGAAAATTGTTTACTGGTATCAAGATAGAACATCCACGTTCAAAATAATTAGAAACCCTAAAAACATATTTAAGATGATATTATAATATATTTAAATCTAAATAATACAATATTTATCAAATAATGATGACATAAATAAAAATACTTGCAAATGATACCATTCAGAAATTATTGAGGAAATAATCATTATGTATTCCAAAGTGTCTCATATTACCTTGAAATATTCAAATCATAATACCATAGATTATCCTGATTATAAGGGGATTACTAATAGAATATACCAAGTGAATGTACATAAACCGCATGCAAGGAATAATTGGTGAACAAGGCACATATCTCATAAAAAATAAAGTGAGGTGGGAAAAATCAATATTACATTGGAAAGAATAGTTCTTTTGAAAAATCATTTGAATTTATCAAAAATCTATTTTCAACATGTATATCCCAGAAAAAAATTTAATGACATTTATATTACATTTTAGGCATAAATAATGTCCCACAGAATTAAACTAATGTAAAAAGTATTTTTAATGATTTTTTAGAATTAAAACATAATAGTGTTGTTTATGGAACTCATTAAAGATATAATAAAGATAAAATTAATTTTGTGATTTAATAAAACTAGAAATTAACAAAAATAGATTATTCATATTAAAATGTTTGATATTAGAAAGATAAACAGGGATTATAATATATTATACTGTGAAACTAAATATATGAATCAATTTGAGATGTTCCTCGAATCGATCTTGCTTTTCAGAAGAATTTTTCAATGATTTTATTAATACATGAAACTCCTCGTAAAATAATGAAGGATTTTGATTGGTACACATATATAATAAATTCAAACATAATTAATTAGGGGTAAAAAAATAAATATGAATTTCATTGTGGGGAGTAGAGAATAATTGAAACACGAAACAAAATTGAGGTTCAGGTACAAAACACTTACAACATTGTAATCAATTGAATCGAATGCCCCAAAATTAATAATATTCAAATGATACATTGAATATAAAGAAAAGAAATATATTCATGATTTGAAACATTAATGGGAAGTATACATACACCATACACATTTAATTATAGTGAATATAGAATATCTCACAGAAATGGATGTTAGATGAAGAAACCCTAACCTAAAGTCCGAAGGTGTTATCCAATTGATCTTAATAACCAAAATAGTCAAATTTCATTAGAATTAATTAACAATTACTGAAACTCCTATAAATTTAATCGATTTATTAAAACAATATTCAGTCCATTCATGTCCCTTATTATGGGATAAGAGGTTTAATTTCATTATTTGGGTCTGTTTGTCTCATGGTCTGCATACTCATATACTTGAACAGAGAATCATGTAATTGGAGGATTCAAGTCCCGAATTTATGTTATATGTTATTCTTGAACATATAAATGTTTACATGGTTGTAAATTTCATTTATTTTCTTGGTGTTAAGAGGAAAAATTATTTAAATTATTTAATGATAACCATTTGGGTTTATTGGGTGGTTTAGAAAAGAACAAACACATTTTGATATATAAATAAAAACCATGTGTACAAAAAGAAACCAGAACCATAGACGAGACAATTATACATATATTATAGTCTGGTTAAACCATAACAATAGTTTAATTACCATAATTGAAGACTCTAATAGAAATTGAAAACTCGTCGTCCTTGAATGTGGTAAATTATCACATCATGGATGGTTTTTTAATACTAGTATAAAAAATGGGTAAAGGAGAGATGATGATAACTTATTCCATAAGCATAAAAATATTAATGTATATTTAATGGACTTTACTTTTCATAACATTCGTATAAGGTGAGGGGAATATATAAAAGAAAACAATAGAGCTTGAAAATCATTTGTGTGAATTGAAAAGATGAATTTACCTATTGAATAAATATTCCTTGAGGGCCTATTTAGGGTAAAGGATTTGGACTTTTTATGAGACCAAGGGTAGATGGATGTGTGTATAGATCATAGGAGGAGATTTTAGTATAATTTAGACAAGGCACAAGGCTTGATAAAATTGAAAAAATATGGGGACTGTGGGTGGTTTTTATAGTGGAGGAGAGGAGGGTTTTCATAATATTTTAATAATTAGTTTATTATTTATCCAGAAGACAAGAAATAGGGATGATTCTATGACAAAAAATAGTAATAATTTGTTATGAGTTTTAAATAGGGGTTATAACATCAAAAATGATGATAGAAATTGTGTATTTAACACATTATTTATATATACATTAAATAATTGTATTTTTCTATTCATAAATAATTTATGTATTTCAGACAAATACGAAAAATTTCACCATAACAATTTTTTGACCTGTAGATACCAAATATGAACTCCATTTTATCAAAATAGTTTTCTAAATATGTGAAATTTAATTTTTAAATAAAATCACCATTTACTCATAAAATACAGTTTTAAATCTACAACTGATTTTTTAATGCCCTAAAATATAAACTACTGTTTTATTAAATTACCGGAAAATAAAAGTGCAAAATAATTTCTATTTAAGAATAAATTTTATGAGAATTTGAATTTTCAATTAAATAAATTTATTAATTATAAAAACATAATTTAGTATTTACTACTCATAGAAATACAAACACATAATTATTAATTTTTAAAATATGCATCCTCCTTTAAAAGGTTCCTATGTTGTATTTATACATATATGGGTGATTTTACAATTCATAATGGTACATTAATATTCATAAGGGTTATGTTTCTATTCATAAGGGTATATTACAATTCATAAGGGTCATCTTATTACTCAAAAGGGCATATTACTATTCATAAGTGTCTATTTACTATTTATAAGTGTAGGATAATATTCATAAGGGTATGATACTATTAATAAAAAAATATTTTTTCACTATAAAACTCCATAATTCACCCTAAATACAATCGTGTATGTATGATTTTTGAAATTAAACACATTAGTGGAAAACGTTTTTTCATTGGATAGGTCATAACAACGTTTTGTTTTGTAGAGACTTAGTGTTTCATGCATTCAACATTGAACTTATTTTCAAATACTAGGGTTGTTACATTCTCCCCTCTATAGAAAAATTTCTTCCTCAAATTTTGAAATTGAAATATGAAATATAAAGGTTGATGCTTGAAAATTCCTTTATTGAAACCTAAATCAGAACTATGTTTTAAATTTCTTCTTATTAAGAGGGATATGGAAATGCATCTGTTACTACAATGATATGCACTCTAATTAGACAATGTAGTCATGGAAGAATAATCAATCCATTATGTTTTAAGGAAAGTGATAAATAACATGCTGATATGGATGACCATTAGCACAAAAACATAAACAATATTTATGTGAAATTTCTTTAATATATTGGAAAATTATGATAATTGGGAAACATTTGTATTGAAGACTCTTCCTAGAGTTGAGGAATTATTCCACTATTATAATACATTAAATATACAATTTTATTTCATAAACACAATCTTATCCTTTATTTGTGCCTTGATCTATCTACACTTCATCTCTCAGGACATGTTACACCATGTAGTGACATTAATTTAAAAAAACTCATACAATGATCAACTTAAACCATTTCATAAAGGGTTTTACATTTCAAATGATCAGGATCCAATAATTTAGAATCATTCCCATTTACATCCCTACTATATATATGTACACGGGGTCCTTGGAAATTCTTTTTTTTATAAATGCTTGATCAATCCTACTCTGTGCATATGCTACATTATTTTCCTTTAATAAACATGAAGCATCCCTAAAATTTCACATTCCAAACATGTGAATATCTTCATCATGTTTTCTCTTGAAATATGGTAATAAATAAAATTACCATAAATCTTTATTGGAAACATTAATTCATCCATAAAAATGATAGTAGATATATTCCTTATCAGAAATAATGTTGTTCACTCAATCAATGAAGACATAGACCACTTGTCGACAAGACAATAATCAGTTTTGAGGCAGTTAGTACTAATCCAATTCAATCATCTCATCATCATTATTTAAATCATCAGGAATATATTTCGAGTTGTCAATCCCTCAATCGTATACTTTCCCAGAATATTATCTTTCAACTGAGTCACTTACCCATTGTAAAATTCATTATACAACTTCAATTATTTAATGAAATTTTACTATAGAATAGTCCTCACATATTAAATATTTCTTTTGACCAGTTCTTTGCTGATAAAATGTTCAGTTGACATGATTCTTAAAGAATCATATTAATTATTCCACATCATATGTGGAAGTATTATGACATGATCATTATCTAGTGACATCATTTGGGGCGTATTCCTTTTACACTTGGGACATTGATTCTCACAGTGTCTTATCTCTTTATAGTTGAAACACCATACATCTGAATCCTTTTTCATACACTTGAAATGATGAAATGGGTGTCCTCTTTTTCTATATAATTAACAAATTATCATTCTCTTCATGCATTTACTAGGATAATTCATTTCAGAGTTATCACATGTGGGAAAACCATTCATTCCCTTCTTCCCTTTTTCCATTGAATTCTCTACGATCCAGTTATTTTCATTATTCTCTTCAAATCAATATGAATCATTGAATTATTTACATTTTTTAACACATGATATTATTTCCTCCTACGATGAGGACACATGGGAGACGATATTCCATATAAATGATGGCTTAAGACCATAAAAGATATAATCCATCTTCTTATTTTCGTCACGTATATTGGTGAAGATCTCATTCATTCATCAAGGAACAATTTCTATATAACGACATAGTCTCGATTGGGTTATGAATGAAAAATTATAATCTCAAGTTAGAAAAATAATTATGATAAATTAAAATCCTATGCCTAGATAATCTCACAAATATTAACATGTTTCGCAACGACCCAATTTTTTATAAATGGAAAATATATTTTTATAATTATTTCATATAATCACATTAAATCACAACACAATGAACTAATAAGTAATATGTGACCTTTAAATAGAATATTTTCACTTCTGTGTTTTGAATTTTCAAAATCTAACATACACGGTTGCGTTCAGTATGTCATTTAGAGTCTAATAGAATCAACTGGCTTTTTTATGAATATTTACATACCTGTGCGAATAGTAACATACCATTATAAATAGTAATGAATAGTATGTTTTCCAAATAAATTAGAAAATCACCCATGAATGTAAAAATACAAATTCGACATCTTATAAGTGAAAATATGATCATATTATAAGTATTTATATTTTTGTCTGTTATAAATATTTTAATTATAATTTTTTGATTAATTTAATAACCATAAATGTAAATTTATTTCCTTTTAATGTAATCATAAAATTTTATTTTATTATATTAGTGTTTTTAGGTAATATTATGGGACATCGCTTATTTGTAAAAGGATCTGTAAAATGAGTTATAGTTTTAATGTTGATTTTTTTCAAATAAATTGTTATTTTATTTAAAAATTAAAATAATAATATGTAGTTTTTTTTTGAAAAATGGTATTCATTTTTGTCTTTTACACATCAAAAAATTTTAATGATAAATTTTTGTGATTTTTCTAAAATACATGATTTTTTATGAATAGTAATATATGATAATTCACAATAAATACTAAAAACTAAATTTATGAATTATGCATGAGTCAGGGTTGATGTAAATAGAAATTGGTTCAAACTCACGTGAACTTATTAATATTTTTTGTCACAATCATCGAACACTATTGCTTTTCTTGAGAAAAATAATTAAATAATGAATTAAATATTAAAAATCCACTCCTCTCATCCACTGTAAAACCCACCCACACTTCCATTTTCTCTTCACTATTCTAAAGCCTTGTTCCTTGCCTAAGATCTACCCAAATCACTCCCCAAGATCCTCCCCCTCGTCCAAAATTCATTAGACTCTTCAAAAGACGAAATATTATCTCTTTAAGAAGCTCTGATGGAAGATTAAATCAAGAGGTAAATTCCACATTTTATTTCATTTTATTTTTTTCATCATTTATTTATTTATTTATTTTGTTTCCTCACCCCCCTTCAACCATATGGTATGATAACTCTAGTAAAATTCATGTAATTTAATGCAATTATTATAATGATATATTTTATGATATTCTCTCCCTCCCCCTCCTTTAATTCTATAAATGAAAATACTATCCATGATGTAGTGATTTATCACATTCAACTATGACAGGTTTACAAATTTATATACATTCTTCTATACTGGTCCTGAAACTATTTAAATAGTTTATCCAGAAAATAATATATGTATTTTATCTTTTTTGATGTTCGGTAATACTTATAAATTTATGATGAAAAATAATAATACAAAACAAGTTAATTGTTAGCAAAATCACCACATTAATCCAAGAGATTATCATTAATGATCAATGTAATGATTCATCATAACACCAAGTAAAAAAATTAAATTTACAACCACTCAATAATATGTATGTTCACTAATGACATAAAATGTCAATTCTGGAATTCCACTCTCATTATAAATGTTTATCCGTTCATGTATTTAATTAAACTGAACATGAAACAAACGGACCCGAACAATGAAATTAAACCTCATAACCAATAAAAAATTTTATGAATGAACTACTAAAAGGTTATTATAAATAATTTACATGTAAAATCGATTCAGGATATATTAATTAATGAACCTAATTTTATTATTATGATCATTAATATCATGTGGAGAACACCGTTATACCTAAGGTAGGGTATCCTCTCTTTCTCGCATTTATTCAAGAATCACCTCAATGTTATGACCATTTATATATAATTCTTAATGATGGTGTATGATTTAACGCCTTCGCAATTCATCCATAATTATTTATAAAAAATAATAAATCGCTTTATCTATCATTAAGTCCTCTTAAGTACAGCTGATCCCATACCGATATTTCATAAGGGATTCCACTAGAACCACCATTATTTTTTATTGTTTCTCTATCATTATTTTTACCCAAATATAGTTGTCATTTAATTTTAGTTAAAAATTCTAAATACTTTATATATGATCTAAACTCATGTTGCATGATACTTACCTCATTATCTTTTGGGGATATATATTATATCTAGTGATTCCCCCTAGATACAACCCAATAAGAAAACTCGTTTTAAGGGTACTTAACAAATTTTTACACAAATTCATGTGAACTCTACCATTTGTTTTAAGAAAAATTATTTGTTATAATCAGTCTTTTTAATATGAAAACATTATTGTTTCCCTTCTGTTTTTATATAAATTACTATTCCCTTTTCGATTTTAAACGCTCTAATATTTTCTGTAATACATCACTAAATTTTTTTAATGTTAAGAATTTCCTAAATACTATTATTAGTTCTTGACACCTATTTATGACATAAATTAACATGCAATATTAGAATTTCAACTTTTTAATTTCCATGTATTTTTTAATTCCTTTCTCTCAATGGAACTTTTTTGATACACGCATTCATTATGATTTATGACATGAATGTGATACCCATTTCTCTCCATGGGTTCCCTTATGATAATTTATAATCGACTATGTATGATTATTTATGTGGAAAGAATATTCATGAACATTTTAAAATGTGTGTGCCCTGATAAAACTACAATAAATTGGGTAATTTTTAATCCCATGAATTATTTTGTGCAATGATCTTAGCGATTAGACTTGACTCGTGGTACAATGGTCAATGGTCTTGTTGGTTGACTATGACAAGTGATCATCTATGTGAAATAAGCCTTTAATTGTGAAAAATTAATGATTTATGTTACTTCCATAATAATATTGATTCATGTTTATATTACCCCAAATTCATATGTTACGATTCTATATGTTCTTTTCTATCATCGTGTCATGATCTCTAACCCTTGTGATAAAGCCTTATTCTTATGTTTAATTCATTACTGATATTTATCTCATCCATTTGTTTGTGTGATCCATAGGGTACCCTATGAAGATGTAAGGCCTCAATGGATGTTAGGAGCTCTTTATGAAGATTAAATAAAGAAGTGTTTTTTAGTCCCATGTTTTAATTTTAATGTACCTAGTCTTCAAAAACACTATACATCATGATCCATAAATATTACACTGATGTATAATTTTTCCTCAAGTCATGTAATGCTATGTTTATAAGGATAGGGTCACTATATGTTTTCATTCCAGAAAAAAATACTTTTAAACCCTTCATAATGGCTTCTGATGAAAATGTGATTTATCCTAATCATATCCCCCAAGAGTGTCAAACCATGTGTGTAGTAAGGCCCATTGTTGTGTATCGAGATACCCTTGGTCAAGCTCGAAACTCCATGTCCGAGTTTTTACTCCTAGGTACATTTGTTCCATAACCACATCCATATCTAGTATATATATAGGGATGTAATTGATGAGATTGATCCACATAATCTATTTTATACCAATATTACAAAATATTCTTGTATGTTTATCCTAAAAGATTATATTATGGTATTTTACCCTAATCTACGTTTTCTAAATTTAGTTTTTAATTTTTATTTTAAACATCCTCTATAAAAACTGTAACGCCCTGAACCTAGATTCCCGGAGGTGGTGCATTTTTCATTGAATTGGAATCCTTATAAGGATTTTTTATCCCAATGGTCCGAGTATTTTAGAATTTTTGTAAAACCAGATACATATATATATTCAACATTACATGTGGAAATGAAATACAACATATATGTTTTATTGGGAACATCGACAACTATTAGTTTAACATTGTAGGTCATTCATAATAAACTACATCATGTACTGAGATAATGAAACATCAGAAAGGGTTAGCTCAGACTCTCAGTAAGGGTAATTAATGTAGTGGAAAATATCATAAATGTAAATATTAGTCACCATGAATAACTAAAAACAAATTCCTTTAAAAATAAACCTGAACATATTATGGACGGAATAAGAGCTTAGTATGTAATTCAACAATAATGCATAATCATGGGTATTATACTAGTCTAATAACCACATGAACCTTCAATTATTACTATCATAATGAGGGAATTCATAATGTAAGACCTCATAACCAAACTTTCAAGGCCTCGTGCTAAGACCATAAATATCCATTTTTCAAGGCCTCGTGCATGGACTATTGTTTGTCTCATTAGTTGTACCGATGCACCGAGGGGATATAAAGATCCCACACGACCCTTAAAAAGTCCAATGCATTCCTATTATGAAATTGGATAAAAATAAACAACATATTCATTCATATTGAAATTAACATATGAAATGTTAATAATTTTTTGAATACATTTAACATAAACACAAACCATTCGAAGAAAATTGGTGAAAGTTATCAAGATAACACACACACATTAAAAATAATCAGAAGCCCTATAAAAACTATTATATATGACATCATTAGATATAATTCTCTATTAAATACAATATACATCAAATGAGGTTGACACAAATAAAAATACATTTAAATGAGACCATTGAGAAATTTGTGAGGAAATAATCCTTAAACATTCCAAAGTGTCTCTTACCACCTTGAAAAATTCAAATAATAATCCCTTAGAATAACATAAGAATAATTAGACTTCTGATTTGATATACCAAGGGGATTTACATACACCACCTTAAAGAAACAAGTTTTGAAAAAAGTATATATCTCATAAAAGATAATGTGAGGTGATAAGAATCTATTTTACTTTTGAAAGAAGTGTTCTTTTGGAAAATCATTTTTATTAGAAATAAGTCTAGTATTATACATTTATATCCCATAAATGAAATGGAAATTATATTAATATTACAATTGATTAATAGAGGATATCCCAATGTAGTGAAATCATGTAAACAATGTTTTTAAAGAAGATTTAGAATTAAAAAATTTTTATTGTAGTTTAAGGAAATCATTAAAAATATTATAAATCACAAAGGGATGATTAATTTTATAAAACCATAAATAAACCAAATTTTATTTTACATGTTAAAATATTTGGTTTTAGAATGATAAATTTTTCTAAAAATAGGTTATTGACTGAGCTTCAAAATATGTAATAATTCAAGATCTTTCTTGAATTGGGGTAGCATTTCGGAACATTTTTAATGGTTCTTTTAAAACATGTATCACCTCATTAAATAAAGAAGGATTATGATTGGTTCACATATATAAAATTTTCACACCGAATTTATGGGGATTACATAAGATTAAATACGAATTTCATTGAGGAGATTAGATAATAAGTGAAACCTGAACTAAAATGGAGGTTCAAGTAGAAAACACAAACAACATTGTAATCAATTGAATCATTTTCCCCAAAATTAATAATAATCAATGTTACATATAATATCATAAAAATAATGATATTTTTGATATGGAACATTTATGGGTATTATACATACACCATTTAAAGGTAAGAGTAGTGAATATATAATATCTCACAAAAATTGAAGTGAGATGAAGAAACTCTTACCTTATGTCGGAACGTGTTCTACACTTGATCTAAATGATATGAATAATAAAATTTGGTTTTATTGATTAAAAATTGTAAAAAATAATCTCTATGTAATTGATTTATTATAACCTTATTATATTCATTCAGTTCATTTTTATGGGTTATGTTGTTCAATTTCATTATTCAGGTATGTTTGTCTCATGATTGGTATAATTAGATACATGAACATAGAATCGTGTAAAATGAGGATGGTTTTCTAGAATTAAAGTTATATTATATTATTGAACAAATATAAGGATTCGTGTTTTTAAATTTTATTTTGTTACTTGGAGTGAAGATGAATAATTATATCAATAATTTAATGATAACTGTTTGGGTTAATTGGTTGTTTTTGAACACAATGAACTCATTTTTCTATATAAAATAAAACCATGTGTAAAAAACGATTCCAGGACTATATATGAGAAATAATAAGTATACAATATCCTTGTTAAACCATAATAATGTTTTTATGACAATAATTAAAGTTGGAAATAGAAATTGACAACCCATCATCCTTGAATGTGGTAAATTATCACACCTCAGATGGTGTTTTTTATTACTAGAAAAAAAGAATAGAAATGAGAGATTAAAATAACATATTATATAATAATAAACACATTAACGTAAGTATAAGATAGAGTATTTTAAATAATATTTGGATGAGGAGAGGTGAGGATAGGAATGAAAACAAAGGAACATGAAAAAAAGTAAAATAATTGAATAAAGGAATTTACCTCATGAATTAATAATACCTGAGAGCCACTTTTGGGGAGATAATTTGGTATTATTATGATAATAGAGGCCGATGGACGTGGGGAAGGATATTAGTAAGATATTTGAGCATAATATAGGCTAGTCACATGGCTTAACATGCGTAAAAATAAAAGGGTAGGGTGGGTGGGGTATAAAGTGGGGGAGAGGAGGGTTTTCATAATATTTTAAACATTAGTCAATTATTTTTCCATAAGACATTAAATAGTGAATTTATATTACCATAAATAGTAATAAGTTCATGTGAGTTCGAAACAAGGGTTATTACATCATAGATGATGCCCAAAATATAGTATTTAACACATAATGTATATATACTGTAATTACCTAATTTCACGATTTATAAAAAATTTATGTATTTCTGAAAAATACAAAAAATTCACCCTAACCATTTTTTTACATGTAGAATCCATATAGGGACTCCATTTTACCAAAATATATTTTTATATGGGTGAAATTCGATTTTTTAATAACATCATCATTTTCTCTTAAAATGCAATTTTAAAACCAAAACTATTTTTGTAATGCTCAAAAAATGTAACTAAGGTATTATTAAAATACACCAAAATCCTAGGGAAAAAAATTCTGATTTAAAAATACAATTTAGGAAGAAAAAAAATTTATTTCAAATCAATTTATTAATTATATTATTGTAATTAAATATTTACTTCTCGTAAAAATACAACAGAATATTATTAATTTTTAAAATAATCACTCTCATTTAAAATGTGACTATACATTATTTATACCAAAATGGGTGATGTTACTATTAATAAGGGTACATTACAATTAATAAGAGTCAAGTTACTATTCATAAGGGTACATTACTATAGGGCTCCGGCTGTAAACCTTACTTAATATTGAATTAACTGAATATTTCACATTTACGATCTTTTCAGGTTTAGAGTTTTAGAGAATTAGGTCATAGTTATTACATCTCAAAATATTACATAGTAGAAACTTCTACTATGTTTCCATAAAATAAAATAAAACACTTAAAAAGAAACATTTCTAGTTCCCTTTTTTAGAAATCATGTCTTTCTTTAATCCCATCCTTGACCCTATCTTTAAGTAATGTGGAAAACATTTCAAAAACAAGGGAGGAGAATAAAAAAGCCCACTAAAGGATACACAAAGAAGGAAAACTGTTAGTTTTTCAAAACAACAAGTAAACGAAGAATAATTTATCAAAGTACTACTTTTCACCTTTATGAAGTAGTAAAAAACACCTCACTGAATAAAAGATCATTACTTACCAATTTTCTAACCAAACGATTACCATAAAAACCCATATAAAGAACACATAACATATAAAGGTAAATTGGGACATAAACATACCTAAATGGAATAACCATACGGTCGACTTCCACACATATCACATAATGGAATAGCCATACGGACGACTCCCATACCCAATGCATTGGAGGTTATAACATAACCACTCATCCTGTTCTTCACGGCACTGCCCGTCATATGGTTTATCACGTAACCACCTATAAAATTTCCAAGTACCATCATTACACATAAAATATTGAAAATGTAAACATTTCAATAACAAAACTTCATTAGCAATCACAATAAGTAATTCCATGATATCAATCCATTTTCAAAAACCATTTAAAAGATATTTTTGAATGAAAGTGTACCATATAACTTTGAAGCTTTTAATAGTATTATAATTTAAAACATTAATGTCCATTTAAATAAATACTGAAAACCATTATTAAATCATGGACATTAAAGATAATTATTTAGAATAATGAATCATTAAAGCATTTAAAACGATATTTTTGTTAAAGAGTTTTTAACAAAATGAGAGACTCTTGAATACAAATAATTGTGGAATAACATTTAATCCAAACATTATAATATCATTAGAATAAATGGATTCATGATATAATATGTCAAAGGATAGTATACACACCATATAAGAGTGAATTGGTGTATAACAACAATGAATTCTCAATGGAAATGTAAATTGAGATGAAATACATTATAAAGATGGTATCCTTAAATTAAGGATAAATCTATCACATAATTATGTGTGAGAAATATAAGTACACCCAATATATGTGAATATTAGGTGTGAAACAATCATAGGTCATTCACACATAATCTTGGAAAAACAAAACCAATGACATAGATATTTAACTCAATGAAATGAGATTGTGTTATGATTTCCCATAAAAGTTCATAAGAATTTATCAATGAGATGATTATGTTTAGAAATAGTATATCTACATAATGGTTTGTGGAAATTAAAACAAATAGATTCCATACATAATCATGGCATAATAAAATCAAGACGTAGAGGTTTAACCTAATGAATTGAAAGTGGGTCAAGAAGTTCCCTTACAGAAATCTGACAGCCTAACGACATCACTTTAAAATTCAAAAAATGAGTTGATGAGAGAGAAAATGGTATCTCATCACATGGACATATAATTTACATAGATAAGGATATAGAAGAACATATCCCAACATAATAAGATTAAAATACCTAAAAAATAAGTCTTTTAAAATGAGGAGTGTGAAATGTTCCCTTACCGAATTGGGTAACTTCCGAAACGTACACCCCATGAAAGAAGGGTCATAAAATGAAGATGTAACTACCCATAAATGAGATTATATTATACAAATAGTAAAATAATGGGCAGTAAATATACCAAAAAAAGGAAATAGTGGCCAATGTAGCATGAATCCCACGGGAATAAAAAGTGAGATGAAAATCCCAGTATGAAAATTCCGCAGCCTAACGACGCCACATAAAACTTCAAAAATGGATTGATGAGATCAAATAGGGTATCCCATCATATTTAAATAAAATTTAAAGAAATAGGAATATAAAGTAACATCCCCCAACATAAGAAATATGAGCTTAAAAGAAATGACATAAAAGAGAGTACTTAAAAAAGAGAGGTTGGATCCCTTACCTCGTGTCCGACATGAGTCGGTCGTTCTTTAATCTCCTGAATAATAAAATTTGGTCAATTAATAATTTCTTAAGGACATACTTTAAATAATAATATTCATTTCATATCACATATTATAATGTTATAATAATTGGTTAATAAAGTGAGTTCATATCAGACATTTTTGTCGATGTTCGGTACATGAGTAAAAATTGAACTTGTTGGAAAACAATTTTCCATGTAGTTATAGGTAAATCATCTCCATAATATTATTAATGTTTTATATATAATATATATCTGGTATATATTCATTTTTTACTATTCCATAACATTTGGAGATAAAAAATTAAAAGCACCGTTCGTGGAGACGGAAGGCCGTACGTACCCATGAATGATACTTTCATTTTTTGTCATATTAATAGAATTAAAGTTAAAAGAGATATATATATTATAATTCCATAATGATATACATCATTTAGATGTAATATATTAAATATATATCCATTATATTTATGAACTTATAATAGTACATAACATTTGGAGATAAGAAATGAAATGTACCGTTCATGGAGACGATAAGTCGTACGTACGCATGAACGATACTTTCATTTTTTTGTATTCAATGGAATGAAATAATAATTATATAAAGGTATATTATAATTCCAGTAGGATATAATATGTAATACTATTAATTCCATCCCTTATACTTCTCACATATGGCATTAAGGAATCAAATCTCTTGGAGAGGGCGGTAGTCCGCACTTCCTAAAATGAAGATATCGCGTTTAACCATAATGGAAACCATAAAGGTATGCCATAAATTAAAAATACATAATATTAAGTAAAACATAAACATATAATATATAATATATAAATATAGTGACATCTTAATGGCCACCTTTGAGGGTGTTAAAAGAATATTGAACAATCATCATTTCGTGAGGCAGAAATTCACCATCCAAAAAAACAGTATGTTCATTAACCATTGGATGTAGGTGTGTGTATGTGTATCTAGAATCCCTCTTATAACAAAATCCTAGAATATTTAAGATACTAGAGTTGTTAAAAAAGACATAAATAAAAAGTGTTTTGGGTGAGCAAAATAAAACAAAAAAACACAAGTGAAGACATTACCTTAAAATCGGGTATCTCTCTTTGATTTGAGATCAAAGGCTTATTTGGGAAGACTTCTGCCCAAAGTGAGGCTTCTAAGAGTAATATAGGGATGTGGAGAGACAAAATTAGCAGGGTTTGGCCGATCCAAATGGTTGGGAGGTGTGGGTAAGGTGGTAGAGGTGGGGGCCTTTTATAAGAGGAGAGGAGGGGCACTCTTGGAAAGTTACAAAATGTTACATTATTTTCAAATGAGTTTCGGATTATAAAGGTCCAAAATTGATTTATTTCGAGGATAAGGTGGTAAGGGTTCGAAATACACCCATTAAATATGTTTGTGACAAGTGTAAGACATATATTTCAACCTATCTTCTCATTTTATTTAAATAGTTCATTTATGAGGTAATCACTGCATCATCACAGTGTCATAAATAAATAAATAAATATAATGTATAAAAATTATAAAAAAATTATAATGATGTATGAAATATTTTTACCTTTCTAATGAATATTTATAGTCAAAAATATGTCTTGTATAACCCCATATTAAAATTGTTTTAGTAAAACAACTCATGCTTGTGAGATTTTTATTTTAACTTAAAATAAAACGTTATTTATGTCATTTTGCAACCAAAGTGCTTGCATGGGGTCCCCAAGTTGACCCATGGATTTTATTGGTCGGATATGACATATCTAATTAGGGTAGGACATGTGTATAGGTCATTTAAATTTATTAAAACATTATTTTTACCTTAAATTACACTAATTACCTCTAATCGCGATTAAAATCTTAAAAGTTACTATTAACCAAAAATATTATTCTAATCCCATTGAACCAAATTTTACATCCTAACGACAACCATGTATGTCGGATTTTTGAAATTCAAATCAAATAAGTGGTAATGTTTCATTTAAACGAAAAATCAGTTTTTAAACTACCACTTAGTGGTTTCACTATTCATAAAAAAATTGATGTTTTTCAGAAAAATACAAAAAATTCACCCTATGCTATATTTGATTTTAAGCATTCAAAAATTATTTATATATTACAAAATTCACAACAAATAATTTACATTAATTAATTTAATAATTAATTCCCACTGTCAGAGAAAATATCATGTTTTTATGGAACAATATGTATCAAACGATTGACACTGGTTTAAGTCCAATATCAGGATGAAAATAATTCCACTGACCACTATTGTATTAAATTGTAAAAATATATTATAATTTCAATTTAAAACCAATTAAAATGATTATCTAATCTAATAAATAAATTATATTAAAAAGTGGTTTTGAATTAAAATAAAACATTTTTCACTATTCATTAAAAAATGAACTTTATCGGAAAAATACCAAAAATTTACACAAAGTAAATTTTGATGTCCCGATTCTAATGTAGAATTTTATTTTCTCAAATATGAAACATAAAATTTTCAAAATGTGTATTTAAAAAAGGTTAGTCATTAAAAGGTGGTTAATCGACCTTTTAATGAATATTAGAATGTTTACGCTTAAAATTGGATTCATTTTCATTTTTAATCCTCTAAATTTTTTTTCTAAAGACTATAAATATTTGAAAATAATATATAATCATTTTGTAGTTAGTTTTTTTCATTATCTCTATTACAATGACTAGGCGTTAACTACAATTTAAAATAATATTATTTTATTATTAGAGTGCAACGTAAGATTTCAAAGAAACCTGTTGTTGTGTATTGGGTACTCCCTCGAGCATAGAGTTCCCTTCAAAGTAATATTAATATTTTATTCACAAATATTGATAAATATGAAAATGTCATATTCTTTATTTACCTGGGGTGTTACATCCTTCCCCCCTTTTCGGAATTGCGTCCTCGCAATTTTAAAATTGTGCTTGGAAACTTCATTGAAAATCCCACACTGGAACAAGAGTCAGCAAAACAATAACATTAAAATAAAGAAAGGGAAGTACAAAGGTCACCCGAGATAACCCACACTAGGATTCCATGTAGGAAAACATGGATATGGAGCAAAAAACAAAGGGTCATGTTCTGAGGGAGAGTGATAGTAAACATGTCTAGGAAAAAGTTAACCATAAGAAAATCACAAACTTATGATGGGTTAAGCGATATTTGATTCCCCAGTAGGAAAAGTTAACAGACATCATTTTTTGTAAGTTACTTTTCATTGATGAATTTATTTTTGATCTTAAGGAAACATACTTACTTGTCATGTTGACATTCCACTTTTACTATATTTCTTACACAAACTCATACTTTCCCCAAATGATGATTATTTAGGAAGACTTGTTCACATTAAGAGTAACATAATCAACTTCTAGAGAATCACTGAATCCACAAAAGAGAACTATATACTTCCCATGTCTTTAGACTTTAACCAAAACCAAAACAAAAAATGTTAGTACAAGATCAGACAATTCAGAAAAGGATAACCCTTTATAAAAAAGATAATCTATTCTTAATCTCCAAAATTTTTCCAACAAAACCCAAAGTTCAACCAAGACCACAAGTAAACCAAACTAAGATTGAAACCCAAATATTTGAAGGATTTAATCACACAGACTTCCAAGTTAAATCGTATCATTTATCTCCAAACAATATCAGTTTCTCTTAAAGTCTGGTATTGAAAAGTAATTAACCTAATCACATATCCTCCATAAAATGTTAATATTTTCCATAGATAAGCCAAAATAAACTTACTCTAAATTCTAAAATCACATAATTAAAAATAATTAGTCAAACTAACCAGGGACTTCATGTAGTCTAGTTGTAGGCAATAAATACCAGTCACACATTGGTTGTGGGTTCGATTCCTATAGCTTTGTTCGACGTGACGGGTTGTCACACGGTCTACCTGTTGTCCTTTTTCCAAAACTATATAATTCTTAAAACATTCCCCAAAACGAGATAAAATCATAAAAATGATCATAACATATTTTAACCTCAAGTTTATCTCATGCCTTTCATTTTCCATAATATCATAGAGTAACCAAGAATTACCCAAAAAGTAAGGATCATATAAACCCTAATGGTTAACTTTATAATTATTACTTGAACTTCCACATCGGGTTGGTCATCTCGTACATGATGAATTAGAGAACTCACCAAGGTTCAAGTGGTTGATCATGACTCCTTGATAGTTGGTTTAGCACAACCACGAGATTCCTCATTGAATCCCCCATTTCATCTAGTCTCTTAATCAGAGAACCACCACAGTTTCCATCAAACCCATTGTCATTTTGGTGCCTGCTTGATCTATCCATTTACTAAAAATAGAAATGTCAGTGTGCGTATATCAACAAAATCATCATGTACTAATGAGGAAGATAAACACTAAGATATAGTTACTCATTCATTTTATCTAAAACTAGGACTCTTTCTGAAATCCAAACCATTATGGAAATGTCACTTATGCTTAGAGAATACCCTAACCTCTAAAGTTATCTAAAATGACCTATGATACCAACTATAAGGCCCTGACCTTAAACCTTACTTAATATTGAATTAAATGAATAATTCACATTGAGGATATTTTCAGGTTTAGAGTTTTAGAGAATGTGTTCATAGCTATTAAATCTCAAAAGATTACATAGTTGACACTTCTACTAAGTTTCCATAAAATAAAAAAAACACTTTAAAAGAAACATGTCTGGTTCCATGTTTTAGAAAGCATGTCTTTCCTTGATCCCATCCTTGACCCTATTTATCTTTAAGTCATGTGGAAAACATTTCAAAAACATGGAATGAGCATAAAAAATCCCAGTAAAGGATACACAAACAAGGAAAACAGTTTGTTTTTTAAAACAACAAGTAAACCAAGAATACTTTATCAAATTACTACTTTTCACCTTTATGAAGTAGTAAAAAAACACTTCACTAAATAAAAGATCATTACTTACCCATTTAGTAACCAAAAGATTACCATAAAAACCCATATAAAGAACACATAACATATAAAGGTAACTTGGTACATAAACATACTTAAATGGATTAACCATACGGTCGACATCCACAGATATAACTTAATGGAATTTCCATACGGCCGACTTCTATACCCAATGCATTGGAGGTTATAACGTAACCACCAGTCTTGGTATTCACGGCACCACCTGTCATATGGTTTATCACGTAACCACCCATAAAATGTCCATGTACCATCATTAGACATAAAATATTGAATATATAAACATTTTAATAATAACATTTCATTAACAATCACAATAAGTAATTCCAATATATAAATCCATTTTCAAAAACCATTTAAATGATTTTTTTGAATCAAAGTGTCCCATACCACTTTGAAGATTATATTGGAATTATAATTTTAAAACATTAATGTCCATATAAATAAATAATGAAAACCATTTTGAAAGCATGGACATTAAAGATATTGATTTAGAATAATGAATCTTTAAAACATTTAAAACGATATTTTTGTTAAAGAGTTTTTAACAGAATAAGAGACTCTTGAATAAAAATAATTGCGGAATAACAATTAATCCGAACTTTCTAATATCATGAGAATAAAGGGATTCATGATATAATATGTCAAAGGAAAGTATACACACCATATAAGAATGAATTGGTTCATAATAACAATCAATTCTCAATGGAAATGTAAATTGAGATGAAATCCATTATAAAGATGGTATCCTTAAATTAAGGATAAATCAATCACATAATTATGTGTGAGAAATATAAGTGCACCCAATATAAGTGGATATTAATTGTGAAACAATCAGAGGTCATTCACACATAATCATGGAAAAAACCAATGACATAGATATTTAACTCAATGAAATGAGATTGAGTTATGATTTCCCATACAAGTTCATAAGAATTTATCAATGAGATGATTATGTATAGAAATATAATATCTACACAAAGGATTTTTGAAATTAAAACATAGAGATTCCACACATAATCTTGGCATAATAAAATCAAGAAGTAGAGGTTTAACCCAAATAATTGAAAGTGGGTCAAGAAGTTACCATATAGAAATTCGATAGCCTAACGGCGTCACTTTAAAATTCATAAAATGATTGATGAGAGAGAAAATGGTATCATATCACTTTTACATAAAATTTACATAAATAAGGATATATAAGAACATATCCCAACATAATAATATTAAAATACCTAAAAAAGAAGTCATTTAAAATGAGGAGGGTGAATGGTTCCCTTACCGAATTGGGTAACTTCCGAAACGTACACCCCATGAAAGAAGGGTCATACAATGAAGATGTAACTACCCATAAATGAGATTATATTATAAAAATAGTAAAATAATGGGCAGTACATATACCAATCAAAAGGAAATAGTGGCCAACGTAGCATGAATCCCACGGGAATAAAAACTGAGACGAAATTCCCCTTATGAAAATTCGGCAGCCTAACGGCACCACATAAAACATCAAAAATGGATTGATGAGATCAAATAGGGTATCCAATCATATTAACATAAAATTTAAAGAAAGAGGAATATAAAATAACATCCCCCCAACATATGAAATATGAGCTTAAAAGAAATGACATAAAAGATAGTACTTAAAAAAAGAGAGAGGTCGGATCCCTTTCCTCGTGTCTGACATGACTCGATCATTCTTTAATCTCCTGAATAATAAAATTTGGTCAATTTATAATTTCATAAGGACCTCCTTTAAATATTATTATTCAGTTCATATCACATGTTATAATGTTATAATAATTTGTTAATAAATTGAGTTCATATCAGACATTTTTGTCGATCTTCGGTACATGAGTAAAAATTGAACTTGTTGGAAAAAAATTTTCCATGTAGTTATAGGTACATCATCTCCAGAATAGTATTAATATTTAAAATATCATATATATCCAGTATATATTCATTTTTTACTATTCCATAATATTTGGAGATAAAAAATCAAAAGCACCGTTCATGGAGATAGTCGGTCGTACGTACGCATGAACGCTACTTTCATTTTTTTGTCATATTAATGGAATTAAAGTTAAAATAGATATATATATATATTATAATTCCAGAATGATATCGATCATTTAGATGTAATATATGACATATATATCCATTATATATATATATTATAATAGTACATAACATTTGGAGATAAGAAATGAAATGTACAGTTCATCGAGACGGTAAGCCGTACTTACGCATGAATGCTACTTTCATCTTTTTTGTATTCAATGGAATGAAATAATAATGATATAAAGGATTATTATAATTCCAGTAAGAGATCATATGTAATACCATTAATTCCATCCTTTATACGTCCCACATATGGTAATAACGAATCAAATCACTTTGAGGGGGCGGTAGTCCGCACTTCCTAAAATGAAGATATCGCGTTTAACCAAAATGGAAACCATAAACATATGACATAAATGAAAAATAGAGAAGATTAAGTAATACATAAAAATATTATATAAAATATATAAATATATTGACTCTTAATGGCCACCTTTGAGGGTGTTAAAAGAATCTTGAACAATCATCGTTTCGTGAGGTAAAAATTCACCATCCACAGAAACAGTATGTTCAATAACCATTAGATGTAGGTGTGTGTAAGTTTAGCTCGAATCCTTCTTATAAAAGCATCCTAGTATATTGAAGATACTGGAGTTGTTACAAATGAAATAAATAAAAAGTGTTTTTGAGAAGAAAAATAATACAAAAGAACACAAGTGAAGACATAAACTTAAAATCGGGCTTCTCTCTTGATTTGAGCTCAAGGGCTTCCTTGGGAAGACATCTGCCCAAGGTGAGGATTCTAGGAGTAATAGAGGGATGTGGAGAGACAAAATGAGCAGGGGTTGTCCGAGCCAAAGGCTTGGGAGGTGTGGTCAAGGTGGTAGTGGTGGGGGCCTTTTATAAGAGGAGAGGAGGGGAACTCTTGGAAAGTTACAAAATGTTACTTTTTTTCAAATGAGAATAGGATATTAAAGGTCCCACATTGATGTATTTAGAGGATAAGGTGGTAAGGGTTATAAATCCTCCAATACAATAGGTTTGTGACAAGTTTAAGACTTATATTGCACCCTATCTTCTCATTTTATTTAAATCATTCATTTTTCAGGTAATCACTACATCATCACAGTGTCATAAATAAATTAATTAATTTAATGTCTAAAAATTATAAAGAAAATATCATGATGTAGGAAATATTTTTAGATTTATAATTAATATTTATATTAAAACATATGACTTTTATAACCCCATTTAAAAATTGATTTAGTAAAACAACTCATGCTTCTGACATTTTTATTTTAACTTAAAATAAAAAGATACTTATGTCATTTTCCAACCAAGTGGCTCCATGGGGTCCCCAAGTTCACCCATGGATTTTCTTGGTCGGCCATGACACATCCAATGAGGGTAGGACATGTGTCTTGGTCATTTCATATTATTAAAACATTATTTTTACCTTAAATTACACTAATTACCTCTAATCAGGATTAAAAACATAAAAGTTACTATTCACCAAAAAAAAATTTATTCCCATTAAACAAAATATTACATACTAATGAAAACCATGTATGTCTGATTTTTGAAATTCAAATAACAGATGTGGTAAAGATTCATTTAAAAAAAATCTTTTTTTAAACTACCACTTAGCGATTTCACTATTCATCAAAATTGATGTTTTTTAGAAAAATACCAAAAATTCACCCTAAGCTATATTTGATATTCCGAATTAAAAAATGATGTATATTTTACAAAATTCAAGAAATATAAGTTACATTAATTAATTTAATAATTAATTCGCGCTGTCAGAGCAAATAGCTTGTTTTTATGAAACAATAAGTATCAAAAGATTGACACTAGTATAAGTCCAATTTCAAGAAGAAATTAAATTCAATGACCACTATTGGATTAAATGGTGAAAATATATTCTAATTTAACTTTAAAACCAATTCAAAAGATAATATAATCATATAAATAAATTAGATTAAAAAGGGGTTTTAAATTAAAATACAACATTTTTCAATATTCATTAAAAAATGATCTTTATCGGAAAAATACCAAGAATTTACACAAAGTAAATTTTGATTTCCCAATTCTAAAGTAGAATTTTATTTTGTCAAATATAACTCATAAAATTGTCAAAAAGTGTATTTAAAATAGGTTCGTCATCAAAAGGCGGTTAATCGACCTTTTAAAGAATATTAGTGTGTTTACGCTTAAAATTGGATTCATTCGCATTTTTAATCCTATAACATTTATTGTAAAAAGTAAACATATTTGACAAAAATATATAATAATTTTGTAGTTAGTTCTATTCATTCCCTCCATTACAACGGCTAGGTGTTAACTACAATTTAAAATAATATTTTTTTATTATTAGAGTGCAACGTAAGATTTCAAAGAAACTCGTTGTTGCGTATTGGGTACGCCATCGAGCATAGCATTCCCTTAAAGTAATATTAATATTTTATTCACAAATATGGATAAATATGAAAATGTAATATTCATTATTTACTTGGGGTGTTACAATTACTATTGGTAAGGGTCAAATTACTATTCATAAGGGTCATGTTACTATTCAAAAGCATAGGTTAGTATTCATAAGGGTATGTAACTATTAATAAAAAATGAGTTTGTTCTATCAGAGTCCAAAAATCACCCCCAATGTAACCTTCTATGTTATATTATTGAATTTCAAATCACAAAAGTTGGAGTATTATATTGCTTGGTGAGGTTATAACAGTGTGTTGTTTTATAAAAACATAGTGTTTCATATATTCAATATTAAATTTATTTTCGAATATTGGGGTGTTACAATTATAACATAATAAAATCTATTTACAAATGTTAAATAAATTGAATGGAGATATTTCATTATTTCTTATGAAGCATGTTTATGTAGACATTGTTTGAAGGTGGCTTTCGTATGGGGTTTTGAGACCAAGACATAGTCCAAGTCCATAAATTATGGTTTGAGTAACATATTTTTTGAGGGATTTAACTTATATTTGAAATTTCCATGAGATTTTTCAGTGTTAAACAAATTTCATTAACATCTATTATAGGTTATCTTATCCTCAGGTTTTACATGGATATCCGGATGGGTTATTTAATTACATGTTGGTTATTACTATTATGTAGTTACTAATGTAATGTATTTTTTTATATCACATGCATCTTTTACATTTTGGGATTAGAAATAGATTGAAAATAAATTTATATTATTTTTACTAATTCTCTAATCGAATTAAATTAGGATTTATAAAACATTTACAATATCATTTAATGTATAAGAATGTAATTTTTTAAAAATACACATTTTTATGTGTTTCAACTTTTTATTTTATAGAAATAGAAATATGATATGTTTAAATTTTTATTTATTGATATTTAAAATAGTTTTAAATTAATTTAAATTTATTTTTTTCTGCAATCAGAATACGAAAAATTTATATAAGGGTGTAGTGATTTCCAAATAAGAATATTTTTCATAATATTTTATTATTCTAATAAAATTTTAAACTAAAAAATCATTTGAAAATTCTTTTGAAAAAATGAACTAAATATACTATTTTTGAAAAACATTATTTGAATTGGTATAATTGTTTTCTAAATGAATGATTTTTAGATGAATGTATTAGAATTATGTTTTATAGATACTAGGTTTTTCATATTAAATTTATTATATATAAATAAAATAATATATCTAAAACCTTTTTATGATTGAATCAGTTATACCCAAAGGAATGGAAAATATATTTTATTACCAATTTATAGAGTAGTTGTCGTCCTGGGGTTGTCTTTGGAAGTGGAATTCACAAAAGGGTTTTCATATTATGCCGATATGAAGAAATCTTTTACATTTTTCGTTAAATAATACGAGTATTTTAAAATAATATTGATTGATTAACAAAAAATAATTAATGTGAAATGTGATTGAGTTGGGGCTGGCTATACCTAGTCATATGATATTAGGGATTCCAAATTTTATTGATCGTTCTTCGACTGATTCATAAAAGAGATATTATTATATGGTTTGAACTCTCTCCCACGGACATATGTTTTTGTAAATGATGTCCCTAATCTATGCCTCAAGTAAATCTAACAACAACCTCAATGTGGAATTACACTATATCCTATTGGTAAATTAGGGAAATTATATATTGAAAATTTTTATTCCTAAATTAACAAAATTCCCAATCGAAATTCCTTACATGTGATGGTGTTTACCAAACCACCACCTTCCAACCTATATATGATCTATAGAATAAATTATGTTATTTTGGTGGAGTGTGATGTAGAGAATTGAAAAATCCATTTAAAATTAATATTATAAAACCCTTAAGAAAATATATTTAGATTTTAAACCTGAATAAAAAATTTAAAATATTCTGTATATGGAAGGAAATATAATTGTTCAAATAATCATAGAAACTCAAAAATATTTTTTTAGTAATGACTACCTGTCTTCAAATCACTCACAAAACTACCTTTTAATAGATGTAGATTTTTTGTTTAGTTGTGATAGGGGGACATTAATGAAATAATATAATGTATAAAAAAGGTCAGAATGCTAAAAAACATCAATGTTGAAAAGTTTACACATCTGTCACCTCCCCTTATCAAGTCGATCTATTTTAATCCCCATAGAAAATGATTTATGGGAATTAATATTTATCGGGATATTATAAATGGGCTTAATAATGACACATAAATCTTCCTAATTCAATATTTTGGGTCATAATACATCGAAAAATGGTTTAGTGTTAACATTAAAAAAAATACTCTATTTTCGTCCTGAGAAACTCAATTTTTTTTATAAAACATGATTTTAATTATTAGAGTAATAAATGAAGCACCATGGGAATGATTAATACACAAAATTATGACTATAATTATATTTAGCATGTTCATAGTTTTAAATAGATTATCTCATTTAACGAAACATGCTTTCACTACCTAGAAATATTTTTTACCTTACTATTATTACGGAATTAATTGTTCATATCTTACAATGTAATCAAGTACTTATAATTTATAATGTTGTTTTTAGTAAGGTCTACACTTTTTAATCCCAGTTAATCATATTGAATCCTTGAAGTTGTTTATTTTCATATATAACATCATGATTCGTCTTCTATATCATAAATTCACTACATTTAGGGAATTTTTAATAGAAGTTTGTTACATACGGAAAACTTAAAAAACATTTACATTTGGGTAATTTTAAATGATTATTTGAAAAAAAACAATGTATTTAAAACCAATAATGACATATATAAAATATATATATAAATTCCCCCACACATAGATCGTTATTTTACACATGTATATAATATCAAAATTTATTAAAGATTAACATAATGTTATCAATATTTTAATTCAGAAGAAATTAAACCAATTTTCTAAAAATGGGGGATAAACCATTCAAATTATATATATATAAATTCAACTTAACACGCCTTAAATTGGATAATAAATTATTTTTTTACTATTTCCCATTGCAAAATTGTGGATATTCTCTATTCACACATTCATATATGAAAAAACATTATAAAAAAATTATCATGGCTCAGAATTTTACTCACAATAGATTCGATTCTCTCAATAATCAGGATAAATATTTTTGTATATCTATTCTATTAACATGATTACATGATCCTTTTAAATAGTTTTAAAAGAATATAAATTATCTATATTAGAGAGGGAAAATTAACATAAAAATTTGACTGCATTACGAAAATGTTTCTAATGGATATAAGGCGTAAATTTAGTCAGGATTTATTTTGTGAATGTTACAGATAAAAAAGGAGGGGGTATCTCTATGTCATATTTCAGGAAAATTAATGTAATTTGTAGTGAAAATATATCCTATAAAATTGATTTCTCCTACTACCAATAATTTAATGTAAGAACATGATAAGGCTAACCCTAAGGATTTATTTTATCCTTCATGAAATATATAATTTTCATTTCACTTTTTTTACTTCATTTAATGTAATTATTGGATGAAACATAAAATCCAAAACCTAACCCCAAATTCTAATTTAATCGGTCATATAATATGTATTTTTTATTTTCCCATAACAAAATAAATTATTATCATTTATTTTTTCATATATTAATTTCCATGAATGGAAAATGATTTTAAAATTTAATGTCATGTAATTAAATAAAAATATACAAATTAGAACTAAGGAACAGTACCAATACAAGGCAATATATCGAATACAATAATTCACACACCTCTAAACATAAAACATAACATATCATTAAATATAAATATATCAATGTATGAATGGATATAAATGAAATATAATGAGGAAAAATCCTAATGTGTCCATTCCTGGATTCTAGGGTATACACAACAATTGAATCAAATGTGGTACAAATGATAATTTATAATCAATAATTATGAAAAAATCCTATCAAATGTTGTAATTAATTGTAATATATTCTATATGTTTCAATTCAAGTTTATGCAGGTGGAATGCAATAGTTTTACTTAAGAAATAGGTTAAAACATTTATGGAAATTATTTTTTAATAAAATAATATTTAAAAAGATACATATTATTTATGTAAAATTAATCATTTTCTTATGTAATTATGACATATGAGTTTTCTTAAATTTTATAAATTCATTATTTTTAAATTTCATGGAAATTTCACCTTTTTATACCAAATAATTGCTCAAAATAACTATTCATCACAACTATATGATATATTCCCTCTAATTTTTCAATTAGAATTTTAATTAATAAATATCCATAAAAATAAAATAATAAAAAATTACTGAATGGATTCAAATGTATAATTATATATCCTTGACTAATGATGTAGTGAGTGAAACCTATATATGGGAATCAAATATTTCTTTTAAATATAAAATACTTATTTACACACAAGAATAGTGGGAAAAAATATCCGAATGAATATAAAATAAAACACCGTAAAAATTTTTATATTATTTTTTATACAAGTCGGGTTCCTTTAGTTCTGATCAATATTATTTGTACACAATAAATTCTCATTTTTCATCATGAATTTTCCTTCTACAACATATGATTCATTATTGAAGGGTAAAATATTTAAATCATCTTCATGTATCCTTAATAAATGTAAATGGTTGCTAAAATATTTAGATAAATAAATGATTGTGACTTAATATTAATTCATTCTTAAAATAGGACTAATTCAAATTATTTATGAGGTAAAACAATGTTAGTTTCCTTTTAGAAGTTATTTTTTATAACAACATTGTTTATAGTAAGAAATTTAAAACATTTAATACATTTAAACTACCATAGAAAAATGTTCCCTCATATAGAAATAATATATTTAAAAATATGAAATGAATTTAAATTGATTATTAATATATATATATATATTTAAAATTGAATTACTAAATTTAATTCCATGTAATGTAAGGGTACCATATTGTGGATCCCAATTTGTATCATGCATAATCGAGTGTTATATCCTCCAGTTGTTCATGTATTATGGTACCATGGTACCTCATTATCCCCTACCCATATACAATTAATGTATTTACTCCCTTATTCTATTAAATTTTCAAAACATGAAAAGGTAATACAAGAATGTCTAAAACTTTTCCTTCAAATATGGTATGAAGTTTACAATGATTTTTTGAGTCTACTGTTTTTAACAATACTTTATCTCTAGAGTTAATATTTCTGTGATTGCATCCAAAATAATTTTCCTATATCAATTTTTTTTAGTTTTAAAAACATTCACTAATAATTTCTTCATTATATTTTGTATTTTATATCTTTATTAATATAATTTATGGTTTTTATTCATCGTTATCCCTACCCAATAGGCATGGTGTAACAACTCCACAGGGTGTTGTCACCTCTTTCCATAAATCAAATTATAGGGTATCATCTATAAGGGACTATTATAGGTTTTCATAAAATCCCATATTGCTTCTTTGAACATTTGTCTCAAATACATCATTCTATATATGATCATATTTTCTAGATATAAATTTATTTCTGTATTAGAAACTTATTCATTCTTATTTTATTGTTGTTGGTATGAGGTCGATGATTTATGATTCAATAGAAAACAATTAAGTAATTACCCTATCCTCCTTCATCAAAAGTTATTCCCTTGATCAAAGTTGATAGCTTGTGGTAATCCTGGCCAGCAGAATACGCTAGTCCTGATAAAATAACTAAACCCATTTATATCATTTTTCATGGTGGATTTTTATTCCTCCTATTTTGAAATAAAATCTAAAATTATAAATTTATAACAACAACCGAATAACATTAGAAATAGTCTAATGATGTTTATTCAAAACACATAAAAAATTATAGATAATGTATTTTTAGGTATAATCATGTAATTTTGATATATTTATGAAAAATAGACATTTTCAAATTTATTTCAAAACATATGTTCATAGTTAAAAATTTCATGGACATAAATTTCATATTAATTGACATTCATTACTATCATTTGAGGCTGATCATGGATGAAAAATGATATATTTTGGGAAAAAATAAACAACAAATTCAATTTAACTTTGTTATTTAAATATTTTATTTACATCATCAATGCACATATTTTGTTGGAATGTGTAATTAAAAATATAAATTCCAAAATCAGATTTTAATTTTTTTCATTGATGAGATTTTAGGTGCAATAGTACTTTAGAAGGTCCTAAATACTTTATAGTGTCAATATACCATGTTACATAAAAATCTATGATTTAATGTTTTTATCCATGATGATGATTGTTATGTGGGTCCATGTTTGGATGTTCTACATTATCATTGTTATATAGACATATGATATGATCAATAACCTAATTTGTAGTCCTATTTATTCTATAATTTCCAAAGTATCTCCTATAAAAGTAACAACCATCCTACAAGCCTTGTATTAGATTGATACTTCTTCTTTATATATGAGAGAGAAGAGTGGTATAAAAGAAATTCATCTTTAGTACATATTATTTGGGATCACATTTTACGAGTTGAGTGAAATTATATCTTGTAACTCATTCTATTTATTCATGTAGTTGATATGTGTGGAATCAAATGTATTGGTAGTGTATGAAATAACTTTCTATTTTCATTTAATTATATTCAAGGGAGAGGCTCACATTTTCTTTTTTGTTGAATCGATGATAAATTCAAAAGTAATGTCCCAGTTGAGTGGTTTTGTAATCGATGATGTGATCAACCATTTCCTCAATTAATGAAAAAACATTTATGTATTCATAATAAAAATTAAAATAATATTATTCAAAAAAAAATTAGTGAGTGAAAATTTTCTTACTGAAAAATTTGATGCATAATTTATATAATAATAAATTTTCTAAAAAATAACTAAAATATTTCACAAATGTTCAATATTTCTTTGAATTTAATATATAAACCATTGCATTATCAACTTTAATTCCTTTTTTAAATTATTTACCACAATAATATTTATTTTTTGATCATTAAAATGAATTACACAGTTTTAAAATAGGGTTTTATTATTACATGTTTTCAAATCATTTACCAAATTCCCAAAAAAATTAGAGAAATATTTACCAAACCTTTTATTTGGTCCTAAAAATTCCCATGACATCATTAATAAGAACTGATAAAATACTCAACATAAATAATTGAAATGTCCCTAGGGTGTTTCATATTATAATAGACATACTCATATAATGAATATATGTAATAGTGTAGTCTATAGTCATGTTCTCATCATATTGAAATGATATTTGTACCTGGATATATTGTGGAATCACATTTAAAAAGAAATAATGAATCATAATATATAAAATAGAGAGATTTTAATTGATGAATGAGATGTGAAAAAATTCATTTTGGGAAAAAAATCATTATTTTGTAAGTTATATACACCCTCCAACTATTTAACAATATCATGGGGATCCATTAATTTGCATCACTCTTGACAAGGCTAAAAATCTATTTCCCATGGAACCACATATTTGGATGACATAAAATGAAACAATGATTGCGTAAATGATGTCAGATTCTAATTTTTTTAATCAAGTTGTTATATAACCCCATGAATTACTGATTAAGTATTATCTATTGATGACTCCCTAGTGTAGAATTTCTGTATAAAAGCACTCTATAATAGTTTACTTTTTAGTGACTTGTAATATAGCAAATAAATACATCCTGTGGATTTATAATCTCATTTAATAAGTTGATTACTAGGTTATTAATGGGAAAAGATATATTATTTAAAATGACAATAAATAATTTATCACCTTTCATACCATAAAAATACATTAAATCAATTATAAATTTTTAAAATCTAAACTTATGGGTTCTTCAGGGGATGATATTGAGCACATGAATACAACATAAAAGGCTTAGATACCTTATATAATTTTTTTATTTTAGTTAATAATTTAAAATATAAGAAGTACCCACTTCATCCGGAAATTGGTATTTTGGTATTTTGGGTTATTTTTATTTTTAAATGAAAATCTCTGTCAAATTTCTATAAATCTGTTAAGAATAAATTAACCTTCTATTACGTTTTATACATTCCTAATTTTAGATCATGTAATGTAAATAATTTATTGAAGGATTATTGATTGAATCAATAATGATTGAGTGAAGGTTGATATATCCATGATCTATTGTGAATTTAACATCAATGACATTAATGCATGTTTTTTTTATTTTCACAAATGGTCTTACCAGAATGATGAGTGATTGTAATGAACACATATCTTCATCATTATTTTTCTAGTAAAAGATAACTAGGAAAATTATATAATTTATTTGAAAATTTAGTACATCCTAATATCATGTTGAAAATGATAATGATCTATTTTCATAGTAGACTATACATCTGGTGGCATTTAACTATACAATTATCAAACTTGTTTACGTGAACTGATGCATAAAATTTGTTGATAAACCCATATAACAGTATATATCAATATAAAATATATAGATAATAGTATTTACAATATATAATATAACTAGGTATTTACACTTATCTGTTTTAGTGGTTTGATAAGTGTTGTAGAACTTCTTACTAAATTTATTAGATTAATTTATCCCGTTTTATTCTCATGGGGAATGATTATTTCATTAATGTTTCCTACTTTATGGATTTTTGTTATCGATTTTAGTAGTAGAATTATTATTCCATCATTATATAAGTTTTATTGAATTTCCCAATGAAGCCCCTTACCTTCTCCCCTATTTGAGTTATTTAATATATAAACAAACATCGATGGATATCATTCATTTATATTTTATTATATTAGAGTTTATGATGATAACATTATAGGAAAAGTTATTGTTTCTTAATTTTTTCCCTTTTTTGTATGAATGGGATGAGATTCATAATGTTTTCCAAAATCAACATCCTTACATTTTTAATGTTTTTAAACCACATTTTAACATTGTATTTTAATCACATTGACATTATCCTTAGGATTTAGAACTATTTTCATAGTAAATTTCCTTGTTCGTTCAACAATATGTCTATAAGAGTTATATAATATATTTATAGATATTTTAACATATCAAATAACTTTTAAATATATAATCCATATTTATTATTGATAAGAAATATTTGATTCTTTTAATATGATTTTTGTTTGAATGTTGACAATTGATTGGATTTTAGATGATAAAAATTTTTAATGTGTTTTTGAAATGAATGTGGGTTCAAATAATAAATCTAATGGAATAGAGATGGATATGGGGTAGTGGTTTGGATAAATTTTTCCTGAAGAGATGTTTTTATTTCCATATCGTGGTAGGATATAGTGTTGATGAGGTTGATTATGTGTGAATTTTTAGGTTGAGATAATAATCATATATTTTTTCACTCACACGTCAATATAATGGTCAAAAACATTGGTACTTAAATGACACACAACACATATCTTAGGTGAATTTTTTTTACTCACCTGTTGAAAAATTATTTTCTAATTTAAATACATTATATATATATAATGGTGTTGTTGAATCAAATGTTTTTAACTTGTGTGTGGATCTGGATCCCTTACCACTATCATCTAATTTCTATATGTTTTCAATAATAATAAAAATTATACCTCTATCTTCTATTTTTTTTTCAATAGGTTATCCTCTCGATAAGGGCTCAAGAATATTTTGATCATTTTTGAGTAGTATTTGGTAAAAATATACGAGGATGTGATGTTCCTCTGCCATTTGATGTGGACAGATGGAATATAACATCAATAAGAATCAAAATTAGTATAAAAGGGTTTCTACAAATATTTGTAAAATGGAATATATCTTCTTATAGAATAAAATATTTCTAAATTTTGGGAAGATTATTTTTATAAAAAAACATTTTTTATCCACTCAAATAAAGGTTTATCCCATTTTTATGTTGTATAACCATTCCTTCATAGCTTCATCTATTCAAAAGGATCATTACCTCCACTTGTCCTTCTCTTTTTTGACTCCTTAAGACACAAAACATTTTCATACATTGGTGATTTAATGAATAATAATTTATTAGTATTATTATACAAGAACATAAAATTAAATTATTAAAAGAATATTATTAATTGTCAAATCATAATTATTCACGTAGTTATGTTCAATGAGTTAGTATTGTTCGTTAGGAAATTTTGGTACCCATAAATCATGGAGGGCTAGGTTGGGATTGTTAGAAAGAATTTATGGTTCATAGTGAACATGTAGACTATAAATGAAATCGAAATGTTTTATTTCTACAGTGTTGGTTTGGATGTTTTGAATACCAAATTTAGTTAGTGTTCATCCAATATATATGTTGAAATTATTTAACTGATTAGATGAAATTCAGGTTATTCAAGATATTTTTAGTCTAGTTTTTTTTGTGTTTTGATGAAATCAGTCCCCAAAAATGACACTATATCTAATGTTAAAACATTTTGAGGTGTGGAAAATATATTTTTATTACATATATATAATGTAATGGATAAACATGGGTTGTCTATGGAATATAAGGTTATGCTAATTAAAATTGTATCTTTTAGTTTATTTATAATTTTTCTAATTTGTTTAATTTTAGAAATTTATGTTTTGAAAAGAACATTTATAGATTGATTGTTAATGATTGATGATAACTATGATTGAGTTAGGGTTGGAGATATCTTGTGATATTTTTTTGAGGTGGATGCCTAGAAAATGTGTCTAAGATAAATTTATTAAAATAAAAGAGGATAAAATGACTCTAAAAGAAGGAATTTTAGGATTTCTCATATCAATAATATGGATAAAATTATAAGGAAGATCATTATGAAAATTTAGATATTTATTGATCCCTTTTTTTGTGATCCCATCTTCCTCCGCATTCACTTTTTGGTAAACATGTGTGATGATGAAATTGTAATTTGAAAGGGAGGCGATATAGTTCATCCATTTAGTAGTGATTTTCCAAGAAATGTGTATCACTACATTACATATTTCTGCACCATTTTGGTGTAGTCACTTCCCAACTAGAAGTTATTCAAGCCTTTTTTGTGATAAATGTGTAAATGATGAATAGCCATGAACATTTCATATTCAAGAGTAGATAGAATACAACATTTTCTAATGAAACATCCATGGACACAATATTATGGTCCTTGCCATGGCTAGATGGTGATGGTTTAGATTTTACAAAAATAATATCAAAATAATACAACCCTTGTTGTTGTATTACCTGATCTCTAGTGCTTCATATTGTTAAAATAGGGAAATACCAATTTTATTTTCTATGATAACCTGCGGACAAAAATTCTTATCTCAATTCAATAAACATGCTCGAGATCATGAAATACACATCACACAACCCAAATCTATTACATGGAAAATGTATGGTAATTCTGTGGATGGAGATTTGGATAATAAACCATTTAAATTAAATTTAAATCATTCTATTGACAAAATAGATTCATTCAGAAATAAAAAATTAAATGTTAATTGAAAATTGTTCCCAATATGATAAAAATAATTTTATCCAATTAAATATGAAAAATCAATCCAATAATTTAATAATTAATTAACCCTTTCATATCATATAAATGAACTACAAATCCATGTATTTTGAATATTTTCTGATTCGACATAGGGGATACATTAAAAGAATTAATGATTGAAAAAAATATAGATGAATTTGGAATAACTACATGGTAATAGGGTATCCTCATCCAGAGAATCCCCTTATTGAGATGATTTCATTCCATCAACCAATAAAATAATTTATAGGTCTTAATAATATTATAAATTTTAAAAATTTCCTCCAATGATGTTTCAAAACACATAACATGTAAATATTTTGAGTGAATGTTATTTAAAAAGATGATTTATACATTAAATTATGTAAAATAATATCAATTATTATCTCAATGAATTCATTTATTTCATAAAATAATATTTCATTGTGAAAAATCATTAAATACGAACCCCAAGATAGTTTACATTATGAAATCATGGCCATATAAAATATGATAGGTGTATTATAGCATGACACATATGTTTATCTTCATGACACATGTTTATATGATCTTGATTTTGGACTCTAGTATGAATCATTTATATTTTGGTCTAATTCAAGTTTATAGACCAATAATTGATTCTTAATGAGTTCACAAAGGACTCTAGGGTGTCATAAACTTATTTAGATACTAGAACCCAACTTTTTGGGAATCTTGGTCTAGTCGCATGGTTTGAGTAAACCGTGTGGGGATAAAAATGGTTAGTCTAAACCACACAAATAATCTAAATTTTCATGTAAGACCACATCACGTGGTTGGAATTTGGTTTCACAGACCACACAACCTAACCATTTGTAAAAAATAATGTCTACTGTGTAGAAGAAAATTTTGGTGTAACATTACATTTATACCATTAATGATATAATTTAAAATAATCCTTCATCCCTAATCCCAATTATCGAAGGATGATCCTCTATTTATCCAATTTTGGATCCTTTGGAAGGCTTAACATTCAGATAAATAAATATTCTTCATCTGGGGTATGATCAATATTATTTTATTATTGTTGGATCTCACGAACCATCATAAAGGGGTTTGTACCATGACTACCTCATGCTCAACTATGACAGGCCAGAGGCTAGAAACTTGAACCAAGTAGGAATATGACAAAAATTAGAGTTCTTTTTCTACATACCAGCAAACACAGAGACATCCTCTAGCCCGAAATTCTAATATGTAAAAACACTATGTAACAAATTCATGAGTAAACTAACATTCCAAACACATAGTAGGAAGGTTGGAAAACTAGAAATTTAGTAGGGCCACAATACAAGACCACAAAAAAAAGATTCAATCAAATTCAATAAAACAGTTCATGATACTCATCCTCATAAATCCTTAACAAAATGGTAGGTATAGGACAATAGTATGAATTCGTTGGAGCACACATCCATTATCCAAAAACTCTTAGTACGATGTGGTCCTGGACCACCTAGAACTCCATCAAAACATTGATCATCCACACTAGATATTATATATGCAGGAAAGGAAGTGCGATAGTGAGTTAAACAATACTCAGTATGACAACATGAAACCACAATGTAATACCAATGTGAAATACATGATGTAAACAAAAAAGAAATATATGTTGTCTCCCATAAAAAATAAACATATTATACCAAAAATAAAATACATGAATTATAGTGAGGACACAAAGGTATAAGTCTATTACAAGAAAAATAATGTAATCATAAGTAGTCCAGAGAATATCTAGTATCAGTAATTCATGCAGTGTAAATAACACATGGTGTGTCGATTAAATAGGGAGTTTGGGTAACACACTGACTGTCGATAACACTCATATTATCAATTACTCATTAATCCCAAAATTCACATATTCAGAAATCCATGTAATCAGAAAGAACATTTAGTCAAAAATATCACATAGTCCCCAAGATCAAATCCAGCCACATGATTCCACTCAAAGCTCCATTATACTAGGAGAAACTACACCAAAATCCATTAGTTCATATGAAAACATCCAAAAAACTCACTTAGAGTATCATAAAAATAAATTCTCATCACAGGGTTCTTAATACTATAACAGACTGGCCAAAAAATCACACAGTTTGAAAGATATGGCTTCATTTTTAAAATTGTTAGTCCTGGGTCTTGTTTGGGTCTTACCTGACCCGTTAGACCCATCATGACCATTTTCTGCAACAACCTGGAATTACTGACCTGACCCAAACCAATTCGGTATGATCCAACCATATCCAGCCCACCCCTCTTGGCTTGGCTCGTAGTGCGGGCCCATTAGGCCAGCTAGACCGAACCACTGGGTCCCACCTGCTTGTTCGAAGTAATAATCCAGCTACAATAGTCAAAGAAATTTCAAGGGGTCTGATATGCTCCACTAGACGTGGCATTCCCTGGACGCTCCAACTTACTCCAGGTAGCACCCTGTGACCACATGGCTCTACTCACGTCTCACAGTCAACATAGCGTCATACCATGTCTTAGGCAGCCGGACCACCTCCCTCATATGGAAATGGAATTTCTATCCCATGTCCCATAGATCCAGCTTCAAACCATTTCCTGAATCACCATCGTGGCCTCCTAAGAGGACCCCCAGTCACTTCCCACAACCTTAGCTACTGTGGGATTCCACGTGGTCCCGCTTGGACCACGTCCTACTGTCTCAACCAGCCACCCTGCTGGTGGCATGTCTCTGACTGAAAATCCCCTAGATTTTAGAGACCCAAGATTGAAATACATGGAAATTAAATTACTTTTTCATTACACTTAATACAGGAAAAAATCAAACACTCAATGATCGTATTAGTTTAGGGTCTTTGGAAACTCAGAACATAATCTTCTAGTCATAGTGAAAGATATTCAACATCTCCGATAATGATCATCACATTTTTTCCTACCTAAACACTTTATTTAAATCATGGGAAAAGAAAACACCAAAATAGTTAGATCAAATTTGTAGTAAGGGTAAACATGGAAAACATACAACAAACCATAAAAATTTAAACACAACAAAACACAAACATAATGTTTTAATATCAATATCATGAGCAATGACATAATTATTAGCTATACGTAAGACATAGATTATAAAGGAACATTAACCTTGATATAATAGCATTGTAATTAAACATGTAATTGTGGAAAAATAATAAGCACATATTATGATTTCCATATTATCCAAGGCATTGCTTCCAATACCATCATAGTGGAGAAAGCCAAATACTGAACTGGGTTTACATGACATTCCATCCTTGTATTACTGAACCGTATTTACCTGCTATTCCATTCATGACAATATAATAAGATATAAATCATTAAACAATTTGTAGGAGGGATAAATCGGTCCTACCCATCTCATAATTCAATCATTCTAACATGTGCCACAAAAACAAAAAAACATACATCATAGCATAACCGATGTAATAAAATGGGATTCTTAAACATAATGCCATCATAAAATAATCTATATAAGAAAAATGAATATCATGAAAATAATTCAATCATAAAATAATCTTAAGAAGGCTATAATGTGGATATAAACATAACCCTATGTCATCATAAATGGAAAATAATTCTGATAAAACACTTGACCTTAATTCTTGAGGAAAAAATCCATTCTTCTTCAAAAACGATTTCTTTTCAAAAATATCATGCAATTTTAAAAGAAAAAAATTTAGTTGAAAGTAAACATGAAAGAGTATATATGAAGCTTCATTGATATAAGTCATTAAGACGACCTAAAAATATATTCATGCCATATAAGATAAAAAAAATTCACCTCGTACTTTTACTAAAAAAATAAAAAAGTTCCCTGTATGGTAATCAAAAGAATGATTCCTTCCATGCCATGTAGTAAAATTAAAAATTCATTAAAAATGACATTAAACATAAATAACTTAATGTTAAACATTTTCTAAAACCGTATTTAAAATACATGGACATGGATGATGAATATATCCATAGAAAATACTTACGTATAAACAATCTCTTATAAAAATGAGATTACAAAATTATCCCTTACCATAAGTCTGGTTTCTTCCATACAAGTTTGAAACACTTATATATTTTGTTTCAAAACATTATTATCTTTTAAACGATCCATAGTAATTTTTAGGATAACATATATGATTCACGTATGACATTATATTACGTGTTCATTTGTCAATTCCATGTTAAAGCAATATTTTGGGTAATAATAATTTTATTTATCATAGGTGTTGTGAAATTTTTTTCTTGATATTATTACTTATATAATGATTTAAATACATCTAGAATGTAAATAATTATTTATATATAACATATATTCAGTATATAAATATATATAATATATAGATAAATGAAATGGAATACACCGTTCATGGAGATGTTAGTCTATACGTACACATGGATGCTATTTTTGTTTCCTTATTGAATTGAATGGTAATAATAAAATGAAATATATATACATAAATCCATTAGAATTATTATATAATATATTTCAATATTATTTATTATATTTACTATAAAATCATTCTTGAATGGTTAACATGTAGAATGAATCTCATCGTATTTTGGAGACAGAAAGCCATACGTACGCCCGAGTGATAATAACTTTACCATAACTATTGAATGGTATTTAATTGGATGGTTTATAATATCACAAAATTAGTATAATGTTATAATAAAAATATATAGTTATTATTTCCACCATTATACCCAGCCAAGTATGGTGGTGATGAGAAACAGATTACACCACGGTGTGGAGACGGTAATCTGTACGTACAAATGAGTGATGATTTCATTTTTTGTAGGATATATAGAACATGAAATAGTGTTATTTAATATCTATAATAATATATAAGTATATTATTGATTCTTATTTTATTACTTTATAATGATACAACTAAAAAATAGTATGTAGAATAAGATAGAAATTTGAATGATTCAGGAGAAGTGGTTACCTCTTCCGGGATGTGCCTCCTTTAAATTTACTCTTAGGGAAATGGAGATGGTCTTTTGAGAATACCATAACAACTAGAATGTAACTAGGGATGTAGATAATATAAATGGGTAGGGCTTGGATGAAAGGTTAAAATAGAGTGAAGAGGATAGGGGAAAGGTTCCCTTTTATAATAGTGGAGAGGGGAACATTTGGAAAGTTCCAATATATTAATTCATTATAAATTCAATTTAGTTTTGAAATCATCCAGAACTTATATAATTATATGTTAAGATGATTTTGGTTCGAATTATCATCATCTAATAATTTTTTGACCAATTTGGAATATTTTTTTGTCCTTATTTTTTTGGTTTCATCCTTATTCTACCCTTTTTAATTTTACCATGATATCAGATTATTTACACTTTGTGGGTTAATATAATTACCATATCATGTAAAACGACCCAAAAAATGTTATTTATGACATATATGGACTTATATTAAGAATTTTTCATAAACATAGATTTTTTATGAATTTAATATCATTTAATAAACTATTTTATGTTTTATGTTATGAATTATGTCATTTTTGCATACTATTCACACTTAACTTTTTAAAAAAATCATAACAACCTTTTTACATCGAAAAATAGAAATTACCTCATCCCTATTAGATAAATTGAATAAAAAAATAGTGTATGATGTCAAAATGTTCAAATTAATATTATTTTAATATCAATAAACTCATTTATTTGAATCTTTCATTAATGAGTTAATCACTACATCCTAATTGTGTCATAAATAAGTATATTTATATAATGTATAAAAAATATATAAAAAATAACATTATTTAGGAAATTTTTTTATATTTATAATGAATATTTACATACATAGATATCAGTAATATAACCATATATTAAAATTGATTTTCTAAAAGATAATTTTCTAAGATATTATTATAATTACATTAAATTAATTCTTATAAATTGTCATTTTCACATCCACATGAATCCATGGGGTACTAAAATAAACCCAAATACTTCCATGGTCATTAAAGATATTATATAATAGGTTTAGGACATGTGTTATGGTGCTTAAATATTATTATAATTTTACTTTTTGCCCTTATTCACCTCCTTTACCCTTTAACCATGAAAAATAAAATAATTATTGAAGTTACTGTTCATAATATACAAAAATTAAAACGTAGTTATTTAAAAAATATAAAACATTTAAATCCAAATATCGAATCCATTTTTCTAAATTCAAAAAACATAATTATCAGTAATTAATTTAAAATGTAACCCATTATCAAAAAAATGGGTTTTTGTTTCAAACATTTCAAAAGATTGAAATGTTTTTAAATATGAATTCAATGTAAAAATAATGAAAATGAATTCAATTATATTAAAATATAATAAAATATTCTATTTATACTTTAATACCATTAAATAATATACTGTAACCATAAAAATTATTTTGATGAAAAAAGTAATTTTCAATTATAATTTAGCGTATTTTCAATATTCATCAAAATATGAATGTTATCAGAAAAATATCCAAAATTTATAAAATGTAAATATGCATGTCCCTATTTTAAATAATAAGTTTATAGTATCAAATTTAACTTATAAAAATGTCAAAAAATAGATATAATATGGGCACACCATCCAGAGGAGGTACAACTGAATTTTGTTTTTTGAAAAATACTTCTTTTATATGAAAAATTGATTTTGTTTTCATATCATGTGTGAGATAAATTATATTGCTGTATAAAATTCAATATTTTGTGAATAATA
Source organism: Viscum album (assembly GCA_963277665.1). Taxonomy (NCBI): domain Eukaryota; kingdom Viridiplantae; phylum Streptophyta; class Magnoliopsida; order Santalales; family Viscaceae; genus Viscum; species Viscum album. The sequence goes on along the minus strand of OY728127.1, from coordinate 2,055,371,927 downwards.
TTCATAACCTATATCTTATATAATATTTTAATAATATATTTTTGTTTACTGAAACTCAGTATCACGTACAACAAAAGATATCGAGAAAGGTCACTCTTGTATGTAATGCAAGCCAAGTCAGTGTTGCATATAGTGCAAGCTTACATTGGTGTTGTGTATAACATAATCAAAATATATTTCATTTATACATTGAAAAAAATATATACACTGTGTTGTGTGAAATGAATTCCATCAAAATAACATGAATTTTTGTGCAACACAATCCAAGAATTGTGTTTCGTATACTGTAAGCTAATACATTGTTGCATATAGAACTCGATAATATTGGTGTAGGGTACAACAAAAGACACAAATGAAATTAAAAATAATCTGTCTCATAAAATATTGGGATGTCATATAGACTGACCCAACATGTTGTGTCTCACCCTTGTTTCTGCCGCTCTACATGTGGGAGGCCTTGCACTGCATCCTTGTTCAATCGAAAGTCGACGCGTCCCCTAACAATACCACGATCTCATCACACAATTTATATTCCTTCATAGGGTAAAATAATTTTATCTCACATCATTGTCCCATGGATCAAGGACATAATGTTCGATTGTTTTTAGGGGGATTTCAATGGAGAAGAATGCATGTAGAATGCAATAGATTTAGGGGGAGAGATAAAGAACACAAGAACTTAAATAATGGATCATGTCCTTATTTCTGGAATACATGGTTTGTTCATGTTAGAAGGTTTAAATAAGAACAAAAACTAATAATCAAAGAGATCTATCTCCTATTCTAAATACCCTCAACAATTATCCATCCCTCAAAAATGGTAAAACCACATATCAACATATTTGTTGGTTGTCCTATGTTTTTCTTTTAATCTAAGTGAGGCGGAGGTAATAACAAGGATGTCAACATCCAACCACATGGTTGGATGAGTTTTTGATGATGAATATAGGTCCATGTCATCATCAATCATCGATCCTTGGGTGAACATTGTTGTTCATCGGATGGGGTTATATCTCCTTTCCATAGAGGAATTCTATGGTTATTATGATAAACATGAATTTTTCTAATAAGTTTCATTAAAAATAGAAGCTAACACTATGTTTTCAGGTGACATTAAATAAATTAAAGATGATTTATTTTATTTATTTGAACATCAAAAAACTACATGTCCATGATGACCTATGCAGGACAATGTTATCCCCACCTTAGGTAATGTTTCTACACTGAACGCTACAATTCCCGTGTACTTTTTATCATAGAACCCGTTAATGAGTTATTCCAATTTTTATGGAAAACTGCTTAAGGGTGGAATTAAATAGCACAAAATTGTTCAAGGAACTGCTCTGTTCAAACTGGGCCATGGAATCACATGATGTCTTATCGCCTGATCTCAGAATTTTTCCATTCAAAGTAAGAAATAAAAATAGAGAAAATATAAGTCACTACAATCTCCCACCTTAGGAATTAACTTCCTTAAAATCCAAAAACAAATCTATACAAACAAATGGAGGCACTGCGAATTAATCTGAGCCTCCTGCTCCTATGTGCTCTCTGAGAGACTATCATTCTACCTCTGAATTCACATTAGAGTAATTTTACACCCTTGAAATATACATTCCTATAGAACCTTGATCTCCATCGGGGTACTCTGAAAATGTTTCCCCATCATCAATTTCTAGCTCACCCCAATAATTTTTGTGTGATGGATTAGGTATGTTCCTTCTTGTTTACGACAGGTGGAGAACCACATGAACCCGCTTTAAATGTGGAGGTAGATCCAAGAATTATACCACCACACCAACTATATGTAGTATTGAAAAGGTCACGACAACCCTCGAGATATCTTTCTATGACATCAAAATCTCAGTATCTAGTGTTGAGGAGTGACATGAAAGAACACATAGTCCCCCTTTTCAATATCCAAGGGCCTCCATCACCTATTAGAATAATAATTACGGTGGCTATGTACAATCTTCATATTACACTAGATGTACTTGACCCAATCTATAGTCGCCTACACCATCTCAAGACACATGATTACTGACCCCCATGGTTCCATCCTGCAATGTAGTGATCTATAGGGTCACCTGTACAAGGCCTCGAATGGTTTCATACTGATGGTTGAGTAGAATATGTTTTAAATTAAAACTCTAGTTGTGGTAGTTGAACCCCCAATATCCGTGAAAATCAATGATACATGCATTTGTCATTTCCTCCAGAACCTTAATGACCTACTCAATTTGGTTGTCCATTTTGGAAAAAACACAGTACTTAATATGTTTTAATTCCCAAATATTTAATGAAATCCCTTTCCCAAGTTAAATTTAATGTGAGAATCATGATGCAAGAATATAATAGATGGGAATACATAGAGTCCAACTGTCTCCTACATGTACAAGCATCCCACTCTCTCTAATAATCTCTTCTCCAGAATCGCTAGAAGGTTTGTTGGCTTGGTGATTTGGTCAATGATAACCTAGAAGTTATTGTTCCCCTTGATATATGTGACAAATCCATCATGAATACCATCAATATCCATTCCCACTTCACCTATCTAACCTCTATGGGTTGAGTAAATCCCTATGGAACCTGGTCCTCATCCTTTACTTGATAGAAAGTGAGTCATCTAAAACTGAACACTACCACTACTTTATTCATCCCCAACCACCAGAACTGACATTGGATGTTCTAATACATCTTCTCCATACCTGGATGTCACGCCAAATGGAATATATGGAACTCCATAAATAAATCCTCCCACAACATAATTGGAACTACTGGGAATCCAATAAAGTGAACTATGTTCTCTACACCATTCGAGTATCAATCAAGGGAATGTCGTGTGGACATCTGAGCACATAATGTATCATAGTCGGTATCCCCATGTTCTGAATCCGTTACTCTCTATAATATTTGAGGGGTGAAAACGATCAACCGGAGGCACGATTATCTATCTCCATCCTCAAAATATTTCTACAATGCATCCAACATCTCTGATGACTTTCTCAACACCTACAAGCTGGATCTCTTATCGACAGTGTCTGCTACCACGTTCCCCTTCCCAAAAGTATAGAAAATCTCAATGTCAAAATTCTAGAGAAACTATTTCCATGGCCTCTATTCCATGTTCATTACCTTTTGATATAAGAAATACCTGAGCCAATTTTTTAAATTGTAAATTAACTACTTTCCCCTAAGGTAGTGTTTCTGCATCATCTAGGTGAAGGATACCACTTATAACTCAATCATGGGTCACATAGTTCAACTTATGTGGTCTCAATTATTGTGAACCATATGAAATCACAACGTTCCCCTATATTAGGACCCAACTATGCCCGATATCTAATGCATCTTAGAACACAACATACTTAACACTATCCTCTAACAATCTCCAGATAGATGTTCTCATCAATCTCTGCCTCAGCTGCTGAAAACTATCATATAACCTCTATGTTCATATAAATTTTTCCCCTTGCGCTTAAAATGTGAAAAAGATGTTGATGCCATTGAAATTTTATCACAAAACTCATATAGTACCTTACCAACCCAAGGATACTCTTCACCTTGGTAACACTCTTAAGTGAATCCAAAAAAAGAACCACCCTTATCTTCACATGATCCACTACAACTCCAGCCTCTGAAATGATGTGTCCCAGAATTTGGACCTCTTGTATCTATAACTAGCACATCGAGAGATTCTCGTAAAGATGGTTCTCTCAGATTATGAATTGGACCATACTCAATTGTATCATGTGATCCTTCTTAGATGCTGATTACACTAGTTTGTGACCAATGAAGACCACAATGAAGTAGTCTAAGTAATGTTGGAAGATCATGTTCGTGATTTCCACGAACACTGCTTGGGATTTCATCATTCCAAACAGCATAACATAGTACTCATAGTGGTCATACTAAAATATCAATATGTCTTTGGGATGTACTCATCCTGTACTTGAAGTTGGTGATAGCCATATCTGAGGTCTATCTTTGAGAACCACCTTGCTCCCTTCAGCTGATTGGAGAGTTCATCAATCCTCAATAGTGGATAATTATTCTTCACAGTCACCTGGTTCTAGAATCATATGTCTAAAAATAATCTCACTCTCATGTATTCCTTTTTGAAAAAAAACCATTGGGGGTATATGGTAAAACATTGTTTCTCATGATTCCCTTCCTCCACAATGCCTCTAGTTTCACCCTCAAATCATGATGCTCTATGGGAGACATCTGATATATAGGTGTAGACATCGGAGTCGTCCTAGGGTAAAACTCAATGTTGTAGTCAACATCTATGAAAGAAGGTATTCCTAGGGAATCATTACAAAATATGTTCTTGTAATCCACCACCACTACAGGAATATGGGGACTCATATCATCCACTATGAAAAGGGAGAGACAATATAACTAGTGATCAATCAGTTGCACCATTTTTTGTGGGAGTTTTTCTTATATATCAATTGTTTTCTTTTCACTGAAATAAAGAAACATGGTCTTATCACTGTGGACACCCAACAATATGTTCCTAAAATAGTTAATCTGAGCATAATCCATATATAAATAAACTACACCATGAATGAATTTATAAGGACTCAACAACATGACCAAGAGATCCCAACTGAAAAATTCTATCACTAATGTAAGGGTAACCTATTGGAACTAGTATTTGATCATTGAGTCTCCCCCGTAGGAGTCACTATAAATGGTTCCACTAGGATATGTGATTCTCGAAAAGGGTCATGGAGTGAAAAGAGTGACTGGAACTTCTGTCTATCAATATAGAAACTATGGTGGAAAATACATAGATCATACCTATAATCATCCCAGGATAGATAGGTTTATAAGACACAATCACCAGAAGATGGACTTGTCCCTATCCACCACCTCACTGAGCCCGTGGTGTACAACTTGGTGGTGGTGGTGGTGGTACCTAGAACCTCTTCCCACCTCCTATTACCCAGCCTGGTCCTCTTCAATGCCATCATCCCTATAGACCATTGTTTTCCTATCTTTGGATTAGTTTCATCAGTCCCCTGATTGTCTCCTAATTAGTCCTATGACGGGTTGTGAAATCATTATCCAGATTCCACCGACCAACTAATGAGTAACAGAACCTATCGTTCAACTGGCTAGTTCTATATTAGGTTCCCTAAACTGCTAATCTCGTGTCCTATGTTTTCCCCTAAAGTGCCAAACCTGCTTGGGTCCCTGTGTGTATTGTCGGCTATCTACCACTAATGACCCAGCATCTTGGTGCCTTCTAGTAGCACCCACAGATGGCATCAACACTACTAGATATATCTACAAAAGGAGATATCATTTCAATACACCAACATAAGTTGGAATGCTAAGGGATATCATCGATGCCTTGATCTACCAGTATATCCCCTACTCGATGTATCGGGTCCTGAAGAATGGTTCTTATAAAAAATATCATTGCAGTTGTGAGAAATATTTGTAATATAAATGTGTACTCCAATACTATATAAATGTACTACTATAGATGTATGATCTCTTGTATGTGCACTGATCATAATATCGTAAGAAATAACTACTCCATGTAGAGGTAATAATGTCTTCCCAAGAAATAGTTGTCTATTTATGCACATGGATCACTATGCTCCACCGCCTCCCCACTTATCCCTGAAAAGGATCATAGATAGAACTACCATTTTGTCGGAAATCATCCTCATAAGATAGAAGAAACACATTACTACCTCCATCCAATCCTCAAATACCTACATGAAAGTCTCACCCCAAAACATTTGATGTCGCTAACTCTAGAACTCATGAACCACACTCAACCTGCATGAATTCTCTAATAGTATTGATGGTAGTGATTGTTGCTCGAATGGGTGGTGCTCTCAGTGATACATGTCCCTGTGGTGCTATCCCTAGTTCTAGTCTATGTACCGATGCCTCATTTCTACACATATCATCCTCCTAATAACACATCATATTCATAGCTAGCAATTTATGTGGGGGAATCTTGAAATAAATCAAGATGAACCACAATAAATAGAATATACTAGGTGAGATGACTCTAGAATGTCTTGAGAATACACCCAAATCCTATATGATGCATGTAACATTAATTTCCATGCAACTAATGTTTTCTTCTACCGATTCAAAAATAATAATTAAAAATCTTATTGGATGGATGCGTCAGTTGTGGTACCAACACTAGATCCCCTAGCCAGAAATAAATCATAAAACACTTGACACTATTCCCCTCAATCCACGATCAATGACTCCTAGACTTTAAGAAGAACCGACCAACATTGATACCACTCTATAAGGACCCATTCTAGAGGGGTACATGTAGTGACTACCCCAATCCCACCTATATTATGATAGGGGATGGTGACTAGCACCGAGTAAGAATATCAAAAAAATGGGTTGAATTAACCTATGTACCTTTACAAATACACAAATTTCCATGCCAACAATTATGAATCTTAATAAAATTAAGTAAACAATGAAAACCTACACGAAGTTACCAACCACAGATTATGATAATAGAAAAATAGGAAATTAAATAATGTTAGAATACAAGAACACCAAATGAAAGATTTTGTCAATGTGAATACACACATTCCTCAAACTTTTCTGTAGAAAACCCTAACTAATGGGTTATTGAATGATATTTTTCTAATGATGTAGGAGAACACACCATCTTTCCAAACACTCTAAGCACCACATAGTACTATTCCACCAAGAATTCCATCAAAGAATTGATTTTTTATAAAGGAAATGACATGTTATGGTAAATCCCATGCATGTGTGAGTAAAAAAATACTCAGTAGGACACCCCGACACCACAAAGAAAAACCACAATGAAATAAAATAGGTTCACCATAATTAATGTAATGATGTATACCATGAATAAATACATATCGTATACCACAAATAAAACAAACAAATTATAGTCATCTCACACAGTTATAAGTCTATTTCATGAAAATAGGCTTTTCATACATAGTCCATAGAACACCCAACATCGGTAACCCATGGAGTGTCAATAAAACATAGAGTGTCGGTAACACAGAGAGTGTCGACAACACATGGAGTGTCTTTAAGAAAGAGAGTTTCGATAACACTTATATTATAGATAAGCCATGAATCCCCCATGTCATGTAATCACCTAGTCATGTAGTCATAGTGATCACATAGTCATGAAAATCTCATAGTCACCACGATCACATACAACCATAAGATTTTTCTCATTCCAAACTTATACTAGGATATACTATACCACAAGCCAAAATGTCATATTCCAACATACATAAAAACTCATTTAGTGAATCACAAAATGGCCATCCCATCCAAAGGGTCCCAACACCACAAGTTTATCATCAAAAATAAATGGGTTGATGGATATGATAGTTTTTGTAAAATGGGCTGCCTGACGCGACCAGACATGGTCATTTTCAGTCCGGCCCACTACGCCAACTAGTCCTAACAAGAGGGACTGTTGGAGTAGCCGGACAATAATTTTTCTGCACCTATATACGGGCCATTTTTCTTTTCCAAACATGGACTGACCTAACTATTCCCCATAGTCCACATGGTCAGCCCGGACCGTATGGTTCCCCCTATGTCAGCCAGTCAATGCGGCAATGCGAAGCATTTCACATGGCCCACTCTCATCCCCCGCATGCCTGGATAATTTTCTTTACTGGTCCCATTTTCATATATTCTACCTTCTTCCCAGCTCACTGCTACGGCCCCTAGTAATTGTCCACGGTCTCCACTGTCGCAGGCTCCCACATGGTAATACATTAACTACTGGATTCCACCACCATCGACCACCTAGTTGGATGCATGTTTCTTCATCGTACTAACCCTAGAACATACATGTTGGATGTGTTTAACATTCTCCTTTGACCTCGCCACCAGTGAACTACCTTTCACCATGGCCTTATGCCATAGTAAACTACCCCTTTTCCTAAACCAAACCATGCTTTTGTTTCACGTCTGCTATGTCGTCACAAGGTCAAATACTTCGATCTCAGGTCATTGCACCATGGATTAGGTGTGAAATGATCAATTGTTTGTATATAGGATTTAATGGTGAAGAATATAAAAATAAAATGTCATTGATTGAGGTGGGAGAGACCCAACATATGAAATCCCAAAGAACAGTTCTTTCCTTGTTCATGTCATCATGGAACTGTTCATGTAAGATGGTCTAACAAAGAACAACAATTTTTAATCACAATGATCTATCCCCCCATTTTAAACCACACAATAATTACCCATCCCTCATGAAAATACAAAACACTGATCATCCTTTTAATTTTTTTGTTAACATTCATCATTGAATCTAATAGGGGAAGAGGAAATCATAAATAGATCAACATTCTACCTTATTGATGGATTATTCGTTGAAAATGAATGGGGGTTTCTATCATCATAGATCCTCAGTCCACCAATGTTCTTCATCATTGGTCGGAGAGGTTTCCATCTCCAATCCTTAGTGGAATTATAGGGTTATGATGATAACCCCAAATTTCTATAACAAGTCTTATTAAAAAGAAAAACTCTTGTTGTGTCACCAAGTAATGTTAAATAAAATAAACTTGATTTATATTCATTATTTTAAAATTCAAATACTACTTTTCATAGCCATACCATGCTTGTATTTTATAGGAATAACCGAAGGTAATGTCCCTACTATGAATGAAATGGTTCTTTCATATTTTTTATCCAAGAACCCATTTTGTTGTTATTCATTTTTTTGGAATCCCACTCAGGAACGTTAGTAAAACAGTTATCATTTTTCATCAAACTGTTTTGGGGAAATCATGCCTTAGAATCACATGACGTCTTAGCATGTGGTTTTATAATTTGCAAAACAAATTTATAAAATAAATCCAGAGAATATCCAACTAATTACATTGGTTGATAAATGTTATGTACTCGATTCCATTTGATCCACTCTTACTCTATAATGCTCTAGACTAATTAATCATGGTGTAACTCTTTTAACCATTTTTTCTAATATAGTATATTCCAAGATGAATTAGAGGCCAATATTGGGTGATGAGACTCATACAAGCCCAATGTGGGTGGTCGGTTTCTCATCCATCGCATTCGTTGATTTTGGAATTAATGTGTGGGACCCTCTGATTTCATCGCCTTCCATTGTAATAATTTATATTCCAAGGTTGTGTTAACTAGAACCTTATGGTTATTCTATTTTTTTAAATTGGATTACTTCATGATGGTTATTTTAATAATGAGAAACACCCCATGTAGTGTAATATTTAATAATTTTGTCTTTTTGTTTTATCACTTTTAGGCCACTTTTGGGGTGTTTTCAATAATGACAACTCTAATGGAAGCCTTCATGACCTTAATTTATTATAAAATCTTAAAATTTAGAAAAGTGTGTACCTTATATCTTCCACTTGAACCACCTATGGAATGTTCATAAATATAAGTAATTCCTTTAAATGATAATAGGTAATGGATATTTATGTATATGACTTGGACTTATTAAATGTAAATGACTGTTTGGTTTCATGTTTGAAGAAAATCATTATATGTTCATGGAAGATATTGGAGTGAACCTCATTAATTAAATTTGACGTACACGGTTTTAATTAAAAGTCTGCATGCTACATGGACTGTTAAAACAAATGAATGTAAAGGGATGATCCAAGTGATTTTATAAATGACATATTTATCATATCACAAAAATAATTGTACTGAATTAAATAAAATGGTATTTGTCATGAACATGGGACATGAAATATTTATAGTTATTCCTACATCATGTTAGCTCTAGGATTCCCAAGTGAATTCCTTGGGCACTCGAGGACGTCACTCCGATTAATGGATGTTATTTTCCTTGGGTGATACATGCCAGAGAACCCGATCCATGTCTAAAGACATAGTTGGATCACACCTTTATTATTGTAGGATACCTCAGATACACTCCTTGAATCTTTTTTTGCAAGAGGTTCCTTGGTTAAATCCTTGGGCATGTAGACTAATTATTAATTATTTTACATTTTTATGTATTCCATGAAACTGGTCAGAAATATTACTATTGGAATTAATTGGATTATGCTCATTGGATAACACACTTACTCCCTTAGATATATTTTGTTTTTACAGGTAAGCTTCCCCTATGGTCAAGGATTCCAGGGTGATTAACATGTAATTATTTCCAATTTAGTTATCAATAAGTGTTTCTTTATTACGTATTGGAGAATTCAATATTTATATTATCATGATGTGATGTTACTTCTGGTTATGACTCAAGATACCTATTAAAATAAATTACTAATTACTTTATTAATAAACCACATACATGTTCATACTCAAATTAAGGGATGAATAAGGTACTTGGAATTTAGTGACATTAAACTACTTTACCTTATATATGAATTATTTCACACGGTTACATTTCCATTTCACAAGATCAATGTTATAGAATACATTTGTGGTGGCCCAATGATATTTTTTTGACACCCTCTCTGAAAACGATTTAGTACTTGGGATGTTTACATGTATGAAAGTCTTGACAATGGGAAATTCAATGCTACAGAAACATGCTTTCTTGTTGTTCTAGGATAGAGTTGGTAGAAAATTACTGAGTTGTAGCTCAGGATGCTTGGGATAATTTTTTTATTTCACGTTCTATAGTGGGATAATCATGTGTTCCTATTACACTGTATCTATGTTCTCAAAATTTCTATTGACATGATATATATCATCATCATCAATTGTATGTTATTCTTGTTATTTCAGTTTTCATTGATTTTTTTCATTCCATTGTTCATTTTAATTCATTATTTCTTTCACTATTTGCCTTTTTTGTTATTACCCACTATGTTACAATATGGAAATTATGGTATAATCTCAGCATGAACACACCCTGGGCCCTTGCTACTTATTTTTATCCTATTCTATTTGGGGAGATTCACATGACACCATGTTTCCATCCGATCTTGAGACACCTAATATGTGGCATCTAAGTTTAGTATGTCCTTAGGTTTTTATCACCATGAATGATTTTTGACCCATGATTATTTTTTACTCCTTGAAAACTTCATAAATTATGTCACAAATTTCTACTTAAAATATGAAATTGTGGTTTCAAATAGTTTTTCCTACATTTTTTGAAATGTTTTCAATTTTATCCCTTTTAGTTTCTTATTTGACTGTTGGTCATCCCTAGATACCTTCTACATCATGAATTCAACATTTCTACATGCTATTTTGAAAAATATTTGTTTCCTAATGTAAAACATTAAAATAATTAAATGATGGATTGTGTAATAAAATTTGTTATATAAGAAATTTATTTCACAAATAAATAAACCTAAAAACATTTATCAATCATTGAAAAAATATTTATTTTTTACATAATATTATATATTTAATGAGTAGTTTTGTTAATTTCCAAACCCATATTTTCCATTTATAAATATTATATATATATTTTCTAGTTTTGGAAGTAATTATAAATATATTATATTAGAAATAATGTTTACCCATTTTCATTTTTTTTAATAAAATTATGATTATATATTAAATCTTAATGTTCATATTATTTAATAAATTCCAATTTATTTTTTTCATCAATTGTAAATTATATAAATATATATAATTGTTGCCATGATAATATTCAACTAAAAAGGGTAAAATATATCTACTCAAATATATAAAACATGATAAATACATGTGTAAAAATTAGTTGTTGAGTTATTATTTAACCATAAAATATCCTACAAACAATTTTTTTAAACATTCGATCTATATTTGATGATAAAGTTTTTTTAATTTTAATAATAATAACATATATTTCCAAAAATTATTTTCCATTTACATATAAAAAAACCTCACATTACAAATTATAACAAAGAAAAAATTAAAAAAATATCAATCATACTCCAATTAATTTCCTCTACAATGAATCCTCTATCATCTTCATGAGATCATGTTAAATAGTGATTTGAAAAATCACAATGAATTGTTGAAAGATTCCACAAATAAATCAATTTCATCTAGTGATATATTATCCAATTATTAATCATTATTCAATTAATTATTCATCATATTATACACAACATTATTATTACCATTAAAATATAATGGAATTAATATTATAATAATACTAATATAATAATATACTTGTTAAATAATGATTATCCACCATTCTCCTTTTTTGTAGGTTAATAAAAATTTCATTCATGTTACACACGGACAATCGACTCCTTGAAAAAAAATTATTTATAGAAATTAGCTTGTATATATGGTAAAAAAAGTTCTATTCAATAAATATTATATTTAAAAAATTATTTATATTCCAAAAAAGAAAAAAAAATTAAATTATTTTATTGGTAAATAGAAAAATTTATTTCTCTATATGTGTAGAATCAAGCAAGCAATTAATGACTTCTTCAATTTCCAATAACATAAATTCATGGTTGATTATAGGATTTTATTGACAAACAAAAAATTATGATTATGATATTAATAAAATTTATAATATTTTGAACTAATTATTTAGTCATATTGAAGTATTATATTTTGATTATAAAATGGTACCAACATTTGATACTAATAAATCTATTCATCAAAAATAATGACTAAAAGTCCCTTGGAATTAAAATGATCATTATTAAAAGAGATATTTTTCATCCATTTATAGATTCATTATTCCCTCTAATGATATCCATTACAATGATTAAATCATTATTATAATAATATGTGATTATCTTAAAAATATTTATCACATATTTTGAAATGTATTTTTATCACTCTTTATATGTTTTGGGATTTCGTAAAGATATTTTTGTCATTAATATGATATTTTCTTTTGAAATTGTAATAAATTATCTTCAACAAATCATTTTATTATTAAAAAATGTATGAAATTTCCATGGATTGTTTATTAAGATATTCCATTAAATAATTTTTTAAAATATATCAATGAAAACATCTAAAATATTATATTCTTAAATTTTAATAATACTAATGTCTCTCTATGATAATGTTATAAAATGTTTTCTACTGTCTGTTATCATGTTTTAATTCAACGCCCATATTAATTTACAAAAAATATATTTCAGATACTGTTCTTTTGGATGAATCACCATATTAATGAATTTATGAAATACTATTTTTTGGGTGATTAAAATTTTTATCTCAACAAGTCGACTATTGATATCACAATATGCAATACCTTTTCAAAATGAGATGAATTTGTTTTTATTTGTTATGGGTTTTCTAGGTATTGTTAATGATTTATATATTTTTTTACCCATATGTATATATATTAAAGTGTGTTTTCTTATGTATATCTATAGAACTCATTGAAGATAGTTCTATATCCAAAGAGAAAAAAACTGAATGTGAGTCATAAAACATGTTTTACTAATGGGCCTAACATTGTTACTATCATGTGACTATAGATCCATAGGATGTAACAAACAAGACACAATATGATGGGTTTCAATATGACGATGAATACATAGCTGTTTAATATTTATATTAATATGTGTGATCTATAGTTTCTTCTTAATATATGATTCTTTGACCTGGAACAATTTTATTTCATATGGATTTAATTAATCTAAACTGATCAATTTTATTAAATCATGATTTAACTCAATAGAAAATGTTGGTTCATTTGATATTTTATGTCTGGTTATTAGGATTTATAGGCCACTATTATGGTGACATGTTCCTTTAATTTATATATTCCTCTCATGCTCATGTTTTCATGTATACATTTGACTTTACACATGATTATATAGTAATGTGTTTTTTTCTGAGTATTTTTTATCATTATGTTCTATTATTTCAATTCTCTATTGACGGGAAATGAATATAACATATAAGAGTGGTATAATGGGGTCTATTTTGGTTCAGTTCTACATAAATTTATATTAAAATAAATTTTTATTGTTTCTAAACCTCAAGGTCCTAAACCTTATATTATTAGGACTATGATATTATTTATGAGATATAATGTTTATATTATATTATTTATTTAAAAAAATAAAAAATTTTCCATGGGATTTTAAAATTGATATTGATTCTTGTGATTATATAATATGATTTTATGACTGGATATGGAACTATAGGTCATTGTATTTTAAATTAGTATCAAATAAATGATTTGGAATTTTAGGGATTACATTATTTATTTCCAGGTATTGGGATTAGAAATCATTATAGTAATACATATATAAAAGTTTAATAATATTATAACATTAAAAAAATTATAATGTAGATATTTAGGGAATTCATATAAATAAAATCTCATTATGGATACATACAAGTGGATATATGGTATAAAAAATTTGTACTTATAATATCCTATAAAATTTTATATTGAAAATAAATTGATCTTCCCATTGCATATAAAAAAAGGCCTAACATCACAAATTGTTTGATACTACCATAGGATAAGGTTTTTGTATTCATAGACCCTTTAGGGATAATTGTGAATTCATTTTGTTGATTTTTATGATATTGTTTCAGAATTTAATTGGAAAATTAAAATGATGATTAATTATTGAATTATTTATATTTATTTGATAGTGTGATCATTTATCAATAATTACTCATATATTAGTAATTTTCATTTTCAAAATAATATAGAATAAGAAAATGTTATAAATAATTGTCCACTAATTTATTTTGAGGATGGAAATATATAGAACAAATTTGACAAAGAGAATGATTGAATATAAAGAAATTTTTCCTATGATAAACCTACTAAAATGGTTTTAACTTTCAAGAATCATGTGGTCATAACTAAAATACAATAAATATATTTGATAAAAAAAATCAACAATATTTATTTTTAAGAACACCATGGAAGAGAATTATGGATTTTAGTATATGTTACTATTATAAATCCAACAGATGGAAGAAAATGAAATTTTTTAATGTCATTATTGTTAGAAGAATCCACCACGGAATTTTCTTAATTCAGCATGAATATTGTTTGTGTTAGTAGAATTATGGGATAAATAATAACTTCGTGAGGAGGAACGTTGAGACTACACAACATGTTTCCCATAAAATGGACATCCTATTATATAACGAATAAATAAATATATAAAATTAGTGGAAAATGGGTATCCATGTCAATTACCTAATCCAACTACTATAATGGATGATAAAAATTAGTATAATCTAAAACTAGGTTACCAAATATGTACATATTTTTTTACAACCACTGAAATTGACAGTGATATTTATGTTATAGTTACCCTCTATTCCATTTATGTGTACGTATTGTTGGATTTAAATTCTAGTAACAATGTATATATATGTTATAATCTATAAATATTACATAACTACCATGATAATTTTTTATATTAAAACACTCCAAGTTATAATATTATTTTATTCTATGATCTATTTTTCTATAATTTTATTGATGTAAACATTATTATCACTCCATTAACATAATAATCATTTTATATTTGATATTAAATTTCTAAATTCACAATTATTATTAATTAATTACAATAATTTGGAATGATATTTCATATTTCCATAATTTTTTTCATTTTCAATACATTAATGGGTGCCTATTTATAATCTTGATGAATAATTATATTACATGGTTGATGATATAATCCATTGATGGATATTTAGCTCAAACAATTAGAGGAAAAATCTATATTTGGTAGAAACTATTTCCAAGGAGAATAATATGTTTCCAAAGTTTTTATGTTTGATATGTGTTTATATAATATATATTGAGTCATGTATTCATTTTTAGATAACCATAAATATTTTCATTAATATGTTTATAGTAATAATATAGGGAACCGATTTAAATAACGTGTGAGACTATTTTGAGTCAAAATATAAATATTCAATTATTTAAAAAAATTACCAATATTGAACTGGTCATATGAAATAAACCAGTAAACTGATATAAAATTATGATACATTATTATGAAATTATATAGTTTATAAACTATAATATAGGAATAAATTTAGGTTGTAAAAATATAATTAATAAATTTTTTAATCATTATAGACTAAAGTATATAATTGTAAGAGGGAGTATATGTAAACTATATGAAGATCAATTTTTTATATACTAGAATAATGTTATCTAGTCTATGGTTCTCCCTAGATATGTCGCATGTTGAAATGTAATAATTATGGATTGAGAGAATTTTTTTCTGAGATAATTCAATGCCCTTTTAAATTTCCATGATATCATTTCTAGTTGAATTAAATCCTGTAAATACCACTTAAGATTATCTTATTCGTATTTAATGTGAAATTAGAAATAGAGCCTATGTATATAGAAGTTATGTGTTTTTAAAAAATAATCACAAATATTATAATATATAAATAAATAAATATATATAACCATTATTTTATACATTTATCAGTTTTAATTTTAATGAATAATAATGTGACTTATTAACTCTAAAAATCAAATGGATTTTCGCTAGAATAACTCAAAAACAAATAAGATGATTTTATTCGTAAAAAATTAAAATTTTATAACAAAATATTGTTGCACTATGAATTATAATATTTGATATTAAATATATGTTGGTAAACATATTATGAAATATTTTGTTAATATTATTAATATAAAAAAATTAATATTTTTATAAAATAATAGGACAAATTTTTATAAATATTTTATATTTTAAAAATACTTTTCTTAAGAAATAAAATTTAATTTTTTTCATTTATGTGATAAAATTAAAAAAATTATAATTTAAATTTATTTTAATTAAAATCATTTTTCAATTTAAATAACAACGCCATTTGAGGATTAATTTTGGTGTTTTCTAAAGGATTTCTTTTTATGAAAAGGGTGAATAATTGCATTAATAAAACCAAAATTACTTTTATATCATCATTATGATGTAATTAAGATAAATTATGGAACTATTTTCTTATTAATATAATTATTTAATATGTAATATTATTAATATATTAAAATATACGATATAGTTTTAACTATAACTGTTTTAATGGGATGACCATTAATTATTTTCGAATAAATATTGACGTATTTTTAAAGTAATTTACATGAAATTAGTTTCATATTCCAAATCATAAGGAAAAAATTGTTTAATATTTCCATTTTATCTTTAGGAATAAAAAATATACTTAAGTAAAAAATTGTTACCCTGATAAGAGTAAAAAATGGAAAATGGGTAAAATATAATGGGTATAATAACTTTAACATGTTAAAATATTATTTGAATAAGATTTTGGGTGGTTTATTAATATTTTATTATCTTTTCATAATTTTTATTGAATTTTTTATCAAACAACCATATTGAATATGGATTATTTTTTATATTTACACATAATATTTAATGAATCTCATTCCCATCATTTATAGTAGGATCCTCACACCAACCCATCAATTCTATTGAGAAAATACGAATTCCACTATAACATATCTCTAACTCTCATTGTCTTGAGAAGGAATAGGAACATTAATTATACTTAAGAAAGATCCTGAATTTCCAAATGTGATAAATAAATGCCAAATGGCTTCAATACATATGTGGGATTATTATCCATTTAGGAATAAAACTAAAAACCAAACCACCATAAAAAACTTCTATATGATGCATGATAAAAATTTAATATAAATCAATCATTAATTTATCAAAATCATGCTAATACAATGTACCATAGAGGAATAATACAATATCCATGGAAATAATGGAAGCTTAAGTGACCATCAAAACTCGAAGATGACAAAAGAAAACTCCATGATCCATCCAAGCCCTATGTTATATCTCCACAAGACAACCCATGTATCATGAAGTACATATAAAGATATGTGATGCATTACCATTAACAATGTATCAATAAACAACATATTCAAAAGCACAAAAGTTCCAATGCTGGGGTATGTAATGAAAATCAGTAGATTTTACCCAATAACTTACCTAATAATAGTAGTTGGATAGAACATGTCAGAAAAATTTATAAAAAAAAGATTATACAAAGATAATTTCTGAGGAGTTTATGTGAAAATATAAAAAAGTGAAAATGTAAAATAGATTTGTCAAACAACAACAATTTTCAAAGAAAGAAACCAAAAAAATCAAAAACCATTTCATTATGTTCACTTTGGGATACTCCATTACATTCCCCAAATCCACAAAAATACACAAGCATGCTATGCTATTATAGTTCCACACTCATGAGTGGGTACTTGTCGAACTACCATGTCTTCTCAATGTAATTAAATCCTATGTTCCATTACCCCGTTTTTATAGATAATACGATTATATTTAAACCATTCCATGTAATTAAATATGAATCTTATGTTCCGCTACAACTTTGTCAAAAAGCACTATTTCATATTTCAATCGGGCCTCATAAATGGAACAGTAACACACACCAACAAGTATATAAAAAATCAAGCTAATAAAACATTCAATTTAATTTCCAAATCAATTTCTATTCCAAAACCATTTCAAAAAAATAATGATTAACAATTTTCCTTAAATAAAACTATGAAACTATTTTAAAGTCACCATTTTAAAATCATTCATCAAATGACATTTCAAAACAATTACACAATTTTAAATAAATACACAAACCATCACAAAAAGGTGTAAATCATTTGTTTCACATGATTTTAACAATTATATTCCTTAAATTTAAATTTTTTTAACTAATTCATAATGTTATAAATATAGTAGTCGAGAGTGAGGCCACCTCCCTTGGATTTTATGACACAAATTATAATCAAAACATTAATGCCCCTGAAATCAGGTTAGCTCTCCATAAACCCACCTTATATATAATAACATATCAAAAAATAAAACAAAATATTAACATATTTGGAATCCAACAACCATGAATTATCACATAACAGAATAATCGGGCTTTAACACACTGTGGGATGACTCCATATCACATCCAATTCTATTACAAGAGGTTATCAAAGCACTGATAGGAAAAGTCATGATTTGGGGACATTTTAAGGGAAATGGACGAATTTAAAGGTGAAAATGTGTTAGATCCACAATTTACGGATCTAACTATTGAACTTCACATGGTTTAGTGATATAGTTTGGAAAATTATCCTCTAACTATGATACTAATCATTTCTTCAGTGTGGCCTCACACAGTTGGTTCACATGGTTACCAAATCATGTGCCAACTATTCAAAAGCACACCACCCGATAACTAATCAATATAGCATGATTTATCCTAGTCTTTTTCAGGGTTTTGGAAAACCATGCAACTCACATGATCCTTCCCATTTTAACAAGATACATTGTTCATTGTTTCCTATAGGTATTACATGTTTTTCCCATACCATTCACTAACTATAAACCCAAAAAAAACTCCCCAAAACACTTTAAATGTTCTGTAAACTCTCCCAAAACCCACACATAAACATTCAAAATGTAAAAAATTAAAGATTAAATCAATTAATTTAAAAAAAAATATTATTTATTCTCCCCACCATAGGTCATTTCATATCCTGAAAGTATAAGACCATCATTTCTCTAAAACTGTTCTTTCCATTTATCTTCATTTCATTCTGATATTCCCAATTCCATTCCTAAATTTGACCATGTTTTCAAAAAACCACACACTAGACCAATGCCTTTTCCATGAAATACATTATCTTTCTTATCTTCAAAAAACCTTAGGATATATACCAACAAATAATTCATCTCTTGTTAAACATGATCCCATCAAATCATAGAGTCAATATCAGGATGATAGTTTTCCAACTAAGATAAGTGAGACATAATATCCACCACACTAAATCGTGGTTGAAATTATAACTGATATGACTCCTCACCATACATTTCCAATATCTCAAAATTTCTTATGTATCTAGGAGATAACATTCCATATTTCCCAAAATTATGACTTCCAATCCCAAGAGTAATCCTTAAGAACAAATGATCACTCACAAAGATTGAAAATGGATTTCGAAGATGATATATATAAAATTTATAATGATTTTGTGCCATCCCCATCCATTTCGTAATCAATTAAATCTTATTATTTATTTGATGGACAAGGCTTGTCCAAAATAGTGTAGTTATTCATGTTTCCAGCGAGAAAAGGGGATAACTACAAGAAAAAACATACAATGCTTCAATGAGAGCAATTTGTATCAAGGCTTGCTCACTATTGTTTTATGAAAACCCCTATAATGGTATGTGATATTCCTAAGAGCCGCCAAAAAACAATATATAATCCTTAAACATTTCTTCCAAAGTTTGTTTCATCCTATTTGATTTAAAATATTTCTATGGATAGTACACCTTACTCAAAGTCAACTGATTCCCAATGGATTTTTGTAATGATCTTGGGAAACAAGATGTATTCATTATATATCTACCTAAAATGAACGAAACAGGTACATCTTGCATCTTTCCCACTTACCATATATAGATTTTTTTAATTGCTCCATATTATTATTTTCAGAAATTATAATGAAATGACAAGATTTTGTGAGCGGATCCACTATCACCCATATGAAATTGTGTTTATGAAACATCATTGGGAGACCTATTAAAAATATAGGGATCTCATGTACCCCTTCCAAATTGGCATAGGTAATGAAAAAAACATACATACTAGTCACTGAAAAACATCCTTAACCTACAAACAAGTTATGAATATTGATAAAAATATCTTCCAACATTATTTTCATACGGACTGAAAAATACACTTCTTTCAACACTTTATATTTATTATATATTCTAAGATGAAAATCTTATTTTTAATGGAGGTAAGTATGAAGATGTTTTTCTTAAAAATATGTATGTAAGATAACAAAATGTTGAAACCGAAAAACTGAAATAAAATCATATTTCCATCCCTTAATGGTCTCCCCACCATTGTGTCTTCACCTCATCACCACACATTTATATTCAGATCAATCTTCCTCTTTAACCATCATTACCAAATCATAAGAAACTAAAACATGAAGTAAAAGCACAAAAAACCTCATTCATCACCATCCAACTACATGTTTCCTAAGACAAACATCAATTAACACTCTTCTAAATCCACTTTTACTAACAAAGCATATGACATTCTACTTAGTTCATCTACCACTGAACTTCCATTAACCAGTGTGTACATCACGTCTAAGTCAATCATTTAGAGATTCTAAAACTATCATCATTATCATAGATTCAAATACCATTATAATAAAATATAGTTCATGATATTATTATCCATTAAAATAGTAAATTTCAAACAAAAGAGATAATGATTCAATGTTTTCAAAGCATGTAATATGGAAACTAACTACAAATCATGTTTCATAAAATTATTATCTTATACACGTAATATCTATGATCAAAAAGTAACAACATGATATATTTTCATGTGAACACAACCCAACCTAGATCTAGAAGAAATACAATACACCATTTTACCGTTTTTGGATTTGAGAAATATCAACATAGGTTCCAACGTAAGGCGATCATTCAACTTTTGAAAAGGCATAGAGAATTACTCATCACATTGGAATGGAACAATCATCTTTTTCAATGTCAAAATTAGTGAATCAAGTCCTGAGAAGTCCCTAAAATACAATTGATAACAACTACCATAGCTAAAAAACACTTTATCTCGATGAAAATCATTAGTAGCATCCAAGAGAGTACAATATATATATTTTATGGATCAATAGAAACACATTTTCCATAAATAAAATGACCAATGAAATGTATCTCTGGTATAAAAAAACAAACATTTGAAAATTTGGTAAATATATGAAGATCCCTCAAGTTTCCTAACACAATCGCTAAGTGTTTCTCTTGCTCAACCCTTGTCCATAATACACCACTATGTCATCCACAAACACCATCACATATGAATCCATATATAACTGAAATATCTGATTCATCAATTTTATAAAGGCGACTGGTGAATTCCTATGACTGAAAGGAATAACCACATATTTATATTTTCTGTATCCACTTCTAAAATAGGTATTCACAATATCGTCCTCACAAACTGACAATTGGTGACATCCTTATCACAAGCCATTCGTTTATAACCACATAGATCATCTTAATTGATTGAAGAGGACATAAATGTTTGTAATTTTATTATCTTCATTATATTTACATTATTAATCACTCTATAATCCAACCACATACAAAGAGTTCCAGATTCCTTCTTAAAAAAACTGAGGATGTCCATGGGGACGTGGTCAACCGAATGAAACCATTTCAATCATGATATTACAACTACACATTTAGGCCGATTTATTTTATTGTTTTATTAGAAAATATTTATGGCAAACAATACAGATCCTGTGAAGGAGATCAATTATAAAATCTACCTCAGTCATTGGTGGTAACCCTAAAAAACTATTTGGAAACACATTTGTAAATTCATCCACAACTACTAGAAAACTATTATCCTCAATATCATCTATTGATGAAAATGTCCAAACTACCTTGTTTTAAGGGCTCATTCCATATTCTACATCTACAATTGCATATTACAGGTCTTTATATTAATTTCTCCAGTTTATAGATGATTGAAACCATCCTCCGTCATGAATCTATTTATTCTGCTATAACAATCAATGTTTTCCTTGAATGTTTTCAACCAATCCATACAAAAGATTATATCAATTACATCCATATCATTCATTTTGAAATACCATTTCATTCCAGATCTATCATATGTTATAGAACATTCTTCAAAAATAAAATCTCGACACTCTATTGGACCAAGAAGCATATGAAATTTTATCACTGAGGGAATCATCTCTAGATTTATGCATTGAAAATCAACAGAACGATATTTAATATATAATTAAGATGTCCTTGTATCAAAAAAATATTGAATAATGTAAGAATTTAAAATAATTTTACCACTCACCATAGATCGTCTAACTTGACCATCTATAATCAGCTACTCCACTCCATACAAGTGATTAATTTATGAACTTTGTTCCTTTTTTCCATATTGAGAGTTAACTCCCTAAGGAGTCAATGTATTCCTTGCACCACTATAGATTTCACTATTCTAGTGACAAGATTTTTACCGTTACCCTCTTCTCATTGAATCATATGATGTCAGTGACTCAACAGTAGTGTCCCGAACATCCAAACTCGGAGCACTGTGAAAATTGCACTAAAATACCCCATGTGGACTTATCTTAGTGATTTAATACACAAAATATTAATGCGATCTATTTGACCACACTAAAAACATATAACAATGATCATGGGTCCTGGAGGAAGGTTGATATGGTTCTATTCCGAAGTGTTTCACCACATTCAAAATTGGTTCTCTTCTTCTTATTTTTAATAGGGATAGATTTATCCCCTCCTATCATGTAGGCGATCATACATCCTCCCCATGGATTTTAAACATTGATAACTATCGTTTATATAGTATCTAGTTGTAGTCCTGACTCACCTGTTTGATAATCATATAAAATTCGTTGGACCAACAATTGGATGACTGATGGCTTTAGTGAATCCACATTCTAAAATCCCTCTTATGACTGGTTCCAATGACTGCTATTGTGCCCCATTTTCTTGAAACACAATTAATCATCATTAGTCAATAAATTAATTAACTTAAGGCTTTAAGTTTCAAATTCTACAACATCTTATAATTAAAACAATTCATTCCCAACCGAATAACTTTTTAATAATCAAAACTAGATTTAAAAAATCAAACAATTTTGTAAATATAAAAATCATATTCTTTTCAAAATATCACATTTGAAAACAATCTCTTCATTCAGTAAAAACCTAAAACCCTTTACAAAATCAGAAATCATTACTCAAAATTGTGAATAAAATCCTAATGGTTTTTAATTTTTAATGTACGTGTCATTCTCATCTAATCTCATAAACCAATAATAACGAGATTCCAAATTCTATAAGTAGTTCTAACACACTTATGAAACCAACCCACTAAAATTTTTTATTTTAGTATAAAAATGTTAGATACATATTTTTATTCAATAAATTTGAAATCATATTAATCATAATACATTCTATGATTCCATCCTAATGAGTAGAACATATGTTTTTCAACTCCTAGACTAACAACCAATACCAAGGACAAAACAACTTGTTCCAGAAAAATGGTAGGATCAAGCTAATACCACTTACCCAAAATAGTTTTTTTGATGGAAAAAAATGATTCCACTTATAACATATATCTAATTATCATTTTAATAAGAAGGTGGTAGTAATTTACTAGGACTTAAGAAATGTACCCAATACCCTAATGAATAGAAATGAATATAAAAATGATTTAATACACGTGAGTGATGATTTTCCATTTAAAAATAAAATATATTTTCCAAGAAACCATTCCCAGACCACCACAATATAGTGCATGATAAAAATGAAAGGATACTCAACATTTTATTTATAAAAATCAAATTAAAACCAAGTGTAATAATGAATGATCTAAACAACAATGTATGAAATAGAAGACTATAATACCAAAAGAACTCAAAGATGACCAATGGATACTCCATCCTAAAATAATCCTCCATGTTCCATTAACACAAGAATGACAATGTATTACAATGTAATTCTAAAAATGTGTGATTCCATAACATATCCACATATTGGTAAAAAAACATCTATAAAATCACGAATGTTACAAATAAGGTATGAGTAATGGGGATATATAGATTTTCCCCAGTGAAATCCCCACTCACACCACTAGGATTGAACATGTTAAAAACCTTTGCATAAAATAAATTTTTATAATTTTTTTTTGTAAAAATGTTTCTATGAAAATATATACAAGTATTAATGTACACCAATTTTCTCAAACAACAACAATTTCCAAGGAATAAAGCCAATTAATTTTCCAAATCCATTTCATTAATTCCACATTGGAATACAACATTCCAATCCACACATCCACACATGTAAATGTATATGCATCATTATGAAAATTCTATACTCCAGAGTGGTTTCTCATCAATCTACTACATCATCAAAAGGTAATTAAAACCCATGTTCCATTACAACATTATCACTAAGAAAAAAGTCATATTTCATCCAATACAAGTAATGAAATACGAATCATATGTTATATTACACCTTTGGAACAGAGAACCAAGAATTATTTCAACTGATCCCAATAAATACAATAAGTCCACACCACAAATTATACACAAAGATCCAGGCCAATAGAATAATTCCGTTTCATTTCATAATAAATTTCAATGAAAAACCATTTAAATAAAAATTGTTTTTTATTTAAAACACCTTTCTAGAAGTCTAACCATGATATTATTTTGAAATTAATATTTTAAAATCATTAATCAAATGACATGGAATAAAAATTCCATAATTTCACACTAAGACACAAAACATCGCTATATAATGTATCTACCATTCTATACATTGGAATTTCACAATCAATTTCGGGAAATTTAATCAATTTGGAACCCATACATCATGTTCTTAATAGATGAGTTCAGAGTGTGTCCACATAACATGGGTCTTATGATGAAAATGATCAACAACACTTAAAATCAAATTAAATTGGACTAAATTTCTATGTAACAACCATAAATAAGTCAATCCATAAAAAAGACCACATATAAACATATTATTCATAAAAACCCATAGATCTATCCCTAGTGGGGGTAGATCTATGAAATAAAGAGTTTAAGAGAATAAAATATAAGAAAACTCATCATGAATACCCAAGAAAGATCAGTTTTGGCATGTATAGACATTCAACACCTCAAGGAATGACTCCAGGTCAAATCCAATTCAATGGGGAGAAGTTATCAAATCTTTGAGAAGAAAAAACTCATGTTAAGAATGTTTTTGGTCAAGAATGATGCTATTAGAGGATAAACCACATTAGATCCACAATTTAAGGATCTCACCTTTGACTCACACTTGGTTTGGTCACATGGGTAGAAAAACCATGAGTTAACTATTATCTACCTCTTATATAACAGGGTTGGGGGGCTCACATGCTTGGCTAACATGTTTACCAAACCATGGGCTAACTTTTCAAATGGTCACTATTCCAAAATTTTACAAAACTGTATGATTTCACCTTGGATTCTACATCGTTTGAGAGAACGGTGAGTTGGCTGTGCACTATCCTATTAGCCCATTTTTTGTGCATGGTTTTCTATAGGTGTTTCATGGTTTTCTTAGACCTTTCAACAACCATTCACTTATAGAAAGGCCCAAAAATAATCAAAAATACCTCCTAAATCTCCCAAATTCCTCCTATTAACATTATATTCATAAAAAGAATAAATAAAACATAAATTACAAGAAACTAAGGGTTATATATCCAACATATACTATGTCATATTTCCTTCCCAAATCTCATTTAAAATATTCATGAGCTTTTGGTCCTTCTATAATACAAAAATCCATTCCGAATCCAAATGGATTCCATTATGAAATGAACTTATTATTTTTATGTATTTATCTTAAATAATAATTTAAATATTCCACTAATTATAAGAATATTTTTCCCATTATCATATAATTATATCAATAATGTCATTATGAGAAAAAACATTATTGGTAAAATAATAATTATATTCCTTTCCACATTTTCTTTAAATAATTATAATGTCGTTATTGTTACAAACTCACTACCACATAAATAAATGAAATAATTTGATTTATATATATAAATTAAATGAATGTATAAAATATGTATTCCGTAATTAAATATTATATTAATATATAGTTTATATTTATAAAATAATATATCAATTTCTTCTTTATTTAATTTTTTGGAAGACAAAAATTTTGTCGATGTGTAATTATTGATGACCTCTTATAGGTAATAATGTATTTATATATTGACTGCCACCACCCATAGATGATTATATGAATATATATATAAATAAAATTATTATTGGGATATTATAATGGATTTAAAAATATTATATTAATATTTTACACATTATTATTTTACTAAATTTCATTCATCATGAAATATATAACTAATATCAACACTAATATCATGTTCATGAATAACAAACTCCAATCCCAAGGATATAATTAAATAGTTATAAAAAATTATAAAACAATTATAAAAATAACTTTAATAATCTAGGGATGATGAACTTGTTATAAATATTGAGGAATATATATAGATGTTTTAATGTATATGAGTATTAATAAAAATTTATAACAATAATTTTTTGAATATATAATTTATCAAAAATTAATTATTTTTAACAAATTTTTAAAAATGAATAGAATGTAGGGTATTATATTTGAATATTGTTCCTAAATAATTTATTATGATGGTTTTGATTATTATGTATCATGTTAAATATATTTTTTTTATTTAATGTTTTATATGTATGGGGATCTATCAACATAACATATCCTATTTACATATAATTATTCCGTTTAACAAAAAGCAAGCAGAAGGCTTAGTATTATTAAAAAAAAGGATACAAGAGTTGGAAGGAGGGAAATTTACATCTATCAGGTTGAAAAATGTTCTTCATCTTACCTCGAATGTTGAGGTAATTCTTGTAGGTCCCTTCCAAGGCTTTTTTATTGGCAAGAGAATCAGCAAGTTGATTTTCCTCCCAGTAAATGTGCGTGATGACATAGCTTATGGAGGCCAGGGTAGTAAGTCGTCTATTTTATTGATCGATATCATTCTACCTAAGATTTTATAATGTATAAAAAATTTAAATTATATCTCAATGACCTCTTTTTTCTATTTTCAATTTTGCCCATCACAATAATGTTATTATTTCATAATTTAAAATAATAATATGTTTTATTTCTCCTAATATTAATGTTTTTTTTGACATTTTAAAAAATGAATATTTAACAATATTTTTAAATTATGGGTTTCAATAATGTTATTTTTTATATTGAAAATGTATTCTTTTCTTTTCATAACCATATATTTTATATTCCACCCCATATTTTAATTATAAAACAACAATTTCATTTTCAAGGGATATTTATTACAAAATATTACCAAATAAAAATTTTATTTGACTTAATAAATATGTACAAAAAATGTTTTTCTGAATGTGACCCATAATATATTCTCTTGATGTTGATGTTAAGAGATATTTATGAAGGAAATTTTTTATCTTATCACTATCATTTTAATATTATTTTGAAAAGGATTAATATAAAATAGAATATTTTTTATGAACTAGTATCTAAATTTCATAATGAAACACTCCATATATACGAGTAATGTTTTAGTAAAACATGACAATATCTTTGTATAACATTATGAAATATTATTTGAAAAAATATTGAATCCCATTCTCATTCTCTTTGATTTCATTTTTTGATAAATGAATTATATCATATTAAACACATATTATTCAAAATTTATCATTATTTACCTATATTTAACAATAATTAATTTACTATGATACATTATCTAAATGGATAAATATGGTATTTGAGTTATGATACTTAGGTTAATAATGAACCAATGTTTTAATTATCAAGATAATTATTATTCCATGGATATAATGAATGATCCACCATATGATGGGTTAATGTATTTTTATTCCTACGCCACTATATAATGTTTTCTAATGATTTATTTTGTTCAATTGTTACATATTATTATACATTTCAATAACATTCAAAATATACCTATGATATTCCTATGATTATGATCCATGTATCATATTTATTATCTCACACATAATTGATATGAAATGTGTTCTCTAATTCGTTATTACAGTTCCTTATATCATGACTTATGAAAAACTATAGCTCTATTATTTTCATGTTTATAAGAAATATCCCAATGATAATATTTTTTTATGTTTATTATCTAACCCTCAAGGGAATTTTGATGATTTTTCCCTAACAAATAAATTGATCACACTAAATTTATATTAATCCATTCCTCTAATTATAATTAGAGTGAAAAATATTGAGAAATCCAGAAGGAGGACTACAGTGATTCAATCAAGGAAAAGTCATCATTTTTTTAAAATAATTTACATATGTGGATAATTTTAAAATAAATAATATTTTTCTTCAAATTATCAGAAGATAATTTGTTAGATGTAATGATTAAAATTTTGAAAAGATGTAATTTGAAGATATGTTCATTTTTGGCCTCCTATGTTTTTTTTCAAATAACAAGTACAAATAATGCGTTTTTTGTAACAGAACTATATGTGTGGGTATGTTTTTCCTAAAAACATATAAAAATCAGAGTCATAGGTTATTATTGATCATATCGATGTTAGGATAGATCCTAAATGCAATAATAATATTTCCACTAGAACCCACATTAATGAAAGTACATAAGAATCAACAAGTGTTTATTTCTTTATTACTCGTTTTCCATATTATTATCTTAGATCATAATGACGTTGTCATGGGAAACACAATTGTATTTTATGATAGTGATATTTGACATCCCATATTTTCAAATATGGTTTCTGATACAATTATTAATCGATAAAATGTAATCCACTCTGATTCAAAATCATAATTTACTCTTTTTCAAAGTATCTATGAAATTTTTTCTAATTGGACTAAGGATGAATATACTCTTTCATTATATATGGAAATTTTATTTATTATCATTTTAATTATTTGGGTGATAAAATATTTATTTATTATAAAAATTATACCGATAATCTCATTATGAATTATTTTACCCAGAAATTTTTTTATTGAATGGAAAATAAGAATCTTGATGAACTGATTGAAGGAAAAAATAAAAATTATAATGTAAAAAAATTTCTAAAAATATATATATATATAATTTAGGGGAGATTTTATATGATTAATCCAATAGAGTTACTTCTCGGTTCCAGAAAAACCAAGATAATTATATTATATTTGAATTTACGATGATAAAATAACATTATTACCTATTTATCCTTGTGATATTTTTCAATGACGTATGTCCCAAATAGATTTTTAATTCATGAACAAATGTCTCAGTTTGTAATGAATCAATAAATCAACTACTACAACATTAATTTTCAACTTTAATTCTATAACAAATGGATGTATTAACCAAAATCCATTGGTTCGATCAAAAAATACATATTAAATTCCATAACAGTAGTTATGGAATAAAACACATCCTTATATTTTTGAATAATTATGTCATGAAATGTATGTTATCTTTGATTTATGGAAAAAAATATTATACTTTTAGGAATATTTTCTTGTTTTATATCTCATTTATGACATATAATATATTATTTATTTATATTATTTATTAATATATTAATACTATTACTATGCGGTCTAAAAAATTGAATTATATTTTCGCAAATACACCCGTTGTAATTTCATGGAATTAATAGATCATTTTTTTTTTCAATGAGACCATTCATAATAGAGTTTTGTTCACATTTACTAGATTTACTATGTCAAGGATTTATTCATGTAATATTGATAGATAATTTATCTCCAAAATTAGTAATGATAATAATTGATGTTTTCACATCCTAGTTCTCACTTGAATTTACACTGATCTCTCTCCAAAAAATTTTATATTACATTGGATAGTAAAATATTATCAATTATAAATATTATTTTAATAAGTTACTAAATTATTTCTTTCACATAATATCCACTATAGAATATTAATATTGTAAGTCCTTTTAATATAATGTTTTATTATTGATTTGGACAATTTTTAAGATTCGTACCTCATTATTGGGGTGTTTGGGAGAAGATAAATTTTATAACATGGATAGTGATATAAATAAAGATGAAGATAACCAAATGAAATGAATATGTTTAACTATGATCCTATATTACACATCTGATGAAGAGATTAAAAAACAAAAAAAGGCATAAATAACTTATCTATACTAGATAATGAAATCTGACAGGGTAACTCGAATGTAAAATTTTGGTGGTTGATTTGAATTTGATATTCATCCCCTTTATTAGTAATGATATATCGATGAATAAAAAAAGTTTCACTATTTTTTCCAATGATAAATATTTTCCAAACGACATGGAAATCGTGGATGATAATATCAACAAATTTATTACTCTATTAAATGATCACAAAATTGATTTGGATAAAATTTCTATAGACTATATAATATTTATATATTTTTTAAATTTGTAAAATGAACACCTTACATATATTATTACTACTAAGGATACAAGACAATATAATTTTATCTCAATTTCATGGTGATTGTCCCTTATTATTTTATCAAAAAGTTTTTAATATATTTATAACATAAATTTCACACTAATATAATGGCGACGTTCAATGAATTTTATGTGTTTAAAATTATCAAACTAGGGGGTTCGTTATAGTTACTTCCATTAATCCATTATATTTGGTATCATGGAACATTCTATTATTGAATATATTTTTAATGAATTTTAATATGGGAATTTTTTTCTTTAATATAACGTAAGAAACATATGTACCATCCAATAATCATCACGTTGATGATATAAATATATTTTTATGAGAATATGAAGAATTTATAATTGTCATCAATGACACATCAGACAATTAATAATTGTTCTGAGTATATTCCTATAAATAAATCAAAAAATGCATATTCTTTCTATGTTTTCTTTGTTTTTAGGAGGAACATTTTTACGTATTTAGTACTGTTAAAAATGTGATATTATATTATATTATTTAATGGTTAAAACATTTGAGAAAAATTATTATTGAAATAACTGAAATTATAAAATTTTATTTAAATAATACTTCATTAGATAATAAAAATATTCTCATTTATTAATCTCATCATTATAACACAATAAATATAGACGTATTTAAACCTCTTTTTATAGTATTGATTCCTAAATTTTATATAATTGATTTATTATAGGGATAAAAGAAATTATTCATTATGTACGAATTTTTTTGTAATGGACTTTATTTGTATTATTCTAATATAAAATATTTTTAGGTAAATAATGAAAATACTAGTTTCTCCAATTAAAATAATAATTTTTCAATAGTTTAGTTTTAGGAAAAATATTAAAGTATAATTTAAACCTCTTTATACATAAAAAATGATACTAGGTGTAATAAAAATAATTTAATTTTATCATTTCAATTTATAAATCTATGATAAACTTTTTTGAACATATTTTTTTATTTTTTAATAATTAAAATATATATTATAATTTTTCAATTAATTATATATTATAATGGATCCTTTTAATATAGGATATATTTTATTGTAAAAAACACTAACTAATATAATTATAAAGTAATAAGAATCATTGTAATTAATAAAATACATGTATTTTTCATAAATTATATTTTATTATTAAATATTTATTAAATCAAAAAATTAATATTAATGCATCAGTACTGATTTTATGTAACCTATTTTCACCACTTATTGAAATTGAATATTGTTAATTTTTTAAATATTTTTAATCCACTTATGAAAATATTAATGCAAGTTGAATATGATTTTTTCGTAAAAATTATATCCCATTATAATGTAAGGTCACCACTATATTGAAAAAGTGAAAAATACATGGTTAAACAATGAGAAAATTATTCAAATATCAAAAAAAATACTAATTTATTTGATAATAAGATTATATAAAAACATATGATTATTTGATATAATGTTTTTATTTTTGATACACATTCATGGTAATTTACATTTATATTATTTTATGATTTATTTTTTTATAAAAGTTATACACTGGTCTCATATTGAAGGATCACTTTTCTATATAATATCTCCACAATCCATAGGAATAATATCATAACAAAAATTAAATGAAATACCTATTAAACTATCATTATCATGTCCTATAAGTCCATATATCCAAAAATAGATATTTATGAATTCATAATGATATATTAATAGGAAGATATATAATAACAAAAGGTTATAGAATTTTTAAACTAGGGAATCTCCAAGGTAAAGATTATCTCATTAATATAACTCTTATTTGGAATTTTTTTGTTTCATATTCCAATGAATGGATTATGTGTTAATTATATCATAAAAACTATATATTTTATTATTCATTTTTTCTTATTATATTTTCTGACAAATAATTCCATTTTACCACTCTATATAAATCAAATAAATTGATATTATGTTTAAATGAAAATCCTCCAATATTTATCTTTTTTTCAACAAACATGTTCTAAAAAAATTTATTCATTATATTATTTCAAGAATGTCATTCTATGAAAATCACTGATTTATAGTCTTAAATTTTCATTCAGATAATTATTTTGAAAAAAATTGAATGTAACGTTTTTATTTCTTTCTAAATGAATAATATTTCACAACATTTCATAAAATGTGAAAGGCATGTTATTTTGTAACACATAACACATGAATTCGTTTTTCCACTATCATTAAAATTTACTAATATCATGTTTATTTTTAAGGATTTCATGTTTTTAAAAAAAAATCTTATTTCCATTTCATTAGGAATTTTTTAAAAGTATAAAATAAGAAAATGAAATTTCTTTTAATTTTAGATATATAATATATTATAAATGTAAATGTAACTTTTCTGTCAACATTATTTAAATAGACTTATATATCAATGATGTTTTCTTCTAATAGTACCACCCCACATATTTGTTCATATTTTTTATGATAGAATTATCCCCTTTATTGAATTGATAATATTAATATTATCGATAATTTATTCAATTAGATATTTATTAAATACAAATGAATATAAACAATGTATTGTATTAATTATTTAATAAAGTCTGAAAATATTGGATATTGATTGGGAGGTATGTGGAATATAATTATATTTCATGTTCATGAATGGATTAGTCTCATTCATAAATATTTTTCTCTATTTAGAGTATTTGTGACAATGTTTTTATGTTATCCCGTAGGCATTAACTATATTTTTATAGTTATTTAATGAAGTGAGAATACTAAAATTATATATCCCCTCGATTGAATTATTAGGTATTGTTATTAAAACATTTTAGAATGATTAATTTACTATTTGTTAATATAGTTTAATCCTTTTCATTTATTTAAAATTTCGTAGTCGATTCTTCGAAATATATATTAATATATTTATCCTTATGTATTCAATAGTGATGAAAATAATAATAAATATAATTTCATAAAAAATATGTTAATTATTTTTTGTATTTATCTCACGATCCCCTATTTGATTATATGGAATATTTATTGATTAAAAACTTTTCTATATTGTTTATGAATTGTTTATTCATTATAGTTCAGGTTTTACACAATCCATTAGTTGTCATATAATCTTAGTATTAATTTTTTTTTCTATCTCTGCGCATAACATGAATGGATCATTAAATTAATCCATGCATATAATAATGAAAATAAGAAAATTTTAATTATGTTTATAAGTGATGTTTTATGATTATAATTTATTCTGGGAATAAATTTTATATCAAATACCCAGATCCTATTTAACATTTATAAGGTGCCTTTTAGTAACATTTGTCTATTTATTTTATAACAATATTTGATAACATGTGAATAATGATAAAACTTTGAAATTATCATGATTAGTTACCTATATTATAATTTTAATGATCTTAATTTATATTCATCTTTATATTTTCTATTTATCGTTACTCTTGAATTTTGAGATGTAGAGTAGGGAAATTAATGTAAAATCTATCATCATATGAAACAAATATAGGGATTTACCAATTAATAATGAAATCATGTATACTATTGGAGATGATTATAGTATTGTTATGTTAGGTATGTTAATTAATGTTATGGGTAATAATATTTTCTATATGAATCAAATGTTGCTACATGTCATGGTGGTATTATTATGGACATGTACATGAAATAAAAACCTCATTATATTGATGGAACCACTAATCTATTTGTATCTAAATAGTGTATGATATCACTAATTATGATATTTCCATATTTATGAAATATTTCTATTAAGAATGTTATTTTGGAATCATAATTTTTAATTTTATTTTTTCATTCGTTTTATTCCTTAATTCAAAATAATAATTATTAGTATGAGATGAATATAATGAATTGAAATAATTTTAAATTTTTATCCATTGAAATAAAATATTTTATCGCGAAAAATGTCATAATATAGAAAATCAATTTAACATAAAAATTAATATAGAAGTCGAATTTTTTTTTCTGAGTATTGGGATATTATTTCAAATGTACAATTTCTTGTAGTGGATAAAGAATACAATATAAAAATAGTGAATGTTTGGTTTTTTGATAAGGTTAATAGTTTTATCTAAATTGAATATTTTTTTAGATGGTTTTTTCATATGAGGATATGGTTCAATGTATCATTATGCTAAATAAATTATTGTACAATTAAATTCTTTAAAAAAGTAATCAATAAACGTAAATGTTCGTACAAACCCAAATGAGTAAATAAATACGTGGAATAAAAATATGGGGATGTTATAATAACAATCATGTTAAATTTTTTGAAGGATTAACCTTGGTACATTCTCAAATGAATTAAGTTGAGTATCATGTGCAATGATAGTGAACATAATGATGAAATATGGAATTAAATGAAATAAACTATCAATTTTATGATATTCAACTATTTCATGTTGTAGTGAAATTTGTGTCAATTCGAAATTGGTTTAAAAAATATAGATCATAAGAAGCCAATAGAGAATGGTCAATTTTATGAAATTATTAAATATTTTGATACAATAATGAATGACACTATGAGAGTTAAATTTATCATAAGAAATCTCATGTAACGATTTATTTGATTATAGATCTAATATTTTTTTTACGAAATTTATGACATTTATAGTAAATTTTTAATAGCAAAAAATATTAAATACGGAGTTTTAGATTAGGGAACACAGTTAAATCCCCAATAAAATTATGATATATTATGGAATTTCTATTTTAATGCACATATATTCCCAAGTTATACACATGATATTTATAGCTATTATTGATATTGAAATAATCAATTATATGGGTTATTTATCAATGTTTAATAAATTTTATTTTTTATAAGAGAAGTATTTTATTATATAAGAATGAGGAATATACCTATAGATCATAAATGGGATACATAATAATCATATTCTTTTCATGATCCACTGTCAATAGCTAACCATAACAAAAATACATGAGAAGATGAAAATAAAAAAAATATAAATAAATGGAATACACATCTTCTTAATAGAAGACAATAGTGTAATTAAAAATTAAATTTATTTTTTCCCAAAATATGAACTCAAAAATACACAAGAGCAAGATTTTTATGATTCCATTGTACTCATAAATGATGAGAATATTGTATCTAAGTCTCCCTATATACTGGACCAAACAAAATTTATGGAGTTGACGAAACAACATTAATTGATGTGTGGTAAGGAATTAAAAAATAATGGTGTTTCACTATTGGTAGACTTAATTATTTTCTTACAAATAATGATGTGTC
Source organism: Viscum album (assembly GCA_963277665.1). Classification (NCBI taxonomy): domain Eukaryota; kingdom Viridiplantae; phylum Streptophyta; class Magnoliopsida; order Santalales; family Viscaceae; genus Viscum; species Viscum album. Next base: position 2,055,335,568 of record OY728127.1, on the reverse strand, counting down.
TATGAGGATGTGAGTAAATATTGTTGAGATCAATTCCATTATTATACACAAAATGATTCTACTCTATTATATTGAAAATGCGTTTAATTCATTATAGGGATGTCGTTATTTTCCAATTATATATCATTTCTCTATTTATCATCATTTAGTGGGGTTTAAGGGAGAATATTGAATAAGATATTTAATAATATTTATGGTCATTATAGTTTAATGGTATTTCTTATTGGCTTAACCCTTGACTAGTATATATTTAAGGCTATAATGAAAAGTGTATTGAACTACTATCATAATTATTATTTTAGAGAATGAAGTGATTATATTATTATATATAGTAAAATTATATTATGGGAATATGTTTGAAATTTGATAAATTATATAGACACTCATTGGAATAGAATTATATTAAATATTCAAAACATGTGTAATTTAGAAATCGGATACTCCTTTTCTTTGATATAATTTTGTTATTTATGGAATATCATTTTCTCATTAAATGAAATTTTAGATAAATGAATTTCCATAACATATGGAAGAAAAAGATATGTATTATCCATCTACATGTATGATATTATAAATGATATGATCCAAAATAATCATGGATAGATTACTTTTAACATATGTTCACAAGTTATGGGATCACGATCTCATAGTCAAAGTAGTTTAATGGATCATTCGAGGATGTAAATTATTGTTGACTATGGATATAATATTCCCTAAATCATTAGTAATAAAATTAATTTTAATATATAAGGAATCAACGATGTAGGGTTGTCTCTTTAAGAATAATGATTGAGTTTTTTCTTATGAATCATAAATATTCTAAAACCATGAATAGAATTATCATTCTCATGATAATTAGTTTTCTATTCTGGGTATCTCCATACAAATATAGTAGAAGTTACTTCATGGCGAACAATTCTAAATAAATTTAGATAATAACTTTATAAGCAATATGTTTTCCATGAAATAACTCAATAATATAAATAGAGATGAATTTATCTGATCCAACACTATGAGTACTTGATACACTATGAAACATGGAAGAAAAATGAAATGGTAGATTATTTTATTATAATGGATACTATTAATCTAACTATAATTATGAAAATGTATCATATAGTAATGTATATAGTGATGCCAAGAATTGTAATTTTTTCGAATGTTAGAAATAATTAAAATTTTGATGAATTTTGGAATCATATTAATTGGAGAAGATATATATGTTCCAGATCTTTGAAAATGGTATATTGAATAACATTAAATTGATGATTAATTGGATATTTTATGAAAAAATATATGAATACGTGGTGTTAATGTTTAGAAAGAGTGTATGAAGTCTAAACAAACCATAATAGAAAATAGAAATTATTAATGAAGAAAAAATAATATATTTATCAAAATATCATGGTATTAAAAAAAATTAATTGGTATTTTAATTTATATTTATGCAAGGATGACATGAAGCATCAAGGTACTATTTATATTTCACGTCTATTCATGTGGTAGAATATATAGGATAAAATACAACATCTTATTTTATTATTGCATCGTCGCTATATTCAATTGTGCATTTGGGAAAGATATTATAATGGGCATTGGAATTATATGTTTTATGGACTGAAAGATGAATGATTATACTTGGGAAATTATTATGCCACCATAAAATGTCTACAAATTAAATTTAGTTAAGGGTTTATCAAAACATGATTACATTTCATTGATATATATAATTTTTTTTGTGGGACCTCATTGTACACATTTTCAATTGGAAATGTTAATGATCGATGGTTTTCATTATAAGTGTTATAGTGTAAATAGATGTATTTAAACCTAGAGACACATTTGAGCATGACCTATCATCCAAAAAATGATATGTAATCTAGATTTAATTTTTTAACCTTAAAATTCATTCAAAATTAAAGATTAGTTGATTTTTAATGTATGTGGCATAAATATCTATATTCGGTAGAATTTATAAATATTATTATATTACATTTACACATTAAAATAAAAATATATATGAATAATTGAACTATAGGTGATGTCGTAATTAAATTTTATAGGGTGGAATATTAAGAGAGGAAATAATATAATCCAATAAAAAGTTTTGTTGAAAAAATTGAAAAAGTAGAAAAAATGAGATCCATATTATGATATTTAGATTAAAATAAAAGATATAATCCTATAATTCAAGGGTGAAATTTTAATTTCATGTTGGTAATTACATATTCCAAAAATTGTTGAAATGAAAGATATGTATATTGTATGTTAGGTGTGGAAAATTATTTCCTATTAATATTTGGTTTTTTTAATTTTCAAAATATTTATTATTTATATAAAAATATATAGTTATGAAACCCCAACTCTTTAATGTGTATTATGTCATCACAACATCATTTTTAACGTAGTAAATTCCTTACAAAAAATTTTCAAAAATAATATATATAGTAAGAAAACCTATGATTCCTTATAATGATGATCATGTACATATTTTTATAACTACAATGTAAATTTAATGGAATTATTAAAAAAAATTATTAATGTAGTATAAAAGAATTTTAATATATGTGAAATGAAGAGGAAACCCATGGAAGAAATGAGTAAGAATAACAATCAATTTATTCTGAACTATTAAACATGAAAACAATTGGTCAAACATTTTATGAGGGGATGTGAGATTAAATCATTTTATTCTGAAATAATAGGTAAAAACATCTTTACTATATTGCACATTGCCTAATAAAATATCTCAAAATTTTAGTAAAAAAACAACTTTAATCAATAATGTGTCATTATTAATGTTTATAAGATTTAATTTATTTAATTTGATTATATTAAAATCATTTTTTGATAAAATATTTCAGAATTATGTTATGGATATTCATCTAATTTGTTTGGAATAGATTATTTTTATTGAATACTGATAATACAATTTCCATATATAATGTAATTGTTGGGACATATCATTTATAGAATGAATAATTTAAAATATATGAATACATATTCTTTTGAAATAATGAATTTTAAGAGTTATATAGTTAATTTAAATTTATTTCTTTTATTTTATTAATCTATTTTTGTATTTATAGAAGTCGATGTAATTTATTCTTCTAAAATATAATTATAAAATATTCCAAAAAATTTATAAAAATTATTGCTGCTACATTTTTAATTTTGTGACGGTGAAACATTTCCACTTGTTATAGAAATATACGAATAAAAAGTGCATGATTAAATAGTTTGTATGAATATAGTAAAAATTCATTATTTTTTAGAATGATTTTTTTAAAAAATCATTGTTTTTTAAGGATGCATTTAGTAAAATTAATTATTTCAACTTCTATATATTGGATCATTTAAATTGATTTTCATATATTGAAATAGAAAATGTTGTTTTTGTTTCATGTTCAATTTCATTTTTTTAATGAGAATGAATCACCATCAAAATATGAATTCCCAACAATAAGTTTTAAAATCATTAATGATTGGGTAAGACAAAGGAAAAATATTTGAATATCACAAAAACATGTCCCTAATTCATTATAATAGTCGATAATCAACATCCATTCTTTGATATTAATTTTTTAAAAAAATTAATTCAACTTTCTTGGAAAATATTGTTTATATTACATTAATATTAAAAGTATTTTAAATTTTTTTCACACATATCATTTATAAAAGGATCCCTCTACCCACATTTTCATCCAATTACGAATAGAAAGGGAGTTCAACTATTACCTACAAATTAACTACAAAAATCGAATTAAGAATTTTTGGAGCTTTTAGTCCCCTAAAAAGGAAACTTTTTTTCTATTAATGAGATTTCAAAAGGATTATATATTTTTTGATATAGTCAAAGAATGTTTAACTGAGTATAAGACCATGTTTAGGGTTATATTTTAAATTTTGTGTTAAAATGAGATTTTTATGATTAAATTTCAATCAGGATAATTTCATTTACATAATCCTATAAAACCCATATATTTTTTCACTTATAGTTTTACCCTTGTTTATAATGTTTTAAATCCATTTTTATCTTGATGATATTGAAATTAACCAAAGTAATTTTAATATTAAAATAGATACTTATTTTTATATTTTCTATAGAATATGACAAATATATATTAATAAATGATATATTGATCTAAGAGTGTTATTTTTAAAACAACTATTTTATAAAAATACAATAATCAATTAGCAGTGATAGTCATCAGAAATGATTCTCAATGAATCATTCTTTCACATTACTTATTAAAACAGGAGGTGTCTCAGTCAAGGACCAATATACATTTTATTAAAGAATTAAGGAGGTGGTTACATGATTCTGATATAAGGGACTTTTTTACAATCCCTTTCACAAAGAGGAAGGAGCTCAATAGGAAGATCCTCCTTCAAAGTAAGACCAAGACTGATACCCATGTTAGCAAGATTGTCAGCAACCTTATTCGCCTCATAAAAGGTGTGTTTGGCAATGTATTTGATCTCCATGAGAGTGGTATGGCATATTAAAAATGATTAATGTATAATATTAAAACATTAATTTAATTACTGTCCTTTTATTTAATCATCACCATTATCAATTTTCCATATTTCATTTCATGTTAAATTTTTTTAAATAAAATTATATTCCATTTATTTATGCATTATTCATATTTAAAAGATATAAAAATAACATTTTAATTATTCTAATTCTATATAAATTTTTTATTATATTCAAATTGAATATCCTTATCTATTTAATCATATATGAATGTTTATAATAATTCACTAAGGATATTATCAAATGTTTTATTCCAATGACATTATTGAGAATTATTTTGATCAAGATATTCTGTTTACTAATTAGGGTTTACTGAAATATCATATTCTTCATTCAATGTTGATATTTATTTATTACAATAGAATAAATATTAATTATTCAATTATTTATTAAATATATGATAAATACATTGGAAATGAGTACAAATTATTAAGGACTCAAATTATATTTTCCCCCCATGAATCAGTTGATCTCATTAGACAAACATGATATTCTTATTTAGTGTAGGTTTTCCAATATATTGTTAAGGTCATCGATAATTACTTTACAATATTATTATGATTATTTTGTGATAGAAGGGTAATAATTATATATAACCTCATTTTATTATGTTGGAAATGTGTAAAAAATTTCTTGGAATGCCATTCATACTTTTTTTAAAATTTTTTAACCATATTTAATGAAAATGTCCATGACATGGGATACATGGATAAAATAAGATTCCAACCAATATGAATTCCATCATTTATAGATTATTTATTATTTTCCCTTTTATTGATATGTTATAATTATCTTTTTATTTAATTAATTACCATGTTATTTAATATCTTTTAATAATTCATAATATACTATTTTTTATCCTTTATGTATTATTGAGTGATTATACTTTATTCCACCCCTTCCATAAAATATCATTTCAAAATTTCATAGTTTTATATTTCATATTGTAGCAATAATACATAGATAAATGGATCAAAGGATGAAATAAATTCAGTAAGAATGATTTCTGGATGCTTAGAAAATCTATTTCATGATTAAAATGAAATATTTACTACAATTATATATCTTGTACCTAACGAATATTAAACATACTGACCCAATTTCAAGTGACCAATTTTATCATGTAATAATGTAAATTAGAAAAAATTACCTATATAATAAATGATTATTTTTTGTTAAAAAAATAATATTAGTTTTACATAATTCCACATAAAATAAGAGCCTCCCTTTTATTTTGGAATGTATAGTCCCTCTAGAATGATGGTCCAGTTTTCCTTCGTTATTATGATATCTAAATGATGTTTTTTATGAATTTTATTTATGAAATTTTTAATGGGATATGTATATATGGATTAATTTAAATCAAAATTTATTCTATATAGGACGGGCCTGTAAATATTTTTCTATAAAAGTGTATTAAAACAATATTTAAATAAAAACATCAAATGTTTAAGAAAAAAATATTATTATCACCAATGAAATTATTATTATGATCATCCTAAATCATATATTCTAATCTTCATGATCACCATCATAATTATTAAAATTGGGGTTCATTGCAATAATTAATAAGAAATGTCATTTATTTGGGATCTGTGCTTAGTCTAGCATCGATGGAATGATTTAAATTTATTCTGAAAAATTTAAAAAGGTTCCATATATGTAACATTAAAAATGAACTATTTAAAATGAAATATCCAAACAATAATTATTTCATATCTCTATGAAAATCCATAAAATCATCATTATACAACATAAAATATGATTTTATAAAACATAATTATCAGGATATCATTATTTTATGTGTTTTTAGTAAAATAAAGAACAATTATAATAAAAATGTTGAATATTTATTAAATTATATGTTTTTCATCATAGATAACATTGTGAGGTAGATATACTATAGTATCCATTATTGAATTTATGATTTAAATCTAAAATAGTTTAATTTTTTTATGTCTAAATTCAACAAACCTTCTCAAACACTAAACATCTATATAATATTATGTTATTGGTTTTATATAGGTGTTCACCAATCAAGGGATAGTCCTCACACGAAAAATTAATCACATCTGGTTAGTGTTACTAATCCATTTATTTATATTTTAATATATAAAATAATCATGTTAAAGAGTCACTTGTCTTGTAGATGATTTTTGTATTCTTATAGGATTTTATGGAGATTCAAGATAATATATATATATTATTACAATGATAATAAAATCACTATTGTGATAATTTAAAAATATATTTAGTGGGAAACTGATTTATCTACAAAATAACATAACAAATGTGTTGATGGCCTTAAGAGATAGTTAACACCTTTGAATATTCAGTTGATTTTTTTTGAGTTATAAACTGAGATAGTGTAATATTACAAAGCCTTCAAAGCCTCATCAAAAAAAATAATACTACTAAATTTTTTACATTAAATTTTGTCAATTTATTTAATATAATTGGATAAATCTATAATGGGTCATCATTTGAAACATATGAGACCCCTGTTATCTCTCTAACACAATGTCTACCCAAGATGTGGTATAAAATATTTATTGACTGGATTTTTGGGAAACACACTCAAAAAAATATTTTATTTTATAATTTTTATAATATTATTTTTGAAAACAATTATATAATTCCAAAATTGTGCAATATATGATAAATCTTAGGCCACCGTTAGGTCCGAAAGACCATCTTTACCATAAATGGGTATACCATTTACAAACATTATAGATTTGGATGGATCACATGAAATGATTTTTATTATTATTATAAATTAACTAATTATTATGTTTTTTAATTAATAAATAATTAATACATCTCGATCAATATGTCCTAAGAAAAATATAAGACTATGTTTTGGTCCATAATAGGGTGTTTGCCCTAGGACAGGCATTAAATTTCAAGATAAATTTGTGTTTGTTTAGTTCCCAAATTAATTTATGTCTTTAATAATTATATTACATATTTAATTATATTAGTTTAATTTAAGGATTGAAAACGGAGGATATTATTCATCCATATTCCCCAAAATCATAAACCCCATTGTTGAAGCTTTAATGTTTTAGAAACTCCATTTTTATGCTTTTTCACCAAATTATTTCAAAAAATAATCATAATTTGGTGAATTAATGAATAACCATTAAATTTTTTATAGAATCATTAATTTAAAATTTTTATTTAATCATAGGTTTATATTTATAGTTAGGGGTTTTGATTTAAAATGGGTGAGCCCTCCGGGATTTTAGAATTAGTAATAATCTTTAGTATATGAGATTGTGATTATTCTTAGTCATGACCAGAACTGCATAGTTCTTTTTCTTCTTTCCACAATAATTATTGTGTCTCATGAAGACAACAATATATTTTTTTCATGGTTTTTGTTTTTTATTTAATTTATTTTCTTTTTCTTCTATTTATGGTTTTTTTATTTCATTATGTATAGGCTTGGCACATGGGGTGTTCATTTTATTTTCATGGAATTTATTTCATTTACTTTCCCTATAAATACTCTGATTATTTATTATATTGATTTTATTTATTATATATTCCGTTATAGGAAAATTATTGAATATTCTCCCTATTGATAAACATAAATCCTCACTACTAGAAGGAATACTCTTGTGTATGGGGAGGCTGACATGTGGTTATGTGAAATTTCAGCCTGAACCTAGTCGTTTAGGTTGGGGTGTTACATAGAATCTAGAAAAAAATATTATAAATCATGTTCCCCATCTATGAAATGGAATGACTTATGGTGGGTGGGATATTATCCCAAAACATTTTTCACACATAGTAGCAAAATGATGATGATGCCCTAGTGAAACTATAAGTGTTTTAAAAAGGGGAAATGAATGATTGGTTCATGTGTTTTCATACCATGTGAGAAAACTTTTGAAATAATTGGATTAATGAAATATAACCCCACTTTTGGAACACAATTTGACATTCCATGTGACCTAACATTTCAATGTGTAATTTCCTGAATTCTGGTGCCACCCAAAGGTTCCTCGTACCCAGTTGGTCATCTAACATTAAGCACATTTTACCAAAATCTAGAGGATACTGGCTAGCAGTGAGATACAAGTTATGAAAATGGGGACACTATTCCCTCGTTGTAAGATTAAACATTGACGATAACAAATAATAAAAAATAGTGGATGCAATAATACCAAAATGAAATAAATATCAGAAGACTAAAGGTAAATCCAATAGAAACCCCAATATATATATATTATTCATGTCATATGCATATATGAAAACATCCCAAGAAGTAAAAATTCTATAAAGCAATATAAAATCAAAGTTATAAAAGAATCAAGGGACTCGAGCCACATCACAAGCCTCATCTTGGTCCCATTATCTCAAGCTCTAATAGAAATCATGTAGCTGATGAAGAAGTGTTATTTTCATTATCTCTTCCTACAACCATACAATCAGTTTGGGTCCAAAGCATGGCCCAAATTGTATGCGAGTCGAATCCCAAAATGCATCCACCAAAATTTCTATACCGAAAGCTGAGGGATTATATATAGAAGGTAATATGAACAAATGAAGAAATAAACTAGGAAATATGAAAAAGTAAACAATCATACTATTCTCCATTACCTCCATTCACATTAATTATTAAATCTGTTGAATCATGTAATCCTTGGGATCTCGCCTATGCCCTATATCCCCAATGTAAGTACCAAAAAATATTTCTCAGAAGACCATGTAAACATTCATGTAAGACTGAAGCCAATCTTCTGCTTTGTCTTCTATGACTCATCATAATCATTCAATTATTTAATTACGACCCTTTGGGAAATTTTTCACAGTCTAACCCACCTATTCAAAAATACCAAAAATTCTTTTAATAAGGAACTTCTGTTAAAGCACTCATAGTCTGTAATTTTTTCTAATATAATACCAAAAAATTATAAAAAACCACCTAGGAAATATATCATGCTCTAATCCCACAGGTCTAATATACTAAAAACATTCATGAAACACCACTTGGGCAAGCTCCCACGGTCTAAAACCACATGTCTTTTATACTAATAACATTTATAACCAACCACCTAGGAAATATTTCACAGTCTAAACACATTGGTCTATTGCTATCTAAAATCTCTCATGGTCAATACCCATAGTCCAAATAATAGTAAAAACATACTTAAATGATCCTCCCTTCGGAATCCCTCACAGTTAATTCCCATTGGACAATCCGTCACAATTCATAACTCAGGAATCTTAAATAATCGTCGACTCTATACTAACATGGAAGGCATGGAAAACACGGCATAAATACTAGGAATTATAGACTGAATGGGTAGAAAATAGTCAAACAAGAGAAACAAACCCATGGTGTCCCGTAATCACAGTATATAACCATATGAAAAGAAACCTCCCTTTATCAAATAAGTAATCCACAGAATGTGATAAAAATTGTAAAATTTCAAACCAAGAAATATCCCAAACATGGGTATGTGGCACATTATGCATATATAATCCAACACAACACAACAAAAGACACATACCACTAACCTCGATGTCATACGATCGATATACATGAACATCAGCTCTTGAATCGGCCTAAATTGACGTAGATCCGTAAAAATTTGTATAAATACAAACCCTTAATAACTCATGAGAGTGGAGTAATCAAGAACAAAATATCTATAGGAATTGAAAACTCAGCAGTGGGATTCCAATGAACTCTATGGTGCCTATATTGGTGGTGAGATGGATAATTGGGGGTTCGACCATTGTTTGTCATTATCGAGCCCTCCTGTATGAAACATGGGAAGAAGATGATGTTTATGGACATGATACGTGATCCCGCTCTAATATATCATACAAAAATAATATTATATAGTGAGTTCATTAAATGAACACACTGTGCAATAGAATTAACCAACCCCTGACTTAGGTGGTCGTCCAGGACATCACATGGCTACATAAACTACTGTTAGATGGAAAATACATGGATGTTTGTGGAATCCAAGTACATGATGTGTACTAAAAATTAGATGACATCTACTCAGATGTAATCGGTGTGTACTCAATAGTATAAGGTGTGTACATAGTTGTACATTATGTGAACATAGAATGACCCCATTTCATTAATTTCCAAAAAACCCCGAAATCATGATCCATACATAATATTATGGTCTAGGTTCTTATAAACTACCCCACATAAAGCAATTCGTCCATGAATTTCCATTCTTAGGGTGGTGAAGAAAAATCTGCAAACAACTCAGGCCCCTGCGATAGCACATCGACCTCCCTCTCACAAGTCTCATCATGCACTCCCCCATGCTTCCACAACACCCATAATAAAGTAACAAACCATCCATTGAATCCATTTTTTCTAAGATCCACAATCCTGATATTTTTCTCCTTGAATGATGTATCCACCTCAAACTCAACCTCATTTGGTCGAAATTAATGAAGAGGGTCTGAAAAATAATGTTGTAGCTGAGAACCATGAATGACATCGTGTATAGCCCAGTGCCTCTGAGGTAACTGCAACCGATTGGAAATTGGAACGACTCTCTCAAAAAATTCAAACGGTCTGACGTATCTCAGTGAAAGATTCCACTTCCACCTAATCTTCCTATGTCCCAACATCAGTATGATTCAAAACAAAACATGATCTCTGGCCTTAAACTCTAGAAGTCGTATCTGACGATCATCATAAGATTTATATTGAGATTTTATAGTATCCATCCTATTTTGAATCAACACCACCTCCTCAATGGTCTCCTAGACAAGACATGGTCCCAGCATAGCTGGGTGTCCAACCGCTAGCAAACATAGGGGTGATTGGCATTTCCTTACATACAAAGACTTAAAGAGGGATATCTGAATAGTGTCATGAAAACTTTTGTTGTTGGAAAACTACAGTAATGGTATGTTTCTCTCCCCAGAGCCCGTGAAATTAAGGACCCATGGTCGAACATGTCCTCCAAAACCATAATTTTATGCTCGGACTGTCCATCTATTTGGGGATGGTAAGCTGCACTCAAAAGTACATGTGTACCAAATTCCCTCTATAGTCCCTTCTAGAAATGAGAAGTAAATCGGGTGTCCCTAACTGAATTGACAGAGCCGGAGAACCCCATGAAAACATACTTCCTCTTAGATGTACCACATTACAAGATCATAAACATTGATGGTTTCATTAATTGGAAATAAATTTGAATCCTTCGTGAGACATTCAAAAACCACCCATACAACATTATTGCATCTGGGTGACCTTGGTAAACTCATCACAAAATACATAATAATATCATTAATATTCCACTCAGGAATGGGTAACTTCTATAAAATCAATTCCAGTTGTTGATGATCTGCCTTCACCAAATGATAGGTGGAACATCTCATTAAAAAACTAGAAATATCTATCTTCATACCATTCCACCCATACTGACTATGTAGTTCTCAACACATATTGGTGACACCAGGATGAACTAATGATACTACGACATGAAAAACTCTCAACAGATCTGTAAATATGTCTAGTGACACCTGTATTCGCACATGAAAATGAAAAAACCTCATCCTCGCTTATAGTCCTTCCGAGATTAGTGTACTCTTCTAACACACACTCCCTTAGTACCAGGCCTTTGGATTCTCATAGCTTCCTTATTCACACTCAATCTAATAATGTCTAGGTAACATGTATAAAAGAAATAAAATTTTCTCCATGTATGTTGTGAGCCTCCAAATGCATCTCAGATAACATACCCATAAGCTACCACTCGCTGCTGGCCTACTGAACTACCTATATATGAGTTCATCTTCTCAACACATCAGTTGCTACATTTCCATTCCCATTCATGTAGGAAAGCTAAAATCCAAAATACTGAAGGTAATAAACCCACCTACGCTATATCAAATTCGGATCAAACTAAATAAAGATATAGTTGAGGCTGTTATGGTCAGTGTATGCAACGAAATGCTCTCCCAAAATGATAATATCTCAAACAACACATAACATGCACAACTAGAGACCATGCATCAGGTAATTCCTCTCATGTGGCCTCAACTGTCGAGAACCATACACAATGACTCCTTCCCCTACCTAATCACAACACCCAACCCAATACAAAAGGCATCCAACAAAACGGTGTAAATTAGGTCTAAATTCAGAAAAATAAGTATTGGTGACGATTTCAAACTCTCTTTTAGGTTCTGAAAGGTTGAATCTCATGAATCTATCCACATGTACTTCACACCCTTCTTAGTCTGGCCCTTCAGTGGTGTAGAAAAGCATGAAAAGTATGAAATAATGTACTTGTAGTAAGCTTCCAGCCCCAAAAAATTCCTTACCTAAAATACGATCTTCGGATTCTCATAGGAAACTACTAATCTCAATTTATCAGGGTCTACTGATACTTCTGTCTCTATGATGGAATGACTAAGATGTGAATTCGGTCCATCCAATATAGGAATTTTGAGATATATTCATATAAATAATGCTCTCTCTGGGTACTCAATATGATATCAAGAAGGATTTCATGTTTGTGTTGAGTGTGGGAGTACACCAAGAAATCATCCATAGAGACTACCACAATAGAATCCATGTAAGAATGCAACAATCGGTTCATTAGTGCCATGAAAACTGAGAGCCTGTTAGTGAGATCAAAAGGCTTAACCACGTAATTGTTATTGGATATGGTGGCCTAGAACCAACTACTTTTTTCTTAATACATTAATAAATGACTTATCACATCTTGATTGTTCTTCTGTATGACAATTCATGTGATAATGTCCTAAGGACTGCTGTTGCATTAATGGGTCATAGCAGATCCCTGCTTTGATGAGAACCCGGAAGTGCCATAACGCTATTCTTAAATATATGTTCTATGGCCGGATTATGTTATTTGACGGACACAAATAATACAAGTCATTAGGGATGAGGAATCATAAAACATTGAGGCACATTCTCATGGTGTGCGCCCTTGGTAATATCCAAGATGATATTATGAGAATGAGACCTGCCAGTAGGAATTCCACATTTCATAGTGTTATTGGAAGTTCCTATCTTCGGACGTGTTTATTTGTCCTTAGGCTTCAAGATTATTATTAATGGGTATTACAACTCACACACTTATATGTATTGATGAAAACTCTGACAACACACTGTTCGCAGTGAGGTAGGATACATTGGCTGCATCACGAGTAATACTGCATTAATAGATAATGTGAGAAAGGATTTGTCCCTTCTGTTCCATAATGGAATTAGATATCTCATTCCATTTGATTAAATTGATATAGTCTAAATGAATCCATGGCCATGGTAAGGAATGGGAGAGTTCAATTCCGAAATGTCAAAGAAAGAATAATTGAGCACGTGGGTTGATGAAACTAGCATGAAACCCGCTTGATTCGAGATATCGAGACAAAGGGATTATATTACAAAGTAAGCGTTCATAGGAGGTCACACGTCATTGTGGCGTCATCTTTTTTCTCTATGGGTACCTTGGCGTGTTGCTAGACGCTAACCTTGGACTTTAGGCAGGCTCCACCTAATGCTACTGAGAAAGAGGCCTAGAGGGTCACACACTAAGTGTGTCCATGTATCTCAGTTAAATATTAATTTAACAAGTTAAATAAATATTATTCCCGTCTGTGGTTTAATAATTATTTAAGGATGCCTGATTGCATTTATTTCGAAAGTAGTCATTCGAGAGAATATATTTTGGGCAAAATAATATATTTATTAGCGAGTAATGAGGTTTCATTTATTTAAGAAATAAATAGAAATTACTCAAGGTCTAATAAATTTGGTGGATAAAAATGGAAAATAAAAGTACACGCCGTGTAGTTTTATGGAAAACAAGTACACGTCGTGTATTAATTATTACACACCGTGCCATTTTCCAATCAGGATTTTGAGGATATAATATTGTTTTATTAAATGATATTTATTATAATCAGTGTTGGCGCATGTTAAGGAATTATTAATTTGACATGGGGTTTCAATAAGAGTTAATGAAATAAATAAAAACGCATGACACGTTAATTTATTTTCAAAACTCTATTAACCTCAAAACCGATTATAAAAATCCTCACAACCCAACACTTTTTCCAGAAGAGCAATTGTTATGCACAATAGATTTGGAAATACTCTCAATCCAAGAGAGAATTCCATTTCCACCAAGAACTCCCTCAAGTTACGAGAGCGAGATCCTCCACCGGATCAAGGCGGTCGAAGGTGGACATCGCAAGAGAAGGTTCCTCTATGCTAGCACCTGGAGATCCCTTTGGGGACGTCTAGAGATACATGGAGAATGTGTGGATCAGTGCTAAAGGAATCCTATACTTGGATTATACGATGCAACGACAGATCACATGATCGTGACCGGAGACATCGATGAAGAAAGAATACCACCCAGGTAATTCTTGTGAATTAATTACATTAATTATAACCAACATATGATGATCATATCTCAATGGTTCTAGGAATCTTCTTCTCTTTTTCATTCTTTGTTGCATTCTGAAGATCTGGAGTTTTATATTGTGACAGATCTCGGATTGAACGTTGTTTAACGCTAAAATTATAGTTGGGCTAAACCACCAACGTGCTTCCGCTGCGCCCAGAACCTACAAGTGGTATCAGAGGGGTCATATCGTTGGTTATAATTATATAGTTTTTCATTGGTGATTTATGTATTTAATAATTTATTTATTTCAATTCATGTTTAATCATTCTGGAAATCTGAATTTCATGATCTATTCCTCCTACCTCGTTTCTCGTTCACCTCACAGAAACATGTTTCTCTTTTAATTTTGATTAAAATAAAATAGAGGAACTCATCCGGAGAAGCCAAACGTTTTTGGCCATACAACACCAGAATACACAGCGTGTATTTGGAAGTACACGCAGTGTAGTCTAGGTTTAATTCATTGACTGATCCGCCAAATCATGACGTGTATTAGATTCTTTCTAAGAATTTATGACACCGTCTGTTGAGTAGAAACAGGTGGAACATGTTTTTTCAGATTACACGATGTGTGGTCCAATGAACACATCCTGTATTCCCTTATGGTTAGGGTTGGGCCATGTATCCCGTACACGGCTTGCCCAGCTAGAAACCGTGTAACGCGAAAACTACACTACGTGTGTCCCCCAGAACACGTCATGTAATCTGAAAAATTGCATAATAAATGTGAATTCACCAGGTTGCCTCCATTGTACAAGTTACGTACAAGGATATTTTTAAATGAATTTATTTAAAATTATAATGGATGAGAATCTCATGGAAGTTCAGAAAAGGGTTTAAGATAAAAGGATTGATTAATTAAAGATAATTAATTGATTCGAGCGTGATTTATCTTAAGCAAGAATGATTAAAGAATTGAATGCTAGTTTTATTTATGCATAAATATTTTTGCATGTATGGACGATCATGAGCTAGAATGAGACCTTTGAATGTGAATGATTTCTTTTAATTTATTTATTTAAATTAAATTTATTGTTCTGCGAGCCATCTCCTCATTAATATGTAGGGCCTGCGCGCCCAAGGATTCTTTTATGTAAAACCCCCTTTTTACCCCTCACCTGCATGTGAGATAAATACATATATAATGGATGGAGCTCCCAATCTAGTGGAGGCTGCTCAAGTCAGGAGCTAAGGTAAAACCAATCCAAGGAGATACAAAGGTGGACAGGTGGAAAGCTGTAAACACGAACATGAAAGGTTCAAGGTGTTTCTCCACAAGGTCTTGGGTTAGTTTATCAACCGCTAGTTAAACTAACCAATAGAAAAGCTCATGATCATTCAATTTATTTTATTTATGTCAGTTGCATGATTTATTTATTGTGGGTGTGTTGTCACGATCACACAATTAATGAATTAAACGAGCATGCAAGATGGAACTAAAATAAAATTGTCTTATACATGAATATTATCTTTGACATGGCTAATCACTTAAGTAAATCCCACTTAATATTGACAAGAATGTAATAAAAGGTAATAAATCGGAAATTTACGTATAAGGATAAAATCCCTCAAAGAAATATTAAGTTGGTATAGCCTTCCATAATCATGGTTAGAATCGAACCATAGTTCAATGTGCTTGACCAACCCTAGTTGGGGTGCTTTCAATTATCGAGGAATTCTATTTCAAGGATTTGGGTTGAATTTATTGTTTTGCATCAAGGGTTGACTGCAACAGTAGGAATTGGTGTGACCAAGAGGCAAACGATGAGGAAATCCAAAATAAAAGGAATTCAGGATTGGAGAGTCCACTCATTAGATCAAGGAGCTGCAAGTTAATGCAGTTGGCATTTGAAATGCCTACATAAAACCCTTCAAGTGGCTTGACCCAAGCTTTTTGGGGTAATGCGAAGGGCAATATGGATCCTTTCCACTATAAAATTCAGGAAATAGAATATTCCAAAGTCAATGGGGAGGGCTATTGTATTTAGATAAAATAGTGGGAGACTAATAAGTATTAATTTATTTATTTGTCTCGGTTTTGTAATAAAGTACTAAACCTTTGCTCATCTTAATTTTTAGAAACGACCAGAAATAACTTCAAACATATCATTACGAACCATACTCGAGAAGGAAAACCTTCTCACCGGCACCAATTTCCAAGAGTGGTAGAGGTGTTTACGCGTCATCTTTCACCACGAAAAGAAATTGTATGTGCTGGAAGAGCCTATTCCAGTTGCACCTGGGAAAGAGGCCAGTGTTGAGGAATTATCTCTCTATATGAAACACATGGATGATGCGACAGATGTCTAGTGTTTCATGCTATCATCCATGTCCAATGAGCTCTTGAAGCAACCCGAAAACATGGAGGCGTATAACATGATGTCTCACCTTAAGGATATCTACCAATGAAAGGTGAGGCAGGAGAGGTATGAGATCTCCAATTCATTGTTTACAACTAGGCTTGGAGAGTCTATGCCAGCTAAGCCTCATGTAGTCATGCTTATTGGCTACATTGAATGCCTGGACATCTTAGGGATCAAATTCCCGGATGAGTCGCGTACAGATCTCATCCTATCATCACTGCCCAAGACCTTCTATAACTTCATTATCAACTGTAATATGAGCGGAAATGAGAAGAGTCTATTAGAGATTCTGACCTTGATTCTCTAGGTAGATAAGTACATGGGGTGTGACAAACCAGCAGTCTTTATGGTGAACATGAAAAGGAAGGACAAGGAAAAGGGGCCAAAGACTTATAAACGGTCTGAATCCCCTGAGCACCGTCCCTTCAAGAAGTGGAAGATCCAGAGGTAGGGCAAGGAATGGGAGGCAGTGTGTTTTTCATGTGGCAAGCTGGGCCACTGGAAGAGGAACTGCACTCCGAAGCGTGGGGGCGCTAAAGGTGCGTTTGTTATCGAGTGTAATCTTTCTATTTCTACACATTGGGTATTAGATACAACTTGTGGGGATCACATCTATATTCAAATGCTGGAACCAAGTAGATTTAGAAATATCTCTAGAGGAGAGGTGGATCTTCGAGGTTCCAATGGTGCAAGGATGGATGTTTTGGTTATTTGTGACTATCACCTCTCATTGCCAACTTGCATGATTTTGGTTTTACAAAACTATTATTTTGTGCCTAGTGTTACCAAGAACATAATTTCTGTACCTTTTTTTGGATATGGATGGATTTGTTTTCATGTTTTCAAATAAGGGATGTCTCTTTTATAAGAACAACGTATGTTATGGTATGACATATTTAAATAATGGTTTGTATGTATTAAATTACGAAAACCATGTGTCGTCAATCGACAATGAAACAAACTCACATGACTCATACATCACCCAGTTATCGCATCACCATCTCGATCATGTAAATGAGAGGCACATGACAAAGCTCTTCCAAGATGGATATTTAGGCTCTACTAAGCTAAAATCACTTCATAGATGTCACACTTGTTTACAAGGTAAAATGACCAAGCCGCCTTTCGGTGGACATGGTGAAAGGGCCACCTAGCTTCTAGGATTGGTACACACAGATGTATGTGGACCATTTCCAGTAAAAGCTAGAGGTGGATATTCTTACTTCCTTACTTTTACTGATGATTTGAGTAGATATATATTTTTCTACTTAATGAGGTATAAGTCAGAAGCCTTAGATAAATTTAAGGAATTCAAGAATGAAGTAGAGAATCAGCATGTTAAGAAGATAAAGAATCTTCGATCAGATCGAGGTGGAGAATATCTGAACAAAGAGTTCTTCAATCTTATATGGGAGTCTGGGATTCTATCTTAAATCACTCCTCCTCATACACCATAGTGGAACGGTGTTAGTGAAAGGAGGAACCGCACGTTGTTGGACATGGTGAGGTCGATGATGAGTCATGCAGATCTTCTATTATCCTTTTGGGGATATGCATTACAAACTGCAACATACACATTAAACCGAGTACCAACTAAGGCGGAAAATGGAATTACCTCCGAGTTATGGAATGGAAAGAAACCCATTTTGTTGCATACATGTGTATGGGGATGCGAGGTGCTTGTTAAGGCCTTCTCAGGCAACAAACTAGCACCCCGTGGCACGAAGTGTATCTTTATAGGATATCCCAAGGAAACGAAAGGATATTACCTATATAACCCTTAGGACAAGAATGTGATTGTTCCCAGACGAGTCGTCATTCATTAGAGGGAGCACATCCTCAAAAAGGATAGTGGGAGCAAGATATACTTCGATGAATTTGATGATAAAGATACAGATAAGTTGGTACAAGAAAGAGTTCCACAGGTCCCCGTGGAAGAGGTTCCAAAAACACAAGTACTGCGTAGGTGTTCAAGAGAGGTAAGGGAACCAGAGAGATTTGGTTTCCTAGTCACCGAGGATGGTGAATCATTATTGTTGGACAATGATGAACCTATCTCTTAAAAGGAAGCAGTAGAAAGATCAGAAGCTATAAGATGGCTAGAAGCTATGAATTCTGAGATGGATTCCATGTATCAGAACCATGTTTGGGTTCTGGTCGATGAGCCAGTTGATGTAATGCCTGTTGGATGAAAATGGGTATTCAAGAGAATTATGGACATAGAAGGTCATGTTAGAACCTATAAAGCAAGGATAGTGTCTAAAGGATTCAGAAAGCATCACAGAATTGACTATGATGAAACCTTCTCACCAGTTTCCATGTTTAGATCCATAAGAATCATACATGCCATAACAACTTACCATGACTATGAGATTTGGCAGATGGATGTCAAAACAGAATTCCTTAATGGGAACCTTCAGAAAGATGTCTATATGACACAACCAGAAGGGTTTGTGACACCAGGTGAAGCTAAACGGTTTTGCAATTTTCCGAAATCCATTTACAGATTGAAGAAAGCATCCAGGTCATGGAACATTCGATTTGATGAATCCATAAAATAATATGGTTTCATTAAGAACGAATGTGATCCATGTGTTTATAAGCGGTTTAATGGGAATGTGGTCATTATCCTAGTAGTATATGTTGATGACATATTGCTTATTGGAGACGACGTACCAGCCTTATAGTCAGTTATGGACTGGTTGAACAAGTGTTTCTCCATGAAGGACTTAGGAGAAGCATCCTACATTATAGGGATCAAGATCATTCGTGATAGATCAAATAGGCTTCTTGGACTATGTTAGGGTACATACATTGACCTGATACTAAAGAGATTTTGTATGGGACAATCCAAGAGGGTATTGGTTCAAATGTAACATGGCCTACATCTTTCTAAGAAAATGTTTCCTCAGACACAACAAGAGAATGATATAATGAGTAAGATCCCATATGCTTAGGCTATAGGATCCATCATGTAAGTCATGTTATGTAAAAGTCTTGATGTTTCCAATTCACTTATCATGGTAGGTAGATATCATGAAGATCCAGGATAACAACATTGGGATGCTATTAAGATTATCCTTAAGTATCTGAGAAAAACTATGGATATGTTCCTGGTGTATGGAGGAGACGAGGATCTTGTCATCAGAGGGTATGCTGATGCTGGTTTTCATACCAATTAGAATGATCAATATTCACAATCTGGATATGATTTCTGTCTCAATGGAGGAGCTGTGAGCTTGAAGAGTTCAAAGAAGCCAGTTGTTGACGATTCTACAGTGGATTCCAAATATATAGCGGCTTCTGATGCATCCAAGGAAGTCGTCTGGATTCGGAACTTTTTCCAGGAGCTTGATGTGGCTCCTAGCAGTAAATATCCCATTACATTGTATTGTGATAATACTGCAGCGGTGGCTCTTGCAAAAGAACCACGGTCACATCAACGGACAAAGAACAAACTATGAATGTATCACCTATTGAGGGATTTCTATCAAAGGGGTGAAGTTGCAGTGATCAGAGTGTCCATGGAAGAGAACATGGTGGACCCCATGACTAAAGTCCAATCTCAGCAGAAGCATGAATATCATGTGAGAGCTAGCAGGTTAAAGGTTGTTAGCAGTTGGCTCTATTCCATGTGGGAGTCTGTTGTAGTTGGTGTCCTAGAACAAACTAATTTGTACTTTATTTATTAATAAATGACTTATCACATCTTGATTGTTCTTCTACGTGACAATGTATGTGATAATGTCCTAAGGTCAGCTGTTGCATTAATTGGTCATAGCGGATCCCTGCTATGATGAGAACCCAGAATTTCCATAACACTGTTCTTGAATATATGTTCTATGTCCGGATGATGTTATTTGAGGGTCAAAAATAATACAGGCCATTAGGGGTGAGGACTCATAAAACTTTGAGGCACCTTCTCATGGGGTGAACCCTTGGTAATATCCAAGAGGATATTATGAGAACGAGACCCGCCAGAAGGAATTCCACATTTCATAGTGTCATTGGATGTTCCTATCTGTGGACGTGTGTATTGGTACATAGACTTTAAGATTATTATTAATGGGTATTAAAACTCACACAATTAGATTTATTGATCAACACTGTGATGACACACTGTTCGCAGTGAGGTAGGATACGTTGGGTGCATCACGAGTAATACCGCATTAATAGATAATTCGAGAAATGATTTTTCCCTTCTGTTGCATAACGGAAGTAGATATCTCAAGCCATTTGATGGAATTGATATAGTCTAAATCAATCCATGGCCATGGTAAGGAATAGGGGAGTTCAATTCTGGAAATTCAATGAAAGAATAATTGAGCACATGGGTTGATGACACTAGCATGCAACCCGATTGATTTGAGATATCTAGACAAAGGGACTATATTACACAGTAAGTGTTTGTAGGAGGTGACACATCATTGCGGCGTTAACTTCTTTCTCTATGAGTACCTTGGCGTGTTTCTTGACGCTAACCTTGGACTTTAGGTAGGCTCTGCCTAATGCCACTGAGAAAGAGGCCTAGAGGGTCACACACAATGTGTGTCCATGTATCTCACTTAAATATTAATTTAACAAGTTAAATAAATATTATCCCCGACTGTGGTTGAATATTTATTTAAGGATTCCTGATCGCATTTATTTCGACACTAGTGATTCGAGATAATATATTGTGGGCGATATAATATATTTATTAGCGAGTAATTCATTTGCATTTATTTAAGAAATAAATATACATTACTCAAAGTATAATAAATGTGGTGGATAAAAATGGAAAATAAAATTACATGCCGTGTATATTAAATATACACATCGTATAGTTTTATTGAAAACAAGTACATGCCATGTATGAATTATTACACACTGTGTAGTTTTCCAGTTGGGATTTTGAGGATATAATATTGTTTTATTAAATGATATTAATTATAATCCGTGCGGGCTCATGTCAAGGAATTAATAATTCGACATGGGGGTTTCAATTAGAGTTAATGAAATAAATAAAAACGCTTAACGCATTTATTTATTGTCATAACTCTATTAACCTCAAACCCAATTATAAATATCCTCACAACCCAACACATTTTCCAGAAGAACCACTGTTGTTCACAACAGATTTGGAAATACTCTTAGGCCAAGAGAGAATTACCTTTCCACCAAGAACTCCCTCAAGTTACGAGAGAGAGATCCTACACCGGATCAAGGCGGTTGAAGGCGGACATCGCAAGCGAAGATTTCTCCATGATAGCACCCAGAGATCCCTTCGATGACGTCAAGAGATACGTCGAGCACCTGTGGATCACCGCTAAAGGAATCCTATACTTGGATTCAATGATGAAACGGTGGATCACAAGATCGTGACCAGAGACATCGACGAAGAAAGAATTCCACCGAGGTAATTCTTTTGAATTAATTAAATTAATTATAACCAACATATGATGATCCTATCTCAATGGTTCCGGGACACTTCTTTCCATTTTCGTTGTTCATTCCATTCCAAAGATCCAGCGTTTTATATCGTGACGGATCTCGGAATGAACGTTG
Organism: Viscum album; assembly: GCA_963277665.1. Taxonomy (NCBI): domain Eukaryota; kingdom Viridiplantae; phylum Streptophyta; class Magnoliopsida; order Santalales; family Viscaceae; genus Viscum; species Viscum album. Next base: position 2,055,312,682 of record OY728127.1, on the reverse strand, counting down.
TTTAACGATAAAATTAAAGTTGGGCTAACGCACCAACGCGGTTCCGCTGTGCCCAGAACCTACAATTGTAAAGTCCATACCTTCCCCATGTGTTTTTAAGAGGTATATCTTATGGTCTTACATGAAATTGATTATAAATAGATCTCAAGTAAATATTCAAAAACAACTGGCCTCCATGAAGCTGATCAAAGAGATCATCAATCCATTGCTAGGGATATCGGTTCTTGATTGACTACTAGTTTAGCTTCCTATATTCCACACAATGTCCAAGGATACCATTCGTCTTCTTTGAAAAAGGTAAAAATAACCGCAAAGAGAAGTAATAGCTTTGATGAAAACCTTTTCTTACAACTCCAATAACTACTTCTTGAGATCATGTAACTGTGTTGTATCCATCCTATATAGAGAAATGAATAGTAGTTCTGATCCGGGAAAATGTTTAATAGGGAAATACACCCCTCACTCTAGAGGTAAAGATAAAAATTCGGATGGAGAGACATCCCTAAACAATCCACCACTAGATGAAATTATATCTGTTAATTCCCGTGGTCATCCAAATATAAACTAGAAATCTGGGATGTAATTCCTCTCAACCGAGGATGCTTGAGTATAGCACTACTCGCCTAGATGTTCCCCTCACCCTTAAGTAGAAAAAACCTGTCCTATAGTGTTGTGAAACTCACCATATGGTGATTTGAGTCAATAAAGGTATGAAAGGAGAAAAACCAGTATATTCCGAGAATTACATGGAATCATGTCATCTCAAATACATATTGGTCCCATAATTAGTGACACACACCAACCTCAAGAGGGAACTCCTTAGACAAATGTAGACTAGCCATCATAATCCCCAACGAAGTTTATTGTGTAGTTAAATCATCATACATAATGATATAGAGCCCAATACTGTCTACAATGGAAACATAATTAATATTATGGGAATCCCTTTTATCAAAAAGAGCATAAGCTAAAATGGAGGAAACTAGAATCACACCTCTAAACATAGAGGTTCTGAGATCCCACTCCATCTTGGTCTCTTCCCTCGCAAATGATTAACATTTACCATGGTCCTGAATCCCAGCCTGACTATGGTGAGCTGGTCCACCATGTAGTTTTTGAGAATTTATCATCTGGCTACCATATCCATGAAAAAAATCTCGGCCTGATGATACCCAATTCTCTGACTGATGAGAAAATGGTGGTTATGCTCTCGAATGTGGAGCCATAGAAGATTACCTCTCACTCACTTCTGGTGATAAAATTCTAAAAAATGTTTAATATGTCCAATCATTCTACAAGATTGGTAATTAATTGGGTCTCTTAGGCACTGATGTCTTGTGAGCCCACTACTTCCACACTGGTAGCACACCACTTGGATACCTTAAGAAACATCACAAGAAATTTCCCTATAGCACTTCCAACCATTAGTCGAAAGTTTAGCTAACCTATATGATTAGCCGCCCTAACTCATACCTATTAACTCCCTCAGATTTGGCTTCGTAATCAGCACCTACTTTACTATAAGAGTCACTGAAGTCTACCTTAAAACATTCATCTGTGATCCAATGTCGTACCTGATACCATCCTCAAATCACCTAGTCAGTGATAGCTTGTCACCTCCCAAAACACAGGTGAAGCAATGAAGCTATTTCAAGCAATAAGAGTAAATCATCATTGGAATGTTGCCCAACTCTAAAGGCAATAACTCTTGGGATCAATCAGTCCTCAATGTCTCAGTGTAGGAGTAATAATAGAAGTTCATCTGAAAATCCTCCCAATAGATATCCTGATAACATCCCACCTATGAGATAACATCCCACCATCTCTTGGTGGAATCATGTAGCATGTATGTCATGACCTTCAACACTATATCTAAAGGAATCTATAGATAATAAATGATAGAAATAATGGCCTATAACTGTGTCTTTGTAGCATGTGGTCCCCAATCGTCTGAAAAGGATGAAGGATGCTGATACTGAAAAACCCACATCATCTATTCCATAGTCTTGGCCGGATGTGGTGCTCCCTGAAAATTCTACATCATCCTCAAATAATTGTCACAAAACCATGCATCAGTGCCAACATTCAGTTTAACAACTGGTGCCAAGAAGGGAACAATGGAATGATATCCTAGTAGTCCCTGATCAACTATTTTCAGTGCCTGGTGATCGCCCAGTACCTAGCGTACAATTAGAGGATGTCTCGGTGGCATGACTCTGCATGGTCATGAAGACACCATAGTTCATGATTATCATGTACTGCAACATTAAACATCAAGAACAAAATATGATAAGGAAAACATTAATGTTTTCAAAAACATGATTACACGATGTGTTGAAACACTACACAATGTGTTACCGTAATCATTAACATCATTGTGTGCCTTAGCCAAACTAGTCATGTAACACCACCTACACACGGTGTGTTTTTCATGATGCACAACATGTACATGAATATTCCCACCATCCATTGAACTTATACACTTCTAGAAATACATTGTTCTGCTGGTGTAACAATATATGACATGAAGACTCTAGACACAACGTGTACCACATATGTTCCATAGACCAATTTAATTAGTCAAATGACTGCATACATGGTCGAATACTACACGGTGTGTATAAACTAGAAATGGAATGTAAAACCATATTTTCATCCACCCATGTTTTAAATCACACGACCAAATACAAGGTCTTTTATAGCATGACATATACAACAAGTACACAGTGGGTTTTGCCAAACCATTATAATCCATGTGTCACTGCTCACATAGTAACTCACATGGACAATAACAACATTATGTGTAAATATGGTATAAAATTTTTAAATAAGAAAATTCATTCTTCAAAAATATAAGAACACATGGAGTGTGGTCATCTCATCACACACAATGTTGTCTGCGTTTTTTGATAGTATCCCTCTGTAACATCTCTCAGAACACCAAAAATCATAATATTCTCCCCATGGAATTCCATGTTTAAATATGTGAGATCCCATACACCCATTAATCAATGTTCAGAATCCTTATTTATATAATAACTTAATAGAATTCAAATAATTTTCTATAATGATCTACCAAATTCTGAATGAAGCAGTCCCATAACACATCGATGACCAAATCATGGAATACATCTAAATAAAACATTAAATATACCAATACCCTATCAAAATAGAAGTTATTTATATCATGGAATCTATCAAAATAGCAGGCCTATTGAGCACATAATCACTCACAAAAGAAAGAAATCAGTAATTCGCCCTAAATGGCATTACAATATTGAATGAAATGTGATCTCTAGAAAGTTCTTATATGATGCATGAGATGGAATACCCTAATATCTTCTAGTTGAAATCTAAATATATCTATAATGATATCAATAATTACTTCAAAAAATAATTGAATCACCCAATGGTGAAATCAAATCAACTGTAACAATTTCAAAACCCCCAAAAATCTCAATTTTTAAGGTAACAAGGATTTTTCCTATACATGGGGTAGCTACTCCTGAGCATAACTTATTACAAACTACCTTTTCTTAAATATCCTAGTCTATAGGATCCAAATAGTAAGGAAATGAAAAAAAAGAATTTTTCTTTGATTACACTTTGTCACATCCTGGATCATGGTGCCGCACAAAGGTTCCCCATACCCAGTTGGTCACAAGAACTGAAGATCATTTGACCAAATTCAAGAATCATATAACATGAAGTGTGGTCTATGGTCAGTTAATGGGGGAACTATTCCCTCAATGGAAAAGTATACATTGTGGATAACAAATAGTAAACTATATCAAATGTAGTAATACCAAATAGAAATAAATAATGGAAGACTGAATGTAAATGCAATATAATCAATGATATATATACGTTGTATGGAATATGTATCTAAGAAAATTTCCAAACAATTTACATTGATAAAAAGAATTATATAATACAAGACAAAATAGAAACAAGAAACTCTATTAGAATTTCAAGCCATAGTTTGGTACCCTTTTCTTTATCTCCAATTTCAATAATGTACCTAATGATGAAGGTAGATTCCCTGTATCCATACCTACAACCATAGAATATATTAAGGTTAAAAACATTACCCAAACAGGGTGTGAGACGAATCCTAGTGGGAAATCACCAAATGATATGTTCCTAACTAGTAGTGAATATATATAGTAAGTAATTTGTATAAATGAAGCAATAAACTAGGATTTACTAAAAAGTAAAAAATCTTATAATTTTCCATTACATTCAATCACAATCATTATTAAATCCATTAAATCATATAAAACATGGGATCTAGACTAATGTATATTTCTCATGTGTACGCAACAAAACAGATGTCTCATAAGACCATTTAAATATTCATTTATGATTTAATCCAAGAATGTGATTTTTCTTGGAAGACTCATCATAATCATTCAATTATTCGATCACGACCCTTAGGGAATGTTCTCACAGTCTAGTCCCCATAGAATAACATATAAAAATAATTTAATAATAACCCTCTGGTAAACCTCTCACAATTTATCCCCTCTCATATAATATACTATGAAACAATTATAAAAACCACCTGGGAAAGCCCTCATGGTATAATTCCTAGAGTCTAATATACTAAAAAAATTATAAATAACTATATGGGAAATATCTCATAGAATAATTCCCCAGGACTATAATAATGACATCATTTATAGAAAACCACTATGGAAATCTCTCACTGTCTAAACCCCTGGGTCAATGACCATCAAGAATCTCTCACAGTCAATACCCCTGGTCAACAAAATGGTAAAAAAAATACTTAAATGGCCCTCCCTTGGGAAGTTCTCATTTTAAATTCTTCTTTGTAAAACCTTCACTAATCATAAATCAGGAATCTATAATAATCCTTGAATCCATCCTAAAAATAAATGTATGGAAAATGTGGTAATCCTAACACGCATCCTAGACCCAATGACCCGAAAATAGTCAAACAAGGGAAACACACCCCTGTTGTCCCATAATCAAGGTATATATGGTTATTCGTAAGAAAATACCCATCATCAATTATGTAAACTATATAATGTGATAATGATGGTCAAATTACAAATAATGAAATACCCAAAATGTGGTTATGCAACACATTATGAATATATAATCCAAAAGAACAAAATGAATCTCACAAATGCCCAGGCTTGATGTCATACGATCGATATACATGAATGTTGGCTCTTGAATAAGCCAAAATATTCATAAATCCACAAAAAAGTGGAATCCTCCCAACCATGAATAGCTCATGAGAGCGGTGGAATCTTGAATAAGGGATCTTGAGGAGATGGGAACTCCCCGGTAGTATTCCAACACACCAAAAAACATATCAATTAGAGGTTGGGTAGAAAATAGGGGGATTGATCTTCATTCATCGTTCCCGAGCGATCCTATATGAAACACCGGAATAATTTTTCTATTTTGGACATGAGACATGACCCCACTCTAATATATCAAATAAAAATAAATCTACAATTTTTTTTCATTAAATGTACATTTCTTATAGTAGAAGTAACTATCCCCTATCTTAAGTGGTCTTCCATGTCATCACACAAAAATGTACTCAGCCGTTACACAGTTGTACACAGAAATGGAGTACATGGGATTTACTCAGAAGTACATGACATGTACTCAGAATTAAACGGCGTGGTCTTAGAGAAACCCCATTTCTTCTCTTTCTCGAAAACCAACCTGAATTCAAGATCTATATGAGAAATTACGATCTGGGTTATTACGCAGTGAATAGTTGAGCCACATCAAAAGTTGATAAAATAAAATTTAGATAATTAAAACCACAGTTTCCCCTAATTCTCCAATCATAAGATTTTCTATTTTTCCCTATGTGTGACACACAATCCCCTTCAATCAAGGAGTTATCCATAGGTTATTGAATGTACGTTGGAGGATAAATCTCTTTGGTAAGTGATTTTTCTTCGTTGTTATTATCCATTAATATTAGATTAGACATTGTTCTATCTCTTTGAACTATATATATACCCTAATAAAGATATATATATGAGTTTTATATTGTTTTATGTTGTTATTTGGTTTGATATAGTGAAAGGAACCTATATTATGATTAGATCATATATTTTCATAGTTCCCTTTTCCCATCATTTCTATGGTGGGTGGATTCTCCCTCGACTCCACATGATTATGAAATGATATATTTTTTTTATATAACTTATTTTTTGAAATTATTCTAAAACCATCTTTTGATCCTTTATGTAATAACCCTTTTGATGTTTTTTGGAATTTTTGAATGCATATGGCTAGTAGAAAAATTAATGAATTGCTTATTTTTAAATGATTCCTTTCAATATGTTTGGTTTTTTTGTTAATGGGAAATGTATATTGAATTTTTTTATATAATATGTGTTTTTATATGGAATTTATTTGTCTTGAATTTTTTTTTAAACGGGATTGTGTGGTTTTATTTTTATTAGATGTGACCCTAAGTTAGGGATGTGTCCCACTAGGGATCCTAGAATTTGTTACCTTGTGAAGAATGGTATATCCTCAAGATACCACTCATTAGTATGGTAGTTTCACTAGGGAATGAACATATGGACATGTTAGCCTATTAAAACACGTAATGGGTATTTCAAATGACCGGAATAATTCCATTTATTTGAATATTTCATTACTGTGGTAATTACTACATCATAATTGTGCCATAAATAAATATATCTATATATTATATGAAAATTATATATAAAATACCATGATTTAGGAAATATTTTTAGATTTATAATGACTCTTTATATACATTGATATCTATTATATAACCCTCTATTAAACCCTATATAGTAAAATATATATGTTTTTGTAATAATTATCATTACTTTAAATTAATTCTTATAAATTGTCATTTTTACATCCAAGTGAATCCATGGGGTCCCAAAATAGATACACGGATTTCCATGGTTAGAAATATCTAATACAATAGGATCAGGGAATGTGTTTGGGTAGTTTAATATTATTATAATATTTATTTTTAACATTTTTTACCAAATTTACTCTTTAACCATGGTAAATAAATTAATTACTAAAGTTACTATTCATAATGTCCAAAAAATAAAAGGTATCTATTTAAAAAATTTAAACCTTATAAATCCAAATATGGAATCAATTTTTACAGATTCATATCATTGAATACACAGTAATTAATTTAAAATTAATCCCATTGTCGAAAATGGGTTTTGGTTTAAAACATTCGTAATGTTTTAAATGATTTTACATATGAATTCATTGTAAAATTAATGAAAATGACTTATAATAAATTAATATATAAAAATATACTCAATTTATACTTTAAAATCACTCAATAATATATTTTAACCATATAAATATTTTTGAAGAAGAGAATTGTTTTCAAATAAAATTCAGCACATTTTCACTATGAATTAAAATATGAATGTTATCAACAAAATATCAAAAAACGTCCAATGTAAAATTTTATGTCTCCCTTACAAATAATAATTTTACCTTATCATATATAACATATAAAATTGTCAAAACTATATTTTAAATCGGTATGCCATCAAAAGGTGGTAAGACAATATTTTTTTTTAAAAAATACATCTATTTATTCGAAAAATTGAATTTTTTTCTCATATCATGTGTAAGGTAAATTATATTTTTATATAAATTTAATAATGTGGTGACTACTATTCATAATTTCTAGTTTATATAGTATTTTAAGAACTTATCATTGTTTAGTGAAACTCAGTATCTCATACAACACAAGCTATCGAAGAAGATCAATCTTGTGTGTAACAAAAGACAAGTCAGTGTTTCATGTAGAGCATGCATCCTTTGGTGTTGTGTATAACATAATAAAAACATATTTCATTTGTACATTGAACAAAATATATACTCAGAGTTGTGTGTGTTTAATTCTGTCAAACTATCTTTTAATTGGGGGTAACACAATCCAGGAATAGTGTTGTGCATAATATAAGAAAAAACATTGTTGCCTATAACGCAAGTTAGTATTATTGTAGTGTATAAAAAATATATATCAAAGAAATTAAAAATAATATATCTCATAAAATCTCAGGGTGTTACAAGGACCAGCCCCACATGCTGCATCATTCCCTTATAGTCTGTCACTCCACATGTGGCATGCCTCACATTGCATCCTTGTGAAACCATAAGTTGATGGCACTCATGAACAATACCACGATCTTTTTGAAGATCTTATATGACTTATTAGGGTCAAATACTTTTATCTCAGATTGTTTCACCATGGATCAAGGACACAGAGGTTGATTGTTTTCATGGTTATTTCAAGGGAGAGGAAGTCATTCAAAATGTAATAGATTTAGGGGGAGAGATAAAGAAAATTAAAACCTAAATAATGGATCCTGGCCTTGTTTGTTTAATCCATTGTCCATTCATGTTTAAAGATCTAATGAAGAACAAAAACTGATAAAAAAAAGATACATCTCTTATTCTTAAACCAGTCAACAATTATCCATCCATCTATAACAGTCAAACCACAGATCAACATTTTTTTTCCTATGTTTTTCCTTGAATTTATGAGTGGAGGTGGTAATAAAAATAATTTCAACATCCTACCTCAATTTTTGATGAGTCATTGATAGTTAATAGAGGTCCACGGCTTCCTCAATCCTCGATCTACTGACACTCGTTGTCGTTCATTAGATGGGTTTCTATCTCCTTGCCACAAAGTAATTCTTTGGTTATGATGATAACCATGAATTTTATAAATAATTATTAACAAAAAGTGACTCTAACACTATGTCATCAGGTAACATTAAATAAAATAAACTTGATTTATTTTATTTCATTTAACATCCAAATACTACTTTTCTATGTTGACACGTGTAGGTCAATATTAGGCCCCGCCTTAGGTAATATTTCTAATCTAAATGAAACAATAACCTTGTATGTTATATCATAGAATCTATTAAGGAGTTATTCCAATTTTTTATGAAACCCACATAAGGGCGCTATTAAAACACATAACATTGATCAATGGACTTCTCTGGGGAAACCAAGACAGGTAATCACATGATGTCTTATCTCTTGATCTCAGAAGTTTTCCATTTAATTATGAAATAAAAATTGAGAAAATATGTGCCATAAATATCTCCTACTTAAGGATTTAGTTAATGGAATGCCTAAAAATAGATATACAAACAAATAGAGTTACTGTTAATGAATCTGATCCTCTAGCTCCCATGTGCTCTCCGAGAAATTATTGTGCTACCACTGAATTTAAACAAGATTAATTTTACACCCACTAAGGATCCTCTCATATAGATCCATGATCTGTATTAGGTACCCCATGAATGTTTCCCCATATTTAATGTCTAGATCACCCTATTATGTGATGAGTGATGGATCATGCACGTAACTTCATGGCTAAAACATGAGAAGGACATCATGCACCCACTCTAATTTTGGAGTTAGATCCAAGAATTATTCCACCACACCATCTCTATGTAGTATCTAGAAGGGCACGGAAATCCTCGAGATAGCTTTATTCCACTTCAAAATCTCATTATCCCGTGTTGAAGAGATATACGAAGGAACACATAGTCCCCCTCCTCAAAATCCAACTGTCTCCATCGCCTATTTGAATAAAAATTCTGGTGTCTATTTATAGTATTCTTTTTACCGTATATGTCCTTCACCATCACTATCATCTCTTACACCACCTCCATCCACATGAGTGTTGACCCCCCATGGGTCCATCTAGCAATGTGGTTATTTGTAGGGTTGTCTGTACAAGGACTCGAATGGTGTTGTACTAATGGTTGAGTGGTATATGGTTTTTTTTATAAAAAAATCCATTTGTGGTAGGTGATCCCCCCAATAGCGGCCAAAATCGTGGATTCAAGCATGTAGCATGTCCTCTATAATGATTTTGGTCCACTCTGTCTCGCTGTACATTTGCGGTCAAACACAATGCTCAATCGAAGTTGATTCCCAAATTCATCATGCAATACCTTTCACAAGTAGGATGTAACGTGAGCATCATGATCCAAGACAATAATATATGGGACTCCATGGTGTCCAACATTCTCTTTCATGTAGAGGCATCACAAACACTCTACAGAACTCTTCTCCTAAATCTCTATGGATTGGGTTGTCATTGTGATTCAGAAATTGATCACCTAGAAGGCATCATGCACCAAGATATACATGCTAAACCCATTAAGAAGAACATTGATATCCTTTCCCACATTCACTCTGGCACCTATATGGGTTGATTCAATCCATTTGGAACCTGGTCCTCATCATTCACTTGCTGAAAATATTGGAATCTAAAAATTAACTCTACCACTGCATTCTTCATCCCTAGCCACCAGAACTGACATTGGATGTCCTGATACATCTTCTCCACACATACATGTCCTGCCAAATAGGATTTATGGAACTCCATTAAGACCTCCTCCTACAACATAATTGGTACATATGGAAATCCTATTAAGAGAACTAAGTGATCCCAAACATTCGAGTATCCATCATTGGCATGCCCTGTATACATTTGATCCAGTACTGTATCACCGTTGGTATCCCCAAGTAGATCATCCAATGCTCACTATAAGAGTGGAGGGGTAACAAACATCAAACGGAGGTAGGATTATTTATCTCCATCCTCAAAATATATCTACAATGTATCCTAATTCTCATACAACTTTCTCAGCCCTGCAAGCTGCATCAACTATTGAGAGTGTCTTCCATCACATTCCCCTTCCCAAGAGTATAGAAAATATCAAATTCATAGCCATAGAGAATCTCTTTATATGACCTATACCTCAAGATCAAAACCTTTTTAGATATGATATACTTCATAAATTTTATTCAATGTTTTAATTATCTGCTTTCCCATAAGGTACTGTTTCCATATCATCATAGTGAAGGCTACGAATTCCAACTCAATCATGGGTCACATAGTTCTACTTATGTGGTCTCAACTCTTGTGAACCATAGGCAATCACCAATTTCCCATACATCAGGACACAACCAAGCCTGGTCCCTTATTCTTCTTAAAACTCTACATACATAACACCATCCTCTAACAATATCATGATTGGAGTGCTCATCAATCTCTACCTCATCTGCTGAAAACTCTCTTGTCACTTCTCCATGCACATGAATTGTTTCTCCATTCGCGTCAAAGGTGAAAAGTATGCTTCTAATCTAGATAATTTTTGCACAAACCAAAAATAATTCCTTGCCAACCCAAGGATACTACGCACCTCGATAACACTCTTAGGTGGCTCCCATGAAAGAACCCCCTCTATCTTCACTATATCCACTAGAACTCCAGCCTATGAAATGATGTGTCATAAAATCTGGACCACTCCAATCTATAACTAGAATTTCTAGAGCTTCCTGTAACAATGGTTCTCTAAGAGTATGACTTGGAACATTCTCATTTGTATCATGTGTTCCTCATTAGATGCTAAGTAAACTAGTTTTTGATCAATGAAGACCATGATGAACTAGTTTAAATAACGTTGGAAGGTCATGTTCATGAGTTCCATGAACACTTCATTGGATTTCATCAGTCCAAATGGCATAACAAAGTACTCATAGTGGTCAAACGGAAATATCATGATGTCTTTGGGATGTCCTCTTCCCTTACTCAACGTTGGTGATATCCATATTTGAGGTCTATCTTCGAGAACCACCTCACTCCCTTTAGCTGATCAAACATGTCATCAATGCTCTATAGTGGATAATTATTCCTCATAGTCACCTGGTTCATGAATAGAATGTATAAACATAATCTCAAGATCATGTATTCCTTCTTTGAAAAACCCTTGGGGGAATAGGGTGAAACAATGTGTCTCATGATGCCCTTTCTCTATATGTCCTCTAGTTGTACCCTCAACTCATAAAGCTCTATTGGAGACATCTGATATATAGTTGTAGACCTCAGTGCCGTATTAGGGTAAAAATTGATGTGGGGACAACATCAATGCAAGGAGATAATCCGGGGGAACCATTAAGAAATATGTTCTTATAATCCACCACCACTTTTGGAAAATGGGGACTCCTATCGGCCACAGTGGTAAGGGTAAGACTAGCTAACTAGAGAGTAACCGGTTGCACCCTCCTATGTGTGAGTCTGTCATAATATGCATGAATTTACTTTTAACTAACAAATGAAAACCTAGTCACTTTAATATGGTCACACAACACTCTCGGCCTAAAATAGATTATCTAAGAATAAACTATGTATAACGAGACAATTCCATGAATTTCTTTGTAAGGCCTCAAAACCAGGACGAAGAGACCCCTACCAAAAATATCACTCCCTAATGTAAGGGAAAACTTTTGCAAAATGTTTGTGATCATTTATTCTCCACCCATATGAGTCACTAAGCATATGGATCGAGTTAACGGTTCCACTGGGATCTCACATTGTTAAAAAGAATTGTGATGTGAAAAGATTGACTGGAACACGTGTCTATCAATAGGGAAAATATAGTGGAAAAGAAATATATTGTACTTCTAATTATCCTCAGATCCTCAACTTTATATGACACAATCACCTGAATATTCCCTCATCCCTATCAACTTGCTCCCTGAGCTGATGGTGGACCACATGGGGGTGGTGGTGGTAGTAACATGACCCTCTTCCCACCTCATTTTACACGACCTAGTTCTCTTCCATACATTCCTCCCTTTGGACATCATGCTCTTATTTATGCCTCAGTCTTGTTAGTCCCGTGACTATCTCCTAATTAGTCCTACGACGGGTCAGGAAATCTTTATCTAGATTCCCCCAACCACCACATGAGTAACACATCCTATCGTTCAGCTAACAATTGGTCGATTTGAATCACTGCACCACTAATTCAATGTCCTAGGGTCATCCCCTGAAGTGCCTAACCTTCATGGGTCCCTGTGTCTATTGTTGGCTACCTACCACCAAAGAATCATCTACTTGGTGTTATCTGGTAGCACCCATGGATGGAGTCTGCTCTATTACAAATCTCTACAAAAATAGAGATTTGTCCATTAACCCAACCTATGTCAGTGTTCTAAGGGATATCATCGACGTCTTGATATACTTTCATAGCCCCTACTCGAAGGATAGGTCTCTGAATAATGGGTCTTGTATCATATCTATTGAGTTGCGTGAAATATTTGTAAATCTCACTGAGAACTCCACTACTATCTGACAGCCCAACTATGGATCCAGGAGGTCCTGTATTCACAGTTAGCATAACGTCGCAAGAGTGAACTCATCCATGAAGAGGTACTAAAAGTCTTCCAAAGATAGATTTTTATAATTATGCATAAGGATCAATAAGCTCCACTATCTCCCCGCTAAGACATGAAGAAGGCTCGCAAATAGAACATCCATCTGGTTGGAAGGCGTCCTCAAAACTCAGAAGAAACCTATATCTACCTCCCTCCAATCCTCAGATGTCAGAGGGACAGTCACACACAAAAAAATTGGATGTTTCTTAGTATATAACTCCTGAACCACACATAACCTACATGAATCATCTACCGGTAGTGCTAGTAGTAACTTTTCCTTGATGGGTGGAGTTATTAGTGTGACACGACCCTGACGTTCTATCTTCGGTACTGGTCATTGTACCGATGCCTCATAATTAGGCATATCATCCTCCTAATCAAGCATCATAATCCTAGTTAGATATATATGTGGACACATAATGAAATAGATCAAGATAAACCAAAATCAATAGAGTACACTGGGTGAGCTGACAGTAGAAGAACCTGAGAATACCCCCAAATTCTATATGACACATACAACAATTATTTAGATGAAACTAGGGTTTCCTTTTACTAATTTTGAAATAATTATTAAAATTCATAAGGTATGTATGCTTCCTTTGTGGTACCAACAAAACATTCCCCAACCAGTAATCAAAACAAAAAAACATAACAATATTTCCCTCAATCCAACCTCACCGTCACCTGGTTCTTAAGTAGAACCAACCCACATTGAGACCACTATATGAGCACCCATTCCAGTGGGGGTTGTATCATGACAAAATGTAACACCGAAAACATTTTATGATATGCTTATATTAAATACATTCAATTTATCACCGTGTTCCTTTGAAAAAACACTAGGTTATTTAAGAGATTGTTAAAACCTTTCCATTAAATATAAAATTTCCACTTCAATGTTTTGAATTTCGATAAATGGTCATTTAGAGTTCTCATTAGAAAGTCATTTGGAGTCTGATAGAATAAACATGATTATTAGTGAATACTAACATAGTCTTATGAGTAGTAATATGAATAGTAAGATGACCCATGTGAATAGTAAATAATAATATTATTTTATTTTATTAAGGTAATAAGATAATGAGGGATTAATTAGTTTTTCAATGAGAAAGAAAACTAATTTCACTTTAAGATTGTTATTTTTCGAATTAACTATGAATTTATTTTAAAATTCAATTACTAATATTAAGAAAATTATTTTTGAAAAATTGATTTTACTTTTGAATTCTACACGTTGAAAAATGGTAGGGGTGAATTTTTGGGATTTTTATGAAATTCCAGAATTATTGATTTATAGGGAAATACGATAAAATAATGTATATACAAATTATCAGTTAAATACACTATTCATGACATTAAAAGTGATGAAAGTCCACTTCGTTCGAAATCGCATGCACTTTTTACTCTTAATGGTCACATGAAACAACCCTATTGGTTGTCTTAAGGGAAATAATAAAATAATAAATTAAATATTCAAAATTTTACTCCTCTCCTCCACTATAAAAACTCATCACCACTCCCTCTTATCTCCACTCTTCTACACCTTGAAGCTCCTTAATATTATGCCAAATTACCCTTCCCTAGACTGTACCCACGTCCTTGAAGCATCTGGTATTTCCAAAAGACCAAAACCCCTTCCATTAAGGAGATTCTCAAGGAGGTTATTTCAAGAGATAATACACCCTTCTGTTTTATTTGGTTTCATTTCAATTTATCTACTTTTTCTATCCTCTCCTCACATCCTCTATCCAAATTACAATGATAACTCCAGTAAAATATATATACTGGATTTATATCATGTTAATGGAATAACCATCATAAATATTCATACTCCCTCCCTTGTATTTTTTATAAACGAAATCGACGTCCATGGGGTTCTGATTTATAACCTTCATGGACGCTGAAGTTTCATTCTTTAATTTCTTCTTCATTACTAGCCATGAAACCATATTCATGGTTGTAACAGACTATAATTTATGTGTTATAACCTAATTAATATTCAGGAACCAAAATATGTATATATAATTATGTTATATGAAAAAACTAGTTCATAATATTCTAAATTCCACCGAATAATTAAAGTTGTTGTCATCTACTGATTCATCCCCATTCCAAGAATAAAAATGAAATAAATGACCATTATAAATTATTAATGTTCAGTAATAATATATAATTCGAATCATTGAGATTTATAACCATTCCACAAGAACATCATCAATAAAAAATAGGTGAACCGAATATGAAAATAAAGGTAACAAACACTTTAGAATGACGAAATTCAATACAATAACTTATCAATAAAGACATAAATGAACTAAGTAGAATTATTGTAAACTAAATACATGTCTAATAGGTTCTGAAATATGTTATTAAAAATTATAATTTCATATTCAATGAGATTAAGTACAAGAGTGGAGCACGTTTGTATTTAAGGTAAGGGTTTCTTCATCTCACTTCCATTTTCGTGTGATTTTCCATATTCACTACTAATAATTTTGTATGGTGTATGTATACTTACCATTAATTTAAAATAACATGAAAATATTTATATTAATGGTATTAAATCTATAATTTTTGTATTATTAATTTTTGTGGAATACAAATCGTTTGATTACAAAGTCGTAAGGGTTTTCTACATGAACATGCATTTTAATTCGGGTTACAGTCATTGTCTAATTACCGCAATGAAATTCATATGTATTGTTATGTACTCCTCATATATTCTATGTGAGTATTATATATATTCTTACAAACCAGAAACATTACTTATTTTATGGATAGTTACACGTTGTAAATGGATTTTTCAAAATTGTTTCAAAAATACAAGCCCAATTCAAGGGAATTTCTCAAATTCTTACCTATTTTCAAGGGAAATATGTAATTTGTTTATCAAAACCATTATATTTTTAAAATCTCTCATTTTATTCATAAAATACTATCTTATTTCAATTATTTTTTTATAAAAATATTTTTCCAAAAGAACTATACCTTTCAAAATAAACGAGTATTTATCTTCAGAATTTCTTAATGATTTTATAAGAGTGTTCTCATCTAATTCAACACTCTTGTTGAGTCAATGGTATTATTGGGTTTAATAATTTATGAAGTCATCTACCATATTTTATTTAATGTTTTAGGACTAAATCTTTTTTGGATGATCTATCATAAAACCATTCGCCATATTACTCAAAATGGTTAGTGTTTTATGTTTAATGATTGGGGAAAGATAGATACATTTCATATGATAGATTCAATATAAATGTATATGTTGTTTATGTTGATCCCATATCATATGAGGATTTCACTGGTCTTATTATGTGATGGGTGTGGCCCGCTATAGCCCCTTGATGCATCAGTAGGTCTCACGAGACAACTACACGTGGAATTGGAAGAGGCATTTCCCATTGTGATATGGATTTTGGCTGAGGCCTTAATCACTAGACATCTTGGCCAATTCCATGACAAAATGGTTTAGAATGTCCAGAATATGAACTTCCCTCATTATGAAGCTAGTAATTGAATTTTTATGAGGTTATTCGACTATTATAACACCCATGATTATGTTTTATTATGGCATTGTTTATTCTGTTCATATTTCTGCCATAATGTGTTCATGTTCATTATTAAAGGCATGCGTTTTAAATTATTCACCATGTCTGATATTTATGCTATCTTCCCCTGTATTTCTTACTCTTTCTATGAATTTGAGCTCACACTGTAACATGTGTTTCATTTTTCTTAGGACATGAAGGACTAAATTATGAATGACATGAAATCATAATCAAGGAGACATGATGTTGCTAGTGGAATAATTTAGTGTGGTTTTTCCTTTAATGTTGTAATGTTATACTTATTCATGTAACTTGTTTCCAATAATACTAAACCGCACGGTCTTTAGGGATTCATATTCCTTGTATGTATGCCAACGTAATCAAATAAGGCGCCGACTTTGGGCAACTGGGGTCGGGTCCTTACAGTTGGTATCAGAGGAAGTTTAGTAGAATACATGGAAACTAGATTTATAAAAAATAGAATAAAGGAAGAGACCCTAACTTAGTCTTTGTGGATATACATACAAATACTTCCACGTATTTTGGTAAGGAAAAGATTATGTGAATATTTCTAGCAAATACATCGCTGTCTGGATACGAGAAGGTAGAGGTGGCTCTGGCACATATGTATCTAGGGGTAATACCCAAAAACACTGCATTGAGCTAGACTCGAATGGGAACTAGTAAACGACAACGGTCCTTGCTACACTCTTGGTTATGACACTCCAAGTGGATTTGCTTAAGATAATTCACATTTTCCTTACTAGCCATTATAAGGGAGTTTAATGTAAATTTTACGTAGAAGATTTGGTTTGGATAACTCTAGAACCCAGAACTGGACAATTAAAAACATACATAAACAATACTAAGAGCAATTTTTTCTTAATTTTCAGATGGAAAACGACTCTATTTGTCTTTTTTTCTATTCCAACAACATTATCAGTGACCATAGTGGGAAAATAATGTGTTGAAAACTACGAGAAATTTTAAAATATTCGTTTATCATGAAAAACCCTCAACCGAGTATCATACTCTCCTAAGGTACTCCAACTTCACCATGGAGCATGTTTCGTCTAATAAATCCTGATAAGTGCACAAATCTCGTTCTCTGTACGACAAGGGAAATAATTTGAGGGTATCATTAAATTTTTTAACCTAGATAATAATTTATGTTCACGTGGGGACATTGATGAGGCTGCATAAGGGGCGACCCCTGAGAAACATATCTATCTCAGATTTTGACCTACAGATTCTGTGGTTGAGTTGGGGAATTTGAAGACCTTGAGAACGAGACTATCCATTTGCATTTTCCACATCATGTTCATATCTATGTCGCTCTACTTGATAACTGACACAGTTCTCTCAATCTGAATTCGAGATGTCCACACACAGTCGACCCTAGTTGCAGACGTTGCATTTGGACCATAGAGATAGAGGAATTTAGAATCGCATTGGGGATCCATTTGTCTGAAAACTGGGGAAATCCCCAACATCGGTGGAATCTATGAGGATACATTTTAGAGAACGTTAGGAAATCCATACTAGTTTTTTTGTGAAAGGGAGAAAGTGATTGTGTAATTTATTGGGTTTTATAAATCATTTCTAAATTAATTCTATGCTTTGATACTTTTTTATATAAAACAATTACATGGTTTAAAATGGTATTTCCATAATGAATGTTGATTTATTGAAACATTTTAGATTGAATATATGAGCCTACCAACCAATATTTTATCACTACCTACCGAGTTGTTAGAGACTATAATTTTCAAGACATGCTTCGAAGAGGACCAGCCCTATGCCAACATATGTCTGACTTGTAAACTACTCAATCGAGCATCGAATCATCCAATCATTATCCATCTATACCAAGGAATCAATCTGTTCTATTACCGTATTGCATATGCAAAATTTTCTGCATATAGGAAAAGAGGGATGTATCATGATGCTCTTTTTCTATGATTCACTCTAGCTAATAACTTCCGAGTTGTGGGTAAATTTTCTAGAAAATGTTTTGAATAGTCACCATCGAGCGGCCTACCAATTCCAGATCCTGTGTTTTACTATGTACAGATAACTTTACGACATAAATATCTTCAAAAACGATGTGGTGCATGGGAATTATAGGGATTTAGCCAACACAGAAATTTCCGACCTCCACACATCTTGTACCTCTCTATGGAAGCCTGAGTTCTTTAAGAATATATTCAACCCTAGATCTCTACAGTGCGTCTCGGCTAAAGAAATTGAGCTGCTGAATACTACCTTTGGAATCCAACTAAGGTCGTCATCAACCATGAATCAGTTGTGTTCCTAGTAAAGGAAAATTAGGAGTAACGTGTGTCTAGTGTTACATATGGTCATGAGAGATTGAAATATTTTGTTGGGAATTCGTGTATTGGGGGACTAGGAAACCATTTTTCATGTTTTACTTTTTAAACTAGTGGTTAATTAAGAATATAACTTGTTTTCTATTATTTTTGTTATCCTTTCATCAGTTATACATTTTAATGAGTATCACTAAGTAAACACTCATAATAAATTTTCAGATGGAAGGAAAAACCCATATGGTATCTCTTCTAATGGAGGTACTGGAGATTATTGCTAGCAAAAACCTATGAAGAGGAGTACCTACATCTCTCAAACTTGAAAAAGACGTGTAAAAAACCATATGAAGTGAAAAACAGTTCAGACATTCTCCACACCTGTCCAGGGAATTCTTCAATTTACTACTGCATATCCATGACATGATTGGCTGAGTATAAGGGAAGAGGAAAAAATACCACCAAGGGATTTTCCTATGTTTCACCCTAGTCCAGAACTACATGGCCAGGTTATGTTTTCAAGAGGCTACTTTGGATGGAAAACATTGTGCGACCTACATGTAACAACTCCTTAGTTTCAGCCTATATAACAGTGTATATGACTTAGATTTCCATATTCAAGACATAGTTCGGCGAGTTCTTCGTGGGTTGGTCCATTCAGGCATTTCCAAACATTGCATTGTTCGAGCCTCCCTTTGGAAGCACGAGTGTTAGATGCAAGAGTTCAACTCCTTCTATATGAGGTGTGTCTGGGTCAGAGAACTAGAGGATTTGAGAATCAATTAGGGTTTTCTGTTGAACGCACCTGATGATCCTCTACTATGGGATATGTGTTAAAAACATCTTATATCATTCTTTTGTGGTTATAAAATGAATTGTGAGGATGCAATTCCTCGAAGGATGGATTAATGTAACACCCCAATCATTTTATGGTATGCTTCAATTAAATACATTCTATTAATTACTGTCTTCCTTTGAAAACACACTAGGTTATTTAGGAGATAGTAAAAACCTACCCATTAAATATAAATTTTTAGCTTCAATGTTTCGAATTTCGAAAAATGGTCATCTGGAGGTGTGATCAGTAAGTCATTTTGAGTCTGGTAGAACAAACATGATTTTTGGTGAATAGTAACATACCCTTATGAATATTAATATGAATAGTATTATGACCCTTGTGAATAGTAAATAATATTATTATTTTATTTTCTTAAGGCAATAAGATAATGAGGTATTGATTAGTTTTTCAATGAGAAATAAATCTAATTGCACTTTAAGATTGTTATTTTTCAAATTAACTGTTACCTTATTTAAAAATTAAATTAATAATATTAAAAAAATTATTTTTGAAAAATGTATTTCACTTTTGAATTCTACACGTCGAAAAATGGTAGGGCTGATTTTTTGGGATATTTCAGAAATTCTAGAATTTTTTATGAATAGTGAAATATGATAAAATACCGTATATACAAATTATCAGGTAAATACACTATTAATGACATCACAATTGATGTAAGGACACTTGGTTCGAACTCACATGCAATTCTTACTATTACGGGTCACATGAAAGAACACTATCAGTTGTCTTGAGGGAAATAATAAAATAATGACTTAAATATTCAAAGTTTTACTCTTCCCCTCCACTATAAAACCCCCCACCACTACCTCTTCTCTTCACTCCTCTAAGTATTGAATATCCTTAAAGATATGCCCAATTACCTTTCCCTAGTCTCTCCCCACTTCAATGAATATTCTGGTCTTTCCAAAAGACCCAAACCCCTTCCCTTAAGGAGATTCTCAAGGAGGTTATTTCAAGAGGTAAAACACCCTTCTTTTTCATTTGGTTTCATTTTAATTTAACTTTTTTTTCTATACTCTCCTCACCTCCTCTTTCAAAATATCAATGATAACTCTAGTAACATGTATATACTGGATTTATATCATGTGAATGGATGAAACATCATAAATATTCTTACTCCCTCCCTTTTATATTTAGAAATGAAATCAACGTCCATGAGGTTCCGATTTATAACCTTCGTGGATAGCGAAGTTTCGTTCTTCATTTTCTTCTTCATTACTGGTCATGGAACCATATTAATGGTTGATCACGACTATAATATATGTTTTATAACTTAATTAAATTTATGTAACCAAAATATGTACATATAATTATGTTATATGACAAAAATAGTTCATAATATTCCAAATACCGCTGAATAATCGAAGTGGTTGTCATCTAATGATTAATCCTCGTTCCATGTAAAAAAATGATAGAAATAACCATTATAAATTCTTTATGTTCATTAATAATATATAATTCCAATCCAGGAGATTTATAACCATTCCACACGAACTTCATCACTTAAAAACATGTGAACCGAATATGAAAATTAAGGAAACGAACACTCCAAAACGACGAAATTCAGTACAATAACTTATCAATAAAGATATAAATGAAGTAACCAAAATTATGGTAAACTAAATACATGTCTAGTAGGTTATCAAATAATTTATTAATAAGTATAATAAGATATTCCTGGAGCTTAATTAAATGAGCGGAACATGTTTGGAGTTAAGATAAGGGTTTCTTCATGTCACTTCCATTTTAATGAGATTTTCCATATTCACTACTAATACTTTTGTATGGTGTATGTATACTGAAATTTGATTTCACATATCATGAATATCTTTATATTAATGGTATTAAATATATAATTTTATTATTATTAATTTTTGGGGCATACGAATCGTTTGATTACAAAGTGGTAAGGGTTTTTTACTAGAACTTCCATTTTCATTTGGGTTACGTTGATTGTCTAAATAACTCAATGAAATTATTATGTATTGTTATAAACTCTTCAAATATTATGTGTGAGTATTATATATATTCTCACAAACTAGAACCTTTACTTATTTTATGGATAATTACACGGTTTGAAAATGAACATTCAAATATTTTTCAAAAATACAAGCCCAATTCAAGGGAATTTCTAAAATTCATACGTATTTTCACGGGCACTCTATAATTTGTTTGGGGAAACCATTAAATTTATAAAATCACTCATTTTATTATTAAAATACTATCTTACTTGAATTATGGTTTTATAAAAATATTTTTCCAAAACAACAATTCTTTTCAAAATAAAATAGTATTTATCTTCAGAATTGCTTAATGATTTTATAAGAGTTTTTTCATCTAATTCAACACTCTTGTTGATTCCACAGTATTATAGGATTTAATCATTTATGAAGTCATCTACCATATATTATTTAATTGTTTATGACTAAAACAATTGTGGATGATCTATCCAAAAAACATTAACCATATTTCTCAGAATACTTAGTGTTTTATATTTAATGATTGGGGAATGATAGTTACATTTCATATGATAGATTCAATATGAATGTATATGTTGTGTATGTTGATGACGGCTCATATGAGTAATGAATTGGTCTTATTATGTGATGGGTTGGGCCTGTTATAGCCCCTTCATGCATCGGTAGGGCTCATGAGACAACTAGATGTGGAATTGGTTGAGGCCTTTCCCATTGTGATATGGATTTTGGCCGAGGCCTTAATCACTAGACGTCTGGGTCGAGGCCTTGAAAAAATGTTTCAGAATGTCCAATATATTCACTTCCCTCATTATGAAGCTAGTAATTGAATGTTTGTGAAGTTATTCGACTAGTATAATACCCATGATTATGTTTTATTATGGCATTGTTTATTCAGCTCATATTTCTTCCATAATGTGTTCAAGTTCATTATTAAAGGCATGTGTTTTCAATTATTTACCATGTCTGATGTTTATTCTATATTCCATTGTATTTCTTACTCTTACTGAGTATTTGAGCTCACCCATTCATATGATTCATTTTTCTCAGGACATGAAGAAGTAAATTATGAATGACATGAAAGCATAATCAAGGAGACATGATGTTACTAGTGGAATAATTTAGTTTGGTTTTTACCTTCATATTGTTATATTAAACTTATGTATGTAACTTTTTTCTAATAATAATAAACTACACAGTCCTTCGGGATTCATATTCCATCTATGTATTCCAACATAATCAAATAAGTCCCTGGCTCCGGGAAACTGGGGTTGGGTCTTTACTCTATCCCAATCCCACCATCAATAGTCTTGGGGATGGGGACTAACACTGAGTAGGAATATCCCTGAAATGGGAAGAATTTACCCAAGTAACTTTACACATTCACACATCTCCATGACCAAAATTATGAAACGTATGAATATTATGAAAAAAATGCATTCATACACTATGATACCAACCAAAGAGTATGATAGTAGGAAAAAATGAAATTAAATAGGGCCAGAATATAAGAACACTAAATGACAGAGTCTTTCCAAGTGAATACACGTGTTCCAAAAACATTTCTATAGATAACCCTACCATAAGGGTAGTTGTATGATGGTTTTATAAAGATTCATGAGAACACACCATCAGTATGAACTCTCTAAGAACCACCTAGTGCTGCTCCACCAAGAACTTCATCAAAGCATTGATTATCTACAAGGGACATGGCATTTTTGGTTAACTCCCATGCATGGGTGAGTAAAACAAAACTCAGTAGGAGTCCTCGACAACACAAAGGAAATCCAATATTAAATACAAGATGTTCCACATAATGAAATTAATGATGTATACCATGAAAAAATACATGAAGTACAGTCAACTCACATAGGTTTATGTCTATTACACGAATATAGGTTTATCATACATAGTCTATATAACATCAAATTTTGGTAACTTGTGGAGTGTCAATAACACACAGAGTGTCAGTAACAAATAGAGTGTTAGAAACTCACGGAGTGTTAGTAACACAGAGAGCATCGATAACACTTAGAGTATCGATAATTCATGCATCCCCCAAGTCACTTAATCACCTAGTCACATAATCCCAATGACCACATTGTCAGAAATATCTCATAGTCACAAAGATCACATCCAGTCATAGGATTGAGCTAGTTGTGTACTTGTACCAGGATAAACTACACCACTAGAAATTAGGTCACATTACAAATTCCATAAAATTTCATTTAGAGAATCTCAAAATAATATTCCCTTTTCAAGGGTCCCAACTCCATGAATATATCATCGAACAAATTGATGGTTGGAGGGATTTTAGAGTTTTTTGTAAAACGGTCCTACCTAACCTCACCCTATATGGTCGGGTCCCGTTCAGCGTAGTGAGCCAGCTGGACCTGTCATGTTGGGTTGTCAGAGAAACCTGACCCAAATTTTCCTGCCCCCTGCATGTTGGCTAGTTTTCTCCACTAGACGTGGACTACCTTGGCTATGTGCCCTAGTCCACGTGGTCTGCCCTAACCATATGGATCCCCTTGTGTCATCCAATCAATGTGGAGATGTGCATCATTTCACATGGTCAGCTCACCTCCCAATCATTCCCAAAACTTTTCCTTTGTGGGTCCCACTAGCACAACATCTATCTACTTCCCAACTCACCGCTACGAACCTCGGTCATCGCCTATGGTATCCACTTCCATAGGCTCCCACATGGTCCTACATACACTACGGGATACCACTACTATCGACCTACATGTCGGAGGCCCATTTCTTCCTCGCACTTCTCCAAGACCGACCCTGTTAGATGTGTCCTACAATATCTATCGACCGCCCCACTAGTGACATACCTTGTTCCATGGCCTTATGCAACTGTAAACTACCCCTACTCCAAAACCATACCATGCTCCTGTCGCACGTTCGCTATGTCATCTCAAGGTCAAGTCTGTCGATCTTTGATCATTCCACCATGGATTGGGGGTGCAATGATCGATCGTTCATATAGAGGATTCAATGGTGAAGAACGCACCAAAAATGTGATAAATTGTGGTGGGAGAGACACAACTAATGAACACCCAATGAGCATATCTTTCCTTGATCTGGTCGGCCTTTAACCATTCATGCTAGACAGTTTAACGAAGAACATATATAGATAATCAAATAGATATATCTCTCATTTGTAATCATCGTAATAATTATCCATCCCGGAAGAACATAAAAACCATTGATCAAACTATTCATTTGTAGTTTAGCGTTCATCATTGAATATAATAGGGGAAGATGAAATCATAAAGATATTAACGTCCTTCCTTATAGTTGGATAAGTTGTTGATGAAATCAGAGGGTTTTTGTAAAAATCGATCCTCAATCCACCAAAGTTAATCTTCATTGTTCTGAGATGATTCAATCTCCAAGCCGTAGATGAATTATAGGGTTATGACGATATCCATGAATTTATATACCAAGGATTATTAAAACGAAAACCCTTATTGTGTTATCACAAAATTTTTTAAAAAATACAATTGATTTATTTTATTTGTTTTAACATTTGAATACTAATTTTCATAGTCAACTGTACTAGTCTTCGAAAGGACAAAAATAAGGTAATGTTGCTACTATGAATGCAATGGTTATGTATTATTTTTTTATCAAGGAACATGTTTAGGAGTTATACAATATTTTTGGAAACCCACTCATGCATTTTAGTAAAACACAAAACATTTTCATCGAACTATTCCAGGGACATCAGTTCTTAGAATCACATGTCGTCTAAGAACACGGTCCTATAATTTTCACAAAAAATATTAAAATAAAATTGGAGAATATCCGAGTCAATACATTGGTAGAAAAATGTTACTTACGCGAGTCCATTTGCGCCACACTTCCTCTCTCAAGGTCTAGACTAATTAATCAATGTGTACCTATTTTATCCATTTTCCATGATCATCTCTATTCTAAGATGAATTAGAAGCTAATATTGGGTGATGAGACTCATACAAGCCTTAGGTGGGTGTTCTATATCCCATCCCCCATGTTCATTGATTTTGGAATATATTTGTGGGCCCACTGATTTCATCGCCATCCATTTCATGAATTTATATTCCATGGTTATGTTAATTAGAACCTAATGGTTATTCTATATTCTTAAATTTGTTTAGTTTTATCTGGTTATTTTATTATTGAAAAACACCCCATTTAGGGTAATATTCTGCAATTTTTTTTTGTTTTGACACTTTTTTGACACTTTTGGGGTGTCTTCAAGTATGACCACACTAATGGTAAGCCTCCTTACATTATTTTACTATAGAATCCTAAAATTATGAATATATTTTACCTTGTTACTTCCACTTGAACCACCTAATGTATGTTCGTAAATATAAGTAATTCATTCAAATAATATTATGTAATGCAACGTTAAGTATATGACTTGGACTTTTTAAATGTGAATGGGTGTTTGGTTGCATTTCTATAGAACAAAATTGTTTGTTCATGGATGATAGCGAAGTGAACCTCATAAATTAAACGCAACTAATGTGCTTTTAATTAAAAGGTCAATTGATACATGGACTTTTCAAACTAACGAATGCAAAGGGTTAAACCATGATTTTTTAAATGACATAATTATAATATTAAAAAAATAATTATACTGAATTCAATGTTATTTGAATCCTTATGTGCATGGACCTAGAGATATTTATAGGAAGGCCTTCATCAGGTTAGCTCTTGGATTCTTAATGGAATTCCTTGGGTACTCAAGGACGTATCTCTGATTACATAATGTCAGTTACGTTGGGTGATACATACTAGAGAACCATATCCATGTCTACATACATTGTAGGATCACATTTTTATTATTGTAGGATACCTCAGATAAACTCCTTGGTCTATGGTGGATAGATGTGACTTGGTTAAATATGTGGGCTCGTCCACTACTTATTTAATATTTTACATTTTTATGTATACCCTAAAACTTGTTAGGAATATTTTTGTGTGAATTAATTGGATTATACAGTTTGGATTACAAACTTACACCCTTAGCTATACCCAATTACTATGGGATATATTACCTTATTGTCAAGGATTCTATATTGATTACTGTGGAACAATTTCCAATTTTTTTATCAATCAAAGTTTCCTTATTACATATAGAAGCATTCACTATTTATAATGTCATGATGTGATGTATGTTCTATTTTATGCCTCATGTGACCTATTAATATAATTTACTATTTACATTATTAATAAACCGAGTACATGTTCAAAAACAATTAGAGGGATAAAAAAGGTACTCAGAATTTAGCAACAATGAACTATTTTACAATATATATGAATTATTTCACACTGTTACATTTCCATTTAACAGGCCTGATGTTATAGACATCATTGGTGGTGGCCCACTAATAATTTTTGACACCCTCTCTCGGAACAATTTAGTACATGGGGATGTTTACATATAAGAATGTCTTGATAAAGGGAAATTTAATTCTATAAAAACTTGATTTTGTATTTTTCTAGGATGGAGCATGTAGCAGGTGAATGAGTTGTAGCTCGAGATGATTGGGACAATTTTTTTTCCTTTTATATAGAGGGTTTATAATGCAATAATTCTAATTTGAAACCATGTTCTCCATGTTTCTATTGACATGACATATATCATCATTATCTTTTTTATGTTATTTTAGTTATTTCAGTTATCAATGATTTTTTCCTTCCATAGTTCATTGTAATAAATTATTTCTTCTAAAATTTACCTTTTTTGTAATAATCCACTATGTTACACTATGGTAATGATGGCAGAATCTCAGCATGAACACACCCTAGGACCTTTCTACATATCGTTATCCTCTTGAATTCGAGGAGATTCAGTTGACAACATGTGGCTAGACGAGCATGAGACACCTAATAAGTTGAATCAGAGTTCTTGACATCATAATATCATTATCACTAGAAATGATTTTTAACCAATGATGGGTTTTAATCCTTTAACTCTTCATGAATTATTTTAGGAATACCTATTTAAAATAACAATTTGTGGTTTACAATAGGTTTGCCTACATTTTTTGAGTTTTCTGTCAATTTGAAGGCTTTTAGTTTGTTATTTCATTAATGATCGTCTATAGATACTTTCTAAAACATGAATTCAAAACTTCTATGCTCTATTTTGAACAGTCTTTGTTTCCTAATGTAAAACATAATCCAAAATAAATAGTGGAATCTGTAATAAAATGTTTTATATAAAAAAACTGTTTTATATGAAAATAATAATGAAAAAATTTATCAATCATTGATAAATTATCTATTATTATATAATATCATATTTTTAAATAATATTATTTTTAATTTAAAAACACACATTTTCTATTTTAAAACATAGGATATATATTTTTTAATTTTTTCAAGGAATAATAAATATATTATATTAGAAATAATTTTTACCCATTTTGAAAATAATTTTTATTAAAATTATGATTATATATTAAGTCATAATGTACAAATAATTTAATAATTTTTTTTTTATTTTTTCCATTAATTGTAAATTATATATATATATATATAATAGATACCATGATAATATTAAACTACTAAATGTGAAATAGAACGTGTAAAATTCCTAAAACATGATAAATACATGTGTCCAAATTAGTATTTAAGGGATTATTTAGCTCTAAAATATCATACATGCCATTATTTTTAACATTGGATCAACATTAAATGTTGAAAATTGTAAAATTTTGATACTAAAAACATATATATATATATATATATATAATTTCCTTTTCCATATAAAAAACACCTCATGACCAATTAATACATAAAAAAATATAAATATCAATCATACTCTATTCTATTTCCTCTACAATGAATCCTCTATCATGTTTATGAGATTCTTTTCCTTAGTGATTTGATAAATAACTATGAAATGAGGATGGATTCCACAAATAAATAACTTTCATCTATGGATATATTTTTTAATGATTAATCATTCTTCCACTTATTTTCCATTATATTATACATAACATTATTTTTACACTTAAAATATAATAAAATTAATATTATAATAATACTAATATGATTTTATAATAGTGAAATAATGATTATCTACCTTTCCCCATTTCCATAGATTAATAAAAATGTCATTCATCTTATATGCGTATTATTGACTCAATGAAAAAAATATTTTATTTATAAAAAGAAGCTTAAATGTATGGTTAAAAAAAGAGTTTTATTCCCTAAATATTATATTTAAACGATGATTTATATTCCAAAACAGTAATAAAATTTTCAATTTATTTTTTTGGTAAAGGGATAAATTTGATTCTATAAATGTGTAGAATCCCTCAACCATTTAATGAATTGTTAAAATTTCTATAATTTCAATTCATGGATGATTTTAGTATTTCATTTAAAGACATTAAATTATGAGAATAATATTAATACATTTTTTAATAGATATAATTAATTATTTAATAAATATTGAAATATAATGATTAGTTTATAAAAAATTACCAAAGTATGATACAAATAAATCAATTCTTCAAAAATAATGACAAAAACTCCATTAGAATTAAATTGATCATTATAAATAATTATTTAAAAAATATTCAACTCCCATGTATTATCCAATTATGAAGAAGATGGATTCAATGAATCAGAATCAACCTTGATGTCTTAAAGTATATGAGAGAAAATGAAAAACAATAACAAAATGACGATTAATATAAATTTAAAATAACTTGTAAATGTATAAATAATGATTATAATTGAAGAGCATATAGGTTAGTATATATAAATAATTTTACTATATAGGTTTTCATAAACATAATTATTATTATACAGGAGAATAAATAGAAATAATGGATGTCTAGATTAAATGGAATGATATTATTTTGACACAACATATTATCTTGTTTTATAATTATTCCCTTTTTATTATAGTTATATAAGATTTTTTTACCATATTTTGATTTGATATTACATTTTTTTTCCTAATATTATCACATATAAATATATTTTACAAACTAATAAATCTAATTTTAAATATTTCGTTCTTCATTAAATATTATTAAGTTGAGAATAATTATCATCCATATTAAATGAGATGTTTTTCATCCATTTATAGATTCATTATTCCCACTATTGTTATCCATTACAATTAATACATCATTGTTTTCATAACGTATTATTATCTTCAAAATATTTTTCACATGTTTTCAAATGTAATTTTACCACTCTTTATATGTTTTGGGATTTCATAATGATATTTTTAATACTAAAATGATTTTTCCTTTCTAATTGTTATATACTATCTTCAAATTATCCTTTTATTTTCAAAAAAATAATGAAATTTCCATGGATTGTTCATTCAGATTTGGTATTAAATAATTTATTTAAAATATATTAATGAAAGCATCTAAAATATTATATTCAGAAATTTTAATTATAAAAATGTCTCTCTATGATTTTTCTATGAAATGTTTTCTACTATCCTTTGGTATGTTGCAATTAAATGGCCCTCGTAATTTAAAAAAACAATTTCATATACTGTTATTTTGGATGAATCAACAAATTAATGAATTTATGAAATACTAATTTTTGTGTGATTTATTTTTTTACCTCAACCAGTCTGCTTCTGATATTAGAATATCCAATACCATTTCAAAATGAAATGAAATCCAATTAATTGTATTGGTTTTCTATTTATGATGAATGATTTATATATTTTTACACACTTATGTATATACATATATATATATATATTAAATAGTGTGTTATTATATATTTCTCTAAAATTCATTGAAGACGGGTCTATATCTAATGGCACAATAACTGAATTTGATTATTGAAACATGATTTTTGAATGGGTCTCACTTTATTACTATCATGTAATATTGGATCCATAGTATGTAACATAAGGGACACCATATATTGTGTTTCAATATGATGATTAATACATAGATGTTCGATATTGTTAAAAATATTCTTTTTCCATACTTTCTTTTTAATATATGATTCTATGATATGGATCATCTATATATCATATGCATTTAATTAATCTAAAATGATGGATTTTGTATATCACAGTCTTATTCAATAGTAAATGATGGTTCATTTTATATTTTATGTGTGTTTATTTGGGTTTATAGGACACTATTAATGTGAACTTTTCATTTAATGTATATATTTCTCTCATGCTCAGGTTTTCATGTATACATTGGATGTCACACATGATTATATAATAATGTTTTTCTGTCTTTTTGATAATTTTTTTATTATAATTTTATATCATTTCCATTCTCAATGGAAGGAATATGAATATAACATATAAGATTCGTAGAATGGGGTCCCTTGTGGTTCAGTTCTGGATAAAAAAACTAAAAAGATTTTCTTGGGATTCTATATTTGGAATCTATTCTAGTGATTATATAATACGACTTTATGACTAGAAATGAATCTATAGGTCTTTATCCAATAAATTTTTATAAAATTAATGTTTTGAAATTTTAGGTATTATATTATTTATTTCTAGGTATTGGGATTATGAAGCAATAGATAAAGACATTTACAAAAGAATAAGAATATGATACCATTAAAAAAAAGTATAATATTGATATTAGGTGCATTCCTATAAATAAAATATTAGTATGGATATATACATGTGAATGTAGGGTATAAATAAGATTATATATAAAGTAATAACCTATAAAATTATATATGGTAATTAAAGATATCTCCCCTTATCTATTCAATAGTGTCCCAACATCACAAATTTTTTAATACTACCATAGGAAATGGTTTGTGTATTGAGAGACCCTTTATGATTAATTATGAGTTCCTTGTGTATATTTTTATGGTATGGATTGAAAATGTAATTGGAAAAAGAAAATTAAGATTCATGATTGAATCATAAAAATTTATTCCATTTTGTGTTTATATTATTTATAAATTATTACTCCAATATCAGACATTTTCAATTTTAAAATCATATCGAATAAAGAAATATTGTGAATAACTATCCTCAAATTTATTAGGAGGATGGAAATATATATAACAATGTTTACAACACAAATTATGGAAGATGATGGGATTTTATTATTGATTAACCTAATGAAATGGTATTATTTTTCAAGAATCATGTGTTCATTTCTAAAATACCATAAATGTTGTGGATAAAAAAAATCATCAATTTTAATTTTTAAGAGCACCAGAGAAGAGAGTGATAAGGTTTTCTTTATGTTAATGTTAAAAATCCAATATATGAATGTCAATTAAAATTCATATATGTCATGATTTTTGGAGGAATCCACCAAGGAAATATCTTAATTCAACATGAATATGGTTTATGTAATTAGAATAATGGGATAAATGATTTCATTGTGGGGAGGAATGATGAGACTGGAAAACCGGATGACCATAAATAATGGTCATTGTATAATATAAAAAAACACAACTATATTAAATGATTGGAAAATGGGTATCCATGTCAATTCACTAATCCAACCGCTATAATGGATTATAGACATTAGTATAATCTAAAACTAGGGTACCAAATAAGTAAATATTTGGTGACTACCACTAAAATATATAGTGATATTTAATGTATAGTTACCCTCTACTCTATTTATGTGTGTGTCTTATAGGATTTTAATTCTAGTAAAAATATATATATGTGTTCTACTATATAAATATTAAATTATTATGATGATGATTTTTTTTATTTTAAAACACTTACAGTTATAATATTATTTTATCCTCTGATGTATTTTTCTGGAATGTTCTTCATGTAAAAATTATTATCGCACAATTTACATATTATTATGGTAATATTTGAAGTAAATTTTCTAAATTCACATTAATTCAAAATAAATTTCAATAATTTGTATATGATATTTCATATTTCAAAAAATAATTTCATCATAAATCCATTAATGGATGCCTATTTATAATATGAATAAATAAATATATTACATGGGTCATGATAAAAACCATTTATGGATGTTTTACGCAGACGATTCGATGAAAACTCTATATTTGATTGAAAATAATTCTGAATAGAATCATATATTTTCCTTAGTTTTTATGTTTTATATGTTTCTATTTAATATATATTGAGTCATGTATTAATTTTTATATAACCACATATATTTTAATTAATATTTTATTAATAAAAATATAAAGATCCAATTTATATAAGGTGTGGGAATGTATTGGGTAAAAATGATAGTATAAGAGTTTTTTAAAAAATTAACCTAAGGTGAACTGGTGAACTGAAATATATTATTAAAATAATAAAAAACTATGATACCTTATTAGTAAATTATATAATTTACACTCTATAATATAGAAATAAATTTAGGTAGTACCAATATAATTAATAAATATTTAAAATGATTATAGAATAAGGGATAAAATTGTTTGAGGTAGTATAATAAAAACATATGAAGATCAGTTTTTAGATATTAGAATTGATGTATCTTCTCTATAGTTATCCTTATATATGTAAAAAATGTGATATTTAATAATTATGGATAGTTATAAATTTTTACTGAGATAATTCCATGCTCTTTTAAATTTCCATGATATCAATTATTGTTGAATAGAAACCTGTGAAAACCACTTAATATTATGTTATCCATATTTAATGTGAAATTATATTTAGATTCTATAAAATTAGATGTTATGTGTATTTAAAATTTAATCATAATCATAAAAATATATATAAAAATATATATAACAATTATTTTATACATTTAAAACATTTCATTTTATTAAAAAAATTTGCAACTTATTAATTCTAAAAAGCTAATGGAGTTTCACAAGAATAACTCAATAACAAAGAAGATCATTTAATTCCTAAAAATTAATAATTTTGTATACTTTTATTTTGATTCACTATGAATTTTAATATTCGATACTAAATATATATTTTTTAAAATATTATGAAATATTTTTTTGATATCAATAATATAATAATATAAAATTTTTATAAACTAATAGGATAAATTATTCGAAATTGTTAATATTTTAAATAATCCTTCCCCAAAAAGCCCAATTTAATATTTTTCATTTATATTAAAATTTTAAAAATATTTATACATTACATTAATTTTGATGAAATTAATTTTTCTATTTAAATCACAATGCAATATCAAGATTAGTTATGGTGTTTCATGTGAAAGGATTTATTTTTATGAATATTGTGATAAATTGAAGTTATAAAAATAAGATTAATTTTATATCACAATTATGATATAATAAAAAAATCATGGAAAATTGTTCATCTAAGTATATTTATTTAATAAGTAAAATTACACATTTATAAATATAATGATAAATATGTCATCCCACATTTTTATACTAAAATATATAATATAGATTTTAGTAAAACTATTTTAATATGATGCACATTAATTTTATAAGAATAATTATTTATATATTTTTGTATTTAATCAAATGAAATTAATTTCATATTCTGAATCATAAGGACCAAATTATTTTATATTTGTATTTTATTTTTAGGAATTAAAAAAATTACTTAGGTAAATATTTGTTACCATGATAATAGAAAAAATGGTAATTGGGTAATATATAATGGGTAAAATAACATAAACATGTTAAAATAGTATGTAAATTATAGTTTGGGTGATTTACTAATCTTATCTAATAATTCATAAATTGTATTCATCTATTGAAAAAACTTCCATATTGAATATGGTTTATTTTTTTATATTAAGACAATATATTTTCAAAAATTAATTCCAATCTTTTATAATGGGATCCTCACACCGACCCATCAAGTCTATAAAGAAAATA
The DNA here is from genome assembly GCA_963277665.1 of Viscum album. NCBI lineage: Eukaryota > Viridiplantae > Streptophyta > Magnoliopsida > Santalales > Viscaceae > Viscum > Viscum album. The sequence goes on along the minus strand of OY728127.1, from coordinate 2,055,277,899 downwards.
TGAATTTCATATTAACATCTCTCTTAATCTCATTGTATTGAGAAGGAATAATAAGATTAATTCCCCTTAAGCTATATCACAAATTGAAAAAGGATAGAAATAAATGACAAATAGCTTCAATACATGTGGGGGATGATTATCCATTTTTTAAAAAATATAAAAACAAAAAATAACATAACAAAAAAATCACAATGTCATGAACTATAATAATTTAAGGCAAATCAACATTTAATTTTTCAAAATAAGGTCAAAACCATATACCACAGTAGAATGCAACAATATAAATGTAAATAACGGAATACTAGGGGACCATCAAAACTCAAAGATGACACAAGATAACTCCATGATCCATCGATGATCCATGTTCTATCTTCACAAGACAACCCATGTTTCATGAAGTACTTGTAAAGATGTTTGATACATTACCATTAACAATGTATTAGTAAACAACATATTGAAAATCATAATAAGTGCCAAAGATAGGGTATGTAATGAAACTCAGTTGATTTTACCCAATAACATACCTACTCATATCAGTAGGATATAACATAATAGAAAAAATTATATAAAAAAGATTATATAAAAATAATTTCTATAGAGTTTATATGAAAATATAAAAAAGTGAAATTGTAAAAAAAAATCAAACAAAACCAATTTCAAAAGAAGGAAACATAAAAAATACCAAAAACCTTTCATTTAGACCACTTTGGGATACCCCATTACATCGTCAAATCCAAAAAAATACACATGCATGTTATGCTAGTATAGTTCCATACTCATGAGTGGTTATTTTTTAATATACCATGTCTTAGAAAGGTAATTAAATCCTATGTTCCATTACAACTTTTTTACCAAGAATAATTTCATATTTAAACCATGACTTGAACTGAAATATGAACTAATGTTCTGATACACCATTGGAACAAATTACGATTTCAACTTTCAATCGGGCCTCATAAATGGAATAAGAACACACATAAAAAAGTATGTAAAAAACCATGAAAATAAAACATTCCATTTAATTTAAAAAATCTTTTTTTTATGCCTAAACCATTGCAATAAAACAAAATTTTTACTAAAAAACAATTTTCCATATATCAAACAATGCAACTATTTTGAAGTCATCATATTAAATTCATTTATAAAAAAACATTTCAAAACAATTCAACAATTTTATATAAATACAAAAATCATTAGTTTAACATGAATTTTACAATTATATTCCTTCAATTAAAATTTATTTTATACTAGTCCTCCATGTTATAAATAGACGAGTCGTGAGTGAATAAACCTACCTTGGATTTTATGACATAAATGATAAACAAAAAATAACTTCCCAGGAAATATGGTTAAATTATCACAAAAACAACATAGATATATTCCATTATCAAAAAATAAGGCACAATATTGACATATTTGGAATCCACAACCATATATGCAACCATAGTGGCTGTAGATATAAGAAACCGAGAGAGAGGGATAACTATATCTTATAAAACCCATCAAGAACAACCAAGAATGATCACTTACCACAATAATCGTTCTTCTACACACTATGGGATGACTAAATATCACATCCAATTCGATTGGGAGATGTTATCTTACCACTGAGTGGAAAAAATATTGATTTAGGGCCATTTTGGTGGAAATTGGGAGAATTTAATGGACAAAATTTGTTAGATCCAAAATTTAAGGATCTAAATTTTGGGCTCCACATGGTTTAGTTTCATAGTTTGGAAAATTATATCCTAAATGTGATACTACTCATTTATTAAGGGATTCCTCCCATAGTTGACTGACACAGTTACCAATTCTTGTGTGAACCGTTCAAAAGCACACTACCCAACAACTAATAAGCATAACACGATTTATCCATGTCTTTTTCACGGTTTTAGAAAACCATGAAACTACCATGAACATTCTCATTAGCCTAAGAGACATTGTTCATGGTTCTTTGGATTCATTTCATTTTTTTCCGAAACCTTAAACCAACCGTGAACCAATACAAAATTCCCAGAACACTCTAAATGTTCTCCATATTCTCCCAAAACCTACCCACAATCATAAAATCTAAAAAGAATAAAGAAACAATGTATTAGTTGATAAAAAGAATTCTTTATTCTCCCTACCATTGGACATTCCATCCCCTGAAAGTAAAAGACCATAATGTCTCAAAAAAAAATTCTATCCATTTATCTTCATTCCATTATCATCTTCCTAATTCCCTTCCTAAATTTGACCATGTTTCCAAAAAACCCACACTAGACCAATGCGTTTTCCATGAAATACGTTATCATTCCTATTTAAAATAATCATTAAGATATATAAAAATAATTAATATGTCTCTAGTTAAACATGAACCTATGAAATCATAGAGTGAATATTAATATGATACTTTTTCAACTATGATAAGCGATACACATTATCCACAACACTAACACTTGGTAGAAATTATAACTTATATGACTCCCCACCATCCAATTCCAATATCTCAAATTGTCATATGTATCTCAGAGATAAAACTTCATGATTCCCAAAATAATGACTTCTATTCCATAGATTAATCCTTATGAACAAATAATCACTTAAAGAGAATGAAAAGGGCTATCAACTATGATATGGATAAAATTTCTAATGACGGTGTGACATCCCCATCCATTTCCTGATCAACTAAATATTTTTCATTAATTCATGGACAAGGATCGTCCCAAGTAGTGAAATCGTGAATGTTATCACCCAAAAATGTGGTGAAATACAAGGAAACCCATACAATGTTACAAATGGAGCAATTTTAATCGATTCCTTCTCAATATTTTTTGAGATAACTCCAATAAAGGTATGCGATATTCTTGTGATTCACCAAAGAACATTATATAAGCCTTAAATATTTCTTTCAATGTCTTTATCATCCTGTTTGATTTAAAATCCATATATGGATGATAAACCTTACTAACAATAAATTGTGTCCCAATGTATTTTTGTAATAATCTCTAGAAACAAGATTTATTCCTCATATATCTACCTAAAATGATCGAAACACCTAACTCTTGCCTATTTCATATATACAATATATAGATTTTTTCTTATTCCTCCACTATATGATTTTATGAAAATGGAATGAAATAACTTGACTTTGTGATATGTTCCACTATCACCTATATGGGATTGTGTTTATGAAACATTATTGGGAGACCTATTACAAAATCTATGGATCTCGTATCCCCCTTCGAAATAGGGACTGGTAATTACTGCAACATATATACATGTCACTGAAACACTTCTTTACTTCCTAACAAGTTATGAATTTTGAAAAAATATCTTCTACCATTATTTTCATACGGACCCACAAAACATTTTAGTCAACACATTATATGTCTTCTATATTCTAGGATGAAAAGCCTATATTTAATGGTGGTAAGTATGAGGTTGTTTTTCTTAAAAATCTATTGGTTTGATAATCAAATTTTGAAATAGAATTACAGAACTAACGTCCTGTTTCGATCCTTTAATGGTCTCCCCACTATTATGTCTTCACACCATCACCAAACATTCAGATTCAGATGGATGCGCCTCTTTAACCATTAATGCCAAATTAGGAAAAACTAAAACATGAAATAATTCCACCTAAAAAAACACTATTCATCACCATACAACTGCATGTTACGTAGGACCGACATCTACTAACAGGCTTTTGAAGGCTCTTTTTCTAGCAAAACATACAGAATTCTACTTTGGGAATCTAACAATAAACTTCCATTAACAACTGTTTACATCATGTCAAAGCTAATAATTTAGAGAGACTAAAAATATCATCATTGTATTATATTAAAATACCATTATAAGAAAATATGTTTCTTTTTCTTAATATCCATTAAAATATTAAATTCTCAAACCAAATAGATAATGACTCATCGTTTTCTAAGATTGTAATATGGAAACTAACTCGAAATCTTGTGTTGGATAATTATTATCACGTACATGTAACATCAATGATCCACAAGTAACAACATGATGGATTTTCCTTAGAAAAAAACCTAACCCAGATCTAGAAGCATTTCAAGACCCCCTATACACTTTTCATGATTCGAGCAATATCAACATTGGTACAAACGTAAGGTAATTGTTCAACAATTGAAAAGTCATACAGAATTCCTCATCCCATTAGAATGGAATAATCTTAATGTTCAATTTTATAAATGTTGATTATAGTCTTGAGATGTCCCTAATAAAGTATTGATGACAACCATCATAGCTAGGAAAACACCTTATCTTGGAAAAATTATTTAGTATATTCCAAGAGAGTACACCATATATATTTTATGGGTTAATATAAACACTTTTTTTATAAATAAAATGACCAATTAAACATACCTCTGGTATTAAAAAACCACACCTTTTATAATTTGAAAATTATATGATGATCCATCAATATTCCCAACACTATCGCCAAGTATTTACCATTCCTTTCCCTCGTCCATAACACACCAATATGTCATCCACACACACCACAACATAAGAATCCATATATCACTGAAATAACTTATTCAACAATACCATAAAGACCACTGGTGAATTCATAAGTCTGAAAGGAATTACCACATATTCATAATCTCTATATCATCTTCTGAAATACATTTTCAGAATATTTTCCTCACAAACCAGAAATTAATGACATCCTTATCACAAGTCATTCGTAGATAACCACATAGTTCCTATTAATTGATTTAAGAGATTTTAAATGGTTGTAATTGTATATATAATAAATATATTTACATGATTTAGATTTCAATAATCCAAACATATCCTTAGAGTTCCATATTCCTTTTTGATAATGAAAACTGATGCTTCCCATGGGGATGTGTTTGTCCGAATAAAACATGTTCTATAATGAAATTACAATTACTAATTTATCTCCCTATATTTTATTTGTTCCATTAAAAAATACTTACTGAAAATAATATTGGCCCCAAGAAAGAGATCAATCATAATATCTACCACTGTCATCGGTGGAAAACTGAAAAAATTATTGGGAAACTCATTAATAAACTGATCCAAAACTTTTAGAAAACATTTATCCTTTTTATCATACATTGATGAAAATATATAATTTACCAAATATTAATGGATATTTCCATCTCCCACTTCTAAGAATCCCATTTTACATGTCATTGTATTCATTTCTCCAATTAATATATAATCTACACCATCCTCCATCATGAATCTACGTGTTCTTCTATAATAGTCAATGTTACCCTCAAAAAATCTAAAACATTCCATTCAAAAGATAATATCAATGACATTCATAACAAGAATTATGAAATTTCATTTTATTATAGATCTATCAAATTTTATAGAACATTTTATAATCACAACATCTCAACACTCTATTTAAACAAGAAGTATTTGACGTTTTATCACTAAGGGCATCATCTCCAGTTTTATGATTTTAAAATCAATAGAATGATAAGTAATATTGAAATGAGATTATCTTGTATAAAAAAATCTTGAATATGGTATGAATTCAAATAAATTGTACCTCTCACTCTAATCATCCTGGCTGATCATCTGCAATCAGCTACTCAGCTACATATAATTGATTCATTTATACAATTAGTTTCTTTTTTCCCTATTGATATTACAGTCCTTAAGGAGTCATGGTATTCCAAGAACAACCATGTTTTTTATATTCTAGTAATGAGATATATTCTAATACCCTCATCTCTTTGAATAATATGATGTCTGTGACACATCAAGAATATCATGAAAGTCCGACCATGGGGAAGTATGACAATAGCACATACGATGCCCCATGTTGTTGCAATTATGGAATTATCTTAGAGATTTGGTACAAAATCTATTATTGTGAGCTATTGGACCACACTAGAAACATATAAGATTGATCTTTGGTCATAGAAGAAGGTTACATGCTTCCATGGTGTAATTTTGATGCTTTCCACAACCTTTAAAATAAGTTTTATTCATCCTATTTTTCATAGTGATATATTTCTCCCCTCCTATCCTGAAGACAATATTACTTCCGCCACATGTATTTTAAATAGTGAAAACTATCATTTATATATATATATATATATCTAATTGTAGTTCTGACTCAGCAGTTTGAAAATCCTATGAAATTCATTGTTCCAACTGTTGGTTGACCTATGGATCATGTGCAACCATATTTTAAATAACGTATTCTGACTTGTTCTTATGACTCCTACAGTGTCTCATTATCTAGAAACAAAATGAATCGTCATAAGTCACACTCTTTATTAGCTGAAGTCATGACAATTTCAAATTCTACGACATCATACAATTCAAAAAATTCATTCCAAACCTAATAATTTTTAAAAAATCTATAATAGATTTTAAAAATCAAACCATTTTATAAATACCAGAATCACGTTCTTTTAAAAATATCACATTTGAATACAATTAAAACAATTTTCAAAAACAAATACCATTTCAAAAAATAATAAATCATTAATCAAAATTATGTATTAACTCCAAATTGGTTTTAGTTTTTAAAATGTGTTTCATTGTCATCTAATTGGATAATCACATAACAATGTGATTCCAAATCCAATAAGTGGTTCCAACACACTTATGAACCCAATATAGTGGTAAATTTTATTTTAGTATAAAATGGATAGCTACAAATTTTTATTCCATAAATTTGAAATACTAATAATCAAACTCTATTATTTGATTCCAACCTAATGAGTAGACCACAATTATTTCAAATCCTATACTGACAACCAATACCAAGGCAAAATCAACCTTTTCTAGAAAAATAGTAAGATCAAGCTAATAACACTTTCCCAAAATAGATATTTTGATGGAAAAAAATGATACCACTTGTAACATACCACTAATTCTCATTGTCTTCATATGGTGGGGGTAAATTACTTGTCCTTATGTGACGTCCCCAATACCCCAAAGGATAGAAATGAATATTGAAGTGATTAAATAAATGTGGTGGATGATTTTCCATTAAGGAATAATAACTACTTTCAAAAAAACAATAATAAGAAAACCAATATATGATGCATGATAAAAATTAAAGGCAGCATAACATTTCATTTATAAAAAACTAACTAAAACCATGTACCATAGTGAAAGACAACAACATCAATTTAAAAATTGGAAGACAACAGGACCAAATGTACTCAAAGATGATTAATTAATATTCAATCCCACAAGAATACTCTATTAACCATCAACACAAGAAATAACAAGTATTACAATGTAATTCCAATGGTCTGTTATGCCATAAAATATCCACATATTAGTAAAAAACATATAAAAAATCACCAAAGTGACAAATAAGGGGTGAGTAATGAGGCTCTATAGATTTTACCTAATGGCATACCCACTCAAAACACTCAGATAGAACATGTTAGAATCATTTACATAAAATAAATTTATACAAAAAATTTTCTAAAAATTTTTACATTAAAATATATACAAGTAAAAATGTAAAAACAATTCTCTAAATAAAAAAATTTCGATCGATATAAACTAATCAATTTCCAAATCCATTTCATTAATTCCACATTAGAATACCCCATTTCTATACACACATCCACGCATATAAATCTACATGCATAATTATGAAAATTCTGTTCTCTAGAGTGGTTTCTCATCAATCTACTATGTCGTCGAAAGGTAAATAAAACCCTTATTCCATTACAGCATTATCACTAAGAAAAAAGTCATATTTCAACGAAACGACGTAATGAAATATAAATCATATGTTCCATTACACATTTGTCACAGACCACAAAGTCATATTTCAATTGATCCCCATAATAAAATAAGATCTCACCACCATTAATACCCAAAAAACCAAGTCAATATAATCATTCCATTTCATTTCCAAATAAATTTCAATTCAAAACCCATTTTAAAAAAAAAATATTTTTATTTAAAGAACCCCTTCCAAAAGTAGAACCAAGATAATATTTTAAAGTAAATATATTACAATCATTTTTCTACGAACATTGCAGAAAAATTCCAAAATTTCACACTAATACCAAAACCATTTCTATCTATTGTTTCTACCATTCTATACATTGGAATTTCATATTCAATTTCATCTAATTTAATCAAAATGTAACTAATACTTCATCCTATTAATAATGGTGTTGATTGTGTGTCCACATAATATGGTTCTTATGATTAAAATGATAAATAACACTAAAAATCACATGAAATTGGGTTAAATTAGCTCAAATCAAACTAAAATATGTCTCCCGAACCAAAACATGACCAAATATAAAAATATTTGGCCTCCAAACCCAAATATCTATCCCTAGTGGGCATAGATCTATGAAATAGAAAGATAATGAGAATTAAATATAATAAAAATCATCATGAATACCCAAGAAAGAACACTTATGGTAAGAACCGAGATTCTACACCTCATGGAAAGGCTCCAGGTCACATCCAATACAATGGGGTGATGTTATCCAACCTTTGATATGGTACAAACTCGAGTTAGGGTTATTTTTTTCATGAATGAATCCCTTAGAGGATAAAACACATTAGATATACTATTTAAGGATCTCACCTTTGAGTCACGCATGGGTTAGTAACACGGTTTAGAAACCCAGAGTTAACCATTCACATGATACATCCTTAAGGGGGTGGGGGTCACATGCCTGGCTAACAGGATTACCAAATAGTGGGCCAACCATTTAAAAGGTAACTATTAAAAAAATATCAAAAATACATGATTTCATTTTGGATTCCGTATTGTTTGGAAGAACTGTTAGTTTGTTGTGAACCTTACCATTAGCCCCTTTTTCTCTATGTATGTGTTTCTTTACAGCTTACATGGTTTTTTAAACCATGCAACAACTATGCACTTATATATAGTCCCAAATATAATACTAAAGATCACCTAACTTTCCCAAATTCCACACATAGACATTATATACATAAAAAGAGGAAATAAATGGTCACTTACAAGAAACCGAGGTTTATATATCCATCATATACTATTTCTCTTTTCCTTCAAATATATCATTAAAAATTTTCAGGAGCTTATGTTCTTTCTGTTACACAGAAATGTACTCTGAATCAAAATTGTTTCCATTATGAAATAAAATTATTATTTTTATGTAATTATCCTAAATAATTATTTTAATATTCCACTAATTATAAAAATATTTAACCCATTATCATATAAGTGAATCAATGATGTCAGTATGAAAAAAATTTATATTGTTAAAATAATAATGATATACATTTCCACATTTTCTTTGAATAATTATAATGTCATTCATGTTACAATCTTACTACCACCACAATGAAATAAATGTTTTAAATTTTATCTATATAATAAATGAATGGTTGAAATATGTATTCAGTAACTAACTATTATATAAATATATAGTTTATACATCTAAAATAATAAGCCAACTTCCTCTTTTTTCTATTTTTGGAAGACATTTCTTTTTTGAATGTGTAATTATGGATGAACTTTTTTAGGTAATGATATATTTATATATTGATCGCATCACCCATAGATGATTATAAGAATATTTATAATTGATAAAATTATTATTAGGATATTATAATGGTTTTAGAAATATTATATTAAATTTTTACACATTATTATATTACTAAATCTCATTCATCAAAAAATATAGAATTAAACTCATCACTAATATCATGTTCATGAATCAAAAACACCAATCTAAAGAAGGAAATTAAATAATTATAGAAAACTATAAAAAAGTTATAAAAAATAGCTTTAATAATCATGGGATAATGAACATGTTTCAAATATTGGGGAATATATATGGATGTTTTAATATATTTTATTAACAATCAAAAGTGATAACAATAAGTTGTTGAATATGGAATATATCAAAAATTAATTATTTTTTAATAGATTAATTTAATTGAAGAAAATATAGTGTATTATATTTCAATATTGTTCATAAATAAGTCATTATGATGGTTTTGATTAATATTTATAAGGTTAAATTTATTTGGTGGATATAATATTTTAAATGTGTGGGGGTCTATCAGCATATCATCTCCTGTTTAAATATAATTTTTCCCTAAAATTCTTAGATTTTCAAATACATTTTTTAAAATATATTCATAATAATATTTTCCATGTCCTCATAATATTAATGAGAAATTTATATTCCTAAAAACATATCTTCCTAGATTGATATGATTTTAAATAAAATTTTATAATATATATAACAATTACAAATATATCTCAATGAACTCTTTTTTACATTTTCATTTTTCCTCATCACTCTAATGTTATTATTTTATAATTTAAAATAAAAATATGTTATATTTTTCCTGATATTCATATTTTTCTTGAAAATTTTAAAAAATGAATATATAACGATATTTTTTATTTGTGTTTCAATAATTATATTTTTATATTGAAAATGAATTATATCCTATTATAACCATATATTTCATATTCTACTCCACATTTACATAATAAAACACCAATTTTATATTCAAGGAATATTTATTTCAAAATTTTACTAAATGAAATTTTCCAATGACTTATTAAGTACGTACAAAACATGTTATTTCCAAATGTGACTCATAATATCTTCTCATGAAGTTGATGTGAAGAGATTTTTCTAAAAGGCAGTTTTTTTATTTATCACCGAAATTTTTATATTAATTTTGAAAAGATATATATAAAGTAGAGTATTTTTAGGTGATATAGCATCTAAATTTTATAATGCAACACTCAATTTATATGTGTAAATTTTTTGAAAAACAAGAAAATATTTTTGTATCATTTTATGAAATATTATTTGGTAAAAGATAGAATGTTTTTCTCCTTCTATTAGATTAAATTGTAAGTGAAATAAATTATATCATATAGAACACATATTATTTGATATTTATCATCATTTTCATATATTTAACAAAAATTATTTTTCTATGAAACATTATCTAAATGGATAGAAATGGTATATGAGTTATGATAATTATGTTACTAATGAACCATGTGTTTTAATTCTCAAGATAAGTATTCTTAGTAGGATGTAATGAACGAGACACCATATTTTTGGTTAATGTATTTTTATTCTTGTGTTATTATACAATGTATTATAATGATTTTGTTTTTCCTATTGTTACATATTAATATACAGTTGCATAGAATTCAACATTTTCATGTTATATTACTATGATTATGATCAATGGATCATCTTTATTATCTGACACTTTAATGAAATTATATGTGTTCTCAAATTTCTTATAACAATTCCATATATCATGACTTATGGAAAACTATAGTTCTATTATTTTCATGTTTATAAGATTTTATCAATGATAACATTTTCTTTTATTTTTATTATCATACCCTAGGTAACATTTTAATGATTTTAACCTTATAAATAAATTGATCTCACTAAATTAATATTTTTCTATTAATCTATTTATAAATAGGGAATTTTTTTGAGAATCCCATAAGGAGACATTTTTCATTCAATTCAGGGAAAATAATCATTTTTATTGTAAATTTGTTCACAATTGTGGATAATATTAAAATAATGTAATAATTTTATTCCTATTATCATAAGATAATTTGGAAGATTTAATGCTTAAAATATTGAAATAATGTATGTTGAAAATATATTCTTTTTTGGAATCCTAATTTTTTATCAAATAACAAGTTCAGATAATGTGTTTTTTGTAACAGAACTATGTGGGTGGGTATGTTTTTCCTCAAAACATTTAACAACAAGATTTGTAGGTTATTATTTATCATACCAATGTTAGGATGGATCCTAAATCAAATAATAATATTTCTTCTTAAACCCATATTAATGAAAGTACATAAGAATCAAACAGTTTTTATATCTTTATTAATGGTTTTCCTTATTGTTATCTTAGTTTATAATGATGTTGTCGTGGGAAACACAATAGTATTTGAGGATGTTGATATTTAACATCCTATATTTTGAAATATGGTTTCTGATACAAGTATTAATCCATAAAATTTAATCCACTCTAATTCAAAAACATAAATTACTATTGTTCACTAGACCCATGAAATTTTTTCTAATGGGAGTAAGGGTGAATATACAATATCATGATAAAGTAAAATTTTATTTATTTTAATTTTTATTATTAGGGTGCTAAAACAAAAATTTATTATAAATATTATACCTATAATTTCATTAATAATACTTATATCCACAGAATTTATTTTTATTGAATCAGAATTAGGTATATTGATGAAATAATTGAGGGAAAAAATATAAATGGATTATATAACAAATAGATCTACAAAAAAATATGTAAATCATAGAGGGGAGATTTTATATGATAAGTACAATATAAAAACATCTAGGGTCCCAAAAACATCAACAAACTGTATTATTTTTGAATTGATCTTGACTAAATAACATTGGTACCTATTTATCCATGTCATATTTTTCAATGAGGTATGTCCCAATTAGTATTTAAATTCAAAAAAAAATGGTTCAATTTGTAATTATTGAATAAATAAACTATTCCTGCATTTTTTTTATTTTTTTATTCTCTCATAAATTCATTGATGTAAAAATATCCATTTTTTCAACCGTAAAATACATATTAAATTCAATGATTGTAGTTTCGGAATAAAACATATTCTTATATTATTGAATTATAATGTCCTGAAATGTATTCTGTCTATAATTTTTGGTAAAAACTATAATACTTATAGGAATATTTTCATGATTTATATCTCGTTTATGAAATAAAATATATCATTTATTTATATTATATATTGATACATTAACACTATTACCATTCCAACTAAAAAGATTGTTTCTAATTCTCTCAAATCAACCCTTTCTATTTTCAAGTAATTAATAGATCATTGTTTTTTTAATGAGACCTTTCCTAATGGGGTTATTTTAATATTTACTAAATTTATTATCACTAGGTTTAATGAATGTAACATTTCTAGATTAATTTTCTCCATAACTAGTCAGGACAATAATTTATGATTTTTCATCCTAGTTATCACTTGAATTTACACTGATCTCTCTCCAAAAAAATTATATTACATTACCTAGTAAAATATTATAAATTATACAGATTATTTTAAAACATTATTAGATTATTTTTTATGATATAATATCCATTTTAAAATATTAATGTTATAAATCCATTTAATATATTTTTTTATTGATTTGGAAAATTTATATTATTCTTACAACATTATTGTGGGGTTTGGGATAAGAAAATTTTTCTACCATGGATAATGATATAAATAAAGGTGAAGATAAAAAATGAAATTTATATGTTGAACTATTATCCTATATTAAACATCTGATAATGTTATTAAAAAAAGGCATAGATAACTTATAGGTACTAGATAATGAAATATGACAAGGTTGCTCCAGAGAATCATTTTGGTCGAAGATTTTAATTTGATGTTTGTCCACAATATTATTAATTAGATATTGATGATGATGAAAAATTTCCATATTATGTCCCATGAAATATATTTTCCTAATGACTTTAGAATCATGGATGATAATATCAACAAAATCATTTCTCTATTAAATGAGCATAAAATTGATTAAGATAAAATGACCATAGACTATATAAAAATTATCTTTTTTCCAAATTGGGAGAATTAAATCCCTATATATATAATTAAAACTGAGGATACACGAACATATAATTCTCTCTTAATTTGAGAGTGATTTTTCACATATTATTATATAAAAATATTTTAGCATATTTCTAGGATAAATTTCACACTAATATAATGGTCACATTCAAGGAATTAAATGTTTTTAAATATATCAAACAAGGGTTTATAAATTTATTTCCATTACTCCGTTATGTTTGGTATCTTGGGACATTATGTTATTGAATATATTTATAAGGAAGTTTAATATGGGAATTTTTTCACCATTATGAATTATAAAAACAAATGTAGCATCCCTTAATCACTATTTTACGATATACGTATATTATGAGGATGATGAGTTGAATTTATAAAATTAATCAATGAAACATTATAAAATAAATAATTTTAATAAGGACATCGCAATAGATAAGTCAAATAATGCATATTTTTTCTACAAGTTTTTAGGTTTTTATGAGGAAAATTTTACATATTTCGTACAATTGAAAACATGATATTATATTATCTTATTTACATTTTAAAAACATTTTTAAAAGGGTTTTGTTGTAATAAGATTAATTATACAATTTATTTTAAATAATAAATCCTTAAACTATGAAAAAATTCTACTTTATTAATCTCATCATTATAACACAATAAATATTGACTTATTTTAATCTCTTTTTTAATTAAGGATTCTTAAATTTTATTTAAATGATTTTTTATGAGGATATAAAATTTTGATTCATAATGTACTGAATTTTTTTATTGTGAAATTCTTTTTGATTATTCTAATTTTGATTATATTTTGGTAAATATTAAAAATACAAAGTTAATCAAATACAATAATCTTTTTTTTCAATAATAATGATTTAAAAAAATATTAAATTATATTTTGAACCTCTTTATACATAAAAATGATACAAGGAGTAATTAATTTAACATAATAGCATCCTTTTAATTTTGAAATCTATGATTGAATTTTTTTAACCTTGTGTATATTTTATTGTAATTAAAATATATGTTGCAATTATTCAATTACTTTTATATTATAATAGATCTATCCATTATTGGATTTATCTTAATTTAAAAACACTCACTATTATAACTATAAACAAATTAAAATCATTTTAATGAATAAAATACATGTTGTTTTTTTTAAATTATATTATATTATAAAAGATTATTTAAATAAAAAAACTGTTATTATTTTGTCTAAAATGCTTTTATTAAAACAAATTTTCACCACTAATAGAAATTAAATTTCTTTTATTTTTTCAATATTTTAAATCCAAATATGAAAATAATTTAGTAATTTGAATATCATTTTTTTTCATAAAAATGATATTCCAGTATAAATTATGTCACCAATATATTACAAAAAATTTAAAAATAGGTGGTTAAACAATGAGAAAATTATTCAAACATAATAGAAACATACTGCTAATTTATTGGAAAAAATAATATAAGAAAATTTATTATTTTAAAATAAAAAATTTTCTACTTTAATGGAACATTCAAGGAAATTTGTATATATTTTATTTTATGAATCATTTTTTAGAAAATACGTTACTGGTATCATATTGATGGATCCCTTTTCAATTTAATTTCTCCACACTCCATAGGAATAATATCTTAACAAAAATAAAAAGAAATACCTCTTCAACTATTATTATCATTTTGTATAAGTTCATATCTCCCAAAAATAGATATTTATGAATTTATAAGGATATGTTAATATGAATATATATAATAAAAAAATTTAGAGAATTTTTAAACTAATAAATCCACAATTTAAAGATTATATCTTTAATAGGACTCATATTTGAAATTTTTTTCATATTCAAATGAATGAATTATGTGTTCACTATCTCATAAAAATTGTTTATTTTATTTTTCATTTTTTATTATATTTTTTAATAAATAATTTCATTTTACCACTCTATACTACTCTAATAAACTGATATAATGTTCATAATAAACGCCTTC
Source organism: Viscum album (assembly GCA_963277665.1). Taxonomy (NCBI): domain Eukaryota; kingdom Viridiplantae; phylum Streptophyta; class Magnoliopsida; order Santalales; family Viscaceae; genus Viscum; species Viscum album. The sequence continues at coordinate 2,055,262,283 of OY728127.1, read as the reverse complement.
CATATTTATATTTTTTATCAAGAAACGTGTTTTAACATACATGTATTTAGTATCTTATTTCAAGAATGTTATTTTATGAAAATCACCTATTTTTAATCTTAAATTTTCATTTTGTTAATTTATTTAATAAAATAGTATTTGATGTATTTATTTTATTATAAATGAATAATTTTCCACTCTATTTATCAAAATGAGAAATGGAAGTTATTTTGTAACACAAACACATGAATTCGTTTTTCCACTATAATTAAAATTCATCAATATGGGGTTTCTTTTTTAGTATTTCATTTTTTTATAATAAAATCCTATTCCCATTTCAGTATAAATTTTTTAAAAGAAAAAGATTAGAAAATGACATTTCATAGAATTTTAGAGATATTATGTATTATCAATGTAACGTAATGTTTTTTTGTCAGCATTATTTAAATTGACTTATATATCAATGAGGATAAATTCTAATGGAACCACCCAACATATTTTTAAAAAAAATTTATAACAGTATTTTATTATTTATTTAATGCATATAATGATATTCTCAATAATTTATTTAATTTTATATTTATTAAATAATATGAAATATAGACAATGTATTGTATTAATTATTTAATAGATTATGAATGTATTTTATATTTATTTTGGAGGTATGTGGCATATAATTATATATCATATTGAAGAATTTATTCGCCTCATTCAATAATATGTTTCTCTATTTAGAGTATTTGTGACAGTATGTTTTTTATCCTAACTCTTTGACATTAACTTTATTTTTATAATTATTTAATGTTGTGAGAAGACTAAAATTAAATATCCCCCAGATTGAATTAGTAGGTATTATATGTATTTTTTTTGGAATGATTCATTTAATATTTGGTAATATTGTATATTACATTCTATTTATTGACAATTTCATAGTTGAGTCATAGAAATTAATATTAATATATTTGGCCTTATGCATTTAATCATGATGAAATTAATAATAATTAATATTTCTTAAAAAACATTGTAATTATTTTTGGATATAACTCAATATCATGTGTTTAATTATGTCAAATTTTTTCTTATTATTAACTATTATATATTGTTTATGAATTGTTTATTCATTGTAGTTCCAGTTTTACATAATCCATTAGTTGGCATCTAATCTCAGTATTTAGTTTTTTTCTATATTTGAGCATGCCATGAATAGATTATTAAATCAATACATTCATATAATAATATAAATAAGGAATTTTTAATTATTTTTATAAATGATGATTGATGTTTAAAATTTATTTTGGGAATAACTTTTATATCAAATACAAAGAGCAAATATCATAATTAGATGGTGATTTTTAGGAACATTATGCTTTTTATTTAAAAAAAATATTAGATAACTTGTGAATTATGATAAATCATTGGAATCATCTTACTCAATTTCCTATATAATAATTTTTATGATTTCAATTGATATTAAAATTTATATTAGCTATTTAGGATTATTCTAAAATTTTGAGATGTATCCTCAGGAAATTAATGTAAAATGTATCATCATATGAAATAAAGATGGGAATTTACATATTAATAATGTCATAATGGTTACGATTGGTGTTGATTATTTTATTATTATTTTTGGGATGTTATTTAATTTTATAACTACTAATATTTACTATATGAATGAAATGTTGCTAAATGTCATAGTGGGATGATTATAGACATGCTCAAGAATTAAAAACTTCATTCCCTTTGATGAAAAAACTAATCAATTGGCATCTGAATACTGTATGATATCCATAAAGATGATATTTATATATTTAAGAAATAACTCTAATGGGAATGTTATATTGGAATCATATTTTTTTAATTCTAGATATTTATCAGTTGTATTCCTTAATTAAAAATTATAATGATTATAAGAGGATAAATATTATTAATTGGAATAATTTTAAATTTTTATCCATTGAAAAATTTATTTCCTCTAGAAAATTTCCGGATATGAAAATAAAATTTAACGTACAAATGAATATAGAAGTAGTATTTTTTCTGAGTATGAGGTTATTATTTCTAATTTAGAATCTCATGTTGGGAATGAAACATTCAATATAGAAATAATGAATGTTTATTTTTTTGATAGGGATGAGAGGTAAATCTAATTTGAACTTTTCTGTCAATTTATTTTGTCATATCGGTATATAGTTTATAATATCATTATTCTAAATAAATTATTCAACAATTAAATTAATTTGAAATGAAATAAATAGAATTATATGTTGGTACAAACCCAATTGAGAAAAGAAATATGTGGAATAAGTTTAAAGGGATGTTTAAACATGAAATGTGTTAAAAATTTTGTAGGAATCAACTTGGTAAATTCTAAAATAGAATGAAGTTGATTACCATGGAAAACTATAGTGTATGTAAGGATGAAATATGGAAAAGAATGAAATAAACAACCCATATAATGCTACTCAACTATATCATGTTTCAGAGAAATTTGGGTCATTTCCAAATTTGTTTAAAAAATATAGATTATAAGAGTCCAATAGTGAATGGTTTATATTATAAATTACTAAATATTAAGATACCGTTCTGAATGACATGATGATATGTAAATTTGTAATAAAAAATTTCATCTAAAGTGTTATTTTATTTTGGATATAAATATTTTTTAGGAAATTTATGAATTTCATAATCAAATATTAGTCACCCAAAATATAAATGTGGAGTTTTAAATTAGGGAACATAGTTGAAGCCCCAATTAAAATTTAATATATTAAATAATTTCTATTTTAATGATCATATATTCCCATGTTATAAACATGATATTTATAGCTATGATTGGTATTGAAATAATAAATTATATGGGTTATTTACTAAGGGACGTATTTTACTTTATGTGAATGAGGCATATACCTATAGATATTAAAAATGATATATAATAATTTTATAATTTTCCTGATCCCCTGTCTGCAGCTAACCTTAAAAAAATACATGAGAATATGAAAACAAAAAAACTTAATAGATGGAAAACATATCCTTTTAATATAGAACAATATTATATTAAAAAATATATTGACTTATTTCCAAAACAATAACTATAAAAAACACCAGATCATGATATTTATGTTTTTATTGAACTCGTAAATATTGAGAATATTCTATCTAAATCTCCATGTAGGCTGGCCCTAACAGAATTTTTAGAGTTGAAGAAACAACATTAATTGATGTGCAGTAAGGATTTCAAAAATATTGTTGTCTCACTGTTGGTAGCTCGAAATATTTACTTAAATAAATGATGTTTCTATGAAGTTGTTGATCAACATTAATAAGATCAATTACATTTTGATCAAAAATATGTATCAACATCAACATATTGAAAATATTCTTAATCCATTATAAAGAGGTAATTATTTTTCAATACTATATCATTTCACTATTTATTATCATTTTATGGGGTTGAAGGGAGAATATTGAAGAAGAAATTTGATAATTTTTATAGAAATTATGGTTTAATGATATTTCTATTGGATTGAATTATGAGAATTATATATTTATGGATATAATGTAAAGTGTATTGAAATACTATCATAATAATTATTTTATTGATTTACATGAAGATATCATGATATTCAGTAAACAACTATTATTGGAATATGTTTCATTAATGAGAAATTATAGAGACACTCATTGGAATAGAGTTATATTAGAAATTAATAACATGTTTAATTTTGAAATAGGATAATCCTTTTCATAGATATAATATATACATGTATGGAATATCATTTTATCCTTCATGGAATTTTTAAATAAATTAATTTCCATCACATATGAATAAAAATTGATATGTATTTTCCATATAAATGTATGTTATTATAAATGATATGTTCCAAAAACATCATAGTTGGATTACTTTTCACATATGTTTGCATTTAAAGGGATTATGTTCTCATAGTCGATGTATTTTATTGGAAAATTTTAGGATATAAATTATAGATGACTATGGGTAAAATATTGTCTCTACCATTAGTAATAAAATTAATATTAATATATAGTTAATCAATGATGCAGGGTTGTCTCTTTGATAATAATTATTGAGTGTTTTCTTATGAATCATAAAAATGCTAGATACATGATTAGAATTATCATTCTCATGATAATTAGTTTTCTAGACTATATATCTCTATAAAAATATTGAGGAACTACCTTAATGGAGAACAATTATAAGTATATATAGACCATAAACTTATAAGCTATATGTTCTCAATTAAATATCTCAATAATAGAAATAGATATGGATTTAACTTCTCCAAAACTATGAGTACTTGATACTCTACCAAATAGGGATGAAAAATGAAATGATATATTATTAAATTATAAAAGACCATATTAATCTAATTATAATGATGAAAAAGGATAATATATTAATTTTTTAGCGATCTTAAAAATTGTAATTTTTTGGAATGTCAGAAATAATTGAATTCTTAATGAATTTTGAGACAATATTAATTAGAGTTGATATAGCTGTTCCAAAACAATGAACAAATTTTATTGAAGAATATTAAATCAATGATTAATTCGAAATTTTCAGAAAACAAATATGAATATGGGGTGTAAATGTTTGTAAAGAGTCTATGAAGTCCAACCATAACATAATAGAAAAAGAAAATACTTAATGAAGAAAAAAGAATAGAGTTTTTAATATATCATGGTATCACAATTTTTATTGGGATTTAAGTTTATATTTATACTGGGTTGACCTTAAGTATCAAGATGCTATTTATATTTCAATATGATTCATGTGGTAGAATATATAGGCTAAAATATGACCTCTTACTATATTATTGCATCGTCACATAATTTAGTAATGTATGTGGAGGAAATATTATAATTCACGTTGGCATTATATGTATAATGAATTGAAAGATGAATGATTATACTTTGGATATTATTTTATCACCATAAATATCTAAAAATAAAATTTATTTACGTTGTTATGAAAACATGACTGTATTTCCTAGATCTATATGAATTAGTATTCGAGACTTGATATTACACATTTTCAATTGTAACTGATAATGATCGATGATTTTCATCAAAAGTAAAGAAGTGTAAATAGATGGATTTATACATAGTGATATATTTGAGCATGACCTATCATCCAAAACATTATGTGTAGTCTAGATGTAAATTTTAAAAATTAAAATTCATTCAAAATCATGACAATTGAATTACAATTTATGTGGGATAAATATCTATATTTGGTAGAATTTATAAATATTTTTAATTTACGTTTGCACATTAAAATGGGAAAATATAATGCATTTTACTATAAGTGATATCGTAATCAAATTTTGTAGGATGGAATATGAAAATATGTATAATATAAGCCCATAAAATGTGGTGTTGAAACATGAAAAAGTAAAAAAAATGAGATCCATGTTATGATATTTATTTTAAAATAAATGAATTAATATTATAATTCATGGGTGGAATTATAATTTCAATTTGGTAATTATATCTTCCAAAAATTATCTCCATGGAGAATAGTTATATGTTTTATTAAGTGTGAAAAATTATGTCCTTCGTATATTATATTTTATTAATTTTCACCATATTTTTTATTCATATAAAATTATATGGTTATGACACACAACCATTTATTTATTATTATGTCATGATTGTTTAATTGTTATTATAGTAATTTTATACCAAAAATTGTAATCTATAATATATATATAGTAATGAAACTAATGTTTCATTATAATTATGATCATGTACAAATTGTTAGCACTACATCGTATAGTTTATGCAATAATTCAAAAAAAAATTCTAAATGTTGTATAAAAGAGTTATAATATTTGTGAAATGATGTGGGAACCCAAGGATTCAATGAGTAAAAATTACCCACATTTGATTCTGAACTATCAAATATGAAATAAATTGGATGAAATTTATATGAGGGGAAGTGATATTAAATCATTATATTCCGCAATAATAGGTAAACAAAACATACCTAACAAATAGAACATTTTAAAATCAATTATATTATAAATGTAGTAATATAAAAATTCCTTTAATTAATAATTTTCTTTATTAATGATTATAAAATTGTATAGTTTTAATTTTATTATATTAATAACATTTTTTCATAAAATATTTTAGAATTATGGTTTGAATAATCATTAAATTTTTTGGAATGGATTATTTTTATTGAATAGTGATAATACAATTTGAAAATGTAAAGTAACTTTTGGAAAATAACATTTATATATTAAATATTGAAAAATATATGAAACATTTTTATTTAGAAATAATGAATTTTAGGAGTTAAATAATTAATTTATATTAACTTCTTATATTTAATTATTATATTATTATATTTTTATAATATGATATATTATATTCTACTAAAATATAATTATAAAAAATTCAAAAGAAATTTATAAAAATTATTTCTACTACTTTTGTAATTCAGTGAGAGTGAAAAATTCCCACTTTTTATAGTCATATATGAATAAATGGTACATGATTAAAATGTATGTATGAATGTCGTGAAAATTCAGTATTATTTTTAGAAAAAAGTTTTCTAAAAAAACATGGTATGTTAAGCATAAATTTAGTAAAATTAATTTTTTCAACTTATATATGTTAAATAATTTTAATTGGTAATCAAATATTTAATTATAAAATTATATTTTTTTTATGTAAAATTTCAATTTTTAATGAGAATTAATTACAATCAGAATATGATTTTCCCATGATAAAAGTTAAAATCAATAATGATTTGTTAAAAAAGAGGGAAAATATTTTAATATCACAAACACAAGTCCCTAATTCAATATAATAATGGATAATCAACACCCATTATTTGATAATAATAAGTTTTATAAATTATTTCAACATTCATGGAAAATAATGTTCATTTTACATTAATATTAATATTATATGAAAAAGTTTCACACATACAATTTATAAGAGTAACCCATAACCCCTAATTTAATACAATCACCAAGAAAAACCTAGCTCAACTATTCAATACAAAATAATTTCAAAAATCACAATATGAATTTTTGGAGGTTTTAGACTCTTAAAAATGACACTTATTTTTTTCAATGATATATCAAAAGGATTATATCTATTAAAAGAAGGTCAAATCATGTTTAACTAAGTAGAAGACCTTGTTAAGTGTTATATTTTAAATTTCGTGTTAAAAATGATATATTTTATGACAAAATTTCAATCAGGATAACTTCATTTACATAATTATATAAAACACGTATATTTTTTCACTTATTGTTATAGGTATTTTTAGAAGGTTTTAGATCCATTTTTTTCTCAATGATACTAAAATAACCCAAAAAAAATTTTATAATAAAACTAATGCTTATTTATTTTTTTATATAGAATCTGATGAATATATGACTACCAATGATATATTGATCCAAGTGTGTTATTTTAAAAACAACTATTATCTCAAAATACAATAATCTATTAACCTCGATAGTCATTACAAATTATTATATATGAATCATTCTTACATTTTCCCTATAAATTATTTTATAATATTAAAAATTATGAATGTATAATTTTTAAACATTCACCTCATTACAATCCATTTATTTAATAATCCTCATTATCAATTATCAATATTTCATTTCATGTTAACCTTTTTTTAAATAAAATCATCTTCCATTTATTTTTGAATTATTCATATTTAAAAGTTATTTTTTTAATATTTCATAGTTTATATAAATTTTTTATTATCTTCAATATTATTAGCATAATTTATTTAAAAATATATCAATGTTTCCAATAAATCACTAAATATATTATCTAATGTTATATTCCAATTTCATCCTTGAGAATAATTTTGATCAAGTTATTCATTTTACTAATTGGTTTATATTAATATGTCATATTCTTCATTCAATGTGGATATTTATTTATTACTGTAGAATAATGATTAAGAATTAATATTTTTATTAAATATATGATGAATACATTAGACACAATTAGATATTATTGAGACCAGAAATTATATCTTCCCCCCATGAATTGGGTGATCTCATAAGACAAACATGACATTTTTATTTGGTGAAGGTTTTCCAATATATTGTAAATTTTAGTGATAAGGCCTTTATAATATGATTATGATTATTTAGTAAAAGGTTGGTAAAATTATAGAGAACCTCATTTCATTATGTAGGAAATGTGTGAAAATTTTATTTTAATGCCATTCCAATTTATTTATTTTTTTCATCCACGTTTAATGAATATGTCTATGACCAGGGATACCTGGAAAAAATTTGATGTCAACCATTATGAATTCGATCATTTATAGATTATTTATTATTTTCACTTTTATTACTATGTTATAATTAATGTTGGATTTATTTAATTCTAATGTTATTTATTATATTTAATATCTATTAATTATTCATACTATCCTATTTTCTTATACTTATGTATTAAAGATTGATTCCACATTATTCCACCCCTTATTTAGAATCTAATTTCATAATTTCATAGTTTTATATTTTCTATTGTGATAATAATAAAAAGTTGAATGAATTTAAGGATTAAATAAATTTAAAAAGAATTAATTCTTGTTTTTTAGAAGAACTATTTAAGGATTAGAATTTAATATTTTCTGCATTTGTATATATTTTCTCTAACGAATATTAAACATAATGACCCAATTTCATGTGACCTATATTATCTTGTTGTAATGTAATTTAGAAATAATTACTTACATAATATATGAGAATTATTTTTTATAAAAATAATATTACTTTTATGTAATTCAACTTTAAAATAGTTTTTAACTTTAATGTTGGAATGTATAGTCCCTCCAAAATGACGTTTTTCTATTACATTTTAATTATGATATATAAACAATGATTTTTATGAATTCTATTTATGAAATTTTAAAAGAGATGTGTATAAATAGATTAATTGAAATCAAAATTTATTATATGAATGTTGATTATGTAAATATTATACTAAAAATGTTTCTTAAAACAATATTTAACTTCGTATATTAAATGTATAACAAAAAATATTATTCCCACCAAAGAAATTATTATTACGACCATCCTCAATAATATATTCTAATGTTCATGGTCATCATCATAATTATAGAAATTGGGGATCATTGCAATAATTAATAAAGAAATTTAATTTACTTTGGATCTGATTTTAGTCTAACATTGATGGAAATATTTAAATCAATTTTGCGAAATGTAAAAAGGTTCCAATCATGGAACATAAAAAATGACCTATTAGAAAAGAAATTTTTGTATAATAATTATTTTAGATATCTATAAAAATCACAAAAATCATCATTACAACACATAAAATATGATTTGATAATACAAAATTGTCAGGATATCGTTAATTTACGAGTTTTTTTTTCAAATGAGGAACAATTATAATTAAAATGTGATGGATTATTTAAATTATTTGTTTTTAATCATAGAGAACATTCTGGGGAAGATATACTACATCTTCTATTATCTAAATTATCCTTTCACTTTAGAATAGTTTAATGTTTCTAGGTCTAAATTCAACAAACCTTCTCAAACAGTGAACTTTTAGAAAATATTATATAATTAGTTTTATATAGATGATCACCTAGAAAAGGATAGTCTTCAAAAAACAAATTCATCATTACTGGATAATGATACTAATCCATTTATTTATATTTTTTGTTTATATAAAATGATTAGGATATGATTCAGGAGTCTGGTAAATTATTTCGAATTCTTATTTTATTTTATGGAGGTTCATGATATAACATAATTATTTTTTTTCAATTATAAAAAAAAATATTGTGAAAATTTAAAAATATATTAATTTGGGAAATTATTTATCTACCAAATAACATAAGAAATGTGTTGATGTCCATAAAAAATAATTAACACCTCTGAATATTCAGTTGAATATTTTTTTAGTAATACACAGAGATAGTGAGAGATTACAAGTCCCACAATGCCTTGTCAACGAATGAATAAAATTACCAAATTTATTATATTAAGTGTTGGAAATTTATTCCCTATAATTGGATAACTCCATAATAATGCATCATTTGAAAAATGTGAGACCACTGATATGTCTGAAACACAATGTCTACCCTAGGTGGGGTATATCATTTTTAATAATCGTATTCTGGAAATCTCTTTCATAAAAATAATTTATTTTATAATTTTTATAATATTGTTTTAGAAAATAATTAAATAAGTCCAAAACAATGCGACATATGATAAATCTGAGACACCAGTTAGTTCTGAAAGACCTTATTTACCCTGGATGGGGTCTACCATTTATATACATCAGAAATTTGGATAGATCAATTGAAATAATTTTATTAAAAATAACTAATTAATATTTTTTTAATTAACAAATAATTAATACATCTCAAACTCTATGTCCAAAATAAAATATAAGACTATTTTAGGATCCATAAGGTGGTGTTTACACTAGGAGTGGAAAAATATCATGATAAATGGGTTCTTTTGTAGTTATTTTACTAATTTATGTATTTAATAATTATACTAAATAATTAATTATATTAAATTAATTTAATGATTGAAAACAGAGGTTACTATTCATCTATCTTCCCCAAAATCATAAACCCCTTTTTTGATGCTTTAGTGTTTTAGAAACTCCTGTTTTGTATCATTTTCACCGATCTAATTAAAAAAACATCATTATTTTGTGGATTAATGAATTCACATTCAATTTTGAATCGAATCATACATTTAAAATGTGAATTTAGTCATCCATTTATATTTACTATTTGGGGGATTAATTTATAAGGGGTGAACCCTAATGGAATTTAGATGTAGTAGTAATCTTGAGTATAGGAAATTTTGAGTATTCTTACTCCTGACCAGTAGTGCCTAGTTGGTGTTATTGTTACCACAATAATGCTTACGTCTCATGAATACAACAATAAATCTTTCCTATGGTTTTAGGTTTTTTATTTTATTTATTTTCTTTTTCTTCTATTTATGTATGTTTATTTCATTATATATAGGATTGGAACACATGGAGATTCCTTTATATCCATGGAATTCATTCCATAATCATTCCACATAATTACTCATATTATTTATTATATAGATTTTATTTATTATATATCCATTTACATGATACTGAGTGAATATTCTTCCTAATTATAGACATACAACCTCACAACTAGTAGGAACTATATTGTGTATTGGGAGGTTGACATGAGGTTATGAGGAATTTCAGCACGGACCTGGTGGTTTAGGTTAGGTGTTACATAAAAGTTGGGAAATTTTTTTATAAATCATGTTCCCCATCTAGGAAATGAAATGACTTGTGGTAGGAGGGATATTATCCCCACAAATTTGTAACACATATTAGCCAAACCATGATTATGTCCAGGTGAATCTATGAATGTTTTACAAATGGGAATTGAAACATTGGTGCTTGTGTTTTCATACCATGTGAGATAACCGTTGAAATTGTTGGATTAATGAAATAGAACCCCACTTTTGGAACACAATTTGATATACCATGTGACCTAACATTGTAGTTTGTAATTTCTCAGATTTGGTTGCCATCCAAGGTGTCATGTACCCAGTTGGTCACATGAAATCAAGAACAATTACCCAAACACTAGACGATACTGACTAGAAGCAAGAGACAATGTATAAAAATTGGGAAACTATGCGCTCATTGGCAGAGTATTCATAGAATATAATAAAGAATAAAGGGAATTTGATGCAATAATTCCAAAAAAAATAAATAGAAGAGGACTGAAGGTAAAACCAACAGAATACACAAAATATATATATGATTCATGTCATATGCATATATTAAAATATACAATCAAGTCACAGTTCAATAAAGAAATATAGAATCCATCGTATAAAGGTTACGAGGGACTCTAGCAGCACCAAAAGTCTCAGGTTACTGCCATTCTCTCATGCTCTAACAGAAATCAAGTAGCTGATGAAGAAGGGTGATTTTCCTTATCTATACCTGCAACCATACAATCGCGATGGGTCAAAGACATGACCCAAATAGGATTTGATATTAATAAATGTATTCACCCACCAAACGATCTATAACTAGTTAAGAGTGAATATATATAGTAGGTAATATGAATAAATGAAGCACTAAACTAGGAACTACTCAAAAGAAAACAATCTATTAGTTTTCAATTACATCATTTTGCATTTATTATTCAATACATTGAATCATGTAATCCTTGGGATCTAGCTTAAGCCCTGTATCACAAATGTACATACAAAAACATATTTCTTAGAAGAAAATCTAAACATTCAAGTAAGAATGAATCCAAGCTTGTGCCTGGGTTAGGTTGACTCATCCCAATAATTCATTAATTCAATCAAAACCATTTGGGAAATTTTTCATAATCTAATCCCCCAATTCTAACATATCAAAAATTCATTTAATAATTACATTATGAGAAATCACTCACAGTCTATCCTTTTTGTTCTAATATACTACCAAACAATTATAAAAAACCACATGGGAAATCTCTCTTGGTCTAAACCCATGTTTCTAATATACTATAAAAATTTATAAACTACCACCTAGTCAAGGTCTCACGGTGTAAAACCCCAAGTCAATTATACTAACAACATTTATAATCATCCACTTGGGAAATATCTCATGGTCTAAACACCTAGGTTGATGACCATCTGGAAGCTCTCACGGTCAATACCCCTACTCAACATAACATTGAAAACATACAAAAATGATCCTCCCTCAGGAATCCCTCTCAGTTAATTCCCCTTGGTCAAACCATCAAAATACATAACTCGAGAATCTTACATAATAGTCAACTCCATCCTAACAAACATGGAATGTAAAACATAGCATGTGAAATATGCAACTTAGACCAAACTGCTAGAAAACATTCAAACAATGGAAACACACCCATGGTGTCCCATAATCATGCTATATAACCTTACGCATATGCAACTACACTTTATCAAATATGTAAACCATAGAAGGTGAAAAAAAGTCTTAAATTCCAAATCTTGTAATATCCCAAACGTGGTTATGTATAACCTTATTCATATATAATCCAACAAAACACAAAGAAAGACACAAACCACTAACCAAGATGTCATACAGTCAATATACAGGAACATCATCAATTGAATCAGCCATAATTTGCGTAGATCCTTAAAAAAGTGTCAAACACCCATCCTTAAATAACACATGAGAGAGGACTAATCAAGAATAAAGGCTATATAGTAATTGAGAACTCACCGGTGGGATTCCAATGCACCCCATGGTGCCTCAATCCCTGGTCTGAGGGAGAATTTGGGGGTCGATCATTGTTCTTTATTCTTGATCACTCTTGTATGAAACATGAGAATAATATGATTGTTCTAGAAATAAGACATGACCCCAATATGATATATCAAACAAAAATAAAACTATAAAACATGTTCATTAAATGTACACATTGTGTAATAGCCATATGTGGCCCCTGACATATGTGGTCTTCCATGTCATAACAAAACCATGTAATCAGTTGTTACATGTCTAGTACATGGATGTATGTGGAAACAGGGTACATGGTGTGTAATCATATGTACATGGCATCTACTCAACAGTACACAGTGTGTACTCAGAGGTACATGAAGTGTACTCAGAAGTACACGACATGAACTTATTGAGACACCATTACTTCTGTTTCCTGAAAAACAACCAAAAATCAAGATACATACAGAAAATTATGATATAGTTTCTTACAAACATCCTCACATAAATAAATTCTTCCATGAATTTAGCATCCAAGGATGGTGAAGAAAAATATGTGAAAAACTCTGACCATTGTGATCGAACATCGGCCTCTGTCTCCCAAGTCTCATCTTTACACACCCATTCTAGCACAACACTCGTACCAATGGAAAAATCCATCGATGTATACCATTTATGATTCAATCCACAATCCAGAAATGGTGCTTCTAGAATGATTCATCAACATCAAAATCAACCTCATTGGCGGAAAATTGTGAGATGAGTCTAAAATGTAACGTTGTAGCTAAGAAATACGAAAGACGTCGTGCATAGCCTGATACCTATGAGGTAACTGAAAATGATAGGAAACTTTCAAGATACTCTCCAAAACCTCAAATTCCCTGAAAAATGATGGGGAAAGCTTCCACTCCCTCCTAATCCTCATGTGTCCCAACCTTGGTGTTACACAAAAGAAAACCTGATTTCCGACCTCAAACTTTAGAGGTCATATCCACCGATCAACATAATATTTATTGAATGATGGTATAGTATCCATACACTTCCAAATAAACTCCACCTACTCTATGGTTTCTTTTTCAAGTTGAGGTCCAAGCATAGAATCCTCTCCTTCCTCGATAAAACTTAGGGGTGATCGACCTAGCCTAACAAGAAAATTCCTAATGAAGGGATATCTGAATAGTTTAATGAAAACATTTATTGTTGGGAAACTACCCTAGTGATATGTTTCTCAACCAAGAGCCCCTAAAATCTAGGACACATAGTCGAAGAATTTCCTCTAAAACCTTAATCATTTGCTCAGTCTGGCCATCTATCTGGGGATGGTAAGCTGCACTCAAAATTACATGTGTACCAAAATCTCTCTATAGTTACTTCTAGACACGAGATGTAAATTATGTGTACCTATTTGAAATGACAGAGTTGGTAAACCCCATGAAAATGTACAATCTCCCATATGTACAAAATTACATGCTCATTCAAATTGAAGTTTTCCTTGATCAAAAATAAATTTGAAACTTTTTTGAGAATTTCAAAAACCACCCATACAACATCATTTTTTACGGGAAACCTTGGTAGACTCATCACAAAATCCATAACAGCACTATTCCACTTCCACTTCAGAATGGGTATCTACTATAAAATCCCTTTCGGTTTATGATGATCTTCTTTCACCAACTGACATGTGAAACATCTCATTACAAAACTAGAATATCCCTCTTCATGCCTTTCCACTAATATTGACGATGTAGTTCTCAATACATCATTGTGACACCAATATTAACAAACCATAAGATGGAATGAAAAACTCGCAATAGATCCTCGCGTATGTCTGGTGACACCCATACACACAGATAAAAATGAAAAACCTATTCCTCACATATGGTCCTTCAATGTGTACCGTGCTCTCCTAACACACTCTCTCATAGGACTAGGCCATTAGAATCTGATTGATTCCTCATTCTCACGTAATCCAGTAGAGTCAAGGTAACAACTATAAATGAAAAAAAGTTACTACATGTATTTTGTGCACCTCAAAATTAATCTTTGAGAAGAGATTCAGATGCTACCACTCATTTTTGGACTCCCGACTGCATGTATCTGAGGATTCCTACTCAACACCTCTTCCACTAAATTACCTTTCTGAGGCATGTAGGAATGCTCAAATCCAAAAGACTAATGGTACTCAACCAAACGTCGATGTATCAAATTCATATCACACTTAATAATGACATACTTGAGGCTTTTGTAGTTAGTTTATACCACAAAATGCTCACCCAAAAGATAATGCCTCGAACAACACATAACATGCACAACTGTTGAAACTCGAGATCATGTATCAGGTAATTCCTCTAATGTGGCCTCAAATGTCGAGGCCTATACACAATGACTCCACCCCCCAACCAAAACACTAATCCAATACAAATACTAGATGCATCATAGTATATGGTCTAACTCATTCCCAAATTTAAAAAACTAAGCATTGGTGGTGATATCAAACTCCCTTTCAGATCCTAAAAGGATGAATCTCATGATTCTATCTGCAAGTACTTCACACCCTTATTAGTTAGGCCCATCAGTGGGGCTATAAAGCATGAAAAGTATGGAATAAATTACCTATAGTAACCATCTAACCCAAAAAATATATTCACCAAAAATACATTCTTCAGATGCTCCATGAAATATACTACTCCTAATTTCTCTGGGTCTACTGATACTCCTATTTCTAGGATGATATGACCAAGAAGTGAATTTGGTCGATTCAAAAGTTAAATTTTGGGAGAATTTCATATAACCGATGTTATATAAGGTTAATAAATAAAATATAATGATTTATGGAATGGTCATGTCGATTGTGGGATTACATCATGAAATCTTCCATGAAGACAACCACAAAAGAATCTAGGTAATGAAGTGGCACTCAGTTCATCAGTTCCATGAAATCATCCAGCTCATTTGTTAGACTGAATGACATAACCAAGTACATTTATAGGCCATACCTTCACCAAAAGTTTGAAAGAAGTTTATTTGATGGTCTAACATGTAACAGATGATAATCGGATCTCATGTAAATCTATGACAACACTCGCGCTCCTTGAAACTGATCAATGATATCATCAACTCTTATTAAGGGATATTGGTTCTTGACATTAAACTAGTTTGAATTTTTATTATCCACATAATTCATGAGGGAACACTCCTCATTATTCATAGAAGTACAAGAGAACCATAAAGAGAAATATTGGGTCAAATGAAATCCTTTTCCTGAAACTTCTCTAACTACTTCTTGAGATCCTCTAACTATGGTGTATCCATCCTATATGGACGGTTGGATAGCAGTACCACTATTGGAACACATTCAATAAAAAAATACACCTCTATCAGTAGAGGATAACCTAAAAATATTGTTAGAAATACATTCCTGAAACCTTCCTCCACTGGAATAAATTCTATCTGTTAAGTCACCTGGTCATTCAGATATAAACTACAAAATTGGGCTATAATTCTTCCCAAACTAGGATGCTCAGGTCCAAATATACTTACCTAAAAATCCCACATTCCCTATTGTAGAAAAGACCCAACCTCTTGTGACATGAAACTCATCCTATAGTGATAGCAGTCAATAATTGTCTGAAAGGAGACCGATCGGTCTATTTCTAGAATTACATTGAAACATGTCATCTCAAACAAATAGTGGTACCATAATTATTGACACCCACCAACCTCAATAATGCACTCTTTACAGTGATATACAGTATCAGTGCTAATCCCCGATGAAGTGACTTATGTTGTAAAATAATCATACATATAGATATAGATCCCAAGGATCTCCATAATGGTAACAGATATAAAACTATCAGATTCCCATGTATAAAAAGTGGAGAAGCCAAAGTGGAGGCAAATAGAATTGTACCTCTAACCAAAAAGGATTTACGATCCTTCTCATTCTAAGTATGTTCCATAAAAAATGTCTTACCTGTATCACGACCCTACAAACCTACGTGAAAATGCTGATTTGGTCGACCCTATTGTTTCTAAGAACCTACTGTCTGGATACCACATCTGTGACTGGCTCCTCAGCCTAATGAACCCCAGTTTTCAGACTGATAGGAATATGGTGGTTCTGGTCATGAATGTGGAGTCATAACAGATCCTGGCTCACTCTCTTCAGGTGAGAACATTCTAAAATATTGTTTATTATATACCATCATGCCGTAGGATCGACACTCAATTGGGACTCTTAGGCACTGTGGTCTCATGTACCCACTACTTTTTCACTTGTAGGAGATCACATGGATACATTAAGAATCTTCACGTGAGATATCTCTATAGTGATTATTTATATCTGTCAAAAGAGTACCAAACCTAGATGAGGAACCGCCCTTTATCATCGCTCGTGACTCCCTAAGATTGTGATTGTTAATCATCACCTCATTTACTATTGGAGTAACCAAAGTTAGCATGAAAACATTCACCTAAGATCAGATGCCATACCTGATTCCATCCTCAAATCACATAGTCAGTGATAACTTGTCACCAACTAAAACACGTGTGATGCACTGAATATGTACAAATCATGATTAGTAATCCATCACTAAAATATCGCCATACTCCAAAGTCATGAACTCCTGGGCTTGATCATTCCTCAATCTCCTAGGGTAAATGTAATCCAATAAGTTCATCTAAAACTCTTCCCTAGACATATTCTGATAATATCCTGTCTGTGAGATAATATCCCACCATCATTTTCTGGGATCATGTATCATCTGAGTCGTGAGATTCACCCTCTTATTGAAATGCATCTCCAGATACTGAAAGATAGAAAGATTTGCCTCAAACCCTGACTCGGTATCCTGTGGCCCCCCAACACATGAAAAGTTAGTAGGATGATACTGCTGAAACAGCAGCATAAGCTATTCCATAGTCAGGATATGATTTTTTTCCTTGAAAAGTGTGATTCATCCAAAAAATTCCTTCACGGAACTTTGCATCAACTCCTGGATCCAGTTTAATAGTTGTTTCTATGAAGGGCATGAACAGAGGATATGCTGGTAGTCCCTGATCTACTATATTCAGTGTTTGATCATCACCCAATACCGGGCATATAATTAGAGGATGTCTTGGTGGAATTACTCTCGAATGTCAAACTAGTTCAATATTTTCATGTACTACAACATAAAAGTGCATGAACAGAACATGTGAATGAAAACATTAATGTTTTCAAAAGGATGGTTACACGACGTGTAGAATCACTACATGATGTGTTTTCTTAATATTTAACATGGGAATATTACTCTTCTATACTAGATTTTAACACCACCTACACACGGTGTTTTTTTCATGATACAAAACATGTAAATAAATATTCCAACCTTCCTTAGCACAACTACAAAACTAGAACTACATTATTCTGCTGGTGTAATAATACATGACATGCACACTCTAGACACGACATGTAACACGTATGTTCCATCAACCTATTTCAATTTTCACATGACTGGATACATGGTTGAATACTACACTACATGTATATACTAGAAATTTAATTTACAACATTATATTAATCCACCTGTGTTGTTAGTCACACGACCAGATACATGGTCTTTTACAACATGACATGTACTACAAGCACACAGTGTGTTCTACCATGCCATTATAATCCCTGTGTCTGTACTCACATAATAATTCACAAGATAATTAACTACCCAGTGTGTACATATGGCCCACAAAATGTACTTATGAAAGACCATTATTCTAGAATACAAGAACACATGGAGTGTGCTCATAAGATCACATGCCATGTTGTCTAGGTTTTGGGACAGTAAGCCTTTGAAACATCACCAGAACCCTGATAATCTAAATATTTTCCCATGTAATTATATGTTCTAATATGTTAAATCTCATATCCCCATGAATCAATATTTTAAATCCTAATTCATTTAATATCATAAAAGAATTAAATTAATGTTCAATCGTGATCTACCAAATTCGAATCCAAGAGGTCCCATAACACCTTAGGGAAAAAATATTGGCATCCATCCTAATATAGAATTACATATACCAATACCTTATTAGAATATAGGGTATTTATATTACGGAATATATGAAAATAACATGCATATTGAGCACAATATCTATCACAAAATCAGGCAATTAGTAATTCACCCTAAATGGAAAGGCAATAATCAAGGAAATGTGATCACTATAATGTTCCCATGTGATGCATGAGATGGGATACCCTCATCAAATCTGGTTGAATTAGAAATATAACCAAAATGATATCAATCATAACTGTAAAAATTAATTGAATCACCCAATGGTGTAAACAAATCAACTTAACAATTGCAAAAACCCAAAAAATGGCAATATTTGAGGTAACATGGATTTCCACTATACATGGGGTTTCTAATGCTGAGAAAAAATTATTACCAAATACCTATTTCTTTATACCCAAATCTATAGGATCCAAATAATAATACAAAGAAGAAAACAATATTTATCTGATACCACATTGTAACATCCAAGATTCGGGTGCCGTACAAAGGTGTCCCATACCTGGTTGGTCACATGAAATCAATTCCATTTCCCTAAATGCATGAGGCTACTAACTTGATGTTTTTCCATGGCATTATAATGGGGAAACTATTATCCCATTGGCAGAATATACACATTTGATAACAAAGAGTAAATAATATAAGATGTGGTAATACAAAACATAAATAAATACCAGAAGACTGAAGGTAACTCTAATAGAATCCCAAAAATATATATATGATGCATCTAATATGTATCTATGGTAACAACCAATCAAGTAAAAATGCTAGGTAGAAATAAAGAATCCATGGAATAAAGGAAACAAGTGACTATAACAGCATCACAAGCCTCAGTTTGGTACCCTTCTCTTTAGCTCCAATTATAATCAAGTACCTGATGAAGAAGAGAGCATCCCTTTATCCATAACAATAACAATATATAATGTTTGGGTCTAAAAAAATTCCCAAATAGGGTGTGAGACTAATCCTATTAGGAAACCACCAATGTATCTATACCTAACTTTCAGTGAATATATATATTAAGTAACTTGTAAAAATGATGCAATAAACTAGAATGTACTCAGAAGTAAACAATCCTATATATTTCCATTACATACATTCACATTTATTATTAAATCCAATGAATCATATAAACCATGTGATCTAGAATAATCTATATGTCCCCTGTGTAAGTAACAAAACAGATCTCTCAGAATACCATTTAAACATTCATGTAGGATTGAATCCAAGTATGTGATTTTTCTTTGAAGACTCCTCCAAATCATTCAATTATTCAATCACGACACTATGGGAATGTTCTCACAGTCTAATACCCCTATAAAAATATAAAAATAATTCATTTAATAACATCCCTCTAGGAAATGTCTCACGGTCTAACCATTTGGATCTAATATACTACGAAAAAATTATAAACTACCCCATGGGGAAGCTCTCATAGTCTAACCCCCATTGTCTAATATACTAAAAACATTTATAAAAAATCACCTGAGGAATATCTCATAGTCTAATCCCCTAGGAATTTTATACTAAAAACATTTATATAAAACCACCATTGAAATATATCGTGTTCTAGATACTCGGGTCGATGACCATCTTGAATCTCTCATAGTAAATACACATGGTTAAAAAACAATAAAAACACACATTAATGTCCCTCCATTGGGAAGATATCATAGTAAATTCCCCTTGATAAAACCATCACAATGCATAACTCAGGAATCTTGCATAATCATATACTCTATAATTACAATAAATAAATGTAAAACATAGTAATCATAACATGAATCCTAGACCTTATGGCTAGAAAATAGTCAAATAAGGAAAACACAACCTTGGTGTCCCATAATCAAGGTATATAACGTTATTCAGAAGAAAGTAACCTTAGTTAATTAATTAAAACATAGCTGGTGAAAAACATGGTTAACTTTGAAATCAAAAATACCCCAAATGTGTTTATGGAAAACATTAAGAATATATAATCCAAGGAAAAACACAATTACAACCACAAACCCATAACCTCTACGCCATATGATCAGTATACATGAACGTCATCTCTTGAATCTTCAAAAATCAGTGTAGATCCAATTAAGTAGAAAAAATACCAACCATTAATAACTCATGGGATAAGAGGAATCATGAATAAATGATATTGAAGAATTGAGAACTCACTAGTAGGATTCCAACATACCAAATGACATATCAATCAGAGGTCAGGAAGTGAATCAGGGGTTCGATCTTCATTCATCATTCCCAAGAACACCTATATAAAACACTAGAAGAAGCTACCTGTTTTTGACATGAAACATGACCTCACTCTGATATATCAAATAAAAATAAAACTACATTATGTGTTCATAAAATTTATATTCCGTGTAGTAGCAATAACTGGTCCCCGTTTTATGCAGTCTACCATGTCATCACATGACCATGTACTCGACTGTTTCAAACATATACATTGTAAAAAGTTACATGGAATGTAGTAACATGTACACAACATGTACTCAGAAGAACATTGTGTACGTAGAGAAACCACATTTCATCCTTTTCCAAAACACCATCATGAATTAAATATCATTATGTGAAATTATGATCTCAGTTCTTACACAGTGAATAGTTATCCCACGTTCAAATGTTTTTAAAATAAAAACTAGATAATTAAAAACACAGTTTCCTCTAATAATCAAATCATATTATTTTCTATTTCTCCCTATGTTTGAGACACAATCACATTTTATCCAGGATCTATCCATAGGTTATTCAATGTGCATTGGAGGCTCAAAAACTTCAGTAAGTAACTGTTCTTCATCGTTATTCTCCATTAATATTAGATTCAATGTACTTATATCTCTTAGAACCATACATTTAACATAATAGGGATTTATATATGTGTTATATATTTTTATGTTGTTATATTGTTTTAAATAGTCGATGGAAAAAAAATTATGATCATATCATAAATTTTCATTGTTCCTTTCTTTGTTTTTTCTATCATTTTGGAGGTGGGTTGCTTTTCTCTCGACTCCACATGATTATGAAATGATATATGTATTTATTATAATTAAATTTTTTAAATTATTCTGAATCCATATTTTGATTCATCATAAAATAATAATTTTGGATGTTTTATGGAATTTCTGAATGTATATGGGTAGTAGAAAATTTTATTAAATGAATATTTTAAAATGATGCCTTTCAAATTTTTGGATTTTTTTTGATTCATGGGAAATGTATTCTTCTATGTTTTAAATAATAAAAGTTTTTATATGGTATTTTTGGTATTTTAATTTGTTAAACAATATTGTGTGGTTTTATTCTTATTATATGTGACCCTATGATAGGGATGTGTCCCACTGGTGATTCTAGTACTTGTTACCTTGTGATTAATTGGTATATCACCATTATACCAATCATTTGAATGGAACTATCACTTAATCATGAACATGTGTATGTGCGAGCCAATTGAAACATGTAATGTGTATTTCAAATGAGTGGAGAAATGTCTTAATAACTTTTTTTATTTAATTCCATGGTAATTTTTTTTTTCAGATTATAAAACAATTTTATGTATTTTTAAATTTTTTCTATAAATTCTGAGAACCAGTTCTTATCTTCATTGTTTTAATTGTGATTTCATTGGGAAAAGTTTAATGACTTTAGACTCACCCCTTCCTAGGATTTATTTTTTCTCCTGAAGATGAAATCTATCATGACATAGTTATTGTAATGTTATATTATTTCTTTACTAATGCATTTTAACACTATGGGAATGTCTTGTTGAATTCGATGTTTGAGAAGGTTGGGTGCTACTAGTTGGACTTCATCATTTTCATTAGTTTTTTTTACTTTTCATTCATTTGGTTAAGTCAATTGATCCTTGGGTATTATATATGTTCAGTCATGGAATTGGAAATGTTCTCAGTATTGATATGTTGTCACTTTCATGGTATGGTATCAAGTATATTGGTTAGTATGAACAAGAAATTTTTATCCTGAAATGACATATCTACATTTTTATAATGCTCTTCATGTTTATTAGGTCTTGGGGTACTTAAGTGTTTAAGAAACTTCTAGGTGTTTTATCATATCATAATAATTGGTTTAACTAACGGTAGTTTAATGAGATGTATTGATAATTATAACTCCCACTATAAATACATTGTTAATTTTTTAGTTAAATATTTATGGAATTTTTAAATTGTAAGTACATTTTAGAAACATTGGATCCATTTTCAAATGATTAGGTTTTGAAAAGCCATTAATGTGTTTTTTTTAAATGGTTAAATTTTTTTACGTATAACCAGGATTTTGGAAACATATATAGTGATATGTTTATGTGTGTTAAATTGAAATTGATAATACTTAATTTTAATGGGAGTGACAATGAATAATTTTTTTTATAGTAAATGGTACTACGTATTCACTATAAGAAAAAAAACATAAGTTGGGAATTAGAATGTGATTTCACCTGATCCACATTTGATCTAGATGTCGGTCTAATGTATTTTATAGCTATTTCAAAATGTGGATATAGGGAAGAGAAATGATAATACAATACAAGTGAATCATTCCATTATACTTCAATTTAAGAATCATAATATATTTTTTGGTTATCTAGATAAACTCAGATCACAATTATGGAAAAATATGATGAATCATGTATTTGGATTAGTAGAAAAGCTAGCTGGGATTAAATTGAAGATGAAACCATATATGATGGAATATATTGAATTATTTTTTTGGGTTTTAGAATTTCAGGAAAAAATGTATCAAGGAATGGCCTGATAGGATTTTGAAGAATTATTTAATTAATAATTATATGTTCACACATTAAGTATTATAAAAACAGTAATTTTTTTCATTATGATGGATAATAATCTCTCAGTAATTCAATTTGCTTCTAGATTTATTTTTTTTATCAACATTGCACTAGATATTTCTACAAGTACATCCCTAAAGTAATATATTTTTGATTTACGGAAGAAAACTTAACATCACACATAGATTATTGACCTATATATTACAGATTATACAGAAGTGGTCAATAGAGTCATAGTAGAAAAAAAGAACATCTATGGAAACATGGATATGGAAATAACATTAATTATTAAGAAACTGGGTGGGAACACCATCTCTGGAAACAAGTAGGGGAGTGACCCATATTCTCAAGGGGATAAATATCTCATAATCATACTTTCAGATTAGTCAATTTAAATACTCTCCCAATGTGTAATTTGTAGTGTATCATTATGGTTGTTTTGATTATAAAAACCAATATTGTACAATACATGCTATTATATTTCACAATTAAAACAAAATGGGATGTATTCATCACAATTTTTATATTTCTTCACGTTCGGGTGTTGGGGAATCAACTCATGTTTCCCATAATACATATGCTCTCATGGGATGAGAGAAACAATATAACTATGTTCAATTAAACCATGTGACCCATGGTAATTCTAGGAACACCATGACTCGTCCACATATTCCATCCCATATAGTTAAAAAGGTAAAATTTCATCTTTTAATACATTTTATATAATTATGGAAGTGATAATGGATAATCAATTGGGACTTTTGATAATAAGAGGTATGATTCTTTATAATTGAACCCGTCTGAATTTTTTAAATATGGTCACAACCCACTCAATTATTTCTTATCAATTCATTATATTTCTTTTACATGTTGATAGTATTCCTTTGTTTTTCAAATTCCAAATAGTCATGGGGAAATGAGAGTGTAAATCCATGAATTGTCTAGCATGTTCAACAACAATAAATGGAAATGGTATTCTATTATATATCGCTTTGATGGATATGGATATATGTTACTTGATTCTGTGAATGGATTTAAAAACAATATTTGAGGTCCATAAAGATATTTATGCATTAAGAGTGATTTTTATATCTTCTAGTGATGATTGAAATACCATTAAAAGATATTGTCGAGTGGAATAATGTAGAGAAGGGACATTGGTATGGTTGTTTGGAACAACCTATAATCAGTTTTAAATAGTCAACTTGAAAATATAAATGGGATTGGAGATAGAGTTTTTCAAACTATCATGGATCAACATGTCAATTTCTCGGACATTTTCCTAATGTTTCTACCCAAAAGGGAATCAGACTACGCGATTGATCTCTTATTGGGGACAAATACTATATCACATTTGTCTTATCATATGAAACATATAGAAATAAGTGATTTATAGGATCCTTATGAATAGTTTTAAATAAATTGATCCATCCCACATATCATGTCAATATAGGAAACATGGATTCAATTTTTGGAAAAGGTGTATAAAACTAAAATTATTTTTTTAGAATATCATAATCCTAATCAATTTATGATAAATAATTGATATGATAATACAAGAATAGTTGATCTATTTGATGAATTGATGGGATAAAAATGGTTCTATAATTATTACATGTATTTAAGATATAATAACTAAATTTTTGGAATGATTATGTTATGAAAAAATCATTAAAAATCAGATATATACATTATGAATTTTTTGTTAGTCCTTTTATTTTTTGATTAAGATATAAAATTTATCAAATTTATCAATCAGATATTTAAATTCTATATAGATTAATTTATTTTCGTTATTAAGGATGACATAATTGTGTATTATTGTATATATTTGTATCATGATTGACACTTGGTAACAATGTTGGGTATCATTCAGGAAAATTTCTTTTATGGGATGTTATCAATATGTTATTTTTGGATAAAAGATGAATGTTTCCTTGGAAATTACATTTATAAAAAATGAAATTCTAAAGATCGTAAAATGAAATAATTTTTTTTTTCATACAAATAATTGATGAATGTATTTGGGGAATATAGTTTCCAAGTCATATATTGATAGTGTTTATGTTTTGTAAATTTTCATTAATATTTTAAATAAATTATTACAACATTTAAAATGAATGGAATTCCATTCTAGATGAACGATAATTCTTGTAAATCCATTCAAGTGCATAAGGATCCACATACATCAGCATTTATCCTCATGTTCCGAAAGTTTTGAAAGGGATTTGAATTCTGTTTTTATGCATTTAGATTTGGTATGAGATGTTTTCTCATGCATAAAGAACATTTTTTTTGGATAATGATTGTTATAGTTCCATGAGACAAAATAATAAACACATGAATTAAAATTAGTGTTATAGTACATTATTTGATGACATGGAATCATAATATTTCTATTGAAAAATTAATAGTGTTTATAAACATTACATGTTTTTGAACAAATATTATCACAAAGTGTTTCAAAAAATATTAAAATATTATTTATGGAATACATTAATAATTTTTAATTCAACATGGTGTATACACTTGTTAAAGGAAACTATATATTAGATGAAATTAAAATAGTTTTTTATAGATCAATGGATTATAAACCTTTAAATTGACGGACTATGATTTAAATAACAGTAGTCATGAACCTTGATTGTTCCTACCATGTTGATGCTTCATTTTTAACCATAGTTTTATTTTTTACTAATATTTTTCAACTTATGAAAGAGGCTCATATATAGTATTCAAGATATTTTTTCATCAGTCCAAAAATCAATGTTAGGGAGACCATTGAGGGATAAATGATGGATGGTAGTTAATTTTTGTGATTTATAGAAGATATAATTGTACAATTCATTTGTTAGTATCAATATTTAAATTTAGATCCATCCAAAATGTGTTGTAAATCCATGTATTCAAAACAAGTATATATTTATGAAAGCATAGTCTAGGTAGGAAGTCATGAAAAAATATGTCCAAATGTTTGTTTGGAATTTCATCACATGTAAATATGTCAAGGATGAGAACCAATGACTAGAGATAATATTCTATTCTTAGGAATTCATTGGTTAATGTTGTAGAATATTACTATACACATTATGATAATTTTACTAAGGATAATTATGAATCATGATTATTTATGAATGATAGTGGATCAGATCACAAATTCATATCACTTTATCTGGATTTCATAATCTAATTTGGTGGAATAAATATCTAAGATATATATTAATTAAATTATGTTTATTGGGGAATTATAAAAATTATGGTATTATATATAGACCCATGTTCTGGAATAATTTATAAAAATCCATACTATAAAAACATGAGAATCAATTGACAATTATCCCGGTATAGAATCCTCAAATAGATGTAAATTTTTAAACGATGATTCCATTGTTGGAAGACACACATAGGGATGGTGTAAAGGAATTTGGAGGCTCATGTGAGGATCACATACTATTAGTGTATTTATTTTACAACAATAGTTCTTAAGATGCGATAAATTTGAATCATTTTTAAGAATTGTTTTGGAGTCCTTATTGTTCCCCACTTTTTCTGGAAGAAATTTTTGATACATTTATGGTTGGAAAAAAATTTCATGATACAAAATAAATAATCATATAATAAGAATTTTTATTGAAATTTCTCATTGTCAACAAAAATCATATGAGGAACATCATCAACAACCAGTTACATTTTTGATGAGTGATCATGGATTCCATAGAATCTCTACATATCAAGGGAATCATATTTTTGGTAAAAATATAATGTTATATCATTGATAAATAAACCTTTTATAGATATATTATGGAGTAATTTTTTTGTAATATTTGTTATAATCTCTACCAACCTGATCAATACCATGTGAGTTTATTGGATAACAATGATTTAGAGTGGGATGCTACATTGATTCACATGTCGACTTGTGTTTTTTACACACTATAGAATTTTCAATGTTGGAAAAAATCAGTCTACAATGGGTTTTATGGAATCATGGTATATCATTGACAAAACATGGGGGGAATTAAATAGAAATGTTGGAGTAGTGGCTTGACCTCTTCCAGGACAAATCTTGATTTATATTGTTTGGGGATGTAAAGGCCAATGGTTGGGAGATTTTAAAACCACTGTTTTGTGGTAAATAACCATTTATTTATTTGGATCGTCTATATATAATGTTTGGGTTTTGTTTAGGAATGTTCATATGTGATTTGGAATGTATTGGAGGGTTTTATAGAGGTACACTATGTTATCATAGTTAGAAAAAAACCATGCATACCATCTAGGAAATAGTGCAACATGATGTGTGAGGGATAATTGATCTGGATGCTTTATTTATAGTTTGGAATAACATTGTGGATTTCAAGAGGAAAAAATTAATTATTGAAATATTTTAGAATAATATTTTGAATTTTTACTTTCCAAACATGTTTAGAAATTGTTTGGGGGCATGGCTTAGTGCAGTAGCATCATATATTTGGAAAACGGTTTGACAAACCATGTGACCAAACCATGTGTTGTACATGTGTCCCTCCATATAGAGGTTAAAATCTTTATTATATAATTAACCACTATATTTTAAATTAATTATCCCAAAATTGTAATTCATTTTTCTCCCACTATGAAAGAGACAATATCCTTTGGTCCAAATTCAATGATTAGGTGAATTAATGTTTTTTGGAGGATTAGATTGATCTATTATTCACTTCCTTTAACTTTGATCATTGTTCATCATAGATACTTGAATAATATATATGTAAAAACCATATATCAATCTTATAAGTAATAGTTCTATGTGTTGTTAATTTTTTATGATGTTATCTTATTGGATCTAGTGTAAGGACTATTGATTTTTATTATATATTGTTGTTTCTTTATGTTGTTAATTTATTTCTCCAATGTTTGAGAGGTATGTGGATTATTTATTAATTTCACATGATTATAACTTCATGTCATGGTTTTAAATTTATTTATTTCTTGAAATTATCGTAAAAGTATAAATTAATTCATGATTGAAACCTCTACAATGATGGTTTCAAGAATTTTGTAAATGGATGGTTAATGAATTTTTTTAGAATAATAATTTTAAAATGACTGGATTTGTATTGATTCTAGTATGGTATTTTTAATTTGGTTTTAAATATTTTTTTTGATTTTTTTTCTTTTAATTTTGAATACATTAATGTTGTGGATCAATTTACATTAAATATGACCCCAGGGAAGGGGTGTGTGGAATTATGGAACCTCATTTTGGCTACCATGTGATGATGTTTTAGATAAATGAGAGACTACACCTATGTATAGAAATATCACCTAATAATTCCTGTGTAGATGTTTTGGTCTATGAAAACCTCAAATGCATCTCTTAAATGTGATAATAAATGTCATATATAATGTCTTTATTTCATTCTAGGGAAAAATATTATGGATTTTATATAAATATATTACATTCTATTAAATTAGTTTCTATAATTTTTTTTCCTATTATTTTCAATGTGATGTGAGTTAGGAATTAATTGGGGGAAATCCATGTGATTTTAGACTCACCCATCCTTGGTATTATTGTGCATTTTAATATGTCATTTATCATAAAAAAGTTAAATAAATGGTATATTAGTTCTTTTGGTATTCTTGTCTATGTCATGGGTGTGGATATTTGACATGGATCTTAGAGGAGGTTGGAATTATCCTTGATGGATTTCATAACCAGCTCTGGTTTTTGTTGTGTCCCAATTCCTTTGGTTTTATCTAACAATATATTCTTGTAATCTGATATTTATACTATATTAGTTCTTCCAAATGTTATATTTTTCAACACATCATCTTATAGATGTTTTTTTTGTTTTTTATATAATCTTTTGATGATTTTTATTCAGTGGTAAATCAGTCCCCTAAATTTTTATTATGACCATAGAATTTGTTTCATGTCTTTATTGTCTTTTTAATTTCATCTAATTCCAGTCACACTCCCTCCACTTTAGAAGAAAATTTGATAGATGTGTTATTTTATAATAAAAATACTTTTTCTCTAGTAGCCTATAGTGTACATTGTTTTATCATTTTTTATTTCAATTATAATATTTTTAAATGCAATGCAAGTTCATTTTTAGGATGTTCTTATATAATTTTAATATGGGAACCATCATGAATTTGTTTATTTCATCTACAGTGACCCTCCAATTTAGTTATAAGATGCATAACTGTATGGTTACTATTATGGACATGGAATTTCAAAAATTTGGGGTCTATGGAAAAATATTTTCTTTTAATGGAATGAAATATCTCTCTAATATATTTTAAATAACATGAATGGGTATATTAATAAATATTCTCATTTGAAAAACTAACATTGAAATTTTCACTGAATGATGTTCTAATTTCTCAAATGTTGGATTTTTATTTTAGAAATAATAATTATCTACACTAAATATACCATATGTGGACACCACAAAACATAAAATATATTACATTGAATTTGGATGTGACTGAAATGGGTTCTTTATCATAGAATTATGTGGGTGAATATTTAGGACCATTAGAGGATTATTTTGTATCAGTTTTTCACTTTATTGGATCATAAATTTTATTTGAGATATAAATTTGTGTTGTAATTTATATTATGTGATATAAAACACGATTTTAATCAATAATTATATTGATATAAAGTGCCTCATTTACTATATTCAATCATGTCATGAAAATAACCTTTATTATTCTATTGTATCGTTACATAGAATGTCTGAATCAATAAATCTGATGGAAATAGTGGAATATGTAGTTATAAAATCATAAAAGGAAATTAATAGTAAAAAAACGGACTTTTTGAATAGGGTGGAGGATAATCATGAAACTGATTAGCCATTTAATATAAATAATAATATCAAATCCCTATATATGTCATATATATGGTGATGTTTTTACCCACCTTCTTTTATATTATATTATTCTCATTACCTTTTTTTATTTACATTTTTCATTTATGGATCTTCATGTCCAAATACTAGAATTGTATTTATCATTATTATAATAAAAAATTATTATTATATCATTATATATTACACTTATTATGGATAAATTATATTTTCCTTTACGTGAATTCTGTGATATTTCTCAAGAATGAGAAGTAGTTATCCTATGTCTTTTTATTTCTATATTATTCCTCCCAAATAACTTATGAAACAGACTCCTAGAATTGGTTATAAAATCAATTTTATTAAAAAAATTATCAAACAATTATATTAACCAATCATTATATTACAACATTACCATATTACAAGAATTAAAAATAATAAATTATCTCACCGTTAATAGAATGAATGTTTTATTATCCCTGAGGATCTTATATTTGAAAAACACATTTTAATCTAATTGTGAATATTTCTCCAAATATTAAGTGTACTAGATATACTTTTATTAATCACCTAGGTAATATAGTTCTTTATAACATTGAATATGAAAAAATGTAATGGTTGATCTTAAAGGCTTAGTATGGGAAGTCTATTCCATATGTAATCAAGTGGTATATCATAAATATCATAACATTCATGATTAGGGAATGCATAAAAATTTAGAAGACTGTAGAAAAAAATTATTTTTCGACAATTGAAGATAAAAATTATCTCTATCTAAAATTAACAACAGATAACATATCCGAATATTATAGAACCCATATATAATAATCGTGATCCATGGTGAAAAATTATAGGAATTTTTTTGAGAAAGTATGATTCTCCTAATAAATATAAAACAAGAGTCTTTAGAACAAAAAAATCAAAGAAAAATTATAAAATTATTATGAAACAAAAATAACATGATTCCTGTTTTGAAAAAATTCCCAATAGTATTTTTTAACACAAATATTAATAAAAAATAATTTTTTGAAAAATCCAAACACCCATGATTGAAGATTTGAATAAAAAAATCCTATAAATTATATTGTAAGTGAATAAACTTTCTTAACATCATGTAGTCAAAAAACAAATTCTCAGGATTCTTTTTGGGAAAAAAGTATTCATGCTTCATATTATAAAAATTGATTACACATATTGATGTGGAAAAATAACTTTCATACAAATCTTGTTCTAACAAAAAAATTATACTATTAATGTTGTCTACAAAAAAATTATTCACATCTTTTTCTAAACAAATAGTAATCCCAAACATTATATTATAAAAATATAAAATGATTGAGATTCACGTTTAAAAAAAATTATTTTCTGAAAAAAAAAATTTTACACTTCATGTTGGGAGAAACAAAATACTCACACATATTTCTGGGAATAAATAAAATTCCCATCAATTATGTTGTGAATAAAAAAAATTACATGAAAATTATGTTGAACAAAAATTCGACAAATAATATACATTTTATATGAAATTTTAATCCATAAAAACTAATTTGTAGGGATATATAGGACCCCACACATCAATCATTCATTCCAATACATTACACTTGAAATAAAATACTAATGATCTAATTAAAAACCCACTGAAAACTAATGATTTTCATAAACCTTTTAAAGATTCATATAACATGAACATAAGAAACCACATGATATAAAAAAAATATCATTTTCCAAAATTAATTGAATCGTAAAAAAAATTGAGGTTCATAAAAAAATTATTTATTAATTATAAACCATAGAGTTTAAATAGTAATGAAAAACAAATTCTCAATAATAGATTACTCATTATCTTGCAAAATGGATTCAATTTTTTTTTGTAATATAAAGGATGAGTTATTTTAAAACCTTATTATTAATGTTTCTATATAAAACAACAAGTATATTTTATAATTTTTATAAAATTAATCAACTGAATAATGAATCCTTAAAATTAAAATGGGAATAAAAAATATCAATGTATTTAAATGAAATTTTTTAAATAATCACATCATATAAGTGAAAATAAAAAATTCATTTGTATATAAAAGTAGGTAAAAAAGAGGTCACATGGGAAATCATTTATTTGGTTTTATATATAGTAATTGAAAACTTTTTTTCCAAAATAATAAAAAATGAAATAGATCAAAAATAATAATTAATTGAGATTATATTATCATCTTAATAATGCTACACATTATTAAGAATTAAATTTATAAATAAATATTATTTATTTTTAAAAATTGATTACCCAATATAGAATAGAGTCAATATATAATACCCTGTAATGTTAATATATTTAAATGATAACTATTTCTACCCTTACCTACTAGGTGAACATTTCCTTTTAGGATCCTACCTCAATATGTCTATATATTTAAGGATGTTATGATGGGAGTGTATATTATTTTGGGTGACCTCATTGGATATTCTCTAGGGATTGTGAGAGTTGGTGGAAATCCAAATGAATGATTCTTTGTTATCCTATGGGTATATAAGTTAGTTGGATTCCCTATTCGGTCTAGTGGATGGAGCCATTGGTGGGGAAAACAAAGGATTTATTGGAAATTGGGGTCCTTCAGGTTCCGGGTTAGAGAATTTTTAGAAATAAAGGAATTCAACCATAAGTGTTGTGTAACTTCTTATATAGACATGTATTTTCCAAAAAGAGGATAGTGTACTCTATAAAACAACTTAGTGTAATATACCAAAATGTTTACGTATAAATAAAAAAAATTTACTACCCATTCTATCATGGATTAACATTAATTTTTAGATCAAACCCTTTTTATAAGTAGACAGACCAAAATTTTTTAGGGGAAGTGAACTGGATGATTGAACTCTAGGGATTCATCAATGGGATTGTTTGAGTGTGGAAGAAAACACTCCTTAAAAAAATTCATGTCCTATAGGAATAATAAATACACATATGGCATATTTTGATGCATGGTTGGGTCTAATGAGAAATTATCTCACCTTCCAAACTATAGAACAACATCCCACTTATGATTATTATTTCTATATCGCCAATAGCATTAAATATTTTCTTTAAGTTTCTCGAAGGTACATTCTAGGATGTGGATCATCTCAGAAATCTGAATATAGTACTCAGTAATAGTCTCATATACTCACTAATACATGTAATACATATGAAGGGAAGATACATGGAGCTGAGGCATCATGTTTTAACATAGTGGATTAAATTACATTAGGAGAAATTGAGAAACTATATAGTATATGAGATATAGTGTTGATCTTATATACATTATCTTTTTTAATGTATAAAAATATTTATTTCAATTCATTCGTATCTCTCTATGTCATTTCTTCACATTACATACTATTAACATAATCCTCCTTGATACATTCAAATGATACAATTTTAGGATTGAATGTAGAAAATATTTAGTTATTCAAAGTATTTTACTATATTCATCTCCATATATATAAATCTATGGGATATTAAATTTTTTTATATGATTATATATTACATTATTCTCATTAAGGAATTTATATCCACATTCTAAGATCATATTTTTTTTCTATCAACGAATTGTTCCATTAACATAATTGAATAGTGAGAGGATTGTAATGATCATAGAATTGTAATTATATATAGGGGGAGTTGGTCAGAACATCATTCATATAAATATGGCCATGGACTAGATGGTAGGATTTTTTCTTTTAGTATGTCAAATGGATTCCCCTAGATTATTCCTCCTGTTATTGACCAATCATAATATATCTCTCTGGATGAAAACATTCTACATCCTCTAGATAGAATAGTTTAATATGAATTAGACATTTTGAACGGTGAGAAATCATTTCTATAGTACATTTTCAGGTCAATCCATTTGATATATAGGATCTCAATGTACATATTTGGGATATAGAGTCAAGTGGATTCAATAGAATGAGTATCTCATCATACAGTTTGCTTATGTTATTCACCAAGATAGTTGATGGATGTATTGGACAATATATTGATTACTAAATGTTAAATAATATGATTCTTAAAAATATATCACATTTTCAAAGGATCAATGACCATATAAATTAGTTATTGGGTTCTTGATGATACTCCATTATTGATCATCTCTCAAGATATCACTTGTTATGAGTTATATAGAAGGATATCCCAGAGGTGGAATCTTGTTGTAGTTATATGATATAAAATATATTGGTTATGTAATTATTACTAATTAACACAATATATGAGTTCATTAATCCTATAAAAATTGTCATCCACACTTCTCTAGATACATTTATAATGGGTTTTATTGATGAAAATCTCATCTAGTCACCAACACATAAGAATCATTTTATAGAACAAGTGATAGTGAGGATAATTATTTGAACACAACACCATTAAACTAATCACTCAAAGTGTAACTTAAATATTCAGGTAATGATGTACCTAGATATTATGTTTTCATAGATAAATATATTTTTTCTCATTGAAATTAGAGGTATTGATGGCAGAGTCACATCCCCAATATATGTTCTGGATAAGGAAATTGTGGATCCTAGTAGTATTTTATGGATGTTTTATCTATAATGTATCCCTTTTTTCAACATCTATGAATGCAATAATATTGAAGGTATTTATTTTGTAGTTTTAAGACCATTGTGAAGAAGAGTTCATTAACATGATCTGGAGTTAGAGTATATCTACAAAACTATTACTTTCTAATCCTACAATCTGATATATAGTACATTATGATTCTGTAAAACATGTTTCGAGATACATTATTATGTAGAGATTCCTCGTTTTATTTTATGGGTTACAAATTTTTTGTCCCCATTAGTGGGGATATGCCACTCATGACCTATAGCTGGAATCCATTGATAATGATAAAAGGTATCATAGAAATTCCCATTTTGATGAGAGGTTTTTTATAGACTAATAAAAAGATACATTGTTTGACCATCACATATTGATAACTAAACATGTTTTAGTAGGGATGACTAGAGAATCTTCATAAATTCTATTTATAGGAGGAATATGAACCTTGTAATGGTGAAATATTCAGGGATTTTATTTTCGATAATGCCTAGTTTATAGAGGAGAATGATGAGTTTCCTTTTAAGGTGTAGTGGAGCTTGATGATGTTGTTTTATGTAGAGAGGAATATTTAATATATGGATATTCGTTCGACAAATTTGATCTATTAGTGGTATTAAATACCCTAAATATAGCATCCCAAAATAAATGGTTACATTATTAAATTTTAATACCATTCAAGTGACTACATCCCAAAATAATTATCATTTTAGTAGTATTATTATACTATAAACACACTTTAATCATAAATTAATCTGATAAATTAAAATTCAACATTGTGAACATAAATATTACACATCCATTATCTCATTGAATGATTCTGTCATAGAATCATTGGGAATGAAATCAAAATATATGGTGATCTAAAATTTCATGTAAGGGTTACATACAATTCAATATATCAAAAATCAAAAAGTCATAATCTATATGGAATGGTAAATAATTTAAGACCTATTCCAATTAATC
Source organism: Viscum album (assembly GCA_963277665.1). Taxonomy (NCBI): domain Eukaryota; kingdom Viridiplantae; phylum Streptophyta; class Magnoliopsida; order Santalales; family Viscaceae; genus Viscum; species Viscum album. The sequence goes on along the minus strand of OY728127.1, from coordinate 2,055,225,764 downwards.
AATATCAATAACATTAAGAATTATATGGTATGAATAAATGATAATTGTGTAATTACCTTAAATAATCACATAATCATGATGTTAATCAATAGAAAATAATAATATAGTATTGTTATGGATAATAATTACACAATTATTATTAATATCAATTTTTAATATTTCATATCATGATCCTAGAAAACATAATATATATACCATGATAACCTTTCACAAAATTGGTTTCAACAATTTGTAGGCATACCATATAATCAAATTTTATGAAAATTTACAAATTTGACTCCTGATAAACATTGATTCAATGAGGGAATTTATGATTTTTTGATCCAACCATAAATGTATGTCAATTCATTCCACATATATATAATTATATATTGTATTCATAAACAATTTTATTTTTCAACAATCCATCATATTGAGTAATGAATATAAATTATCAATAAATTAACATCCATTAATGAAAATTAAATGTACAACACTATTTGTAGAAATTGAATGTGATTTATATAACGCTCTTATGAATATTTATATTTAATATAAATTTAATATTTATTTATTAAAACATTTGTAATGTCTCATGGGACTGATAATGAAGAAAAAATTATTCAATAATGTCATTTTCAATAATTTCACTTGTAAAACTGATCTAAAACCATTTAAATAAATGATAAGTAAGGTATCATTATAACAAATTACCATTATAGTCTTTGTAAAATAAATTTCTATGGATATCTATGAATACAAATACTCTAAAATTTTCATTATAATCATTCTTTATGAATATTCCCTTTTAAAATTGAAATTCAGATTTGAATAAAAAAAATTCAATAATAATAAGACAAAGCATTTATTTAAACTTATTATTAAGAGATTATAAAAAAACCATCAAATTTTTTGGTGTTTATGATGGTGTGAAATTTGTTTCATTTCTAGTATGTTAAATAAAATGTTTCTTAAAAAAGTTTCTATGTAATGTAAAAAATTACATTGGTCAAAAAATGAAGAATCTTGTTAAAATTATCAACGAAAAGGTGTTAAAATTTATTTCATATATTTGTAGAGAATATTATAAAATTCATGAAAGGTATATAATTATATAATGGTTATTTATTAAATGATTGCTGATGGAATAAAAAGTATAGAATAATATTATATATTGTTTTTATATTTTGAATACATAATATATAAATGTACATGGAAAGAATAATAATTTTTAAAATTATAAAAAAATTATAAAAATATATTTGTATTAATATGGATTTATAATATAATTCTCCCATTGTCATTTAACTTTTCTCATTTTTGAATAATAAATATATAATGTGATATCAACCCTTACCAATTTGGTGATATTTGAATCATAACCCTTAGGAATGAAATAACCTAAAATGAAACACCAAATATCATGAATAAAAATTAATTATTGAAATAAAATATCAATGGGGAAGTAGATATACCTCATAATAATAATTAGGTGCATCATAAAAAAATTCTCGATGTTCTAGAAATTGAGATCAAATCACATACAATGATAATATCATTGAAGTGATAATTAATGATGGAATTGATTATCTGTATCAAATGTAAATCCAAATAAATAAATTTTTAATAATAAAATAATAAAAATTCATTGAAGAAGAAAAAATATTTTATTATAAAATAAAATGAACTATTTATTTGACCTAATGAAATCAAATTGATCTACGAAACCATTTAAAAATTCATAAAATTCAATTCAAATTCCCTTGGATGAAATAATTTTAAATTAAATAGAAATCACCATTAAATATGCATTAATCATGATATAACATTTAATTGGGAATTAAATTATAATTATATAATATATTAGGTGAATAACATTAAAATATGGCACAATTAATAGAAACTGATATGAAGTCTCTTAAATATAATTTATATTTCATTTGACACATATTATCTTCTAGAATAATGATTTTTAACATGATATTAAATTATATAAGAACCTTATTTCTATGTATATTATGATATATTACCATATTATAACTTATTATAAACTTTTTATTGATAATAAGTAATTATTACCAATGTTTTGGGTGTTGTGTGCTTTGTCTTCTCAGGCATGTTTGGTTAGGGATATTTTGGTTGTCATAAAAGTGTGATTATATCACATAATTTATTAGATAAAATCACTAGTAATTATATATTATATTAAATTTTATTAATTAAAATTATTTCATATTTATTTCATATTTTAATTACTTCTATCATTATTACTATAAATGTGAATCTCTGATAGAAAACATATTAAATCAGTTCATGAGAGGATTTTCATTCATATTGTGGACCACTGTATTTATTTCTTATTTGACATAGAATAATATCGATAAATATTTTTCCCACACCAAAATTACATCACCATTATGGGGAAAATATTCTTATTATATTAGAATTGTTATGATATAATGTAAGGTTATAAAAGATTATATAAAAATAATGAACCTAGTGAATACAATTACCTTCATTTAGAAGAACCGAATTTGGATATCTTATTAAGGCCATATGGTTGGTCTCAATGAGAACACAAAACTACTATAAATTGTATATGTAATGTTTAGAGGGGTTTCATTAAGTGTTGGTATATTTAAATTGCTTGATTTGTGTGAAGATGTGATGGAAGGGGGTTCATTTTTAAAATAAAAGTGGAGTGGAATTTTTTGTAAATATGAAATATTATTTAATAATGGGATGTTACTATTGACCCATGTGACTTGGTAATTTATAAAAAATGTATCATATCGATGATAAGGTCAACTAATACCTACAATACTTAAAATAAATATCTTTAATCATTTTATTCTCATAGCCACAATGGTTACACACGTATACAATTTTAGTAATCCCCATGTTCAGTAGTATATTTATTTAGAAGTTATTTCATTTAATATTAAAAATAATAGGTTACTTATTATCTAATTTGGAAACATTGATTAAAATTTCGAAATAATAATTTTGAAATAATAATTATAAAATAAAATTATAATGCATTTTGTTTTTTATATAATCTCACGTAACACACAAATAACTTATTTTAAAATTAACAGTGGTAATAATGTTTTCACTCTTTAATGTCCAGTGTTATATATATAATAGGAAAATAATTCCAAAATTGACACATATATGATATTCTAAAAAAATACTATGCAGATATAGAATTTTTTTATTTTTCGGTATTTTATATCATTATAAAATATATTATTTATTTGAAAACATCAATATTTTCAATATTTTATGTATTAAATTAATTTCCCTATGAAAATTACAATACAGAAAAACCATTTTAGAATAATTCATTCCAACATCACCAATAATTTATTTATTTCAATCAAAATATTGGGGTAGTATAACTCTTTATATAAAATTTATTTTAATGTTCATAAAATAAATTAATTTATATTCCATTGAAATAAAAATTATTATTTCATCATTACATATCTTTTTAAATAATTATATTTTCAGAAAAACATACAAAGAAATTTAAATGATAATTATAAATTATTTATGCTTCATATAAATTTTAATATATGTACATACCTCTTCTTAACCCTTATTTTAAAATGTAATATTTTTTTAATGTAAGACAATGATATTCCCCCAATTTCAGTTCGTATATTATTATACATTTCTTAATTAATGATATATAGGACCAAATATGTAAATTTATAAAAATTACATGATATTTGGTTGAAATAGGGTCATAAAACTGAAATTAATAATGTTTTATGTCCTTTTACCCCTTCTCTCTTTAGTTTAATTCCTTGTAAACAAGTTTTACCAATAACCATTGTAAGAGATTTTTATTATTTTTATTATCCATTATAACCATAAATGAAATTATTTATATAAAAAATTTATAATGATGATTCAAAATATGGAATATATTTTTTAGAATTCAATTCATATAATTCGAATAAATTACATTCAAAATAATCACCCATAATTTATGGATAAATGGGTTTTTTAAGGATTGCATTTTTTAATAATATATCGATCATATATTGATTATATAACTATTTAACACCATTATATTGATTTATATATATTTAGTTATAAATATAATCTATAAATATCATTTATATTATTTTATATAAGGTAATATTATAATTATCTAAAATAAAATTTCAATTTTCAATTAAAGTTTGTTTGAAAAAAGAGTTTTATTTTGTGTTGTTCTTGTTAAATTCTAATGTCTGATAAAAATCCCAAAAATTCACAATAAGATTATCTTTAATTTATGATTCTATAAAACTAAATTTCTCATTAAAAACGATAATAATGTATTACATTTATTATATTTATAAACAAATTGAATGAAAACTGTTTATGAAGGCAAATATTATAGAAGATTTTAAGGACATTACTATAAACTTGATTCCTTAATTAAAAAATATATTCGTTGACTTAAATATTTATTCATAATTTAATTTTTTTATTTATATTCATAAAAACCAATTTTATATTCAAAGATCTAATTTTCATGATTAAATATTGTATCATATATTTTTTATTCATAGTGATTTAGGTCTGTAATGTCTTGTATTTTTCATGTATTATTTTTTAATATAATATGAATTTATTTCGAGACCATTCGCTTTGTAGAAATATGATTCTGAAGCATGGATTACCCAGAATAAATGATTGAAATCTGTTGAAATATTTAAAATCATGCTTGCACAGTTTTTCAGAAAAGTGTAATATCTTCTAATCTAGTGACCGTATCAGAAATTGGAGGGACTATTATGTTCATAGCTTTAGTAAGACCCTAGGAACAACATATCATTTTACAAAATGGGCCGTCAATGAACGGTTCCTACAAAAACTATTTCTTATTAAAATAAATTGATGAAATATTTATTTTATTTTGTCTTCTTTTGTCACGAACCGAATCTGGTCGCCGCCAAAACTGGCACCAATCCCAGCCCATAACATGACCTGAAGGGAGTTACCTATCCCCAAGGGCTGGCACAAGTGCCCATGTACCATTAATTTATGTTTGGGAACGATTTACCTGAGAATGAAAGCATAAAACATTAAAAACAGTCCATAATATAAATCTGAAATTTTTGAGCCAAAAAATACATAAGTAAAAACCAGAACTGAGTACAGTATTTTAAACATAATACAAGTGGTCAAAATAAAAATAATTATATCATCAAGACAGCCCCAAGGACTCCACACGACTAGGGGCCATCTCCCCCAAGCTATCTCCACAACTCCGCACCTAGGATGAGAATTAACACCCTGAACCGCCATCACCCTTAGCCTTTCCATTACATGAATCAAACATAACCAAGTCTACATACACCCAAGTGGTGTAAGCAGGGTGTGATCCTAAGCCCAGTAGGATACCACCCAATGATTCCAAGGAGTAAGAAATACAATGTGAAAAAGAAAGCAGTTTTCAAACGCATGGAAAATTACTGTTAAAATTTCATGAAATGAATCCTCTAATTGAAAATAGTTTTCAATCCAAAATTTTCATAAATTTAACACATTAAAGTAGAAATGTTAGATACTTTAATTTACTTCCAAACACACCCTAAGACCTTGGATAATGCTACAAATCCAATGAGCAACAACATTGGGAACACCCCTAGGCACTATGTTGTCTTGGGCCCTATTTACCTCATACCTCGGTGTAAAGTAACCATAGAAAAATCTATTCTCGTGCACAAGAAACTAGTAGGTAACATACCCATGACCAAGTGGTCCCCAATAATAATTCGCATAGTTTTGTTTGAGTTTTCATTATCCTAATGCTAAGTGAAACAGGGACAATACCCATCCGGTCCACTAGCCGTACTAGTACAAATCCGCCCCACCTAAGTACCCGGGCTTCCCCTTTTGTGCTCAATCAATTTCAGCATGCAACATAATAAAATTTTCATATAAAACACCATTAATGGTAAAAAAAAACCAAAACAGTAGCTATCACATTTATACCACTTAAAACACGCAACAAAACACTTAGATTTTTCATAAAACAATTCCTCAAAATCTTGTAGTGTTTCGGACACAAAACTCCTTATAAACCTCACTTTCATACTATGTGCACATTTTTTTAAGCTTCCAAAACAGAAAGGGTAGCCTAATATATTTCAGTGGAAACACAGAATCATTTTTAGGGTAGCCCCATATGGTTCAAGAAACGAAATCATTGCAAAATCTCTATTTTTACACAACACAACTCTTAGAATTTTAATGTGGTTCACAAACACCATTAAAACCATATTTTCCAGCAAAAAACACAAGGTATAATCATTAAAAACATTATTTTTATCCCTATTATAGTTAAATAAAATCAACTAATTACTTATATGGTATCCCCAATTAAACTAAGAAAACATTTCTATGAAGAAACCCCCAATTTCACATGAAATTGGCATTTAGGATTAATTCTAAATACAAACACCACTAAAACTATTTTTTCAGCAATAATAATATTAACTAAGCATGAAAATACCATAAAAACATTATCCAATTCACAAGGATTTCATACACAATGGAATAACCTACCAAAACCAAGGAAACCCTTGATTCCTCTGTGCGAAAACTCAAAGGCACAACGACCACTTCTCAAGGAAGGTAAAACAGACCTAAAACCAGAATTTCAGACCATGAAACAGAAGATAAAACCCTAATTTCTGAACCCTATGTTCTGGACATTAGTAACCTCAATGATAAGGGAAGAAATCCTAAGTAAATTGGATGTAACCCTAAACAAATTGAAAGAAGAATGAAGGAGAACAACTTACTTAAAATATCTTGTAGAAATATCCCCCTAAAATACCAGTATCTAATTTTAGAAATACTCAAACCTTCATGGGAGTTCTAACAAGGATATTTATATCATTTAGGAATTTGATTGGGGGAAAAAGAGTAAAAATTGAGAGAGATATGAAGGAATGAACTTACCTCTTCAAATCTGACCGATTTAAGGAATACTATGAAGTTGGGCACCAAATATCGATTAACCAGAGCTCCAAAGAGGGAGGAGAGAGACGTGTCGCTCGGTTGGGTTCAGTGGGCTTGGGATGCATTTGGAATCACCGAAAATCCCAAAAATGGAATATGTTATAACATAATCAATATTTATTTTTGAAACAGGAATTGGGCTTTCGGGCAGGCCAAACCCCTTAGACAAAAACCCAAATAAACCCTGGTTATAGATTTCTAGAAGCTCCAAATTACCTTTGTGGTGTTAATAGGTTAGGGGAGGTCAATTAGGAATTTTAATGGATGAAAAATGTTGAAAAATGAAAAAGTTATAAAAGATACAAAATTTATTTTTTAATCTGGAATTGGGCTCACGGTTTGGCCCAATTCATGAGCACTCATCTATTCCTCCCTAAAACCTAGGAAAACCACCAAAAAAACATGGATGTAAATTAAATGAAAAAATTACCTTTAAAATATGTCTTTTATATGACAATTATTCCCACCATAAAGAATTCCGCCCCCGGAATTCCACAACAAGACCAGATGCAAAAGCAAAGCACAAACGATAAACCAAGACAGACTTCCTTTCCACGTTTTCACCCACTTCCAAAAGGACGAACATCTCCAGTTGATCAAACAAATGAATATAGTACTATCAAAAACCAATATAACACCACATAATTAAAATTATGAAACACATTCAAAACACATCCCAAAACAAAACACCTCAAACACTACAAGATGACGCTCAAGAAATCCACTTGAAGCGAACAACGAACTCGAATAATGCTACCACAACATTACATAAACAAAACCATTGGGTGTTATCCAACCCCAAATTTACCTAAGTAAAAAATTTATGGATATATATACATGAATTATACTACCTCCTACCTAGAATAAACCATGGAGAAAACTGAGTCACTAGTACGGGGTGACCCAATCTGGACATCCCACCACCAGGGACAACTCAACTTCTAAGACCGAATAAGGATAACAATTGGAGAAGGAAAGAACGGTCTCCCCATCATAACGGTTAAAATAACATTATTACTTTTCCAAGAGAACATACATGATACCCATGAAGGGTCTCCCCACCATAATAACAAACACAACTTTCCTTAACACAAAATCAAGACACTAACAGGGGGCCTCGAACAGACTTCCCCGCATTAGGGGTAGATTAATATCAGAATTCATCCAATGAAACATACCGGATATGCATTGTGGGTATACAGAAAAGAAAACCCAACCATATTAACTAAATATTAGTGGATAACAACAAAAAAACAATAGAATTTTAAGGAGATGGCATGGACGCACGGTTGGTTCACATGGTTTGGGAAACCGTGAGATAACTGTGTGAATCATTCTATCCAAAGAGGAAACTTCACGCAATTTCCTTGGCCAATGATCATGAACGTGCAGAGACCATGAGGTAGCTACTGTCTCCTATCACACGGACCCCTGGGTTGGCATACAGTTACTACTAACCGTGCACAAACTATGCACTTCATCCAGCCTAACCCAAATTTTAATCATTTCCCAAAAAACGCAAGGGAACCCAAAGTTGAAAAAATCAACTCAGGGTACGACATGGGAACAAGGTACTCACACCTCTTTCCACCAAATGTGAGAAATTGGAACCAGACGACAACAACAGAGGTTTAAACTATTCCTATCATTCATATTGAGGATATGACCCTGACCAAAAGTTTGAAGGACTCTAGGATTTCCCCTAACTACGCACCAGCTTCTCTCCGGGGCCTATGGCTAAAGCTCAACGGATTGAAGCATCTTCGTCCTCGAAGTTAGGATTTGAAAACCCCTAAACTGAACATCTTTTTCTAGTTCCAAAAACAATTATATTGTAATCTTAGATGTTCTCATTAAGATATGACACACTTAAAACCTGCTTTTCCCCAACCCATCATTTTACCAAAACAAGAACTTAGAGGATGCACACACATCACACATTTTTTTCTTCGGATGCTAAATAGCGGAATGAAAGGATATATATAAACACATTCCTCTAGAACATAGGATTTAGAATTTCCTATAGGGATACACACATCCAACAAAAAAAATAGTGACTCTCATAAGATTGCACAATCTTCACCCATATAGTCATATGAACACATGACATCGAATGGAGTCACCGAACATGACCGTTGTGGATAAAAAAACACAAGGAGAGGGACCTTGTACAAAGTCCCAAATAACACATGATTCCAGCGAGTGTCCATAATATCCACTCTTGGCCAGATCTTGCACACTGGTGTCCTAACATGAACTCCTGTTTCAATGAGACTAAAGAAAGACCCAGAGGCCCTTTAAGACATCATTATACATTTACAAACATGAACTTAATTGACCTTTGACAACTTAGGAAACATAAGAAACTATGGTCTATTTAAACCTCCCACAAACACTCTCCCACTATAGTGGGATCCACATAATTGAAAAAGAAGAGGGGTAAACACAATCTTCAACCCTCAACAATAATGTCCTTGTGTTGATCAAGTGGAGGATCATCTAACAATGAATGACCATAGGCCAAACATGAATCATACATTAACAATTTATGGGGGCATACACTAGCCTACAGGAAAACCCAAGGACCCAAAGAATCTGTTTATTTGGTCACAACAGACCAGAAACCTGAACTGAACACATGAGGGGAGCCACTACATTGGCCTCCCAAACTTTTCCTCAAAAGAGACCACTGACCAACACTTCATTCCAACTAATCATTGAAACAAAAATCTAGAACATCGTTCAAACAATAGGGGTTATTGAACTCAAAACATCCCACAATAATAATCCCAATAACACATAATCCATACCTCCCAACCATACATTATCAAAACACAATACTTTCCTTCAAAAACATTATTTAAAAAAAAAAGTGTTGCTGGTTTGCGTATTTACCAATAGTATCTCATGAGCCTCACACATGGATTTTTACATCCCACACTGGGAACCCACCTCATATCCATCCATATTCCCAAATAAACCTATGCATGTGGTCACCCTTGAGAGCACCAATTACCAAAAATCATACCTTTCCTCTTTTTTAAAATCAAAACTTTTAACCACACTTTCCCTTTCTCAAAAACAATAACCATAATATTAAAACCCAAATTTTAATCTCACAAACAAATTTAGAAAAGAATCCATAATTCAATAAAGGTACATATTCATGCCTTTCACAATCATTTCAAAACATTTCAACCCATTTTAAAACACTTCTAATTTCATGAAAAACACCATTTCATCAATCTCCATTTAATTAAGAACTCAACTCTTCTCATTTCAAGACAAGGTTCTATAAGTTCATAAATTTTTTTTTTCAGTAGTCACCAAACCCAAAATCCATCTTCAACCCCACACAAAAATTCTAGAACACTTAATTCAATCCAAAACACTTTTCCACGGTTTAAAAAAATTCCACTAGAAACATATTTTCAAAACCCCAATTAACATAGTTCATACTTTTAAAAGAGGTGTAAAAACATAATTTACCCTTTTGAAATAATTCTGAAATTTCATTTATAGGCATTAAAAAAAAATAAAACCATTTCCACTTTAATAGAAAATAACTTCACAAAAATTCACACTTTTTAAAGTGAAGTCATTTTTTTGTTTAAAAAAACCAAGTTTCCATGATTCCAAAAAAAAGAGACACAAGACAATGTGAGAGGAAACTAGTTTCAGTGGGTGACTAGGACATATGGTTGGCAGCCATATTCCAATCACTTCGCCATCACAGAGAGTATTCTAGGGAAATATCCACGGCTCCATATGGCTTGCCAGGCCCTGTGAGCTCCCTGATATTATTCGCCCAACTCTCTTTTCATTTCCCATAGTCATCATTAAACCAAGAAAACCAAAGGACTCAGATAAATACATACTTCCCATGGTGACTTGAATCCCTTTATTAGGTGTGCTGGCCAAGAACACAACCCATGACTGAAATTTCAAGTCCCAAAAATCCTAGCACCAGACTATGCTGACTCAACCCCAAATAACATGACCCAAGGAGCGAACCTCCTATAATACCATTTTGTCACGAACCGAATATGGTTGCCGCAAAAACCAGCACCAAACCCAGCCCATAACATGAACCAAAGGGCGTTCTCTATCCCCACGGGCTGGAACAAGTGTCCGGGTATCATTAATTTAGGTTTGGGAATGATTTACCCAAGAATGAAAGCATAAAACATTAAAAACATTCGATAATATAAATCTGAAATTTTTTAGCCAAACAAGACATAAGTAAAAACCAGAACTGAGTACATTGGTTTAAAGATAATACAAGTGTTCAAAATAAAAATAATTATAGCATCAAGACAGCCCCAAGGACTCCACACGACTAGGGGACATCGCTCCTAAGCTATCTCCACAACTCCGCACCAAGGATGGGAAACTAACACCCTGAACCGCCATCACCCTTAGACTTTACTTTACCTGAATGAAACATAACCAAGTCTACTTACACCCAAGGGGTGTAAGTATGGTGTGAGCCTAAGCCCAGTAGGATACCACCCAATCATTCCAAAGAGTAATAAATACAATGTGAAAAAGCAAGCAGTTTTCAAACGCATGGAAAATTAGTGTTAAAATTTCACGAAATGAAACCTCCAATTGAAAATAGTTTTCAATCCAAAATTTTCAGAAAATTAAAACATTAAAATAGAAATGTTAAATATAGTAAGTTACTTCCAAACACACCCTAAGACATGGGTATATACTACAAATCCAATGATCAACATAATTGGGAACACCCATAGGCACTAGGTTGTCTTAGGCCCTATGTACCTTGTACCTCGGTTTAATGTAACCATAGAAAAATCCATTCTCATGCACGTGCCACTAGTAGGGAACATAACCATAACCTAGTGGTCCCCGATAATCATCCACATAGTTTATTTAGAGTTGTCGTTATCCAAATACTATGTGAAATAGGGACAAAACCCATCTGGTCCACTAGCCATACTAGTACAAATCCGCCCCAGCTAGGTACCTGGGTTCCCCTTTTGTGCTCAATCAATTTCAGCATGAAACATAAATAAATTTTCATATAAAACACCATTATTGGTAAAAAATAACCAAAACAGTAGATATCAAATTTATTCCACTTAAAACATGCAAGAAAACACTTAGATTTTTCATAAAACAATTCCTCAAAATCCTGTATTGTTTTGGACAAAAAACTCCTTATAAACCTCACTTGCATACTATGTTCACTTTTTTAAGCTTCCAAAATAGAAAGTGTAGCCTACTACATTTTAGTGGAAACACAAAATCATTTTAGGGCATCCCCATATGGTTCAAGAAACAACATCATTGCAAAATCTCCATTTTTACACAACACAACTCTTAGAATTTCATATGGTTCACAAACACCATTTAAACCAGATTTTTCAGCAATAAACACAAGTTATAATCATTAAAAATATTATTTTTATCCCTATTATAGTTAAATAAAATAAACTAATTATTTATAGGGTATCCCCAATTAAACTAAGAAAACATTTCTATGAAGAAACCCCCAATTTCACATGAAATTGGCATTTAGGATTCATTCTAAATAAAAACACCACTAAAACAATTTATTTCAGAAATAATAAAATTAACTAATCATGAAAATACCATAAAAACAGTATCCAATTCCCAAATATTTCATACAGAATAGAATCACCTACAAAATCCAAGGAAACCCATGAATCCTTTGTGTGAAAACTCAAACGCACCACCGCCGCACCTCAAGGAAGGTAAACCTGACCTAAAACCAGATTTTTAGACCATGAAACACAAGATAAAACCTTAATTATTGAACCCTACATTCTGGACATTAGGAACATCAATGATAAGGGAAGAAACACTAAGTAAATTGGATGTAACCCTAAACAAATTGAAAGAAGAAAGAAGGAGAACAACTTACTTAAAATATCTTATTGAAATCTCCCCCTAAAATACCAGTATCTAATTTTCAAAATACTAAAACCTTCAAGGGAGGTTGGAAGTAGGATATTGATATCATTTATGACTTTTAATGGGGTAAAAAGAGTAAAAATTGAGAGATATATGAAGGAATGAACTTACCTCTTCAAATCTGGACGATTTGAGGAATCCTATGAAGTTAGGCACCAAATCGCAATTAACCAGAGCTCCAAAGAGGGGGGAGAGTGAAGGGTCACGTGGATAGGTACAGTGGGCTTAGGTTCCACTTGCAATCACCGAGAAATCCAAAACATTGAATTTGTTATAACATAATCAAAATTTATTTTTAAAATAGGAATTGGGCTTTCGGGCAGGCCCAACCCCTTAGATAAAAACCCAAATAAACTGTGGTTATAGATTTCTAAAATCTCAAAGTTACCTTGGTGATGTTAATAGGTTATGGTAGGTAAATTATGAATTTTAATGGATGAAAAATGTTTAAAAATGTAAAAGTTATAAAATATACATAATTTATTTTTTAATCTGAAATTGGGCTCACGGTTTGGCCCAATTAATGAATACTCATCTATTCCTCCCTAAAAAATAGGAAACCCCAAAAAAAAATAAGGATGTAAATTAAATGAAAAAAATACCTTTAAAATATGTCTTGTATGTGACATCTTTGGTTCTGTGATTCAATATTGGTATTTAATTCAAATAAACCATTATGAAAAGTTGAAGGGTTAGGCTCAAAACCCTTGAATCCTATGGAGGCCTTAAATAAAAAACCTGTAGTATCTTCTTGGAATGTGATTATAGAACCTTGGATAATAGATATACATAGGTAGTTCTTGATTTATTTCGCCAACGGTTATGATGAAACAATAAATATTTATTGTCAAGCGATCCAAATACAAGTTAGAAAGAATATATTAAATTTTTCATTCCCATTGTAGAATTCAGTGACAATGATGGACTAACAAAATAATAGGTTGATCCAAGGGTCAATCATTCCATGTGGGAGTTGATTTATTTTCAGTATTTGTATGGTTTAATTATGTAGTTTTTTTAGTTGATCATTATTACAATAATGGATCGAGTCCAGAATGGACAACAATTGAGTTTCTTTCATAGGAGATTGTTCCCTATGTATTCATAACTAATTTTCTATATGTGTTCTTCATTATTCATCTAATTATGGCTAATAAATCCTTTCACAATTGATTCATTGTGAAACGATACAAAATTAAAGAACCATAAATGGGAAGACACAACAAAGATGCAATGATGGAAAAGTAAGATTGGTCAAATAGAATTGGGAGAAACTGCTCATTGTTTGGTTTTCATTAGGATAGATTAAATATGAATTTCCATTCCTATTGAAAACTGAAAACCTCTTTTTATGTGTTAGGGTGATGAAAATAAGCAGGGTTGTGAGTTTAGAGGTAAACCAAGAATGAAATTAAAACCAAGGCTATGCCCGAGGTGTGTGGAGGAAAAACAATATATTTTGTAAAACCCATAACATAGGGATTGTAGTCTCATCCATACAATGTTTGTTCATTTTTACACCCCTCATCTTGTACATGGAATGTTCATAGACAAAAGGTGGAGTAAACGGGATGCATGGATGGTGTTCACTTCCCCACATGGCTTGGACTGAACTGGTTAAATAGATTACCCCATGTACTAGTAAACTCAAAAGGCCCATGAGTTGACACTGTGTACTGGTACATGGCTAGAACAAATAAGAAGACCCCAGATGGAAGGAAATGTCATGTTACTCCTACACATTGTGTACCCTTTTTATACATGAAATTTTCTAAATACATGTGCCATTTACACACTGAGTACCCAGGGTCAAGGCACACAACGTGTGACCCTTCTATATTTTGTGTACCACTTTTTACATGGATTGATTATGTTGTCCTCTGTATCTTGAAAAAAATAGGGTATGTTTCCTTTATCATTTTCCATTAATTTACATATGTATCATTTTATAATAATTGGAATATGATCCCATTAGGAAGACATATTAGTTACTATTTTGGAATACCTTATGATTCCTGATGTATGATCATCTAATCATTATTTTATTCCCAGTTCGAGTTTTCGGTATCTATGTTAGCAACACTCTATGGGATCCGATACTATATTGGTTGCGTTAATCTAGATATGAGTTTTTTTATCACCCAAATACCCTAGTTATCATTCTCAACCTTTTTATTGTATATCTCTTTAGATCAATCAGTGTATCTCTCTCATGGTGAGTCTTGATATGAAGTACCTCTAAGACAGACATCATCAATGATTTCAAGTCAAGAGTGTGTTCCCATATATGAGTTCTATGTGGAATAATCAAGCTAAATTCATAGTATTTGTATATATTGTTTGTGATATACATCTAGATTGTGTGTCATGGTTGAGTATATCTGGATATTCTTATTATAATATTGGTTGAAATATATCAATGTAGATCACACTATATCATTCTTTGAAATATTGTTATGTGATTTCAAGGTGTCCAACTAAGTGTTTTTATAAAAACCATTGCATGGGATTTTCCCTCAAATGTTTATTCTTGTATAGATGATCGAAGATTTGACAATGTCCTCAGTGGACCAAGACGAGATAATGCTTTGTGTGACCAGACAGATGTATTTGTGTTCCCATGGTAATAGATATTAGTCCCCATACATTTTTCTTATATGTTGGACTTGTGTTTATATAAATTTTTTCGTGTGCTGGGATTTGACCGAGTTTCACATTTCATAACTATTTATAACACTATGGTTTTTGGATATAGTGGTTTGAATTCATTGTTTAACTATTGTTTTTTTATTTCAGAATTCTGTGGGTGTGGAGATGGGTTCATGAATACATATAAATAGGAAATGCATCACAAGTTTGTTATATACCTAATTGGTTCTAGTCCACAACCCCTAGCCTAATGGAGTACAACATAGAGGGTTGTGACATGGGACTCTTTGGGATGACTCATAATTGAGTTGTATCAAAATTGGTTCGTTCTACTTATGGAACGAGAGTCTATTATAATGGTTTTGGTCAATAGTGTTAAGGGTTTCTAGTAAGAGTTTTTGAATTGAAACTGTAGTTTTGGTGGGGTCGGCTGATGTATCCATACATGGGGACTATGATAACATGATTTTTGATAATGTACAAGAGAACACTCTTTGCAGAGAAAATAATGGCACATTCATCATATAAAAATGGGTTGTGATTACCATTTCGTTCATGAGTAAGCTCTAATGATATAATAAGTGAGTGTGAAGCATATTATTGGTTTCAGATTTCATCTATAATGTATACTAGCTCACATTCAGTTTATCAGTCAAGAGGATGACCCTCTCAATGAGGAGTCTTCGATACAGGGACCAGTTCCCTAGATGTCACCTCCAGGTGGTTCACATGATATTTTGTCATCTTTGTAGCAGAACATCAGATCCTGAGTAACAGCATATGAGGACCATTTGATGTGCATGTTTCAAAAGTTTCTATGGCAGAGACCCCTCAGGTTTTGTGGCCAACCTATCCACTAGAAGACTGAGGACTATCTTGAGGTGGTGACTGGAGGTTTCCATCTATTTTGGACATTGAAGAATCCAATGGTGGTCCTAGCAATGATCCATATACACTGCTCACTATGGTGATAGTGATTTTTTTCTGTCTAGTCACATGACATGGTGATTTTTTCATAGATATAGTTATAGAATCTTATCAGAGAGAGGTTCAAACTAGTTATTCTTAGAGATGTGGTTATTCAAGAGTATCTTCAGCTCCACTGGGGTAAAATTACAGTGGATGATTATTCACAGAGTCTCACCAACCATTATAGGAATACAATGGATATGGATAGAGATTAGTACATTAGATCTCGAACAATTGAGAAAGGTCTATATAGGTACATCTTTGAAAATGTTATCCCTATATTCATTCCTACATATGATGCTGTTCTTGAGCATTATTTTTTGTATGAAATCATCTTGGATGAGAAGATTGATCTGATGATAGTCAGCAATGAATGAGAAGGAGAAGAGACCAGTAATGTAGTGAGTCAGCGTTATTCCTAGAAACCTGGACATGGGATATATTTATAGAGGAGGACCACAGATAGTTGATGTGTAGTTCAAGGATCATAGTATGGTTCCATTAAGATTTGGGATATGAGGCTCTATTCATGTGACCATAGGGAACATCTCGTTCGAGATAGTCTACCCACCAAGATACTTCTATAGAGACCGTGGATTGATAACTGAGGTAGTGAAAAATATTGGAGTATGAAATATTTAGGGTAGTAGACCTGGAAGAGGAGTAGGGAGAGTAATAAATGGTGGTCTATATTTTCACTTTCAACCACCACCACCCCCACATGTTCCACACTAGGCTGAGAGAGCTAGAGGATATGGAAAAATGAATGCGGTGATGACATATGACCCATGGGATCTGGGAATGATTTGAGATATGATATTTTCCTTTTATAAAATACCTATAGTACTGATAGACATATTTTAAAGTTATTAACTTATCACCTCATGTATTGTTCAAGACCTTGAGATTCCGGCTGAACAATTGACTCAACACATAATATTAGATACACATACTGGAGAATACTCAATGATCACACATCTATGCTGAAAATGATACTTGTCCCATGGTGGAGATATTTTCATTTGTAACCACATGGTGCAAACATCTATTCCTCACATCATCATTCCTGATATATATTGGTTATCCCTAGTCCATGCCAAAATTGAAAATTTTATTAAAATGGTTACTTGTGTCCATGGAGATGGAATTAGGATTTAAATTATTAGTTAAATGGAAACCAATGTTTCATAGGTTTTCCTCTTTCATATGAGGGTGTATATTATTTCTCAATAAATGTATTTATTGACCCTTCATGCATCAAATTTTATGAGCTTCCATTTTCCAGCTCTACTGGTGGAGTACAATGATGTCTTTCATGAAGATTTTCCATGATTACCTCCTCATCAGGAGTAGACATTCAAATTGATTTACACAATGGGAGGAAAAACATATCGACACCAGCATATTGGGTGGATCTGATATAGTTTCACAATCTGAGGGTGTTGTTGGAGGACATACAATCGAAAAGATTTTTGAGGCCAAATTTTTCGACTTGGGTATCCCTATATTTGGTTTCTGAAAAGGAATATGGGAGATTGATTTTGGGTGTCCACTACCAGCTCTTGAACACCGTGATTATGAAGAAAATTTATCCAATACCAATGATTGATGACCTATTTGATCAGTTGATATGGGAAAATGGTTCTCAAAGGTTGACCTCCGATCTATTGGTCACCAGTTGCATGTATGGATTGAGGATATACCAAAGGCGACTTTTAGATTTTGTTACAGCCACACTGATTACTTTGTGATGCACATTCAGGTGACAAACGATCTATCAGTGTTCATGGGACTCATGAACAAATTTTTTTGGCCTTATGTGGACTAGTTTGTGTTAGTCTTCGTCGACTATTTTCTTTTGAAATTGGAGTTCGAGTAGGAGCCAGTGAGATAGATAATGATGGTTTTGGACGTACTATGATACCAATAGCATTATGGGATTCTCTTGAAGTTCTACTTCTAGATTTAGTTGTTCCACATTCTAGGAAATTTTATCTCAGTAGATAGAGTTGTAGTGGACTAGACAAATTTCGTGGTAGTGTTTTCGAGGGATCCACCAAATAATGTTATAGAGGTGTGGAGATTCTACTGGATAGTTGGTTATTATCAGTGATTAGAAACTGATTTCTCCAGGATATCAACACATGTGATAGATTTCACACAATAGGGGTATCCATTAATACGGACAGCGAAGTTATAGTTATATTTTCAATATTTGTGGTAGTGTTTGAAAAGCACTCTAATATTTAGATTTCCGGAGTGCGGTGTTGAGTTCATAGTGTTCAGTGATTCATCTGGAAGTAGGATTGGA
Source organism: Viscum album (assembly GCA_963277665.1). NCBI lineage: Eukaryota > Viridiplantae > Streptophyta > Magnoliopsida > Santalales > Viscaceae > Viscum > Viscum album. Next base: position 2,055,206,866 of record OY728127.1, on the reverse strand, counting down.
TGTAAAATAAATTAGAGGTTAGTGATGATTGCCTATTTCTCATTCCAGTTGAGGACACATGGGCATAACATCATTACCTATGATCTTGATATAGAATTTTTAGTCTTCTTATTGAAGATATGGTGACACAACCTGATGGGTGAGTAGTTGATCATCTACTCCAACCATACTTGTCTCAAGTATGTATTCTATCATATGATTATGAAATATAGATTGATGTTATGGATAAAATCCCCCTGTGGATCTGAAATTGAAATTGTCTATACTCATGGGAAGGGGAACGTGGTGGTAGATGCTCTCAGCATGATATCTAGTTTGCAGCTGCTAAACGAGGCATCATAGACATTTTCCTCATTTTATTTATAATTTTTGGATAGAGTGTGAGAAGATTACCTGTAGTTGATGATTTCTACCCATGCAATAATTCATTGAGTCAGAAAGGCACATTATGGGGACATTGACTATGCGACCCTATATTCTCATATATATCCTCAAGGAATACCCCTAATTAATATTCAAATTGTATAGAGCACATTGTTATTTTTAGAAGACACATTGTTTTACCAGTGATGTTGTGGGAGGATGTTTTGTGGGATTTCCATATGTCCGTGTTGGCTATACATCCAGGTGTGGAAACGATGTACTATGACATTTGATGACATTTTTAGTGTCCAGGTAAGAAGAAATGATTTGCAGATATTGTCTCTCGATATATTTCATGTCAACAAGTGAAGGCTGAGAAGTAGGTTCTAGATGGTTTAACATAATCCTACGAGGTGCTGTAATGGAATTCACATGGGATATGGATGGACTTTTTCAAAGTAATACCACATATTTCCAGGAGAAATGATACAATTATGGTGATCATTGGCCGAATAACCATGTTATCCCTCTTCCTAGGCATCCAAGAGAAGAGTTCAGTAGAGAGATATGGATGCCACTATGCGAAGCCGATATATCTACTCCATATAGTTCGATTAATGATAGTTTTAGATCATTATGATTATTTTACATCCAATTTTTTGAGGGGATTATAAGTGGAATTTGGGACATTATTACGCTTTAGAATACCATTCCACCAAAAAATGAATGGCCTGGCAGAGAAGACCACTTAGGTTCTGGAAGACATGTTGTGGTATTTCATTGTAGACTTTCGATGTAGTTGGGATGTTCACCGACCACTGGTGAGTTCTCCAACAACAATATATACTATTCCAAAATTGGTATGGAACCATTCGTAGCCTTGTACGAGCGACCCTAGGATCACCACATAACATGGATGACCCTAGAGAGCTTGAATTCATCTACCTAAATTTGGTGTGAGCTACTACAGAAAAGCTGAAGATCATCTATGAGTGGATGAAGACTGCACAGATCCATATGATGTCTAATGATGAGTGGCGGCATAGGTCATAGTAGTTTTAGGAAGAAGGATATGTGTTCCCACGAACATCACTTCGATGTAGATTATTTAGATTTGTATGGGATGCATATTTATATCTAATTTTCATCATCCCTTTTCATATAATATGTCGAGTTGGTGGGGTGGTCTACCAATTAGATCTACCACCATAGTTAGACCTATTACATAACAAGTTCCACATGTCACGGTTGTGGAGGTATGTTCAGGACCCATCATAGGCTATCAACTAGGGAGTTCTAGACATTAAGGATTGAGAAATATTTGTTGAGTACACAGTAGATATTGATGAACATATAGACTGGATCCTTTGTGGGTGATCAATTTCATTAGTATATTTCTAGTTCCAGCACGAGAATCATTAAGGGAGTACATGGGATCAGGATGCTATGATTCATTCTCAAAACTAACAACTTTTTTAGTATCAATTTATTGGGTTTTTGGAGACATGAACCCCTATTTTGGGGAGAACATAATGATTCATATTTTTTTATATAGTATTTTAGAATATTATATTGATTGATTTTGATACTAGGTGTTGAGTAGACGTTTGATTCTGAAGACCAGTGTGCCAGAAATAATTGTTTGAAATATATTAAAATTATAAATTTCAATCACGTGTGGTTTTATTGAAATGTGAAATATTTTATAAATGGGTTCCCAAATAATATATATAATGGTATGGCTATGTTTAAGACAATTTTTTTACCCTAGGATCAAGCTAACATTGGTCAGCATGGGTCTTCTTTTAAAATATTATTTGTTCACATTATTTGAATAAAATAATTTGACAAAAGATTTATTATTTATCTATTGCATTGATGCAATATAACAATGATTCTTTTTCAATTAAATAAACCATTAAGAAGAGATCTAGAGTTACGAACATATCATTGGAATATTATGGAGTCTATGGAGAGAAAAACCTATATAAATTTATTGAATGAAGATTACAAAAGAAGGGATCAATAATCAATGGATTCCATTCTTGGTAGATATCACAAACACCGACTATGTGGCAATAAATCATCATCAGCGATTGATTCAAATATATATTGGACACTTTATATTAAATTTATGTTTCTTGTTCATGAATTAATCTACGATTGCTGACTGAACGATGAACAATATGATCCATAGTTCGATCATGAATTCCCATTTGAGTTTTATTTACGTGATTTTTGGGGTTTGATTATAGATTTTTTTCATTTTATTTGTGGATAGTTATTATGAGAATAGATTAAGGCTAGAATGAAAAATGGCCTTGGTTTATTCCTATGTGTTTTCCCTTTTGTTTTCTCCCTCGGTTTTCTGTGTGTATTCTTCATTCATCATGTGATTATGAAAAATAAATCATTGTGCCACCAATTCATGGAACAACGATCAAATAATAGAGATCCAGAATTGCAATGACCCAAAGGGGGTGCAATGGTGATGGAGACAGACGAATCGAATCGAATCGAGAGAAATCATTCTTTGAGTTTTTTGTGTTTAGACATAATTAAAATAGATTTATATGTTGATTGAATACATGAAACCCCTCATTTGAGTGTTATGTTAGTGAAACAATCATGGATATCGAGTTTCATGGAAAACTGGTAGTTAGATTGGAACCTGAGCAATCAGTTGAGGTGTTTGATAGAGGAACATGATTTTCTAGAAAATCTGGTACACAGTGCATTTATTCTCATCTACACATCATGTGTTCATCATTGGACCAATCAACATGTCCATGGAATATACACACATGCGAGGTTGAAAAAGAGATTAACTACTTGGTGTGTAATTCCCCCACATATAATGGGATAAACTGGTAACAAATATTACCCCATGTACTAGTACACTTGAAAGCTTACATGTTTCCACACCGTGGACCGACACATGGCCAGAGAACATTGGAAGACCCAAAATGGAAGGACATGACTGGTGCTTCCTTCTACATGTCGTGGACCAATTTTATACAAGACATGTTTTAATGACATAGACCATTATACATGGGTAGTAACCAGGGCCAGGAGACATGAAGTTTGACCAAAATACTCATAGTGTACCACCTTTCTACATTAATAGATTCATATGTCCTCTATATCATGGAAAATTTTCAGTAGGTTAGGTTTCATTTATCGTTTTACTTTTAGGTTGGTAGAAATAATTTCTTACTCATTGGATATGTTCCCCGCAGTAGGACATCCTAAATAATTTTTTGGAATCCTTTGATAGGATAGAACCATGATCATCTATTAATTATTTGTTCGATAGGTGGAGTTCTCAGTATCGACATGACTAACACTACGTGGTAGCTGATCCACTTTTTTAGGATAATCTATATTTGAGTTGTTGACATCACACTATGTCCCTAGCTTTGATCTGCATTGGATGTATCATATCTCACATCAGATAAATCATTATATCTCTCTCATGGAATGAACTGATGAGAAGTAACTCTTAGAAGAATGTCATTAGTGTTTTTAGACTCAAGAGTGTGTTCTCCCATATAAGTGATTCGTGTAATCTTCCTGATAAATTCCTAGAATTGGTATACAGTGGCTTTAATTTCCTTTAGACTATGTTTCATTGTTGATTACATTTTGATATTCTCATTATATGTGTTCTTGAAATATACCTATGTAGATAGAAGAGTATCATTCCATTATTATATTTCATTTCGGTTTTAGGGTTTTATATTGAATATTTTTATTCTCTCCCAATATAGGGTTTTCCCACATATGTCATGTCATATGAAAGCAATCAACCTTTTGGTGGAGTCCTAGTAAAACCAATAACATACAATGATTTGTGGGACCAGACAGTATGAGGTGTGATTCTCAAACTATAGATAGCAGCCCTAGTACCTTTTTCTTACAGGATTGAATTTTTTTTATAGGAAATTTCTGAGAGGCATATATTACTCCCATTTTCACTTTACATTATTTTATATCATACACTGGTTGTGGTATATGGTGGTATACTTTCATTTTTTACTTAATATTTTTTCATTTGTGAATTTTGGGGGCATGGAGATGGGTGTGTGAGTACCAGTACAAAGTAAATTTCTCTAATGTTAGTGATATGACTACACAATGCTAGTCATTATCCCCTAGCCTATTAGATAATGTCTTGGGGAGACACTTTATGGGCCCCATAGGGATGGGTCATGAAAGTGTCCAATATGATTTGAATCATAGTGTCAAATTTATAAAATTGGGCTCTGACATTATCTCCACATTCATACTACTATTTCCATCAAATTATAACATGAACTATAAATAAATATTTTTCATTCTCAAAATATCATTATTGAAATTAAATAACATAAAAAATTAAAGAATATCATATTTATAAAAGAGAATGGTATGTATTATTTATATTTATATGAAACAATTAATAGGTTTCCAAGTAGTAAAACATTTTTGAGACGTGGAAAAATGTTTAAACATTTATTGACAATGATAAAGGTCAATAATGACAATATATACAATGATCAAGATAAAGTTAGAGAACAATAAACAAAAAAATATGTGTTAAAAATGTGATTTTTTTCATTAGAATGAAATGTAAATGTATAGCCTATTAAATTTCTTATCCTATTGCTAATGTTGAGATATATATTTGTAATAAATTTTTATAACACAACAAAATACCATCAATTGTTATTAATGATAGTTTTTTTATTCCTAGTGAATTAAATAAAAAATATAATTGATCATAATATCTATAAAAGAATAAAAAATATTTTATTTTGACTAAAATCTATATCCAAAACCAAAAAATTAGAAAATGTTATGAAATACAAGTAATTTAATTATAATGATCTACTGTAACAACCAAATATCAAATTAATATTTATCTTTAATATCCATCAATTAAAAATAAATACTTAAAAAAATCACATAGTATTTTTGTAGGAGATGCAACAATTTCACAATTCGGTTGTGACAGCATTCCACGTAGAATTTCGGGATTCCATGGGCGGTCACTCTACAAGAGGGACATCATTTTTCTAAAAAATATTAATATAATTCCAACTACATTCCCAAAATAATGATGAACATCCATATAAATTAAATTATTCATAAAATCTATTTTTATGTACTACAGTAGTCAATATATATTGTTTTAATAGGATAATAAATAATATTAATAAAATATTATTATAGTAATAACAGTGATCAAATTAAAAATAATGATTATCAATATATTTAATTTTTTGTCTATACAATATTATCACCTCATTTATCAAATAAATTATGGACAAAAACAAATACAAAACCCAATTGTTGTTAACAACATAGGTGATTATGAAAGTAAACATATTCATATTTATTAGTATTCTTGAATTAGATATTTATATTCATTATAAATATATTGCATTTTTTAAAATAAAAAATGAAATTGTTTTATTAAAATCATTTCATATAATATTTTGTTGGGATGTTTAGTTATTAAATTAAATAATATAAATATTAAAAATTGAATATAAGTTTATGTATTATGCATGTAAACATTTTCTTATGATCATTTTTGAGAGTATGCTAAAAATGATTATTTTCAATGAATAATAAAAATTATTATTTTTTATAAAAAAATTAATATAATTTAAATTACCTATATAGTAAAACCAATATAAAAAATTAATTTTAAAATTTTATATGATTATATATATTTAAAATAATTTGTTTGTGCTTATTGAAAGTAATTTTATACATCAGTGCAGTGTAAAAGCATTTTTACATTAAAGGGGTTTTTTCTTGAAATATTATTATTGATAATGTGTCTCCAAAATAGTTATCTATTAAATTATAGAACATAACTGTTTAAAATTGTTAAAAATTGAGTATATATTTTCAATTACGATGTCCAAATATAGATAATACGTTCCTTTTTGTCAATATGAATTGTGAACGTATTAGTTTTCTTTACAATGATAAATCCATAATCAAGAAATAAAAGTTAAAAATAAAATTTTATGAATTATAAAATTAAAATAAATATTTTATTAAATATTATATGAGTCAAATTAATAAATATTAATCAATTATTGAGTTATATGTTATTTTATATCCAATTGGATAATATTATGATGATTATAAAATTTTATTAAAATAAATGTTAAACATGGCACACAAATTTTTAATAAATATGAAATTTTTTCATTTTTTTGTCAAGATTATATTTAATAGTACCTAAAATTAAATAAAATCAATAAGATTTATCTTCATCGGGTAATATTTTACTTTTTTGAGAAATAAGTACTATAAATTCTAACACAACTATGATGAATTAATTATTGAATTAATGAAAAATGATATACAAAATGTTATAAGTAATATAAATACTGATATTTAATGTAACACCACATGATTTCATTGTATGGTTTATCTTTAATGTAATTTAATATCTTATTCTACATGCAACACTGACTTGGCTTGCATTATATGAAAGATTGAGTTTCTAGGAAACAACACAATTGTATAATAATTATTTAATTGATATATTTATTTATATATAAAATATTGTGATAGGAATATTAAAGAATAAATTATTATTTTTATTTATAATGTTTTCATATAAAAAAACATCCTTATAATGAAATTTATAAGATTTGTTAGAATAGTTATATATTTAGAAGACTATTTTCATAAAAGATACAAAATTTATGTCTTTTTTGTAAACAGTATAAAAATTAACATTAAAAACACTTAAAAATTTAATATGGTTATATAGACTTCAATTTTGGATTTGGAATATCAAAATTAGAAGAGGGTGATTTTTGGGTATTTTTTAAAAACATTAACTTTTTTATGAATAAAAAAATACCGCATTGGACATAAAAACTGACATTTTTATTTAAAATATTAATATTTTTATTTATTATTATTTTTAAAATTCATAATAGATACATTATACTTATATTATTCCAATGTAATTCATGAGAGTCATTTTATAATACGATTAGATCTATTAAATTTGTTTCGAATTTTTAACGTCTTTTACACACCTTCTAAGCACATTTGAAAATTTTATAAAACGTAATTTTGTAGCTTCTCTGAATTGAATTTCAAAACCAAGGAGACATGGATTCCATTAGTATATAAAATATTATTCAATATGGTGGAAATAATTTTGATGAATAGTAATTTTTTATTTTTATTTACGCCTGTTAAACGTAAATATGGTAATTATTGGTAAAAATGATATTATAATTAAGCTAACACATGTCCTAATTCTATTGGATTGGTGTATTTCAAAGAAACAACCTTAGTAAAAAAATATGACCCTCTATGATCTACATGGATTTGATTAGAAATTTTATTATTATATTATTTAAATAAGAGTTAAAAGTTTTAAATTGAAATTTTAATAACTAAAACATGTTACTATAGAGTTATACCTAAAATAAATTCAAAAATAAATATTCATTATAATAATAAAATTATTTTTTGTATTTTGGTATTTTATTTATAATTTTTAGGCATTACATAATTAAATTTATTTTATGACACAATGATGATGCAGTAATAACCTTATTACGAAAGATTAAAATAATAAATATTATATATAGAACAAAAAATGTAAATTCAGACATCTGATACATTTCACGAAATTTTTAGGTTAATTTGACATGTTAGGACTGATTTAGTGTATTTTTTTGGAAGTAATCATGTTTTTTTCCATTCATAGAAACCAAATAATAAATTGTGTCAAAATTGACATAAATTAGTATTTAAAAAAAATATTACATTATTATATGATATATTATTTCTAAAATTATATGGTTTGTAAAGAAGACAATTAAAATTATAGAAATTTCATTAATTAACCACTTGAGGTTTGATTGTAATTTATTACAATGTTTATTAACACTGTAATATAAAATTACAAGAAGAATTTGTAAATGTTAAAGTATTTAACTAAGTGTTAATCTAAAAGATAAGGATAATATAGTGACCTAAACTTATCTAAAACCTATTTTATGAGATGATTATTTACCATCCCCACCTTTTACTCAATTTAAATCCTTTTGGAGCCATTATAATCCAGAAATTATTTTATAATAATATAATATTTCAAGATTTTCCTAAAATGACCCACACCACTCTTATAAAAGGGTACTTCCCTTCCCTCCAAATCACACCTCTGAAGCCATATGGATCAGCCAAAACTGGATCAAATATCTTCCCAACTACCTCATTTTAGACTATAATCCTTAAATTGATCATAAACCCAACCTAAGGATCCCTTGTGTTCAAACCAAAAGGAAGCTCCTAAAGAAAAGGTAATTATTCGATCACCTATTTCAAAGTTCTCTTCTTCTTCTACTTACACTTTCTTTTTGTTTCCATAATAAAATAGTAACTCTAGTACCTTATAAAAATGTGATTTTATTAAAAATATTTTACAACCATATTCATTATTCTATCCATCATATGATTGACAAAGTCGTCATACATGTGCAAGTACGGCTTACCGTCTCCACGTCGTGGTGTTGTTTTTTATTCAACACAACATTATTTGGATGGGTATAATAATGTGTAAAATTTATTTAGATAATAATTATAACATTTTAATGATTTTTTATATATGATATACCATCCAATTACATATTATTTCACCATCAATAGAATGGTATTGTCGGCCGTGCATACATTCAAATTACTATCTCTACGAACACAATAAGATTCATTTCCCCAATGTAACCATTCAAGAATAATTTTAATTTTATTATTAAAAATAATGTTTAAAAACTTAATATCATTCTGGATGTGAAAAAATATATCCTATCAATAACAAACATGACTTATGAAACAAAACATATAAAGGAAAACAAATTATTTAACACCTGAAACAATGATACTACTGAAATATTATTAATAAAGAAATATTTGAAGATCATATATGATATCATATTTATTTATATAGTTCTTGTATAATTTAATAACAATTTTTTAACAATTATACTTGCTGTTAATGTAGCCTCAACCTTGGAAAAGTATATGTTATGACTTAATTTTACAATCTCATTATTATCAGAGGTTGATTTTATTAAAGTATCTACTGGGACTTATTTATCATCCACATCCTTGTTTCTTAAAAATGTATTTCAAATTTTTTTTACTATTTCATAGATTATTGGTTAAATTCATTTATACCATTTTTTATATTTTTATAAATTTGTTTTAATGGAATCATTCCATAGTTTTCCAAACAACATAATTTATGACCTTTTCGACAAATTAAGGAATCAATGTTCTTTTTAACTTTTATGTAGGGTGATACTATATTCTGCTATTATAACACCATCGAAGCTTCCCATTCATGTTTATAATAATATTTCGAAAAAAATGTCTTCTTTTATAATGACGCGACTTTTAAATGTTTTCAAAATAGAATGAGTTATTTATCTCAAATAGTTTTGATTTCATCAATTTCCACATTCATTAATGGATTTTACACTTGTTTAAAGTTGATATATTATAATACAATATTCAATTTTATATTTATTGTTTTGTGATATGTTTGTCTATGGATGATCTATTTTTAAAAGCATTCATGGTTTATGGTTGAAGTATTAACATTCTGTATGAATGTTTTAATACAATTGTTTCTGTCATGTTTCAACCTTTTCATATGAGGAATGCATTGGACTTAGTAAGTGATGGGTGGAGTTTTCTATATCTTTTCGATGAATTGGCATGTCTCATTAATCATTGTGTCAATCATTAGATTATAAACCAAATGATGATATTGGATAATAATCATGTAATGATACTACCGTAAGTGGAGAAGAATAATTGGTATTCTTATATTTTTATAAAATAATTATTTCATTTGTGTGTTCTATCAATGATGTATAGGTTATATTAATTTTGAAAATAAATTAGGATTGAACACTAATAATATTTGATTGAGGATTTGAGATTATATGCTACTATGAATGTTGACTCAACAACAAGTTAATTTTTTTTAAAATTCATTGTTGAAGGAATGATTAACATTAATACTCACCTGATACTGAGGTACTGATTTTGGAATAAGAGATGGATGATATGGATAAAAAATATTGAATATTATTCACTACCCTAGAATTAAATAATGGATGGATTATTCCCTCATTGTTGGAGTATTCAAAATTGTTGGATATAAGGAATAAATCTTTTAGTCTATAAGGAATATTGGAGTATGAATGTAATAAATAGGGTTTTATGATAATTCAGGGTGTTACTATGTTTTATGACAATACATGATGAATGTACTCAAATGTTATTCTGTGGAATAAATAGGTCTTCATTATGTTATGTTGACCATCATTATAAATTTGGGACTATGATTTTGGGCACACATATTTTGGATAGTATAATTATTTGAATGTATTATGTTAGAAATTGTATACTATGGTTTAGGGTTAAAAAATTTCTTAATTTTATTTTATTATTTTTTTATAAAAAACACAAATGTTGGGGGACAAACTATCACGTCTAGAAAGGCCGTGAGACTTGAACCCATAGCTGAAGGGCGACAAGAGTGCATCACCTACCGCTGGCCTACATGATGTCATGGTCTGTATAATGTATTTTCATTAAATGATCTGATAGTTGAATTATAAATTAATTTTTTAAAACCTTTATGATTTTGATAAAAATAATATTTTTGATTTCTGTTATCTTTTTAAGTTAAAGATGAGTTTATGGTAGAAATTTGTAAAAGGATGGAACTCTGCATGTCATGAAATTCTTTTCTTATTCTATGATGAATTTAATTCTATAACTTTAGGGAAACAATCTTAAAAAATATTTTTTGTTTATCATAATACCTTATGTTTAGATAAGTAAATGTTATTTTTAGTCATAATAGATTTATGGCTTTGTGGCCCACAATTTTCAATTTATTGTTCAATTGTTTGTGATTGATGACCACAATCATTCCCTATAAACATTTATGTGTTTCTCCAATTATGTGTCTCATATTTCACCAAATGTTCTCTTATTTGAAATCTTAATTTTGTTGGGAATTTTTACTTTCCATTTCCCTCTTTTTAAGACTAAATTTTATTCACTTTATTTCTCATGTGGGTTTTCCACAAAAGTATTTTCTATTTTTAACCTGTTATTTTCGAAGAACAATTTTATATTGCGAGGATGAAATTTATTGAAGGAGGGGATAATGTTACACCCCAATATTTCATATTAAGTTATATCATTAATGTAATTCAATAGCATATACTGCACGCAACACTGACTTGGCTTGCATTATATGCAAGATTGAGTTTCTGTGAAACAACACAATAGTATTATAATTATTTAAACGATATATTAATTTATCAATAAAATATTCTGATATGAATTGTAAAAAATATTTTTTATTTTTATTTATAATGTTTTAACCTAAATAAAACATTTTTTTCAGAGGTAAAAGAAACTTTTATTAAAAGAAGAAGAAGGAGGGGCGAGAAAGAGAGGATTACACGAGTCTTAAGTATGGGGTTTTACATACATCCCTAGCATAGATGGGGATGAGATCAGAGTGGAGGTCATCCATCAAAAGAAGCTCGTGGCTAACAAAAATATTGGAAAGTGTGTCAGCAATACGGTTGTCTTCCTGATATATATGTGTGGCGATGAGGTTGAGGCCAACAATAGATTTTAAGCAATCTGTCCATCGGGAAGTGAGAGGCCAAGAAATCTGAGTGGTGCCATTCCAGATTGCTTGGATGATTGTCGTAGAATCACTCTCAATCCATATATTGTGCCAATTGTGCATTCTAGAAAAATATATGGCATTTATAAAGCTCATTATCTCAGCTTCAAGAGAATTATAGAGGCCGTATGATCAATAGAAACATCCAAGAACCTGGTCCATGTGATTTCTGAAAATAGCTCCATAACCTGCTTGTCCCGGGTTGGCTTTGGAAGCGTCATCCACATTTATTTTTATCGAACCTGTAAGAGGGGGGTCCATAAAACATCAATGGTATATTGGGGGTGAGGTTAATTCCCCTTCACCCCGAAACACCTGAGAGTTTGAATGTCTCTGACCGAAGAACTGCATGTGAATTTTTGGATTGAAGCCGCATCTTGAATGGCCATTAAAATTTTCGTTTTACCTGCATTGATTTTGAAAGAATTAGTATGAAAAATCAAATCATTTCTTCCATACCAGATGATGTGATGAAGTTCTGGAACAGCTGCGAGTTAAATATTTTTGATTTTCTTAGAGGTAGACCTCTCTGTGCATCTTTGAAGCTGCATGTTAATGGAGTCAAAAGAAATCCACCTACACTCAAACTTGTCAAGAATATAGTGTGAAAGGGCACAAGAAGTATCACATGAGAGAAAAAGGTGGTTAATGTCTTCCCTATGCTGATTTCACATACGAAATTTTGAACAGAGGGAAATCCTGGCTTTTTTCAAACAATTATCAGTGGGTATTTTATGATGAGAAATGCGCCAGATAATAGTAAATCTAGAAGGTTTGATCCCGGCTTTATTAAAGTTAGCAAATCAGGTGTAGTTTATATCAGCATTATGGAAATGGTGTTTATAAAAACCTTTGGAGTTCAAAACCACATTATGAGTATGTTCCCAAAGTATTAAATCCTTAGTGGAAGTTTAGTGACAATTGTCTACAATTTGGGTTATATTCTCAGTAAGGGAAATGTTTGAAGAAGTATTGATAGATTCAATGGTATCTTAGAGATTTGTAGGTTCATAGTTATTTTCTAACAGTGAAATCAAGGGAGAAACAGTCAAATTATCAAGAAAAAAATTTATTTTAGATTCCTTGTTGGCCATCCATATAGAATTGGTCATGATGCAGATGAAAGGGATTTTGATGGAGGGCCATATAGATGATTTTAGAGAAAAAGAGTAATTTCTTTTGAGTTTTTCTAGGAAGAGGTCCCTTAGGAAATCTATATAGGTATAGGTATTATGAATGATGTTCCAAGTAAGTCTGGCTAGAAGTGCCTCGTTGAATTTAGTAATGTTCTTGATGCCAATCCCCCATTGTCAACCGGTTTGCAACAAGTGGTCATAGGGATGGTCACAATATTTCTCTCTGAAATGTTCCCAGTCCAAACAATATTTTTAATAGAAGTATTAATGCAATTTAAAAGACTTTTAGGCCATTTATATACCATCATAGATCAAACTAGTTTCGAAACAATCGTAGATTTGACCAAACAGATCCTTCCATCCATAGAAAGGGTCTTACCTTTCCAGGAGGATAGGTGACGAAAGGTATTATCCACAATGTGGGTGAAATGATTGGACTTAGGCCTACCATAAAAAATAGGAACTCCTAGGTATGTAAAGGGAGAATATCCCTCCATTATGCCTAGAATATTAGAAATGTATGTTTTCCTGTCCATGGGGAACTCTTTTCTAAAAAAGATGAAGGATTTATTCTAATTAATGTGTTGGCCGGAAGTTTCTTGGTAGTGTAAAAGAATATCTTTAAGATTAATAATATTATTTTTGTCACCCTATGTAAATAAAATAATTTCCTGTTCATAAAGGAGATGTGTGGGTGCATTTACATTCCTAGAGGCTACAATGGGTTTAAGGGATCTTTTATTATCCTCTAGGGATATAAGCCTACACAAATAGTCTTTTGAAATGGAAAAAAAGAATCATAGAGAGAGGGTCCCCTTGCATCACACCTTTGGTGCTCTTAAAGTAACCTCTAGGTGAACCATTTAAAAATAATGGAAATGTGAACCGAGTTGAATAATACCTTTATTCGATTTATAAAAATATTATTAAAGCTGATGTGTGAAAGCACTTTTTATATAAAGTTCCAATCAATGGTATCAAAGGATTTTGTGATATCCAGCTTAATAGCTACATTTCCACCTCTACTTTTTTTATTTAGAAGATTTGTGGTTTCAGAGGAAATGAAAATGCAGTCTTGTATAGATCTTCCTCTAATGAAGCCCAATTGATTCCAGGAAACTATTTTATTACAGATCGAGTTCATTCTGTTAGAGATATGTTTTGTGATGATTTTAAATAAAGAGTTGATGAGAGAAATAGGTCTGATGTTTTGAATCTCATCATAATTTTCAAATTTGGTAATAATCATGAGGAATTGAGACTTCAGACCGTGTGGAAGAATGCCTTTGGGGAAGAATGCTTTGACCAAATAGAAAATATCTTTATGCAATATATCCCAATTTTGTTGATAGAAGCCATTATTAAAACCTTCAGGTCCAAGAGCACTGTCTGGGTTAAGGGAGAAAATTGTGTCTTTAATTTCATGGTCTAAGGGTTTTTTATTAAGCATAAAGTTGTATTCCTCAGTAACAATATTGGAGATGATATCAGGTCTTAAATCTTTATCAATATTATCGCCACTGATGATATCTTTGAAGTGATAGACAAGGAAGTTGACTATGTCTTCTTCATTTTCCATAATTTGATTTCCCTTTCTAAGGAAGGATAGGGTTCTATAGGCTTTTCAGATCCTATGAAGAGAATTATAAAGTTTGGTTTTTCTTTCCCCATCATTGAGCCAATTGGATTTAAAAATTTGTTTCTTAAGATTATCATTGAGATTGAGTAAGGAAATGAGCTTAGAAGATATGTTGATTTCATGTTGTGAGTTTTGATCAAAACATGATGATGCATTATCAATTTGAAGTTGATTCAGTTCAGCTTCCAGAAGATTGATGTTGTCATCTATTTCTGAAGAGTTGGTTTTTCACCAGCTTTTGAGGGTTTCATTTAAAATTTTAATCTTCATCGGGCAAGAAAAGGAGTCGGTTTGGCCCAAAATATTTTCCCAAGTGTTCTGAATAACTTTAATGAATTCATGGTTAGAGTACCAAGAATTGTTATATTTGAAATGGTCCCTTGAGATTCTCTTATGAAATGTGAAGGAGAGGATAATGGGGTGATGATCAGAAGAAATTATCACCAATGTAATACTCGATATGTTATCCCATTTTTCAAGGGAAAGTGAGTTGGAGAAGGATCTGTCTAGTTTGCTAGCAGCACAACTATTGTAATGTTTTATATACCATGTAAATTTATAACTTAATAGATTAACCTCTGTAAGGTTGTTTTGTTCAATACATGCCTTAAATTCCCTAGTTGAAATAGTGACAGGGGTAGGTACATGTTTTTCACTGGATGATAAGATAGAATTGATGTCACCTGGGATAAACCACAAATGTCTAATATTGTAATTGAGTTGTGAGATATCCTTCCAATGCTCTATCCTTTCTTGATAGCTATTAATGGCATAAAAAAATGTAGAAGAAACCTGTGTGTAATCAAAAATAAAATTTCAAGTAATAGATTGACTAGAATAAGAATGTAACGTAACATTATGTAAGGATAAATGAGAAAGGAGCCATAAAGATTCAGTATATGTGCCATTTTTACAGGCTCCAAGGAATGAGTACCCAAAAAGGATTTGATGTGATCAAGAATTAAAGTTGATTTTTGGTTTAGAAATGGAGATAATTTTAGGAGAGTGTGTGATGATAAATCATATATGAACATTTAGAGTGTCATGGTTGGAAATGCCTTGAAAATTACAGAATAATATATTCATTTTGACTATTTTTGGTGAGGCTGTCCTCTCTCTTTTTGGGGTCCAAGTTTATAGACCTAGTAGAAATTCCAGATGGATGGCCTTTTTGAGAGTTGTCATGATTGTTATGTGCAGAAGGTTGCATGGGAAGTGTGGGGGTAGGGACATTGGGAGTTATATCATGGGTTTGAGAAGGTAGATTGGTGGAATAGGAAGCCTGTTTACAAACAGATACCTTTGTGCATGTAGGTTCATCAATTTGTTTTTGTGTAACAGCAGTAGATTG
This sequence comes from Viscum album, assembly GCA_963277665.1. Classification (NCBI taxonomy): domain Eukaryota; kingdom Viridiplantae; phylum Streptophyta; class Magnoliopsida; order Santalales; family Viscaceae; genus Viscum; species Viscum album. Next base: position 2,055,190,625 of record OY728127.1, on the reverse strand, counting down.
TAAAGGGTTTTTAACAATAAAAATAGGTCCCATTGTGTAAGCAGCTTCAAAATATTTTTTCTGTGTCTGAGAATTAGTTGGATGGGAAGAAATGGTGTTGGTTGGATCTGTTTGTGTAGAGAAGTCATTGCTGTCCTACTTTCCAAATGTTTCCTGGATGTGAGAAGTAGATGTCATCATCAACTACTTTAACTCAGCTTTCTCTGTAGAGGTTTGTGAGGTACTAGTATTATAAGAATTCTGTCTACTAGTGGTAGGGCATGGGGAGGAGAGTAAAGCTTCTTTATAATTAGGTTCTGCCACAGTAGGTTTGACAAAATTTTCGGTATGTGACTGTATATCAGGGGCCTTGTCTTTTCCATGTGTGTTAGTGAGATTGTTATCGATGCTCATACCATCATAAGTGGAAGATGTAATGGTTCTGATAGACATTGAAGGACCTGTAATTGTAGGGATAATAGAAGTGTTGTCAAATGCAGAATTTCCAGAGTCAGTGGCATCCATTGGATGGGAGAGGATTTCAATGACATATTCTTCAATTTTCTTATTAAGAATTTGAAGTAGGGTTTCCAAATATTGTTCATCAGCAAGGTCATCCCAGGAATTTTTTTGGTCAGGGTCAAGGTAAGAAAAGGGGTAGTTTTAGCAACCCATACTTCTTCTTTTATCTTTGGTGGGTCAGATTTGGTGCCAAATTGTTCCTTTCCTCTTCTATTTCTCCTGACTTCAATCCACCCAGAGGTATTAGGTTGTGTTGGTTGATAATTCACTCTCCTACATTGATGTATAGAGTGACCCACTATCTTGCACAATTCACAATATTCATGAATCTACTCATATTAAAATTTAACAACAGTTTAGAGTCTTGAGAAGTGAAAACCAAGGTTTTTGGAGGTTTATGTTCTTGGTTAATGTCAATTAACACCCTATCATATATACCTAGGCACCATTAAGCGTTCTTTGATCAATTTTTAGTAGACTACCGATCAAAACCGAAATGTCATTAAGTATTTGAGGGTTCCAAAAAACCAATTTAAATCGAAGAACCTAACCCATACCTGAGCATTTATCTTCTTCTATGAATTAGGATTAAAGAAAAAATCCCATTCGGATAGACTTAAAAATACTTGTTTAAGATTGTGATTTCCCATTTTCCAGGAAAAGTTAAGATCAGATTGTGAAGAAAAAATTATATGGAAGAAGCCTTTTCCTAGTGGAACCAATTTCTATCTAGAAAAACCCCAGCAAGCAGATAATATAACTTTTAAAACTTCACAAGGCCAAGGGGATTCACGTTTTAAATACACAATTCAGCCCAACACAGAGAACATACAATGTTTTGTATGCTGTTGAACTGCTATTGGGTCTGCTTCAACAAAGAGGCTTCCATCAGCTATTTTTTTATTCAGTTCGAATTCAATGCAGGGGGTTTCAAGGAATCAGTACCTGTAATCACTTCAAGAAAAAATATGCTTTTTTCCTTTCAGGCTTGCAGTTTGTTGGAGTTCATTGCTTTCCCAATGGGTCAATTCAAAAGTGTGAATCTCCTGGATGACATCACAATCCTCCATTACAAGTGATGGAGAAGAAAGGGTGAATGGTCATAGAATAAATGATTACTTGGGGTTTGCGAATAGAGTATTTGAGCCATTGGGGGAGACTGCAGGCCGAGAGCATAAGTGGTTCATCGCGTATCCATTATAGTGATTTATCCTAAAAATATTAATATTAGAAAATCATAAAAATTGAATTTGGAAAAATAGACTTCATATTTAGATTCAGAATATCATTGTTATGTTTTTGTGAATTTTTAGTATTTTTCTGAAAACATTCAATTTTTTAAGAATAGTGAAAAATTCTACTTGATACATTGAAACCAACATTTAATTTAAATAAATATTATTTTTATATAAATTTATTTTATAGTAAAAATATATACATAATAAATATATTTTTCTAACATAATTCATTGGAGTATATTTATAATAATATTATATATATATATTTTTATTGATTTTTTAACGTCTTTTACCCACTTTCTAGGGAAATCTGCCAATTATCATAAAACGTAATATAACCACTTTTGTGAATTGAATTTCAAAAATATGAGAGGAATATATGACATCAGTAATTAAAATGTGGTTCAATAGGATGAAAATAATTTTTGGCGAATAGAAACTTTTGAATTTTATTTTCCACGTTTAAAAGTAAATAGGGTAATTAATGGTAAATATGATATTATAAATAACTTATCATTTGTCCTAATTATATTGGATATGTGTAGTTAGAAAAAAATTCAGCATTAGGAATAAAATATGATCCACTTTGATCCATTTTGATTTGATTAGGACAATTATTATTATTTTATTTAAAGATGTTTTTAAAGTGTTAAATTGAAATAAAAAAAATAAGACATTTTTAATATATGGTTATACATAAGATAAATTATTCTATAACTATTAAATAGAAGGCTAACAAAATTTCATACATATTGGTAATTTATTTATAATTTTTAGGCATTAAATAATTAAATATATTAATGACACAATGTGGATGCAGTAATTTCTGAATTAATGAATGATTAAAATAATTGATATTATAAATATAAAAATATATGTTAATTGTGGATTCTGATGAATTACAAAAATTTCTAGGTTATTCTGACATGTTAGGATTTATTTAATATATTTCTTTATAAGTAATCATGTTTTGATGAATTTCATAAAAACCAAATACTAAATTGTGTCAAAATTATCAAAAATGAGTTTTTAAAAAATAATCTCTATTATTAAATGATATATTATTTATAAAATAAAAGGATGGGCCAAAGGACTTACATAATTACATATATGTCATTAATGAACCACATGGTGTTCTCTTGGAATTTTATATTATTTTTATTAACCATGTAATATTAAAATACAAGAAGACATTGTAAAAGTTAAACTATTTAACAATGAGTTAAACCTAAAATATATGGTTAATATAGTGAAATAAAATTTTCTAAATCCTATTTGTTGGGATGATTTTTACCCATAAAAATATTATCATATAAATAAATACTTTTTGAGCCTTTATAAATAGAAAATTAATATATAAGAAAATAATATTTCAGGCTCTTCCTAAAGTGACCCTCACCTCTCTTATAATAGGGTACATCCCCTTCTATTAAAATCACACATCCAAATCCATTTGGCTCGGCGAACCCCTTCTCAAATATCTTCCCACATACCTCAATTCAACCTAGAGGCCTTAATTTGTTCATAAATCCATCCTATTGAGCCCTTTTGTTCAAATCAAAACGAAGTGCCCGAAGTAGATATAATTATTGCATCACCTATTTCAAAGTTCATTTTATATACATACTCTTTCATTGTTGTTTCCATACATAAATAATAACTCAAGTAACTTATAAATATTGTGATGTTGTTATAAATATGGTGTAACCCTATTAATTATTCTATCCATCCTATGAATGACAACGTCACCATACATGCATACCTAAGGCTTACCATCTCCACGTCGTGGTCTAGTTTTTATTCAACATGTCATTATTTAGATGGGTATAATAATGATTTTAATTGATATAATTACTAAATATAACATGTTAATGATTATTTATATAAGATATACCATCTAATTACATATGATTTCACTATCAATTGAATGGTATTGTCGTCCGTGCGTACGTACAGATTACCATCTTCATGAACGCGATAAGATATATTTCCCTATCATAACCATTCCAGAATAATTTTAATTTCAGGATTAATAATAATGTATAGAAACATAATATAATTCTGTATATAAATCAGATACATCCTATCCAAAAAAAAGACTTCTGTAATAAAATATATATAGGAAAACAGAACAGTTAACACCTAGAACAATGATACTACAGTGATATTATTAACAAATCAATATTAGAAGATCATATATGATATCATTTTTATGCATATGGTTCATTTAGAATTTCATAAAAATTATTTAGCTATTACACATGAGGTTAACGTGCCCACGACCATGGAAATTTACAAGGAAATGGTTAATTTTACAATCTCATTATTATCTGAGGTTGTTTTCTGAAAGTATCTACTGAGACATATTTATTATCCATATCAGTGTTTCATAAAAATGTATTTCAAAACGTTTTTTCAATTTCCTATAATATGAATTATATTCATTTATACCGTTTTTTGACTTTTTATTAAATGTTTTTAAAGAAATAATTACATCTTTTTCCAAACAAGGTACTTGATGACCTTTTCGAAAAATTAAGGTAAGAATGTTCTTTTTAGATTCTACGGTGGTTTGGATATTTTCTGTTGTTATATCTCCATTGAAGCTTCCCGTAGAAGTTTATAAGAATATTTAAAAAATAAATGTTTTTATTTAAAATTTCGTTACATTTAAATAATTTCAATATAGAAAGAGATATTTCTATAAAATAGTTTTTATTTCATCACTGTGAACATCCTTTAATGGATTTTACACTTGTTTGAAGTTGATTTATTATGATACAATCTTCCATTTTGTGTTGAAGTCTTTCTTGATATGTTTGACTGTGGATGAGCTTTCTTTATACCATTCATGGTTTATGGTTAATGTTTCCTCATTTCTAATGCTAGTTTTAGTATGAAAGGTTATGTTATGTATTAACATTTTCACATGAGGAATGATTTATACATAGTAATTGATGAGTGGAGCCCTCTATATCTCCTCGATGCATCGGTATGTCTTAGGAGAAAAACTAGTGTCTTGGCCCAATGCCTTGACAAAATCATATTCATAGTCTAGGCATGAGTCCTTCACTATTTGGTTATGATTTCCAGTATTATACATTCCATCATTATGACATTAGTTACAGATATTACATGTGATTATTCAATGAGTATAATATCCATGTGATTATGTAAATTTCACTATAGGATTTATCTTTTCCATATTATGCTGAAGTTTATGTTTAAAAGGCATGTGTGTTAGTCTTATACATTTCTTTAAATGTTTATTCTTATTCATGATAGTTTCATCAATTTTTTTATCCTTCTTGAGCATTGGATCTCACCCGTTTATGTGCAATATTTTTCCCAGGATTCAGAAAAGTATATTATGATCATCCTATAGGGATAGGCTAAACAATATGAATGTTTTCAAATGGGACACAATGTAGTTATTTTATTTCATGATGTAATGTAAAAATTATGTATTTACCAGTACATCCATTTCTACTAAACTAATCGGCCATTCGAGATAGATCTCTTATGATAATTCAAATGTTTTATAATAGTACCATGACTCTATGTCACAAGGGTCAAGGTGCTAAATTTAATGTAAATAAATTTTTGACATCCTTGACATATTTTGAAATAATAATATATTTATTTGTAATTTTACATGTCTTCCAGATTGAATTAAAACCAATTTAATGAATAGTTCAATCGTTTTACAATAAATATATTTCAAAAAAATATATTTTTTGAAAAAATATTAAATTAAAACAATAATATCATTGGGAAATATATCAGGATATGGTTTATATAATTATCAATGTTTCAGTTTTTGTCCTTTTGCATATATATTAACAATTGAGGCCCTCAATGACTACAAATCCATGTTCTCATAGTATGTTTAAAGTGATATTAAGAGGGTATGAAACCAAATGCAAAGTGTAAAAATATAATTTAATTTTTTAGTAAATAATTGAATGAGATAATTTCACCCCATTACATTGCTTCATTCAAAAAAAAGTAATTATTAATTAATTTATAATTAATAATTAATGATTAGTAATTTAATATCATGAGAAATTCCACAAGTACCCCACCATTATATTATAAAAGGGTACCCAATCCAATCATTTATTCCCTATAATAAACCCTTTTTTCAACCAATACCTTCCCAAAACCATTCCTATAATCAGTAACCTCATTTTGATATATTTTTTTGTCCTAAATCCCTCTTCATTTGTCTTTCAATGTTCTGAAAATGATTTTTTATGAAGATGTGTCTTTTTTAATCAAGAAATAAATTTTTATCTATTCCTCAAACATCATAAAATTAGTTTTAATACAATGTAAAATAATAAATTTTAATTAACTATATAATAATTTTTTATTAGGTTAATACAATATTCGATATCCATTTTCACATCTATCAAATATGAAATGACTCAACTATTGTTGTTTACTACGCAATACCGCCTCAAGAATCAATAAAATTCGTTATACGTCACTTCCTATAATGACTAATTATAAATATGGAATAAATTTTTTTATATAGTCTTAATATTTATCATTCAAAATATATAATATATCTTTTTATTTTTTAGAAATCAGTGTACTAAAAATGATTACATTGATCAAGGGTATCTGTAGACTACCACCACATTGAGAAAATGTGGTTCGTGTTCCATCACCACATCACATTGAAGATATATATTAGTATATGAAATTTATTAATATGATAATAATGATATTATGATCAATTTTAAAATATAAAATAATACTTACCTTCATTCCATAATTATCAAGAAAGTACGCAGATGTTACTCGTGTGTACGTATAGTCAACCATCTTCATGATTGTATCATAGTCTATATTTCATAAAATAAAATAAAAATTATGTTTAAATGTATAATTTATTTTTGAATTTTATAATTACATAATTAATATTATTTTATATATGATGGAAAATGAACTCATTTAAAATAGTAAAACTACCAATGTTATTTATGATATATGAGTTGAATATGGTCTGAAATATATAATACGACCTTTAATGATTAATTTATTTTATATAACATGGTAATAAGTGACGTATAATGAATAATAAACCTAAAAATCTATAAATAATTTAAATACGTAACAATTTATTATTATTCATAATCATAATGAATTTTTGTGGCACGTCAGACTCATAATAAGGGATATTCTTTTAATCCATATTTTAAAGACCCCCATTCAAATATTATATGAAATAATTGGTTTTACGACCATCATGATAAACTATGTAATTTATTCTTCATTTAAGTGTTCTAAAATTTCCATTCATTGAAAATTTCTTCTTTTACAATTGTGATTTTTTTTAAATTAGTGATTTCAAAATGGAAGGGTTATTTACCTAAAAATTTTAAATGATTTTTTTCTATGAAAACCATGATATCAATATTTTTGTGTATTTAGTTTTTGAAATTTTGTTTTTTAAATAATATGTATTCTTTAATATCTAAATGTTTTTTTATGGTTGAATGAAATTTATGTTGAATAATTGATGGCCTTAAATATTTTTTGATTACATTATGTTTATTGGGCATCATTTAAAACGATTTTTGGTTCACTTATAAACCATTGGTAGGTGGTGCTGTTATAGTAAATGTAATAGTTGATATATCAATAACCATGGATAGCTGATTACATTATTATTCTAGGACTTTTGGTTCTATGATTGAACTCTAATGCATTTTTTACATCGGAGATGAATGTTTACATTATTATTTATTCCATTTGTAAGAGTGATATTGAACATGTTTTACCACGATAACTACATAATTTTTATTTCCTTCCAAATTTGTTTTAATATAATTCCATTGACATGAAAAATGTATGCTATTTTTTTCAAAAACATGTTGTGTTTTTCTAGGTAAAAATGTCTTGTTTTGAAAATAATTTCCCAAATATTGATGCTTTAAATTAAAAAAACTATTAAATTTTTCATATGTATATTACTAATATTATTATAAAATTTCTATAAATTTAATAGGTTGATAGTATATTGTAATGATTAATGTAAAATATTACTTCATGTTTAATGTTCTGATGATTTTTAATTAAAATAAATCATGTAATATTTTTAATATTTTGTGTTTTGAAAAAAATGGTTAGTGAAAATAATTTTGCAGTTGGTAAATATATATATAGAGATTTTTAATGTATGTATTGTGACCTAATTAAAAACAGTATAACCCTGGTATTTTCTTCAAAATTAAAAATTGAATTATTGATCCAAAACCTAGGATTATGTAATGTTTAAGGCCTTGCCATTATAGTTGGAATCATGCACATTTTTAAGACAATAGAGGTAATAATTATGTTAATAGTATTAACTTGAAGGCATATACGTTTTGATTAAGATGAAATGACATATAATTTTATGATTATTGTGTTAATTCATACAAACTATGTTTTTTCAAAATTTTATTATGTAGAGTATACATGGAAGAAATATTAGTAAGGAACCAAGATAATGATACCCTTCCTAATCACAATCATGATATTTTCAGAAATGGAATTGATTTGTTTCATATTGTTATGGTTTTGTTGATTAATTATATAAATGGTTGTGGAGTCAATTTTATAGGGTATCTATATCTACCATATCAAAACCTAACAATAGAGTAACGTTTTCTATGAAAACATCCTCTACTCTTTAATGGATCATTTGATCTAGTGGTGGATGAAGGATGAATCATTTTCCTAGAAAATATATTTGATGTCATAGATATTTTTATGGGAAAATATTAAACTGTTCTATTTATGATATTGAATTTGAATCTGGTCAGTGGAAGCATCTTGTTAAAAATAACATGGATTAAGATGATATTGGATACATGGAATGGGATTCAGTTATGAATATTTTTTTATAAAAATACTTTTCCTAAATATTATTCTTCTAATTGAGTGATAATTCCTAGAACATATGTAAAAATATGATGATTTTGTTGTCACATACGAATCCAAAATACAGGAATGGATGGGTACAATTAAGATTTTATTGAGATTCCTTACAAAAAAATTAATACAGTTTAGTTGGGATTGAAAACATGATTGAAAATTGATTTTCCCACTAAATAATATAAACACTCTTATTTACCTTTTTTGTTAGTCATAAAAATTATATATATATATATATATTTATTAAACGTATTAACCAAATAATCAATAGATTAATCTACATCCTAGTTCAAAGGAGTTTTGGAAAAATGTTCCATCGAAATTTTTCTATAAGAAGAATAAATTCCAATTTTATTATTAGTTTGATAAATATAATACAATTAAATTTAGTAATAAATCAAAAAGTTTAATTATTTTGAATGACTTCTCACATATTTTATGTATTCAAAGGGAAGTATATTCATCCATACAAAACATTGGGTAATATGTAGCTAACCATATGTGTGGTATATTAATTGTAATTAATTATATTACTATGATAACATATGTCCGAAGATAGTTTCATAAGGTGTAAATCATCATGATTTTAAATAGAACATTTTGAAGATATTTATATCCTTCTAGTTTATGATAACCCGTCAAATGTTGTTGAGATAGGTATATTTCTTGATTATTCAAATGATTCTAATATAATTAATTTATATATATTCACATTTATTCATTTATAAGAAATTCATATATATATATTTGAATATCTCTAAATGAATTTAAGAATGAAAATTTGATGAATACTCTATGATGAAGTATTGAGGAATCAAAAATTTATAATAATCATTATGTTATAATTAGTGGATTATATTTATTAAAATAATTAAATCTCTTTATAGATTTATATTTTATTTTTGGTATGCCTTATATTACATTATATAATTCTGAAATATATAATTGATCTATGAATTATTTACTAAATGATTTGATACATTTAATAACATACAATGAATATGAAAAAATTATTATAGATGGAAGATAATGTCATATATATCAATTTGCTAAAAATAATGAAACAATTTTAAATAGTGATGTGTCAAAAGTTAAAGAGTATATGGAAATTATTCCAAATGAATTTCATAGTGTTATTCCAAATTGGGAGGTTTTGTTTACTATTTACATTTTTATGAGGATAATATTATTCAATTGCCCCTCATCAAATAGATCTAGTAGAACATTTTGAACTAAATCTAAAATTGTATGAGTTTATGGTCAGATGCTACATCTATCCTAGTAATACACCATTGTGTGATCATTTATTTAATAAATTGTGATCATTACATGATGATTTTCATAGATTATATATAGGGACGAGAATAATTTTTGAATATGATATCTGGTCAAGGTACAATTAGTTAAATGTGAAGTAAGATAATATTCCAAATATGTTTTTTTTACAATAGATAATTGAATTATTAATATATAGTTATTCTATTATGGATATCTAATATAGAGGAATTATTATTATATCTAATGCAAATTGTTTTTCATGTGTTCTTGTATAAACATTTTTTAGAAATTTTTGATTTTATATTGGTATATTCCAACAACTATATGGTTCATGGAAGAAACAAAATGATTTTATTGAAAACACTATAATATAATAAATTATATGTGAAATATATTAAATGTGAATTTTCTAAATTTAATTTAGTTCTATGGATATAATTTTTCTAAAAATGACATATCTGTTGAACCATCTAAAAATAATTCATTCGAATAGTGTGACTAACCAACCTATGTCAAAGTGTTGTTTAGATTCTATGGTTTCGTAGGATTCTATTGGTGATTTGATGAAAACATTGCATGGATATGTAACCAAATGATAATGTTAACTTGAAAGGAATTTGAATTCAAATATAGAAATAAATGTGATTATAGTATAAAGTAACTCAATATAATGTTAGTGAAAGCTCCAATTTTGAACCTTCCATATATAAAGGGATACATCATCATCTATAGTGATTTTTAATTTCGTGGACATGTTTGTGTCTTAATATAGAGCGATCATGAAATTTATTGTCACATTCATTACTTATTTTAAATGGAAATTTAATTTAAGTTCCATTCATGCTTTGTTTTGGGGGTTTATCAAGATTTTCTGGAGGAAAGGGTGAGTTTTCATGAATTGGGCCAAATCGTGAGCCCAATTCCATATTTGATAATAAATTTAGATTCCATAATAACTCCTTCATTTTTCAAAAATTTTCATCCATTCTAATTCCTACTTGTCCTCCCCGACCTATTAACACCCCATATTAATTTAGACCATTTATGAATCAATAATCATGGTGGACATGGGTTTTTATTTAAGGGATTGGGCCGGCCCAAAATCCCATTTCCTCCATTAAAAATATTCTTTAATTCGTTAATATGTCCTCAATAGTTTCATTTTTGCGGAGATTCCAACTCTCCCCTGTGCCCAAATACACAAGGCGTGCCCCATGCTCTCATCCCCCTCTTTGGAGCTCGGTATCATTGTCAATTTGGATGAAACATATCTGAATTTCTCAAATCTCCCAGATTTGAAGAGGTAAATTGATTATTTCATAACTCCCTCATTTCTCATTCATTTCCCCTATTCCAGTTCATAAATAATCTCTTCAACTTTGTTTGAATCTTCCTTGACTGGTTGGATATTTTAAGGATTTACTAAAGTGTGTAAGAGATGTGAAAGTGATGTAGGATGTTTTGTGTGAGTGTGATGTGTAAAATGGATTTTGGTTTTGAAAAATAGTATTATGTAACATTTGAGTGGGTATTTATGTGAGATTGAATACATTGGAATGGTTTTACAAACTTTTTTAATGGATTTGTGGAAGTTTTAATGAAATATGAAAAGTGTTGTGGGCTATTTTGGTGTGAGTCGTATTTCAAAGCAATATGAATGAAAAGTGGAATTTTGTGATTGTTTGGTATACATGTGGTCTGTTTGGTGAATTTTTTATTATGAAATTATATTTTCATGTGAATATTATATTTCTTGACATGTTTAACTTTTTTAAGCACAAAGAGAAATCCCGGATATTGAGGTGTGTGGATGTGTACAAGTATGCTAGTGAATCTGTGGGGTTTGGCCTCAGTTTCTCTTAGCAATTTTGATGCGTATAACTCTAAATAAACTATGTTGATGGCAATGGACGAACACTAGTTTATGGGTATGTTCCTTACTAGTGGATCATTCATGAGAACAAATATTGTTTACGGTTACTCTCATAGAGATACGAGGTACCTGAGACCCACAACTAGCTTGTGCATAGGGGTTATTTCCAATTCCATATTCTCATTAGATCCATTATACTGACCATCGGCAGATGATATATTTGGAAGGAAAATTTAGTAGAATATGAATTTTTATTAAAAATGTTGATTCTTTAAATTATCTCACTTGGAATTTTTTTTATGTTTCATCTTTTAGATATTATAACGAGAAATTACATGTTTTAGAAAACATGAATTCTTTTCATCCTTGAATGTTTATCGCATGGAATATCTTAGTGGTGGTATCCTTCTGAGATTTGGATCACACCCTACTTACACCTTTCGGTGTAAGAAGAAATAGTTATTTTGTGGTTGTAGGTTGCGGTACAACTTTTGGGCCCACAATTCGGGTTTTTATCGGTCGTTCGTGATGCGGTGTTGTGGAGATGGCTTGAGGGTGGTGCCTCTTTCCATGTAGAGGTTCGTAGTCTATCCATATTTTGTTTTTTCCTTTTTAATTGTATTTAAACACTTTTTAACTTATGTAATTCATTTCTGAAATTTTTCAAAAGGCATTTTTAGTTGAAATATCCATATTTTTTTCTTGATTTTGTTTGTTGTTTAATGATTATAAACTCAGGTATGTCATTTTGAAACATCACTTTATGATACATGGGCACTTGTTCCATCTTGTAGAGATTGGGAATTCCCTTGGGGCCTTTTCGCGAGAATGTTCATGTGTTGGTTTTGATGGAGACCAAATTCAGTTCGTGACAAAATGGTATCAAATGCAGGTTCGCTCTCTTGGGGTCATGTTATTTAGGGAATAGTCAGGATAGTCTAGAGTTAGGATTTTCAGAACATGGAATTATGGTTCTGAGTAATGTGGTATATCCCCACACCCCATGAAGGGATTCATGTCACCAGGGGAGTTTGGGACTTTTCCGAGTCCTTTGGTTTTCATGGTTTGATGATGATTAGGGGAAATAAAAAGATAGTAGGGATATTGCTTTTAGTAAGATCGTAGGGTCTGGAAGGCCGTGTGGAGTCAAAGATATTTCCCTTAAAAACACTATGTGATGGTGAAGTGATTAGATTATGGCCACCAAACATATGTCCATGTCACCCACCAAAGCTAATTTTCCCATGCATTGTCATAGGTCCTTTAGTTTTGAAATCTTCGATGATAGGATTTAAAACAAAAATTAAATGGTTTTAAGAAGCATAAGTTTTTCTTGAAATTTTTTTATAATAAATATATAAGGGTTTGAATTATGAAATGGTGGAACTGAGTTTTCAGAATCATTTTATATTGGAAAAAGGTGTGTTTATACCTCTTTTGAAAGAAAAAAATTGTGATAAAGATGGTTTTAAAAAATGCTTCCAAAATTGCATTATAAATTGTTGAGAAGTGTTTCAATGGGATGAGAAGTTTTGAAATTAATTTCTATGAATTGAATGTTATTTTTCATTTAACTGATTGTTCATTTCTGAAAATATTGTTAAGATGTTACTTGGGTTTGATTTTTTGGTTAGCGGTTTTGAGAAAATGGAGGTATTGGATGAATGTTTAGGTTTTGAAAAGTGGAAAGAATTTTTTATTTTATCTATTGGTATTTCCATGAGCGACCACATGCATGGGGGGTATATTGGATAATGGATGGTTGATGGCATGGCTGGATGTGTTCTAGGATGGTTATGTGGAGGGTACTCGGTGTGGCATAGAAACATGCATGTGTGAGGCCCATGGGGTACCATTAGTGGATATGCAAACCAATGAACCATTTATTTTCAAAAAGATGATTTTGAAAGAGAAATATTATGCCTTTATTACTAAATTGGGTTATTGTGTATTATGTATTTTTTTAGAATGTTGATTTTTTGGGATGTTTTGAGTCCCAGAACTCCTCTAGTTTGTGTTGTGTTTTGGGTTTGTGTTTGGTCGGTATGTTGTGTTGAAGGGCAGGTTAGTGGTATCTTCTCAATATTGTTTTGGGACACCTTTATAGTGGTTAATTTCATGTGTTTGGTTAGGGATTGTGGTACATATTAACTAATGGACCATCATGGTTTGGTCCTTGGGTTTAATCGTTGGATATGGTGTTCCCTATTATGGGTTAGTGCACAACTGAAGTTCAACCGAGATTGTTTCGCTCTATGAAGACCCTCTAGTTGATCAATATAAGGAATAATTTTCTTGATATTTTTATATTGAGTCTACACCCCTTCCTTTATTGGTTTTTTTATCTTATTGTAGTGGGAGAGTTATCATGGAAGTTTGAAAGAGACCTTAGCCTCTTATGTTTCTTGTTTTAACGAAGGTGGAAGTGGTCTATGGTTGTTAGCTTGGATGGGTAACATGATGGTGTCTAAGAGGTCCTCTCATACCTTCATAGTCTCTTCGGAGAAGGAGTTCATATTAAACTAAATTTGTGGGAAATATGGTCATGAGAGGATATTTAGGAAACTTCCGAGGATTTTGTGTTGTTTAGGGATGTTGTATAAGGTCCCTCTCCATGAATTGTTTATATCAGTCGTAATGGTCAGGCTCAGTGACGCCTTCTGACTTTATGCCCACGATTTACTGTAAAGGTGAAAGTCGTGCAATCCTCTGAGAGTCTCTATTATGTTGGGAGAATATATCCCTTTAAAAACATCAAAATATTCCATTTTAGAGGAAGGTGAGTATAGGTGTTCTTTTCTTCTATTGTTTCTCACTCGAAGAAACAAGGTGTGATGTGTGTGCATCTTCTAATGTCTAACTGTGAGGATGAATAAACAAGGTGTGATAGATGAATTATTGTTTAGGGGTTTTCCAATGCCTAACTGTGAGGAAAAATATGCTTCAATCATTTGAGCTATAGCCATAGGACTTGAAAAGAAGTTGGATCATAGTGAGGGGAATTTCTAGGGTCGTTTGAACCATTGTATAATTTCATATCCTCAGTATGAAAGATAGGAAGTGTTTAAACCTCTGGTGTCATCATATTTCTTCTTTTTCTCTTGTTCGGTGGAAATTGGTTGTGGGCCTTGTATCCATGTCATCACATAATGGAAATCCCTCCACCTTTGGATTCAATTGAGTCATTGGCGAATGGTTAGAGATTTGTCTAGACAGGCTGATCACACATCTTAGGCACGATTAGTAGTGACAGTGTGCCATGAATCCATATGTAATGAATGATCTGAATAGTTAGTCCAGATTTTCCCAAACAGTGCGGACTAACCCTACGCTCTTCCCAAACCGTTAATTTTTTGGGTCTATATGTGTCAGCCCATGCTGGTCGGTAAAGAGGGTTTTTCCTTATAGTGGAGAGACCCAATATAATTCTCATATATTATCCATCATAAACATTGAATGAAATAATACCCTTTATACTAAGGAGTCTGTTCAGGGCTCCCCCTGTTAGTGTCCTGATTCTGTCTCGGAAAAATATAGGTTGTCTCTTATGGTGGGGTGCCTATTTGTGTCCTCTGTTCCCATAGATCAGATTTATCCATGTACTTGGCTTGGAAGTAGGTAGTCTCGTTCGAAACTATCTAGCTACCAACATCATCCTTGAATAATCGTGGGGATTAGAGAGCGCCCAATGGTTTAGTTGAAGTAAGGTAAGTGTAACCTTGTTCGAAGTTGTTGTTTATTTGCATGAACTACTTGAGTCTTGTTTGGACAGTGTTTGAGAAGTTTTATATTGGGATAAATTATAAATTTCATTGATAATTTCAGTAATGTGGTGTACGTTTTGGTTGTGAGATTAATTCTTCTTTAGCTGTTCACTGGAGGATTTTTTCCCTTTCGGGGAGAAGCTTGGCAAGGGAGTATATCTTGGTTTATCGATTGGGTTTGGTTTTTGTATTTTCATTTTCTGTGGATTTCCAAGGATATAACTTTTTCATGGATGGGAGAATTTTCAAATTCTTGATTTATTTTAAAAGAAAATTTCATTTAAGGTCAATTCATGCTTTGTTTTGGGGGTTTGACAAGCTTTTATGGAGGAATGGATGAGTTTTCAAAAATATGGCCAAACTGTGACCCCAATTGCAGATTTATAAATTCATTTTTATTCCTTTATAACTCCTTCATATTTCACCAATTTTCATCAATGTTAATTCATAATTTTCATAACCTGACCTATTAACACCACCAAATTAATTTTGACCATATAAAAATCCATAATCATGATGTATAAGGGTTTTTATTTAAGGGATTGGGCCTGCCGGAATGACCATTTCCTACATTAAAAATATTTTCTAATTCATTATTATCTCATTCACTATTTATTTTTTTCGGTGATTCTAACTGTACCCTAAGCCCACATACCCAAGGTGCAGCCCCTTTTTCTCCTCCCCCTCTTTCGAGCTGGGTTTCATCATGAATTTGGATAAAACCTATATAAATTTCTCAAATCGTCCAGATTTGAAGAGGTAAATTGATTATTTCATAACTCCTCCATTTTCCACTTGTTTCCCCCTTTCTGATTCCTAAATGATCTCTTCAACCGTTTTCATATCTCTCTTGAATGGATTGATTTTTTAAAATTTCAATACTGGTGTATTTGTGTTAATTTCTTCAATATTTTTCAAGGAAAGTGATTCCTTCTTGGTTTCTTCCATTTCCCATAGGGGTTCCTTGTTCATTCATTATGTTCTAAAATTTTCAGAAGTTAAGGTTCGATCCTATTGTTGGATTTTTTACCTTTTCTGTCCAATATTGTAGTCTAGGTCTGTATTTATCTTTCTTGTGTTGGAGTGGTGGTACGGTTAATGTTTTCCACCATGTTTTGAGGGATTAGACACTTTTGATAGGTGATTCCATGGTTAACCATTCATTGATAATTTATTTTTCTTTTTATTCTAGTTCTTTCTATTCCCCATATGCTGTGTGTTGTTTAAAAACTACTTCAGATGGATTTGGTTAAACATATAATTTTATAATTTCATTTTTGGTGAAGTTGTGATCTTTTCAAATGTAACACATGCAGTATCTATTGTGGTAGTTTTGTAAAATATGAAATTGATCATTAGTTTCTGAAAGGGGATGAAAATTCTGTTTTTATAGACTTAGAGTCATGTGGGCCCTAGAATGAGGGTTTTGGAGTAGATTTGTTGTGTAAAACATTGTTATACATCTTGAGTTCATTTTATGAAAATGGGTGTTTTCATTGGTATCTTTCGTGTTATTATCCAATGTAATTTTATAACACCTAAAAGTGATTTTATAAATGTCTCTTGGGATACGAATTATATTTTGGAAGTTATTTGGTGTGGTTTTTTCCTTGCAATATGTGTTTGAAATGGGTTTTATGAAATAATATTGGGTATACTCTTTGGAATTGTTTTATGAAAGATTTGAATGATTTACTGATTTATGTAAGTGGTGAAACTAAATTGGCAAATTTTTTGGAGTGTGTATATTCTAAAAAAAGTACATTTAAAATGTGATTGGGGTTGTTTTGTGATGTATTCCATTTTTTAAATGGTTTACAAAAATGTTTGAAGGATTTATTAATGTTTGTATGAGATGTGAATGTGATATGGGATGTTTTTTCTGAATGGGATGTGTAAAATGGACATTGGTTATGAAAAATGGTATTATGTAACATGTGAGTGGGATATTATGTGAGTTGTAGTGTATAGGAATGGTTTTATAAAATTGTTTAATGGATTTTTTGAAATTTTAAAGAAATGTGAAATGTGTTGTGTGCTATTTTGGTGTGAATCGGATTTCAAATAAATTTGAATTAAAATTGGACTTTTGTGAATTGTTTGGTATACATATGGGATTTTTGGTGAATTTTTTAGGATGAAATGATATATTAAGGTGAAAAGTATATTTATTTTCTTGTTGAACTTGTTTGATCACAAAGGGAAACCCTGGGTATCTTGGTGGGTGAACGTTCACTAGTATGCTTGTGAATCCATGGGGTTTGTCCTTAGTTTCACTTTGCAAGATTGATGCTTTCAACACTAACTAAACTAGGACTATGATGATTGGGGGCCACTGGGTTATGGGTGTGTTCCCAACTAGTGTATCATTCACAATAACATATAATTTTTACGGTTACACTACCCAAGATATGAGGTACCTGGAACCCACAACTAGCCAGTGCCTAGGGGTTATATCCTATTTCTTTTGCTCATTAGATCCTTTATAATCACCGTCAGCATAGAATATCATTTTATGTAAAATTCAGTATCATTGAAATTTATTTTAAAAGTGTTTATTCTTTAATGTATCCCACTTTAAAACTTATTTTTTTATGTTGAGTCTTTTAGAAATTGTAAATAGAATTTACAAGTTTTTGGAAACTTTCATGCTTTTTGTCTTTGAATGTTTATCGCATGGAATCATTTTGTGGTTGTATACTACATGGCTTTGTCTCACACCCTACATAACTATTTGGGTGTATTTAGACTTGGTTATTTTGTTGTTGCAGGTTTGGGTATAACTTTTGTGCCAACAATTCAGGTTTTACCAGTCGTTCGTGTTGTGGTGTTGTGGAGATGGCTTGAGGTTGGTGTATTTTTCCATGCATAGGTTCTTGGGCTGTCCGTATTTGGTTTTATACCTTATTAATGGTCTTCAACAGTTGTTTTAACTTATGTAATTCTGTTATGAATTCTTTCAAAAGATAGCTTTAGTTGAAAAATCCAGATTTTTTTATTGAATTGGTTTGTTGTTTAATTTCAATATACACAGGTAAATCGTTCCCAAACTTCATTTTATTATAGTCAGGAACTTGTGCCTTCCCATGTGGATCGTGAACGCCCTTCAGGCCTTGTCGTGGGATGAGTCGGGTGCCAGTTTTGATGGTGACCAGAATCGGTTCGTGACATTTATTATGCTTCACATCTACTAAATAATCATGAGAAAAATTATCCTAAATAGTATTTGGAATTAGCTACTGTTGTTTTTTTTGTTTTAAAATATAATGATATCATTTATATTAAATAATTTTTAAAATATAAAATTATTATAAATGGTTGAAATATATATTCAATAGAAATTTATTTATTATGAGGTTGACAATACTGAAAAAATTAATTAAGTATAATTATTAAATGATTAAAGAACATCAATGAAAATAAAAAAAATCATATTCATTGTATCAGAAAAAAATTCCACCTTGAAATTTTTGTATTTAAAACATGATCAATTTATTTATGATTCGATTAATTATTTTGTACATTATTTGGATGGATGAAAATCCTCAATTTTGTTTCCGGTTTCATTATTGTCAAATTTTTCATATAATATTAGTCAATCATAAAATGATTATCATGAGTTACAAAGAACTATAAATTTTTAAATGGGTATGTTTCATTAATTTAACATTAATATGGATTTTTTTAGACTTGAAAAAATATTATTTATCCCCTGTGATTCCTAAATGAATAATAAATTACTTAGAGAAGCTCATTGTTCATTATTTTCTTTCCATGATGGAGACACTATAATGTTGAGGGGAATTAAAGACTATTTTTGGTATAATAGAATGAAAAATAGATATTAATGAAATTAACATGAAATTTAAGAATTTAGAACAAGGTGAAAAGTAAGGAATGTTACATAAAGGGATTATTCAGCCTTTTCTATTTCTAGAGTGGATGTGGAAACATTTTTCCTTTTATTTTGATGTGGGATTACAACGTACTTATAAAGGAAACAAATCAAATTTTGTTTTTATTGATCAACTAAGTTAATATGATGACTTACATCACATTAAATTTGATATTTGTTTGAATCAAATTTATCTATTATATCTCAATGAAATCGTCAGGTTAGAAAGAGTTCCTCTCTCTGTTGAACTTATTTCAGACCACAAGATTACAATCAATTTCATAGGACATTAAAATTATATGGGTGGAGTATTAAATTTTGGTTCAAAATTTCATCATTCGTCAAATGGATAGTATGAGAGAACTATTCAGACAGTATAAAACAGTCATCATTCTTTTTATATGAATTACTATGGATGTTGGGATCAATATATATCATTGGTTTAATTTTCATATAAATAAATTTTCATTCTAGTATACAAAGAAGAAATTTTGAGTAATTATATAAATTTTTATTTCAATCAAAATATGTTTTTTTATGAAATTGGAGAAATTATTTTAATGGGACTAATATTCGTAGATAAAACGGTTTAAAAGGAGAATTTAGTTCATCATCATATGAGGACTAATCAGTGTAGAATTAAATTTTCTATATATAATTATGGGTATGATTATCCATTGATGTGAGTTATCTTGTTTTTATTATAGCATCTCTATGTAAATGTGAAATGAGATTTGGAAAAAATTGGGGGTTACATCCCTATATCATTGGACAATAAGAAATCCTAGAGGAAGTGGGATTAATATCCTATCATGTGGAATTCCATACATGTTTATCTCAGGTGCACAATGTTTCTTCTTGTTTTGATGATAATGATATATGTTCTAGATTCATCAATTATTTTTTCCTTGAAATAATTATATTTGAAGAAAAAAATAATTATGAAGAATTTTTTTACATATTATTGACCGTAGAGAGTAATTATTATAAAATATTATAATTATATTGGTTTTGTTTTTCTTATAGAACCCATGGTTGAAGAAGAACATGACAATATCAAAATGATATGATGGAATGGTAACCAAAATTTATTAATAGTTGATAAAATTTTGAGGAAATATTTTATAAAATGGGGAGATAATGTATCAACCTAGGAAATGATATAATAAATTTTATTACATTTTATTAGTATTCATGAATTAGATATAAATTTTCACTATAAATTTATTATGAAATTTTTAAATTCAAAAAGAAAAGACTTTTCTTAATCTCATTAATTATAATATTATATTTAGATATTTAATTATAAATATAATGAAATATATTTTAAAATTGATTTTCAATTTTAAATTCAACATGGGAAAATTATACTAGGATATTCTCTTAAAATTTGATTGAAAAAATTAATATTTTATGAATAGTAAAATTATTGATTTAATTGGAATAGTGCTTTTATTATAAATTATATAGAAAGTAATAAATATTTGAAGGATTGTTTTTTCAATTTAAATTATTTTATTTTTTTAGAAAATATTGAAATTATAGTAACATATATAAATTTGTAATTTTAATTTTTTTAAAAGACAATAAAAATGAAATTCTTATGAAAAATTATTTTACCTCGTGTTTTTACAGTATAGTCATAAATTAAATTATTCATTAATTTTCTTTATATTTTCAAAAAATGGAATCAAAAAATGGTACTAGAATGTCCAAAATTATTAGTCATTACATTTTTTGATCAATTCAAATTGTATATTTTGTAATTTTTATTATCATTGAAAATAGTAAATCCTTTAATAACTGTGAAAAATAAAGTTATAAGACGTATAAAATGACACTAAAAAATTATTTATTTTTATTTCATTAGTAAATTTCATAAATATTAATTAAAATTATATAATATAAAATTTTATTTTTCATTTTGATAATATTATCACAAATTATAATATTTTATTTTAAGCATTGTCAAACATTTTGAAAACATGTTTAGAATAACTATCATATTTTTAATATGGTGTTATTGAAATGATATGTTTGACTATAAATATTAAATTGAAATACAAATGATTTATCTTCATCAATTTAAATTTTTTTCATTTTTTAGTGATGATATAAATACCTATTATTTATAGACAACACTAATGATCTATATATTAGATTAGTTAAAAAATCAAATAAATTGTATTAAAAATATAAAAAGTAACATAACATGAGATAATAATTGTAATCAATTTTTATATAGATGATATTAAATTTTAGAGATATAATAAAATATTTCCTCTTATATTAAATATTTTATTTATGTTATTAAATTTAATGTACTAAATAGTGCTATAAATCGACATTAATGATATTTGATTAAAAATTAAATTTTTTTAAAAAACTTAAATTCATAAATTCATATTTTTTCCTTGTGAGAAAAAAATTGTACATAATTCCATCCATGATATATTTTTTTCATTTTTATATTTATATCATAATACTGAACCTGAAATATTTAAAAAAAACTTATCTTGAATGTAATTTACAAAACAGTTAAAGAGGGGTTAAAATATAATTATTTTTGTAAAAAGAGATCTAAAGTGTTAAAAAAATATTTTATGATAATATTTATACCCATACCCATCTTATAAATTAATCATATTAGTTATGATAAATTTCTAAAAAAATATAATATTTGTTAAATTTATATTTTGTGAAATTTACATGTGCTCCTCCACTCTCTTATAAAATGGTTATTTTTCTTATAATTTGTCACACATAAAAAAGGAAGACATCTGGTTCAGCCAATAAAATACTTAATTAATTCCTATAATCCAAAAAATATATTTATAGATCATTTTTAATGATGAAATACAACCTTAATGGTCTCTTGGCGTAATGTAAATGATATTGTTAAGGGAAAAGGTTTTATTTATAGTCAAGAATTTATATACTATATCTTCTTCCACCTCATTAAAATAATCATCAAAATTTATAAAATAATGATTCCATTATCCTACATAACAAAATTTTAATCTATTATTATATTGTAAAATATAAATATATTCTCACATAAAATGGGAAACGAAAAAATTATTCATGGATACGACTGACTACTACCTTGCGAACCATTGTAATTCATTCTCAATCACTATCTCTGACAATGGGTTATAATGATTTAATTAATGTGTATATGTGATATTAATATTTGTAATTATTATAATATAATATATAATTTATCTTCATACCATTCAATTTTTTGAATAATGGTAATAGAACATGTTTATAAGTGTGTACAACCACATCTGTCAAGCGATATGGTCCATTTTTCATCAAAACATCACAAGAATGAATAATATATGTATATGAAATGACTTAATTTGATAATCAGGGTATTTTAGTCATTATATAAGGGTAAAATAGAACATAAGTTATTTATATAATGATCATTGGTAACTAGAATCCTTACTCAAGCATATGTGTATCCTACTGTCCCCATTATTGTAACATTGTTACTTTTTCATAAAAATATATAATATATGAATTTGAAAGTGTAAATGATTTTAAAATATATAATTATTTCATTAATATTAATCTAGATATGATATAATTACGAACTATTTGACCATAGTCACCCTATTAATGATATTTCTGAATTATGAGTTGAATGTCCTCAGAAATGTGCTATATAAACATTAACGACTATACATTTTTATTTAATGCGGTAATAGTTGAGATTAATTGAATAATGAACATGGAAAATGTAATTAATTAATTAATTATCCATACTATTTTTATTATTTTAGAATACAATGAACATACATGATGAGTCTGGTTCAATATAGGGTACTTTCCTTTAAATCTAATTTTCAATTTCCTCATTCCACTCTTGTATGACATGAGCGTATTATCCCACCATCGTGAATAATCATTCCATGATGAAATAAGACTGAAAAACCTATAATATTGGAACATAACTTAATGCATGACATACTCAAACTTTTTTATTCATCACCACATATGCAGTCCGGGACTCATCCATCATCAACTGGACGGAACAATTTCACCAATCCTGAAGAAGACAACACAACGTACATATACCAAGAAGATGGACATAGAGGAATAAAAATAATAAGTATAGTCCAGAAAAATAGTAATTTAAGAATGTGATGAAACTATAAATTTTTTATAAATTTTATAATTTACAATTCCAAAATCAATGGACAACAAATACTGAAACACCTAATGTATGTGATCATGTGTCCAATCACGAACTATCTCACAATGAGTAACCCGGATGCAGATGATACCAAAACAATCAATGGTTCCTTAAATTTACATGCATCAAAGGAAATAACATGGTTTACACATTATTAATGGGGTGAATAATTTGTTTTCTAAAAAAATCATAGTATGATATAAACAAAGTGATCCATACCAAGTCTATGTAAGGAAATCCAAACAAAATCGTTAATAAACAAAACATGGAATGATAATAAGTTAAACCATTTTTTACACACAAAAAACTTGTTAAAAATCCCCATTAACCACATTTAAAAATAATATAGTTAAAAAATATATGAATATCATATATATAAAATCAATAAAAGAAATTATATTACCCTATATCATATCAATTCTAAATTTTTACAGTTATAAACACATGTGATATCACACCAAGGGTCAAAAAAGGCTCAGTTAGATAGAACGATCAAACAAAAATATAGATAATCTCATACAAAAATTTTCTAGATATTTTCATTGAATATATTGATCAAAATACACCCCAAAAATTGATCCTTAAAATTGTTCTAATGTGTTCCAATAATAAAAGGAATATGGAGAAGAGGAACAACCCATGAGTGAAAACCCTTATAAGATCAATGGAAGATGAATATCAATACAACTCAAACATTAGTAACCATGGAATCTAATGTGATAAAATATCAAAAAATTGATATTGTAACCATTATTTTAATACCATATTATAAATACATTTCAGCATTTTAAGAAGATAACTGTTCCTTTTTTCTAAAATATGGGGAATCGTATCATTTCTAAAGAAACCAGTTCCAAAAAAAATCATCATGTCTGTTCATTTGTTAAATTTCTCATAAAAATTATAGAATTAATATTCACCTAACATAGTCGAGATATGGAACCACATATATCAAACTTGAATCACACACACGTGTAATTGGATCTAGAAACATGATAGAATGAAAATAGAATAATAGAGGACCAATAATCAATTCCTGTATCTAAAAAACATTACGACAAGAAAAACAGCCACTGAAGAAGATAAGAAACCATGAATTTCAATAAACACATATTATGTACCATAAAGAACATAATATTCAATCTTTAGTGGATGAATCCAAAATTTATCTTTAAATGCATAAGATAATCCAATAAAATACCAAAGATCTGAAAAATAAGTTCAACAGGTCTACAATAACCAACAAAAATAAAGAAATAGTAATATCAATATACATTAAAGAGGAAGTGCATTCATAATTAATATCAATGGCCAAAAAAATCAATCCGGATGGAAAGAACATCCAATATGTTATTGTGATTGATCATAAATTCGAATGAGAATAATACAACCGAATTAACATAATTTTAAAAACCGTAGTGAGGTTCAAACCAAAATAAGTTTATACAGGATGAGAAACCCTTTTACGATGTGAACAATTTAATTTATAGTGTATATTTAATAAACCATAAAAATATGTTTTGATTGTGAATCCCTAAAAAATTAATGTATGATCCTTATATTTGATAGTCAGTTTGACACACGACCTTAAGTGTCTAATGTAATATAATATTGGTATAGTTTATAATACATTTAATATTTAAAATATATTCAATATAATTCTATGAATGAAACACCATGTTATCTAGAAATTCAAGTAAAAAAATATTCATATATATCATACACAATAACATCCTTCCTCTATAGCTGGTGTTACAAGTAAATGTGACCTTCCTTGAAAGTGTCTATTGTATGCAAGATTGAGATTCACAAAAAAAAATATTACTAAAATATTATAAGATATAAACAATCCATTCTGAAAACTATTAACTAAATTATTAAAATTTATGTTTTAGGCAACAACATTTTTGGTTAAAAATAAATTATAAATGAATATACGAACCAATTGAATACTAAAAGGATATTTTTATAGGGAACTATTTTTATGCACACATAGCTATTTTACCCTAATGGATTAAATTAATTAAATTTAGTGATTGAAATTAGTGTAATAAATATGTTACATATTAAATAATTTTTCTGATATTCATCCAATTGATTTCTTAAGAAAATGACAAGATCAAATTAAAAATTTCACATAAAACCCATATTTTTATTTTTAGAGCCTTTTAATGGATAAACTATTTAATATATTATTTTCCACAAATTTATAAATTTAATCTGAAAAAATAATATTTATTTTTTAATTCATAATTTAAAAATTATCTTAGGATGAATGTTTGGGATTTTGTTGAGAATCCTTATTTTTTAGTGAATATTGAAGAATACTATGTTTTAGCAAAAAACTGACTTTTTTAAATAATTATTAATTTTAAATTATATTATAAATTTTTTTAAAGTCACATTGGATCAATTTTAAATCTATTAATATTATTTATATTATTATAATAAATATTTATTTTATAAGTAATATAATAATATAACAATCTTTTGAACATTTTTCTTCTAAAACTAGTAAATCTGTCTGTCTGCGAGATTTGCATTAATCCAAATTTTACCGCATATATGATTTAATTTTCAAAAAGATGACATTGACCATTCAAATAAATATAATATTTTTGTTCTAATAATATCATTTAATGTTTTCACAAAAAATATTAGAGAATGTGATTGAAATTATTTTCAGTGATTAATATGTAATTAAGATTAAATATAGACTAAAACCCTATGTTTAAGGTATCAAAGGACCTAGAAATTTTTAAAAAACTCATTGAATAGAAATATTTCATCCATTAACATTCAATTATATAGTTTTTTTGTTTTTTTGACTTCTTTTAGGTAATAACATGTGTACACCTAACTTCTTTTCAAGAACACCATGTGCGTCCTTTTCCTTCCATGTTAAAGGCCACCACCTCTACCCATTGATCACGCTACTCCAACCTCAAAAGTATATACAAGATAATACTAAATGACATCGCAAAATAACGAAAAATGAAATAGAATCCTCCTTTTTTGAAAAGTACATTCCATGTATGCATTTTCATTAATCCAAAATAAGTTACTCGATTAAAATATAAAATCATTTCTCAATATCTCTAGTATCATTTCCAATTCCTACCCCTAAATTCCCATTATTATGTTATTGTCTAAAAATACCAGTATTATAAATATACAAGGATTTTTTATGGTGATATTCTGACCTTCAATTACAAAAAAACAATCTATTCTGTAGGAAACATATTGATTTTGAATACGATGAACTACAGTCTCACGAAATCATGATTGTTCCGTTTTTCCCAACCGCCTATCATGGTGGACATTATTATGAACACAATAATTCTATGTGAAATATATGTAATTATAAAGTTTCAATATTCTGTAATTTTAATTTATATCCTATATTTATTTTTTCAATGATGTGTAAATACAATAATCTCATTTGAGGAAGTGTGGACTACAGCACCCTCAAAGCCATGTAATTCGTTCACACGATACATTGAATGTATAAAATAATGGACATAATTAAACATATGATACATAAAAATAATATATATTATATCCATAAATTGTTACCTTTCTTGAAATGTATATATATATATATATCATTTTTATTACCCTGTCACACATATTAAAAGAGACAGTGTCGTTGGTGGACATGTGGACTACCCAATCCTGAACATGATTTTTTTCCTTCTACATCGCAGAATTATTTATATAAGTATGTATGATTAAATAATATTAAATTAATTATATAATTATCATTCAGGAATTATATGGTGTTACTTATCTTCATTCCATAACATCTATTGAAAAATTGGCAATGTTACTAATCTGTATGTACGACCTTCTATCTCTATGATTGTAACATTAATTCATATTTAATTACCATATTTACTGATATATATTAAAATTATAATTATGGTTTATGTATGATAATTATGACATGGTTATTATTCTATAGATTTTATATAATGAACCCTATGACCATAGTTGACCAATAATAGTAAATTCGATGTATAAACTGAATTTGGTCAAAATAACACCTGCTATAACCATAATTATTTGATTAGCAATACTAAACATGATAATAAGAGAAATAAATGAAATTATAAAAAATAAGAAGGTCCTAAAGAATGTAGAAAATTAACATATGTTTATTATTCAGTGATTTAAATGAATTTTACCCAAATGGAAACTCTATGTATGGGATTCCTGTCTCATTTTCATTTCATAGGGCATAAATAATTGTTGTTCATCTAATTTCTTATATATGCTATGATTAATACTAAATTTGAATATAATATTATTATTTATTTTAGATTCATGGTATTTAATACTTTCGTTAAGTAATATTTTTACCTGAGGTTTATTATTTAATGTTTTTTAATGTTATTTGGGAAACATTGGAATGTTTAAAGATTATTGTCTTAAATTATATTCCTGATGATTATTCAATGGAATTTAAATTCGAGGAAATTATATAACAATTTTTCAGAAAACATTCATTCATCTCAATTAATTCATTTTGATTTCAAGTATCAGTACCATTTTTTCACTCTTTGGAACTCCAAGTGTTTTAAAATTGTTTTACTAAAACCCTAACTTCACTTATCTCTTTTGTCACAAAACATGTTTTCTTATAAAAACCACATTTTAATAAAAAAAATTCAAAATTGACATTAAAATGATTTTTTAATGACATATTTAACCTTTTTGACTTTTACCAATCTCTTAAAATGAGTATTCTTTCTAATTTTCAATGATGACATTTTTTAACATTTTTCCATACAAAAGTAATATTCTTTTTACCTATTACGACATGTATGGATTTATCTTCCATAATTCATTAAATTATCCCTCTCAATTTAAAATGGTATTTCAAAATAAAATGATATTTTCTCATGAATATTTTAAAATTTTAACATTTTATTTCATCATTGGTGAATAACATCTATTTTAATCCATTTGATATTTGTTGTATTGACACCATACATATTCTTAATATGGATGGTTTATGATTTATTTGTCCAAAAAGAGTATTCAAATTCACTTCCATTATTTATTTGTCAGTCCCCATGAAATATTCATTCTCATATGAACATTGAAAATTGAATTTCTCCTAAATTATAAATTTTAGTTAACATGGATAATATTATTGTCTAAATCGTATACCATTTTACATTTTCTATCTACATTATCATTTATTTAATTATTTCAGGAAATATTAAAAAATCCAATGACATTACTTAATAAGAATATATGATAAGCCGCATTATTTATTTGAAAAATTATGAATTCTATATAAATGCAATACACGGGTTGGGGAAAGTAGAATGAAATCCTCTCGATGAATCAGTAGTCTCATGTGATAAGTTAGTTGCACAAATTGGAATGGATAAACTATCAATTGATGACATGGTTATCATGTTCCTAAGAAACATGAAGTCCGAGAAATAAGAATTTACATTATTGACAATTCTGATGTTATTTATACTTGTGGTTTTTTGTCGATATATCAATAGTTTTATTTCAGTTTAATATATTTGGATTTCATGTGTTTCTGTTTCATAGATTTCCATTTTTGATTGTAATTATCAAATTATCATAATTGAATGTGTTTCTAGTTATTACATTTCCACATTGTTTATGAAACTTTATTATGTTTATTCATTACATGGAATATGTGTTCAGTTATTTACCTTTCCATTTTTACTTTTCTCATTGATTAAATATTTCCTCTATTATATTTTTTAATTAATGAGAATTTGAGCTCACGCTTATAATTTTTATCCAGAAATCGAAGAAGCATACTATAAAATAAATTCAGGTATATACTTGATGGAATAGAGTTATCCTCAATGTTTTTTTGTTTTTTTAGAAGAAAAATAAAATAAATTTAAATAAATGTATTAATTTTTAATACAATACTTATTTATGTATCTAGTTTACAAAGTGTACTAAACTAATCAGTCGTTTGGAACTTGATTCCTTATGATCGTTATAATGTATTTTTTAGCTGACACCATCTCTATGATATTTGGGGTCATGTCACTATAGTTTCTTTATATGGATGTTTAACAGAAACCATGGATTTCAATTTAGTATAACCAATATTATAAAACATTAATATACGACAGAATTTAAAGATGAATAGTTGAAATCCCTATAATTTTGGTAATGTATAGATTATGTGGGTCTTCCTAGTAGTACATCACCATCTGAATACTAGAAGTGGACGTGGTTTTGGTACATATGTACCTAGGAGTAACTTCTTTGAGAAGGTGTTCTGGGCATGACTCGGGGTAACATGGTTCACAACAAAAGGCCTTACTATGCCCCAAGATTGACACACCAAAGGGATATGCATACGATAATCCATTATTTCATTAAAACCCATTATAAATGATTTGTATAAATAATAAGTAATCTTGGCTTAACATAAGGGGTTTTAAATTTAAAATAATGTGTCATGATTTAAAAATCCAACTACTGATATTATAGATAAACATTATACTAAGGTAATCCAAAAATGAAAATAAAATGTATGAGTAATTTTTGAATTGATGTTTTATTAAAATCCTATATTAAAATTTTATTTAATGACCAACCTAATTTGAAGTATCTCCATCAAATTTATATTTTCATGTTATATTAATATTGTTTTAGAAAAGGAAAAACTGAATGTTGGGTGACAATAAATCAGATTTGACAAGGTCCCGAGTCATGAACCCACGA
The DNA here is from genome assembly GCA_963277665.1 of Viscum album. Taxonomy (NCBI): domain Eukaryota; kingdom Viridiplantae; phylum Streptophyta; class Magnoliopsida; order Santalales; family Viscaceae; genus Viscum; species Viscum album. The sequence continues at coordinate 2,055,160,204 of OY728127.1, read as the reverse complement.
TAGAAGGATGATACGGGTTTCATGCCATCCAATAACATATATAATGTCACTATTGACATTCATTGTTTTTAGTAAAAAATATTTAATGAATAAATATTAATGATGAACTACTAGTAACACTTTGGATAGTTAGAAATTAATATATTAACCATATCTATTTTGGGAGATAGGTAAAGACAAATAGGGAGACTTTCCACTCATTTATAATCCTTATGATCCTATAAAAGTTTCTTTTTGTGCTTTATGCATTAAAAAATTCATTATTGGTCATTAAAATTTTTGAATTAAAGGGATGAATTATAATTTTATCAACGAACAACAAAAAATTATAATTTTTCATATGACATTGAAACCTATCATGAATGAATATTTCATTATATTCTTGGTCAGTTGAAGGACTATAAAACATTGTTAAAATGGATAATAAATAAAATTACTTCATAAAACCTAAATTTCTGATTAGTTGATGGATTTATAAGTCATCAATGATTTATGGATTTGAGTCCCTCAAAATTTTATTGATCATTTTCTTGTTTGTGATTGATGTCCTCAATCACTTCCTATTAATATTTAATCTTTTTATCCAAATATGTTTCTCTACATTCCACTAATGTTCTCATACATAGAATCCGAGTTACATTGTAGTCCTTGTGACCTTTGTACATTCCATTCTCTTATTTATAGGGGATTACTTATTAACCCTTATCATGATGTGGGATTTCAAAGTAAGAAATATAAGAAAATATATCACCACTGTCGCTTTTCAATTTCTTGGATGTAATTTAAAAAATTATTTGAGAATGTGACACCCTAAGAAACTAAATTAATAACCATGTATTCAATATCCTATATGACATGCCACGACAAGGGAATAACGTAATATAATATCTATATACATTATGAAATATTTACATTTTAAAATATATTATATATATTTCAATTCATGTAACACTGAGGTATCTTGCAGTTCATGCATCACTGGGTTAGGATAAATCATACGAATCAATGACCTTCATTTATAGATTTTCTTCCATGCAAGATTTACCTTCCCCAAAAGTTTTCATCGTACACAAGACCGAGTATCACCAAACAATGATATGTTAATAAAATATTTTAAGCTATATACAATCCATTATGAATTTTTTAACTAAATTATGAAAATAAATGGTTTATACAACTAAATTGTTGGTAACAAATAAATTATAAACATATATAAGAGCCCATTTCATATAAGAGGAATATTTTTATAGACAACTATTTTAAGCTAAAAATGATGTTTTAACCTAATGGATAAAATTAAGTAAAAAAAATTTAGTGATATTAAGGTAATGAATATGTTTCATAATATATAATTTATTTTTGACATTCATCAAATAGATTTGGCATGAAAAATATAAGAGAAAACTCAATATTTCACAAAAAAAACCATATTTTCATTTTTATCATCCTTTAAAATATTAACCTGTATTAAATATTAATTTTGACACTTTTATGAAGTGAATTTTATTAAAAAAAAAATTTTTAATTCATAATGACAAAATTATAGAAGGATAAATTTTGGGATTTTTTGGTGAAAATTCATTTTTTATTGAATATTGAAAAATATTGTGTTTTAGTTAAAACTGCATTTTCGTTTAAATAATTATTAATGGTAAATTATATTATATATTTGTTTTAGACTCAAAAGGGATAATTTATACATATATTAATTTATTTTATTTTATTATTATATATTTATAATTGATATTTAATAAGAAAATATAACAATTTTCTGATCATATTTCTACTAAAACCAGTTAATCCGTATTTTAGCGAGATTAGAATTAATCTTAATTTTTCAAATTATGTGATTTGAATATTAAAAATACAACATACCAAATTTTAATGATGTTAGTATTTTTTTCAAATATGATAATCTTAATCTTTTACCAAAAATGATCAGTGAAAATGATTAAAATTAATCAAAGTTATTAAGGTGTAATTGGGCATAAAATGGACAAATACCCTATGTTTAACAGCCCATATGTCCTAAAGAGTTGTTAGAAACTCATTAGATGGAAATTATTTGACCATTAACCATAAATTATATTTTTTTCGTGGTTTTTTATGAATTATTTTTGGTAATAACTGGTGTACACCAAACATCATTCCATGAATACCAAGTGATTCATTTTCCTTAACAATAAAGGCCACCACCTCTACCCATTCCTCACACCGCTAATACAACTTATTTTCAGCCGATATCTACCAATATTGCCACAAAAATCACTTACCTTGATATATTATCGTCCCATTGTGTATAATACCTTCCATGGATTCCTTTTGGTTTAATCAAAATTAAGTTACTCAATTAATGGGTAATATCTTATCACAATATCTCTAGTTTCATTTCTATTGTGCAACCCCTAAAATCTCTTTATTATGTTCTTTTGTATCAGCACCAGTGTCCTTCATATACTAGGATGTTGTTATTCTGAAATTTATACCTAGACTTAAATAATCCATTTTCTAATGGGGAACAAACATAATGTTATTATGTACAGTGAACTATTGGCTCACGAAACCAAGATTGATCATTTTTCACCACTGTCTCTCACGGTGTCCATAATGTTGGACACTATATTTATATATGATATATATGTTATTTATAAATGAATGGACATAATTCAACATATGAGACATAAAAAACATATATATTAAATTTACATAAATAATTAACTTTATAGAAATACATAAATATATATCATTTTCTTTATTACCCCTTTACAGACCTTAAAATAGATAACGTCGTTCATAGACGTGTAGACTACCACCTCCTAGACATGATGTGATTACATTTACATCACATTATTTTTTTATAATAGTATTTTTTTTAAATAATATGATATTTATTATATAACGATCATTATAAAATGTTATGTGGTTACATAAATTCTTTCCATAATGACAACTGAAAAATGGCGATGTTACTCATGCATAAGTATGGCCTACCGTATCCATGATTTTACCGTGAATTCATTTTTAATAAAAATATTTAATTACAGATTTTAAAAATATATTTACTTATAAATATGATAATAATTTAATGGTTATTATTCTAGAGATGTTATATGATAAACCATATCACTAGAGTTGACCAACAACAACTGTTTTGATGCATAAAATGAATTTGGTAAAAAAACACCCGATGTAAACCTAATTGATTGAGTCGTCACACAGAACATGGAAATAAGTTAAATGAATGTAATTATAAACATGATTTTTTTGAATCAAATATAAAACTAACATATGCTTATTAAATAGGAACTTAGAGGGTGTTCACCCGAAAGGAATCACAATATAAGGGATTCTTGTCTCATATTCATTTCATGAGGAATACATAATTATTATGCACCTAATTTCTTATATTGGATGTGATTACTGCCAAATCTAGATATTACATCATGAATTCCATTTCCTTCATGGTATTCAATACTTCCATTTAATGTTATTATAGAATTAGGGCAATGATTTAAAAATGTTTCAATGTGGAAAGGGACACTTTGGTATGTTTAATGATTATCATGTTCAAGACTAATCCTATAGATCATTAATTGGAATTCCCATTTTAAGAAATTACATTACCATTTTTAAAGGAATCCATCATTAATCTATGATTATTCATCACCATTTCAAGTATTAGTACCATTTTTTCACTCTTTGGTAGTCAAAGTGGATTAATGTTTTTTCATGAAAACCAGATATCCTTCCCTTTTTTGTCGAAAAACCTAATTTATTCTAAAAACAATGATTTTTTGAAATTTTATCAAAAAATTATTTTAAAATAATTTAGTAAATACACATTTACCCTTTTTTTCTTATTCCAATATCTTATAACGAATCATCTGGTCTCTTTCCAAGTGAGGCATTTTCAAAACATTTAACCTTACAAAAGGAATATTATTTTTACCTTGTATATCGGGTATGGATTCATCCACTATAATTTACGTCAAGTCTCCTTCTAAAATTCAGAAAGGTATTCAAAATAAAAGGACATTTTCCTCAATAATGTTTTTAATGGTTGACCTTTTTATCAACAACAACTACTCTCTATTTTCAGTATGTATGATTAAATAAAATGAAATTAATTATATAATTATCGTTCAAGAATTATATGGTGTTACTTATCTTCATGCCATAACATCCATTGAAATGATGTCAATGTTACTCATCTGTATGTACGACCTATCATCTCCATGATTTTAACATTAATTCATATTTCATTTCCATATTAACTGATATATTTTGAAATTATAAATAATGATTAAATATGATAATTATCTCATGGTTATTATTCTAGATATGTTATATAATGAACCTTATGACCATAGTTGACCAATAATACTAAATTCAATGTTTACACTAAATTTGGTCAAAAAAACCTTCTGTAAACATAATTTTTTGAGTACCTATACTCAACATGGTAATAAGAGAAATAAATGAAATTTTAAAAAATATAAAGGTCCTAAAGAATGTATAAAATTAACATATGTTTATTATTCAATGATTTAAATGAATTTCAACCAAATGGAAACTATAGGTCTGATATTCTTGTCTCATTTTCATTTTCGGAGGCATACATAATTGTTGTGCATCTAATATCTTATATATGGAATGATTAATACTAAATTGGAATAATATATCATGATTTATTTTGGCATCATGGTATTTAATACTTTTATTAAATAATATTTTTACCTAAAGTTTATTATATGCATTTTTTCAATGTGGATTGGGAGACATTGGAATGTTTAAAGATTATTGTCTTCGATTATAATCCTGATTATTATTCAATGGAATTTACATTCGAGGAAATTATATAAATTTTTTTCAGAAACACCTTCATTCATCTCTATTAATTCATGATGATTTCAAGTATAAATACCATTTTTTTACTCTTTAGAACTCCAAGTTTTTTAAAATTGTTTTACTGAAACCCCAACTTCACTTATCTCTTTTGTCACAGAACCTCTATTCTTATAAAACCCTTGTTTTATTAGAAAAATTCAATATTGAATTTAAAATGATTTTTTAAAGACATATTTAACCATTTTGTATTTTACCAATATCTAAAAATGAATTTTCCTTCCACCTTTCAATCAATACATTTTTAAAATTTTCCATACAAAAGTAATATTATTTTTACCTCTTAAAACATGTATGGATTTATCTACCATCTTTTCATTGAAACACCCCTCTCAATTTCAAATTGTTTTTCAAAATCAAAATATATTTTTCTCATGAATATTTTAAAAAGATGACATTTTATTTCATCGTTGGTGAATAACATCTATTTTAATCCATTTGAGATTTGTTGTATTGACACCATAATTATTCTTCCTATGGATGGTTTATGATTTATTTGTCCAAAAATAGTATTCACATTCACTTCCATGATTTATTTGTCAGTCCCCTTGAAATATTAATCTCATATGAACATTTAAAAATGAATTTCTCCTAAATTATCAATTTTAGTTATCATGGATAATATTTTCGCCTAAATTATATAACATTTTACATTTTTAGTCTACATTATCATTTATTTAATTATTTCAAGAAATATAAAAAATGCATTGACAGTACCTAATACGAATATTTGATAACACATATTATTTATTTGAAAAATTATGAATTCCAAGGAAATGCAATACACGGGTTGGGGACCGTAGAATGAAATCCCATCGATGTATCAGTTGTATCATGTGATGAGTTAGTTGCACAAATTGGAATGGATAAACTATCAATTGATGGCATGGTTATCATTTTCCTAAGAAAAATGATGTCCGACAAATAAGAATTTACATTATTGACAATTCTGTTGTTATAATACTTGTGGTTTTTTGTCGACATATCTATAGATTCATTTCATTTTCATTTATTTGGATGTCATGTGTTTCTGTTTCACAGCTTTCAATTTTTTTTGTCATTTTCTAATTATCTTAAGAGTATGTGTTTCTAGTTATTACATTTCCACATTTATTATGAAACTCCATTATTCTTATTTATAACCTGGAATGTGTGTTCAGTTATTTACCTTTCCATATTGACCATTCTCATTGATTAATTATTTTTTCTAATATATTTTTTAATTAATTTGCATTTTAGCTCACGGTTATAATTTTTATCCAGCAATCCAAGAAGCATACTATAAAATAAATTCAGGTATATATTAGAAAGAATAGAGTTATCCTTATAGTTTTTTATTTTTTTAGAAGAAAAATAAAATATATTTAAATAAATGTATTAATATTTTATCCCATAATTATTTATGTATCTAGTTTACAAAGAGTACTAAACTAATCAGTCGTTTGATGCTTGATTCCTAGTAATCGTTATAATGCATTTTGTAGTTGACACCAGCTCTATAATATTTGGGGTCATGTCACTATAGTTGGTTTAAATGGAAGTTTAATAGAAACCATGGATTTGGATTTAGTAAAACCTATATTATAAAACATTAAAATATGATTGAATTTGAATATAAATAGATGAAACCCCTATAATTTTGGTAAAGTATATATTATGTGGGTCTTTCTAGTAGTACATATCCATCTGAAAACAACAAGTGGACGTGGTTTTGGTAAAAATGTACCTAGGAGTAACTTTTTTGAGAAGGTGTTCTGGGCATGACTCGGGGTAACATGGTCCACAACAACAGGCCTTACTGTGCCCCAAGATTGACACACACAGGGGATATCCATACGATAATCCACTATTTCATTAAAAACCATTATAAATGATTTGTATAAATAATAAGTCATCTTGGTTAAACCGAAGGGGTTTTATATTTAAAATAAGGTGTCATTATTTAAAAATACACCTAATGATATTATAGATAAACATTACACAAAGGTAATCCCAAAATTTAAATAAAATTTATGAGATATTTCTGTATTGGTGTTTTATTAAAATCCTTAATTAAAATTTTATCTAAAGTCCATCCTAATTTGAAGGATCTCCATCATATTTATATTTGGATGTTATATTAATATGGTTTTAGAAATGGAATAACTGAATTTCGGGTGACAATAAATCAAATTTGACAAGGTCCCGAGTCTTGAACCCTTGATAGAAGGATGATAAGGGTTTCATTCCAATCAATATCCTATATAATGTCCATGTTGACATTCAATGTTTTTAGTAAAAAATATATAACGAATAAATATTAATGATGAACTATTTATAACACTTTGGATGAATAAATATTAATATATTAACCATATCTATTTTGGGAGATAGGTAAAGAAAAATAGAGAGACATTACACACATTTATAAGCCTTATGATCCTTTAAAGGTTTCTTTGTGTGCTTTATGCATTAGAAAATTCATTATTGGTCATTAAATTTTTGGGATTAAAGGGATGAATTAGAATTCGATCAACGAACAACCAACAATTACAATTGTTAATATGATATTGAAACCTATCATGAAATAATATTTCATTATATTCTTGGTCAGTAAAAGGATTATAAAACATTTTAAAATGACTATGAAATAAAATTCCTTCATAAAACAGAAATTTATGACTGGTTGACAGATTTCTAAATCATCAAATGATTTATGGAAATCAGTCCCTCAACATTTCATTGATCATTTTCATGTTTGTGAATGATGTCCTCATTCAATTCCTATTAATATTTAATCTTTTTATCCAAATATGTATCTCTACTTTCCACTAATGTTCTCATACATAGAATCTGAGTTACATTGTAGTCCATGTGAACTTTTAAAAATTCCATTCTATCATTTATAGGGGATTAATTATTAACCCTTATCATGATGTGGGATTTCAATGTAGGAAATATAAGAAAATATATCACCGCTGTCACTTTTAAATTTCTAGGATGTAATTCAAAAAATGATGGGAGAATCTGACACCCTACAAAACTAAATTAATAACCATGTATTCGATGTCGTGTATGACATGTGACAACAAGGGCGTAACGTAATATAATATCAATATACATTATAATATATTTACATTTTAAAATATATTATATATATTTCAACGCGTGTAACACTGAGGTATCTTGCAGTTCATGCAACACTGGGTTAGGATAAATCATACGAATCAACGACCTTCATTTATAGCTTTTGTTACATGCAAGATTTACCTTCCCCAAAAGTTTTCATCGTACACAAGACCGAGTTTCACCAAACAATGATATGTTAATAATGTATTTTAAGCTATATAAAATCCACTATGAATTTTGTTAACTAAATTATGAAAATAAATTATTTATACAACTAAATTTTTGGTTATAACTAAATTAGAAACATATATAAGAGCCCATTTAATATTAGAAGAATATTTTTATAAAAAACTATTTTAAGTTAAAAAAGATTTTTTAACCTAATGGATCAAATTAATTAAACAATTTTAGTGATATTAATGTAATTAATAAGTTTCATAATATATAATTTATTTTTGACATTCATCAAATATAATAGGCATGAAAAAGATAAGAGAAAACTCAATATTTCACAAAAAAACCCAGATTTTAATATTTATCATAATTTTAAATGTTAACCTATATTAAATATTAATTTTGACACTTTTATGAATTGAATTTGAAAAATAAAATATTTTTTAATTCATAATGACACAATTAGAGAAGGATGAATTTTTGGATTTTTTGGTGAAAATTCATTTTTTATTTAAAATTGAAAAATATTGTGTTTTAGTTAAAACTGCATTTTCTTTTAAATAATTATTAATGTTAAATTATAATATATATTTGTTTTAGAGTCAAAAGGGATAAATTATACATATATTAATTTATTTATTTTCATTATTATTAATATATAATTGACATTTAATAAGAAAATATAACAATTTTCTTATCATATTTATACTAAAACCAGTTAATCTGTCTTTTTACGAGATTAGAATTAATCCTAATTTTCAAATTATGTGATTTGAATTTTGAAAATACAAAATACCACATTATAATGAAGTTAATATTTATGTTCAAATAATATAAACTTAATCTTTTACCAAAAATGATCACTGAATGTGATTAAAATTAATGAAATTTATTAAGGTGTAATTGGGCTTAAAATGGACAAATACCCTATGTTTAACGACCCATATGACCTAAAGAGTTGTTAGAAACTCATTGGATGGAAATTATTCGGTCATTAACCTGAGATTAAAATTTTTTTCATGGTTTTTTATGAATTATATTCAGTAATAACTGGTGTAAACCAAACATCTTTCCATGAATACCAAGTGAGTCGTTTTCCTTCCCAATAAAAGTCCACCACCTCTACCCATTCCTCACACCGCTAATGAAACTTATTTTCTGCAGATATCTACCAATATTTCCTCCAAAAATCACTAAAATTGATATATTATCCTATCCTTGGGTAGAATAGCTTCCATGTATTCCTTTTGGTTTAATCTAAATGAAGTTACTCAATTAATGGTTAATATCTTATCACAATATCTCTAGTTTCATTTCTACTGTGGAACCCTTAAAATCTCTTTATTATGTTCTTTTGTATCAGCATCAGTATCCTTCATATACTAGGATGTTATTATTCTTAGATTTATACATATAATTACAAAATCCATTGTCTAATGGGTAACAAACATAATATTATTATGTACGGTGAACTAATGCCTCACGAAACCAAGATTAGTCATTTTTCCCCACTGTCTCTCACGGTGTCCATTATGTTGGAAACTATATTTATATATGATATATAGGTTATTTACAAATTAATGGACATAATTAAACAAATGATACATAAAAAAAATATATATTAAATTTACTTAAATAATTAACTTTCGAGAAATACATAAATATATATCATTTTTTTATTACCCCTTTATAGACCTTAAAATAGATAACGTCATTTGTAAACGTGTGGACTACCACCTCCTCGACATGATGTGATTACATTTACATCACATTGTTTTTTTATAATAGTATTTTTGATTAAATAAAATGATATTTATTATATAATGACCATTATAAAATGTTATGTTGTTACTTACATTCTTTCCATAACGACAACTGAAAAATGGCAATGTTACTCATTCATAAGTACGGCCTACCTTATCCATGATTTTACTGTGAATTCATTTTTCATAAACATATTTAAATACAAATTTTAAAAATATATTTACTTATAGATATGATAATTATTTAATGGTTATTATTCTAGAGATGTTATATAATAAACCATATCACCACAGTTGACCAACAACATCTGGTTTGATGCATAAACTGAATTTGGTAAAAAATCAACCGATGTAAACATAATTGAATGTTTCGTCACACAGAACATTGAAATAAGTGAAATAAATGTAATTATAAACATGATTTTTTTCAATCAAATATAGAACTATGATATTTTTATTAAATATGAATTTAGTGGGCTTTCACCCGAAATGAATCGCAATATAAGGGATTCTTGTCTCATATTCATTTCATGAGGCATACATAATTATTGTGGACTGAATTTCTTATATTTTAAGTTATTACTACCAAATCTATATATTATATCACGAATTCCATTTCCTTCATGGTATTCAATACTTCTATTTAATGTTATTATAGAATCAGGGCTATGATTTAAAAATGTTTCAATGTGGTAAGGGGCACTTTGGAATGTTTAATGATTATCGTGTTCAAGACTAATCCTATAGATCATTAAGTGGAATTTCCATTTTAAGAAACTACATAACCATTTTTAAAAGAAACCATAATTAATCTATGATTATTAATGACCATTTCAAGTATTAGTACCAATTTTTCACTCTTTGGTAGTCAATGTGGATTAAGTTTTTTTAATGAAAACATGACTTCCTTCCCCTTTTTGTCGAAGAACCTAATTTATTCTAAAAACCATGATTTTTTAGAATTTTCTCAATAATGTATTTTAAGATAATTTGGTAAATACACATTTACCCTTTTTTTTATTGTTCCAAATTCTTATAACGAATCATCTGGTCCCTTTCCAAGTGAGGCATTTTAAAAGCTTTTTACCTTACAAATGGAATATTATTTTTACCTTGTATATTGGGTATGGATTCATCCAATATAATTTACTTCAAGCCTCCTTTTAAAATTCAGAAAGGTATTCAAAATTGAAGGACCTTTTACTCAATAATGTTTTTAAAAGTTGACCTTTTTATTAACAACAACAACTCTATATTTAAAGTATATATGATCAAATGATATTAAATTAATTATATAATTATCATTCAGGAATTAAATGGTGTTACTTATCTTCATTCCATAACATCGATTGAAAAAATGTCAATGTCACTCATCTGCATATATGACCTATCGTCTCCATGATTGTAACATTAATTCATATTTCATTTCCATATTAACTGATATATTTTGAAATTATAATTAATGATTAAATATGATAATTATGTCATGGTTATTATTCTAGAGATGTTATATAATGAACCATATGACCATAGTTGACCAATAATAGTAAATTCAATGTATACACTATATTTGGTCAAAAATCACATGATGTAAACATAATTTTTTGAGTAGCTCTACTCAAAATGGTAATAAGAGAAATAAAAGCAATTATAAAAAATATAATGGTCCTAAATAATGTAGAAAATTAACATATGTTTATTATTCAAGGATTTAAAAGAACATCAACCAAATGGAAAATCTAGGTATGCGATTCTTGTCTCATTTTCATTTCAGGTGGCATACAAAATTGTTGTGCATCATATTTCTTATATATGACATGATTAATACTACATTGGAATAATATATCATGATTTATTTTGGCTTCATGGTATTTAATACTTTCATTAAATAATATTTTTACCTAAAGTTTATTATTTACATTTTTTAATGTTGTTTGGGACACATTGGAATGTTTAATGAATATTTTCATCGATTATAATCCTGATGATTATTCAAGGGAATTTACATTTGAGGAAATTATATAAATTTTTTTCAGAAACACCTTCATTCATCTCTATTAATTCATGATGATTTCAAGTATCAATACCATTTTTTTACTCTTTAGAACTCCAAGTGTTTTAAAATTGTTTTACTAAAACCCCAACATCACTTATCTCTTTTTTCACAGAACCTGTTTTCCTATAAAAACCATGTTTTATTAAAAAAAATCAACATTGACTTTAAAACTATTTTTTAATGAATTATTTAACCATTTTGTATTTTATAAATATCTAAAAATGAATATTCTTTCCACTTTTCTATCAATACATTTTTTAACATTTCTACATAAAAAAGTAATATTCTTTTTACCTCTTACGACATGTATGGATTTATCTACCATCATTTCATTGAAACATCCCTCTCAATTTCAAATTGTTTTTCAAAATGAAAAGATAATTTTCCCATGAATATTCTAAAAATTTGACATTTTATTTCATCATTGGTGAATAACATCTATTTTAATCCATTTGAGATTTTTCGTATTGACACCATAATTATTCTTCATATGGATGGTTTATGATTTATTTGTCCAAAAATAGTATTCACATTAACTTCCATGATTTATTTGCCAGTGTCCTTGATATATTCATTCTTATATGAACATTGAAAATTGAATTTATCCTAAATTATCAATTTTAGTTATCATGGATAATATTATTTCCAAAATCATATACCATTTTACATTTTCAGTCTACATTATCATTTGTTTAATTATTTCATGAAATATTGAAAAATCCATTGACAGTACTTAATACGAATATTTGATAAGACATATTATTTATTTGAAAAATTGTGAATTCTACGGAAATGCAATACACAGGTTGGGGACCGTAGAATGAAATCCAATAGATGTATCAGTAGTCTCATGTGATGAGTTAGTTTCACAAATTGAAATGGATATACTATCAATTGATGACATGGATATCATGTTCCTGAGAAAAATGAAGTCTGAGAAATAAGAATTTACATTATTGACAATTATTTTGTTATTTGTACCTGTGGTTTTTTGTCGACATATCTGTAGATTAATTTAATTTTCATTTATTTGGATGTAATGTGTTTCTGTTTCATAGCTTTCCATTTTTTTCATTATATAATTATCTTAATTGAATGTGTTTCTAGTTATTACATTTCCACATTGTTTATGAAAATCCATTATGTTTATTAATTACATGGAATGTTTGTTCAGTTATTTACAGTTCCATATTGACCATTCTCATTGATTAATTATTTCTTCTGATATATTTTTTAATTAATGTGCAACTCTGCTCACGCTTATAATTTTTATCTTGCAATCCAAGATGCATACTATAAAATAAATTCAGGAATATACTAGATGGAATAGATTTATGCTCAATGATTTTTATTTTTTTAGAAGAAAAATAGAATATATTTAAATAAATTTAATAATTTGTTATACAATACTTATTTATGTATCTAGTTTACAAGGAGTACTAAACTAATCAGTAGTTTGACGCATGATTCCTAGTAATCGTTATAATGTATTTTGTAGCTGACACCATCTCTGTAATATTTGGGGTCATGTCACTATAGTTGGTTTAAATGGAAGTTTAATAGAAACCATGGATTTTGATTTAGTAAAACCTATATTATAAAACATTAACATAGGATAGAATTTAAAGATGAATAGATGGAACCCCTATAATTTTGGTAAAGTATATATTATGTGGGTCTTTCTAGTAGTACATCTCCATCTGAATACAACAATTGGACATGGTTTTGGTATAGTTGTACCTAGGATTAACTTCTATGATAAGGTGTTCTGGGTATGACTCGTGGTGACATGGTCCACAACAACAGGCCATACTGCGCCCCAAGATTGACACACACAGGGGATATGCATACGATAAACCACTATTTCATTAAAAACCATTATAAATGATTTGTATAAATAATAAGTCATCTTGGTTAAAACATAGGGGTTTTATATTGAAAATAAGTTTTCATTATTTAAAAATCCACCTAATGATATTATAGATAAACATTATACAAAGGTAATCCCAAAATTGAAATAAAATGTATGATATATTTTTGTATTGATGTTTTATTACAAACCATAATTAAAATTTTATTTAAAGACCAACCGAATTTGAAGGATCTCCATCATATATATATTTGGATGTTATATTAATATGGTTTTAGAAAAGGAAAAACTGAATTTCGGGTGACAATCAATCAAATTCGACAAGGTCTCGTGTCTTGAACCCACGATAGAAGGATGATAAGGGTTTCATGCCAACCAATAACCTATATAATGTCCATGTGGACATTTATTGTTTTTAGTAAAAAATATATAACGAATAAATATTAATGATGAACTGTTTATAACACTTTGGATGATTAGAAATTAATCTTTTAACCAAATATATTTTGGGAGATAGGTAAAGAAAAATAAAGAGACATTCCACACATTTATAATCTTTATGATCCTTTAAAAGTTTCTTTGTGTGCTTTATTAATTAAAAAATTCATTATTGGTCATTAAATTTTCGGGATTAAAGGAATGAATTAGAATTCGATCAACAAAAAACCAAAAATTATGAATGTTCATATGATATTGAAACCTATCATGAAATAATGTTTCATTATTTTCTTGGTTAGTAAAATGATTAGAAAACATTGTTAAAATGACTAAGAAATAAAATTCCTTCACAAAACCGAAATTTATGTCTAGTTGATGGATTTCTAAATCATCAAATGATTTATGGATTGGAGTACCTCAACATTTCATTGATCATTTTCATGTTTGTGATTGAGGTCCTCATTCACTTCCTATTAATATTTAATCTTTTTATCCAAATATGTATCTCTAATTTCCAATAATGTTTTCATACATAGAATCTGAGTTACATAGTAGTCCTTGTGAACTTTGTACATTCTATTTTATCATTTATAGGGGATTACTTATTAACCCTTGTCATGATGTGGGATTTAAAAGTAGCAAATATAAGAAAATATATCACCGATGTCACTTTTAAATTTCTAGGATGTAATTTAAAAAAGGATGGGAGAATCTGACACCCTAAAAAACTAAATTAATAACCATGTATTCGATGTCGTGTATGAAATGCGACAACAAGGGCGTAACATAATATATTATCAATATAAATTATAATATATTTAAATTTTAAAATATAATATATATATTTCAATGCGTGTATCACTGAGGTATCTTTCAGTTCATGCGATACTGGGTTAGCATAAATCATGTGAATCAACGACCTTTATTTATAGCTTTTGTTACATGAAAAATTTACCTTCCCTAAAAGTTATCATTGTACGAAAGACCGAGTTTCACCAAAAAATGATATATTAATAAATATTATAAGCTATATACAATCCATTATGAGTTTTGTTAACTAAATTATGAAAATAAATGGTTTATACAACTAAATAGTTGGTTAAAAATAAATTATAATCATATATAAGAGCATGTTGAATATTAGAAGAATATTTTAATAGACAACTATTTTATCCTAAAAAAGATGTTTTAACCTAATGGATTAAATTAATTATAATTTTTAGTGATATTAATGTAATTAATAAGTTTCATAATATATAATTTATTTATATGATTATTCAAATAGATTTGGCATGAAAAAGATAAGAGAAAACTCATTATTTCACAAAAAAAACCTAGATTTTCATTTTAATCATCCTTTTAAATACGAAGCTATATTAAATATTAATTTTGACAATTTTTTGAATTGATTTTGATACTGGAAATATATTTTAATTCATAATGAAAAAATTATAGAAGGATAAATTTTGGGATTTTTTTGGTGAAAATGTATTTTTTATTGAATATTGAAAAATATTATGTTTTAGTTAAAACTGCATTTTCGTTTAAATAATTATTAATGTTAAATTATGTTATATATTTGTTTTAGAGTAAAAAGGGATAAATTATACATACATTTATTTATTTTATTTTATTATTATATATTTATAATTGAAATTTAATAAGAAAATATAACAATTTTCTGATCATATTTCTACTAAAACCAGTTAATCTGTATTTTGGCGAGATTAGAATTAATCTCAATTTTTCAAATTATGTGATTTGAATTTTAAAAATACAACATACCAAATTTTAATGACATTAGAATTTTTTTCAAATATGATAATCTTAATCTTTTACCAAAAATGATCAGTGAAAGTGATTAAAATTAATTAAAGTTATTAAGGTGTAATTTGGCTTAAATGGAAAAATACCCTATTTTTAAGTGCCCAAATGACCTAAACAGTTGTCAGAAACTCATTAGATGGATATTATTCGGTCATTAACCAGAAATTAAATTTTTTTTCATGGCTTTTTATGACTTATTTTTGGTAATAAGTGGTGTACACCTAACATCTTTCCCTGAATACCAAGTGAGTCAATTTCATTACCAATAAAAGGACACCACCTCTTCCGATTCCTCACACTGCTAATACGACTAATGTATGGACGATATCTACCCAAATTGCTTCCAGAAATCACCAACATTGCTCTATTATCCTACCCTTGGATAGAATACCTTCCATGTATTACTTTCGGTTTAATCCAAATGAAGTTACTCAATTATAGGGTAATATCTTTTCACAATATCTCTAGTTTCATTTCTATTGTGTAACCCGTAAAATCTTTTTATTGTGTTCTTTTTTATCAACAACAGTATCCTTCATATACTAGAATTTTTTTATTATGATAGTTATACCTTGACTAACAAAATCCATTGTCTAATGGTTAACAATCATAAAGTTATTATGTACGGTGAACTAATGCCTCACAAAACCAGGATTGTTCATTTTTCACCATTGCCTCTCACATTGTCAATTATGTTGTACACTATATTTATATACGATATATGTGTTATTTATAAATGAATGGATGTAATTAAACATATGATACATAAAAAACATATATATTAAATTTACATAAACATTTAATTTTTGAGAAATATTTAAATATATATCATTCTCTATATTACCCCTTCACAGACCTTAAAATATATAATTTCATTCATAGACGTGTGGAATACCACCTCCTCGACAAGATGTGATTACATTTATATAACATAATTTATTTATAATAGTATTTTTGATTATATAATATGATATTTATTATATAATGATCATTATAAAATGTTATGGTGTTACTTACATTCTTTCCTTAATGACAACTAAAAAATGGAAACATTACTCATACATAAGTATGGCCTACCGTATCCATGATATTACCATGAAATAATTTTTCCTAACCATATATAATTAAATAATTTAAAAATATATTTATGAATAAATATGATAATATTTTAATGTTTATTATTCTAGAGTTGTTATATAATAAACCATATGACAAGAGTTGACCAACAACAGTTGTTTTGATGCATAAACTGAATTTGGTAAAAAAAACACCCGATATAAACATAATTGATTGAGTCGCCATACAGAACATGAAAATTAGTGAAATAAATATAATTATAAACACAATTTTTTTCAATCAAGTATAAAACTAACATATGATTATTATATAGGAATTTAGAGGGCGTTCACCCGAAAGGAATCACAATATAAGGGATTCTTGTATCATATTCATTTCATGAGGCATACTTATTTATTGTGAAACGAATTTCTTATATTTGATGTGATTACTGCCAAATCAATATATTATATCATATATTCTATTTCTTTAATGGTATTTAATACTTCCATTTAATGTTATTATGGAATTAGGGCTATGATTTAAAAATGTTTCAATGTGGTAAGGGACACTTTGGAATGTTTAATGATTATCGTGTTCAAGACTAATAATATAGATCATTCATTGGAATTTCCATTTGATGAAATTAAATAACCATTTTTAAATGAAACCTTAAATAATCTATGTTTATTCATGAACATTTCAAGTATTAGTACCAATTTTCCACTCTTTGGTAGTCACGGTGGATTAATTTTTTTTAATGAAAACCCGAATTTACTTATCTTTTTTGTCGAAGAACATAATATCTTTTAAAAACCATGATTTTTTATAATTTTCTCAATAATTTATTTTAAAATAATTTGGTAATTACACATTTACCCTTTTTTTCATGTTCCAATTTCTTATAACGAATCATCTTGTATCTTTCAAAGTGAGGCATTTTCAAACCATTTTACCTTACAAAAGGAATATTATTTTGACCTTGTATATCACGTATGGATACATCTACTATAATATACTTTAATCAATAATGTTTTTAAAAGTTTACATTTTTATCAACAATGACTGCTCTCTATTTTAATCCTCTTGGGATTTTTGGTAATGATACCATCTTTATTATTTCTATGCATGGTTTATGATTTATTTATCCATGTATTGTCTTCCCATTCACTTCCATGATTTATTTGTTATTCCCCTTGAAATATTCAATCTCATATGGTTATTAACCATTGAATGTCCCCTAAATTATCCATTTCATTTATCAGGGACATTACTATTTCTTAAACAGTATAATATTTTACATATGGTTTCTACATTGAAATTTATTTTATAATTTGGGGAAATATTGTTAAATCCATATAATTTTTTAAATATTGATATTTTATAAGACCCTTTATATATTTGATATATGATGACTTATTTATACATGATATACGTGGGCTACAACCCATTTTTAGAAACCCTACGGGTTGGGGACTACTGAATGAAAGCCCGTCGATGCATCAGTAGTCACATGGGAAATATTTATTGAGTAAATTTTAAGGGTTAAAATATCTTTTGATGGTAAATTTTTAATGCCTATAGGAATCATGGCATCTAATAAATAAGTGTGGCCATTATTTATAATTCAGTTATTATTATCCCCTGAAATTTTTAGTCGACGTATCTATGTATAAATTTTATTTTTAGTTATTTAGATGGAATGTATTTAATTTTCTTACCCTACCATATTTGATTATTCTTATCGAGTTATCTTAATGGAATGTGTTTCAAATTATTACATTACTATATTATTTATGAGAATCTATTAATATTAATGATTACATAGTATGTGTGGTCAGTTATTTACCTTCCCATATTGACAATTCATATTTATTCGTTATTTCTTCTGCAATATTTTTCTATTACCGAGAATTTTAGCACACCATACTATTTATATTTTACCAGGAATCCAAAAGGATTATTATGAATGAAATTATGTAATATAAAAGATAGTTTAATTCTATACTCAATGTGTTTTTTAATAAAATGAAAATATCTTTTAATGATTGTATTCATTTGTAATTAAATACTCATTTATATTGTTGTTTTACCAGGATTACTAAACTATTCGGTCCTTTAGGGATTTATTCCATGTAAGAATGCCAATTTATTTGGTAGCATACACTGACTCTAGGGATATTTGGGGTCATGACACTATAGTAAATACCTTTGATCATCTGTTACATGATTTTAAATTGATTGATAATGTTTAAACAATTAATTCATTGAATAAGATAACATTATCATAATATTAATAGAATAAATTTTTTTAACCCATTCACAATGATAATTCTTCCCAAAGACATGTTGTGTATAAATACATTGAAAAATTCAAACAAGTCATCCTAGAAACCAATGAAAATTCCATTAATGTTGTTTCAAATTTATTACTGGACTATATTTAGTGTAAATATTATACAACCCCACACATTAGGATGTTTTTTCCAAGAAATTAATATCCAACCACAGTATTCCAAAAACAACAAAAAATAAAAATTAAATTGATAATATATATGATAGATTTAAATTTTTTAATAAGTTGTTACGAAATTAATGGAAAAATCCATTAGCAGTTCGCATGGTTCTTATTAAATAATTTTATTCCAGTATAATTGCATATTTGTTTTCATATATACATCAAAAAATGACAGAGAAGGGTTCAAACCAAAAAAACCCCATGAAATAGTTTATCCTGACAGGAGATGAAGACTATACAACAATAGGAATCTCCCCTATATGGGATGGGTTTTCCTAATATGCTAGTACACACAAACACTTCTCCAAGCCTATTCAATGATGAAATGTAAAATAATTGAAACCCATGAATTTACACATCTCTGTTCATATAATTAGATAAAAACAATAATGTACTAAAATTGATAAAATTAAAAAATAAAATCCCATCCAAAAACTGTAGGGATGTCATCAATACTTATGCATAATTACTACAACTAATGACATCACCCAGAAAGATACCATGTATATCATGAACTAGATAGGATCCATGATCACCATTCCATTATAGGATTCTATCAAAAGGGTATTCATATACAAAAACATGGCATGTAGAGTAAGATCTCATGTGGGGAAGATTATAAGAAATTCTAGTAGGACACCCCAAAAATACTAAAAATGGATCATTAGGAATAATCAATTAATAATTTTATTATAGTACAAAATTAGATACATGAAGAACCTGGATAAACTCATGAAATAAATGGGGTAAGTAGGGGGTCACAACCAACTATCATCTATAGTATTATGCCTTAATAAATGTTCATTCCTATAGAATCAACTCCAACAGCCATGAAATCGTAAGAGAAAATCATCCAATTGTTCATGATCATTGGGACATGCATAATAATTTTCACTTCTCGCATAAGACCCGTTCACTCAGATTGGGTTCTATGCACATGACTACTATGGGCCACCATGAATCAAATATGGATAACCCTACTATGTAGGGTGTTATACTCTATGGATACTGTGAACCTATCGACATTTCCTACAAGATAGAGGACCAACTACCTACTAATAAATGTCATTCCGATAATAAAAACCTAACCTAGGGTATGAAAATGAATGTGGATGACACTCCAACTTGTCAGAGGTACTCCACATACTCTATCACAGAACAATACTCTATATGGGTTCACAATCTTATGATTTAAATGTAAATTTAAATTTTACCCCTTAGGTAATTGACCATGGGAACAAAAGAAAACAATAATGTTCTATACTGAAGAAATTAATGGATAAAAATTCCCTCAAAGGGGCTACAGAACATGTACTTGGGGTACACTACATGTCCAACAAACCCCTATCCTACCAATGTGGTGCTTCCACAAATGAAATTTTAATCTCCTTTTACATTACAAGTTGGAATTGTATAAGTCATATAGATATCTCCTAAGGACATCCATATTTTATATTCCCATGACACTCTTTATGCCCATGTTCTAACCATTGTACACCATGTTGGGACAATATACACCTAACCCTAACCTAGTACTTGTCTTTACCCATGCATTAAACCCCTATGAGATATTGATTGAGCCACCAAATATGTCACATGATGTGTTAAATTGTTACACGACGTGTGATACTAAACTATACACGAAAACCCTAGTACTTCCAAGGGTGTCCAATATGACGTGAAACACTCCATTACATGCCACATATCATGGGATTTTTGAGATCATATAGATTATCCTCCATGATATTCTACACAACATTATAGATTCATTTCTCACTATAATTTACACATCTACTATTTTCCAAGTCTCTTGTTAGATCATATCATAGATCTCATATTTGAATACAGTAAACAATTTCCCACTAACACTGTTAGTAGTCGTACTATGTAAACTGGGATTAAAAGGAATAGAATAACCATTCTGATCCACCTCTTATCATCATCAGTGTTTATCACACCTCAATTATAAGCTTTATGATCATTCACAGAAGTACTATAAATCTATTTCATCAATGAATGGTCACACATAAATCAAATACTATTTATTATTCAAACCATGTTCCAAAGAAATTTCTCATGATGAGTGTCTGAAGATGAGTAAATGAAATACATGAAACATGAAATTTTATAAACAAACATTAAAATGTATTCATTATTCCATGATATATTTTCATAGTTCTATATTAATTAATAGGATTAAGATTAGTGAATATTATAAATTCATCAATTTATTATATCTTTGGTTAACAGATAAATTATGTATGAGGGATTTATCATTATTTGACAAAGATAAAAGAACATGATATAGTTTTTTAAAATACATCCTACCTAGATTTTGGAAAATTCACTAATGAAAAATGATCCTATTTTTATATCTTTGGTGATGTCAACACATTATGTTGTTGCACTGGACCGTTACTCTAATATAAATATGTTTCTTTTGTAAACAAAACTATCAAATGATCTCTTTAGGTCTAATAGGAATAGATGACTTCCCATAAATATCACTATAACCATGTATTTATGAATGATCTTAGTAACTCAATGAAAAATAAATAATATAATTTTTTTATTCATTTTATTTATTTCTACAAGTTAAAACGTTTTTTCAAAAAACACACCACACTAGTAAAGGTTATACATCATATATGGTTAAAATAATGGTCTGAACTCAGTGGTTCCCTATTGTTTCTATTATGGGACACTATTCATTAGTTGTTAAACTATATCAAGAAAATGATTTGTGTGTTTTTGGAAATATAATGAACATACTTAAAACCTATATTTCAGACTCACTAGGCCTCTGAATCAAAGGCAATCCCATCTCCTAGCCTCAAAAATCATGAATATAATATTACAAAATAATACACATAAAATTTGAGTAATTTCATTCTCCCATCCCTGGGGGTTTTCTTCTCAAATGTTAAACGACATGATAAAAAATATGGGTTTATGTGAATTGAATATGTGTATCATGCTCCTAGGTTCTCTATTGATTACTTTAATGTTTCCACATGACACACAATTGGGGAATTGATCTCCCAGGAAGACTCATCTTCTCTTGATCTAGGATTTTCACTAGGAACTCAAAAAAGGTATCTCCTTCATTGATTTATGTCCCTCTCAATTTGAAAACCTGTGGCAAGTCTTGCACATTAGTCATCACCTTGGAAATATGAGAGAGGTTTTTTACCTTATCAAATTTTTATTGGTAATGAAAAGTTGTACACCACTCCGCCTACTCAATGCATTATCGATAATGGGATAAAAAATCTCATGGAATTATTTCCATACTATATAAATATATATATTCCACATCTAGGTGAAGCCCTCATGAACACATAATACCCTTCATTAAAACCTATATGTATCCATCCTCAATCAACATAATAAATCTAATAGCTCTTTGTAGTCCTCAACTACCACAAAATGATCTAGACCTTACATTTAGTGGCTTGCACCAACCCTAGGAAAATGAAATCTAACACAGATAGATAAGACATATATATTGGTGATATATATGTTTTCATGTTCATGAAACTGAATGGTTCCTTACAAATGGTTTAATGGAAGCTTTATTTGTACAAAAACTACACCTCATATAGATAGTCCTCCCAACTATGGAAAAATTTGATCAAGAATGCTCGATGTATGACATCAATGTTTTTAATGGCCCACATAGTTTATTTATTATTCTTTCGGTGAAACACAGTACTCAATAACAATTGTGTCCCAGTGTACTAATGCAATCCCATCCATAATTATGATGTAAAGTGAGCATCACTATTTTAATCTATCATGGAGAGAACTTTATATAACTATATTATATCCTATATATAGAGTTATCCCAGGACCCCAACATTACTCTTCTTCCAAATAGTTATTAATATGGATGACTTGGAGAGTCGTCATATGATCACCAAGATGGTATCATGTCATTTAAATGTATCAGGTAATCCCGTAGCGATGTCCATAGAAAACCCTTCACAGTTCCAATCTGTAAACCAAGGGGTTGACCAAAACAAACTGGAACCTAGTGATCATCTTTATGTAGTTAACATTTAAGGAATCAAGATACAAACCCTACAATCCAATAATTCATACATATCCTTCATGCTATTATTGGAGCTCTTTAACTTCTTTGAAACACATGGATGTACCACCATTGGGGAAGTATGAAACTCCCATGTCACCTCATCCCACATCATCAAAGGTACATTATTCCATCCTCTAAAAAGCTTATCATTCACCAAATATTAAAAATTACCATCAAGATCTCATCTAGTGGATATCCAAGTCTGTAATGTATCATAGTCGGTATCTATACACTGTGCTTCCATGGAACACCGCAAGGGTGGTGGGGTAACAGCCATCAAATGTACATATAATGAACCTTTAATGAATACTGATGAAAACTAAAATGAGAATAACTATTGTCACAAATTTTCCAATAAATGGGACCAATATCCCCAATATAAAACATATTCTACTACATTCTGCTTCCTAGAATAATATGAAATCTCACAGTCATGGTCCTAGAGTCACATGA
Source organism: Viscum album (assembly GCA_963277665.1). Taxonomy (NCBI): domain Eukaryota; kingdom Viridiplantae; phylum Streptophyta; class Magnoliopsida; order Santalales; family Viscaceae; genus Viscum; species Viscum album. The sequence goes on along the minus strand of OY728127.1, from coordinate 2,055,135,940 downwards.
GAAATCACTACCATCTCAAATTATTAGCCTTATAAGATATGATATACATGAGACTCTTCTCGTTAGAGTACATGATACACCACTTTCCCATAATGATATTTCCACAAATATTCAGTTCCAAGACTACTGTTTCATGATCAAGATCATGGGTCATGTAGTAATTCTATTATTGTATCAATTAACGAAAACTATAGGAAATCACTATTAATATATAAATCTGAACACAATCAATTTGGTCCCTAATTCGTCTCAAAACAATACAAACTCATCACTAACGTAAGGAAATCTCATGACGAGATCTCTCTTAATTATCTTCCATAGCTCTTAAAAGCAATATTGGCACACTTTCAACCACAAGAATGGAAACCCATTTTTTGTCATTATGGTCAAGGCTGATACCACTCTAGAGAAATTGGGTACAAATCTCTTATAACAACCTTCCATACTAATGAATCTTTACACATCGGTATCAGATATCGGTGTCCCTCGTGTAAGCACTTACTATACCATTATTTGGTCCACTACCTCTACTTCCTCTGAGATGATGTGTCCAAATAACTGGACCTCTCTAATCCATATGATACCATTTTAGGGATTCAAAAAACCATGTTTTGTAATATTTTTTATAAGACCATCATCAATGGACTCTCATTATACTCCTCAAGATAAAATTGATCAAGGATTTAATCGATGAATACCACAATGAACCAATCTCTAAAAGGCTTAAATATACAGTTTAGGATTCCCATTAATACTAATAGGGATTTTTTCACACCGATGGGATTCAAATAGTAATAATAGTGACCAAAGATTCATCATAATTCCATATTCTTTTAATCATCATCTCATACATGAAACTTGAAATATCCTAATCTATGTCCAATGTTTAAGAACCATATTTCCCCCCTCAACTGATCAACGAGTTCAATGATCATTGATAGTGGATAAATAGTATTCAGGTTCAATTGGATTAAGTGGTTCTAGTCTATAGCTAACCGTAATCTTCTTTCCACCTTCACAACGAACTACACTAGTGATACTCAAGGGGAACCAATATATCTCACAAATCCCTAATCCTGCAAGTCCTCTAACTATAAAAATTGGTCATGATGCTCTGTGGGATCCATTAAATATGATGATGCAGATATCAGGACAATCTCACAGTAAAATTTACTTAAAATTTCTATCTTAATATGGGATGGTAGCCCTATAACATCCTGAGGGAAGATGTTTTCATAATATTCCACCACTATAGGGAAGTGTTAGACCATAGAATCTATTACATTGTGAGTCATGATATCCAGCAAATGAGTAAAAAGTTGAAATGTCTTATGATTTACTCCATCATACATTCCAAAGTATTCATTTTCAACCCAAAGGGAAAACCACCAAACATCACTGTTGAAAAACTGAATCCTTCACCACCTATGGTCAATATGGGCATGAACTATGGGTAACTAGTTCATATCTCAGATGAATTAATAAGGAATAATTTTTTTAAATATTTAAAATTCATAGAAAGTTCTTTCCTCCAAGATTTATATTGCACTATCGGTTGATTTTCACAATCATTGAGTCACTAAAAATTAGACCCTCTAACCATAAGGGTCAAGCAAAATACTCTACCAAAATATCCATGTCTTTAATAAGATAAGTGGGGTGAAATTAATTAATCAAACCTATGTATTCTAATACTTTATGTTGGGTAGCAAAGACACATATGGTACCACGTATCATCATTGGAGCCTTAGTTTCATATTCCTCCATATCCTAAAGTAGGACTAATTCTTGGCAATTATCTCCCCAAGCCTGTAATGGACCACCAAAGAGTGTTGATGGTAATATGTCCAACCTATGACAATTTATTACTACCCTATTGCCCCCTCATCCACAAAATATTCATTAAAGAACACCTTAATCAATCCTCTATCTCTACATCGGCATTCCATATACCATATCTCGATCATCTATACGATGGGTTTGAAAAACACATGCTAGTTGTATGTGACCGTCGTATAACAATTCCCACCTCCCCCTCGAAAAATTTAATCCATTCTGATAGCCTTACTCTACTAATAATGTTCCCTGGGATAAAATCCAATATAATATGATATTATTGGATCCCTATTAATGTATATGGATGCCTGTATCCATCGTATTATCTCCTGGATCCCACTACCCGCAACAATTATAGGCACATGCTCTTCGAGGAATCTCTCACAACTATGTCCCTCTCATGAACACCATCACTGGTGGGAATGAAAAGGGATGTCCCCAAAGCCCGAATATCAATGTGTAAGACAACCTCAATGGTCTGTGATTTTAAAAAATGTATCTTAAATCATATACCTGGAGTATCAGGAGAGATTAGTAAAAGTCACCAAGTAGTTCTCCAGGGTCAAACTACAATTCAATTGGTTTAGAATATTTTGGCTTCACACATTTTACATGGTTTCTAAAAAAACTATCCCCTCATGAGAAAATCACTGCATGACCAGTATATAGGTCATAAAATGACTCACAAAACAATAAATTAATGAATTTTTTATGGTTCAATTTCAAAGGGACCCAATCGCAAATGTCCCATGGTAGAAAACATCATGATAAATAGTTTTTTTTCTAAGGGAGATCATCCAATTGCCAATAGTTTACCCAGACATTTAAATAAACCCATTTTCAATATAACATCACAAATATGTATTTGAGATGAAATTAAATACCCATCAAAAAAAAATACTAATTTATATTACAATAACAATTGTACAAAATTATGATAATGATAAAAAATAATAAAAAATTTATTAAATTGAAAAAATAATAAAAACAAATATAATTACTAAAATCAATAAAAATATAACTGAAATAAGAAATAAATTATAAAATAAAAAATTATAAAAAAATACAGAAGATTAAAAATAATATAAAAAAAGAAAAATATAAAATAATATAAAATAATACTGATAATAATAATAATCTTACTAAAATAAAAACAATAAATAACTAAAATAATAATAAAAACATATATTAAATAAAAAAATAATAAAAATTATAAATTATAAAAAACACAATATTCAAAAAATATAATAAAACTCTATATATTGTAATGTAAATTTATGGATTAATTAAATTTTTAATAAAATAATTACATTAAAATAGATATTCGAAAATGTATATAAATAACTATGGTGGAGGATCATATGAATGAGATAATAGAGCTTGTGAAGGGAAAATCATCCTTAAATATGTGTCGAACGTTAAATGTATTTTATATTCTACTCCTGCTGATGATACTATCATTGAAATATCTCAACCTATTAGTGTTTCTTCTGTTGACCATATTCTTCTTCATTCAAACACATGGTCTTTATAATCTCACCCGAAAGTCATATCTACTCCATATAACATGCATAAGATTATGATGACTCTCTCCAATCTCCACTCGAGTTTCATGAAGACATGAAATCTCAACCATAATGAGTCCCATGTTTCAATCGATATCCAATAAAAACAACACGGACTTTCCGGATGGCATACTATGTCACATGTATCCATGTTGTGTTATCAAATTTTGATGCAATGGAGGTATGATCCTTGGTATGGGCCCAAATATCATCTTTTTTCTACGATTTCATAGACTCATATAACACCATAAACTTTTATTTAAAATTAAAATAATTACAATATTATTTGTAGTCAATTTTAAAACTAAAAAAGATATTATACTAACCAAAATTTGACTAAGGATATTACCACTAGTCTATCCTATGATAGGATCACTATACATCCTCTTATAAATGTTGACATCTATAATATTTATTTATTGACTACCAATATGAATATTTAATTAAATGATTAAATTTTAAGTTAGATAATATTAAAAAAAACCCAATTATTTTGATGCTTACAAAATGTATGACTACCAGCTCAATTCATCACCACGAGTATCCCCTAGTTCCATCAACCTAATGATATTGTTCTCTAAAAATTAGTTCCCATGATATATAATCCCAAACTATCCCAATGAAGATATGGTATGTAATCTTGCCGGTTTCCACGACAAAATTAATCAAATTCTGGGATACCAACATTTTTCAATCATTATCCTTATTAGGTTGTTCAAAAATTGATGGCATTAGTCACACATATAGCCATTTCATAATACCCAGATTGAATCCCTCATGTTAACATTGATGAGATACCATAAAACCTTTGAATAATTAATATTTTTATTTTATTAAGAAAATAAATTTCAAAATAATTATTATTAATTTTTCAAGTTTCCCATGATTGATCAAGCAGTGTTGAAAATCAAAAATAATCTTATCCCATGTACACCTTGGCCTTTTGAAATAAATCCACTATATAGAACTTCCCTATCCAATATCTAAATGACAAAATTTATCAAAAAAGTGAAAAAATACACAACCAATTATTATATAATTACATTAATGAAAATTAATGAGAACTAAATAAAATACCCAACTGAACATACCTCATCTTGTGTGGATTAAAATGAATATGTGGATGTTGCTCAAGGATAGTATCAAGATTCATGAATATTGTAAGACCACAACCCCTCCACATCGTTGCAAAACTGGTAGTAGTATGAGGGTCAAATTATGTACAATTATTCTCATCATCAGTTAGTACATCACCATAAAACTCACAATATATATCATATAAACATTCATTCTACATCTTAAACAAGAAATAAATGGTATCAAAAAAATTACTGAAAACCAGTAGTATATATCGATATATATTTATTATTATTATTAACAGTATTTTATTTTCTCAATCATTATCCTCAACATTGTATATGATGTATTAAATAACTTCATATTATTCCTTAGTATCATGAATTTCCATGGGAGTTTCATCTCCATCTCCTATTTATATTTCAAATCCACTTATTAAATCAACAACATCATAACTGCCATTGATCCATAATTATTTTGTGTTATCCTCATTATTCATCTCTCTCCTAGGAAAAGACAGATTTGGAGTTGTTTCATGATAAATTTCAGTTCCATTCACTTCATCATAACAACATTAAATGTGGGTAAATAATTTTTAATGAGATTTAATTTTTATGATCACACACTAACAACTCAACTATATTGAAGTTCTTGAGTAATTTTTATAAAAAATTTGATCTTCCAATAAATATTTTTCATTTACTGTATGATGTTTTTTATATTTAATCTAAATTATTCCATGGTGTGGATGAACACACAACCCTATATAACCACCCAACTGATGAAATATAATAATCATTTCATAATTCTTTCCCGAATTATATAGTTCAATTTTTTCATCCAACATGCTATAAAATTCAGCATCACTTTCTCTATGATGTGATCCTCACAAGAAAACACCACTATTCATTATTTTTTATTCCAAATATGCATGTGTATGAAATCAAAAAATAATTCATCACATATATATTATAATATTTAACCATTATTGATGGTTGGTTACCAAATACACACAATCGATTCTCAAAATAACGATCAGGTTTAGATACATGAAAATTTGAAAAAAAAAATCAATAAGACATGTATTAGAATGATTGTATATGTTAAACCTTAAAAAATTTACTTTAAATGATTTATAAACTAGTAGAAAATTTTATTTTTCTGGTTTTCATCAAGAGAAACTACTGTAATATGGGGAAACATTTTTATGATATGATTATCGGTAAAACATAAAATAAAAAATATTAATTTAATTAGAAAATATTGAATAAATTTTATTAGATCTAAATGTGAATGTTTTTTCTTCATCAAAGTTGAGTTAAACATATGTATGATCCATGTGATATTCACCATTTGAAATCCATCATTCATGAACTCCACAAAATCCATGTTCGAGATGATTAAAAACTGATAATTGATTTCTAATTTCATCATCATCATTTACCTTGATACAGAATAAGTGGTTATTTTTTTAGGTAAATTATGTTTTTAAATAATGTGAGAATAAGAAAGAAATATACTCATACAAAAAGGATATTCAATTCATCCTTTAATCGATGATTTGATACATACCATTTTCTGGAATTTATACATGGATATCTTGAATGGATACATCCATAGGAGCTATACTGGACCTCCAAATTTTTCTTTTTTTAGATAATATAATATCAAATGTTTTATGGAATTGAATAATGTAAATAGTAATTTTTTAAATTTTATATAAAATTAAAACAAAAACGTCATGAAGTATACATTGTGCGTTGTATTCATTTGTCTCTACAAAAGTTTCTAGGGAAAAATATGATATTTCTATTAGTAAATCCCAGATCATAAAATTCAACTCTCCTTTTAGTCCAATAGGCATACTTGTTTCCATTATAACATGAAAATCATGTCTTTTTAACCTTGTAATTATACCATTTATGACACATCTAATCAAATTGGAAATATAACCATCAAAAATCCTAATTTTTTTAATAAATTGATAAAATAATAAATTCTTTTCATTGTAAATTGAATAATTCATTTTTAGCTTAATTTTCTTCTGTGATCTCAAAATTTCATCATGCTCATGTTCTGGTAGCATGGAATCTTGGTCAATATCTCATTGTGGATTTACATTATCATTGTCTTTTCTAGGTGAATTCGTAACTATATAAAATATATTATCAAAATAGTTCTCCCCAATATTCATTACATCCAACATATGATGGACCAATAAAATCAGACAAATATTGAATATCCCATAAAATAGTACATTTTAACCAATTTTTTTCTTCCCCAAAGTCAATTATTTTATATTGGATTATAGTAAATTCAATGTAAATGGGAGGTAATTGAGAGAAAATAATTAACCCGTTACCTGAGATTGATGTTGGAGGTCTATTTATTTAAATTTTATATTTTTAAAAATGCTTGTTATTCCTCTAAAAAGATGATCGGTTGGAAGAAATCTATGATGATAGGGAAGGAACCATGGATTTCATCCACTTAAGAGCATAAATGGTTAACTATCTCTCACATATAAAAAAAATTATTTTTGTCCATTTTTACTCTATATAGATAACATTCCATAATCTGGGAAGTCACTAATTTCCCACATCAATGAAGCATTCACTAACAATTTTTTTTTCAAAAAAAACATCAAATGTACTGACATCACTTATCCACAAAAAATATTTCTCATTAATCCATTGATTCATATAAAATTGTTATTCAATATTGGTTTTCCAATATTTAATAAGGCCAAGAGGATAGATGGATTATTCATCTGCATCTAAGGAGTAATATTATATGGAGTTATAAAGACTGGCTAACAAGAATATTGACTATCTTAACAACCAAATGGACATAAAATGTAACACCCCAATATTATATGAGATATATTATTTTTAATTTTTTTGATTCCTTCTATTGTACACTATGAAAAGATTAGCTTGTACTATATGCAACACCTTATTAGCTTGTATTATAAACAACATTATTCTTGGCTCGTGTTAAACACAATTTAAAGTTCGTTTTTTGGAAATTATTCTCTGCAACATTAAGTATAGATTTTGTTTAATTTATAATTGAAATAAGTTTTGATTATGTTATACGTATCATCAAAAAAAGCTTTCACTACATGCAGCCCTGACATGGTTTGCATTACACACAATCAAAACCTTATTTGATAGCGTCTGTAGTACGCAAAACCAAGTTTCACTAAACGAGATATTATTATAATATTGTTATGAACTAGCCGTTATGAATAGTATTACCCACTTTTTGAAATTTTATAAATTTTATCATTCAAAATGGACTTCATTTTTGGATTCGGAATATCGAAATTAGCCTATGGTGAAGTTTTTGTATTTTTCTGAAAACGTTCAATTTTTTATGAATAGTGAAAACACTCGGTTACTGTTTAAAAACCGACTTTTTATTTAAAAAATTTATTATTTTATTTAAGTTTATTTTAGGTAAAAATTGATACATAATACCTATATATGTTCAATTTTATTAATTTGAGTCGTTTTATAATAATTTTAGATATATAAAATTTTCATAGAACCTTCACCGTCTTTTACGCACCTCCAAGGAAAATTTGAAAATTTACATAAAACATAATTTTACCACTTCTGTGAGTGGAATTTCGAAAGTCCGAGAGACACGATAAATATCAAAGGGTAAAATGTGGTTCAATAAGATAAAAATTATTTTTTGGTGAATAGTAACTTTTTACTTTTATGTACCACGGTTAAAAGTAAATAAGAGAATTAAGGGTAAAAATGACATTATTATTACCCTAACACTTGTCTTAATTATATTGGATAAGTTTAATTCGATCAAAAACAACCTTAGGAATAAAATATTAGCCTTTAGGTCCACTTGGATGAGATTAGGACACTTATTATTATTTTATATAAAGATAAGATAAAATAGTTCAAATCAACATTTAAAAAATAAAAAAAATAATATAGGGTCATACATAAGATTAATTCGACTATAAATATTAATTATAAAGAAAAAAAGACTTCCTAAATTATGGTATTTTATTTATAATTTTTAGACATTAAATAAATTAATTTATTTATAACACAATGATGATGCAGTAATTACCCTATTAATGATATATTAACATAATTGATGTTATAAATACCCAAATAAATGTAATTTTAGACTTTTTATGAATTAAAAAAAATTTATAGGTTAATATTACATGTTAGTATTGATTCAATTAACGTTTTTGGAACTAATAATTTTGTTTTGATTTTCACAAAAATCAATTACCAAATAGTGTCAAAATTGACATAAAATAGTATTTAAAACAAATATTATATTATTACTTGTTATTATATTCCTAAAAATCTAAGGTTCGGCCAAATGACTTAGATAAGGTTATATATATTAATAATGAACCACCTGGGGTTATTTTGTCTTGTTATAGTATGTTTATTAACCATATAGTGTAAGAAAACAAGAAGACACTATAAAAGTTAATTATTAATCTTATAGTTAAATCTAAATGATAAGGATAAAATAGTAACCTAAACTTGTCTAAAACCTATTTGATGAGATTATTTCGACCCATAACCACTTTATATTCGAAATAAGTTAATTTGGAGCTATTATAAACCGAAAATGAAATTATTATAAAATAATATTTTATGTTTTTCCAAGGTGCCCATCTCCTCCCTTATAAAAAGGGAACCCCTTCCCTCTTTTCTTCACACCCTCTTGAGCCTTGAATCTCGGAAAAACCCTGCCAATTCCTCTTCTCAACCAATCTAGTTATATAATAGAGGTTCTCTTCTTCTCAAAAGATCAACTCTAGTGCCTTAATAAGAAGTTTAAAGGAGGTGTGTCGAGGAAGAGGTAATTTCTTCTACCGACTCTTTCAAGTTTCATTCTTCTTCTAATTCATCTTATTTATTTGTATCATTATAAAGTAATAACATAAGTATTAATTATATACTTATATGTTATTAAAAATATGAAACAACCCTATTTAAACTTCTATCCATCCTATGGAAAATGAAATCATCGCGCGTGCGTACGTACGGAATACCATCTCCACGCAGTGGTGTAATCAGTTTTTCCACCACCACCTTACATGGATGGGTATAATGGTGTAAATAAAAACTATATATTATTATTATAAAATCATACTGATTCTAATATATTATATCATCCACTCCAATTCAATTCAATAAATATGGTAATTATATCATCACTCGTGCGTACGTACGGATTATCGTCTCCACGACGCGATGAGATTCATTGTCAATGTTAACAATTAAAGTATGATTATAATGTATATATAATAGGTAATCATGAAATATATGAAATAATAATGCTACTGTATTTATGTATATATATGTTTGTCATCTACTTAATTCCATTCAATTCAATAAGGAAACGAAAAACAGCGTACATGCGTACGTACGACCTACCGTCTCCATGAACAATGTATTTTCTTCCATTTATCGATTAATTATATATATGTATATTATTAATATATATATTATATATAAATCAGTCTTTATATTCTGTAATTAATTAATCATGATCTAAGTAATCATATTAATAATTACAAGTCAAAACACGGATGATAAATGAAACAATTTTACCCAAAATGCTGCTTTAACATGGAATTGAAAAACGAACGGATAATAAAAAGTCGTAAGTAAATCATTTATGAAATAAAAAATATTATTATGGTTCTATTACAAGTTAATAATATTTTTAAACCCAATATACAGGAATCTCAGACACATATAGAAGAAGTTTAACATAAGGTAAGGGATGACTTTTCCAATCTCGTTCTTATCCCAGATTGTTTATTCGTAAGTATTTAATGGGGTTATGTTTATCATACATTTCCATGTTTTCTCAAAATGTTTTCATAAAATGTTTACTTTTCTTCCATGCATGATTAAAGTCATTTTTACTTTTTTTGACTTTTACCACATGTTATATAAGGAATCATTCATTTGTTTACCATACAAGGTACTTTTTGAATTTTCCGACAAAAGTACGAGGAAAATGTTATTTTTATCATATACAGCGTGAATGGATTTTTATGGTTTTATAATGCCTTATTTTCATGAATATTCCCCTATAATATTTCATATGTGTTTTCAAAAAAATAATTTTATTTTAAAATTTCAAGGAATTTTGTGAAAAGAAAATGGTTTTGGAAAAGAAAGGATATTTTCCTCAAGAATTCATTTCAAGTGTTTTATCAAAACCATTTTCCATATAAGAAGGAATTATTTTATATGTGTATGTTTCAAGTATAATGTCTCTATAATTTACATGGTTTCACTTTCCTTATAATGAAATCATAGCCATTTTCTATATGGTTTATGTTATGATGGGATGATGTTTATGAAGCCCATTTTATTCTTTGGGTAATGATGAATGCTTTATGTTCATATTGTGGCACACGTAAGAATGATTTCATTATGATATTGGTGGGAACTATATCTCCTTACAATGCATTGGGTAATGATTTATATCTCATGAGATAGACATGGCTGGAATGACAAGTTAATCCAATTCAGTGATACCAGAATGGAATGAGAAGTGAACTCGATTCAGAAAAGGACATTGTCCACTAAGATGGTCTTGGAAGCAATGGATTGGCTACTATGGAAATCATAACATGTGCTTAATGGTTTTCCACAATTACATGTTTTATTCACATTCTATTTTATCATTATGAATGTTTGTTTATGATATTTGCCTTAGTACTTCCATGTTTTATGTCATTGCACAAGATTTTGATGTTTAAACATTATATTCATGTTTTTTTAAGTTAAAATGTATATGATTTGTTTTATTATATCCATGAATACCCTTACTGATCATTTAATCTCACCCTTGATATGTTCTCTTTTCCCCATGATTTAAATAATGGTGTTTTGATAAGAAAAGAAATGGGGAAGTTCTTTATGGGAGATGTTCAATATCATTCACCACGACTAGAAGATTATATTCCGAGTTTCCAAAGACACTAAACTATTACGGTCCTTATGTGTCTATTTTTGTTATGTATTACATATTACACAAAAATTAATTTAATTTAAGTGTACATCAAGCTTTGGGTCTTTACAGATGGTATCCGAGGAAAGGTTTAGTTAACCTTTGGATACTAGGATGTGAAAACTTTAGTGAAATCCCTAGAGATGTTTCTAAGGTATGTCTAGGGATGTCTCTAAGGTAAATTATATGTATTTGTTATAGTCCAAGAATTATGGTAACAATCTTAGAATTAACCCTACGATGTTATATATTGAAGGTACTCCCCCTTTATTATGTTTTTTCCCTAGCCTGATTTTTGCATCTCACACTATTCTTTTTGGGTTTTAGATGATGGATGGAACCCAATGGAACCGTGTTGATCAATATAATGGACAATGCAATTATTTTCCTCTTCAAAAAACCAATGTTATGGGATATGGAGTGAAAAATCTTATTACTATACTTACACAAGCTATGAATCATTCTGGACTTCCAAATGAGGAGAGAAATGAACGATATTCTATTGAGTCTTTCATGAGGCAACACCCACCTTCTTTCAGTGGGTCTTTTGATCCACTTGTTGCTGAACAAAGGATTAGTACCATTGAAAAGATATTTTCGATACATCATTTTTTAGAACATGAGAAATTCATTTTGGCTATTTACCGTTTAGAAGGTGAACCAGATCAATTGTGGACTCTAATTAAGAATATGAGGCCCCAAAATGAAATTGAATCCATGGAATGGGATTAGTTCGAGAACTTATTTTTCAATAAGTACTTCCCACATAATCATCAAACAAAGATATAAAACGATTTCCTTGAGATTAAGAAAAATGATTATGAATTTGTCGGTATATACGAAGCGAATTTTACAAGGCTTCCAAGGTATGCATCTGGCTTTATCATCTAACCAGAAAGTAAAGTTGATTGATTCTTCAGTGGCTTAAAAGCAAGTATTCGAATAGCGTTAGCTATAAGTGACTTCAGTAGCTATGATGAAATTGTTCATTATGCTATCACGGTAGAAATGGAAGATGGTGTTCAATATCCATATCATGGTTTTGACAAGATACGAAAGATAGAGTTCAAGGAGAAATCTCAGAATAATGGTGAAAAGAAGATGAATGTTTCTTTATGATCAAACTGTGGAAAGAAGCATGGTGGAGATTGTCTTAAAGTGACTAGATAATGTTTTAAGTGTGTAAAAGAAGGTCATTGAGCAACTGAGTGTCGAAGTAATGGATAAAGGGTTGCTAATGTTGTGAATAAATAAAATGTAGTAGATAAATCACCACCAACACTTCAATGCATCAAGTGTAAGGGAATGTGGCATTATGCTAATCAATGCCCTAATCCGAGGGTTAATGATGATCAACGTGAGCAACCTCTTAAGGAAAAGGATAAAGGGATGTCAGATGCGATCACTATTTGTGATGTTGAGTATGAAAATGATGTTTTGTAATGATTAAGTTTTTATGTAATGGGATTTCAAAATAGTATCATGGAATCTCATTTATGGAATCATGGAATTTTGGAATATCTATGTATTGGTTTTCAATAATTATATGGTACCGGTAACCATGAAAAGTGATTGAAATATTTTTGGAACGAAGATGAGATGCACATATTGAAGGGGTAATGAAAAAAATGAAATGATCTCATGACTGATATAAGGAAAAAGTTATATCATGGTTTGAGTATATAAATTTTTTTGGATTGTGGTATGTGGAAAATGTTAAATTTTGACAGCATTCATGTTTTCACTATAGTTGAATGGGTATTCATTTTTCAAGATAATACATTATTAAGGTATTCACATGTTTTTAATTTGACCAACAAGATATATTGTATGATATATGCGGGATAAATGATGGTATTTACATGCTCTACAGATGACATTTCTAGTAATTGTTTTCATTATACTATGAGATTGGACAAAAGTATTTTGGATAAGCCTAAATATTGGAATAGATTATGTTGGACATAATTTAGTATTGTTTAAGGATAAAACTCTTTTCAATATTATTTATTGAATGTTCTGATAATGTTGTTTTAGAAGAAATACAACCAGCAGGACGGGTGACAACCCGTCGCGTCGGACAAGGCTGTGGGAACCGAACCCTCAACTGAAGTGCGACATCCCATTATTGTCTACCACTGGCCTACAGGAAGTCCCTGGTTAGAAAAAACTAGTTTTTTTATATTATGCGGTATGATAGATGAATTATAAGTACATTTTTGGAACCCTATATGATAAATATAAAAATAGATGGACTTATGTATATAACTGTTGATAACATTATATAATTACCTATCATTTTATCACATGATATGCTAACACATTGAAAAAGACAAATTCAACTTCATTTATTTAATAAGTGAAGTGGAAATTGTTCAAGGTACGAGAAACGGTATGATTGTACCAAAATAAATTAATTATTTATTTTAATTCAAAAATTCATCAATATTTGGGAAATGATCTTGAAAACCAAAAATGTTTTCATAGTTCCCTCATATCTGTTGAATTAGATGGTACCTTAGATCATCAAAAATTTATGGCTTTGTGATTGTGTTCTTTTTCATAGCCATGTCCTCTACCACTCTTCATCATAAGTTGATGGTTATATTTTGTTTCGATATCCATATTTTCACCAATGTTATCCAATGTGGAAACCCGATGATGAGTTAATTTGGGTAACCGTAACGATTTATACATTATTTTTTCAAAATAAGTTTTATTATTCCTTTTTATGATGTGGGTTTTTATGAAAGAAACATTCACGTAGTAAACGATTTATAACCCCGACGAATTTCAAGGGTGAAATTCATTTTAAGGGGGGTAGAATGTAACACCGCATGATTTTATGAGATATATTATTTTTAATTTCATTGATGTCTTCTATTATACACTATTCCAAGATTATCTTGTACTATATGGAACACCATATTAGCTTGTAGTATACGCAACACGATTCTTGGATCGTGTTATACACAATTTCAAGTTCGTTTTGTTGAAATTATTCTACGCAACATTAAGTATAGATTTTGTTTAATATATAAATGAAATATGTTTTGATTATATTATACGAAACACCAAATAGAGCATTCACTACACACAACACTGAAATGGCTTGCATTACACGCAATCAAGACCATCTTTGATAGCGTGTGTAGTATGCAATAACAAGTTTCACTAAACGAGATATTATTATAATATTATTATGAACTACCCGTTATGAATATTAATACCCACTTTTTGAAATTTTATAAATTTTATCATTCAAAATGGACTACATTTTTCGATTCGGAATATCGAAATTATCCTAGGGTGAATTTTTGGTATTTTTCTGAAAATGATCAATTTTTTATGAATAGTGAAAAAATGGGATACTATTTAAAAACCGACTATTTATTTAAATAATTATTTGTTTTATTTAAATTTATTTTTGGTCCAAACTGATACATAATACCTATATATGTTCAATGTGATTAATTTGAGGCATTTTATAATAATTTTATATATATATATAAATTTTATAGAACTTTTCACCGTCTTTTACCCACATCTTAGGAGAATTTGAAAATTTACATAAAACATAATTTTACCGCTTCTATAAGTGGAATTTTGAAAATCTGAGAGACACGATTAATATCATGGAGTTAAATGTGGTTCAATATGATAAAAATAATTTATTGGTGAATAGTAAATTTTTAATTTTATTTACCACGTTTAATAGTATATATGGTAATTAAGGGTAAAAATGATATTAGTATTACCCTAACACATATCCTAATTCTATTGGTTAAATGTAATTCGACCAAAAACAACCCTAGGAATAAAATATTAACCTTTAGGTCCACTTGGATTACATTAGGACACTTAATATTATTTTATTTAAACAAGAGTTAAAATAGTTAAAATCAATGTTTAATAACTAAAAAATTTTAATTTAGGGTTATACATAAGTTAAATTCGGCAATAAATATTAATTAGAAATCTAAAAATATTTCCTACATAATGGTATTTTATTTATAATTTTTACAAATTAAATAATTTAATTTATTTATGACACAATGATGATGAAGTAATTACCTTATTAATGAAATATTAACATAATTGATGTTATAAATACCCAAATAAATGTAATTTTAGACTTTTAATGAATTCCACTAATTTATAGGTTAATATTCCATGTTATTATTGATTCAATTAAATTTTTTTGAAATAATCATGTTGTTATGATTTCCACAAAAATCAATTACCAAATAGTATCAAAATTGACATAAAATAGTTTTTAAGACAAATATTATATTTTTAAATGTTATTATATTACTAAAAATACAAGGGTCGACCAAATGAATTAGATAAGGTTATATATATTAATAATTAACCACTTGGGGTTCGTTTGGCTTGTTATTGTATGTTTATTAACCATATAGTATAAGAAAACAAGAAGACGCGGTAAAAGATATATTTTTTTTCTTAGAGTTAAATCTAAATGATAAGGTTAAAATAGTAAACTAAACATGTCTAAAACCTATTTATTGAGAGTATTTAGACCAATACCCACTTTTTCTTCTAAATAAATTAATTTGGGGCTATTATAAACCGAATATGACTTTATTATAAAATAATATTTTATGTTTTTCCAAAGGTGCCCCTCTCCTTCCTTATAAAAAGGGAACCCCTTCCCTCTTCTCTTCAAACCCTTTTGGGAATTTAAGCTCGGACAACCCATGCCAAGTCATATTAAAAACCTCTATAGTTATATTTTATAGGTTTTGGTCTTCTCAAATGACCAACTCTAGTCCCCTAAGAAGAAGTTAAAAGGAGGTGCGTCGAGGAAGAGGTAATCTCTTCTACCGACTCTTTCAGGTTTCATTCTACTTGTACTTCCTCTAATTTAGTTGTTTCTTTATAAAGTAATAACATAAATATTAATTATATACTGATATGTTATTATAAATATGAAACAACCCTATTTCACCTTCTATCAATCACATGGAAAACAAAATCATCGCGAGTGAGTACGTACGGAATACCGTCTCCATGCAGTGGTGTAATCATTTTTTCCACCACCACCTTACTTGGATGGGTATGATCTTGTAAACAATAATTATATATTATTATTATAACATAATACTAATTATAAGATATTATATCATCCCCTCCAATTACATTCAATAAATATGAGAATGATTTCATCGCTCGTGCGTACGTACGAATTACCGTCTCCACGACACGATGAGATTCATTTTCCATGTTAAAAATTAAAGAATGATTATAAAGTATATATAATAGATAATAATTTAATATAAGACATAATAATGATACTAGATTTATGTATATATATATGTATGTCATCTACTTAATTCCATTCAATTCAATAAGGAAACAAAAAACAGCGTTCATGCGTACGTACGACCTACCGTCTCCATGAATGGTGTATTTGTTTCCATTTATCGATTTATTATATATATGTATATTTTGAATATATATTATATATAAATCATGTTTTATATACTTTAATTATGTAATCATGATCTAAGTAATCATATTAATAATTAAAAGTCAAAACACGGATGATAAATGAAACGATTTTACCCAAAATGCTGCTTTAACATGGAATTGAGAAATGAACGGATAATATAATGTCGTAAGTGATTCATATATGATATCATAAATATTATTATGGTTATGTTAAAATTTAATAATATGTTTAAACCCACTATACAGGAGTATCAGACACATAAAGAAGAAATTGTACATAATGTAAGGGATAACTTTTCCAATCTCATTCTTATCCGAGATTGTTTATTCGTAAGTATTTTCTGGGGTTATGTTTATAATCCATGTCTATGTTTTCTCAAAATGTTATCGTAAAATGTTTACTTTTCATACATGTATGTTTAAATACATTTTTACCCTTTTTGACTTTTACTACAAGGTATTTAAGGAATCTTTCTTCTGTTTACAATACGAGGTAATTTTTGACTTTTCCGACAAAATTATGACGAAAATTTTATTTTCAACTTATACGGCGTGAACGGATTTTTACGGCTTTATAACGCCTTATTTTCATAAATCTTCCTCTACAATATTTCATAAGTATTTTAAAGAAAAAAATTTCTTTTAAAATTTCATGGAATTTTGTGAAAAGAAAATGGTTTTGTAAAAGAAAGTATATTTTCCCCAAGAATTCCTTTCAAGTGTTTTTTCAAAACCATTTTCCATATAATATGGAATTATTTCAAATGTGTATGTTTCAAGTATAATTTCTTTATGATTTACAAGTATTCACTTTTCTTATGATGAAATGATATCCATTTTTTATATGGATTATGTTATGATGGGATGTTGTTTATGAAACCCATTTTATTCTTTGGGTAATGATGAATGCTATATGTTCATGATGTGGAACACGTAATAATGATTTCATTATGAGATGGGTGGGACCTATATCTCCCTCCAATGCATTGGGTAAAGATTTATATCTCATGAGATATGATATGGCTGGAACGAAAAGTTAATCTGGTTCAGTGATACAGGACTGGAACGAGGAGTGAACTCGATTCAGAATGGGACTTCATCCACTAAGATGGTCTTTTCAGTAATGTCTTGGCTACTATAGAATCATAAAATGTGATTAATGGTTTTCCAAAATTACATGTTTTATTCCCATGCTATATTATCATGATTAATGTTTCTTTATGATCTATTCCTTATGTACTGCCATGTTTTATGTCATTGCTCAAGATTTTGATGTTTAAACATTATGTTCATGTTTTTATATATTCAAATGTATATGATTTGTTTTATTTTCTCCAGCTTACCCTTACTAAGAATTTGATCCCACCCTTTATATGTTTTCTTTTACCCAGGATTTAAAGAAAGGTTTTAGGCAAGAAAACAAAAGGGGAAGATCTTTATGGGAGATGTTGAAGATCTTTTACCATGACTAGAAGATTATATTCCGAGTTTCCAAATACACTAAACTATTACAGTCCCTGTGTGTCTGTTTTTGTTATGTATTAAGTATTCCACAAAAATGTAATGTAATGTCAGCGTACGTCAATCTTTGAGTCTCTACATAATACTTTCGTATAAATTTCAGATTAAATTTTCTATATTATTGGTAAACATATACATGTATGTGATCACAATTTTTTCATGAATCAACATCTGCGAAATGGTATAGGATTTTACTAGTTTAAATGTTGGTTTTATTCCAAGAAGTCAATGATGCCATGTTCTGAGACATATAAATATATTTTTATCTCAGTGTAATCTTGAAATAACGGAACGATTTTACATAAATCAACCCATACTTCCCCAGTTAGCCTCAAAGTTCATTGATATTCAACATACATGACAACTAACTATTGATAAAATTTGATTGTATTACAATATACAGTCATTTGAAATGGAAAAATATAATGATAACATGGACCCAAATTATGAACCATCTGCTTTCTCTCATAGGAATTTATGGGAAATAAAATTTATTTAGGTAATAATGCTTAAAAAGGGAATCTCTGATCAAAACACCTATTTGAAAATCTACTATCATATTTAACAGCCTTATATTTTTCAACATAAAATTTTTTTCTTATTAGGAAACCTGGATATAAGGAATTTCTGATGAACTTCAATGAATCATAAAATTTTTATCGTTTCATTTCACAAGTTAACTCAATATCATGTTTTGTTAATGTTTTTTTAAATGATATAAAATCCACATCATGTATTAGATATTGATGTCATGATGTATATTGAAACAAATTATTAGAATATTATCTAGAACTGGGTCACCATGTTGATAAAAATAATAATCCATTGAAAAAATAAAATATATGCCCCTCAACATAGTGATATTTATCAAAACTCTTGATATCATATTTCTTATACAGATGATTAATTTTCCAATATGAAATAAATTCTAGTCATGATGAGGAAAATGATAAAAAGGGGTCAATACCCTCAATATATAAATGATTTATATCATAACCATTTGGATTCCATTACTGATTTATCAAATTCTGATCATGTAATATAGACTATTTTTCACTTCGTTGTTCCATATTTCCAAAATTAAATTTTTATCTAAATAAATTTTTTAGAATTTATTTGATATAAGAAAAAAGGGTAAAAATGGGTTGAAAATTTAATAATTATAATCGACTTTTAAATATTGTAAATTTTATTTATCTATTCATACAGATTGAGTTTTTAATACTATTTTTTACTAATTATTGTTACTATTAACTAATTATAATAATTTAATGATCATTTCTACTAATTTTTATCTAATTTCCATTATTTGTTTTGAAATTATTAAAAGTTATTACTAAATATTAATAATTACCAAAGACTATTACACTTTTTTTAGTAATTGGACCTAATTTCAGGTAAATATGCCTTATTATAAACAGTTTTTCCTAATTATTATTAATTTGTAATAATTACCACTACTTCTTAATAATTACAACATATTTTTACCAATGAACACTATTTTTAACTAATAAAATTTTTTTTTCACTAATTACAACTATCTTAGACTAATTACTAATAGTTTAAACTGAATGAAGATAATTAATGTAAATTATCACTAATTATCACAAATTACCATTATTTATTACTAAATACGATGAACTGTTACTAATTGCCACAAAATTTTTATTAATCGCCACTAATTATTTAAAATAAATTATAATTATTGCCAATAAACACTACCTTTTTCTATTTATCAATAATTATTTCTAATTATCACTATATATTATTAATTAACACTAATTATAAAAAATTATTATTAATTACTACTAATTAACACCAATTTACACAAATTATTACAAATTATTAATAATTTTTATAATTATTTATAGTTATTACTTGTTAACACTATGTTTTACTAATTAATGGTAATTGTTTAAAATTAACATTAATTCATACTAATTAATATTATACATAAAAATTATAGTTAATTATTAATAATTATTACCAATTATTAGAAATTATTTCTAATCTTATCTAATTATTAATAATTACCAATAATTACAATTAATTTCTAATAATTAACACTAATTATTACTAATCATTACTAACTATAACAAATTATTTGTAATTATTACTAATAATCAAAAATTAAATCTAATTTCCACTAATAATTACTAATATTATATAATTATTACTAATTATAACTAATTAATAGTAATTATCAGTAATTACTACTAATTATTAAAAATTATCATTAATTATCAATAATTATAAATAATTATCACTAATCATTACTTATTATTACTGATCATCACTAATTAATGCTAATTATTACTAATTTAAAAAAAATTAATACCAATTAGCATTAATTATTACTAATTATTTCTAATTATCACTAAATACAACTAATTATTACTAATTACTGTTAATTATCTATAATTCACAATTAAATGTTACTAATTATAACTAATTATAACTAATTATTACGAATTAATTAAAATTATTAGTAATTAACAATTATTAATACTATTTATCATTAATTTTTTCAAATTAATACTAATAATTTCTAATTGTCAATAATTTCATATAATTATTATTTATTATCTCTAATTAACACTAATTAAAAGTAGATATGACTAATCATCACTAATCATCTCAAATTATCTATAATTATCACCAATAATATCTAATTATCACTAATGATTACTAATTATCATTAATCATTACTAATCATCACTAATTATCACTAATCATCACTAATCATCACTAATTGATAAAAATCATTACTAATAATTACTAATCATAACTAATGATTTCCAATTACCACTAATTATTACTAAATATAAAAAATTATTACTAATTACCACAAATAATTAGAAATTGTGACTAATAATTATTAATTATCAATAATTAATAATAATTACCACTAATTATTACTAATTATCAATAATTATCACTGATTATCACTAATTATCAGTAATTATAACTAATTATTAGTAATTATTTCTTATTATGACCTAGTATCACTAATTACTAATAATTATTTCTAATTATAAATAAATATTACTTGTAAATGTAAGTTATTTCTAAGTAATGCTTATTAATTAAAATTTTGATTAGTTATTACTAATTATTATAAAATATTTCCAATTACCACAAATTTTTACATATTATCTCTAATCATTGCAAATTATCACTAATTATTACTAATTATCAATAATTACCACCAATTATTACTAATTATTACTAATTGTCCCTAATTATTACTAATTAAAAGAAATGATTACTTTTTACCACTAATTAATACTGATAACAATTAATTTTTACTAAATATTACTAGTTACAATAATTATCACTAATTAAGAAAAATTTTATGTAATTATTATATATTATAACTAGTTATTACTAATTATTACAAATTATTACTGGATATTAGTAATTATTAGTAATTATTACTATTAATTAATATTTATCACAAATTATCACTAATTAAAACTAATTATCACTACAAACTGGTACTTATAACAAAATATCATTAATTATACCTAACTATCACTAATTGTTTAAAATTAACACAAATTTTTACTAATTAATAATAATTAATACTAATTTTTTTTCTTCTAATTATCATTATTTTCTACTAATTACTTCCAATTTTAAATAATTATAACATATATTTACTAATTACCTCTTATTTTTTGATATTACTACTAATTATTATTAATAACCACTAATTATTACTAATTAATGATAATTATCACTTCTTATCCTCAATTATTATTAGTTTAAAACAATTTCATTACTAATTGATGCAAATAATTACTAATTACAACTAATTTCTACTAATTACCACTATTCTTTATTAATTATATTGATTTATTGTTATTTTTTACTAAATAAGGATAATTAATACTTTTTTTCTGTAATTTGTTTGTTAATCAATGTTAATTTTCAATAATCACAACTATTTTTTACTAATTCAGGAAATTTTTAATAGTTACTGTTAATTATAATTAATTAATTCTATTTATTACTAATTACTAGTAATTATTACTAATTACTCCTTATTACCACATATTAGTACTAATTTTTTTATATTTATAACTTTTTTACTAATTAAAAGTAACTTTGAATAATTATTTTGAATTATTGCTATTTTTTACTAATTACCGTCATTTTCTACTTGTCACTGATTTTTTACTCAATAACATTAATAATTACTTATTACCACTAACTATAGCAATTTACCTATAATTAAAAATAATTACTCCAAATAAAAACTATATACATTTAAATTACAATCATTACTTCTAATTAACACTAAATATAAATAATTTAAAACAACTACTACAGAATATAAATAATTACTGATAGTTATAAATAATTACTTATAATTATATATAATTACATTTAATTGACTCTATGTACAAATAATTAATAATATAAATATCTATTAGATCTAAAATAAATAAATTAAAAATTTATAACATTACATAAATACCTCAAAAATGATTCTTTTGTTCATTGCAAACATCAAATTTTCCTTCTCTATAAAATTTTTTACATTTACATGATGGGGGTGGGAACTGATGAAACGAGAGGTTCTTTGGTTAATAAAGATAAAAAACTCAGTGGGGTTTATATATGATAAATTCCTTGCAATGGGACCTGTATAAAATACTCATCATGCGATAGTGAATTTCTTTCGGAACCTTTCAAAATTATTTCCTGGTTAAAAAAAATTGCGGTGGGTCTCATCACAAATACTCACCTGTCAAAAATTTATTTTGCGACACGATAATGATATTGTCAAATTTACCATGACATGACCAAGGGGATTTGAAACACGACATGTTTCCTATCAAGAATGATATTTCCCATGTTTTGGCTGGAAGGCGTTCCAAAATTATTTCAGACAGGATTGTTGACCAAAAAAAATACATGTTTACATTACAAGATATGAAACAATATTTGAATAATGTCATAAATAGTTCCTTCCTCGGGACTATTTTCAATTGACCTAGGTCCCATCAAAAATGACACAAATGAAAAGAATATTTTCCACACACTGTGAGTTATTAAGATCTACCTTCACCAAGTTGATACATGATTAAGACTCTCCATAAGGAACTCTATCTTATATATAGGTATCCTCAGGAGAGAAAAAATCATGTTACATCCCCATGCCAGTCCTCAGCCACCCGAGGATTTGGCTCACAATGAAACATTGAATGTCGCTTCCAATAAAATTTTTTCAATACACTCAACTTTTATGAATCCTCATATGGAACTGCCAACTTCAACTATATCGCAAAATGTTTCAGTGTATCTTGTAAATCACCTAGAGGTCACATATCTTGTACAACCCCATGTACTAAAGCTTAGTAACTCGGCAGATCATTCTAAATATCATGCAGTGGAATCCATTCTTATTTCCTTTGTAGATGAATAATAATATAAATTTGATCTTCCATGATCGATGATTATGTTTGGGGATCTAACACCCAGAAGATATGGGGATCAAAAACCACAC
Organism: Viscum album; assembly: GCA_963277665.1. Taxonomy (NCBI): domain Eukaryota; kingdom Viridiplantae; phylum Streptophyta; class Magnoliopsida; order Santalales; family Viscaceae; genus Viscum; species Viscum album. The sequence continues at coordinate 2,055,111,925 of OY728127.1, read as the reverse complement.
ATATATGATCCGAGCATATTTTTTTCCTATCAACCAATTTCTACATGTATCGAGCTGAAAGGAATGTGATCAGTATCCTGGTGTATGAATACATCATCCATTATAAAAACCCCAGAATCCCATGCTTAAATGTCAATCTCGGAAAACAAAACAATGCTGGTCTAAATAAATCTCATAACAACACATCTAATGATAGAACCAAATACTTTGATAACACTCTATTTCGACCCAACCCATCGGTTTCCAGAACACAATTACCCCAATATTTCCCCCAGTATTCCCAAGGTTGGTGACCTGTGCCATGTAGGAATTTTTGACAATTGGGAGGAATTGGAATAATCATCTTGTACACAAAGAGACAACCCCACGACCATACAATTCATAATTAAATAACAAATAGTACCAAGGCTCGCATACATCTATGTTCTCACAATAAGAGTACAATATTAAATTACTAAAAGTGATAAATATATCCAAATAAAATCCCAAAAAAAAACATTAATTAGTCCAAAAATATCTATCTTTGGGCACTATGATCAAAAGAAAGAGCAGGAAAATTCTTTAATCTCTCAAGATCAATTTAGGCTCTCTGAGGTCCATGTACTCAAAGGACTGCATCAAAAGGGTTATCTTTAGCATAAAATAAAACACATTTGGGAAGAGCCTCTTCAAGGGTGAGTAAAATAATACCCATTAGTACTCCCCAAAAAAACTAATAATGATGAATTACGAATATTAATCTCACAAATATAATTCAGAAAGGAAACAGAAACATGTAGATCAAATATATACACTAGAAATACATCCCACCACCCTACGTTCACAAAAAACTTTCTACCATACAATTCATTATTATTCAATTCTTTATCCTTGATAATCCACCACAAGATCCATGTCATCATCATAGTCACTCATCTATGAGCTCAATATCATTGTGCCTGACCCATGAATGATAGCTAGTCACAGATGGACCAAACACAATGATAGGGGTTCTATCACATGACCTATAGGGGAAAACAAAAACACAATGTAGATAAACCCACTTTGTAAGAGATCGTACTCCAACGATATAGAAAATAGTACACCTATGTCCACCTAATGAGAGGAAAAAATTTACGGTTTTGGAATCCATACCGACTCAATAGACGCCACCTAGGGTTTAAAAGTGATATATGATCAATCTCTAACCTCATAGACGAAATCCAAAATATCTATCAAAGAATCACCATCTAGAGGGGATCAAAATAAAATCCCATGGACATAATTACACATTATACCATTGTGGGAAATAACCATTGGATAGAACCAACCAATATAGTTCAAGACTCAAGAATCGAAGGGAAATAACCTATTAATGGGTGTGAACAATACATATAGGGGAGAAAGACATATCAATCCAACAACTATCCTTCCCATGTGGTGATTAATCACAGAATATAAAATATCAAAATAAACAGTATTTATGAATAGTACATAGTGTGTATTGATTTCCTAACACCTTCCCATGTTATCTTTAAATTATTATTCACCTATGGCCAAGCCTACATAATGACTAGTGTACACCAGTATATCCAGACGCACACCTAGATGAGTCTTTGTACTTGGTCTTCCAAAACCTATGTCAATATTCCGGCCATGATGCTAAAACAATTGACAATATGTGAGATAGGGTTATAGGACGTGGATTATTTAACTTTTTTAGATACCGTTGTGCCTCATTTGGGGCTCTCACAAGACCTAAAACATCTTATTTTAGGACATTTAAACCATGATTTTCTAGATAGAATAGGTTCTCCTCCATGATGTTATATGCATCATCGGTGCCACTATTCTTACTAGATACTGTAGATCAATTTTCATAAAAGAATATTGTTCCTAGAGATCATTGATTCATGATTCTAATATACATAGGAAATTGCCACTCTTTATATTTATAAACTCACTACCAAAAAAAGGATAAACGTGAATTGAAATCCATCATGACCCTCCCTGGATCATAATTGTTTAGTACCTCCCCTTGATCAAACTATTGATCTTGAATTATAACCATAGTATCTGTCAATTGCACTGAAGAACAGTCTTGCAAAGATCGAATATAGGGTATTCATCGAATCATGGGTCAAGTAAATTTCATGTGAAACAAAAGAAAAGAAAGTGTAAAATTAATCCATAAACCATTAAATTTGAGGACTGTACCTCATATTTTGATCATTCTTCCTCAAACTATTTTCAAAGATATAGATGAATGATAAATGTTAAAAAAATTAAAAAATATAAATCCACCAATTTAATTTACCATTGATACTCAGATAAATTCTGTTTATTGAAATGATCATACCTCAACTGATCTAAAAGAATGTGATGATATTTTTCCAAAAAAAATTATAAATGTATTTTGGATATCCCACTAAAGAAGAATGGTCCAACATTGCTGTCATTGGTGAGATCCACACGTTTTGGTGGAACATTGGCCCCTGATCGAGATATGATCTGGACCCTTCTTCCAAGAGCACTCACTAATGATCTCTCTTGGTCTCCATGGTTTAACAATAAATCAAAACACACCTCTCTATTCATGTATTTATAGAGGAGATAAGCCACGTCATAAAAAAATAAAATAAATTTACTTATACATTAATTATATTTATGTTTGTCACTAATATCTTCTTCATGAAAACCACTTGAAATCAATAGTTATGTTATTCATAGGGAAATACACATGATCAAAACTCAATAGTGCCCTCAGATTTAGAATTTAGGCCCTCATTTGGTAATTATTAAGTTATTTTAGAAAAACATCATGAGTGTAATGTTAATATTTTTATTATATTTCAATAATTTGTTTCTGCTAATGTGGGATTCATAATTTCATGTCCTCTCAACACCTATAATAAAAAATATTCCATATCATATCCAAATACAATTCAAAAAAAAATTGAAAACATTAAAATATTTAATTTCAAAATATAATGGGGTTTCCCCTGATAAAATTTTTTGTTAGTTCTTTCATCATAAAAAAACCGTCCATTTTATTCATATTTTAGTTTACAAAATATTATTATTTAATCGATATAATATTTCAATATTTGGAATGTTTTTTTTAGTTAGGAATGGAATTTTATATTTTTGGCATACTGTATGTATTTTTGTGTTATTGACTTTGTAATGTTTCATGCAATCTATTTGGGATGAATGGTTCTTCCATTATAGACCATGCATGGATGGTTCTGTTATATTTCAAGGACATATGGTTATGTTATTAACCATGTTGAGGTGGTTAAATTATTTACCAAGGATGGTTGTGTCTGTGGTATCCCTCCAATGAATTGGATGTTCCATAGATGAAAAATGAAAATAGGTTTTACTGAGATTATATGAGTGACATAGAAAATTATTTCCCATGTTAAATATATATATGATTAATTTGTACTAATAATTTTTTATGGAAATAATTTGATTTATACACTTTTGGATAATAACAATATTAAAATATTTATTTAATTTTCTTCTTAAGTAGTGCCGTTCTTCTAAAATTGTTTTTAATATTTATGCATTTTTTCAATATATTAAAATATTTATACATTTTCTCCATACTAAGCATATTATTTTCATCCAAAATTTTTATAATATTTCAAATAGGTTATACATTTGAGTAAAGGAAAAAAATAGTCAATTTGAATGTTAATATTATTCCTCATGAAAATAAATGATGTTTTTTTAATGATTTCGTATTATTGTAAAAAATATATAATTAATAGAATTTTACACTTTGAATATATATAGTCTTACAATTTATGAGTATTCAATTAATTATATAAAATAATAAACAATAAATATCATCAAATTTGAAGAATTATTTATTAACCTGAAACTAATTATTATGTAATTTTAATTTATGGGTCCTTATAGGGTTCTATTCCAAAAAACCTTATCCAAATAATACCCTTAATCATGTTATATTACCATTACAAAAAATATCAAAAGTGGTATTGATGAAATTAAAGATGTGATCAACCAACGACATACCATCCCCAGAATAATTATTTTTTCCCATATAACTTTTACATGACAATTATTTTCATTAATTATATTTTTTAATTGATCATAATTTTTTCTATAGAAAAAGAGAATTCACTCTTGTGTATCACCCAGGAATGTCATTTTTCATGTGAAGTAAGGTCCATTATTATGACTGAGGTGATGATTGACTCAAGGGGCAATGAAAAAAATTCTTGAGTAGTTAGTCTAACTATGATAGTGTTAGTTCCATATCCACTTGTTGGATCTTTATTGTGATAGAATTACATTGTAAAACAATTTTATATCATCGATAGAAAAATTAATATGTTATTTCTCAATTTTACATTCACTAAATTGTACCATAGGTTTATGATTCATAATATATTGTTTCAGTAATCTATATTCCAGGTTTTCTACTATACATTCTCTTTTACCGACTGTTAGGAATATGAATCATGTATCCGATAATTCAGGGTTACATTAATACATTAGAATATGATACATGTGTTCATATCACAAAGGCAAAAATCCTAAAGTTGCATGGGTAAAATAGATAAATACATTAATTTAAAACTCATATTGAAAATAAAAAAAATAAAACATGGTTTTAATTAATTTTTTGTATCCTTGAAATCATTTATAGATTTCAACATGATATGATACAGAATGTAAAAAAAATAAGTGGTGAAATCAAATACTCATTAAAGGTAACATACAAGGAAAACAATCCAGAATCAATAAGGAATAATAAATATGAGAATGTAAAAAACTAAAAAAACATTCCAATTAATAAATATTTTGAGAAATAAGAATATTTTTTAATGAATTAATGATGAAAAAATAATTAAATATAAATATCAAATTATATTTAAGAAAATCCATAGATAATATTATCAGGAAAATATAATGGTTAATGTTTAATTAATTCTCAACGAAGGATATTGTTAACATTGGTTTTCATGATATGTGATATCGTGGTATATATAATAATTATACCTTCCACCATGATAACATATTTTCTTGGTAGAAATATACTAGTAACAAATTCAGTATCAGATTACTGATTTGTTTTACGAGACTCTTCAACATATCAAGGTGTTATAAAATTCCTAACATATCTCATCACCACATTTTCAGTGAATTTATCATATATCAAGTCATCGATTTAATTTAGGAATAATAGTGATTATCATAAAACAATAGTATTGATAATGGAATATGAATTATAAATTTTTCCATAGTCAATAAAACATTATTCAATGTAAAACATCTCATGTCCAAATGTTATATAGTTTAAAAAATATTCATATAAATGAAACAAAGAATATTGATATTTCTACCTCATGAAATGATCAATGATTAGAAGAGTGTGAAATTTTTAAAATAATTTTAATGAATACAAAATTAATATATAATGTGATATTCAATACATTTAATAGTCTCAATGAACATACAAATTCTTGAGAATGGATAATTATGGTATCATTATAATATTATATATATATATAGTATATGTAAACTGAAAAATATTTCTCATTTGTGAATATAAATACCATAAAAATATCAGTTAAAACATTCTTGACAAAAATGAATTTTAACTATGAAAATAACATATAATTTATTAGAAATTTACTGAATATTTGAAAAATAATTACTTTAATGAAAAATATTCTACTTCTAAATAAATTATTAATATATTGGGAGGACATGAAGGAGATAAATCCCATTAATTATTATTACATTATTTCAATGATTTGGTTAGAAATTTTGTTTAAAAATTTAAAAATTAATTCATTTAGATGAAAATATGAAGATAGATTTTAATTTTTTAAAATGAAATACATTTTAAAAAATTACATTAAAAAGATATTTGAAAAGAATAAAAATATTTTTTTTCAAAAAAATAACAAGACATGGTCAAGGAAGAATAGATTCATAGGTAAAGAGGAACTCGAGTGTATTTTTATAAAATAAAATACATCCATTTGTATATGTTTATGGTTAAAATTATAAAAATTATAATAATTTTAAAAAATAACTATAGGAATAAAAAATAATTTTTTTAAGGATGTATCAAATAATTCATCAATTATATACATAATCATAAACAATCCAACAAAATTATTATATTGTGATGTAATTCCATATGAATTTGGTCACATTTGAATAGTTAAACCCATTAACGAAATAACATCAAATAAAACTCAAAAACCAATTAATATAAATATATTAATTATATTACCTATCTATGTGGTAGTATAGACACAGCTTTAAAATAAATAGGTTCACAATAACAAATATTTCTTATCGGAGATGAAATTTAAGTGAAAATTTTTAGAAATACTATATAATTGAAGTGAGAATTAATTATATAGATTTTTATGTCATTGAAGTATAATTAATCACATTACATTTTTAAAATAATTTATTATAATCATATATTATTACACAGATAACAATACAATATCAAAGACAATGAATAATTGATGTAACATAATGATAAATTTTCGGAGGAATCCAAAATCCATTTAGTAATTATCTTGTCAACATACACCGGGTGAAATAGTTTGAATTATAACAGTAAATAAATTTTTTTATGGATTATTAATTTTATAACATTTAACATGGTATTATATATATTATATAGAATAAATTTTTCCCATAACATTTAAACATTCCTCAATGAATTGAAATTTTAGTTAAATCCCTTTTCTCATGTTTCCCTTTAAATAAAACTAATTAAACCACATGTATAATGGTTTTAATATAGGTATTAATATATACCAAAACATTTTTAATATTGAAAATATTTTATATTTTATTCTTATTACAACTTATCATATGTTAGTTAAGAATATTTCATTTTTATTTTTGTTTTTGGTGTTATCTAGTTTGTTTTCTATTCCATGTTTTATCGTGAATTTTCATATTATTTTAAATATTATATTGTAACAACATTTGGAAAAAAATTTTGTTATAAATATTGTATTTATTCTTTATATATCTTTTTTTATTGATTCTTGAATACTGGATCTGAAAAATGAATCGCATCCTTGCATGAGGATGGTATGTTGTACATATGCATGAGTGATGATATCATTAACTTTATGGGTGATAGAGTAAGGAAGTGGATGATATGTTAATTATATAAGGTTAATACCACCAAATATGTATCATGTATTTTAATGTTTTCAATCATTATTACTATAAATATTATTCAGTTATGGAAGAAAATTACACATTTAGTGATGCAGTATTCCACAGTACAAGCGTGTGGTATATTTGTTTCCCAATTGATCGATATTGAGATGGATAAGTATTATTAAATTAACATTATAACATATTATTATTTCTCATATACTATTGTTATTATATTTTAAATTTTTGAACATAATTAATAGGGTTAAAAAAGACATAAATTGAAATAGATTAGTATAGATAAATATCATTGGTTATAAGAACATCATTTAGATACCATATTAATAGCTTATTTAAAGTTTATTTGGATGACCATAATCTCTAGATGGTTTCAATCTGTTTTGGAGATTTGTTTTAAACATTTCTAGAGGTAAATGGTCTGAGATGTGTGAATATGGGGGGGAAAAGTTTCCATTTTCTTAGTAAGTATGAGTGTAATTTTTTCAGTACTCAAAAAAAATTTAATAGTGTGATACCACTCTTAACCCATGTTACTAGAAAATAGTTAAATAATATCAAAAGGCTTGATATAATTTTTAAAAACCTATAATCCTAAAATTATGAAACTTTTAAAAATATTATTCCTTTAACCTTTACTATTACCCAACTATACCATTTTTTAATTAGAGTAACTAATTTTTTTGACAATATAATTCTAACATTAATAAAAAATTAAAAATAATAATTATCAGATAATAATGTCCCAATTATTTTCAAATATATATAAATTACATTATTATAAATACTATATCGGTAATTTTTTTTAACAAAATAATATGTAACATGTACAAAAACCATTTTAACCTTGACTGATGTTACACCGCCTTTACAATTTATCCTAAAATACTATTACTATAATAATAATTTTTCCCTTTATATTTTCAAGATATCTCCTTTTTAAATTATTTATATTCACTAGAATGAATTTGTAATAAATTTGTTTTAAATAATTTAATTATTGATCATTAATAATAAAATATTATTAATGTAGATATTTGAATCATTCACATAATTTTTCATTAAAAACAATGAAACTTTTAAATAAATTAAAATAATATAATAAAATACCTCTAATATGATTTCTATTATCTATGATTTTAGTGGGACACTAAAATTCATTAAATTTATATTACATTTATAATTTTTTAGATCATTTAATTTATATTCATTTTAAATATATAACTACAATGTTGAAATTCCAAAATTATTTAAAGTTATTATATTATAACAGATAAATAGAAATTTGTTTCTATGATAAAGAAAACATATAAATCCTTCATAATAATTTTTATAATTTAACAAACTTATTTTATAAATATATATCTAAATTATAATATTCATAGAATATAGAACAAAAAATGTCAATATATATAGAAAATAGAAATTATATAATTTTTATGTCATTATAGACCTTATCTCTTTATTTTAAACATAGTAAACATATATTCTCCTAAACCATTTCAATATATTTTTATCCTTTTTTATTGATTATGGAAAAATATATATATAACTTTTTATATGATTGTATTTTGGATGATTTAAAATATGAAATCTATTGCACCAATTTAAACTCATATTGGGGGCATAATGTAATTTAAAAATAAATCCAAAAAATGTGTCAAAAACAGTTTTTCAATAATTTTTTTACACATATGATGACCTTATAGTAACTATATGACTAGAGAACATCATTATATGGATTTTTAGTCATGTTTCAAGATATATAACAAATACATTTAATTTAGACTATTTTTTATTAATTATTATTTTAATTATTCAAACTTCCATGACATTATCCAATTAATAATAATTATCTATATAATGAATTTTTTGTAACTATTCATCAAAAAATATATCCTTTTATAAGACCCATAAACGATCATAATAAAAATTTTATATTATTATTTCCAAAATGAAGGTCATTATATTCAAAAATAATAGTATAGTTATAGAAATAAATTATGTCATTTTCTCAAAAAAATAATAAAAACATATTTAATATAAATTATATAATTAAAGCATAAAAAGAAAATAATAAAAAATATTCCATTGTTTACCCATATAATTATGTCATGTAAAATTATTTATTCATAATTTTCAAAAGTATCTTATTCCAATTCATATTGATAATATTTTTATCTTGGTTATAATAGTCACATTTAAATATTTTATCACAATTCCATTTGGATCAATGAAGGATGTCATACAAAATATTAAACACAGTCTTCCATTGAAATAATATGATAGTTAATGGGGTATAATGTAATCATTAGACTATTAAAATATTAGAGAGGAAACATGACTATATTTGACAATGATGAATATGAAATAATTGGGTGTGACCTGATACCATAATGGTTCATGGATGAGGAGGACTGCATCATTATTGATGGGAGTGTAGTAGTACCTACTGACATAATAGTGGATATAGTGATAAACAGAAATAAAAATATGTTGTTATTAAATGATGATGTAACTATTATTTAAAGTGACTTTTAGAAATATTTTTTGTTTTCAGGTATGAAGACGGTGAGAACTATGATTATTTCGTGATGTCTTACCTTCCAGATGATAAACACTATCTACTAAGGTCCAGGTGTAAAATCATATGTTTACCCCATTTTTTCTTATGGATTTTGGGAAAAAGACATTGAAACCCCAGCTGATGTGCGAAGGGTTTCAGAGAATTCACTATAAGGACCTATCCTTAAAACATTACATAGTCTTGATGTAAATGGATAATTCACATTGAGGATATTTTTAGGATTTGAGTTTTAGAGAATTATCCCATAAATTTTACATTATATCTCAAAAAAATTACATTTTATACACTTTTACCCAGTTTCCCTTTTTTATAAAATAAAAACTCCAAAAAAAGAGTCACGTCTACTTCCATGTTTTAGACAGTGTGAATTTTCCTTGATCCCATCCCTGACCCTATTCATCGTTAAGTCCTATGAAAAACATTTCAAAACATTGGATAAGAATAAAAAATCGTAGTAAGGGTTTTAAAATAAATAAATAAAACATTATTTCATCAAAACATAAGTTTTTTAACATAACTCATGAAATTATATGATTTATGAATAACACAAAGTAATTACATATCCTAAAGGTAACTTGTGGCCTACATAACATACTTACATTGTATCTTTAATAGCTACGTAGGGAGTTAAATTTTGAATAAAAATCATAATATATTACCTAAATCTCATAGGAGAAACATTACTGGTTACCTCTTTAAAATTACCCAATGCATTAGAGAGATGTCTCGAGTTCACCCACACTAGGTTTATCCCGTAACCGCCAATATATGTAATCAATTCCCAAGAACCATCACATATTCAAAGAAGATAAAACAAACCAAAATGAAAGATAACATTTCCAAATTTCAATCACAATATATCATTTAAATATATTCAAATAAAAAATCCATTATCAAAACAATTTTCATTAACAAAATTAATAAAAGTGTATATGGTATTTATTTTCCTTTTGAAAATGTTACTACTTATTATGGAAGCCATAGATCAAATAATACTCGTGGTGGCGGAAAAGGTCATTGTCACTGCTTACGTTAAAAAAACATTCTTTTTCAGTCATTTAGTATAATACCTTGTAGAAAATATTTCACTTTGAAATAAATGAAAATTCAATGGGGTTTATACACCCTATAAAAGAAACTCATGTATAAAAAAAGATGATTCAATGAAAGGACACTGAGACAAAGTCACTTACCTCATGTCCGACATGACCTGTTCTTTCTTTAATCTCTTGAATAATGAATATAAGTTAATTTCAACTTGATTAAGAAAATTTTTCTAGTTTATTATTCCTTTTATATAACTTCTTACTATATTATAAACATTATGTAATTATTTATGTTAATAGTGATCATTTTGTCGATATTTTTTTCTTGAGTCAAAAATGCACTTCTTATAATTAAAAGATGTTAAAGTGGTAAAAAATAATTAAAATCCTGAATTATATTCATGATTTATATATCATATATATGATATATATTCAGTATTTATATGTATTTATTACTATACATAACATTTGTAGTTAAGAAATTAAATGCACCATTCATGGAGACAGTAAGTCGTACGTACACATAAACGCTACATTAATTTATATTTCATATTTAATGGGATGAAAACATAATGATAAATAAGTATATTATAATTCAATTATAATATAATATATAATTTCATTAACTCAGTCCTTTATACCTTACATGTATGGCATTAACGAGTCATATAATGTTGAGGGGGCAGTAGTCCACACTTCCTCAAATAAAATTCTCGCATTTACCATGTATGGAAACCAAAAATTTATGATCAAAATGAAAAATACATAAGAATAGAGACAATATAAATATAATATATATCACATATAAATATAGTTCCATAACAATATCTATCATAAGAGGTGGAAGGAGAAGATTGAACAATCATCGTTTTGTGAGGTAGTAGTTCGCCGTCCACAGAAACATAATGTTCTTTACCCATTAGATGGAAGTCTGTTTAAATGTAGTTAGAATACATGTCATAAAAACAACCTAGTATATCTATGATACATGTATTGTTATAATAGAAAGTAATAAAAATAGTTTTGGTGGTTGGATTTGTAAAATAAAATAAAAGAACTCAAGAGAAGACGTTACCATTAAATCGGGTAACTCCCTTTGGTTTAAACCAAAATGATTTTTTGAAGCGCCTTATAACTATAGTATAGCTTTTAGGTGGAAGATATGGATCATGAAAACATATATGTGAAGAGTTTAGATGGGAAAAATTTCATGATTGGTGTGAGTAATGGGTTAGAATTGAGGGATTTTTATTAGGGGGAGGAGGGGCTCTTTAGGAATGTTTGAAATTATTATTTTATTATATAAAGATTTTTGGTTTATAAAGGTCCAAAACATATTAAAGTCAAATATAAGATGAATATTCTTTGAAATAATGTCATAAAATAATAATTGGAAAGGGTTTGAATATTTTTCAAATTTTTATATTATTATTTATTTAAATAATTCATTAATGAGATAAACACTGCATCATTATTGTGTCATATAATGTTTTATTTATATGATGTAAAAAAAATTAAAAAATTACTAGATGTAGGAAATCTTTTTATATTTCTAATGAAAATTTATAGTCAAATATATAAATTATATAACCCCACATTATATATTATTTTATCAAAACTATACTTGTTTATAATATTTTTATTTTTATATTAAATAAAAAGTTATTAATATAATTATATTGCCCTAGTATCCTTAAAAGGCCAAAAGTCTCACCCAAGTATCGTATGGGTAAGAAATTATTCATCTAATAATGATAGTAAAAATGTTAAGGTAATTTTATATTATTATAATACTATTTTTACCTTGATTTTCCCTATATAGATTTATCCGTGGTTAATAAAAGTAAAAATTTACTCTTCACCAAAAATAATTTTCATCATATTGAATGATGTTTTAGTTACTAATAACAACCATGTATGTTAGGTTTTCAAAATTCAATTCACAAATGATGTAAAATTTCATTTAAATGAAAAATATGGATTTTTTAACTACTACTCAGTGTTTTCACTAAGCATAAAAAATTTATGTTTTTCAAATAAATACGAAATATTCATCCTAAACACAATTTGATATTCTGAATTCAAAAATGATGTCCATTTTACCAAATTAAAAACATAGATGTTGGATTAATTAATTTAAAATTAATTCCTATTGACAAAAAAGGTGTGTTTTTATGAAATAATAACTATCAAAATATTGACACAAGTATATGTCAAATTTCAAAGTGAAATGACTTCCAATGACCAAAATTTTACTAAATGGTAAAAATATAATATAATTACACATTAAAAACAATTATAAATATAATCAGACTATATAAATAAATTATATTAAAAGGTAGTTTTGAATTAAGATACATTATTTTTAACTATTCATTAAAAATGAATTATATCAGAAAAATACCAATAATTTACCCAATGTAAATTTTGATGTCTCAATTATAAAGAAGATTTATATTTTGTTAAATAGAACATATAAACGTGACGAAAACTATATTTAGATAAGGATCTCAATCAAATGGAATTAAATCAATAATTTAATGAATAATAGAGTTTATTGTGATTAAAAATAGATTCATTCACATTTTAAGACTCTAACTTTTATTTGATAAATGTAAAATCATTTATGAAAACTATTGAATCATAATATGGTTACCTCTGTTCAATCATTACAATACACTGGCTAACTGTTAGATACTATTTAAAATAATATCATATTATTATATTTCTGTATGACTCAACATTGTGTGCCACATTTGTCTTTGGAGAAACCCACTATTACGTGTCAGGTATTCAATCAAAAATATAATCACCATTAAACTAAAAAAATATTTAATTCCCAAATTTTAATAAATATGAAAATGTATTTTCCTTTATTTACCTTGGATGTTACATCTTTCCCCCTTTTGGAAACTACGCCTCTCCAATGATATTATCTTATCAAATATGTGGGCTTATTTATCCGTCATAGCATTCTCAGATTCCCATGTTTCCTCTTCAACCATATGAATATTCCACAAAACCGTTACGTGATTAATTACCATATTATGCAACACTTTTTCTCTTTGGTCAAGAATCAGGACTGGTAGTTCCTTATAAGAAATATTCTCTTCCAACTAAACTACCCCTGGGCTCAAAGCATGAGATGGATCTGGCATATACATTTTCAATATTGAAACATGAAACACATTATGTACCTGGGATAAACATGGAGGTACAGTCACCATGTATGCAACTGATCCAACTTTCTCAATGATTTCATAAGGTCTAATGAACCTCGCACACAACATTCCCTTCATTTAAAAACGCATCACTCTTTTCCATGGTGAAACTTTGAGAATGATATGATAACCTACCTCAAATGAAAGATCATTCATTTAGTTATCCACATAAATTTTTTACATGATCTGAGCTATTCTCATGTTCTTTTGAATCAACCAAACTTTTTCAACCATCTCTTCTACCAATTATGGTCCCATCAATATCATTTCGCCTACTTCATCTAAAAAACCTAGTGTTCGACACTGCTTCCATTATAATGCCTCAAATGGAGCCATCTGTATACTATAATGAAAACTATTATTTAAAAAAAATTCAACCAAAGAATGATGTTGGTCCCAACATCATTGGTAATCCATTGAACAAGCCTGTAACATAACATCCAAGGATTGCATTTTTCATTCTGACTTCCCATCTGATTGAGGATGAAAGGCTATACTAAATTTTAATTAAGTACCCAATGAATTCTGATGGCCTTCCCAAATGATAGATGTAATTGTGGGATCATGATTAGATACAATGGAGAGTGGAACTCCATGAAACCTGACTATATCTTTAACATAAAACCGAGAAAGTTGATTTAGAGACAATGTATCTCGAATAGGAAGAAAATGAGTAGATATTTTCAGTTGACGAACAATAACACAGATTTCACTATTACCTCAAGATGTCTTTGGTAAGACCACAACGTAGTCCATGTATATATTTTTCCATTTCCACTCTATCACCGGTTAAGACTGAAGCATCCATTTTGGTAACTGCCACTCTACTTTATCCTGTTGACAATTCAAACACTTCACTGTAAAGTCAGAAATATCACTTTTCAGTCCATCCCACCCGTAATACACTCAATGAAATATGTACATATTAATACTTCCTAGATAAACTAAAAACCTAGAACTATGAGCTTCACATTACAACTCATTCTTTAAATGTGAATCATAGGCCACAAATAATCTCTTCCAAAACAACCAAACACAATCATTATCAAGGTTAAAATCAGAAAACATACCCTTCTGAACCAACTCTAGTTTTTTCAACAACTCACTATCTTCCTTCTATGCGAGCTTAATTCTGTCTGATAGAGATGATTTAACAGAAACCTGAAACAAAATAGAATAATTTTCTGCACCAACAACATCTATTCCAATGTTCATCATGTCTTTAATCGAATCATCTTGTTCCAAATGTAACAAGGTTATTGTAGCCGTAATTTTTTTACTGAAAGCTTCAAGCACTTTATTTGATTATCCCAGATGGTAATTGATCGTGGAATCATAATCCTTGATTAATTCCAGCCATCTCCTCTTTCCCATGCTCAATGTTTTTTGAGTGAATATATACTTATAACATTTGTGATCTGAAAATATTTCATAATTTAGATCATAAGAATGATGCCTCCATGTTTTTGAAAAAAACAAAACATCATCTAATTCCATCTCACATGTACGGTAATTTAACTCATGAGTCTTCAACTGATGTGAATCATAAGAAATTACTAGATCATTCCACATAAGGACACAACAATGTCAATTCAACGAAGCATCACAATAGATAACTGACTCACAATTTTTGGAAGGTTGTGCCAAAACAATATAATTCACTAATCTTCATTTCAATTCCTTAAAACAATCATCACATTATTTTTTCCAAATGAACTTAAAACCTTATCTAATTAAATTATTCAGTGGTTTGGATAACCATGCAAAAAATTCAACAATCCACTTGTAATAACCTGCTAAAACAAAGAAAAATACAAATCTAGGAATTTTTTTTGTGTCTGGTGCATTCTTCAAAAACTTTTGTTTTAGTAGGATCAACAGTTATGCCATTTTTGAAACAATGTGATCAAGGAATGAAAATTATTATAAGAAAAACAAAGACTTCATGATTTTCCCAAACAATTTCATTTCTATTATGTTTTTCATCACAACTCTTAAATAACAATCATGTTCCTCCTTACTTTTAGAATAAAACAAAATATATTCAATAAACACACTGACCATATTTCACCTAAGTCAACTAATCCATCACTAAAAAAACTATTCATTTATGATTATATCAATCATAGGATTATGTTTTGGATGGTTGCGTTGCTCCTGAAGTCATCCCATCACAGCTGCCTTATTTCCTATATGGAAAACCATTTTGAACACATAAATATCATAGCCTAAGAAAAATGGTAATGTTTAAATGCTATAACATTTTAATCGTTCCATAATTTAATTTATAGACATTAATTTAACAACATTATAACTCCTAAATTTATTTAAACCAAACTATGATACAATCTATAAGGACCCATCCTTAAAAAATTATATAATCATGATTTAAATTGATAATTCACATTGAGGATCTTTTCAGGTTTTTAGTTTTAGATAATTAGTCCATAATTATTACATTACATCTCAAAAAAATTAAAATGTAGACACTTCTACTTAGATTCAATTTTTTCAAAAAATAAAAACTCTTAAAAAATGAGCCTTGATTAGTTCCATGTTTTAAACAACATGAAGATTCATTGATCCCATCTTTGACCCTATTCATATTAGATTACCCATAAAAACATTTCAAAAAATTTTATGAGTATAAAAAGCTCAATAAGGGTTATAAAATAATGAAAGAAATTTTTTTTCATCAAATCATAATATTTTTAACATAGCTCATTAAATTATAAGATTTATTAATGAAACATAACAATCAAAAATAATAAAGGTAACTTGTAGTGTCAATAACGTACTTATGTTGTAGCTTTCATAGCTACGTAGTGAGTTACATTTGGTATACCCATCATAGTATATTCCATAAATATCTTAGAAGAAACATCCATGTTTACCTCCATCATGTTATAAAATACATTTAAGAGCTATTTTGTGTACATCTACCCTAGGTTTATCACAAACCACCCATATACATAAACAATGCCCAAAAACCATTACATATTCATAGCACATAAAACAAATATAATGGAAAGATAACATTTACACATTTCAATCACAATATTTTATTTAAATTTATTGACATAAAAAATCAATTTTCAAAAACATTTTCAATACCAAAATACATAAAAAAGTGTGTGGTATTTATTTTCCTTTTAAAAACATTATATCTTTTTACGGAATTCATAGATAAAAATATACTCACGGTGGGGGGAAATGGAGTTGTCACCGCTAACGTTAAAAGAAACATTATTTTTTATCATTTAGAAATAAGCCTCATAGAATAATATTTCCTTTGAATGAAATGAAATGAAAAATTTGTTCATACACCATATAAAATAAATTCGTGGATAAAAAAAATATTCCTCAATGAAAGTAGATTGAGATAAATTCCAATACCTCATGTCTGACATGACCCGTTCATTCTATAATCACTTGAATAATATACTAAAGCTAATTTATATTTTCTTAAGAACATTTCTCATGTTTATTTTTCATTTAATACCCCTTACTACCATGTGGTGAACATTATGAAATAATTTATGTTAATAATAGTCATTTTGTCGATATTTGGTACTTGGGTAAAAAATGAACATCTTTTAATTAAAAGATGTTCATGTGGTCAAAATTCCATTATCCCAAGAATGATATTAATGATTTATATATCATATATATAATATATATCGATTATATATATGTATTTATAATATTAAATAACATTTGGAGGTTAGAAAAGAAAAGCACCATTCATTGTGATGGTAAGCTATACGTACACCTGAATGCTACGTTCATTTCTATTTAATATTTAAGGGATTGAAAAAATAATGATACATAGGTATATAATAATTATAGTATAATATAAAATATAATTTCATTAACTCCATCCTATATACATTCCACGTATGGCATGAATGAATCATATCACTTTGTGGGGGCGCTAGTTCGCACTTCCTCAAATGAAATTATCACATTTACACATTATGGAAACCATAAAAGTATTACATAAATGAAAAATGCAGAAGAATATAAAAAATATAAATATAATATATTTCACATATAAGTATAGTGCCATCTCAATGGTCACCATAAGAGTTGGTAGGAGAAGATTGAACAATCATCGTTCCATGAGACAGTAGTTCGCCTTCCACAGAAACAATATGTTCTTTACCCATTAGACGGAGGTGTGTCTAAGTGTGGATCTAATACATAACATTGAAACAACCTATTATATCAGGGATAACAGTGTTATAAAAAATTATTAAAATGTTTTTAGGGGGGAGGAGAAGTAAAATAAAATAAAATAACTCAAGAGAAGATGTTACTTTTAAAATGTTTAACTTCCATTGGTTTGATTAAAAAAGATTTCATGAAGTGCCTTCTGCCTAAGGTCAGGATTTTAGGTGGAAGAGAGGGATCTTGAGAGATTATTTGGGCAGAGTTTGGATGATCAAAGGTGCTTCATATGTTTGAGTAATGGGTTATATGTGACGGATTTTATAAGGTGGAGGATTGTCTCTTTTTGAATGATTGAAAATATTATTTTATTATATAATGATTTTCTGTTCCTGAAGGTCCAAAACTTATTAAAGACAAAGATAATATGAATCTTGTCCAAAAAAAAATAATTTAATACAAATTGATAGGTTTTAGATATTTTTTTTAATTTTTATATTCATATTTATTTAAATTATTCTCTAATGAGGTAAACACTGCATCATTATTAAGTCATAATTAATTTTATTTATGTGATGTCTAAAAATAATAATAAAAACAACATGGTGTAAAAATATTTTTAGATTTAAAATTAATATTTATAGTTTAATATATCAATTATATAACCCCACATTAAAATTAATTTAGAAAACAATACAATTTTATGATATTTTTGTTTTATATAAAAAGTTATTAATATCATTATCTTACCCACGTGGCTTTCAAAGGCCAAGAGTCTCACCCTAAGATTGTCTGGGTCTGGAATTACTTATAAAATAAGGTCAAGATAAGTTTTAGTGTAATTTTATATTATTATAACATTGTATTTACCTCGAATTTCCATATTTACCATTAACCAAGGTAAATAAAATTCAAAAGGCTACTATTCACCAAATGATATCTTCATCCTATTGAACACCATTTTACTGACTATTAACAACCATGTATTTCAAATATTCTAAATTCAATTAATAGAAGCGGTAAAATTTCATTTAAATGAAAAATTCTATTTTTTAACTACTACTAAGATTTTTCACAATTCATAAAAATTGATGTTTTTCAGAAAAAGTAACAAAAAATTCAGCCTAATATATATTTGATATTCTGAATTCAAAAATTATGCCTCTTTTACCGAATTAAAAACATAGAAGTTTGATTAATATATTTAAAATTAAATCCCATTGTCAAAACAAGAAACTTGTTTTTATGAAATAATAACTATCAAAAGATCGACTCTTGTTTATATCCTATTTCAAAGTGAAATTAATTTCTATGATCAACATTTGGATTAAATGCTAAAAATATAATCTAATTACACTTTAAAACCAATTATAAAGATAATAAGACCATAAAAGTAAATTTGATTAATAGGCATTTTTGAATTATAATACAATATTTTTCACTATTAATTAATAAATGACTTTTCCAGAATAAAACCAAAAATTTACACAAAATAAATTTTTATGTCTGTATTCTAAAGATTAATTTTATTTTTTCAAACAGACCATATAAAAGTGACGAGAACTATATTTAAGGAGGGGTTTTCATCTAAAGGTGGTAAATCGACCTTTTAATGAATATTATAGTATTTATTCTTAAAATTAGATCCATTCTTGTCTTAAGCATGAAAATTTTATTTCATAAATGTAAAAACATTCAAGAAATTGTCTAATCATAAAATGGTTAGTACTGTTCATTTCCACCAATACAACAGTTAGAAGTTAACTACCATTTAAAATAAAATTATATTATTTTTTTAGGATGACTCAGCATTGTGTGCTACATTATACTTTATAGAAACCCATTTTTGCGTGTAAAGTATACCATCAAACATAGAATCCCATTTAATGTAAAAATAGTATTTAATTCTCAAATTTTAGTAAATATGAAAATGTATTATTCTTTATTCACCTGGGATGTTACATTCACGTCTCAGAAAACACGTATATGATCCTCTCATGATGGTGTGGTGCATATCTATTGACATGGGATGTCGACCGATTTTACCAATCCCAACGGTGATGTTTTCGAGCCCAGTGGTAGAGAATAGGTGTCACTTTGATAGTGGGGATATGAATAGTAAAATTGTGTGGGGTGGACCTAATGACAGACCAGTGGGATCCATTTTCATTGAGTCACAATGGTTGTGGGTTCATGGGGGTCCCACCCGACATTGGGGATAGCCACACCCATCAGCATGTTTTCATAGTGATGATCACACATTTTTTGTTATTTCTTGTTTTGGATGGTGAAACATCTGGCATTTTTTATAGGTGTGGGTGCCCCAGGTGTTGGGTTGAATATGATAAATTGTATAGATATCCTATTTTCTAGGCTAGGACTATGCCATTGATATGATGACTTCATGATGTTAATTATTTTTTTGATGGGGTGATGACGGATGTAATGTGGGATTGGATGGTGATGGTGTGTGTCTCTGATGACCTGGGGAGGTGGTTAGGCATTCATAGTGGGGGAGTTTAAAGAAAAGGTTATACTGGAGGGATGAATTGGTTCCTATTAGAGGCTGAATATGACATCAATTGTGGGATCCGACTATCACGGAGCTGGTTGGAAATGTGAGTGGGTCGGTGATGATGTTGCAGTCGAAAATACATTAGAATGTGGGTTTGTAAAGGCCTCCAGATGGGGATTATCAAAGACCTCGGGATGTAGGTTGACATGTGTCTCCCTCATATGGTGATTTATAATGACACCTTCAAGATATAGTCTGAATAGATTAATTTGACACATTTATCACAACGATGGTATGAAATAAGATGTGTTTAATATTGGGTCATGTGAACACTTTACTTCACAATGAGTTTTTATAATGGACCTTTTGGGAGGTATTTTTTTCCACGTTCATGTTTTGGTGGATTCTGATATTCCAAGTGTGTTGTGTCTATTGTAATTTTATATTCATTAATTATTTATTAGGACTTTGTATGCTCAGTTCCTGAAATTTTTTAGTATGATGAATTCTTGTTGATTTTCAATCTATAGATAGGTGACTCCCACTTCACACTGATACATGAGATTGAATTAGTGAGAGAGTAAGGAAAGAGTTTGTCTATGAGATCAAATTATTCCATGGATTTACAAATTTATTTTATATGATAGAGGTTAATCTAAGATAACAATGTTTCCCAAAGTATTTCATTTGGACATAATATAACAAATAATATTGAGTAATGTGTACCACACTCAGACAGATATTTATTATTAGGTTTCAATTCTCATAATAAATGATTTTATTTTAGCTTTTTTCATAATCATTAGTGGGGAATGGTATTATCTCATTTTCATGGTTTAGTTGACATAAAAACTAATTAATCATTTTTATAGTTTGATGGAACATTAAGAGGATCTTTATGGGAGACCATGATGTTCTCCACTTAGATGGCACGGGGATAGTGAGGCATCAATTATGGGGGCCTTTTTGGTTTATGTGTCCTTGAATAATGTGAAAAATATTCCAATGAGTATAATCACTACTATTAATTGGTAGAGATTAAATTTAGTTTAGAAGTGGATATTGGGGGATTTTTTCAAGTGTGATGGATTTCTCTGGAGTGTTACTCCAAGGTTATTCCACCTATTTCTGTCGAATAAATGTAAACTAACCCAATATTATGTTAGACACTACGATATTAGTGAGAGGGTTCTGGTAGTGTAATAATCTCATGATCATCGAATATATTTTCAAGGTATTCATTAATTCATATAAAAAAGAATATTGGGAGGTACATTCTCGAACCCATTCATGTTATCTATTATATGGAAGTTGAGTTTGTTAAAGATTAATATTAGTTGGTGGTATAGACGAAAATTGTAGACACACATGAGAAGTTATTAAGAGGGAAGAAAAATCGACTTGTCTATATCATATGAAATCATGGATGGATCTGGGAGGACATGTGGGTGAGGGAGAAATTTTTTTTAGCTCAATAGATTGAGTTATTAATCCTAGTCCACAGGAGAATCATCAATGTGAATGAATATATTGTAAATGGATTATAATATTGTTATATATTTTTTAATTTATTTCTAAATCCATATTTTCGGTTTAATTTATATGAATTTTTATTTTAAAATAGTTTTTAAATAAATTTTACCATAAATTATGGTTTGATGGTAGATAATACCAGTATAGAGGGTTTGAAATACCTTTTGGATGGTTAAATCCTCTATTCCATATTCTTTATAATGGAATAACCCTTTTCTATAGGTTTTGTAATGGTAACCATGGATTTCAGCAACTCTATAATGGTAAATTAAATTACCTTTACATATATAGAGATTTCAGTATAACGATATCCTAGACACCCAATGTATAATGGTAAACCATTCATCACATAATTGTAACAATTTGTTTTTAATAGAAGTGTATGGTAAACCATTAACATTCCATTGATTAGTAAATGTTATATAATTCATGTAAATATATATCTTAGAATATAATAAATATATGAATTTATCATGACCCAAAATGAATAGGTCTAACCCCTTACTAACCCGGGGCTACCTCTAATTGGCCAGGGGCTTCCGGCCAGTGCTTAGTAGGATGTCAATCAAATGAGAGGCATTTTTATAATGTACCTATACATATACAAACATATCCACAAACAAAAAATTATGAATTATAAAAAGTTGAATCCAAAGAATTCATACATATAAGATCCTCAAAGAGAGTATGATAGAATAATATTGAAAGAAAAAAAAATGAATAAATCCAAGTCCCACAAATAACTCTAAAAAGACTATCAGGGTCCATTGGAAGGGTCTAATGTCAAATGAATTCTCTTGGTAAACAACTTGGTCTGTCATGTTCCAACTAAACTAACATGATCTTGGTCCCCTCAAGATACCATTGAATGGGAAAAAATATTCCCAATACTTGAATCGTGCAGGAAAACCGATCTAGGGGTGAGTATAACAATACCCAGTTTGTAATATCGGAAATACAAAAAATAAAGAACCATGTATAGTAATCTTATTAAAAGATAAAAAAATATAAAATAGAAACATAAATATATAATAATGATATACACTATTCCACTAGAAGCTCATAACCAATGACAAGACATATGATTATCATCAATTAAACATGTATTCCTAAAAAACCCACACAATTGGACATTTTATCATTAGAGACACCGGAATAAGAGTTCTAGATCATTTGGATTCTCATATTAATGCTCAGTAGTCTAGGAAGAAAATGATACAAAGACAGAGATCGTGATTTGAGCTGCTTGGGGACACCAGGAACCCAATATAGTTCAACCTTCAATATATGGAATCATATGATAATGGAAAAACAAACCCTACCATTATGGTTTGATATATGTGGGATCAACACCCTACTCAGGGAGGTCATGCTAATTATTAAAACACAACACAGAGAACATTGATTTTAGAGCATCGAGCCATTATCTCATAGAGAGACACCACACCATTATCTGAGTCTATACCTCTATATGGGATATCAGTCGTGTGATGTGGTTTTAATTACTCATTTTACCCTTGAGTTAACATACCAACAGAAAAAAAATCAACCAATACATCTCTAAACAGATGAATCGAAGAGTGAAAGCACTATTGAGGGGGTTACACACCATCTTCTTGGGGGTACAGGGTGTGTCCATCTATCCATGAGTCATCCAATGTGGAAATGACTCGCATGAAATATATGTCTCCAAAAACATGTCATGAAGATGATTTAAATGGATTTTATAGATTCAAACCACCCTAATCGTGTTGCATATCTGGGTTACGGTACATGTCCTACCTATACACCAACATGTGTATGGGTGGTCCAATCATTGTCCGATTACAAGGCATGACACTGGAATTTAATTTTTTCTAATATAGTGTACATCTCTACATACATGTTGATCCCTCAAAGAGAGTTTATAGGGTGTTTTTTCGATTAAAATGGAGTGTTATACCTAAACATAGAAAAAACCATTTGGGAAAATGTAGTGGGGTCTAGAAAAAATGTAACACCACATTACATGTCATATAATCTAAGATTTTCGATATTAGACTGTTCCTCCATAACATAATCCATGGAATTTATAGAGATTTAGTCCTCACCGGATTCTAAAGATTAGGGATATTTAAGCCTACAGTCTCAGGGGATTGGAATTTGAGGATAAAAATTGACTCAAGAGTAATTCTCTCACACCGTCCATAGCCATACAATGTGTTGCTCGTGAAAAAACAAGATCACTGTATTCTATCTCAATCACCCTCAATATATGAATAATCAGCCTTTATACTCAATCCACAACATCTTTCAGTTGTATTACCCATGGTTTCAATACATTTCTCTGAATAATAGACACACAATGATTGGAAATCAGGTATACATTGAACATTTGGTCTAGGAAAATAAAAATGATTACTGAATGATTAAATGGTAGAGAAATAAACAGTCCTTAAATCACGAGGAACCAAAATCTTCCATCATTCATTTGTCTATGATTATTTTTCATATGAGGTGAAATATTGAAAGGGAAAAAATATAATGAGAAAATATAAATTTCCATCAATTTAATTCATCCACTAACTCTCATGTATCTTATTTTCATCGAATTTATTGTTGTCCATATGGGATTGTGAAATAGAAAGAAAAAAACATAGTAAAACATAATACATGGATTATTGGTCAATCAATGATGAAGAATAGTTTTGTTTTTTTCATTGACTCGGTCTAAAAACTCTATTGGTGAAATGATCCCTGATCTAATCCTGATCAATTGTTGTTCAACATGAAAGCTATATTCTAATAGATTATAGGACACCATGGTTTAAAGCCCAACCATGAGAGAAAATACGGGGCCACATATTTAAAGAGGCAGTTGGCTGGTGCATCAAATAAAAATAAAATAAATTGTTTTATTTATTTTATTTATTAATTTCACACTCATGATATAATTATCAGAAATAGACAATGTGAAAACGTCATTTTAACACAACATGATTAAAAACAACATTCTAAACTGAATAGTGCACTTAGATTTCGGATTGGGTCCCCCATTTAATAGTTAGTTCTAATTTTCATGAAAACTACATGAATGTGCTATTTAATATATTTAATATTTTCCAAACATATATTCTGATCACACTGAGCCAAAAAATCATACACCATATTATCACCTTGTCTCAAAAATAATCTTTATGATAGAAAATTTTTGTCATTATATTATCACAAAATAATTTAATTATGTCCTTAAAATAGAAATAACTACTCAAAAGATAAGGGTACAAGGATCTCCTCTATTTCACCCACTCGAAGGTTCTCTCGTGAATATTAATGTTCACCCATTGGAAGGACATAGGAGAAATTGATCATCCATGACGGATCCCCTCGTTATGACATTTATCTCTATCAGGTATTTTTCAGTTGTAGGTATATCCTTAAAGTCTAACTCTAACATGTCCATAATGTATGATGATTCATGAATGTACCTCCAAATATGTGTCACCTGGGAGACAACATGTACATATTCCAACTATAAATGGATAGTTATGTGTTACAACACATCCCCAACTATTTACAGTACCTGGTGAACCAATGAATCTCATATATTAATTTTTTTCCATGACCAAATATCCTTAATCAATGATTAGTTCATACCCTCATGAATACATGTCTTCCATCCTTGAACACTATTCCTCTCCATCATCATTCTGTAAAAGAATAATGAATGATTTTTATTATCCCCATTTGATCCAAGATGATCTAAACCAAATATATTGTATCTCACCCCAAAATATAGGCCCATGATTTCTCACTCACCAAGATCATTCCAACAATGTGGTTACCTTTTTGGTATCCCATAGAAATCCTATAATGTTTCCATTCAAATGGTGGAATGGTAGTTGTTTTTGTATGAAAATAGTACCAAGTGTTGGTGATCCTCCTAAATATGAAAAAATTCCATCATGTAATTTCACAACACATCCTATAAGACCAGAATGGTCTGTTCTACCTTGTCATTAGTATAGGGGTAAAATATAGTGACCATATATAATTAAGTCCCAACATCCACCTTTAATTATCTCCATAACAAAAATTAAAAAAATATGTTTAGGATTAATTACAATTTTAATATAATCTTCAAGGATACAGGCTATATCCTTAACATAGATTCCTCCCTTGATCTATACTCATGTCAACTCTCAAATTTCTAGAAAGTGGAAATACATGGCGAGTAGGTTTAAATCACCCATATGGAATCATATCCCCAGTAAATAAATTTTAATATATTCATAAAAATATTGATAACACAAACAATATCCAATATTATACCAAATGGTTTGGAGATAAACCCTATAGATGCTGGTTCTCTACCATCATCATCTAACAAGTGAAGAATTCAGAGAAATAATATAAAACACCTTTCATCATGTATGTCCACCAAAATAGGAATATGGGTTATTGGTACATCATTTCTAAAATTTTATGTACCAAAAATGTTAATTGGTGAAACTCCCATATCACTGCCTTTGGATATGTAAAAGGTATAATATCTCATTATTTGAAAAGGATGCCATGCTCGCCAAATTATAAATATCAACTCAAAACATTTCCATTGGATATATAAAAATTTATAGTCTCACATTTGGTATCTCATCATTGAAAATCTCTTCCATGAAATAAAAGTGGTGTAGTGAAAATAATGAAATGAATATATGAATCACCAACATTGTCCACTAAGTACAACTAAAATTATTCTAACTATTATGAGACCTATGTCAATAATTTATAAGATGATATCCTACTGAGATAATATTCAACCACATTCAATTACACAATAGAATATATTATATTAAATTCATAGTCCTGAAGTAACTATACCCATCCAATATATCTCAAGAGAAGATCCTTCTTGCAGATGATATACCATAGATTCTTGTTGTTAGAGTAAATGATAAACCCATCACCCATCAGGTAGTGTCACCGCATCATTAGTGAGAGGACTGAAGCGACTATGTAAAGATCATGGGTTTAATAGTTATTATAATTTAGATTCAAATTACATAAAAAATAGGAAATGACTACCTCAATATTCTTCATAACACTACCATGTATGGTCCCTAATGTATTAAAAAACATGACATAATCTAAACCCTCATTGGAAATCTCATGATGGGAGTGCTTCTCAATATCTATCTCAAAACATGAATACACTAATGTCACATTTCCATCAACAAAAACGGATTCCACTTAGTGGAAAAATATGTAAAGGGGATATCTATTCTAGAGAAAATAGTTATAGACCTCTGATAGTACCATTTCAACCATATGAAACACTACACCTCAATAACACACTTGGTAGGATCTGAAGAAAAAAACCACCTCAACCATCACCCAGTCCTCTAAAACTCTAGCCTCTGAGATGATCTATTCTAGAATGTGGTCCTCTCAAATCCAATACTAAAACATCATGATCTTACCATAATGTTGGTTTTATTGGACTGTGTCAAAGAACCATCATCTTCTATCTTGTGTGGTCCACCTTGAACGTTATATACCACAGGAGTTAATCGATGAAAACTAGTTGGAAATAGTAAAACAGGGGATTAAATTACTAGTTCATGAGTTGCATTAACACTTTTGGACATTCCTAATGGAAAATGGAATCACTATGTACTCATAGTGACAATAAGGAAACCTGAATAACATCTTCGTTATATCCTCATCTTGTACATTAAGTTGGTGATCTCTAGATCAGAGTTCAATATTTTAAAAACTCCATTCCCAAATAAACATATCTAAGAGGTAATAAATCTATAGTGGAGGATAGTTATTACTCACAGTAACCTTATTAAAGCTTCGATAATCCACACATAACCTCATGATCTTATCCCCCTTATGGGTGAACCACACTAGGGGTTACCAAGGGGGAAAACTATGACCATGAACTTCCCCAAGTACACGTCGAGCAATCCATCAAGGGACATAGGGAATGTAACCTTGTCACTTGAAAAGTGATACATAACTCCATCTGAAACCATATATCCATAGATAGGGGGACCACATGGAGTTTAATGAAGCATTAAATGTCAGGTAACATTGGATTCTATTGATCTTCTATTTACACTATGGCATCATCCACCAGCTCACCATAGTCTCCATCCCCATAAAATTTGGAAGATCAATGCTTAAAAAACCCTCTAGTACATGGAAATCAAGATTTCATACATTGAATCGTCTTAAGAGTCATTATGTTCATGTGTATGTAGTCTTGTGATGCATCACATAGGAAAAAAGAACAACACTTGATTGAATAATATTCCACATCAATCCATAAATCATCATCCTCGATCGTCGAACCACAACCACCATAATGATCAATACCCACTTTTTTGATACATTGTATCTAAGAGAATTCACATAACGACCAGACACCACGTATTAGTTGAAATTTTGTTCAAGGAAAATAGTAATGATGATTGAAGATGAAATTTGGAGGAAATCGATAATCCATAAAATGTGATGAGTGAACCTACCTAGTTGTTTTTATATCCATGATTCATTGTCAAAGATAGTGACATACATGGAGAGATAAATAAAAATGCATAAATAATCATTTCAATTGATATATCTCTAACAAAGATTCATATATATATTATTCTCATTGAGTTTATTCTCATTTGTCATGGATTATAATACAAGATGGAAAACAGAGAATCAAACATCTTACAAACAGTTTGGTTTGATTGTTGAAGAAGAATTGTTCTGTATTATCTTTGTAAAATTCCACAAACTCCATTGGGTAAATGATCCATGATCTAATCTAGATCCATTTTCATTCTCGATGAAATATCTCGTATTAAAGCATTTAGGTAACAAGGTTTTAGTGGACAACTCTATGTCAAAAGACATGTCTTCATATTTAATGAGATGGTTATTCACTAAAATGATTATAAATAATATAATCTCATTAATTTATTTATTTAATTAATTTTCCAAATATGAAATCTTTTTCACAAACAAATATCACAAATAATTTTTATATCGCTCCTATGGTTAAACTCACTATTTTAACTCAATGGTTGTCTTATATTTCTAATCAAGCCCGTTGATTGGTAGTTATTATACTTCATTAGGGAAACAATGTGCACATGATATCTAATATACATAGAAACATTATTCCAAGCACATTGAGCCTCATAATTTCACAACTTCTTAGATCACCATTTTGAAAATAACCATTCTAATTTACAAAAACAATACATAGAAAATATGAATTATTATGGAAAGGTAATATTTGACCAATATAAGGGCCTTCATGTGAGGTTGGTTCATTATAAATGTCATCTATGTCCTAGGAAAGGGTAACCCATAATTATCAATACTAGAATTGGTAACCATAAACCAAAAGATAAATCAAGTCACCCATTATATATTTCGTAATCTATAAATATAGTTAATGTTTTGACCATAATTTTCATAATTTTATATTCCCCAACCTATAATATTTTTTAATTCTATTCCCAAAAATTATGTGAAATAAACACATAACATTAAAAAATTCATAACTCTTTCATAGAGAAAAAACTAATCAACCCACTTTTATGATCTGTGTAATGAATTAATTTAATATTAACTTAGTTTTTTGTTCCTTATTTTTACTAAATTTTACACCAATTAAATTTCATATATTTACATGTTCTCTTATCTCTTTATTTACGTCTCCCTCTTGATTCGAAGAATCCTCAAAATAAATTCAAGACATCTCACAACCATTCTTTGTCAATTTATACCATTCATCTGGATGCAAGTAATGATAGAACATTCATCAATTTTTTTATAGGGTATAGTGATTGGAATATGCTACTTCAAAATTCTTAATTTTCTTGTTAAATTTTTGAAATTTTTTATTTATTTTTTCAATTAAATCATAACATTTATAGAATAAAATGTTGCAATAAATAAATTACGATTTTACACAAATTTTTATTGATGAATTACCATGTAAAATAATAAATAAATGGCCCATGATGGCCTTTGATTATTTTTGAGGGTTCTAATTTTAACCCATGAATTTTTATAATTAATCCTGATGGAATATATTCATAGGACATTTATTGGAATAAAATGATATTTTTAAAATTATCTATGAGTTAGAACATACTATATATAGGGGTGTTTTAAAATATTTGTTAATAATATAGTTGGAATAATTATGAGAAATCTAATCTTGAGTGGTTTTATAATATGAAAACATGGACATTGTTTGATGCGATTATTACCCGATGGAAATTTTATATAATATCCAAAAACATGAGTTTGATGATCATTACCATTTGGGTTTGTCAAATACAATTATTTATAGGTTCATATTATTATGTTATCATTGTTATGTGTTCTCCACTTGTAGTGTTTTTTTGTGTGCATTGAAATGTTACCCATATATGATCATATGCGTCTTATTGTTATTAGAATACCTTAATTCAATGTTCAATTATTGATTCCCATGATTTTGGTGATGATACCATATTTCTGATGATTCCATGTTGTGGATTTTTTATGTCTTACTATTGGTGAATTGAATATAACTGTGAGTATTTTTGGGAATATATTATAGTTTTCCTTATATAAATTATTTATAAATGGAGAGTGGGTGGTATGATTTTTTCCTTTGATGGCAGTGGAGCTGGATAGCCTTGTATCTAATTGGAATTTTATGACTTGAGGATTTTAGGGATCCAATAAATTCACGATTTCATTTATATTGGAATAACTTGTTGACTATATGACTTATAGTTCAATAGATTCATCTCAACATGATACCTTATCAGTTTTGAGTTAAGTTAAGATATCCACGAGTTGATTTCTAAATATTTTTGAAATATTTTAAATTTATTTGATCATAGATCGTTAGACAATGTAATAGTTGATTTTTAGAGGATTAGTTAGCCTACATCCACTCAATATTTGATTCGGTGATTTTTATATTTCCAATATGTTTTTTAATTATCATGGAATGCACCTATTATACATGTGAAAACCTGTTAAGGATACATTACTAGTGTCTTAGTATGTTTTATTAATCACACCATTTATTAGAACCTCAAATTGCATTTACAGATCATGTTTATGGATTTATGGAAGGAAAACAGACCCATTGATAATGGGTTATAAGAGGAATATATATATAGTGGTGGACCATTATGGACAACGAATGACCGGTGGTATATTTATTTATTTATTTTCTTCATTAGTATTCATGTTTATCCTCCACATTGGGATACAATTTATTTCATGTATTACATATATTTAATATGTTAGTTACATCAGGATATTTTAGTTATTATAATTGTTAAATAATATTATTATTTATCAATGACATGATATTGCTGTTATAGTATCCCCACTATCTTACTTAGACCCTCAATAATTTTTGGCATCCTCTTTTTTACTAGGAGGTGTTCATGATGTCATATGGTAATTCAGTTTTCACTAGGATGCTTGGGATGTTTATTTACAAATATCTTATAAAATTAGATAAATATGAATTTTTCAAATGTAAAAAAATAATTCATAAGGAATAAAATTATTACAAAATTAATTTTTTTAAGTAATACCAATTATGGCCTTATTTTATATTTATGATGTAAGAAAAACAATGTTTTTAGGAGATTGAAATTTAATTATAATTAAATGAGTGAAATAAATTTTAATTTAATTCAATATGAATTTTGATACATTGTATAAGAGAAGATACTTTCCGAAATATCAATCATTTCTCATAGATTTTAAAATTTTAGAATACAACCCATAACAATTTTTTATAGCTTAATATACCATGATTTAACCACAATTATAATGAAGATAAAGATGTTAACCACCTATCTAAAAAATATTATAAAAATTAATTTTTTAATAATTATTTTTATTGATATTTTAATAATATTTTAATTTATTTTTATATATTATTTATTGGGTGTTGTAACATTCAGTTTTATCTTTCATATAGACATTATGAATATGTGATAGATTATGACTTGGTGGAAATATAATCAAAATTAATAGATCGTTAAATATGTAGTAATAAGTTTTTCAATGATTATATGAGTCTAACTTCCATTATTTAATATAAATTAACATATCATGTTAAAATTACATGAAGATGATTTAATTTATGACGTGTTTAATGTTCAAGAGGTTATATTTTAATATTTAATATAAATATAAAATCGTCATAAAAAATAATTGTTTTAAATAATATCCTAATTACATTAAAGTGGAAGCACATGATATCTATAATTTATTTATGACATAAAAATTGTATCATCGATTACACATGCGGTAAACCTCTTTGAAACATTAACATATTATTATTTTTTCTTTACTTATTATATATATCTAGAAAAATATATTTTCTATAAATTAGTATCAATCAAAATTTAATAATTATAATATATCCTAAATAAATAAATTCATAGAACCAGCAATGATCAGTGGTGATGTAAAATTAAATTCATTATGCATCAAAATGGTATTCCATACATACACATGCATAAGTATCCCAACTGGCAATAAATTAACATAATTACCGAATACTATAAATGAAAACTTTCAATTTTTTTTTGAATTTTGAAATATATTTTTTCATCACAGTCACTTATGATAAAATAATTGAAAGGAATTCATATAAAATGAGAAATATAACTTCATAGAAGTGGTTGTTCTAACAAACACATGGTTGACATAATTTAACATTATTATTAAATGGATAGAAATCAAAAACTGATTAATAATATAAATAGAAAATATTATATAAAGTAATGACAGTGATTGCAGTAAAAAATTATAATAGATATTATTTTGGAAGGACTTTAGTAAATGAAAATACTTATATAATATAATAATCATATGGGAATATTGAGTTTTTCATTGAAAAATTCACTAAAATTGAAATATTGAAGAAAAATAATGTTAACCAAACAATTAAGGTAGTGAAATTTGGTTATATAGTGGAAAAGTTTCATTTTTTCTTAAGATATGAGAAGAATAAGTGTTTCTTTAAGTGGGGAAAGTGATACAATATTGCATGTAAAGTGTGGTTTACTTTTTATCGTTAAATTTAAATTTTATAAAGTGAAAAATAATAATTAAATGCATAATGGTTCAAAAATATAAAAAAGATGTAGCAAAGAGTTTTTATCAATATTATCTTAATATAATTATTTGAGAGGAATTCTAGGTATTTAGGTTATTTATTTTAATATTTTATCATATATCATAATATACACTTACCATCATAATTATATTTTATTATTATTTTTTGATATTGAAGAATAATGTTATGATCAGTCGTATTACCTAATACGAAACATAAAATGAAAAATATTAAAATAATTTTACAGAATAAAATAATTTTTTTTTGAAATGGGAATTTTAAAATAATTTTTTAAAATTTTTCAAAACACATTTATAAGGAAAGTTGTTTTTATAGTTTGGTAACTCCTGTTCATGATATGAATATCCTAGATAATTATTTTTTAATATATAATGGTTTATAAAAAACTTAAATACGCTATGATTCTTTCAATTGAACAAAAAATTGAATTTACATAATAATATACTTAATTGGTAGGGAAAAATGAATTTTTTTATTAAATTAACATTTTAATAGTGTTGAAAATTTATTGGAAAAAGAATTTATTTGATTGAAAAATAATTTAAAATTAATAATAATATTCAATAAAAAATTATTTTATTTAATGAATGATTTTTTAAATTTCATGAATATACTTCTATAATGATTAAATTTAATGAAATTAATTTTCAGATAAACTTATATTTATAATTCAAATCAATAGTTACAAAACATAAAAATATAATATTAATTAATATTTAAGCGGGTGAATTAAAAATTGAATATTATTTTATCAGTAAAAAAATATATGTTTCCTGTTGTTTTTTTATTCAATTAAAAATATTAATAAATTTATTTTAAAAAGATCTATGTAAAATATTTGTTCATAAGTTATACTTTATTATACAAATGTAATCAATTATAATTATTTACCATCTTAGTGGCTATTTTAGCTTTGTTATTAATGTTATTTTAAAAATTTTATGTTTTTTATGTATTGGTTTTTCCTTGTAAATAATATTAGGGAACATATCATCAGTTTTATATCATCTATAATTTCTTTTGATTCATTTAACCGCCTTAAAATAAATTGTTCTTCAAAATTTTATTCCCATTCTAATGAATATTGGTTGCGGTTTGAATACTATATGGACTAATCATGAGATAATTTTTTTAAAATTTATCATCCTTACCCACTTTAGAAACATATCCCTTTCCTCTAGATTGGATATTCTCAAGTATTATGTTTTTCACCAGCAAATATGAAAAAATATTTATAGTTATATTGTATCAATATACTCATTTGGTAATATGTTTATATAGAGGTTTCATATTCATCTTTTATTAATAAAAATCATAAGTTAAAATTAATTATATTTTACACAATATATATAAGTTTTTCCTCCATATGGAGGTAACAAAACCACTATCAGGATCGTGTTATATATTTCACAAGAAATGATGATTTTTTTAACAATATACATTTCAAAAATCATATATATGGAATATAATAAATATTAAAATAAGATATTTCTTTGGAAATAAAATATAATTTTTTCTGATTTATTTATATTACATGACATCATTGACATAATATAGTTCCCTGAATAATAGCCCATAAATATTAATAAAAATTTGATAAATGAATATGAGAAATTATATATTATGATCCACATCAAGATTATTTCTAGCACATGTGTAGCTAATTTTCTTGGTTTTTGTGGGTAGCAAAGCTAATGATCATCTTTAGTACATGGATTGGGTTATTAAACTAAATAATTCAAAACATCCAAATACATAGTATATTAATTTATTTCTATTAAATTTTATAAACCCTATATACTTTAATGATGTTAACCAAAAAATTAATTTTCCATTCAATTTTTACTGAATGATGATCCCTTTTAATGAAATTAAATATTTATCTTGTACCTTTTTGAAAATATATGTTTTGATTACCCCACTTTATTCACACATTGTAAACTGAATATTCATTCTATAATCATCTTCATCACCTAATCACGAATGAGATTACATTTTTATCATATTTTTATCTAAAAACATTATTATATCAAAATTAGTATTCATAATTAATGGATATTCTTTTGAATAAATAATATAGAATGAAACAATGAAATAATGATACAATAAACATGAAAAATGAATCATAATCATAATAATATATCATTTAAATCCTATATACCTATTAAATAATTCATTAAAATTATCATGAAATGAAATAAGATTTTGGGTAAATTATTACACTATGAAAAAAAATTCAATGCATCAGGTTATGTAGGGAATAATTTCCCATGCTTCATATTGAAAAAAACTATTTCATTCATGAGGTGAATAAAAACATTTATATTCTTCTTGTAGTGAACAAAATAATCCCCCCTATCATTTTATGGAAAAATATGTTTCCAATTTATTATCCTTTTGACAAAAAAATTAATGCATCATTTTTTTTATCAACACAAATTTTTGAAATTCATATCATAAAATATGATTTCACATCTATGTTGTTGAATGAAAAAATGGTGATGTATTATATTTTAAAAGAGATAATTCCCCAAATTTAATTTTTAAAACATAATTATATTGTAAAATTTTTCCAGGAATTTTATTGTTGAATAAAATTGGACATGATTTATGTTATGAATAAAAAAAAATCATTACAATTATTCATCTGAAAAAAAGTACCATGATTACTATTTTTTAAAAAAATATAATTCTTCATCATATGAGAAAACTAAATTCATACACCACTTATTTTGATATAAAAAATTTAATGCTTCTTTTTTTTATTATAAAAATTTCCCCAAATTACAATCTTTTCTCATGATGTATAAATCATCCAATAATTAAATTTATGAATTTATAGGACCCCAATCACAAAAAATACATACATATGTGTACCAAATGAAGAAAACATTCATTACATTATAAATAATCAACATGAAATTAATGAGATTCATAAATGGTCAAAAAATATGTTATAATAAGAACATATGAAATCATAGTATATTTAAAAATATTTATAAGAGTATTACTAAAAAATAATGGGTGATAAAAAATCATATCAGGATTGATAAATCTTTGATGGTAAATATAATTGATATTTAAAAAAGGTTTACAAGAACCAATTAAATGGTGATACAAAATTTACATTAAAAACATTTGAAATAAATTGATGAATTTTTTAAATATTTTTATAACTAGTTAAAAATAAAATACCATTTCATATATATATATATAGGTTATCAAAAAAAATATATATAAATTCAGATAAATCGACTTATTTCAGTATGATGGAAATGATGATGAATATAATAAAATGAATTTTTTAAAAATATACATGGAAAAAAGGAAATAAAAATTAAATATATAAATGGGAAGGGGAAAATATTTGAAACCTTATTAATGAAATATTTTTATTTCAACATATGAATTGAAATATTATTTAAGAATAATGAAAATAGAAATAGGTGAGAATTCATATTCAAATGAGATGGTGTTTTTTCTTCAAATAATTTTCACATTTATGAGAAATAAACTAATAAATATTGAATAATTGTGTCAAAACATATTTTAACTACGTATTAAGTTCAAAATATGATTATAAATAAGTATTTTTTTTCAATCTTAGAAAAATGGACCTCATAGTAATTTTTTTATCTCAAATTAATTAAAATTGGGTATAAGAAATTAATTACTAATGTAATAAAAATGAACAAAGGGAAATTCTATAGGCATTGTGTGGTATAAATATTCATACATATAAAAAATGGTAAGTAAATATATAATATTTACATATTTATAATTTACCAAACATATATGAAATATGTTCATGAAAGGAAATTATAACTCAATAAATGATAAATGACTTTTAGAAACAAATCTTAATATTGGAAACATATTTATAACAGGATAAAACTAAAATTGATATTAATGCCTCATGAAATTATATATATCCATTAAAATTGATGGTTTTATGGTATTGAATACCCCATATTAAAGATATTATGATGCACAATACAAAAAAACTCTCATGATTTTTAATATGAGACAAAGAAACACTTACCATGTCTTATCACTTACTTGAAAATGCTCTAACCTTAGGGAAAATGTAAAAAATATATCATTAAATTATAAAGGACCCTAATATAATAAAAATAATCATTTTATATGTATTTTATAACTATTAATTAAAAACTATATCAATTGATTTTGACTTATTTTCCATATCGAATGTTAGACCATTCAATTAGTTATTTTGTATATACAACATGACTAAAATATAAACTATTTCTATGTGGTTTTAATTTCATCATTAAAATATCATTTAATATGTAATGAATTTTTATCATTAAATGATTAAATAATTTCCATTTTAACAATTAGAATGAAATTATTATGTCCTGTAATAATGGAAGTACTGATGAACTATTTTTTTCCATATGCAATTATTGAAAGGTGATATATTAT
Organism: Viscum album; assembly: GCA_963277665.1. NCBI lineage: Eukaryota > Viridiplantae > Streptophyta > Magnoliopsida > Santalales > Viscaceae > Viscum > Viscum album. The sequence goes on along the minus strand of OY728127.1, from coordinate 2,055,074,076 downwards.
TAATTTTTCAATTATTAAAAAAATATAAAAATATAAATACGTTAAATATATCAATTTTATATGTTATTACTATTATTTTTCATATTAATATCATTTATATCAATATTTTAATAACATATTTACAATGGTGGAAAAACTATCCTAAATATTAATGCATTATAATGTAATATTGTGTAAGTGAATATAATTAAATAATGAAAATATCTAAAAATTTAGATATTAAACATGTAATAATTATCATATAACATAATTGAATAAATTTTTAGAATCATTTATCATCGGTAGTGATGAAAAAACATTATTGTTCATGGGCATGATAATCTTTATGTATGAATGATTGAATATCCCATTTCAAAACAAAAATAAATAATGATAGAACATGATAAATGATCATTTTTGAATTATAATAGTGAAATATGAATCATATTTATTCATTTATTTCCTTTATCACATTATCCTTTAGTGGTAGTTACTAAAAACCCAACATCATCTCTCTATGGAGTATGTACTTCACAAATAAAAACAATCAATGTTGATTAAATTTATTAGTAGAAGGAAGTGAATGAATAATTACTATAAAAATAATATTATGATACTTATTATTTATAAAAATAATAATTTATTTATTTTAATAGTTTTAGAGAAAATTTATTTAATAATATATAAAAATAAAATAATAATTTAAGGTAACCCTCACAATGGAAGATTGAGTTATCTCTTGGAAAACTCCTTTGAAATGAATCAAAAAAGAAAGAGAGTCAAAAATATCATGGGAATAATATAAAATTGAGATTATTTTTCAAAAAAGAAGGTAAATTAATTTTCGATTCTTTCTGTGGGTGGAGATATACGTTTATCTATGTTAATAGAAGGGTAGTTTTGTAAGTAAAAATTATATTTTCATTAATGTAATGTTATTGTCAATAGGAAATTAAACCACAATGTGAAAATAGAGTGTGGAATATTTTTCGTGATTATGTTCTCTCAATACAATCATTTTTTAAGTAACCTAGAATTCTTATAGGGCCCTTTCGTTTATCTTTTAATTAGTTATTGTAATTTATTTTTAAATGAACCAAAATTTATGGTTTTTTCTCTTCTATTTATGGTTAATCCAACATGGATTGTATAGACTGAGGAAGATGAATTTACTCTTAACATTCTCTAAAATTCAATTTATATTTCCATAATTTATTATAACGTAATGAAAAATTCATTTATATGTTTAAATTCAGTTTTAATGCTTCATTATAAGACAAAAATATTTAATGTATAAGTATTTTTTAATTATAAAATTTTGGATATGATTGTGGTTTTCCCAAAACTCTAGATTTCTTGATGAGTTTTTATTTGATTTCTAGTTATTTTTTCAACATTTGGGTATTAAATTAGTCTAATTCATTCCGTTAGTAAACTATGATTTGGATTTAACTTTTTTTAATACTCTTTTTTAATTTATATATTTATATATGTTTTAATTTTAATAGGCCAATGAGGTCATGATTTATATAGTTTCATACATTTTCCATGAATTAATTTATATAGTTCTATTCAATTTCCATTAGTATTCCAATATGTCCCATTAATTAGTTTATCCTATTCCATGACCAATGGCTTCTGATTTGTATAATGCTATAGAAATTTTAAAATGAAACCTTATAATGATTATTTAAGGTTAGAATAAGAAAAGGAAATCATAAATTATAAATGATATAATAAAATTATTTTCATAGAAGGATATGCTAGGATTTAAATAATATTATTGTGGGGAAAATACAATTTTCTTAAAAATTAAATCATTTATAGATAGATTAATTGAGTACCATCAAATATTTTATAATTGATTACAAGTTACCTTATTTTCTCTAACATGATATTATTGTACAGAAATGAAGGTTATTAGGTTGAAAAAAGCATCACACGATGGAATGAAGAAATCATCACTATAAAACACCATCCTAGTTATAATTCGTCACGTCCCGACATGGGTGCCACAAAATAGTACCCCGAGCTAGTTGGTCACATATCGTCAAACGTGCCTCCCTGAACGCTAGAGGGTGCCGACTAGCAGTGAATGGCTTGTAAGTCAGTCATGGGGAGACTATATCGACTATTATCAGAATAAAACACCAACAAAACCCAAAAATAATAACAAGTGTCAAATCATATAAATAAAAATAATAATACCAAGTCACATGATAGTCAAAACAAGAAATACAATACAAAATTAATATGGAAAACATGTTAGGAAAATGAAAGTGTCAAGTACAAACAATGGAATAGAAAATAATGACCCAAATACTCACAAGACGGTTCTGAAAAATTCTCGGTTCCCTCACCCTTCTGCATTCCCAAACAACAACCAATCATAGTGCCATGTCCTTATCCTGTCCTGCAATGAAAATGTCTGCTCGAGTTCCGATCAAGCTACATGAATAGGGTGTGGGAAGATTTTTTAAGGCCACCACCAATGTTCTCTAAAAAAATCCAGTCAAAAGACAATGCATGAAATTATTTGACGAACAAAATATAATTCATAATTAAATTGTTATAACATTTTCAATTATTCTTTAATTATCACATTAGAACTGATTTCAATTCACGTCTCTCATTTAAATCATAATTCATTATTGTCATTCATTTGTGTTTGAAAGCCATGTAAAGCACCAAAAATCCCTTTAGGTTTATATTTCTATGTCTGACACCCAAAATATCATTGAATTTAGATCATTGTGTCTATCACACCACATCATGTGCACTTGGATTACTATTGGGGAGGAATGCCCTGTCTATGTCCCACCTTCTCAATCGATCTATAACGCCCGTTCTATAACCCAAATTTTAAATCATTTAAAACATTCATTAATTCAGAATAATTAACCACATCATACCCATACCAATACAACTATTAGATAAACATTTAAATGTCCATTAGTTATCCCAAAAATTAACAAAGTACACTATCCATTAATTAATTAATCAATTAATTAATCAATAAACACAAATCATATTCCATACTTTATTCTCAACAATTAATAAACCAAATAAAATATTCAATTATCCTACATACTTCCACAATTAATTATTTTAATGATAATACAAGGCACATAATTAATCCACCATTAATTATCTCACATATCCAGTCCTTATCACAAAATAAATTCCTCGATATTAATTATCCCAAACCCAACCAAATATAAAAACTCTATTCCAATATCTCAAGACATACACAAAATCTCCAAAAAAATAATCTATTTTGCAACCCCTTAGATCTTTGCATAAATCATCAATGAATCATCTCTATCTCCAAAGAATCAACAGGTCAACGATATTGCGTAATTATCCCAATTTTGGAAATAAATTACTAGAGGATGAAATCAATTCAATAATCTCACATACACATATATAATCCATGACTATGAAAGATCCAATTAGACCACATACATTAGTTAATTGAGGGATGTTTTCATAAGAGAAATCCCCAAAGTCTGTGCAATAGAATGACATCAATTAGTATCTAGATCTAAATCCTTAACCCCAATATTATGATCAAAGGCATCAAGATATTGCAACTCCTTATATGGATGCATAATCCTAGATATAGATTTTAACCCCCATGTCTTAATATATAGAAATAGTTTTTGTATTTAATGATAATATGAAATAAATATTGATGAAATATGTAAAGAAGAAACATGATGAAATCCACATACCAAAAAGAGAGGAGATATTAAATCTGGTATTTTTATCTCGAGGAA